>CM061542.1:214520715-215947316 GCA_030864215.1 Capsicum pubescens
TCAGGCTCTCTGGCCAATATTATCATCATCAAACAACCCTACAGTGGCACATAGGTTTGGGAAAATACCAAATTTCCCTCTCGGTACTAAGTACTACTCCCCGACAAGCTCAGAACGCGTTAGGAAATTCACCACAACATCACAAGGGTCTATCATAAAGACCAAATCAAATCTCTTTCTCATTTATCAAATCATATCAATTTGTGGATTCCTAACTCAACACATTTTAGCTCAAAATATTTTAATCTTCCTCAAGATCAACAAGGTATCAATGCATTGAACCATAATCGACTCGACATTTGAACAAGGATATGAAGACTCAAAACATAATATTTTCAACAATTTAACTCATCAAAACCATTCGAAAAATACCAAGACTCATTACAACTTCAATATCAACATTTCTCAATTTGCCATCCAACTCTCATTTAAAGGTACTTGAGACATCAACCCATAGTAGGGATATAGAATTTCCAATATCAATTATAAATTCATAATAAGGAAATAGTGGAATGATAGTATAAATCAAGGCTTAACAAATTAAATTATTATACTCTCATAATCAAATACTTTTTGGACGTAATTCCATCTCAAGATCATACACATATCGGATGACATAATCCCATAGCTCATGGACAATAATATAAGATATAAAACCATATTTCCAATTCATGGTAAAATATGTAAATCTCATGTCAATGTAATTCAACAAAAATACCGGGCACAAGATCGAAAGGATAATCTTGTTCAAAGCCCCACATACCTAAAAATGAAAGATGAATATGAACTTCCGATTCCGGAACTTTATTCACGAAAATAAAGGGTGCTTCTCGAAGCCCTTAACATGATCAACTCGAATCCCAAATCAATTTGAAATTTCTACGGTTCAATCAAGAGACATAGAAGGATGAAATTTGGAGTAGTAGGGTTGGGGGTTGAGCCTTAGGAAATTTTGGAGAAAAATGAGCTATTGAATGCTCTTAATGGACTTAAATCCATGGTTTACCCGGATGGATTGGAGTGGTAATGACCAAAATACCCTTAAAAATCAAATAATGTCAAATCTGTCCTTTGGTGGACTGTTTTGATAGGCTGAAGTAGATCGACCATAACTTTTTGCTCCGATGGCCAAATTGGATGAAACCAATTTCATTGGAAAGAGGACTTTCAGAGCTTTCTGTTGATATATAGTAGCTCACCCAGATCATTATTTACAAGGAGTTATGATCATTTGAAGTTGATCCTAAAATTCGCCTGGCCTCAGTATTTTTTTCCTGCACATTTACTGTTCACCACTATTCACGGTTAGATCGAAATGATCATAACTCATCACTCGAGTGTCCGTTTTGGATGATCCATATATCATTGGAAAGATTATTCGATGCTCTACGCGATGACGAGTCGCATATCCAGAAATTCCACACAAAAAAATTATTAATCACGATAAAGAACAGAATTCAACACATTTTCGTCCGAGATCTTAACGGAATTTTTTTTTCCAGGGCATCACATGTTTTTAATTCTTTTAATATAAATTTGTTTTGTGATGGAAAGGTAATTATTTTCTTTTTGACATTCAACATATTAGCTATAAGAAAGAGAATTAAATTTAATCTTTTTATTTTGTTAGTATTTATTATTAAAAAATATGAATTAATCTCATTGATTTCAATTTTTTCTCTGAATTCAAGGATATATTTAAGATAAGCATGTCAAATTTTAAAAAGATAAGGATAAGAATATTTGAATTCAAATATTTTTCTTAATTCAAATTAAGATAATAAGGATAAGGATATCTGAAGTTGTATTTTTAAATGAAAATTGAATTGGAATAAAATTTTCCTTCATAATCTCTCTTATATATATTCACTCATATTCTGTTGTGTGATGTTAAGTTTTCTTCTTTCTATTATTGATTACTGATTATTAGGTTTATTTATGAATTTACTTATTACATTCTTTATTTTTTAAAAAACTTTATTTGATTTGACCTTTTATTTTTATATGCAGATGATGATGATGTTTAACAACTATTTTTATTATATTCGGGTCTGAATTTAAGTAAGTGATATTTTTCATTATAATTTTGTAAAAGTAATTAAATACATTCTTAAAATTATTATTACACAATGTTAGACTAAGTAATTGCTATTTTAAGTAAACTTTGATTATTAGGGTTTAAGTTCGAAATTTGATTGAGGAATATAATGAAAAATTATTATTCATAACTTTAAAATTTTATGCTTATGCACAATTTTTGCAGTTCATGGCAAAGCAAATTGCAGGTTCTGAAATAGTTGGAGAAAATTTAAAATAAATAAATATATTTTTTATACAATTTGTAATATTTTAACTCAATTATTTTGACGGTGAAAATAAAATATTTTATAGTGAAAATATGAATGAATGGTAACAAAAAGAAAAAAAGGATACAAATAAAAAGAAGATATGTTTTAATATTTTTTTAAAAGAAACATATATTATGATTTAAATAATAAAGAGAAATATTGTATTTGTAAACATATAAAATAATAAAAATATTCATGCTTTAAATTTATGCACGTATACATATAAATTATTTTTAGAAAATTAAATTTTGTTCTTTCTTTTTCTCTTTTAACTTGGTTATTAAAGAATAGAAAAAGATGACATTATCTATATTAGTTTATTACAATTTGAAGATAAAAATAATCGTGTGAATTTGCAGTTTTAAAATATTTAGATATTTTACTATTTTAAATTTTAATGGCATGTATAACATTTTTTATCTTATTTTTCATCTTCTTCTTATTGCAAAAGAATGACTGATTTATTAAAATTCAAATCATCATTTTCATGGTAGTTCAATAATAAAAGTAGTTACTGTACTAATTTTAATTCGAATTGATGACTAAATTCTCTTTTTTATTTAAATAAAATTTTACAAAAATTAATTATTTAGATACTTACTTTAATAATGCAATCTTAAGTAGAAGGATAACTTTATGAAGCATTATACTATAAAATAAAATAATTTTTTTGTGAAGATTATAAAATAAAATTTGCAGGTATTTAGGTTTCAGTTGATTTATTCTTTCCTTGATTTTACTTAAAAATCTACAACTCTATTTGTTTATTTTTTAATTGATTATGTTTAGTATAAAAATAAAAAAATAAAAATTAAAAGACTAAATGAAATGATTTTTAGTAACTGGGATTGAGTCATAATCATTGAATTTTAAATTACAATCTAAAAAAGTACATTTAATAATGTAACTTGAAGTTAATTAAACATAATGCACATATGTTATATATTAAAATTCTTTTTCTTAGAATAAAACTCATGATTTTACTTTCTACTTTAAAATTCATATTCAAAAAAAATTACATGCATTATGGAATTCATTTTAGTTATAAGGACATGTTAGTAATTTTTTTAATTTAATTTAAAAAATAGAAATAATTTTAAATCAAATATATGAGATAAATTCATATTTTGATAAATGTGAAAATGTTTGACTTAAATTTTAAATTATAACCACTTCTAACAAAATATATTATTTTGGAATCTTATTCTAATCTATATTTCATATATTTTGTCATGCATAACAAAATTTATCTATTTTTATTTTATATTTTGAGATTAGAGAGAAGAAAACTAAATTGCTTATGTGTGTAACACAAAATATAATCTAATTCAAGGTCAAATTAGAAAAAGTAAGGTAATCAAATAACAATAGAAAAAATATACATGGAGGATTTGGGGGGAGGGGGGTGAAAGGGGAGGAAATTTAAATGATTTTTTGAGAATATAATGAAGAAATCATCATACAAATATTACTATTTATAAAATTTTGCACGGAAGATATGAAGGACAACAAAATAAAAATTCAAATTGTTTTTGACAATCTGAAAACTTTAAATTGTAGACGTATGATTAAAAAATCTGAAACATAAAAATATTTTTACTAATATATATACTTGATTTGAGGGGTGGGTGGGTGGGTGGGTAAGACTATTAACAATCCACCATCTTTTAATTGTGAATGATATTATAAAGGAAAATCTGAAACATAATTTTTGCTTACAATTAGATGATTGTTTTTCCGTATAAATTTGATTAGCTATGGGGGAATTGGGTAGGGGTGGGTGGGTGAGATTGGGTGGGGTGGAAGCGTGAGGGGGAAGGGGTAGAAAAACGTTTATATTCAAAAAATGAATTGGGGATGGGGGAGGTGGGTAGAATTTTATTTTATTTTATTTTCTCATTTTATTTTTATTGAGAAATAAAATGATAAATGATTGTATTAAGATATATAATTTAACAAGTTCAAACGAGACATTTCAATATGAAGCAATCAGAAATATTACTTGAATATTATCCACGCATCGCGCGGGTATGTATACTAGTATATATATAAAAGCAAAACTAATACAAGACAAGATGCCACGTGGCAGTTTTTAGGACAAGATTATAAACATTGTAATAAAAATTTTAAATTAAAATATAAGATATTATATTAAAAATATTGATTTTTTAAAAAATTATCTTAAGCTTGAAATTAGGAACATAATCTATCCCTTTCAAATATAATTTAAAATACTTTCAAATATTAAATAAAATAAAAATATTAACCTAAATAATAATAATAATCTATATATCTATCTATATATAAAAGCAAAACTAAAACAAGACAAGATGTCAAGTGGCATGATATTAAAATAGCCACGTGGCAGTTTTTTAAGACAAAGTTAAAAAATATTGTAATAAAATTTTTGAATTGAAAGATTAAATATTTGAATTTGAAATACATTATCCTCATTTTTTTTAAAAAAAATCATCTATATATATTATAAAGCAGAGAACGAAGCAACTCAGTTAGCCACGTGGTGAGCTATTAAGAAGCCACGTAGCAGTTTTTAGGACAAAGTTAATAATGATGTAATAAAAAATTTGAATTATTTGAATATTAAAATACATTATCCTTTATTTAAAAAAAACATTAGTTTGAAAATAGAAACTTATTGTTGAAGAGTTCTAAATGAACTTTTACTCTTTCATAAATTTATTTCTTTTTATAAAACATGTTCGGATATAATTTATTTAAATATTAATTAAAAAATAAAAATATATTAATAATAATAGTAATTATAATAATATAGAAAATGGTTATTCTCGGCGCACGTTAGATAACGTACACCGACCTTGACAACCATGGCTAGAGGGCGAGGAAGAAGACGGGGGCAAGGTCGTGGAAGACCCCCAAAGACGGTAATAACTTCGTTTGGTAGTTCTACCACTACCAGGCAACAAATCCCCATGGAAACTGAGCTTATAACACCACCACCAGGAATAGAGATGATGGAACAAAGAATAGATGCTAAGAATGGGACCACAACAACGGTAAAAAAGTTTCAATTAAGTGACACACCTCCCACCTGTAGTAAAGTAAATGAATCTGGGCCTTCTACAAGAGAGCGCTCTACTAGAGTCAACGGAGGGACGACACGAACTGTGGAACAACCAAACACTGAAGAGAGAAATCAGATCTGGCAGAGAAAGAATGAAAGAGGAAAAGAAAGTGGAAAGCTGATGATGAAACATGGACGAACCTATTTGAGAAGAACAAATCTGCAGCCAACGGTATGCCTCTGAACTATATAGCTCTAACAATCGAGAATGGCAAGTGTATAACTGAATTGGAAGAGAAGGAGGTTGCTAAAGAAACACAAAAATGGAAGAGTGCGTTAATTGGATACGTAATTGGGGAAAATCCTGGGTACAATGCAATGATGCGATATATCAACCAGAACTAGAAAGAAATAGACCACCCGGAGCTATATATGCATGAAGAGGGTTATTTCATTGTTCGATTGCAATCACTACATGATGTCCATGAGGTACTATGTCCAGGACCCTATACAATCAACAATCGACCTATTGTGCTTAAACAATGGTCAACCTAATTTGATTTCAATGAAGAGTACCCCACAGAGATACCATTATGGGTGAAATTTCCAAAACTTTCATTGAACTTCTGGAGCAGTGACTCGTTAAGTCAAATTGCTAGTTCAATTGGCACACCTATGTATGCAGATGAGTGCACAACTAAGTAGACCCGTGTGTCATATGCTCGTATACTTGTTGAGGTTAATATTACCCAACCGTTCCCAGATGTAATTGCTATAAGGGCACCAAATGACCATGTCTTTCAACAAGAAGTTAAGTATGACTGAAAGCCGATGTACTTCCAAAAGTGCCAGATTATAGGGCATACATGCAATAAGGACCAACACCCAAATACAAAGCAAAAGAAAGAGATACTGATACGGATTTAAGAATTAATTGATCTCATTAATATTGAAGGGGTTACAGCTGTATATATAGAGAACTGAAGAATAACTAATTACAGAATAACCCAGATGTATTTAATAATTATATATGTAGTCTATTATCCCCCCGCAAGCTGATCAGCGGTAACGAGGGGCAGCTTGGAGCAGAGAGACTGAAAAGGCTGTAACGGAAGAGGCTTGGTGAGAATATCAGCAAGCTGGTCAGTAGATGGGACATAGTGCGTGGCCATTGCTCCTGCAAGTACCTCATCGCGAACAAAGTGACAGTCAGACCCAACATGCTTCATACGATCATGAAGGACTGGATTTTTGGTAACACAAATAGTGGACTGATTGTCACAATAAATCTGTGGTTTCGTCGGGGGAATGCCAAGTGCATCCGTAAGGTATCGTAACCACATGGCTTCAGCAACACCCGCAGCCATGGCACGATATTCTGCTTCTGTGGAGGAACGGGACACTCGCGTTTGCTTCTTGGTGCACCAGGAAATCAGATTCGGTCCCATCATAACAATATATCCAGTAGTGGACTTTCGATCATCTTTGTCGTTAGCCCAATCCGAATCAGAAAAAACAGATATATCAAACGAGCCCTTTTGAAATAAAATTCCACAGTGAAGAGTACCTTGAAGATAGCGCAGAATGCGTTTCAAGGCCTGAAAGTGTTGTTCTGTGGGAGCATGCATTGATTGGGAGACTCGATTGACTGCATATTGGATGTCCGGACGAGTAACAACAAGATAATGAAGTCCACCGACGAGGCTCCGATATAGTGTAGGATCGACAAAGGGAGTATTCGGCCCTGGGGATTGGCGGACTGCCATGGGAGTGACCGCGGGTTTGCAGTCTGTCATTCCAGCCCGATTTAGAAGTTCAAGGGTATATTTTGTCTGATGCATCAATATGGTTCCCGATTTGCGGATGAGTTCGAGGCCAAGAAAGAACTCCAGAGGACCGAGGTCCTTAAGTTTGAAGTCACGATGCATAGCTTCAGTAATTTCAGTGATGAGTGATGACGAGCTGCCTGTAATAACAATATCATCCACATAGATAAGAATGATGACTGTCCCTCGAGAACAGTGAAGGGTGAAGAGGCTGTTGTCATGATGGTAGGTGCGAAAACCAAGACCCTGCAGAAAAGTAGAGAGACGTGTGTACCAGGCACGAGGGGCCTGTTTCAGGCCATACAGTGATTTGCGAAGCTTGCAAACATAGTGAGGACGGTTGGGATTAACATATCCCGGTGGCTGAACCATATAGATTTCTTCCTCAAGATGACCATGAAGAAAGGCATTGCTGACGTCTAGCTGATGAAGCGGCCAATCATAGTGAAGAGCAAGAGACAAGACCAGACGAATAGTCTGTTGCTTAACAACAGGGCTGAAGGTCTCCTTATAATCCACACCATACTCCTGATGATACCCTTTTGCAACCAGACGTGCTTTATAGCGAGAAAGAGATCCATCTGAATTTCGTTTGATGCGAAACACCCATTTGCACCCAATAGACTTTCGGTTACTAGGCAGAGGTACCAAATCCCATGTACGTTGTTCATTCAGAGCCTGAAATTCCTCATCCGTAGCTTGGCACCAGAAACTATTTTTGGAGGCTTGGTTGTAGGTAGTAGGCTCAGTTGTGGGATGTGCATCAAAGGGTATTTGAGTGTGGTAGGCTTTGGGTTTGAAGGTACCGGCCTTGGCTCGGGTTGTCATAGGATGAGTGTTGAGTGGAGGGTGATTAGGAAGGGGTGGTGGAGTTGTATGATGTGTGTGCGGGGGTTGGGTGGGGCTGCCGTGGGAGCTGGGATGTGCAGCGGTGGATGGGGTGGCTGTATGTGTGTTAGGAGTATGATGTAGGGAAGTGGTGGGTTGTGTGGCAGTCGGTTGGGTGTTCGGGTGGGAGGTTTGGGGTTTCGGGTGGGTAGTGGTGTAGTGGGGTACCGGGTTAGGTGCCGAGTGAGCCGGAGCATGAGCGTGAGAAAAGGACGGAAATAATGGCACAACGCCAAGTGGATTGGGGGAGTATGGAGTAGAGGAAAGACTTGTGTAAGGAAATTGTTCCTCCACAAAACGAACATGACGGGAAACATATGTTTTCTGAGATACAGGATCGAAACATTTGTAACCTTTGATAGTGGGATGATAGCCTAGAAAGACACAAGGGGTGGACCGAGGTTGAAGTTTATGTTGAGTGTGCGGACGCAACCAGGGATAAACTAGACACCCAAACGGGCGGAGATGGATATAGTCGGGTGGATGATTGTAGAGACGGGCATATGGAGTGGAGTTGGAGAGAGTGTGAGTGGGCATGCGATTTATGAGGTAGTTGGCAGTAGCAAGGGCATCAACCCAAAAGGAAACAGGTAAGGTGGAATCATGGAGGAGCGCAACAACTGTTTCTATTAGGTGACGGTGTTTGCGCTCAGCAACGCCATTTTGTTCAGGGGTATATGGACATGAAGTGTGATGAAGAGCCCCTAGATTTTGAAGAAAAACACCAAATGCATTGTTGACAAATTCTTTGCCATTGTCACTTCGAAAAATTTTGATTTTGGCATTAAATTGATTTTGAACCATTCGGTCAAAGTTTACAAAAATAGTATAAGCTTCGGATTTAAATTTCAGAGGATAAAGCCAAGTGAATTTACTGTAATCATCAACAAAACAGATATAATAACGAAAACCTTGAACAGAAGGAACTGAGGTTGGACCCCAAACATCAGAATGAATTAATTGAAATGGCGCAGTGGCCTTGTGTTCAGACAGTGAAAAAGGTAAACGACAAGATTTAGACACTGAACAGGACTCGCAATGTAATTTTTCTGAAAAATTAAAACCTAAGGAAGATAAAATGGATTTGGTGATGGCGGATGATGGGTGCCCAAGCCGGCGATGCCAGGTTGACGAGAGAATGGCTTGACTCACAACAGACGGAGACCTGGATGGAAGAGTGTATAGCCCATGCTCACAGCGGCCCGTGTACCGCACCCGGTTCGTGGTATTGTCCACTATCTGGAAATTGGTGTCATTAAAAATGAGGGTGCAGTTATTTTCTTTAGTAAAGCGATAAACAGATAAAAGATTGGATGTGAGGGAAGGGACGTGGTGAAGGGTTGAGAGATGAAATTTACCATTTGGGGTATAGACATACCCAGAGCCGGTGTTTGTGATGGGAAGGGATTGACCATTGCCTACTGTAATAGTTTCTGAGCCATGATACGGATGAGGAGCTTGAAGTTGTGAATAATCCGACGTCACATGGGTGTTAACACCTGTGTCTAGATACCAATCGCCAGATTGAGCGTTTGTGGACGCATGCATCGCCCTTGATCCTCCGGACTGGCTATTTACATTCTGCGAGTCATCATAACGATACCAGCAATTAGCCGCAGAATGGCCCCGTTTAGCACAAATTTGGCACGTCGGAAGATCTCGTGTGGGCATCCGCTGGTTTCCTCGTCCCTGTCCGCGGCCTGACTGGAAGCCGTCCCTCGGTGGAGGCCCGCCTCTGCCGTGCTGCTCGGTGTTTCGACGGTCACCGCCGCCGCTGCCTCGCCCTTGGTTACGGCGATCGTCACCGCGACCCCTGGCCGAGCCTCCGCTGCCAGCCGAGTAAAGAGCCGTGACGCCAGGGGTGGAACTGGCTTCTCCGAGCAGTAATTTGTGTTCCATGTCTAGATTCAATTCTTCTGCATTAAGCCATCCAGACAGTTGATTCAGAGTGATTTCGACAGGCGAGAGGCGAATATGCTGTTTGAGAGAGGAATAGCCAGCCGGAAGACCACGTATCACGGCATTCACCACGTCTCGTTCACAGCATCTAGGTCAGACAGAATAGAGGCCACATCATCAAGGTATTGAGTCATCGTCTTCGTTCCCTTCCGAAGAGTATGCAATTTGTCACGCAACTAAAAAATATGAGCCGTGGACACAGAGTTGTACCTTGTGGCTAGTGCGTCCCAAAGTGAAGCCGATGTGAGAAAACCCCGGGCGTGTTTGTGCACAGAGGGGCTAATAACTGCGAGAAGACAGGCTCGGATCTGAGTGTCTACGATCATCCACGGAAGGTAGTCGGGATTTGGGAGCTTGACGCCGTCCTTCTCGGCTGTCTCGGGCTGCGGCTTCTCCGCACCGTCAATCCATCCGAGCAGCAAGTTGGCTGCGAGGGCGGTGCGGACGTTAAGTGCCCAGGCCGGGTAGTTGTTGTCAGATAATTTTTCGGGGATGAGATTGTGGAGATTCCTGAGCAGTAATTTTACTCCAGACGGTAATTTTGACAGAGGATCAATAACCTTGTCCATGGCGCCGACCTACGGCGGAGGAGGGAGGCCGTGCGGCGTGGTGTAGACGGTGGCGGCGGAGCACACACGTCGGAAAAGAGGAGAGATTAGGGTTTGGGCGGAAGAAGAAACCCTAGCTTTGATACCATGATACAGATTTAAGAATTAATTGATCTCATTAATATTGAAGGGGTTACAGCTGTATATATAGAGAACTGAAGAATAACTAATTACAGAATAACCCAGATGTATTTAATAATTATATATGTAGTCTATTAGATACCAAAGAAGATGATCCCTACTTGGCAATACAAGGGTCCAATTGTCTGAGAAGAGAAGATGGTGGACAAAGAGCAAGAGTCTATGGAGCAACCCACAATAACAGAAGGAGACCTATCTGCAACATTGGAGCCTGAAATCAGATCACCACAACTGGTGCAGACTGTAGACAAAGAGGTTAGCTTCTAGACAGTAACTATGAAGAAAAGGGGTACTAATCCTAAGGAAAGTAATTTGAATATGAGTATGCCTAATATTACTTTTAAAAACAGATTCTTAAGTATCCAAGATGAATTGGATAAAGTGAGCTTGGTCCCTCCTGATAGAGGGAAAATCTTTAGTACCATATGACTTGGTTATTTTGGAATATTAGGGGTGTGAATAAGAGGTATAAGCAAAAAGAAGTTAAAAATTTTCTACGGAATAAGCATATAGATCTAGTAGGTTTGGTAGAAACTAGAATCAAAGCTCACAAAGCTGCTCAAATCAGTGCCAATATTACACCAGCATGGGGGAAGCTACACAACTATACTACTGCTGAAAATGGTCGAATCTGGATTAAACCTGTCAAATGGGCCGGGTTGACCCGACCCAACTCGGCTCGAACCGACCCACTTAATAAAATCGGCCCGGTCAGCCCATGGGCTATAGGGTACTGGGTACCGGGCCAATTAAATTTTTTGATTGGGCCCAGTTAACCCGGCTCGGACCAAGCCCGGTCCAGGTCCGCCGGTTAATAGGCTCATCCCGGCTCAGATAAGTTTTTTTAATTTTTTTTTTGATATTTGGGACAAACTAGCCGTTGGCCCAACGACTATATAGCCGTTTTTGGGGTCCAAACGGCTAGTTTGGGCCCATTTATTAAAAAATAAAATAAAAATTTATTTAAAATATTTTTTAATCCCCCCAAAAAATCTATAAATACCCTACACCTTCAAATCATTTTTCACACAATTTTTCACTCTCTCAAATCTCATTCTCTCTCAAATCTCAATTCTCAAATATTCAATATATTTAATTTCCTAAAGTGCTCACTTTAATTTTTTAATTTTGCTATTACAAAGTATGAGCGGAAGTTTCTAAAGTCGCAACCTTCGGATACTTCCAAAATTTGGTATTGTCGTTCCATCTCTCACGTTTAATTTTTATTTATTGTTTTAATTGTTGAATACTTAATTTTATTATATTTGTTTATTTTGAATTTTTTTAGTTTAATTTATATTATGGATAAATTAAGAAACCTCGCTACTAAAGGTGATAAAAAATTTTGTCCCAAAAGCGGTAGTAGTAGTAAAAAGTGAATTACTAGCAGTAGAGGTACTTCAAGTAGTAGATATACCCGTGTGCCTTCGCCTCCGGTACCGCTTGGTACACCTTTTGAGGAATAAATAGGTGTAGATGTTCACGATATGGATTATGTAGAAGCTCAAGAAAATTACGGTATAGAAGAAAAAAATGAAGTAGATGCGGTTAATTTAGACGAAGATGATGAAAATATTGTAGGAAATGCTAACGTTAGATCTGAACCGGTTAATCTCCCTTCCCGTCCTCACCGTGCCCCAAGAGCTCGTAAAACAACTAGTATTACATGATAATTTTTTGAACGTATATCAGATACTGAGGTGCAATGCAATATTTGTCAACAAATATATAAGCATAAAAGCGGAGGCAAGCAAGAGGGTATGGGTACGTTAATGATACATATAAGTGATGCTCACGAAAGAGAGTTAAATATTGTACGAGGTGGTAGGGATATTGGTGGGCCAGCACAAACTAGAATGGACCCAGGAACCAGTCAGGTAACGAAGAAGTATAATAAATTGAGGGATCGGGAAGAAATAGCTAAAATGGTAGTTGTGGGTTGTTTGCCTTTTAGTTTTCCTTCTTCTGATGCTTTTATTCATTATATTCAAGCAATTTATAATCCTATGTTTAATGGTATTCCTAGAAGTACTTGTCGGTCTGATATTTTTAGACTTCATTCATAATATTGTTTTTATTTATCAACATTGTTAAAAAATATTGAATGTAGATTGTCCCTAACTTCTGATCTTGGTCGTGCTGTAAATAAAAATGATTATTTAACCGTTACTTGTCACTGGATGGATAGTAATTTTGTGATGCAAAAACGTATTCTTGCTTTTTTATATGATGAAGATCGTAAACATACTGAAGATTTTATTGCTGATTTTATTGTTAAAGTTGTCGAATTTTATGGTATCAAAAATAAAATCTTATGTATTACTTTGGATAATGCTTCTAACAACAAGACTGCTATAAAAAAGTAAAAATCTAAGCTATCTCCTCCGTTGCCTGAAATTTTTCATATTAAGTGTGCATGTCATATATATAATTTAATTGTAAAAGATGGTCTTGAGTTTTTTGAGTTTTATATTGAAAATATCCGTCTTGCTGTTGGTTTTATTCAAGGAAATAATCGTAGATCGAGAAATAGAGAATTTAAAGTTAAATGTCAAGAAAATAAACTTGCATCGATATTGATGCTTGAGGAAATTGATATTAGATGGAATTCTACGTATGATTTTTTTAAAACTTGTTATAAATATAGAGTTCCTATTACACTTGCTTTTAACCAACATTGCGGTTTGTTTGCTGATTCTGCTGATTGCATGCTACATGATTTTGATTGGGTTGTAATTAATGATCTTGTTAAGTTTTTAGAAAATTTTTATGTAGCTACGGTTGAATTTTTCGGTGCTTATTATCCTACTGTTTGTAATATTTTGGCATATATAGCCGATATTTCTGGTTTGCTCAAAGAATATAAAAATAAAGAAGGTTGTAAAGAAGCTGTTGGTGTCATGTTTACTAAATTTAAAAAATATTTTTTTTCGATTCCCCCTATTTACTTAGTTGGTGCTATGCTAAATCCGTGCATGTAATATAATACTATATGCCACTTTAGTACTATTATAGTATTATTTATGCTAACTTAGAAATAAATACTAACAATGATTCTAAACAAGTACAACCTGATTTATGGACGGCTATGGGTGATGCGAATGAATACATAGAAAAATTATATAATCACTATGCTGATTTAGTTGATTTAGCCGTACCTACAAATATCACTCCAACTGTCGCTCCTCATCCTCCCGAGGAGTCATCATCTTCTAAAAGACCGGCACATAGTGGTTTTCCTGATTCCTTTTATGATTTACCTTGTTGGAACAGTGTTGATGAGAGAGCTTACACATCAACTTATCGGGAAGAGCTGAAATATTATCTTCGATCGCTGCCAGAGGATCGCAAACGATGGATCAACACGTTGGATTGGTGGAGGAGTAATGAAATACAATATCCTGTACTTTCAAGATTAGCTAGAGATATCTTGAATGTTCCAATGTCAACCGTTGCATTAGAGAGCGCCTTTAGTCAGGGACGACAGCAGCTTGGAGACAACCGACACTCATTGGGAAACAATGCAATGAATGTTCTAGTTTGCCTCAGAGATTGGATTAGAGCGGAAAGAAGAAACCAAGGAATGAAACCGGAGCCGAACGACGAACAGAGACTTGAAGAAATTCTCTCTTCACGGGAGAACTCAACAGAATTAAGTCTAATGCATGGTTTTACCCTCGTTGAATTTGACTATCCTATATAAGTTCCCGTTAATATTAACATGAATGAGTTGGAAAAAATGATGCATAATTTGTAGATTTTTCATTCAGGTAAATTATAAATTTTGGATCACTTCGCAATCAATAAAATTCAACATTCATTCACTCCTTAGTCCTTACTTTGTAATTTTTTTCATTTAATGATTTAAATTGAATTTCTAGTTTAAATTAAAAACTTACTTTTAATATAATATTAATTTACTATCAAGTATTATTGATTTATTATATTAAGTAGCATATGTTTTGTATATTTGTGTATATCTCTTCTATAGATGTGTATATTTAATGTATACATATGTATATGTCTTATAAATTGTATATATATTGTAGTATATAAATATATATATATATATATATATACATATATATATATATATACTACAATATATATATATATATATATATATTGTAGTATATGTTTTATTTAAAGTAGTACATATATATTAAATGGTGCGTATATATGTGTATATATCTTTTATAAACGTGTATATTTAACGTATACATGTGTATATGTTTTATAAATTAGTATATAACTATATATTTATATATATATATTGTAATGTATATATATTGTAGTATATTTTATTTAAAGTAGTACATATATATTGAATGGTGCGTATATATATGTATATATCTTCTATAGATGTGCATATTTAACGTATACATGTGTATATGTTTTATAAATTAGTATATAATTATATATATATATATATATATATATATATATATATATATATATATATATATATATTTATATTGTAATGTATATATATTGTAGTATATTTTATTTAAAGTTGTACATATATATTGAATGGTGCGTATATATGTGTATATATCTTCTATAGATGTGTATATTTAACGTATATATGTGTATATGTTTTATAAATTAGTATATAATTATATATATATATATATATATATATATATTGTAATGTATATATATCGTAGTATGTTTTATTTAAATTAGTACATATACATTGAATGGTGCGTATATATGTGTATATATCTTCTATAGACATGTATATTTAACGTATACATGTGTGTATGTTTTATAAATTAGTATATAACTATATATATATATATATATATATATATATTGTAATGTATATATATTGTAGGATATTTTATTTAAAGTAGTACATATACATTGAATGGTGCGTATATATGTGTATATATCTTCTATAGATGTGTATATTTAACGTATACATGTGTATATGTTATATAAATTAGTAAATAACTATATATATATTTTATTTAAAGTAGTACATATATATTGAATGATGCGTATATATGTGTATATATCTTCTATAGATGTGCATATTTAACGTATACATGTGTATATATTTTATAAATTAGTGTATAACTATATATATATATATATATATTGTAATTTATATATATCGTAGTATATTTTATTTAAAGTAGTACATATGCATTGAATGGTGCGTATATATGTGTATATATCTTCTATAGATGTGTATATTTAACGTATACAAGTGTATATGTTTTATAAATTAGTATATAAATATATATATTGTAATGTATATATATCGTAGTATATTTTATTTAAAGTAGTGCATATACATTGAATGGTGCGTATATATGTGTATATATCTTCTATAGACGTGTATATTTAACATATACATTTGTATATGTTTTATAAATTAGTATATAACTATATAACTATATATATATATATATATATTGTAACGTATATATATCGTAATATATTTTATTTAAAGTAGTACATATACATTGAATGGTGCGTATATATGTGTATATATCTTCTATAGACGTGTATATTTAATGTATATATATTGTAGTATATTCTTTATTTAAAGTAGTACATATACATTGAATGATGCGTATATATGTGTATATATCTTCTATAGATGTGTATATTTAACGTATACATGTGTATATGTTTTATAAATTAGTATATAACTATATACATATATATTGTAATGTATATATATAGTGTATATTTTATTTAAAGTAGTACATATACCATGAATGGGTGCGTATGCATGTGTATATATCTTCTATATATGTGTATATTTAACGTATACATGTGTATATATTTTATAAATTAGTATATAACTATATATATATATAGTTATACATTGAATGGTGCGTATATATGTGTATATATCTTCTATAGACGTGTATATTTAACGTATACATGTGTATATGCTTTATAAAATAGTATATAACTATATAACTATATAACTATATATATATATATATATATATATATATATATATATTGTAATGTATATATATTGTAGTATGTGCTTTATTTAAAGTAGTACATATACATTGAATGGTGCGTATATATGTGTATATATCTTTTATAGACGTGTATATTTAACGTATACATGTGTTTATTTTTTATAAATTAGTATATAACTATAAAAATATACTGTAATGTATATTTATATTGTAGTATATGCTTTATTTAAAGTAGTACATATATATTGAATGGTGCGTATATATGTGTATATATCTTCTATAGACGTGTATATTTAACGTATACATGTGTATATGTTTTATAAATTAGTATATAACTATATAACTATATATATATATATATATATATTGTAATGTATATATATCGTAGTATATTTTATTTAAAGTATTACATATACATTGAATGGTGCGTATATATGTGTATATATCTTATATAGACGTGTATATTTAACGTATACATGTTTATATGTTTTATAAATTAGTATATAACTATATATATATATAGTTATTATAACTATATATACATTATATATTGGAATGTATATATATTGTAGTATATGTTTTATTTAAAGTTGTACATATACATTGAATGGTGCCTATATATGTGTATATATCTTCTATAGACGTCTATATTTAACGTATACATGTGTGTATGTTTTATAAATTAGTATATATATATATATATATATATATATATATATATATATTGTAATGTATATATAATGTAGTATATGCTTTATTTAAAGTAGTACATATACATTGAATGGTGCGTATATATGTGTATATATCTTCTATAGACATGTATATTTAACATATACATGTGTATATATTTTATAAATTAGTATATATATATATTGTAATGTATATATATTGTAGTATATTTTATTTAAAGTAGTACATATACATTGAATGGAGCGTATATATGTGAACATATCTTCTATAAACGTGTATATTTTACGTATACATGTGTATATATTTTATAAATTAGTATATAACTATATATATATATATATTGTAATGTATATATATCGTAGTATATTTTATTTAAAGTAGTACATATACATTGAATGGTGCGTATATATGTGTATATATCTTCTATAGACGTGTATATTTAACGTACACATGTGTATATGTTTTATAAATTAGTATATAACTATATATATATATATATTGTAATGTATATATATTGTAGTATATTTTATTTAAAGTAGTACATAAACATTGAACAGAGCGTATATATGTGAATATATCTTCTATAGGCATGTATATTTAACGTATACATGTGTATATGTTTTATAAATTAGTATATATATAACTATTTATATATATATATAACTATTTATATATATATATATATATATATATATATATATATATATATATATTGTAATGTATATAGATTGTAGTATATTTTATTTAAACTTTAAAGTTGTACATATACATTGAATGGTGCGTATATATGTCTAATTGTGTTTATGTGTATATATTTTTTAAATTGTAATGTAGTATATACTATATATATAGTGTATATATATTGTTTCAAGTATTTAAAATGTATATAGGTGGGTAGATATAGTGTATATTGAAAAAGTTTTTTTTTTATCGGGTTTGACCGGATTTTTAACCTGGTTTGATCGAGTTTAGGTGGGTTTGTCCGGGTTGGGTTAGGTGGGCCGGGTTAGGACTATTTTTAAAAATTTTACTATTGAGCCCGGACCGACCCTCTTAACCCTAAATCGGACCCGGCCCGGCCCACAATTCGAATAAATTTAATGGGCCGATTTCAGGTTGACCCAACCTTGCCCACTTAACACCCTTGATATTGATACTATGGGACACTAGACATTATCAATCACTCTACTGAGAGAAGAAATGCAGCTCATGCACTGCCAGGTTAGGAACGTAACAGAAGGGGGAGAGTATCTTATTACAGTAGTGTATGGTTGTAATACTGCTGCTCTGCGACTGAACCTATGGGATCAATTAAGAGAAATATCACTTGGTATACAAATCCCTTGGATGATCAGTGGTGATTTCATTGCTCTTCTGCACCCACAGGATAGATATGCAGGGAACCCAGTACAACAAAGTAAACTAAAAGATTTTGCTCAATGCCTGCAGGACTGTGCACTATATGAAATATCATGAAGAGAGGAGTATTATACATGGTCCAACAGACAGATGGGAGAAGATATAATCAGAAGTAGAATTGACAGAACTCTAGGCAATAGTGATTGGATGCAAAAATGGGTACATGTTCAAGTAGAGTATGGATTGACAAAAATCTCAGACCACTCCCCAATGCTTATCAATCTTACAAGATCACAACATAACATCAAGGTGCCCTTCAAATTCTTTAACATATGGTCAGAACATATAAAGTTTTTTCACATTGTGAAAGAAAGATGGCAAGGTGTAAAGAATAATGACCCTGGCAAGAATCTATGGCTGAAACTCAAAGCCCTACGGACTGACTTGAAAGCTCTTAACAATCAGGAGTTTAGAGGCACAGCCAAGAAGGTAGAACAAGCAAGAATTGATCTACAAATCATACAAGAGAACCTGATTCATGGACATACTGATACATTGTAAGCTCAAGAAAAGATAGCACTGCAGACACTTGAAAAATGGTCTACAGTAGAGGAAAGCATCATGAAACACAAATCTAGAGAACAATGGATCAAGCTAGGAGATGCTAATACAAAGTACTTCTCAGCAGTTGTCAAGGAAAGGATGCAGAGGAAAACCATCAGTAAGCTCACTAGTCTGGATGGTAAAACACTAACTGAGCACAAGGATATAAAAGAGAAAATCATCTCCTTTTACAAAGGGCTTATGGGTTCAGCAGCAAGGTGTCTACCAGCTGTAGATATTACAATTATGCAGAAAGTGCCCAGGATACAACAAAATCAGAAACTCCTCTTATGTGAACCTATGACTGAAGCTGAAATCTTGAAAAGTTTGAAAGCTATAGGAGATTAAAAAGCACCTGGAGTAGATGGATACAATGCAGTGTTCTTTAAGAAGGCATGTCCAATAATCAAGCATGATATCATAGCTACTATGGAGAAATTCTTTGATACTGGTAAACTACATAAACCATTAAACTATGCACTAGTTACTTTGATTCCAAAAATTCAAGCTCCTGTCACAGTCAAGGACTACAGACCCATTGCTTGCTGCTCAGTTATATACAAAGTGATTGCTAAGATTCTTATAAGCAGACTTCAGACCATCATGCCAAATCACATCAATGAGGCTCAGTCTGGATTTATATCGGGAAGAAAGATAGGGGATAATATTCTCATGGCACATGAGCTCATTAAGGGGTATAACAAGAAACATATATCTCCCAGAGTCATGATCAAAGTGGACCTCCAAAAGGCATATGACTCTATTGAATGGGTGTACCTACACCAGAGCTTAATTACCATGGGATTCCCAGAAAAGTTTATTACCTGGGTCATGACATGCGTAACAACAGTCTCTTAAAACATTATGATTAATGGTGAACTAACTGAACCTTTCCCATCTGCTAAAGGACTGAGGCAAGGTGACCCCATGTCACCCTTCTTGTTTGCCATATCAATGGAATACTTGAGCAGAACACTCTCACAATTAAATATGAATGACAACTTCCACTACCATCCTAGATGTGCCAAGCTTGGCATCACTCATTTATGTTTTGCAGATGATCTCCTCATGTTTTCCAGAGGGGAATCTCAATCAGTTGCAGCATTGCAGACATCTTTCAATAAGTTCACTCAAGTATCTGGACAACAAGCAAATCTTGGGAAGATCTCGGTGTACTTTGGTGGTGTCACACAACAACAAAAAGACCAAATCATGCAACTCTTAGGCTATTCCAGAGGTGAGTTACCTTTTAAATACCTTGGAGTCCCATTATCCACTAAAAAGATGTCCATAGTGCAATGGAGCCCATTAATTGATAGAATTGTAGCAAAAATCTCTTCTTTGACAGCAAAATACCTATCCTATGCAAGAAGACTTCAGTTAATACAATCTGTGTTGACTGGCATCAAAATATATTAGACACAATTGTTCACTATCCCAACCAAGGTGCTAAAGAATATTGAAAGTTATTGTAGAAGCTACTTATGGTCTGGAAGCAATCTCATCACAAAGAAAGCTTTAGTTGTGTGGGACAAAGTATGCTTACCAAAGAATGCTGGAGGACTGAACATTCTAAGCATTGCAATGCAGTGTCAATTTCTTGGCAAAATATTTCAATCATAAAATTGTTTGTTGTGATATAACCATTGAAACTAGTTTAAAGCGGCACCAGTAAAATAGAAGCAAGAGGTAGCCAGTCATTTTCCGAGAAATCAAGATATGTGAAATACTGCTCTACCTGAAAATCAACCTAGTAGGTTCCCACCACTAAATCGATCGAGTACCATCAATGCTATTTGAGTACAACCTATGAAAGCACCAACGTAATAATCCGATGTCCAACATAAATACTAATGTATATTATAATCACTGAACAAAATATATGAAGTACTAACCAAATAAGAACAACAATTAACTGAAAAATAATAGATCCATGAAAGGATAACTAGAAGAAAATTAATGAGAAGCAGTTACATTGAATTAAAGATGAGAAATACAACCTTTGGCTAAGCACCATTAGAATACGCATAATCGGTTCTTCCAAGTCATAATGCTTTTTAAAAAATTATTAATTGAACCTAAATCTCTGCTCTGTTAGGAAAGACGGACACACAATCAAAGAGCCCGACAGGGTAGCAGCGGAAAATACCCAAGACTAAACTTTTTCATTCAACTTGAACCAAGAGGAGACAAGAAAACCAAGCAAAACAAAGTAATATGGTAGAAAATTAATTACCACACAAATGCGATAGGGCAAGAATAAAGACAATCACACAAGACACTAAATTTACGTGGAAAACCCTTCGGTGTGAAGAGTAAAAAACCACGGGACCAAACCTCCATTATAATCACCAAAGAGTTACAATATTTTCCTCCAAAATGGCTACCAAACAAGTTCCAAACAACAAGAAACAATACATAAACCACAGCACCAAACACTAGAGAAATAAAAGAGTGAAAGCACAAAAAATGCAGCTACTGTTCGGGAATGAAGAACAGGAGCTACAGGCCACCAAATCAAGCTCCGTTAGTTTCTAATCAAATATTGAGATGAGAGGAACAAGAAATCCAAAAATCAGCTCAATTGAACAAGAAACGAAGCGGAAATCGTAATTTGAAGTTGACAGCTGTGGCTGAAATTTAGGTGCGAAAATCAGCTTTGTTTTTCTCTCTTTGGCTGCTGAAAACTCTCTTTTTGTGATGGTGAATAAGACCTAAAAAGATCAATATATATGCCCCATAGTAATGGATTTATGGAAAAAAGTGGGTTGGTCCAAATTGGGCTTCATTTATCCACATAGGAAGGGAAAAAGACCCAATAACCCAACAATTCTCCCCCTCCCAACTATGTGGAGGAGACCGCCATCCCGGCGATCATGCAACAATCTTCAAACATCCCTCTTGGATAAGCTTTAGTCATCATGTCAGAACCATTATGATCCGTATGAATCTTCTCAAGTTCAAGCAACTTAGAATCCAACACATCCCGAATCCAATGGTATCTCACATCAATGTGTTTAGACCGACCATGAAATGTAGAATTCTTGCCAAGATGTATGACACTTTGACTGTCGCAATGAAGCACATACCTATCTTGAGCACAACAGAGTTTCCCCAAGAATCTCTTCATCCAAAGCAATTCTTTACAAGTTTCAACGGCAGCAATAAGCTCAGCTTCTGTAGTAGATAGAGCAACACATTTTTGCAACCTAGATTGCCAAGAAACAGCTCCCCTTGCAAAAGTAACCAAATACCCTGAAGTAGACTTGCGAGTATCAACATCACCGGCCATATCTGAATCAGTATAACCACAAAGAATAGGCTTTCCTGTACCAAAACACAAACTTAGACTAGAAGTGCCAAAAAGATATCTCATAATCCACTTTACAATATTCCAATGTTCTCTTCCCGGATTACAAAGAAAGCGACTAACAAGACCAACAAAAAGAGAAATATCTGGTCATGTGTAAACCATTGCATACATCAAACTACCAACAACTGAAGCATAAAGAACTTTCTTCACATCTTCCTTCTCATCATCACTGGAAGGACACTGCTTCGTACTCAACTTGAAGTGCATAGCTAAAGGTGTACTGACAACCTTAGCCTTGTCCATGTTAAACCTTCAAAGTACTTTCTGAATGTACTTCTCTTGTGATAACCACAACTTTTTGGCCTTTCTGCCACGGACAATTTGCAAGCCAAGAATCTGCTTTGCTGGTCCTAAGTCTTTCATAGAAAAAGACTTACTCAACTCTTGCTTCAACTTTTGAATCTTGCAAGCATTATGACCAACAATAAACATGTCATCAACATAAAGCAACACAATAATAAAGTCACCATCAGAGAATTTTTGCACAAAAACACAATGGTCTGAAGTAGTCTTATTGAAGCCCTGCTACTCATAAAGGAACCAAACTTCCTGTACCACTGCCTAGGAGTTTGTTTCAAACCATGCAAGCTCTTCTTTAATTTGCAAACATAATTCTCTTTTACCTTGACTACAAAACCTTCGGGTTGCTCCATATAAATTTTTTCATCTAAGTCACCATGGAGAAAAGCAGTTTTAACATCCATTTGCTCAACCTCTAAATCTAGACTTACAGCTAAGCCTAGAACCACACGAATGGATGACATCTTTACAACCGGAGAAAATATCTCATCAAAATTAACTCCCTTTTTCTGGTTAAATCCCTTCACAACCAATCTAGCTTTATACTGTGGAATTGGATTACCATCTTCATGCTTCACCCAAAAAACCCACCTATTTTTCAAAGCTTTTCCGTCTTTAGGAAGCTTAACCAAATCAAAGGTATGATTATATTGCAAAGATTTAATTTCATCTTCCATAGCATCAAACCACTTTTCTTTTTCTTCACTTTCCATGGCCTCATCAAGACTCTCAGGTTCTTCCCCGTCAGTCAAGAGTACATACTCACTGGGAGAATAACGAGATGAAGGTGTTTTCTCTCTTATAGATCATCTGAGAGAACTCTCTAGAACATCAACAACTGGTTGCTGATCAACCATATCAACTTGTACCGGAGCATCAACAACTTCTTGCTGGTCATTCTGAACATGGTCATCATCTTCATTATCAACTTGATTTTCATCATCATGAAGATTTTCTTCAGGAGCAGTAATCAAAGAAACTGGATCAACATCAACTAGGCTCTCACTACTCTGAGAATCAACCTTCTCAGCTTTGTAAAAATCTTTAATTATTTGGTCTTCAAAGAACACAACATCGCGGCTTCTAACAAGTTTCTTCTCAACTGGATCATAGAAACGATAGCCAAATTCATCTTGACCATAACCAATAGAGATACACTGTCTAGTTTTAACATCCAACATTGACCTTTCATCCTTAGGAACAAAAACAAAAGATTTACACCCAAAGACTCTAAGATGATCATAAAAAACATTCTTACCAGATCAAACTCTGTCAGGGACATCACCATTCAAAGCAACAGTAGGAAATAAATTGTTAACATAAACAGCCGTATTAAGTGCTTCTGCCCAAAAGAAATATGGTAGCTTAGCATCTGAAAGTATACATCTAACCCTCTCAACTAGTGTTCTGTTCATCCTCTCTTCTAAGCCATTCAACTGAAGAGTCTTTGGAGGAGTTTTCTGATGTCGAATACCCCGGTCTCTGCAATATCTATCAAAAGGACCAATATACTCACCACCATTATCTGAACGGATGCATTTCAATTTCTTCCCTGTCTGTCTTTCAACCAAGGCCTAAAAATTCTTGAACACATCAAGTACTTGATCCTTGAACTTCAAAGAAAATACCCAGAGTTTGCGAGAATAATCATCAATAAAAGTCACAAAGTAAAGTGCACCACCATGAGACCTTACTTTAAAAGGACCGCACAAATCAGAATGCAACAACTCCAACAAATCAAGCTTTCTTGAAGGCGGATGACTCTGAAAAGAAACTTTTTTCTGTTTACCGGCTTAGCAATGAACACACTTCTTCAACTTTGCTTGTTTCACTACAGAAAGTAATTTTTTCTTATCGAAACTATCAATCTCTTTCTCACTCATATGACTCAACCTTCTATGCCACAACTCTGATGCAGTATCATTCTCCACCAAGTTTATTAATCCTCTAGAAGTAGAGCCCTGAAATACGTACAAGTTAGATAACTTTTTTACCTCGAGCCACAATCATCGAACCTCTAGTAAGTTTCCACTGGCCAGCACCAAGGGTATTAACATAACCCTCATTATCAAGACTTCCTACAGAACTCAAATTTAGGTGAACATCTGGAGCATGCTTGACATTATTGAGAACTAGTTTGGAACCATTGTTACTTTCCAAACAAATCGTGCCAATGCCAAGTACTTTAACTTTATCATTATTGCCCATTTTCAACATCCCAAAATTACCTGGAGTATAAGAAGAAAATAATTCATTCTTTGGCATAACATGAGAAGTAGCACCAGAATCCACAAACCAACTAGACTCATCGCGAACAAGATTAATGACATTCTCACCACAAGCAACAAAAAGATCATCATTAGCAACAACATCAATACAATTTTCATTATCGCCTTCTTTTTTTTGCCGTCTTATATCTCTCTTATGCTTGTAACAATATTTCATGATATGCCCCTTTTTGTTGCAATAGTCACATGTAACATTCTTGAATTTGGACCTTGACTTGCTTCTACTTTTATCTCTATCATTTGAATCTCTAGACCTATTTCTCCCCCTCTCTTCAGTAACTAAAATATCAGAGTGTGAAGATGAAGAAGATGAGTCCTGAGATCTTCTTCTCATCTCTTAATTCGAGACACCACTCTTAACATATTCCATAGTTAAAATACCACCGGGAGAAGAATTGGTCAAAGAAACTCGAAGAGTTTTCCAAAAGTCAAGCAGAGTATTAAGTAGCCAAAGTCCCTGAGTTTCTTCATCGAACTTTACACCCATTCCGGACAGCTGGTCAAGGACACCCTGAAAATCATTAATATGATCAGAAATAGGACTGCCTTTTTTATACCTAATATTCATCAATTGCTTAAGCAGGAACAACTTGTTATTGCCAGTCTTCGAAGCATAAAGTGTCTCGTGCTTGTCCCACAAACTTCTAGTATGTATCTCATTCACAATATGATTTCTAACATTATCTTCAACCCATTGTTTGATATAGACATAAACTTCTAAGTGCTTAAATTCTCAATCCTCATCTGTCATGGATTCAGGTTTAGTAGATGCAAACATAGGTAGATGCATTTTCTTGACAAATAGAAGATCCTTTATTTTTCCTTTTCAAGTATGCTAGTTACTACCATTCAAACACACCATCTTGCTCATATTTGCCTCCATCATTCAAATCAAAAATCAACAATAACCAACTCTCTGATACCACTTATTAGAAAAGATGGACACACAATCAAAGAGCCCGACAGGGTAGTAGCGGAAAATACCCAAGACTAAACTTTCCCTTTCAACTTGAACCAAGAGGAGACAAGCAAATCAAGAAAAATAAAGTAATATGGTAGAAAATGAATTACCACACAAATGCTATAGGGCAAGAATAAAGGCAATCACACGAGACACCAAATTTACGTAGAAAACCCTTCGGTGTGAAGAGTAAAAAACCACGGGACCAAACCTCCACTATAATCACCAAAGAGTTATAATATTGTCCTCCAAAATATCCATCAAACAAGTGCCAAACAACAAGAAACAATAAATAAACCACAACACCAAACACTCGAGAAATAAATGAGTGAAAGCTCAAAAAATGCAGCTACTGTTCGGGAATGAAGAAAAGGAGCTACAGGCCACCAAATCAAGCTCAGTCAGTTTCTAATCAAATATTGAGATGAGAGGAACAAGAAATCCAAAAATCAGATCAATCGAACAAGAAACGAAGCGGGAATCGTAATTTGAAGTTGACAGTTGTGGCTGAAATTTAGGTGCGAAAATCAGCTTTATTTTTCTCTCTTTGGCTGCTGAAAACTCTCTTTTTGTGATGGTGAATAAGACCTAAAAAGATCAATATATATGCCCCATAGTAATGGGTTTATGGCAAAAAGTGGGTTGGTCCAAATTGGGCTTCATTTATCCACATAGGAAGGGAAAAAGACCCAATAACCCAACAATTCTCCCCCTCCCAACTATGAGGAGGAGACCGCCATCCCGGCGATCATGCAACAATCTTTAAACTTCCCTCTTGGCAAAGCTTTAGTCATCATGTCAGAACCATTATGATCCATATGAATCTTCTCAAGTTCAAGCAACTTAGAATCCAACATATCCCGAATCCAATGGTATCTCACATCAATGTGTTTAGACCGACCATGAAATGTAGAATTCTTGCCAAGATGTATGGCACTTTGACTTTCGCAATGAAGCACATACCTATCTTGAGCACAACCAAGTTTCCCCAAGAATCTCTTCATCCGAAGTAATTCTTTACAAGCTTCAACGGCAGCAATAAGCTCAACTTTTGTAGTAGATAGAGCAACACTTTTTTGCAACCTAGATTGCCAAGACACATCTCCCCTTGCAAAAGTAACCAAATACCCTGAAGTAGACTTGCGAGTATCAATATCACCGGCCATATCTGAATCAGTATAACCACAAAAAATAGGCTTTCCTGTACCAAAACACAAACTTAAACTAGAAGTGCCACAAAAATATCTCATAATCCACTTTACAACATTCCAATGTTCTCTTCCCGGATTAGAAAGAAAATGACTAACAACACCAACAACATGACAAATATCTAGTCTTGTGCAAACCATTGCATACATCAAACTATCAACAACTGAAGCATAAGGAACTTTCTTCATATCTTTCTTCTCATCATCATTGGAAGGACACTACTTCGTGCTCAACTTGAAGTGCATAGCTAAAGGTGTACTGACAACCTTAGCCTTGTCCATGTTAAACCTTCAAAGTACTTTCTGAATGTACTTCTCTTGTGATAACCACAACTTCTTGGCCTTTCTGCCACGGACAATCTGCATACCAAGAATCTGTTTTGCTGGTCCTAAGTCTTCATAGAAAAAGACTTACTCAACTTTTGCTTCATCTTTTGAATCTTGCAAGCATTATGACCAACAACAAGCATGCCATCAACATAAAGCAACACAATAATAAAGTAACCATCAGAGAATTTTTGCACAAAAATACAATGGTCTGAAGTAGTCTTCTTGAAGCCCTGCTGACTCATAAAGGAACCAAACTTCCTGTACCACTGCCTAGGAGTTTGTTTCAAACCATGCAAGCTCTTCTTTAATTTGCAAACATAATTCTCTTTTCCCTTGACTTCAAAACCTTCGGGTTGCTCCATATAAATTTTTTCATCTAAGTCACCATGGAGGAAAGCAATTTTAACATCCATTTGCTCAACCTCTAAATCTAGACTTGCAGCTAAGCCTAGAACCACACGAATGGATGACATCTTTACAACATGAGAAAATGTCTCATCAAAATCAACTCCCTTTTTCTGGTTAAATCCCTTCACAACCAATCTAGCTTTATACCGTGGAATTGGATTACCATCTTCATGCTTCACCCGAAAAATCCACCTATTTTTCAAAGTTTTTTTGTCTTTAGGCAGCTTAACCAAATCAAAGGTATAATTATCTTGCAAAGATTTAATTTCATCTTCCATAGCATCAAACCACTTTTTTTTTCTTCACTTTTCATGGTCTCATCAAGACTCTCAGGTTCTCCCCCGTCAGTCAAGAGTACATACTCACTGGGAGAATAATGAGGTGAAGGTATTCTCTCTCTTGTATATCGTCTGAGAGAACTCTCTGGAACATCAACAACTGGTTGCTGATCAACCATATCAACTTGTACCGGAGCATCAACAACTTTTTGCTGGTCATTCTGAACATGGTCATCATCTTCATTATCAACTTGATTTTCATCATCATGAAGATTTTCTTCAGGAGCAGTAGTCAAAGAAACTGGATCAACATCAACTAGGCTCTCACTACTCTGAGAATTAACCTTCTCAGCTTTGTAAAAATCTTCAATTGTTTGGTCTTCAAAGAACACAACATCGCGACTTCTAACAAGTTTCTTCTCATCTGGATCATAGAAACGATAGCCAAATTCATCTTGACCATAACCAATAAAGATACACTGTCTAGTTTTAACATCCAACATTGACCTTTTATCCTTAGGAACATAAACAAAAGATTTACACCCAAAGACTCTATGATGATCATAAGAAACATTCTTACCAGATCAAGCTCTGTCAGGGACATCACTATTCAAAGCAACAGTAGGAGATAAATTGATAACATAAACAGCCATATTAAGTGCTTCTGCCCAAAAGGAATCTGGTAGCTTAGCATCTGAAAGCATACATCTAACCCTCTCAACTAGTGTTCTGTTCATCCTCTCTGCTAAGCCATTCAACTGAGGAGTCTTTGGAAGAGTTTTCTGATGCCGAATACCCTGGTCTCTGTAATATCTATCAAAAGGACCAATATACTCACCACCATTATCTGAACGGATGCATTTCAATTTCTTCCCTGTCTATCTTTCAACCAAGGCCTGAAAATTCTTGAACACATCAAGTACTTGATCCTTGGACTTCAAAGAAAATACCCAGAGTTTGCGAGAATGATCATCAATAAAAGTCACAAAGTAAAGTGCACCACCATGAGACCTTACTTTAAAAGGACCGCACAATTCAGAATGCACCAACTCCAGCAAATCAAGCTTTCTTGAAGGCGGATGACTCTGAAAAGAAACTCTTTTCTGTTTACCGGCTTAGCAATGAACACACTTCTTCAACTTTGCTTGTTTCACTCCAGAAAGCAAATTTTTCTTAGCCAAACTATCAATCTCTTTCTCACTCATTTAACTCAACCTTCTATGCCACAACTCTGATGAAGTATCATTCTCTACCATGTTTATCAATTCTCTAGAAGTAGAGCCCTGAAATATGTACAAGTTAGATAACTTTTCACCTCGAGCCACAATCATCGAACCTCTAGTAAGTTTCCACTGGCCAACATAAATGGTATTAACATAACTCTCATCATCAAGACTTCCTACAGAAATCAAATTTAGGTGAACATCTGGAGCATGCTTGACATTATTGAGAACTAGTTTGGAACCATTGTTACTTTCCAAACAAATCGTGCCAATGCCAAGTACTTTAACTTCATCATTATTGCCCATTTTCAACATTCCAAAATTACCTGGAGTATAAAAAGAAAATAATTCCTTCTTTGACGTAACATGAGAAGTAGCACCAGAATTCATAAACTAGATAGACTCATCGCGAACAAGATTAATGGCATTCTCACCACAAGCAACAAAAAGATCATCATTAGCAACAACATCAACAAAATTTTTATTATCGCCTTTTTTTTGCCGTCTTATATCTCTCTTATGCTTGTAACAATATTTCATGATATGCCTCTTTTTGTTGCAATAGTCACATGTAACATTCTTGAATTTGGACCTTGACTTGCTTCTACTTTTATCTCTATCATTTGAATCTCTAGACCTATTTCTCCCCCTCTCTTCAGTAACAAAAATATCAGAGTGTGAAGATGAAGAAGATGAGTCCTGAGATCTTCTTTTCATCTCTTCATTCGAGACACCACTCTTAACATATTCCATAGTTACAATACCACCGGGAGCAGAATTGGTCAAAAAAACTCGAAGAGTTTTCCAAGAGTCAAGTAGAGTATTAAGAAGCCAAAGTCCCTAAATTTCTTCATCGAACTTTACACCCATTCCGGACAGCTGGTCAAGAACACCCTGAAAATCATTAATATGATCAGAAATAGGACTGCCCTTTTTATACCTAATATTCATCAATAGCTTAAGCAGGAACAACTTGTTATTGCCAGTCTTCGAAGCATAAAGTGTCTCGTGCTTGTCCCACAAACTTCTAGTATGTGTCTCATTCACAATATGATTTCTAACATTATCTTCAACCCATTGTTTGATGTAGCCACAAACCTGTAAGTGCTCAAATTCCCAATCCTCATCTGTCATGGATTCAGGTTTAGTAGATGCAAACACAGGTAGATGCATTTTCTTGACAAATAGAAGATCCTTTATTTTTCCTTTTCAAGTATGCTAGTTACTACCATTCAAACACACCATCTTGCTCATATTTGCCTCCATTATTCAAATCAACAATCAACAATAACCAACTCTCTGATACCACTTGTTAGAAAAGATGGACACACAATCAAAGACCCCGACAGGGTAGTAGCGGAAAATACCCAAGACTAAACTTTCTCTTTCAACTTGAACCAAGAGGAGACAATAAAACCAAGAAAAATAAAGTAATATGGTAGAAAATGAATTACCACACAAATGCGATAGGGAAAGAATAAAGGCAATCACACAAGACACCAAATTTACGTGGAAAACCCTTCGGTGTGAAGAGTGAAAAAATACGGGATCAAACCTCCAATATAATCACCAAAGAGTTATAATATTGTCCTCCAAAATTTTCACCAAACAAGTTCTAAACAACAAGAAACAATACATAAACCACAACACCAAACACTAAAGAAATAAAGGAGTGAAAGCACAAAAAATGCAGCTACTGTTCGGGAATGAAGAACAGGAGATACAGGCCATCAAATCAAGCTCAGTCAGTTTCTAATCAAATATTGAGATGATAGGAACAAGCAATCAAAAAATCAGCTCAATCGGACAAGAAACGAAGCGGGAATCGTAATTTGAAGTTGACAGCTGTGGCTGAAATTTAGGTGCGAAAATCAGCTTTGTTTTTCTCTCTTTGGCTGCTGAAAACTCTCTTTTTGTGATGGTGAATAAGACCTAAAAAGATCAATATATATGCCTCATAGTAATGGGTCTATGGGCAAAAGTGAGTTGGTCCAAATTGGGCTTCATTTATCCACATAGGAAGGGAAAAAGACCCAATAACCCAATAAGCTCAACCTTTGTGAAGATCTTTTGGTCCTATTGTTTCTTTTCGGCCTCATAGTTTCTTTTTGTGACATCTTTGCACACCTTAGACTCGGGTGGATTAAAAAAACATATTCATTGTAATTCCACAACTAGAGGCCTTCCCACAAGTGGGGGTTTGGACCGGGTGAGATGTACTTAGACCTTATACGGGTAGAGTTCGATATTCCTTTATTGATGGCTGACCTTAATCGGAGCGAGAAGAAGAAAAATCGGGGAAGAATTTATCGGCATAATTATCGAGGCTAGTGATGCAAAGGTGACTGTGTCAGTTCTAATAGAGATACCTTGGAAGATTCGGGTCAACGGGTAAAGTCCGACCGTTATTCGATGTATGGGTATTGATAATGCTGTTATTTTTCGGGGGAAAAACTCATACAACACTCCTTAGATTGAAAATTGCAACTCATAGTAATATTTTCAACTTTGTAACTTATAGCAAAAAAATGATTTAAAAAAAGAAAAAAATATTTTTTTAATTAATATAAAGAAGAAAATACAAATTACATATAGGGAAAAAAAGATTTCCTACCCATTAAAAAGATGTGCAGTTATTATCAGGATATCAATCATCCCTCTTTTCTCTCACAAACTATCCTCCCCCTCATTAACAACATATCGTTTTTTTTCCTCAAATCTTCATTATCAAAACATTGATCTTTTCTTCTTCACTGTTTTCTTTTAAATTATTTCTCCATATTTTTCTTCTTCTTCTTCTAAAATAATACTAGTATAAGCCTTTTTTTTTAATCTGAATTAAAAGAGATGATGATAGTTTACATTCTTTACTTGTAATGCATAGAGGAAGATGGGATGTGGCCAATATTTTTAATCCGTGAAAATTGTACAATCTGAACCATGAATTATTTTAAACAATTAAATTGAAATCAGTTTATAAATAATAAAAGTCATATTTTAAATGACGTTCAATTTTGGGGATCTTAATTTATTAAATTGGTATGTAAGATTCTACATATAAATGATGTATTCTTATAACTGTATTTAGTGTATGAAAATAATACATAATACGATATTCATGAATTAGTTTGATAAAGTTCGTTAAAGTCAGTTAATATACTCATTTCATACTTAAGTAATTTTTTTTTTAGTTCCTAAGGTGTGGAATTGATATTTAAATTGATATTGATGAAGTTTTGTATATGCCACATTTGTATGAAATGAGTTTTATGAATTTGACAATTGCTAATATTTTTAGTGGATGAAAATGATATTGAATTAAAAGTCAGGATAATACTTATATACAAATGCTTAATTTTATATTTTATATGAATGACTAGAGGAGCATGGCCCGTGTCAGCATAAGCCCAATATTAAGATATTTATTTATCTTTTCAATCTTGATATATTTAAATAAAACTTTTTAATAAAAGGATTGCATATGTTTTCTAAGATTCATCCAGAATCTAGCATGAGTTCAACATATGTTATTTTAATACGTATTTAGATAATTTAAGTTGTAAACTATTGTAATTTATAATATTTTGTATGTAATTTTCAAATTAATATACGTTACTTTTCTTGTCCAAATTATTGTGGCATTGATAGTCAATTATATTTTAAAAATAATTTAAGTTTTTAATTATTGTGATTTATAATACTTTTCTTCTATTCCAATTTTAGTGACACTAATATAATTTCAAGAGTCGACCAAATATTTTATATCTTTTAAATTTTTTAAGTTGTTAATTATTGTGATTTCTAGTATTTTTCATGTAATTTTTTTGAAATATATAACATATTAAATTATTTTTAGATATTTTAAGTTGTTAACAATTATAATTTATAATACTTTTTATGTAATTTTTGAATAATATATGCTACTCTCCTTGTCCAGAATTTTGTGTCTACGACAGCCAATTATATTTTTTAAATATTTTAAATTTTTGATCATTGTGATTTATAGTATTTTTTCTATCTCAACTTATGTGGCACAATGCTTAAATTATCATAATAATTAATTAGGGGTGATATAGTAAAATCACGACTGAAGCAGCTGAAGTAGAAATCAGTCAATTGTTAATTTTTTTTTTTGTTAGTTATTGTTATTTACAGTACTTTTTATTTATTTTCAAATAATATATGTTTCTTTATATCTTCTTCTATCACGTCTCAATTTATGTGGCACTAATATAATTTTGATAGTCAATCAAATATTTTATGTTGACATATCATTTTGTTATTCTTATTTTTCTAATACATAAATGACTTATAATAAGGAGTGATATAGTAAAATCATCGTTCGAAAGACGAAAATTTAATTTAAAACATTAAGAGTTAATTTCATATTTTATGTCTATTTTATTTTTCATTAAATATTATTTATTTTCTTAATACCTAGATGACTCATAATAATTAATTAAGAGCGATTGATTATGTTATTACTATAAAAATTAATATAATTTTATCATATCCAATAGTAATCATCGATAATTCACCGGAATAGTATATTAATTAAATAGAGGATGCTATATTTGCATATGCAAAATATGATATTATTAAATATTATTGGATTTATATTTCACAATAATAAAATTTTACTATATATTTTTCTTTATTTCTTTTTAACTTGATACATATTGACCCAACACAAATTCTAAGAAAATATTCATTAGAAATTTATTTTATTAAATTAAATTTATTAATTTTGTACTTTAAAAATTTAAAGTTAAGTTTAAATATTAGTATTTCTATATAAGAAAAAAAATATTTAAAATTTAAATTTACTAAAATAAATAAATAAAAAGATTATTTTTATATAAAAGTCGATTAAAATAATAAAATTAATTTACTTTAAATATTTAGTTGCAATTAATTAAGATAATTTTTTATTTTATTATGATTTATGCTGCACCGATAAAATTTTGAGAGTTGAATAGAACTTTTACCTATTTTTTAAAAAGTATTTTAACTTGCTAATTATTGTGATTTATAATAATTTTTATGAAATTATCAAATAATATATTTATTCCTTGTGTCCCAATTTATGTGGCTTCGATACAATTTTGAGAGTCAACTAAAATTTTTATATATCTTTTAAATATTTTAAGTTGTTAATTATTATGATTTGTTGTACTTTTTCTTTTATCTCAATTTATGTGGCATTGCTAAAATAATGAGAGTCAATAAATTTTTTATACGTTTGTGATAACAAATTAGTTTTGAACATCATAGCCAATTAAATAAATAAAAAAATTTAATTCCAATATGTAGTTATAGTTAATTAATATAAATTAATAGAATATATTAAATATTTAAATCATTATGATGAAACAATGAAATTATTATATATTGGGGCATGGTATGTAATTAAGTGGGAGTAGAGGGGTTTTTCGGTAAGAGTTAATAAAATTTCTACATGTCTTTTAAATATTTTAAGTTATTAATTATTGTGATTTGTAGTAACAAATTAGTTTTGAACATGATAGATAATTAAATAAATAAATAAATTTTACTTCCAATATGTAGTTATAGTTAATTAATATAAATTAATAAAATATATTAAATATTTAAATCATTATGATAAAATAATGGAATTATTATATATTAAGGCATGATATGTAATTAAGTGGAAGTAATTAGTTTTTTTTGGTAATTGCAAGAGGTGGTCGAAACCACCTCTTCTATATAATAGAAAAATAGATATACAAATTATTTTACTTAATCTTTTTTTTAATACCAAGTTATTTACAAACTCTATGAATTGTGATATTTAATTAAGTATATATACTTTAGATTATAAATTGAATGGAATCGATTTATAAAGTGATTTCGTCACATTTGTATGAAATGTGTATGTGATACATATATAAATTGGTATCTATGGATTGTGATATTCAGTTTAGCTGATACCAGTTTATATATCTATTCCATACACCATGTGCTTATCCCTTTGATCAAGATTTTCATATTTAACAAAAAAAGAATCAAGATTTATAAAATAAATGACAATACATCTGGTTCTTCAATCATAGAAGAAGTAAGAAAAAATTGTGATAAAAAAGATGAAATTTGTGATTATCTATGGAGGATTTTGATTGATTTTGAAAAAAATATATGTAGAGAAAATATAGAATAAGATCGAGTGAAAATAGGGAGAGAGAACGAAAATACTGCCAGTACACTATTTAAGGAGAAGATTGATTACAATCATATAAATACACTATTTACAGAGAAGATTGATTACAATCCTATAAATATGGAACTAATTTTAATATATAAAATTAAATATTAAATTTTGAAAATAAAATAAAAATAATATATATTTTAAAAAATTTCTATCACTTGCAATAAAAAAGTTATTAATGTAATTATCTAAAAGTATTACTAAAATTTGTAATTTTCAATCTAATAATTGTATAGGAATAATTTTCTCTTATTTTTTGTCATGGTGATCGATAAAGAATTCTGTATTACTGTTTGATGGAAAGAAGCTTAGAGTATCTTGGGTAGTTAGCCCAATAGCAAGCCGAAGAGATGTGTTGTTGCCGCAATTAGTTTATAGGCGAACTGGCGAAGCGAAACCTGTTTTCGGGTCGAGTTTATTTTTAAAAAGACAAATTAAAAAAAAATCTAAACATACTTATCATTGATATATGTTCTCTCTTGTCATAGATTTTTAAATATTTTTAACAAGTTATTTTTGAGTGAAGATCTAAATGAACTATGTATTTTCCATAGTATTTGAGAAATATTTTCACTTTTAAAAGTTCACAAAAAAATTTTTTAGTCCAAATACTAGTATTTTTTAATTTTTGAGAATTTAGATTATTTTTCAAACAACGACAAATTTTATGGTCAAACACTATTTGAAAAATCTATTGCCAAACAGGTCCTCTATATCTTTCCACTTTTTTAGATGGTGTACTTGGATTGACTTTTAAAGTAGTTTGTAAGCTAAAAGTCATTCTATTTTTAACTTTTGACTTATTTTTATATTTTTTCAGCCTAAATTTGAGTTTTTAAAAGCACTTTTTAGTTTTTCAAAATAAAGAAGATATTAAAAATCCAAAAACATTAAAAATAAGTCGATTCAAACTCCCTTTATTTGTCCGACCCTTATCTGAAATTTGGTTATTTTTCGTCATGGTGATTGATGAAGAATTGTGTAGTTAGTGTTGAATTTGATGAAAAAATTGGAAATAAAAGAGCGAAGAATTGAGTTGAGGACGTTGGGCATCGTAATTCTTTTTTCAATTTGTAATGCATCTTTTTTTTTTGTGTGTGTATTTTTCTAGTATTTATGTATTTTGAAGGAGGATTTTTTTTGTACGTCCTTGTGTTTGTGTACTTCGCCTTGATTCTGCACCATATTATGAATTCCTCTTTTTTTTAGGTAAGAGATGTATTTTTATTGTCTGTATCTTTATTTGATGGGTATATTCTTGTTTGATTATACTTTAACTGTTAATTATGTTTTCATGTATATACTTACTAGTTTAGCTATACGCACCTCGCACGTGTACCTTATTTTATTGAGTTCAAACGTTACACTAAATAGGATATTTGTTTAAATAATAAGGATGAATACAATAATTAAATTCAACATCTTTTGGAGAATTTATGTAATTAAATCTAACCTTTACCAATTTTTTTTTAAAGCCAATCGACATTCATCTACCACCTGTAAACTGTAACAAAATAATACGATGATAGAGATATCAAAACAATATAATTAAATCTAACCTTAAGTCGTCTGACACTCATCTACCATCTGTAAATTATAACAAAAAAATACAATAATAGAGATATCAAAATAATACAACTAAACTTAACTTTTATACTAAAAAATTTCTCAAAACAGAGATATAAATACAATACAATTAAACCTAAAATATAATACAATTAAACCTAATCTTTATCTAAAAAATTTCTCAAAACTGACTGACATTCAGCTACCACCTGTAAATTCATCTACGACCTGTAAACTCCAACAAAATAACACAATAGTGATCACAAAGCTTCAGTTTTATGAAAATAATTCTTGTCTGAGCAAAAATTTTGATCCTAAAGAATGACTCGAATGAAAACAAAGAAGATACATATATATATATAGACACACACACGTTGAATTCTATTATTTTGACAAAAATAGTGAAGAAGTTGAGGGTTAGAAAATTAAACATCCACTAATCTAGACATGCAACCGAATCAAGTTAGATGAGCATCAATCATATTTTTTCAATAAGTAAACCAATTTCTTCTCTAATTTAACGTGCATCTTAATATTTATTAAAATATTTTCTTAATAGAGTCCTATTTTAGGAGTATTTTTCTATTCTATTTTAGGAGTATTTTTTTAATTGATCGGTACAAAAAAAAAATTAATTGATTCTCCTTCCATTTATTTTTGGAGTCTCATATATTTTAGGAGTCTAGTTAATATAACAAAAATAATTAAATAATAAATGAGAAAAGACATCATTTTCACCCTAAACTATACAAGAAAGGTCTAAGCCACACCTAAACTATCTAAGTGACCTATTACACACCTAAACTATATAAAAGTGATATTTTTTACACCCTGTAAAGCATTATACCACTTGCATGTGGTATGGTGTTGCACACGCATCTGCCACGTCAGCGCTATGTCAGCATAATACAAATAAATAAAAAAAATTAATATTTTCATAATTTTTCTTTTTTCTTTTTAATTTAAACATATGCACACACAAAAACCTCCATTTTTTGGATGAATTAACAACACACACTCACAAAAGAGAAAAAAAGGGATTAAAGCAAGAAAATCAATGTAAAAAAAAGTTGACAACTCAACAATGGAGGAAACTGAACTAGTAGCCAACGAAGCCTTAGCAACGGCGGAGAAAGAAGAAACCTCTGTTGATGTTGCTTAACTTACTTAAGAAGGGCCATCCAGAACCAGAAAGAAAGATTGGTACAAGAGTCCATGCTTTTCAAATCCGATATCATCCAAAATTCAAGAGTTGCTGTTTTTTTGTTGTTAGGGAGGACGATTTTGTGGATGATTTTAGTTTTAGGAAGTGTGTTGATCAGATACAATCTCTTCCAGCGAACATGCAAACAAAACATTATGCTAGCGGTGGAAAAAGTGGTGGTGGTAGAGGAAGAGTAGGTGGATATGGGCTTGGCCATGGAAGAGGAGGGAGGTCAAGATACTGAAACAATCAACAGTAGTAGATTGTCAATTTCTTCTGATCAGTCTTTTCAAGTGTTGTTGAATCCAAATTTTGATCATTTAAATCTATTATTCTGTAATGTTGACATAATGTTTTTGTTGATTAGAGTTTTCGCAGCAACATGCCAACATCCATATCTCACCAAGAAAAAGCCAAAAAGATCAGTTGGCACTAGTGAACACTAAAGAAGATAGCAAATAAAGAAAAAAATTCAAAGAAAGAAGCAAAAAATTGAAAATCAAAAATCAAAATGCTCCTAGTGGGATTAGGAAGGCATTGAAAATCAAAATGCTCCCAGTGGCATAATTTATTATTCAATAGATAATTTTAGAATCAATTATACAAAATCCAGTGGGATTAGGAAGGCATTCTCGTCAAGTGTTTGATGAAGTGTGACAATTTTTTTTAAAATTTGCCCGTTTAAATAGCAAAGTCAATTTGATTTTGTTCATGGTGAAATTGACATTGATTCGATGAAGATGGAAGAAGGGTTGTGAAGAAATTGCTTATTTGGGGGTGGGGTGATGAAGAAGATATGTTGGTTGGGGTGGCGTTAATTTTTTGGGTGAAGGTAATGAAGAAGAAGATGTTTCGATGAAGGTGGAGGAGAAAAAATTGCTTATTTGGGGGTGGAGGTGGAGTTTGGAGGTGGGTTGATGAAGAAGATGTGTTGGTTGGGGTGGGATTAAATTTTTTGGATGGAGGTGATGAAGAAGAAAATATTTGGGGGTAGGGGGTGATGAAGAAGATGTTTATGGGGTATGGGAGGAAATTTTTTAATTATTTTTTTATTTAGACGCGACTTTTTTAATTTAAATAATTATGTTTTTTTCACGTCAGATTTAGGGAATAAAAAATATCACTTTTAAGTAGTTTAGGTGTGTAATAGGTTACTTAGATAGTTTAGGTGTGGCTCAGACTTTTCTTATATAGTTTAGGGTGGAAACAATGTCTTTTCCCAATAATAAATTGAAGAAAACAGTGAAAAGACAGTTTTGTCGAAAGGAGGGTTTTTTAATGAAGGATAAAAAGTTCAAATCACTTTTCTAAGGGTCTTCACACTTTTAATATATTATAGATATAGATATAGATATAGATATAGATATAGATATAGATATAGATATAGATATAGATATAGATATAGATATAGATATAGATATAGATCATAGATTATAGATATAGATTATAGATATAGATTATAGATATATTTTTGTTATTTGTACACTTTTATACACTGTTGTTTTTTCTATATTACGTTGTGATTATATTCGTTGCATAAACGAATATTCATTGAACAAACAAATACAATGAATACAAGCACCTGACAATGAAAGATTTGTTGTGAATGATAAATATTGAAACCATAGATTTTTCTTTCTTTTTCCTTTTTTTTTTTTTTTGTAAATAAGAGATATTTTTTAGAAAAATTACACAAAATCACAAACCTAATAGACCTTATTATCCAAAATCCCTTATCTTTTAATCAATTACTTAAAATTTTGAATTTAATATTATACATATGAACAAAAATCCCATCCTACTTTTACTCCACAACTAAAGTATGCAATTCATTTTTTTTTTTCAATTTTTTTCCCCTAAAATCTCTCCCAAATAATCATCAATTGATACAACTTTCATCTTCGTTATTGCAACTTCTTCACCAATTTCATTGTCTTTTCTTTGATGTTTTTATCAATTTTTCTTTTATTGATTTTGATTTTTTTTATTTTTTAAGTCCATACCCATTAAGGAAAAGAGGAGAAATTGTACAATCAGTTGTTAGAATTTCGATGAGAACGATCAAAGTGGTAGTGGTGGTGAGGACGAACGACGGAGGGGGTGGGGTAGCCAAGGTGGCAGTGATAGTGCGGACGAACGACGGAGGGGGAGGGGGGATTATATGTATCAATCATAAGTAAATTGAAGAATCAGTTGTTAGATTTTGTACGAGAATGATCAAATTGGCAGTGCTAGTGAGGACGAACGATAGAGAGAGTGGAGTAGCCAAGGTGGCAGTGATGGTGCGGACAAACGACAGAAGGGGTGATGGTGATGGATTATAGGTATCAATCATAAGTATCAAGACATATACATATGTATCAATCATATGTATCAAGACATATACATATGTATCAATCATATATATCAAATAAATGTATTTAATACATATATAGATACATACCAAGAATTTATGTACTCTTTTCATAATTTTAAGGATGATTCATATATTTTTTTATTATTTAATGGTTTCACCACCCTCATTTAGTTTGGATATTTTCAATTGATACATATGATATTTTATTTAATTCTGTGATACATTTTATACGTGCACCATTGATATATTTTATCCCGTGAGAAACGACATGTGTAACACTGACTTAATAGTATAAAAAAATATGTATTGATATCGTTAATCAGTTATAAAAAATATACACATTATCAATATGATATCAATATGATACATTTAACATATGTTTGACATAGGTAAACTATTTATTTTTGTGTGAGATACATCTGAAACCAGATGTATCATTATTGTAACGACCTAAAAAATTTGATGAAATATGTGATTTTATGTGATTTGACTATTTATCCCTCCCCATAATTGCATTATGATATTTCTGGGGTGTGAGAGTGATTGGCATGATCTTCGATGTATTTTGGTATCATTTATGCAATATTGTGGTTTTTGATGACTTTTAGAGCCTTATTTTGGACTTATGTGGATATCTTTTGATCCGTGCGATGGATGGCCAAACGGACTGTGCCAGCAGCTCTAGAATATCAATTTTAGGCTAGGTAGACCTTTAGTTTGAGTTTCGGTGCACCCGAGCTTATTTCGACCTATTGATCGAAAAGTCAAAAAATTAGAAATATGGGTGTGGGACCCACATTTGATCGAAACGACCTTGGATACAAAATTTAACTTTGCCAGCAGATCTGGAATGTCGATTTTAGGGTGTTATCATATTTGGTATGATTTTACGGATTTTAAATCTCATTTCGACCCTTGATTTGGAAAATTATAATTTCGGGTTTCGGGGATCAACTTTGTGAAAATGACTTTTTTTGAAAATGTGATATCGCCATCGCATACGGAACATCGAATTTAGTGTGGTTGTATAGTTCGTTTGCATAAATCGGACTCCAAACGAATTCCGGGTACCCCGTCGAAGTCCGGAGTGAACTTTAAAACAAAAAACTGCAGTTTTTTTTATCCTTATAGTGCAGATTTTCTGCACTATATAAATAGTTTTTGGGTCCATTTTGCTCATTTTTCATCTTGCCTCTTGAGAGTTAAACCCTAAATAGTTTGAGAACTAAAAAGTAAAGTTTGTGGGAGCTTGAGAAGCTAGAATAACACCCATTTCTTGGTTTTATTACGGATTTAAGGTAAGAATTCACCAATTTTCTTAGTAATTTCTTGATAAATTCCTCAAAACTCCAAAATCTTAGGGCATGATTTTAAACCCAAATTTCACCCATTTCACTTGAATAATATTTTTATCTTATAATTGCTAGTTTTTCATCAATTTAACCTTTAAAACAACTCCGATTCTTAATTTTAACCCGAATTTCAAAGATTTTAACCGGTAAAGCTCAAAAATGGTTTTTCTTCGATTTGAACCCCATTTTTGACTCGATTTAACTTGGGTTTTCAGCTGTAGGTTCCTAAAAATATGAAAAACATATTTTTGAAGTAAAGTTTTAATTTTGCCCTTCTTTTTCAGAAATCTATTTTGGGAGTCCGTTTTGACCCCGAACCAAAAGTAGTCAATATGGGTATCGTTGGTTTTTTCTTGACGCGTAGATTTTATATTTGATGTTTTTAGTGGAGTTTAGGATTGTTCATGAAAAGTAAGGTCACGAGTTCAAGTGTAGCAGATCAGTTTCGGCTTTCGAGGTAGGTTATAACTTAACTCTTTCAGACTGGGATATGTAGTAAATAATGATACAAAATATACGTTAAGGGTGGGAACTAACCATGAAAAATGGCTATCTATGTGTTGTGCCCGTGTGGGGGCGTATATGTGATATAATTGTCGAAATTGAAATATTATGTGATATTGATAGCCTTGAATACATGTGAATAATTGTATTGTGTTGTTTAATATGGTACCATTGGTGTTTTGTGATTATGTTCATAATTTATTGGCATATGAGACATGTGGAAATTCATGGATGAAATGGAAATAATAAGTGGATATTGGCTCATGTGGTTGTGGAAATGTATCATTGTAGTTGGTTGTGGAAATATATCATGTGATTGGTGGTGGAAATACTCATTGTGATTGGTTGTGAGCATTACATCTTCATAGCATACTCATTCATGAAACATTGGTACCACAGTGGCAACATTTGAGAAATACTGGCAACACCTTTTTAAAAAAATATTGTAACACCTTATAAAACCCTTTCAGAGGGATATTCCAGAAAGGAAATATGAGATATATGGATTATATACAGGTTGACGAACCCTCCATGGGTCTTGCGTTGGGAGGCTTGCCTCCGTAGGTGTATACGGGAATTGTGCGACGATCCTGGAGGTTGTGCGACGACCTCGTGCAACATCATCATCATCATATACATTGCACTTACTTTATTGTGTTTATGTTGTGTTGTATTTTCTTATTGACTTGTCATCTATGTATTTGTCTTACCTTTCTTTACTTGTATTTGATGATCTTGTATCTACATGTTCTCCCTTGTTCTATTTATATGTGACGTAATGTATACTTATATCCTATATCTTGGTGTGTTAATGTAATATATATGAGATATATTAGATCTGTTAGTGCAAGCGGTGTGGGCTACCGTTGTGGGACATTTTCTGATGGTAGGTGACGTGCCCTTAGTGTATATTTTGTATGCTTTATTTACTACTTTGCTTGGTCGGCCTATGATACCTACTGAGTATAAGTGGACCGTACTCATGCCTACTGCGCTCTTTCGGTGCAGGTCCTAGTTTGAGTGTGCCTTAACTTGCTTGATTCAGGCGATTGTTGGAGCTTTCAAGGTAGCGGTTGGACATTCATGCGTTCGAAGTTTACCTCTATATTTCTATAGTAGTTATGTATTTATTAGTATTTGGAGATAGTTATTATTCCTTTGTGGTTATTTTTCCAATGTATTTGACTCTTGGATTGTATTAGTAGTTCTTACGCTATTGACACCTGGTTTTGGGCATGATTGATATTTTGGATAAGTTCTTTCCGTATTGTTATGATTATTTATATGGTTCAGCTTCATTCTAGAAGCCTTACCCTGGGATATTTCTATCTTTTTCTCTTTTCGTATCAGTTTGGGTGATAGGCTTACTTGTCAAGGTACACCGTGACAAGTGTCATCATGACCCTCGTTTTTGGGTTGTGATAAATTGGTATCAGAGCAGCCAGGTTTCATGGGTCTCAATGGTGTAAGAATGGGATGTCTAATAGAGTCTCACAGATCGGTACGTAGACGTCCATATCTATCTTTGAGAGGCTATATGACGTCTTTAGGAAACTTCCCTCATTTTATTCCTTATCGTGGAAATTCTTTCATACCCTGTATTCTGAGTTGTGTTTCACTCTTTCTGCGTGAATGAAGTTGATTATACCTCTTATCAGTTGAGAGATGCTGTGAGAAATTAGTGAATATCATTTGTCGGTTGTAGGCTTGTTGATGCTCCTGAGTTGTTATGGGATCAGTTTGTTGATGCCTTTCTAGAGAGATTTTGCCTTTCAGTTTGAGAGATCTTATGTGGGATGAGTTTGATCATTTGGAGCAGGGCTCCATGATAGTTGATGAGTATGAGGCACGCTTCCATACCCTGTTTAGATATTTCTAAGATAGCATTTCCACTGAGTTTGAGAAGATTCAAAAGTTTGTGAAGGGTTTGGTTGTCTCCCTTCAGTTGGATACATCTCAGATGGTTGTGTTTGAGGGTTTTTTTCAGAGTATTATGGATCATGTTAAGGTGATATAGGATATTTCTCGGGTATTTCAGGGAGGCGCTAAGAGGGTGCGCTATTTTGGTAAGTCCAGAGGTCAGACTCTACGAGGCAGAGATTTTAGAGGTTCTCGTGGGTCTTTTATGTTCAGCAGTGCAGGGTGACCGTCAGGTCAAGTTTAGAGTTTGCTATGTATGTGATGAGACTGGACATGAGGCCAAGGATTGTCCTCGCCGAGTGTTTAGAGATACTCCTATCTCATCTGTGAGGGATAGGGGTTCTACCAAAGGTGCAAGAGGTAGAGATGGTAGAGCTCATGTTGGTGGTCGTGGGGCTATTCATCCAGTTGGTAGTCGTGGATAGTGTTACGCTATATCAGTCAGATCTGAGGCGAAGGCTTTAGATATTGTGATCGCAGGTACCATTCTATTTGTTTCAGACCTGCATTTGTATTATTTGATCCTGGATCGACTTTCTCCTATGTGTCTGTATATTTTGCTTTGGGTTTTGATTTTGTTAGGGAGCCTCTTGCTATGCCTATTCGTGTATCTACCTCGATAGGTGATTCTTTAGTGGTGGATCAGGCTCACCGATCTTGTGTTATGACTTTTGCCGGGCGTGAGACTTTGATAGACTTGCTTGTGTTAGATATGATCGATTTTGATGTTATTTTGGGTATGGATTGGTTGTTTTCTTATCATGCTATCTTACATTATTTTGCCAAGACCGTGACTTTAGCTTTGCTGGGTGTGCCAAGGATAGCTTGGAAGGGTGCACTTAATTCAGATCCTAAGAGGGTTATATCTTATGTTCAGACTCAAAAATTGGTTGAGAGGGGATGTTTATCTTACTTGGCCCATATTCGTGACACCAGTGTTGTTTTGCCTCATTTCTTGGATTCTGTCTGTGTTGTCCGTGAGTTTATGGAGGTGTCCTCTACGGACTTGCCTAGTATGCCTTCGGATTGAGATATTGATTTTATTATTGATGTTGAGCCGGGCACCAAGCCTATTTCTATTCCTCCTTATAGGATGGCCCCAGTAGAGTTAAAGAAACTGAAGGATCCGTTATAGGAGTTGTTGGATAAGGGATTTATTCAACCTAGTATTTCACCTTGGGGTGCGTCTGTCTTGTTTGTGAAGAAAAAAGATGGGTCTTTGCAGATGTGTATTGATTATCGACAGTTGAACAAGGTGATGGTTAAGAATAAGTATCCTCTTTCTCTCATTGATGATTTGTTTGATCAATTTCAGGATTTTGCTGTGTTTTTTAAGATTGATTTGAGATTCGGTTATCACCAGTTGAGGATTAGATCTTCGGATGTTCTGAAAACTACTTTTCAGACACGATATGGTCATTATGAGTTCTTGGTCATGTCCTTTGGGTTGACCAATGCCCCTGCCGCGCTCATAGAGTTGATGAACCGGGTGTTTCGATCGTATCTTGACTCTTTTATTATTGTATTTATAGATGATATCTTGGTTTATTCCAAGATTGAGGCTGATCATGAAGAACATTTGTAGATTATGCTTTAGGGATTGAGGGATGAGAAGTTGTATACTAAGTTCTCTAAGTGAGAGTTTTGGTTGGAGTCTATTTTTTCTTGGGTCATATGGTGATTGGGGAAGGTATTATAGTTGATCCAGCCAAGGTTGCAGTGGTTCGTGATTAGGATAGACCTACTTCTCCCACCGAGATTCAGAGTTTTGTTAGCTTGGCCATTATCGGTATTTTGTTGAGGGTTTTTCATCCATTGCAGCTCTGTCGACCAAGTTGACTCAGAAGAAGATTTCCTTCCAGTGTTCTGATGCTTGTGAGGCGAGCTTTCAAAAACTCAAGGATTTGTTGACTTCAACTCCTATATTGGCTTTGCCCAAGGAGGGCGTGTGCTTTATTGTCTTTTGTGATACTTCATATGTTGGGTTAGGTGCTGTGTTAATGTAGGAGGGCAATGTAATTATGTATGCATCTCGTCAAGATTGGAGCCTAATGAGAGGAATTATCCTACCCGTGATTTGGAGCTGTGCGTAGTTATGTTTGCCTTGAAGTTGTGGAGGCACTACTTGTATGGAGTTCGTTGTGAGATCTTCTCAGATAATCGTAGCCTTCAGTACTTTTTTACCAGCGAGATCTTCATATAAGGCAGCACCGCTGACTTGAGTTGCTTAAGGATTATGACTTGACTATCCTTTACCATTAGGGCAAGGCTAATATGGTTGCGGATGCCTTGAGCCGGAAGTCGACTAACATAGGTAGCTTGGTGCATCTTATGACCCAGGAGAGGCTTTTGGCCTTAGAGATTCAGTTTTTAGCTAACCAGATGGTTAGGCTTGATATTTCGACACCAGGGCATGTTTTGGCATTTGTGGAGGCTAGATCTTCTTTGATGGAGCAGATTCGAGCTCATCAGTTTGACGATATTAGATTGAGGTTGATTCGCGATAAGATGTTGAGTGAGATGTCTAAGAAAGCCTCACTTGATTCAGATAGAGTTTTGAGGATTGGGGGCTGAGTTTGTGTGCCGAGAGTGGTGATTGGATTAGGTTGATCTTGGAGGAGGCCCATTGTTCCAGATATTCCATCCATCCAGGTGTGACTAAGATGTATAGTGATTTGAGATAGCACTACTTGTGGGGTGGTATGAGGCGTGATATAACGGGTTTTGTGGCTCGTTTCTTATGTTGTCAGCGGGTGAAAGCCGAGCATATGAAACCTCGGCCTGGTGGTTTGCTTTAGAGGTTACCCATTCCCGAGTGGAAGTGGGAATAGATCACTATGGACTTCGTGACTGGGTTTCCTCGTACTTCTCTTGGTTCTGACAGTGTTTGGGTCATCATGGATTGATTGACCAAGTCAGCTCATTTTATTCCGGTTCAGATCTCATTCAGTGTTGAGAGGTTAGCTCATATCTTCATTCGTGAGATTATGCGTCTGCATGGTGCGTCGGTGTCCATTATTTCAGATCGAGGTTTTGTGTTCACATCTCACTTTTGGAAGACTTTTCAGGATGAGTTGGGTACTCAGGTTGATCTTAGCACATCGTTTCACCCCCAGACTGAAGGCCAGTCAGAGCGGACTATCCAGGCTTTGGAGGATATGCTTCACGTGTGCTCGATGGATTTTTGTGGCTAGTGGGAGCAGCTTTTGGCTTTAGCACAATTTGCATATAGTAATAGCTACCACTCCAGTATTAATATGGATCCTTTTGAGGCGTTGTATGGTAGGCGTTGTCACTCCCCAGTAGGTTGGTTCGATGTTTCAGAGGTGAGACCTCAAGGTACGTACTTGCTTCGTGAGTCGTTGGATAGAGTTCGGGTCATTCAGGATAGACTTAGAGCGGTTCAGAGTAGACAGAAGTGTTATGCTGATCGTAGATTTCGTGCCTTGAGATTTGGTGTACGTGATCATGTTTTCCTTTGAGTTTCACTCATGAAGGGTGTGATGAGGTTTGGGAAGAGGGGTAAGCTTAGCCCTAGGCATATTGGTCCATTTGAGATTTTTTAGATTGTTGGTGATGTAGATTATGAGTTGGCTTTGCCCCTTGATCTATCAGTTGTTCATCTAGTTTTCATATTTCTATGCTTCGTTGCTATATTTTTTATAAGTCTCATGTCATTCGTTGGGAGTCAGTTCAGTTAGATGAGCGGTTGTCCTTTGTTGAGGAGCTAGTTTCCATTTTGGCTAGGGATGTTAAGCAGTTACGCTCTAGAGTGATCCTTGTGATACAGGTCCAGTGGCAACATCGACCTGTAGATGAGGCTACTTGGGAGGTTGAGTCTGATATGCGTAGTTTCTATCCCCAACTTTTCATCGATTCAGGTATTTCCTTGCCTTAGTTCAAGGACGAACTAGATTTTTAGAGGTGGATGATGTAACGACCTAAAAAATTTAATGAAGTATGTAAAATTTGTGATTTTATGTGATTTGACTGTTTTACCCCTCCCCGTAGTTGCATTATGATATTTTTGGGGTGTGGGAGTGATTGGCATGATCTTCGATGCATTTTGGTATCATTTATGCAATATTGTGGTTTTTGATGGCTTTTAGAGCCTTATTTTGGACCTTTGTGGATATCTTTTGATCCGTGTGACGGATGGCCAAATGGTCTGCGCCAATAGCTCTGGAATATCGATTTTAGGCTAGGTAGACCTTTGGTTCGGGTCCCGGTGCACCCGAGCTCATTTCGACCTATTGTTCAAAAAGTTGGAAAATTAGAAATATAGGTGTGAGATTCACATTTGATCAAAATGACCTCGGATGGAAAATACGACTTCTTCAGCAGATCCGGAATGTCGATTTTAGGGTGTTAGCATGTTTGGTATGATTTTACGGATTTTAAATCTCATTTCGACTCTCGGTTTGAAAAATTGTAATTTTGAATTTCGGGGGTCAACTTTGTGAAAACGATATTTTTTTGAAAATCTGATATCGCCATCGCATCCGGAACGTCGAATGTAGTATGACTGTATAGTCCGTTTGAATAAATCGGACTTTGAACGAATCTCGGGAACCCCGTCGAAATTTGGAGTGAACTTTAAAACAAAAAAACTGCAGCTTTTTTTATCCCCTTAGTGCAGATTTTCTGCACTATATAAATAGTTTTTGGGTTTACTTTTCTCATTTTTCATCTTGCCTCTTGAGAATTAAACCCTAAATAGTTTGGGAGCTTAAAAGTAAAGTTTAGGGGACCTTGGGAAGCTAGATTAACACCCATTTCTTGGTTTTATTACGAATTTAAGATAAGAATTCACTTTTTTTCTTAGTAATTTCTTGATAAATTTCTCAAAATCCCAAAAATCTTAGGGTATGATTTTAAATTCAAATTTTACCCCTTTCACTTGAATAATATTTTTATCTTATAATTACTAGTTTTTCATCAATTTAACATTCAAAACAACTCCGATTCTTGATTTTAACCTGGATTTCAAAGATTTTATCCGGTAAAGCTCAAAAATAATTTTTCTTCAATTTGAACCCCATTTTTTTACTCGATTTAACTTGAATTTTCAGCTGTAGGTTCCTAAAAATATGAAAAACATGTTTTTGAAGTGAAGTTCCGATTTTGCCCTTCTTTTTCGGAAATCTATTTTGGGGGTTCGTTTTGACCCTGAACCAAAAGTAGTCAATATGAGTGTCATTGGTTTTGTCTTGATGCGTAGATTTCATATTTGATGTTTTTAGTGGAGTTCGGGATTATTCGTGAAAAGTAAGATCACGGGTTCTAGTGTAGCAGACCGGTTTCGGCTTTCGAGGTAGGTTATGACTTAATTCTTTCAGACTGAGTTGGGTAGTAAATGATGATACAAAATGCACGTTAAGGGTGGGAACTAATCATGAAAAATAGATATCTATGTGTTGTGCTCGTGTGGGGGTGTATATGTGATGTAATTATCGAAATTAAAATATTATGTGATATGGTTGACCGTGTGGGGTCCTATGTGATATTGATAGCCTTGAATACATGTGAATAATTATACTATGTTGTTTAATGTGGTACCATTGGTGTATTATGATTATATTCAAACTTTATTGGCATATGAGACATGTGAAAATTCATGGATGAAACGAAAATAATAAGTGGATATTGGCTCATGTGGTTGTGGGAATGTATCATTGTGGTTGGTTGTGAAAATATATCATGTGATTGGTTGTGAAAATACTCATTGTGATTGGTTGTGAGCATTACATCTTCATATCATACTCATTCATGAAACATTGGTTCCACCGTGGCAACATTTGAGAAACACTGGCAATACCTTTCTAAAAAAATATTGTAACACCTTATAAAACCCTTTTTGAGGCATATATCGAAAAGGAGATATGAGATATGTGGATTGTATATGGGTTGACGAACCCCCCATGGGTCCTGCGTTGGGAGGATTGCCTCTGTAGGTGTATACGGGGATTGTGCGACGATCCCGGAGGTTGTGCGACGACCTCGTGCATCATCACCATCATCATCATCATATACATTGCACTTACTTTATTGTGTTTATGTTTTGTTGTATTATCTTATTGACTTGTCATCTATGTATTTGTCTTACCTTCCTTTACTTGTATTTGATGATCTTGTATCTATATTTTCTCTCTTGTTCTATTTATATGTGATATAATGTATACCTGTGTTCTATATCTTGGTGTATTGATATAATATATGTGAGATATATTAGAACTGTTAGTGCAAGCGGTGTGGGGTACCGTTGTGGGACATTTTCTGATGACAGGTGACGTGCCCTTAGTGTATATTTTGTATGCTTTATTTACTACTTTACTTGGTCGGCCTATGATACCTACTGAGTACAAGTGGACCGTACTCATGCCTACTGCGCCCTTTCGGTGCAGGTCCTAGCTCTAGTGCGCCTTAACTTGCTTGATTCGGGCGATTGTTGGAGCTTTCAAGGTAGCGGTTGGACATTCATGCGTCCGAAGTTCACCTTTATCTTTCTATAGTAGTTATGTCTTTATTAGTATTCGAAGACAATTATTATTCCTTTGTGGTTATTTTCCAATGTATTTGACTCTTGGATTGTATTAGTAGTTCTTACACTATTGACACCTGGTTTTGGGCATAATTGATATTTTGGATAAGTTCTTTCCGCATTGTTATGATTATTTATATGATTCACCTTCGTTCTAGAAGCCTTACCTTGGGATATTTCTATCTTTTTCTCTTTTCGTATCAGTTTGGGTGATAGACTTACTTGTCAAGGTACACCTGATAAGTGTCATCATGACCCTCATTTTGGATCGTGATAATTATGATACATCTGAAATCAGATGTATTTATACCACGATTTTCTCTTAATTTTACTTTCTATAATAATTGAAAATTAATTACTTCCTTATTTAACTAACCACTAAATAACAAATGTATCGCAATGCATATGTATCAAGGCTAAAGATATGTATCAAAAATATCAAAATTTAGGATATCATGTAATTAAATAAAGTTATGGGAAAAGTGTTAGAACCTATTAAAAATTTGAAATTTATGTAAGTTGCCCTTTTTTAAATAAAAAATACGTACACAACTCAAATAAAAGTTGCTTACCAGAACAAGTTCAAACTTATATGCAGCAACCAGGACAACTAATAATTATTTTTTTATGTACACCCTTAAAAGATCGTTTGATAGAGTGTATACGAATATTATCGAATATGGTGTATTAGAAATGTTGGAATTAATAGTACTGGACGCTGATAACAACGTCAAAATTTGATGATGCTCAAATTATACCTTAAAGATATAGCAATCGTTGTCAATATGCCTTACCCAACAAGAGTCGAGGTCGAATCCTCGGGGAATGAGAACATGAGATTCAATCTCAAGTGTTAAGAGTTACTAGAAGTTAGCTCGTGAAATAATGAAAATCAAGCAGGAAAATAAAATGAGAGTTCACTTCAAACAATTTGTAGTTATCAAATTAATCGTAGTTGAAATGTAAAATTCGAAGTTTAGAGAAACGGAGTTGAAGTCAAATGTAAATGGGGGTTATGATTGAGCAAGTTGTGATTATTCTACGATTGTTGTTTATTTGTCTTTTTAATTAGTTAATTGGCATGAGTTTTACTTCGATTCCATGTTTCAATCTATAATTAGAGGTTGCAAACTCTAGTTAATCTTAAAACCCTTATCATCCTTGACAAAGGGAATGAGTTGATGTATTAAAAATGAAACAAACATCAGAAATATAGGAGGTTTGCCACCTAACTACAAAGTACCTCCTAAGTTTAATGTTTCCTCCGTTCTAAATTATGTGTCGTTATTTGATCGGATACAATATTTAAGAAATAAGTATTGACTTTGTTAAAGTTACAAAATTACACTTCTTAAAAAAAGGAGTAATAATATTTAAAATCAAGTGGGACCACTTTTAATTGAAAAGACAAATAAAAAAAGAAGTAATAGTATTTAAAATCAAGTGGGATCACTAAGGGTAAAATTATAATTGTATCCTTAAAAACTTACCAAATAAGGAAAGAAACATTCTTTTTGGGATGGATAAAAAAAGAAATTGGGACACATAATTTGGGACGGAGGTAGTATTAATTATAAGATATAACGAAGTAATTGCACATAGGTTAAATTTCAAATGCATCTGATATACACAGAGCAAATTCATCATGTCAGCCAAATCCCAGTACTTTTGTCGTCGTTGCAGTGACGACAACGACGATGATAAAATCATGTATCTTCAGTGCTCTCGTCCTCTTCTCTATTGCGCTCAAGATGGAACTAGTTTGGTGGCGAGGAGCCCCTTGATGAGGGGAGTAAAACCAGAGGTCAAACCTCCATGAATCTCACCGTAATAGGTTGAGATTGAGAATTTATCGACCGCGATGCAACAACTTTCCCATAATTTTGCAATTCTCTGTTCAGATCTCCCTTGGACGACGAAATTGCTTAAATTTTCAAGAACAGTTAGATTAACTGATGGAGAATTATTCTAATAGTTGATTTTACTTGAATCAAGTGCGCATTGACATTGTGGTCAAGATAGGACCGGGATGGTCACTGTTGGTTGGGTGGTGTTCCCGTGGAGTTTTGTTCAAAATTATTTAAGATACACAATCCTAGATACACAGTTCAAGATACACAATTAGAATAATTACTAAAAATGACCACTTGGTCATCTTATTTACAAGATAATTAGCCTAACTTTATAAAAATTACCTAAAATGACCATTTGATCATACCGCTTCTTTTTCTCTTCTTCTTCTTCTCTTCCTCCTCCCCCCCCCTCCTCCTCCTTTAAAGATCTTCAAAAGTTTGATCATAAAATTTAAAAAACGTGAATCAGTTCGAGCGAAATATATAGTAAAAGATTCAAAACATCGAGAAGAGCTCATATCTAAAATTTGAGAATGTTAAAAGGAGATTTTATGTTAGTCGGGATTGAAAGAATTTCTTTATTATATTACTTGCTCTAGTTTATTAAGGACACATGTATTTTAATCAATTAGACTAATTAGAAACATATAACTGTCCTCAAATTTGACCGGTTAGTAAATAATGGTAATATTGAGTCATTTTAATGCGAGGAAATCAGTGACTACGTATAAGTGTGTAGCTAAAAATGTGAAGTGTAGTTAATAACTTTATGTCTCTAAAATATAGTTGGGTTAATTAGTTCTTTGAGGGAAAGTAAACGTTTATGGACATGAATGTACAATGTTTATTATGTATATCTAGTGTGATACGTGGATGGTTTGGGCTTTGAATGAATAGGCAAGCAGATGCCAAATTACAGTGATGTGCATACGAGTTTTGACATTCATCTAATCTCTGATAATTAATTATATTTGTTCTCTGTAGATGAAAGAGATTAGAGATGGAGCACAGGTAAACCGTAATGTATATATATATATATATATATAATACATAGTTATACTATCATATATGCACCGTTATACAGTCGATAAATCATATATGCATATTTATACAATATCATACATCACATAACTATTTATACAATATTGATACATTGCATAACTATTTATACATCATATATACATGTTCATATAACATTTATACAATATTGATACATGTTTATACACCATTTATACAAATAGATACATTACAGATACGCTACATAACTATTTATACAATATCGATACATTACATAGACAACATTCGAGAAGTTACATATGAATATCGATATATTACATATACCTTATATATACATTACATAGACACTACATAACTATTTATACTATTTCGATACATTACATATATATTGCATATATAACGTTAGAGAAGTTATATATGAATTTAATTTGGTCATTAATAAAATTATTAGTTATAAAAAAAAAAAACTGGCCATTTAGCCATGATTTTCATACCATTTAACCACAGTTTGACCGTGCCTAAAACCTGAGTTTTTTTCACTTTTGGCTATTTTTTTGTAATTAAAAATATGACTATATTTGTCGCAAATTAATTACTTTATTATTTATTTTTTAAATTATCTTTAAACAATTCTGGAAAGCTCAAAATTATTTTAGATACACAACTCTAAATACACAATTCTAGATACACAATCTCACATAACGCGACCTCGATATATTTTGTAATTTAATTTAAAGTTAATGAAACTTTTGTAAATAACCCCTCATGCTTGTCTATTTCATTAATTGTTCTTAAACAAGATACAAAGAGCCAGTGCCAGCATAGGCTAGCACGAATCCAATATATGTTATTTTTTTGTCACAATTTATGTGACGAGATGAAATTTAGATAATCAATTAAATTTGTATATATTTTTTAAATATCAAATTATTAATTATAGTAATTTATAATGGAATAATTTCATTTATATACCAAAAAGTTAAAAAAAATTACGATAAAAAGAATCCACTTTTTATTTAGAGAAAAACTAGCAAAAACGATCCAACAAAGCTGAAAGGCAGTAGTATCCAGTGGACCATTATGCGGCAGCCTCAAATAGCGGAATGAGGCTCATTCTCTAGATGTGGCCTATGGAGGGTCCGGCCATTCATGCTCTATTTTCTCCCATTACATTTAGGAAATTAATAATACACACACATATATATATACTTTCCCGTTCATCTTTTTCTCTTCAATTTGTATATTTAGCAATTCCTTCTTTAATCACACTCCGAGACAACACCAAAGCCCTTTCTAATCTCTTAGGACATTTTTAATTCCCTAGGAATTTACAGATTAATCTATCGTTATTGCTAAACACTGAGAGACTAACCATATACTAGGAGTAAAGAGATAGAACAACATACAATGATTATACACATAGCACAAACATATATATATATATATATATATATATATATATATATATATATGTATATATATATATATGTATGTATATATATATTAGGGAGAAAGTATACATACTATTACTCACAAAGTATACATACTAGCTACTGGTAGAGATTTGGAAATTTATACATACTATTACTCACGCAGTTTTTTTTTTTTATATAAAAAACAAACTGAGAGAATAAGAACACTTATGCTCACACTATATGCTTACACTCTAACTTCTTTTCGCTTTGTCTTGCTCTGTCTGATGGCATGGATATTTATAGGCATTCAGCAGACTTCAAAATCGAATTTTAAATTACTTGAAGAATCTTTTAGCCTACCGGGTACACTTGTGGACCCTATCGTCACATGGTTTTGTTAAATTTTCTTTTTTATTTATCATCCACTTTATACCAATTATTCATTTTATCGCGTCACTGCTTACGCCTTTTTTTTGTCTTCTTTTGTCTTTCGTCATTGCTTACATAAAATCATTTCAAGTGTCTAAATTGTGTAATGCTACTGAGTCGAAACTCATACCTGATTCATCATCTTCGTTTGGGTGTTGGGCAAATTAATCCATTGCAGGATCATATTCCTTATTTTCTGAATTTGTCATCTTAGGTCTTGGCTTTGGTTCTAGATTTTCTAGGATCACTTCTTTTGTTTTTTCATTTAAAAGTCTTCTAACCGTCTCTGCTATCATCCGTTGCCTTCTTTTATCATTTTTCTTTTTCCTTGGTTAAAAACCTTTTATTTTTTCTGGGTTGGATGTATTTTCTTTTTTCTTTGAAAACTAGCTGGAAGAATTCATACACTTTTTGACAAAGTGCCAGCCATTAACGGATTTGATGCGTCTTTACCAGTTAATGATTTAACTGGACTAGCTGTATCTCTATCCGATACAATAGATCTTTCTGCATTCGTTGGGGAATGCACACCTTTCTTATCCATTTTTGAATGAGATGGAGAACTCTTTGAAACAATCTGTTGTGTTTCATGGGTATGTTGAGATAATTCAAAATGAAGACTTTTAATTTTGTCTTGTAGGATTCTTATATATCTAACAGTTTTTCTTTTTCTTGTATGAAACTCTTTTTCTTGGCTAAGATTTTTATTTGCTTGGTTTAGTCTCTTGAAAGCCTCTGTCATATTTGAACAATGATCGCAAAAAATTATCTTGTCTGTGTTTTTCTGTATATTATACTGGGAATTTTTTTGAGTATTTGATCTGAGAATTGGGGTAATATAATAGTTAGGTCCTAGATTCCCTTTAGCGTAATCTAATGCTTCTGTTAGACCATTAAAGCCTTTGAAAAGAGGTGTTGTATGATCTTTTATTGCGTCTACTACCTCTATCCACGTCTGAAATACTCCTTGCACTTGTCCTTTTATAACAATATAGAATTTAAATCTCTTGTCTTGATTTTTGTCTGTAAAATAATAGCTTAATGCATTTAACACTAAAATAAAATAACTGTTATCTCGGGGTGTCTTATTATAAGATATCCACAAGTTGTCTATCAAGCATGTCTGTTGCTTATCTATTCTTGCATCATCTTTTAGTCTGAAAGTCATATTAAAGGGTGAATAGCATATTAAACTTTGCGTACCGAACCACATCCTTTCTAGTCTTTGATGTTCGAGTATTGTCTGCGGTCTCAAATATGTATTACTCAATAAGGTTTGTAGATACATGTCTCTACGTTTATGCTGAAATAAGAAATGTTAGTTTTTCTGTATAATTTGTCTACTAAGCTGATCTGTCATGTTATTATCTTTTCCTTTTATATGTTCTAATACAATGTTATAAATTGAGGCGGTGTTTAGAAAATTTAGCCATCTTCTTTTACTACTATTTTTTTTATTTATTTTTTGATAAAATTTTATCATAACTTCACAATATGTTCTTACTAATATTTTTGGTTTATTTAATATATATAGTCTAAAATCATTTAACCCATAAGTTACCACTAATATTTCTGAGTTTATACTACTCATATTCCCTTTCTTTTTATATTTACCACTTTGATAAGCACAAATTCGTTCATTTTTTTAATCACTGTATTTGTTAGTTCTTGCTTTTAACACGGCTCCCCATCCTTCGAGGCTTTCATCTGTCTCGATTATTAAGTAGTCTATTTCTAGTGGCATAGCCAGGTCTGGGATTTCTTGTATCATGCTTTTAAGTTTCTGAACTAATTTATGTCTTCTGTATTAAATTTTTTTTATCCTGTGGATCCTGTTTTTGAATATAACGGGCTAGCTACCTTTCCTAAGTCTTTAATAAAGTTTCTTGCATCATTTAGTAATCCTAAAAATCTTTGTAAATTCTTTGTTTTGTCTAACTTATCTGACATTTTTAAAACCTTTTTGCTATATGAGGTTGTAGTTTTATTCTTCCACCCTCAATAACTACTCCTAGAAAATTAATACTATTTTTATATAACTCCATTTTCTTTTTACCAATTATAATCTCATTTTCTACGAATAGCTTAAAAACCTTTTGTAAATGTCCTAAATGTATAACTCCATTTTCTTTTTACTAATTATAATCTCATTTTCTACGAATAGCTTAAAAAACTTTTGTAAATATCCTAAATATTCTCTCATATTATTGCTAAAAACTAGAATATCATCCACATAAACTAGTATAAAATTCTTACAATTTCCAAAAATATGGTCCATTTTTCTTTTGAATATTGAGGATGCTGTTTTTAGCTCAAATGACATGACTAATCATTCGAAGTGACCTTCAGGACAAGTAAAGATCATCCATTCTATACTTTCTTCATGCATTTTGATTTGCTGATTTTCGAATTTACAGTAAAACTTATTAAATACTTTCTTCCTTGAATTTTATTTATTAGTTCTGTTTTATCTGGTAGCTTATATCCATCCATTTTTATATTATCATTAAGTCTCTTATAATTGATTAGCATTCTTGCTTTTCTTTCTACTATTTTACTATGATTTCTTACCATAAAAGCTGCCGACTTATGTCTTGATTTCGACCTTATGATTATTCCTAATAGTAATAGTTCTTTAATTTGTTATTCAAAATCTTTTAGATCTTGATTAGTTGATTCTATTGATGTTGTTTTTATTGTATATTCTGGATTAATTATTTCTAATTTATAGGTTGTTTGGTTGGAATTCCAATATTTCAAAGGTTTTTCGCCAATTATTTCTAATTCATCTAAAACTTGTATTATCCTTTCTAGGTCTTTTTGATCTTTTATTATTCCTATTTGTTGTATACCTTTCTTGAAATTGTATACTTCAGTATCTATTTCTCTTAAGCGTACTCTTTCTCTAATTCGTCTATATTCAATAATTATTGTATTTTCTCATGTATCGATATTTTTTCGCTATTTTACTCCTATAATTTTTTTCTTTATTACATTCTAGTGAATTATTAGGATTTATTTTATTTGAGTCATTTACGTCTGATTCAATTGATCTTTTTTTAAGATAGCGGTATTTAGTTGGGGTAGGTATCGTTGTTATCGAGATTTGAGTTATATTTCTAGATAATACAATCCCATCCCGAGTGAGGAGACAACTCTCATTATTCCGTAATAAAAAGTCTAATCCTAATACGAAATTCACTCTAATATTTAAGTCTCTTACCCACATTCTATCAAGCTTGTATGGGGACTTGTAAAAACTATCGCAAGTATTAACAAAATCTATCATTGCTCTAGGTACATAATGTCTATAAATATTAAAATATCCATTCATTTGCATGGACATTTGTAGTTTGGATAGTTCTTTTATCAAATTTTTTGGTAAGACTCTTTTATTTAATATACTTTTCGTACATCCCGAATCTATTAAAGCTAAAGTTTCTATTTCATAATCTTGAATTTTTAATTTTGCTAAAAATTTTACGGTACTTAACTTTTTGTCTTCATTGCATATCAATCCAAATCCCCCAAATGAGGAACTCATCGGCTCTTCTTCTTCAGTAACTATTTCTTTTTGTTTTTTGTTTTTTCTTAATTTTATTTCTAGCGTGTTTGCTCTTTCTTCTAATTGTAATATTCTGATTTCTATTGAATTACTTATAGGTGGTTTATGACTGTCTAATTTTTTTTTAACTAGATTATCTCTTGTTATTTTCAATTCTGAGATTTTTTCTACACAAAGAATACATCCTTCTATGTAATAATTCTTACATTTTACTCTTCTGCTTTTACTTGGATACCAATGACACATAAAGCATTGATTACTATCCAATCCTCTATCTTTTTCAAATTCATGTTCAAAGTCTTGTATAATATTTACTAAGTCATGATTGTCTAATTCTTTAAAATCTAATTTGTCTAATCCTATTTCATTTATTAATTCTTCTCCTTTGGAATCTGAGGAGTTTTGTTTATATTCTTCAGATGTGTCTATACTTATTATGGAGCAAATTCTTTCATTGTCTGACATATATTCATCTACATTTATTAGAGTTTCTTTAAAATCTTCTATTAATTGCGCATTTCTTGTCCTGCTATTATTTTTTTCGACAAGTATTTGCTAAATGTTCTATGCTTTCACATGTAAAACATTCAAGTTTATTTTTATAATTTCTATTGTCATTATATTTTCTTACATGTCTTTGCTTGTTTAAGTATGATTTTCTTGCTGATGATTTCTTAAGTCTTGCTGATGATTTTTTAAATAATATTTTTTCTTAGGATGATAATTTCTTTTAGATTTTTTTATAGCTTTTCTTTTGGTGATAATCTTGATCATAATTTTTTGTAGTATATATACTTTTACAAAAAATTATCTTATTTTATTTTAATTATTTTGTATTTGTATGTTTGTACATTTTTCTTGTAATGCTTTCATTACATGTTGTATTTTTTGTTCTATCGACCATTTTGCATTCGAATTTTGCATTACTCCTTCTCCTTTATACCATTTTTCTTCTATTTCTCTACCTAAGGCTTCTGGTAATTTATTAAAAAGTTTCTTTCCTAAATTCTGATCAAAAAGATTTTCACTAATAGTACAATAGTAGAAATAATCATTTAGAAATTCTTGCTCTTAAACCAACTACTTATACTTAATTGTTCTAGTTTTATTAGTGAGTTCTTCTGTAGGGTTACTAGACCACTATTTGGGTCTTCTCTTGTTATTAAATTATATACTTTATTTGTAAAATTGTACGAATTAGCTCCCATACTTACTAATTCTTGAAAATCTTCGAAAAATTCTAGTTTATATGCTTTTCAAAAATCTTTAGTGGATTCTCCTAAAAACGTTTCCATATATCTATAGATGGTGTCTGCATCTCCCATAGTTCCTAAATTTTTTCTAGTTAGTCCTTTTAGACCTATTACTATTAACCCCATATGCATGAGGCTCATATCTAACTTTTTAATTTCTTGTAAAAAGTCTTGACTTATTAAGTTTATGTTGCTACTATTTTCTCCAATAACACACATTTGTTCTTCTCTATAATGCCTATATAATTTTGCCTGTGAGGAAAAAACTCCTGCATTATATAATATTTTAGGATTTAATAATTTTAACTTATTTTGTTGAAAAATTTGTTTATCTTTGTCTATATTTATTACTTTTTCTAGCTATTGTTTTGAAGTCATTTTTGATGTACTCATTATCCGGGCTAACATGTTATTTCTTAATCTATCTTGGATGAAGCTTGTTCTTGACTTGTCTGTGAATGTTGGAAAAAGGTCCATGACTGCTTCTTTTAAGTAATTTTTGTTCTTTCTTTTTGAGGGGTTACTTCTATTCGTTTTAATTGCTCAATTAATTCGTCTATGTTTTTGTGTTGGCTAATTTATTTTTCTGACTAATTTTTTTAATTTTTTATTAATTTCTAATAATAAGAGTATTATAGTGTTATTTTGTTTTATTGCTATTGCGTCTGTTCCCCCCGGGAGCTGGTAACTTGATAGTCCTTCCGAATTTGGCTGAATTTGCTTTGTTTTCTTTAAAATAGTTTGATAAAATGAATTATTCATGAGAGAACTATTTTCTTTATCTGATCAATATCTCTTTTTATTTCTTGTAATTCTTCTTCAAGATTATTTATCTTAGGATATTCTATAATAGTTTTTTCTTTATTGTGTAAGGTTTGTAATTTTCTATCTATTTCTGATTGTTGAATCTTTATGAAATCAAAGTTTTGTTCTAATCTGTCTAAAAGTTTCTTTTGTTTAATTTGCAGGTTTTCAAGGATTTTTAGAGTTTTTAATATTCTCGTATTATCTTTTTGAATGATTTCTCCCAAGTTTATTATAAGATTTGTAATAGTATTTAGCTGTTGATCATCTCCATGTAACACATGTTCTCCATTATTGAAATTACACCTAATAATCGAATTATCTTTCAGTATATATCTATAATCTATAATCTATAACATATTAAAAGTGTGAAAACCCTTAGAAAAGTAATTTGAACTTTTTGCCCTTCATTAAAAGACTCTTCTTTAGACAAAACTGTCTTTTCACTATTTTTTTAATTTATTATTTAATTATTTTTTTATTATATTAACTAAACCTCCTAAAATATATGGGACTCCTAAAATATATGGAAGGAGAATTAATTAATATTTTTCTTTCTACTATTCAACTTGAAAAATACTCCTAAAATAGGACTCTATTAAAGAAATACTTCTATAAATATCCATAATAAGATATATATCTCTTGAATTTGTAAGTCTTCTTTCTTTTTTTCCTTATGAAATTATTCTATGAATTGTTATATATGGTAAAGATAAATTCGTCCATGGACAGTTGATCTTTATTACTTTTTTTTTTCAAGTTAATTAATATAATTCTCAATATTTGTATGGTCTATTTCACATTTATGTATGTTCTTTTATTTTTACTTTGTCACGAAAGTTGAGGTTGATGCTTTCTTATATGCATCTTAACGTTGTTGTAAGTATGTCATGTTAATATTTATATTCATTAAATTATGTATGTTCTTATGGAGTAATTTGTCAATTTGATGCTCTCTCGATTTTTTAACTTTGCGAATATACTTTGATCAATTAAGGTTAATTTTTTTGCCTATTGGGAGATTATGATTGATGCTCATCTAACTTGATTCAGTTGCAGGTCTAGATTGATGGATGCTTGATTTTTAACCCTTAACTTCTTCACTGTTCTTGTCAACATAATAGAATTTAACGTGTGTATATATGTATCTTCTTTGTTTACATTCAAGTAATTCTTCAGGGTCAAAGTCTTCGCTCATACGAGAATTATTTTCATCAAAATTGAAGCTTTGTAATCACTATTGTATTGTTTTGTTTTAGTTTACAGGTCGTAGATGAATGTCGGTTGGCTTTGAAGAATTTCTTGTGTAAAGGTTAGGTTTAATTGTATTGTTTTGATATCTTTATTATCTTATTATTTTATTTTAATTTACAGATGATAGATGAATGTCGATCGACTTTGAATTTTTTTTCTAGGTAAATGTAAAGGTTAGATTTAGTTGTATTATTTTGATATCACTATTATCACATTATTTTGCCATATTTTACGGGTAGTAGATGAGTGTTGGACGACTTCGAAGAATTTTTTGTTTGTAAAGATTAAATTTAATTGTATTGTTTTGATGTCTCTATCATTATATTATTTTATTGTAGTTTATAGGTAGTAGATGAATGCCGATCGACTTTTAAAAATATTTTTGGTAAAAGTTAGGTTTAATAAATAAATTCTCCATCTTTACATACTCAAAAGATATTGAATTTAATTATTGTATTAATGTTTATTATTTAAACAAATATCCTATTTAGTGTAACGTTTGAACTCATTAAAGAGAGATATACGCACGAGGTGCGTACACCTAAACTAGTATATATATATATATATATATATAAAATGCATCAATGTTACATATGTAGTTATGTAGTGTTGATGTAATGTATTGATATTGTATAAATAATATATAAATGTGCATTAATATCGTACAAATGATGTATAAACAAATATCAATACTGTATAAATGATGTATAAACATGTATAAATGATGTACAAATAGTTGTGTAATGTATATGTAATATATTAATATTGTATAAATAGTCATGTAATGTATTGACATTGTATAATAGTGTACAAGCGTGTATCAATATTGTAAAAATAGTATATAGACGTGTATCGGTATTGTATAAATAGATATGTAGTGTATCAACATTGAATGAATGATATGTAATCGTCTATCAATATAATATAAATAATTATGTAATATATATTTATTTAATTTTCATACGTTCCCCCCTTAATAAACAAAAGTATAAAAAAATAATAAAACAACATAAATAATCATTTTTTCAAAAAAAAAAAAAGAAACAATTACAAAAGAAAAAAGGTTTTAAAAAAGAAGCAACAAAAAAGTTTTAAACAATGATTTTTTTTCTTAAATAACACACACCCAAAAAAACAGTTAAAAAGTTTTTTTATTTTAATTTAAACTCAGATAGAAATGACCAAATGTCCTAATACTACCTAACTAAATGGAGCAAAACAAAACAGAGACAATATTAAAAGTAAAGCAAAATGAACATTGCCAATAACCTAACTGGCTCAAATTTAATATAGTGAAGAAGTTTCTGATAGAAAAATTCTCTTTCTAGTGCGTTAGGTGCGTGCCCTCATGCGCTATGACCAATAACGATTCCACCGCCCAGACCCCACCTGAACCACCAGACAAGGATGATTGCCATATGGCAATCGACACTACTCCAAGAACTCTATACAGTGATATTGTGAAGAATAGTAACCTGCTATCTTCATAGGGCAACTTTCAACCCCAGTTAATAGAGGAAACAAATGAATAGAAAGAAGATGTCGATTCAATAGCCCTCACTTTAGAGGACAAACATCGGATCTATGCTCCATGGCAACATTCGGTAATTGTTAAGTAGTGGGAAAGAGATTTAGCCACCACTATTTAAAGTCCAAACTGGAAGACATGGGGAAGATGCAGGCTGGGATGGCACTAATAAATCTGAGATTAGAGTTCTTTACTGTCAAACTCAGTAGTGAAGAATAACAAAGAAAAGCGTTGCAATAGGGGCCCTGGTTTGTCGCCGGAGCCTATGTATCAGTGAGACATTGGGAGCCTAATTTTGTTCCTTTGGAGTCTAAGATTCATAGCACGTCTATCTGGTTACGCCTACCACAGTTACCAACGGAGTTCTACGATCTAAGAATTCTAGAGAGGGTAGGAGGTAAAATTGGGGAATTAGTCAAAATTGATGCATGCACAGCATCCACTCTCCGGGGGAGGTACGCCAAAATTTGCGTGCAAGTTCCGATGGAATCTCAACTCAAGACATCCATTATAATTGGGAATCATAAACAAGCCATACATTATGAAGGCAAAGGTTTTTTTTGCAAGAAATGTGGATTCTTGGGTCACATCGCCACTAACTGCAACAGGGTGAGTTCGGAAAATTTGGGGAATCAAACCCAAGAGCCGGCGCAAACGCAATCAAAGGCGAAATTGGAGGGGCCGGAGGAATGGAAAACTGTTAACTTCAAAAGAAATAAGACCAAGAAGATGGGAATCGTCTATCACAGCTCGGAGACAGTACTCCCAGGTAAGTCCTCTACTTTTCGGGGTTCTAGAGGTTAAAACCCTTCGTCGGAAAAACCTCCGGCAAAGGAAGGGAAGGCCAAAGCGACTGCGGTGAAATCCTTATTCAAACTGGGCCAAACATCCCAACGGAGGGTTACTGAAAAAAAACCCTTAAGAGATATGGGTCGGCCCAATAATTCAAAGGATTCTCAAACGAGTGATCCAAAAAAAACCCAAACCAAGCCCAGTTTGGAAGGCAACAAACTAGCAACTCAGTAAACTCACAAGCCCATTAAAACAGGCTTCTTAAATTTAAAATTTAAGGAGCCTATTACATCCCATGGCCCAAATGGGGTTGATTATAGGAAGGGAACAAAACATCAGGATTCTGTCATTTCAGAGGGAAAAACTGATCCCAATCCTCGAAAGATGGTCCCTTCTCAGCTATCCAATGGCAATTTAAAGTCTCCTTCTACTAGGAACTCGATTGACTACAACTGTCAATCAAAAGACTTCGATATGACCATAGAGGAGGATATGATGCAAGTTTCCCACTGTCCCAACATAGACTCAAACTACTCTAAGGAGATTTTTAATTCCACCTTCTATCTCATCTCTTCTGAAGAAATGGAAACGAACCAAACTACCAATGTGCCTCCAAAGATAGACCCTATAACCTTCATCACTACTCCCTTTCCAATGGCCCATCAACCAACCTCCTGGTTGGAAATGGGACTCTTGGAGCAGACGGTGTCTATTTACCTTGTTTGGAGAGGAAAACAATTTAAGATTCTGATCCAAAACCTCTCTTACCTAGCCCAGGTGATCACAGAGGGATTGAGTCAGGAAATGCAAAACTATAGAAACAACATATGGATGAAAACCCTTCTAAAACTGACTCACCAAAATCCCTTCACCCCCTTGAGCCCAGAGATACTGAACTCAGAAATGGCACTGGTAACTCAATCCCTTCCATTCTTTACAGCGAAAGCTCCCAAAATATTGAAGAAAGGACCTCCTTTTGCACTAATCTCTAGGGAACCCCTATTTCAGGAGGCACCCAATCCAGTGACACAACTGTCTCTCCCAAGCTTAGAGGCCTTCGAAAGAGAGAAAATAATAGAGGCCCTAAAAGAGAACAACCTAGAACTGGAAAGTATCTTGACCTCTCTAAAGGTGCCAAGAACAGAGTTAATAACCCTAAAAAGGCACATACATCTCACCTTCGAGGATCTAGTAAGCGAGATGACCATAGTACTTATTCCAAAGAGGCTTACAATGCTGAACCTAGAGATAGTACCCCCTAGCAAGGCCATAGGGAGGTTTTACAAGACCAAGATGTCACCACTATTCAGGAAGAGTAAAAGAGTGAAGGAATCAACCCAGACCAACACCTCATGGAAGGGGGAGAGAATCATGATGGAAAACCCACCCTCAATAACCCCACTAATGAATTACATAATATGGAACACTAGGGGTCAATAATGCAGAATTCAGAAGGCATTGCAAAGCAATGATAGAGATGCATAAGCTTTCAATCTTTGCTCTGTTAGAAACCAGAATGTCTGACTATAATAGCCTCATAGAGGACATGGGCTTTACCAAAAAGATCTAGTATCCTGCAGTCAGGAGTTCTGGTAGTTTGGTGATTATGTGGAATGAAGACAACCTCAACATTAATGACATTAACATTTCACCCCAAGGGATTCATATGACTGTACAGGTCAACAATCCCCTCTCCACTTTTTTCTTTAGTGCCATCTATGCTAACACTTGCTTAGAAGATAGGAAAAACTTGTGGACTCAGCTTGTCTCTTTTGCTGATGCTATCAAGCATCACCCTAGTAATGCCTAGTTAGTTGGGGGGACTTTAATGAGATTCTGAAATCTTCTGAGAAATTTGGGGGTAATAGTATTAATTATAATAGAGCCAATATTTTTTGGGATTGTATTAACCAGAGTGCTCTCATTGACCTAGGGCATAAGGGTAGCAGATATACATGGACTAATAAGAGTTTTAGGAAGAGAAATGCCCTTATCTTAGAGAGACTTGATAGGTGTCTAGCCAATAATTCTTGGATAAATCTTTTTCCTGAGGCTTCTGTAACTCACTTGCCCAGGACTCATTCTGATCATTCCCCTATGCTCATTAATTTGGTTAAGTACCACTTAATCTCCACTAAGCCTTTTAGAAGGGAAACTATGTGGTGCTCCCACCCTTTCTTTGCCCAAATGGTCAAAAAATTTTTTGGTACCAACCTAGACCTGACCAGAGCCACTGCCCATTTTGAGATTAACATCTCCAAATGGAATAGAGAAACTTTTGGAAACATATTCCAGAAAAAAGCTCCTCCTTGCTAGACTAACAGGGTTTCAAAGCTCCAATGCTTATCCTTATAGTCACTTCCTCCAGGATCTAGACCAATAACTTAATAAGGAATATAGTGACATTCTAAGTTAGAAACAAAAATTCTGGAGATTAAAGTCCAGAATTAGTTGGATCACAGAAGGGGATAGTAACACCAACTTCTTCCATACCTCAACACTGAACAGAAGAAGAAGAAATAGAATTAATTCTCTTAAGGATGATCTGGGTAAATGGAGTTACTCCTAGGAAGAGATTTAGGATAGCATAACCCTCTACTACTCCAAACTTTACACTACTGATCACTCCTCTTCCCCTCTTCAATGCCAGAATATCTCTTCTTCCTCATGGTCCATAAAGGCTTCAGACCATGCCCTTATAGAAACCTTTCTTGAACCTACAGAAATTAAATCAACTGTCTTCTCCTTTAAACCCACTAAGGTACCAGGGACTGATGGAATCCAACCTCTTCTGTATCAAGGATACTGGGATATTCTTAGTCTTCCTGTCATTAGGTTCTGCCAGAAGATTTTTTCTACAGGAATTATGGAAGACAAAACAAATAACACTTATCTTTTCTTGACTCCCAAATGCCCCAATTCCACCACTCTTAGAAACTTTAGACCTATTAGGCTTTGCAATACTCAATACAAAATCATCACCAAGATTCTTGCCAATAGACTAAAGCCTTTCCTTGCTGATATCATCAGTCTTTCCCAATCTAGCTTTCTAGCCAATAGAAGGGCTTCTGATAATGTCATCATAGTGCAGGAGTATATCACTCACTTCTCCAAAATAAAAGGTAAAAAGACCAATATAATCCTTAAAATTGACTTAGAAAAGGTCTTTGATAGGATAAAATGGTCCTTCATTAGGAAAGCAATGCATTTCTTCAATATTCCTCCTAAAATGGCCAAGCTCATTATGTCTTGCATCTATACCACTACCATTTTCATCCTGGTAAATGGAAGTAAAATTGAGGCTTGTAGTCCCACCAGGGGAGTAAGACAAGGAGACCCGATTTCCCCATACATTTTTCTCATGTGTATGAAGCTTTTATCTAGAAGGATAGACTATAAGGTATACATCCTAAAATGGACTCCCATCTCCATCAACAAAAAAAGGCCAAAGATTTCTCATCTTTTCTTTGCTGATGACCTCACTCTTTTTGCCCAAGCTGATTCAAAGAATTGCTTAACCATCACTAACATTCTGAATAGCTTTACTTACTATTCAGGACAAAGAATTAATTACTCCAAATCCAAAGTTCTCTTTTCCAGTAACTGCTCCAGCGAGGACAGGATCATTCTTGCTACAAACCTTAACATCAAAGCAAAGGAAGAATTTGGAAAGTACCTTGGCTTCCCCATTTTCCATCATAAACCCAAAGTTAGTGATTTTCAGTTCATCCTTGATAGAATGAATATGAAGTTGGGAGGATGGAATACTAAGTTTCTAAATATGGCTGAGAGGACCACTTTAGCTAAGGCTACCCTCAATAATATACCCACCCACATCATGCAGCATATAGCCATACTCTCCAAAATTCAAAAACTTATTGACAAAACCCAAAGAAATTTTATTTGGGGTTCTATCAATGAAAAAAATAAAATGCACCTTGACTCCTGGGACATTGTTTCCTTACCAACAAATAATGGAGGACTAGGCCTGCTAAAAGCAAAAACCAAAAATGGTGCTATGCTTATGAGCCTGGCATGGAGATTCAACAGTAACCCTGAGAATCTCTAGGCTAGAATCTTAAAGTCCAAATACAGTAGTGTTGGTTGGAAATGTCCTCCATAGGCTTCAACAACTTGGAGAAACGTTTTTAGGGGATGGAATTCATGTAAGAGAGCCAGTACTTGGACAGTTAGGAATGGGAATGACATCAATTTCTGGATGGATAGATGGATTCTCAATATACAATCTATCAAAAGAATGATCCTTGGCCCCATCACCCAAGAAGAGAAAAACACAAAGCTCTAATAGGTTTGGTCCAATAATACTTGGAACTTTGACAGCCTGTCCCTAGGTATCCCTCTATCTACTAGATTTCATATCATCAACTCCTTTTTTCTTAACCATAGGATTGAAAAAGACACACCTTCATGGAGCCTGAATGGAAATGTGCAATTCTTCAGCAGCATCGCCTACCAATTCTTGGCTACCAGTAGAAAAAATTCCCCAATCTCTCACACTTCTGATAGTAGCTGGCTTTGGAAAATCCCAACCTTCCATAAAAGAAAATTCTTTCTTTGGCTTTTACATCACCTTAGACTTCCCACCAACCTTTAACTTTCCAAGATGAGGCTGCCTCTCTCCCCAAATTTCCATCTATGCAATGATGTGCCTGAGCATATAACTCATTTGTTTTTTTACTATCCCCACGCGATTGACTTCTGGAAAGAGATGTTTTAAAATACTGGGTCCACCTCTACAATTACTTTGTCTAATATCTACCCTCCTAATTAGCTAGGAACTTAGACTATTTTTAAAAGCAAATCCTTCGACTCTCACTTTTTCTGGTCAGAGATCCTTTCCTAATACTTATGGAACATTTGGTGTGCCTTGGTGTGCCAGGAAACACAATATTTTTAACAACACCAAAATCAAACCCTCCTTTAAGAAAGCTTACGCGGAAGCCATGGAATTTAAATTACTGGCTACTAATAGCCCTGCGAAAAGGAGGAGGATCACCATTGAAGTTAAATGGAAACCCCCCAGACTGGTTGGTTTAAACTAAATATAGACAGTTCCTACCTTGGGAACCCAGGGAAGGGAGGGATACGAGGAGTAATTAGAAATCATAATGGAGAATGGATTCTAGGCTTCAACAAAAGATTTATTTATGCTACCAACAGCCAAATGGAGTTGTTAGCGCTCCTTGAGGGCATAAAAATCGTTGAAACCAATCAGTTTTTACCACTTGAAATAAATATTGTCTCGTTGGAAATAATCAAAATCCTTCAAAATGGTAATGTACTGTATAATGACATTGTTCATGAGTGCAGGTCTAGGTTAAGGAAGCTGGGATATCCAGCGGTTAGTCATGTCTATCGAGACAAAATGGAGTCGCAGATGCGCTTGCAAAACATGGTGCACAAGCGATAATTTTTGAACAAGCTGAACTTTTGGTAGTTCCTCCAATGTATGCCAGGCAGAAACTACAGACAGACATGCTAGGAACTACATACCAAAGATCTATTAGAAATATTGATGTAGAACAAAACAATCAATGCTGATATGTAATTACCTTCTCTGATTTTGATCCAGACTGATGAATTCTGGATACGTTTTGTAGACTATTCTTATTATGATATGAATCTTCATCTTTCACCCAAAAAAAAAGTAAAGCAATGTAATACTCCGAGACTCTAACCAATAGTGAAACCATGAATCAAGCTCATGAGAAATAAATTATTGTTTTTTGGTTATTTTCTGGTCAAGGGTGATGTGTATTAAGGCTTTAAAGATGTCCTAACGATTGGGCGAATCAAAACATTCTTTACCGATTGAATTCTTGAGAAGGATTTTGGTATAGTCAACTTTAAATGAGAATATCTCCCGTTGTACTACGAATTATTAATCTCATGACCTACCAAAATATAAATAATTGAATTAGCTTTCCAACGATACCCATTTCGTCAAAATCCAATATCAGAGCAAAGAGTTATGCTTATTTTACTCCAGCGTGTCAGCCTGGAAAATCCGTGACGACCTTTTGTGACGACTCGTCACAAGCCTGACGGCCCGTCACAAAATGTCGTCACCTTAAAGCAGAAAGTCACAAAATCCACCCTTTTTGTGATGACAATTCGTGATGGCCTATCACGGACCTGACGGCTTGTCACGGATGTCGTCAGCTTATTTTTTCAGCAATTGATGGACGATTTTTACAAGGGTATTTTGGTCATTTCCCATTTTTGGAGGCCTCTATATATATGAGAATCCTCATCCAAACCCTAATTCCATCATTTTCTCTTCCAATTCTCTTGAGATAATATATCTAGGGTTTTATCAAGAACATAAATCTTCAAAGAATCATTCTTAAATCTTTAAAAAAAATTCAAGAACCAAGTTCCTCATAGTGTGGGCTTCAAGAATTATTTATTTCAAATATGGATAAAGTCTCAATCACTAAATTTCATCCAATTTCAAAGATTAAGGTATGTGGGGTTTTGAACAAGAACACTTCTTTCATTCTTGTGTCCAAAGATTTAATTTCTATTGAATTTCATGATTTTTTTGCAAAGTGGATTTACACCCCAATTAATTTATCAAGGATTTATGAGATTTGAGGTATACAAGATTGACATATATGACTACTTCATTGTCTTATTTATTAAATTAAGAATATGCCATGAGTTGTGTATTGTTATCATGAAATGATGATTTCTAAGTGATTTATGATAAGTGCCATGATTTATGTTTTTCCATGAGAAGTTTGTCTATTGAATATATATTGATATTGAGCTTGAGAGTCAAGAACGAGTTCTATGATGCTTTCTTGAAGATTTTGATACTTGATATGATTTGATAAACAAGTGTACTTGATGATGAGAAAGATTATTTTGAGATTGAGTCGAGTTAGGAATCCACAAGTTGATTATGATTTACAAATGAAATATATATTTATATTTTGGTCTTCATGATAGACCCTTGAGTTGATTAAGGTGGATTTACTAACGCGTTCTGAGCTTAAGTCTGGGAGTAGTATTTAGCACCGAGTGAGAAATGTGGGTTCAGCGCATCCTACTTTCCTAGAACTACGTGCCACCGTGGGATTAAGATTAAGGGCCAAAGGCCAAGACAGTGATCACTAAAGTTAAGGTTCTACTCCGATGGCAAGGATAGAACAGCTCTCCCCAACGTGGACAAGACGTTGGACTCCATCTAAGCTCATATGATTTATGTCGGTTATAAGAAACTCCCAAGTCCATAATAGTCCAAGTTCCATGAGTTACTAAGTCACTCTAAGTCATGAGTCAAAGAGTTTGAGTTGAGTCCAATGGTTTATAAGATTTATGAAGCATGTGTTATTATTGATGATTTATGGAAAATATGTTTCGGGTAACTCAAGCGATGAGAGTCATTATTGTCAGTATGCATGATTTTCTTATACATTTATGATATTATTTAAATGTTGCCTGCACCCCCACATACTCAGTACATTCCCAAGTACTGATTCCCATACTCTTCTGTGTTCTACATTTTCTCGTGATGTAAGTTCAGGTGCTCAGGCTCAGCAGCGACAGTGATCTTCGAGTACCTCCATCTACATTCGTACAGTTGGTGAGTCCTCATGGTTCGATGACCTATGTTCCTGATTTTTGTCTTGATAGTAGATGGTGGTTTATTTCCAGTTCAGTACGAGTCAGTTGGGGATCTATCCCAATGGCTCCTCAGTCTTATGTAGTAGAGGCTTTGTCAGACTAGAGTACCAGTGTGTACAGAACTTCGGTATTTTGATTGTACATGATAGTATTTCTTCGTATTCCAGTATGTTTATGACATGATTATTCTTCCTTATTACAGCTTGATTATTGTCATAGTGAGTTATAGAAGTGATGACAGACTCAGAGGGTTAGCTTGAGGCCGCGTGTGGCCTTAAGCACCGTGTGACGTCTTGGGATGGAATCTTGGGGCGTTGCAAGAAAAATGACCGACTGGCCAATTTCGTTGTAAATATGGCTGACTGGCCAAATTAGGCAACAAAGTTGACCGATTGGCCATTTTAAGTTAAAAAAAAAAAAAGGGTTATTTTTTGTGTAAAAATTCATCCTAATGGTCATTTTGCGTAATTTTCTCATTTATAATATTCCTACTTCTTACGTCATTTACAAATAATATATGATTCTCCTTTTGTTCCAATTATGTTACACAGATGAAATTTGGAGAGTCAATTAAATTTCTCATATGATCTTAAATATCTTAAATGGTTGATTATGGTAATTTATAATACTCCTATTTTTAGTGCCATTTTTTCTTATCATATATATTACTTTCTCTATCTCAATTACGTGATACAAATGAAATTTGATGAGTCAACATTCTTTTATACGTACAATTTTAAAATTTTAAAATTGTTAATAGTCATAAAATACTTTAAAGTAAATTTTAAATAATATATGTTATTTTTTTAATCTCAATTTTTATGACACTAACACAAATACATATAATAATAATTAATCAATTTGTACGTTTAGAATAAAAAGAGTCCCGCGTAGCTTAAAACTACAAAGAAGCGAACTTAAGATGACCTCATCCTATATCATATCTTTGGATCATTGACAAATGCTCAAAGTAGACAGTGTATTTACACAAATACCAACATCATCTGGAGTAATTAATAAAGCTACTATTAACTAAGGGTATGAATTTAAAATTAAAGGCTAAAGTTTAATTGGATCCCACAATTTCACAGAAGTAGTACATTTTTATTTTGACACAAGTAATTAAAGTCAAAGTGGATTGAGTTTTTTGTTCAGTACATCAAACGCAGATTTGTAAAGAAGTTTAGAGTGTGCTGGATTAGTTATGATGAGATTAGTTATAATAGAATAAGTTATATTGAGATTAGTTGTCCTGAGAGTAGTTATGCTGATATTATTGTTTAGTGGTTGTTTGGTTGGTGGTACTAAAAATAATATACATTGCATTCTTTTTAAGAATAGAAAATTTGTTTACAAAAATACCCTTAACCATATTTATCTTAATTATTTTCCTTCATATTAAACCATACAAAAGAAATTAAAATTATTTTCCTTCATGTTAAAAAAATTTGTGTTGATATTTATTAAACGTGTATGAAGTTTTAATATTTTATGTTAAATTATTTATTTTGTCCTAAATTTTATAAAGTGTTGATAATTCCACTTTTTGTTAAAAATATTCATCATAAAAAAATGTGAAAAAGAATTACTCTCATTTTCCATTATTTAGTATCATTAATATTTGGAGAGTTAAATTATATTTTTTTTAAAATTAAATTTTCAAACTGTTTTAGCTATATATAGAAATAATTTTTTATTTAATAACTAAGCATGTACTAAGATAGAATGGGAATGTCAAAATACTTTAATTACTCGTTCATAATAAATTTGTTAGGAAAAATAAAAATTTGAAGTAAGATTAATAAACATTTCTACAACCCTTGGATTAATTTTAAATTTCATTGTATAAATAGTTATTATGGTGTCACAATCATTTTCCCATGATTGATCACTTTTGTTGCATTTAATAAACTCATATAATTGTTCAAATTAATCAAAATGAATGAAAATTTGGAGTGTAATTAAAATTTAAATTAGGGATAAAATTGACAAAAAAAATTTGATGTGAGGACTATCAAAATTTCATATTTCTCTCATATATACTAGTAAAGTAACAGAATATATATCTATAATATATTAAAAGTGTGAAGAACTTTAGAAAAGTGATTTGAATTTTTTGTCTTTCATTAAAAGACTCTTTCTTAGACAAAATTGTCTTTTCACTATTTTTTAATTTATTATTTAATTATTTTTTATTATATTAACTAGACTTCCTAAAATATATGAGACTCTTAAAATATATGGTAGGAGAATTGATTAATATTTTTCTTTCTACTAGACTTCCTAAAATATATCGGACTCCTAAAATATATGGTAGGAGAATTAATTAATATTTTTCTTTCTACTGTTCAATTATAAAAATAATCCTAAAATAGGTCTCTATTAATTAAGAAAATACTTCTATAAATATTGAGATGTACGTTAAATTAGAAAACAAACCAGTTTGCCTATTTAGAGAATATGAATGATGCTCATCTAACTTGATTCGATTGTATGTCTAGATAGGTGAATGCTTGATTTTCTAACCCTCAACTTCTTCACTGTTTTTGTCAGCATAATAGAATTCAAAATGTGTGTATATATATATCTTCTTTGTTTTCATTCAAAATCATTCTTTATGGTCAAAATTTTCACTCAGACAAAAAATAGTTGGATAAAAATCGAAGCTTTGTGATCACTATTATATCATTTTTTTTTTACAGTTTACAGGTCGTAGATAAATGTCAGTTGGCTTTGAAAAATTTCTTGTGTAAAGGTTAGATTTAATTGTATTGTTTTGGTATCTTTATTATCTTATTGTTTTATTTTAATTTACAGATGCTTGATAAATGTGGGTCGGCTTTAAAAAATTTTTTAGGCAAAGGTTAGGTTTAATTGTATTATCGTAATATCTCTATTAGTTTATTATTTTGTGGTAGTTTACAGTTCGTAGATGAATCTCGATCGGCTTTGAAAAATTTTTGTGTGTTGGTCAGCTTTGAGGAATTTTTTTATGTAAAGGTTAAGTTTAGTTGTATTATTTTGATATCTCTATTATCATATTATTTTGTAATTGTTTACATACTCAAAAGTTATTAAATTTAATTATTATATTCATCTTTATTACTTAAACAAATATCCTATTTAGTGTAATGTTTGAACTCATTAAAGTGAGGTACACACGCAAGGCGCGTACACCTAAACTAGTATATATATATATATATGAAAAGTGATAATTGGAGGTTGATTTTGTTATTTATGGCTTTATTCCAAGTTAAATAATGTTGGGATTATTTATGCCACACTAAAGGTAGGATAACTTATCCCGATACTATTTGTTAGTCTTGAAATAAGTTATCCCAAACTTGACAACCAAATAAAGCACCAAAACATTTATTCCAAAACTAGTTTTTTTATTCCGAAATTATTTATTTTAATACCCCACACCAAACGACCCCTTAAAGTATAATATTACTTGAGCACATAAATCCGATAATATCAAAAGTACCCCTCCCTCACCTAGGAAGCAAATATAAAGAGGCAAATTAAATTTTTTAACAGCTAATAGAATTCTGCCAAAGCAAACGTGTTTTTTTTTCCTTTTTTTTTCTTATTATATTATCAGTATTATTTTTTTTAGAACATGTTAGACCTTCTGTCTGCCAAACTCCCTCTTATAGTATATAGTAAAGTAAAATAACATGTATTTTTATATTGCTTTAAAAATATTATTTGTTTATAAAAAGTACCTTTCATATTATATAACTTTGTATATTTTTTTTGTTAAGCTTTATAATTCATTCTTAAAAATGAAAAAAAAAAAAAAAAACTACGTAGCATATAATTGTTGTAGGAGTATATACCATTATAACTTATAATTCATTACCTAAAAAACATAGGAACATCAATGATGCATGCCCCTTTTTCCTGTTAACCTTTTTAATGGTTTTGATTTAATTTTAGGTAAAGATTTTAGAAGTATTTGTTAGCTTCCTATATTTACGTTCTATATTTTAATAATGACAAACTAATGAGTAAACATTTGCATGATATTGAAGATCTCTAATGATGGAAGGAGAAGATACTGAAGATACACCAAAGATGCAGAATCTCTAAGAAATCAACTCAAGATATCCAAGAATATCTTGCTAAAGGAAACAAGCATCCATCCAACAGGCATTATGGCCGACACTAAACTTGGAACAATATCTATAACATCCTGGGTTTTGACCCTTAGAAAATTATTTGGAATTTTGGTCTCTGAACCCAATACGATTCATGGGAACGAGCCGTATGATGGGGTACGAATGATATGGTCCTGTCGTATGCTAACCAGTGTTGGTTGGTGGGATGAATTTTGGTTACAAGAATGGATACAACTTAGGGGCACGAGTCGTATTAGTGGGTACGGATCATTTGATTCCTTAACTTAATCTTAGCTTTGGTTACTTAGGTTGGATCTGAGTATGAGTGGCTCACCGTGAGACGTAAGCCAGGGTACGAGTCGTACCATGGACTCGTATGGTGGACAGTATCTAAATCTTTCTTAGGTTTAATTTGCCAGGGGTACGGATCGTATGTTTTGGATATGACTTGGTTGGATGAGTCATATGCTGGACAGCGTTGAATGCAAAGCTTGAGGCTAGGATACGAGTGGAGGGTACCAATCGTATTGGAGGATAAGACTCATGAGGGCCAGTCGTACCCCTGTGATGGGATTTTGTGCAACTTAAGTAGGGGGTATTTTGAACATTTTCGCACTTATCGTAATAAGGTCCCATGACTTCTAACCTACTTGGTAGGTTATTTACCCTATTATTCCATTCATTAACACTTAGAAACTCTTCTAAAACACTCTATAAGTCTCTCAAAAGATTTTGGGCAAGGGAAGCTAGGGTTTCAACTAGAAGATTAATTTGGGGCTTGTCTCGGTGATTTCTTTCCATCATCATCTTGGTTTAAGGCATGTTCTCTTTCCTCATTGTTAGTTCTAACTAGAAACATGGTTTTTATGAATGTTTTCATGACTTCATTGATTGTATGATTTTGGTTTTCAAATATGAATTGGGAGTTTTGATATTAAATGGTTGGTTATGGTTTTTCATAGTTTTAATTACGCTTTATGTGCATTATTGGTGGTTTTGGATAATTAGATTGCATGAGAATGGTTTAATGATAATTGAAATTGGTTTTGGTTATATTATGCCCCCAATGTGTTTGACAAAATGCCTATAATAATGTTTTTATTGCATTGAGTACTTTTAATGGAACTCTTATTTGTTTTTAAACTTGGTAAAAGAATTATGCATGGTTTAAATAGCTTGAAAAGGTAAATGGCTAAATGGTTATTGATGTGACCTGACCGCGGGCCTTGCCGTAATGGGCGTCCCAAGTCCGACCGAGACTGGAGACCACCCCCATTACCCAACCCAACCTCCAGTCGCCTGCCCTGAGTTGGCTGAATTTTGAGTATTTAGCAAGATAGTGCAACAGCTCACATGAAGACTCTGGGATAAAATCACAATCGTGACCGACCCAACTGAGCCCAACCATCCCATACCAACAATCCAATCAAACCAAACCAATACCAAAACAAGGGCATAAACTAGGCCATAATCAAAAGATGTTCTGAAATATAATTAATCCAAAAATGAAATATGATGGAACAGTGAGAAAATTATGTCTGATGATGCTAGCGTCAATTCCAATACCAATACTAAAGCTGACACCTATACCGATCCTGCCCATTTCAACCTATAATAGTACTACAAAACCTCTAACCAAAATAGTAATAAAATATGATTGGGACATGTCCCCAACCATAGCCAAAATCAATATCAAGAAATATACCAAAATGTCTAAAAGTGTCCATAACATAAAATGGAGCCTTCTGAAAGGATGAAAGCTCACCACTTAAGTCCAAACGTTGTCCCCCAGTCAATCACTATGTAGAAGGAGTAGAACGGTCGGTTCCTACATGGCGTGGGTATACAACTACTAGTAGATGGGTTAGCGGATGAACGCTAGCATCATCTCAAGATACAGATAAAATAATGTCATTTATAAAATCAAGTAAAACCATCCATATGCACACAACTATACATACATATATACATAACCGTGCCAAAAAAGGGGATCGGATTTAGCATGCCTTTAAAACCTTTACCTGGGCTGTGTAGCTTTGCCGTCCTAAACTACTCAAGGGCTATATGGGTTCAGCTCTCCCTGCTGGAAGGTCCTTAGTGTGTGTGGCCGCACGACTAGGGAAGTAAACCTGGGATGACTAGTATATCCCCCAAAATGTTTGACACAGCTATTAGGGTGATATAGTAAAATTATGGCTGACACGGCTAAAATGGACATGTCATAAATGTCTATTTTACTTATTTTATTAAATATTATTAATTTTTTAATATGTATAAGACTTAAAATAATTAATTAAGAGTGATATAGTAAAATTGCGGCTGAAAAGCTGAAACAGACATGTCATAAATATCTTTGATTTTTTTAATTAAATATTATTAATTTTTTAATATGTAAATGACTTATAATGATTAATTAGGGGTGATATAGTAAAATCACGACTGAAGCCTAAGTAATAGTATTATTATTTTATTTTTCACTCATTTTCTTTAAGTAGAATCATAAATCCCATTGGTGATGATCGAAATATATATTACTCTTTATTTTTTATTATTACTAATAATAAATGACACATAATTATGTTGTAAGATCAAACGATATTTTAGTAGCACTTCTATTTTTTTAAAAAATATTTAATTTTAAATAAATAATTAAAATATTATAATAGATCGATTATCAATCCGATTTATATATAGACAAGTCGATTATCAATGTGATAAATGAGAAAATAGAAATAGGTCATTTTGTTAATTAAAAATTTGAAGAGAATATACCATTTTACAAATTGAAAACTTAACAACTTGTTGGGATGATGATTTGTCATGGTCTCATAATGTATGGTATAGTACCATGTTTGGATTGATTGTATCGTTCACTGTGATTTAATAATAGTTTTTTTGTTTGGTTTGATGGTATGGTATTGTATAGTAAAAGGTAAATTTACTAAAACACCCCCGATTATTATAAATTTTAAATTCAATCCGTGTAGGCTATTTCTTCTAAAGCCTTACCTGTGTATAGAAAACAAACAAGCAGAGCAATAACCTGTTTCTTTGAAGCAATTCCAGTAATGCAATAAACTGGAATCTTGCTCTTCATCACCTCCGTTTTTGGGTCGTGTGTAATCTCCCCATTTAGTATTATTGTTTCTCTTTCATAATACATCACTTGACCAAGGTAGAATATCTTCCTCTTCCACCATTTAGTATTATTGTTCGTAGTTCCTTTCAAGGTATCCACCTGAGTTCAAGCTTCCAAATAGAAATAACTACTATTTGGTTAAGAGGTAGTGAAGAGTAAAATTGAATTACAGAAAATTATATAAGGGCATAGTTGAAAAAAAAAAAAGGAAATCATGGCACACCACCAATTTGGTGGTTGATGGATTCCATAGTTATCAAATCATGAAATAGTACCATACCATACCACCCTTTTTAAAAAATCATAAAAATAAACATGATTCTCATGATAACCATATCACGTGAAACCACCATCCAAACAAGCTGTAAAAAGGCTTAAAAATCAAATTTTCTCCCATTGAAGAAGAAAAGTATGAATTAATTGATTAACTAAATGAATTTAACCATGGTAAACTCTCCTTTCCTCACGTTACATGAAATAAATTCTCTTATTCAATCATATCTTTCAAAAGTAAATCACAAATCTCCCCTGACCAAATCTTTAGCTTCAGCCAAAAAAGAAAATCCATATCTTTTTCAAATAAGCCTTTATTTTGTTTTCGAATTCTCGAGATTTAATTCTTTATCACTGTTATCTTTCACGTGCCGGAGGAACACCCTTTTACTCTTCTTTTTCGTCATATTTCCATATCCTTGTGTTAATCTCCTTGGCTTAGTTTTCCAAAGGAGATTAGGAGAAGAATGTGATTATCTTGAGAGTTCTGACCAAAAATAAAAGAGATAAAAATGAGGTTCATGAATTTTTAGACCTCAAAATTAAACCAACCCCAAAAATCCACTGCAATGTCACTGTTCATCTAAGAGAGAGAATTTGGGGTCAAAAATTGACTCGAGTGGATTTCCTTTAGGCCATGGCGAGAGTTATGCTCTCCTCTGTGATTTGAACTCACAAAAGTGAGATTTGATTTATTCTTCTGCGATTTGAAGGAATTAAGAGAGAGAAAAAAAGCTTTTTCAGGTTGAGATCCATTTAGGGATGAGTGAGCAGAGTTTACTGTGATTAAACCTCATTTAGGCTTCGTTGGTAAAAATCATAATTTTTTTGAGTTGAAGTTAAAGCTAAAGTAGGAGTTGAAGTTTTGTTTGATCAGAAATATAAATTAAAGGTATTTTTAAAATTATGTGAGAAAAATAGGAGTCTAATACAATTTATTGTATTTGAAATTTTTGTGATCAAATACATATTATTTTTATTAAAATAAAATAATTTTTAAAATAAAATAAAAAACTTTTATGGCCAAATCTATATCAAATAACAAAGGCAAAAATGTCGTGTGAACATCAGAAAAATTCTATTTAAAAAATAAAAAAACAAATTTAAACATTAAAAAAAAAAATTAATAATAAAATAAAAAATTTAACTACATCTACACATTAACTATCTTTATATGAACTGGAGATTGAATAGTTACATTTAAAAAAAAAAATCATATGTCAAAAAAAATAAAAAATAAATTAAAATATCCTAAAAAGTAAATTTAATTAAACTATTTAAGTTTAAATCTAAAAACGTGCAAGCCGTAATCCAAGGCGTGTCTCTATTTATTCGGAAGTTATTACTTTTTAATTAATTGTATATATTTAAGCGAAAAGATATTTAAAATTAGCTTTTAAAACATAAAAATAAGTAATTATTATATTTTAAATTCAAAGTAGTTACAACTTCTTCACTTTATCAAAAATATATCTCAAATAAAAAAATACTTATTTTACTATATATAGAGAGATGCAGTCCCTTCTCTCCGTAAGAGACGTTTTCTATGAAAAAAAAAAGAAGGCAGTCCGGTGCATTAAAGCTATTTTTATGCGCGGTGTTCGGGGAAAAGCCTCACCACAAGGGTGTATCGTACGCAACCTTACTTTGCATTATTGCTAGAGGCCTGTTTCCAAGACTTGAATCCGTGACCTCCTGATCATATGACAACAACTTTACCAGTTACTCCAAGGCTCCCCTTTAAAAGACGTCTTCTACATTGTTGTAAAATTTGTTGTTGTAAGGTTAGAGGATCTTGACATAGAGACAATACAACGGGCATGCACAACTTGAGAAGAGTCTATTTAACTGATGAAATAAATTGAAGTGCAGATGATGAAAATATAATAGGTATGCAAATTACGAACATCTTTAAATAATGATTTTTCACTTAAAGTGTTGTCATATAGATTTGATACTTTTTTTTTGGATTACTTAGTTTGGTGTTCTCTTCATGTATAATGGTTAACAAAATGTTATACAAAACAAATAACTGCCTTGCAAAAATTTATTACTTAGAATTTTTCATTTAGATGCGTCGATTTTCTTCGAATATTATACGAGTTTTAATCTTATGGAAAGTAAACTTCTATTGTCCCGAAGTCAAATCATAGCTTGATTATACTAACTATTTAGAAAGTTCTTACATCTTATCTTATATGCGTTGATTTTCTTCAAATCTTATATTGATTTTAATCTTACGAAAAGTAGACTTCTATTGTCCCGAAGTCAGATCATAACTTGATTATACTAACTATTTAGAAAGTTTTTCCATCTTATCGTATATAAAATAGTGAGATGCATATGTGAACAATTACTATTCGAGCATTTAATGTGTAGTGGCATGTTAGATTTGCGGTAGATTATAGTCTTAGTGAATTTGAGATGAGGCAATTCAATTACAAATAACTATATTTATTTTATTTATTTACGAAAACTATTAATTCGAAGTTGTGCAGAGAAAGAAGAAAACATATTACATTTAATTTTTTATAATAAAAATAATCAATGTTTAGTTGATGTAGAAATGATCCTCTTTTACTTTTGCCACATAATTTGAATCTTGCAACTCTTATGCGGCTCTACATTAAAATCATAGACTTTAATAACTATTTGTGGCTTTTATGCAAATGTAAGTAACACTTATAGTATTGAAGCAAATAAATTGAATACACTATTATAAATAACAAATATGACTACTAAATAACCTATTTCTCAGTGTTTTTTTTTTTTCTTGCAGAGTTTAAAATATATGACTAATATTATTCACTGTAATGTGAATGTGGTAGTGGGAACATCTTTCTCATTAATAATAATGTGGGTGACTTTTTTCTATTATTGTGTATAGATGTTTTTTATTTCACATATAAAATAAAAAAGTTGATTCTACGTAATTAAAAAGATCGAAATTTTATGAATTCTTTTTCTCTAAAAATTTTCGCGCATTCCGCGAGTAGGGGTGTACAGACTAAATCGTCAAGTCAAACCGAACCAACGAACCAAATCAAACCAAACCGAGAAAAAAAAACGACTTATGATTTGATTTGATTGGTTTGGCGTTAGAAAAGAAAACCGACCATTCTTGGTTTGGTTTTGTGTTAACCATAAAAAAGTCAAACCGAACCCGAATCAAACCGACATAATATATATATATATATATATATGATATTCAAACTTTTTTATACATAAAATATTAATTGTAATCTACTTTTTAAATATTTTTTCAATTTGTTTTAGTAATTTTCAATAATTTGAAAGTAGATGTAGATATATATTGAAAAAAATTTGGGTCTTTAAGTTGTAATATTTATCCATTAATTGCTAATTAAATGACCGAAAACACAATATAAACTTAAAACCTAAATTTTTCACTCTTCATCTCACTTTTTAGTTTCAAGAGAGTTTTCCGCTCCTCATTTTTTCATAATTATGATTTTTCATTAGCACATGAGTGAAAATATATTTGATCTAGTCTTCGATCATAATATAATTGTAAAAACTGAAGATTATAAAAAAAAATCGAAAAAAAGACTAAAATCTAAACCGAAAAAATCAATTTTATGTTGGTTTGATTTGGTTTATAGTTTTAATAAACCAATATAATTGGTTTGTTTTTTTCTTTAATAAAAATCGAATCAACCCAATCTATGTATACCCCTACCCGCAAGTACGAATACTAATAACTACTTAATAATTAAATAGATCTGAGCAATCAAAATATTAAGAGGCCACGTGTCAAAATTATAAAGACCTACTTGACGAACTGAATAGATTAAATACTGGGCTCCCGTTTTGGACCACCGAAATGCATTTTACATAAATTGTGATATTACTTTACTCTATATAATAAGCACGATAACTAAGGTATTCATTTATTAGCATTTGAGGAGTTTCTAAAATAATAATTAAGGTTTGTTTTTCAGAAATGATAACTAAGTTATTCATTTATTAGTATTTGAGGAATTTCAAAATAATAATTAAGTTGCTCAAAGTTTTACTTATTATTATTTAAAGAATTTTAAAAATAACAACGAAACTCCTCAAAATCCTATTTATTGTTATTTGAGGAATTTTTTAGAATTACTTATATTTATTTAAAATTTATGTAAAAAAATACTATACGTTATAATAATTAATTTAAAATATTTAAAAGGAATGATTAAAAAAAAATTAATTGCTTCTCAAAATTTTTGCGATGTTGCAAAAATTGAGATAATTATTTTAAAATAATATAAAAAGTACTATAAATAATAATAATTAACAATTTAAAATATTTTAAAGACATAAAAAAATGAGAATGAGAGAGCTTAGGCTCAAATTTCAAAAATTATAAATAAACTCCTCAAAGTCCCACTTATTTCTATTTGGTGAGTTTAGGGCCAGTTTGCGCTATTTCGCCCTTTTACTTCTCCAGAATTACTTATGTTTATTTGAGATTTACGTAAAAAAAAATACACTATGAATCACAATAATCAATTCTAAGTTATTTATAAAACATAATTAAGAAAATCGACTAATTCTCAAAATTTAGTCAATGTCGCATAAATTGGGATAATTTTTATTTGAAAGTGATATAAAAGGTGCTATAAATTTTATATTTTACTCTATAATAGAAGAGTGAATGGAGAAGAGCTTAGGGTTGACGTGTGTGGTTGTGTTGCTTGCTTCAGCTGCTTCAATTGTGATTTTACTATATCACTTATAATTAATTATTATAATTGATTTATGTATTAGAAATAAATAATAGTTAATAAAAAAATAAAATAGACATTTATGACATGTCTACTTCAGCTGCTTCAATCATAATTTTACTATATCACTTCTAATTAATTGCTATAAGTCGTATAAGTATTAAAAAATTAATAATATTTTATTAAAAAGGGTAAAATAGACATAAAATGATAAATTAACTCTTTATGTTTTAAATAAAACTTGACGTCTTATATGAGATCTACTTAAAAAAAATTCACAAGTATTTTTGCAATGTCACTTCTTATTAGTTATTGTAAGTCATTTAAGACATCTGTTTTGTTGTTTCAATCATGATTTTTGTTATATCACCTCTAATTAATTGTTATGGCAATCTAAGTATCATGTCATTTAAATTGAAATAGAAGAAAGAGTATTATAAATCACAACAATTAAAAATTTAAATTATTTTAAAAATGTTATTGACTATCAATGCCACAAAAGTTTGGATAAGAAAAATAACATATATTATTTGAAAAGTACACAAAAAGTGTTATAAAATACATAATAATATCAAAAAAAATTAATCTATTATATATTCCAAAAAATACTATAGATCATAATAATTAACAACTTACGAAATTTAAAAGATATAAAATATTTTGTTTACTCTTGAAACTATATCAGTGCCACTCAAATTGAATAGTTAAAAATATAATTGATTATCAATGCCACAAAAGTTTGAACAATGAGAGTAACATGTATTATTTGAAAATTACATAAAAACATTATAAATTACAATAGTAAACAACGTAAAAAATCTAAAAATAAAATCAATTTGTTGTATATTTAAAAAAACGTAAAAAAAATACTATAAATCACAATAATTAACAACTTAAATTTTTTTAAAGATATAAAATATTTGGTTGACTCTTGAAATTATATCAGTGCCCCTTAAATTAAAATAGAAAAAAAGTATTACAAATCTCAATAATTAAAAAATTAAATTATTTTAAAAATATAATTGACTATCAATGTCATAAAAGTTTGAACAAGGAGAGTAACATGTATTATTTGAAAATTACATAAAAAGTAATATAAATTACGATAGTTAGCAACTTAAAATATCTAAAGCATATTATAAAGATGATTGATTATCTAAATTTTATTTATGTCACATAAATTAAGATAAAAAAATAACATATATTAGACCCATGTACAAAATTTCGACATCTAGTTGTGATAGCGAGAATAGAATAACCATATACAATTTCATAGACAATATATACATAGACAACAAATATATACACACGTGCTCTCTAGCTAGCAATATTAATTAACTTATGGTATCTCATAACAAATGCCGATCGATTTACTACCATAGGTTAATTTATATTGATAATGTAATCATTATACTAAGGCCTCATTTGTTTACACTTAATAAAAGTCTGAATCTGAATGGTTCAAACTTCAAACCATTAAGTGCATTTATTTTTTATTAAGGTTTTAACTCTTAATACGTTTGAATAGGTCTTAGTCATTCAGATCTAAAATCAAGTCTTAATAGGTTTGAAGGGATATTCTGGTGTTGGATAATATTCACCACTCTATTCATAATCAACAGTTACCACCACCAACCACATCTGCCACTATCACAATTGTCAACCAACACCCACAACCACCAACCACCTCCACCATCATAACCACCATCGACAAAAAATACCGCTACCAACCACAATTGTCAACCGCTATCACACCTACTATCTCTTTTATTCTAATTATATTCACCACCACCACTGCCGTCAACAACACCATAATCAGCAACCACTAGCGGTCAATCCCTACTACCAACCAACTCATTTATCACAACTATCACCACCACTAATTACCACTAATACATCACAACCTCTACACATTCTTTGACCGTCATCACCATTGTCACTAGTAATGCCACCTCTACCACTACTTCAACCAGTACCATCGCTGTAATTTATCTCTACGAACAACCATCTCCGCCATCACAACAAATAACATCTTCAACTAGCACCAACACATCGTCAATCATCATGCATTCATGTTTCAGCCAACATAATCAACATCTTAAACTACTAACATCAAGTAACGTCACATCACAACAACCACCACCACCATCATAACAGTCACTACAACACCAACCATCACAATTATCAACATCAACAATGTTAATCACTAACATCAATCATTGTCGCCGCAACCACCATTATAAGTCATCTCCACTATCACTAACAAACATAAATATTTTTCTCAATCAAATACTAATAATTTTATTGTATTAAATTACATACTTTTTTAATATATAATTAATTTTTTATTTGAATTTTATCTTTTATTTTATTATGTATACAATTTTTTTTTTTTATACATTTAGATGTTGAAAAATAAACAGTCTTAATCATTCAGTTTTCAGATCTAGAAACAACATCTTAATTATTCAGATGTGCATTCAGATTCAGACGTCTGAATCTTAAAAAAAACAAATAAAGCCTAATATTGCATTAAAGAGAAAAGACATCAAATCACTTCTAAATTTGTCAACTTAATATATTTTAGCACTTTAACTTTAAAAATAATTATATACCTTTTAAACAACCTTTAAATAAATTAAATAGCATCCTAAAACAATAATTCACTCTCACAATGACAAGTGATTATAGACGCGACATATGAGCGTCATGTCAAGCATCATATCATTGTCACGTAAAAGGCACGTCAATTTTTTGTTTTTTTTAAAAGCTAACCCCACTAAAAATATAGTACTATGTCATTTTTATAAAAAAATATTCTCTTCATTTCAGAATAAGTGAATTATTAAAATATTTATTGGTGTTTTAAAATAAATTAATCATTAAATTTTTTTAAAAATTTATCCTTATGATTTAACAACTAATTAACTTTTAAAAAAATATTACAATGTTATTATTATTTTTTTTGGGTAAAAATAAAAAATTGTATTAAATTTATATCTTTAATGCTTTTTCTTTAATTTTTGTATCAAAATCTAATAATTTATTTATTATGAAACGGAGTTACTTCTTCTTCAAATGTCCCCCCCCTCCCCCAACCGCAATCCCCATTTTCGTTGTCTTTCTTCAACACTTTCTTTCTTTCTTTCTTCAATTCTTTTCACACCCTAAAAATTCAACGAATTCACCATTTAAAAATTTGGAAAAGAAATCAACAAATAGATTCATAAGTTGGATGCAGCTATAGGTAGAGCAAACAAGAAATTGCATCGTATTTGAAGAAACATAAGTACAATAATTTCAACAAAAAAAATTTTGAGCAGCTTTAGAGCGTAAAAGGATTAACCATATCTTATTTTCAAGAAAAATATTTCTTGAAGAACTAAAAATTAAGAAACTTGCTCTACTTGTAAAAAAATAAATTGAGCTTTAAGAGAAAAAGTAATGATTATCCCCTTTCTTCTGAATAATGAAATTTGTGAAAAAGGGTTAAAATCGCAACTTCTTTCTTTATTCATGTTCTTTTCTTTCTTGAAAACGTTTATGAAGTATGGTAAAAATAGGGGTGTAAGGTTTGAAGAAGGAGAAAGAAATATCAAATTTGGAGAAGAAGAAAAGAGGTGGGAGTGGGAGTGGTGAGGTTCGAAAGAGAAAAGGCGTGGGGGTGGTGGAATTTAAAGAACAATGGTATTTTCTTTATTTTTTTAATTTTATTATATATTAGCGGGACACCTTTTCTTTAATTAAAATGTGCCTGTAATTTTTTTTTATGTCACGTCAATATTAGGAATAATATTAATTCACTTCTTAATCTCCTCCATTTCTTAATACTTGTCACCTTTTAATATTAACTAAAAGGTAATTTAACTAATTATCCTTCCTTATTATGCATCTCTATTTAATATTTCTTTCTTTTGTGCTATTAATAGTTCTTCATATTTATAATTAATGACAAAGATAAAAAAGGACAGCTAATTATGTTTTAATTTTTTAAAATGATAAATATTATAATATATACTTTTTAGTAAGTACGATAAATATTTAGGAACTCAAGTATTAATGTATCTACTTTATTCGCTTGGAGAAACGTTTATTAATGTATCTATTTTATTCGATTGGAGAAACGTTTACTTTTTCCAAAAGATGAAAAAAGAAAGCCGGGGAATCTTTGTTAGCATTAAGATTACATGATGGCGCATTATCTATGGGATTTACTCCCTCCGTCTCATTTTATTCGTCCCAAATTAAGATGACATAACTATTAAGAAAATAATGATTGGTAATATAATTTTATCATTTTACCCCTTTTAATTGTGTCTTGTTATTAGTTCAATATTGATGGATGACTAATAACAAGGAGTAATCAATTACACTAAGGGTATAATGAAAAAAAAATTATCTTGTCTTAATAAGTAAAATAGGACAAGTAAAATGAGCAAATTAGAAAATTTGGGACGAGTAAAATAGGACGGAGGGAGTAATTGTTAATCCTAATATATCTATAATATATAATCTATATCTATAATTTATATCTATATCTATAATCTATAATCTATGTCTATAATATCTATATCTATATCTATTCTATAATATATTAAAAGTGTGAAGCCCCTTAGAAAAGTGATTTGAATTTTTTGTCCTTCATTAAAAGATTTTACTTAAGACAAAATCATCTTTTCATTATTTTATTTAATATATTTTAAAATTCGTTAAATTGTATCCTAATATAAATCAAATATGTTACATTCTAATATTTATCGAGAAAGAAAGATGGTATACATCAAATATGTTACATTCTAATATGTTACATTCGGATGTTTGATCTTTTTATTATAATTGAAATTATTTTTATTGGTAGAAAATAGTTTCCTTTTATGAAAAAACTCTTTTTCGTATATGGTTATTTTTATTTTTTTTAAATAATTTTCTTTTATGAAAAAAAACTTTTTCATATATGGTTATTCTTTTTTTATAAGGTAAAGTATATTAGAAGTGTGAAAACCTTTAGAAAAGACATTCGAATTTTTTGTCCTTCATTAAAATCTTTATAAAATAATTATTATTTTATTAAATTTAGGACTCCTAAATTAACGCTAATCTATATCTATAATCTCTCTATAATCTCTCTCTCTCTCTCTCTCTCTCTCTCTCTATATATATATATATATATATATATATATATATATATATATATATATAATCTATCTATAATCTATATCTATAATCTATAATCTATATTTATATCTATAATAATATATTAAAAGTGTGAAGACCCTTAGAAAAATGATTTGAACTTTTTGTCCTTCATTAAAAGACTCTACTTTAGATAAAATTATTTTTTCACTATTTTCTTTAATTTATTATTTAATTATTTTTATTATATTAACTAAACTCCTAAAATATATGGGATTCCTAAAATATATAAAAGGAGAATCAATTAATATTTTCTTTTGTACAGATCAATTAGAAATCTACCCCTAAAATATGAAAGAAAAATACTCCTATAATAGGACTCTATTAAAGAAATACTTCTATAAATATTGAGATACACATTAAAATGGAGAAAAAAATGATTTACTTATTGGGAAAATATGATTGATACTCATCTAAATTGATTCGGTTGGATGTCTAGGTGGATGCTTAATTTTCTAACACCTCAATTTCTTCACTATTTTTGTCAACATAATATAATTCAACATGTGTGTGTGTATATATATATATATATATTCTTTATTTTTATTCGAATCATTCTTTAGTGTCAAAATTTTTGCTCAGACAAGAATTATTTTCATCAAAACTAAAGTTTTGTGATCACTATTGTATTATTTTGTTGTAGTTTACAGGTCGTAGATGAATTTACAGACGGTAGATGAATGTCGGTCGGCTTTGAGAATTTTTTTTAGGTAAATGTCAGGTTTAATCGTATTTTTTTATATCTCTATTTTGATTTTTTTTTTGTAAAGGTAAAGTTTAGTTGTGTTATTTTGATATCTCTATTGTCGTAGTATTTTGTTATAGTTTATAGGTGGTAGATGAGTATCAGACGACTTTGAGTAAATTTTGTGTAAAAGTTAGATTTAATTATATTTTTTTGATGTTTCCATCATCGTGTTATTTTGTTACAGTTTACAGGTGGTAGACGAATGTCGATCAATTTCGATAAACTTTTTGGTAAAGGTTGGGTTTAACTAAATTAATTCTATAAAAGATGTTGACTTTAATTATTATATTCATCTTTATTATTTAAACAAATATCCTATTTAGTGTAACATTTGGACTCAATAAAGTGAGGAACATGCACGGGGGCGCGTACACCTAAACTAGTATTAAAAGTGTGAAGACCCTTAGAAAAGTGATTTAAACTTTTTACCCTTCATTAAAAGACTCTTCTTTAGACAAAACTGTCTTTTCACTATTTTCTTTAATTTATTATTTAATTATTTTTATTATATTAACTAAACCTCCTAAAATATATGGGATTTCTAAATATTAATTAATAATTTTCTTTCTATTGTTCAACTGGAAAAATACTTCTAAAATAAGACTCTATTAAAAAAATACTTCTATAAATATACGTAATAAGGTATATACTTCTTGAATTTGTAAGTCGGTCTTCTTTCTTTTTTTTTCCTTATGAAATTATTCTATGAATTGTTACATGTGGTAAAGATAAATTAGTCCATGGACAAATGAGATTTGGGTTCAATTTGCATCTTTATTACTTTTTTTTTTCAAGTTAATTAATATAATTCTCAATATTTGCATGGTCTATTTCACATTTATGTATGTTCTTTTGTTTTTGCTTTGTCACGGAAGTTGAGGTTGATGCTTTCTTATATGCATCTTGACGTTGTTGTAAGTATGTCATGTTAATATTTATATTCATTAAATTATGTATGTTTTTATGGAGTATTTTGTTAATTTGATGCTCTCTCAATTTTTTAACTTTACGGTTATACTTTGATAAATTAGGGTTAATTTTTCTTGCCTATGGAAAAAATATGATTGATGCTCATCTAACTTGATTCGGTTGCAGGTCTAGATTGATGTATGCTTGATTTTCTAACCCTCAACTTCTTCATTGTTCTTGTCAACATAATAGAATTCAACGTGTCTTTATACATGTATCTTCTTTGTTTTCATTCAAGTCATTCTTTAGGGTCAAAGTTTTCGCTCAGACGAGAACTATTTTCATCAAAATTGAAGCTTTGTGATCACTATTGTATTGTTTTATTTTAGTCTACAGGTCGTAGATGAATGTCGGTAGGCTTTGAAGAAGTTCTTGTGTAAAGATTAGGTTTAATTGTATTGTTTTGATATCTTTATTATCTTATTATTTTATTTTAATTTACATATGGTAGATGAATGTCGATCGACTTTGAGAAATTTTTTTAGGTAAAGGTTAAGTTTAATTATATTGTCTTACTATCTCTATTAGTTTATTATCTTGTGGTAGTTTATAGTTCGTAGATGAATGTCGATCGACTTTGAGGAATTTTTCTGTGTAAGCTTTAAGTTTAATTGTATTGTTTTGATATCTCTTTTATCGTATTATTTTGTTGTAATTTACAGGTGGTAGATAAATGTTGGTCGACTTTGAGAAAATTGTTTAGGTAAATGTTAGGTTTAATTATGTTATTTTAATATCTCTACTTTGAGAATTTTTTTTATGTAAAGGTTAGGTTTAGTTGTATTATTTTGATATCGCTATTATCATATCATTTTGTTATAGTTTACAGGTGGTAGATGAGCGTCGGACGGCTTTGAGCAAATTTTTGTATGTAAAGATTAGATTTAATTGTATTTTTTTGATGTCTCTATCATTATATTGTTTTATTGAAGTTTACAGGTGGTAGATGAATGTCAATCGATTTTTAAAAATATTTTTGGTAAAGGTTAGGTTTGATAAATAAATTCTCCATCTTTACATACTCAAAAGATATTGAATTTAATTATTGTATTCATGTTTATTATTTAAACAAATATCCTATTTAGAGTAACGTTTAAACTCATTAAAGTAAGATACAAGTGCGAGACGCGTACACCTAAACTAGTGTAAATTAAATATTTGAGATGTAAAATGTACAGTGTCCACTTTATCACGTGTGGTGCACTTAAAAATATTATTAGTACTAGTATTTCTTCAATCTCAATTTATGCAAGATAACTTAATTTAGCACAGAGTTTAAAAAAAAATACTTTTAAGAATTGTGATCTAAAATAAGTTAAAAATGTTTTTGTGACTGTAGATCATTTCACTAAGGATAAAGGAGGCATTTAAAAGTTAAATTGCTACTAAATATAAAAATGTGTCATTCTTTTTGAAACTGCTTGAAAATGAAAGCGAGTCATATAAATTGAGAGAGAGGAAGTAGTATTTAGATAAAGAGATCTGAAGAAAAGCAAGCTTTTGAGTTTATTACTACTAATCGTTAAGTATTATCAATCCTAGTTAAGAACGATATAATTTTTTACTTTAAAAAAAAATTGTATGTTCACATCACATTAATATATATTTTATTTATTTATTGATATATATTGCATTTATTTTTGTGAAATTATTGAAAATTATATTATTTCATGCATTCTGTTTCTTTATATTTTATATAGTTACTTCATAAACAATGCTCGTTGAATTATGATATTATCTTGGTGATAGAATTCATGGTGGTATACCTCTATAAAGTTGATGAGTTTCAATGTGAAATCAAGTGTGTTCATCAAGGAAGAAATGTCCAAGGATGAACTTAAAAAGATACTTATTGTAGAAGAAGAGTCCAAGAACGAGAACGGAAATTATGACAAGGAATGAATAAAGTACTATACGTTTGGAAAAATTTATGATCATATATGTAACGTCCCGAGATTACCTCCTATGTCACACGATGATTAGAACCACAAGTGGTCCCAAACAAATTCATAATACCGGCATAATTCGTGAGCAACTAAATAAAATACATGAAACCAAAAATACTAAACGAAAAAATTGTCATTACCTGAACTTGTTCTATACAATACTGTTTAAAATTATTTATGTCACTGGATTATACAAAAGAAAACTGAAACAGACTACATCAACTCTAATTTGGTTTCTATGAAACCTCTACTAATACTGACTATAGGTAGTCGGGACATGACCCCCAACTATCCCTAATCAATACAAATGAATAAAAATAAAATACTAAATCTACAAACTGACTTGAGTCCTCAAATAAAGATAACTCATCACCTATTGGATGAAAGCTGTGAACTATCTGATTATGATGTTGTGAACTACAACTGATACCTATATTATGAAATAAAGAAGTCACACAGACATATGTGTGGTCAGTACTTCTGAAATGTACTGAGTATGCAATAAGTAAAAATTGATATAAATCATAATCTTAAAACATGCATGCTAAGTGTATACAGACTCACATACTCATGAATAAAACTGAAAGCTGAAATATCATAAAACATAAGTCATAAAGCAACATCTGGTAAAGACAGTGAGTCGTTACACTTAGTTTCTAAAATTATCTTTTTTGTGGGAGATTCTTACAAGCGACATAAACCATGTGAACAACATAGAGTTCAACGTTTGACCCACGTTGAAGAGGGCTGATCCATACCTTGTTATTGGTATAGAACCTAAACTGGAGTGATTACTAAACTTAGTCCATTTGGGCAAGGGAGATACTCTCCGACGAGGATCCCTTTAACCTATAGTGACACCTAGTTTTTGAAAATCTGGGTGCGCTGAACTCATGTCACGATTCGAACCCGGGCCTAACTGTGATGGATATCTCAAGCCCACCCTGGGCCGAAGACAACCCCCTTAGCCTTACCTCAGGAGCATATTAAAGATAAACAACGGAAGCCAATCAAATTAATAAAAGAGAAAGATATGTCAAATGAAAGTCAGAGAGTCCAAATAAAACAACCAATCATCCCAATACTGTCCATAAAAGCCTCTAAACCAGAAATACCAACTTAGTCGGGACATGCCTCCGATTATGATAATTTTTTTTCAAAAGTGCTATAAATATAAGAAACCTAATGAAATAACAGGGCCTTCCGAAGGTTGGAGGCTTACCACTTCATAGCTGATCAACAAAAGTATCCAACCACCCAACGCTACACATGAGCAACAAAAAAGTCTCCGGAGCCTATATTATGAAATGATGCAGTGTCCGCGGACAGTCAGCAGGGCGAGCACTAGCATGTAACTCAAGAAAAAAGAATAAAATAATGAATTAACACAAATTCAGTCATAAAGCCACATGCACAACGATTATATCTACATATATAGGATGCGGGGATAGAGACAAAGATTATGATACATGATAGTTTAAAATATTAGCTTGAACTATATAGCTTTTACTGATATTCTAGGCATCCACGAGCTATATGGGCCTGGCTCCCCTATTGAATGGGTTCCAGTCTATGTTAGCCGCATGTGCCGAGGAAAGGCTAAAGCCACCAAAGAGATAACTGCTCAAAATATAATGTGTACATCAGACACATGGGCATATAGACCCCCAACATCGGCAAACGTTGTTTCCAATGTTGGTTCCCCCAGTACCACATCTTCTCGGTGAGCTACACAATCTCCTTTAGGCCCAAATTAAAATAGTTTGCACATAACCTAATATTAACCAAGGAGTCATTTATTAAAGCATTTTCCAACTTGGTATCATCATACTAATACACACACATATTTTAGATTAGATATATATAGTGTGAGTTGGAGGATGACCAAGGGTATTATAGTAATTTCACAATATAAATTCATAATCCAAAACCTATCTCTTTTTATGGGCCTCATTTTCCATTCAATCTTTTCTTTCTTCTTTAATATGCACTACTTGTCACTTCTTACCTTAGCCATATAACCCAAAAGAAAATTCTCAAGATAATCTACAATTTAATATTTGTTATACTATTTCAAATTACTATAATTTTAACAAGTTTTAAATTTTAATTGCGACAAAGTTGGCAAATATTCAATCAAAAAGATTATGAATTTTGTTTCAAGCTATTTTTGCATAATAAATGTTAAAATACTCTCAAATTGTATATGAAAAGACCTCCTTCTTTAATACACTACTTGAAAATAATTTGAAAGAAAATTTTGAAAAATATATAGTCATTTCGTATATGTAGGAATATACTTCTTTCATTATGTAGGAGTATACTTCTTCTCTATGATCAAACTTAGTTTGATACTTTTTCTGATTCACTACAAATTCAATGTCACATAAATTCAAAATACATGAATATATAATTAAGAATTCTTTCAATAAACAAAGAAATGAAATGAGGGAAAAGTATGAAAGATAATTAATTTCTATTATAAAGGAACTAAAAATATTAAAACAATTGAAAATACTAAAGGAGTATAACTGTATATTTTAAATTTAATAAAAAATTATGTTACAAATAATATTTTTAGGATAATTTGATCAATTTTTTAAATTTCGTGGTGTACAACCTTTTTAAAAATAAAAATAAAAGGTTTAAAACCTATATAATAATACTATAAATCGGGAAAAAACATTAATATACTATAACTTATCATGTTAAGTTACAAATTTGATAAGTATTATTATAAAGTGATTGAGAATTCTGAGAAATTGTTACTAAGATCTAACAAAAAATAAAAAAATAAAAAAATATTTTTTATTTTTAAAATAAACATAATGAAAAAGAAAAATAATATATGAGAATGCGTCTTTGTTTTGTCATAACACAAAAAATATATTTATATATTTTTTCATTTTAAAAGATTTATAAGATGTTTAATTGATAATAAATCATGAAATATTATTAAACAAAAAAAAAGTGCATAGCACGGGATACATAATCTAGTATATATATACATACATATATATACACATACATACACACATACACACACACACACACACACACACACACATACACATATATATATATATTGAGAATTCTGAGACATTATTACTATGATCTCAAAAAAATAAAATAAACAAACATAATGAAAAAGAAAAATAATATATGAGAATGTGTCTTTGTTTTGTCATAACACAAAAAATATATTTATATATTTTTTCATTTTAAAAGATTTATAAGATGTTTAATTGATAATAAATCATGAAATATTATTAAACAAAAAAAAAGTTAGAAGAAATGAAATGAGGGAAAAGTATGAAAGATAATTAATTTCTATTATAGAGGAACTAAAATTTTTAAAACAATTGAAAATACTAAAAGAGTATAACTGTATATTTTAAATTTAATAAGAAATTATGTTACAAATAATATTTTTAGGATAATTTGATCAATTTTTAAATTTCGTGGTGTACAACCTTTTTAAAAATAAAAATAAAAGGTTTAAAACCTATATAATAATACTAAAATCGGGCAAAAAAATTAATATGCTATAACTTATCATGTTAAGTGTCAAATTTGATAAGTATTATTATAAAGTGATTGAAAATTCTGAGGCATTGTTACTAAGATCTCAAAAAAAGTAAAAAAAGTAAAAAAAATAAAAATAATAATAAATCATGAAATATTATTAAACAAAAAAAAAAAAGTTAGGCCCCGTGCATAGCACGGGATACATAATCTAGTACACACACACACACACACACACACACACATATATATGCTTGCAAGCTATTCCATTTATGCCAACAAAAATCATTTAACCATTTGACTCCCATATACATATAATATATACATACATATATACATACATATCATTTAATCTAGTATATATATATATATATATATGCTTGCAAGCTATTCCATTTATGCCAATAAAAAATATTTAACCATTTGACTCCTAAGTTCCATTTAAAATCCAAAATCATGGCCACCAAGGACATTCCAAAACCATTTTTATCCTTTTTCTATTTATACTTAAATGCAATGCAATGATATCTAAAGATGAGTTAAATTATGTAAAAGCCTATATTCAAAACCAAGATTTCAATGTGGGTTGAGGTTAGTGCCATTACCATGTCAAATAAATTCATCAATTTGGAGAAACCCATGTCACCCATTCCAACCATTATAATAATGCACTAATTTGGTCCCAAAAGCCATAATTTAAAGCATGAATAACACATTAAAATCATCGAAAAAGTAATTCAAGTATTAGCAATCAAAAACCCTCAACTCAATTTTAAACCCATCATTCAAACCACATGAATATTGAATAAATTAATGCCACTATGTAAAATACAAGTTAAGGAATGAGTAACATGCCTGAAATATAGAAGAATTGAAGAAAAATCGAAGTTTAGATTCCGAATGATAAATTTCTTGTAAAATCCTTAAATTTTCTTGACTTGAGAGCTAAAGAGGAAAAAAATAAGGTTTGATCTTGATAACTGAAGGCAAAGGTGTCAATTGGGTAGTTTTAAGTCGTTCAAGGAGAAAAGGACTAAAAAACCTTTGCCCGAAGTAAATAAAACAAAATTGGATGAAATAAAATAGCAGCGTGGCACGCTGCTATCGCGGTTACTAGCCAGCATGCCACGACCTTATCGCGGTAACTAAGTGGTGTGGCACGCCACTATCGCGGATCCTCACTTCTCCAAGATCCCAAAATGACCCCGAATCCCTCTAAAAAATTCCAATTTTTTTTAAAACACTCCTTTAACATACCTTGTCATGATTCAAGTCAAAAATTAACATTACGCATGCGGGAGGATAAAAAATAAAATGATTAAAAATTTTATGGGGTCTTACAGTCCCCCTTCCCTCGATGCTAAATATTACTCCCAAAATATACTAGTGCTCATAATATATGAAATTCAAAGTTAAGCATATAGGTTTAAAAGTCTAAAAACCAATCTTGCTTCTGTTGCTTAATTATGCTCATAAATAACTATGTGAATTTCATATCTTGTTTGAGATCATAAGATCGAAACTGAGATTGTAATCATGCTGTGATAAACTGTAATTTGAAATAGTAAGTCGTAATCGCCTATAAACTAACTGAATCATGCTAAAAAGTCATGTACATTTACTAACCCGTGAAACTTCATGTCAAAATATTAAAACTCAATTCATAAGATCAGTTACGTGAAAAAAACACACGAGTATACATGAATTTTTGTACTAAACAAAGTTTGAATCATAGGGAAGCATCATAATTCAAAAGCATGGAAAGTGGGCATGAACCCTAAATATCAAAATTCATAAAATTTATGTAAAGATTGAGCTTTTGGACACAAGGATGAAAGGTAATTCTTATTCAAATCCCACATACCTAGTCTTGTTAATTTCTTGAAGGAAAGCTTGAATTGGAGCCTTGAAAGTATGATTTTTTGGAGAAGAACCTTTGTTTTGGTGTTCTTAAGAGTTTGGGAGGAGAGAAATCGATGATTTGAGTTTATGGAATGAGTAAAACATGATTGTATCAATTATAGGGTCGTTTAGGATGTAAATGACTAGTTTGCCGTTGAAAAATGAAGAAATTTTTTTAGCGTCGACATGACCACTGGAATGACATGGTCTTATCGCATAGCACAAATAGCATGCCATGATCTTATCACGTAGTACAGCTGTCGTGTCACACTCTTATCACATATCCTTATTGGTTCTTTCATACTAATTCTCATAACTTTTCACTCCGGAATCGTATGAAGACGAAATTAAGTGCGTTAGAAAGAGAATTCAAATAGCTTTCATTTGGTGGGTCTTAAGATCCAGAACATAAGATATTCTAGAAGTTATACTCGTTTGAAGTTGATCATTGTAGGATCAAATACTAAAACTCAATCGATAACGAATGCTCTCAACTCAACTTTGCTCTAAGTATTTTCTACGACCATGATTTTCATAAAAAATACTTTACATACTAGATAAATAATCATGACACTTATATATGATTAAAAATAATTATTTTTGGGCCTATAAACATATGACGAACCGTTAGAAGCTTATTTAGGAGTTTGTGTGTATTACAATACATATATGTAATTTTTACTATTTACCAAATATAGTTTCTATTGTTACAATACAAAACACAATCAGTTAGTCTTGGGATGAAGAGACTTGGCTAGATTTAGGCTTATTTCATGAAATTGTGATTTGTTGGCTAATTTTTTGAAATGACTAAATACATGGACATCCTTCTCTCTCCCTCTCCTTCTTCAATACATTTTTTTTGTCAAATGTTTTTTTTAAAGTAAAGTAGACCATGAAGCTCATTATATTAAAATCCAAAATGTGTACAAAGCCAGGCCTTAAACCAGTTAAGCCCAAGCAAAGAAAACTCCAAAAAAAATTTAAAAGAAAATAACAAAAGGAAAATAGATAAGAAAGATCAGATGAATCTAGAAGGTAGGCCCTCAAAACAAAAAGTGGAATGCCTTTTCTTCTTCATGGTTCATCACCATCATCAAAGAATTTTGATGAGGTAACTTTAAGAGACAAAGATGGAGCAGTTGAGAGCTCAACTAACCACAACATAGCTGCAACAGTAGACTTGCAAGACAACGAGATTGGATTGATTTCACTGAAAATATTCAAAAATCTCATGAATGTCATGAAATTCAACATCAATAAAGACTTCTTTAGCTTGATATATTCAAATCTAGTGAGTATACTTGTAGCTAGTTGCATATCGCCACTTATCTTATGGAATCGATGATGAAGTTGAATGACCCACTTGTATTTTTATTTTCTAGAAGATTGAATATACAAAGCTAATACCACTAGTAAGGCGAGAAGAAACGTATGTCGTTCGTTCAACTTAATTTCTTACAATCCAATTTATGAGATGACTAGTTATTCGGTGGATGTAATCGTAAGAATCACCATGTTCTTCTTTTCTAAGAAGATTAAGCCCAAAAGTAGCTAATACCACTTCTAAAGAATCTAGGAATCTAGGCAAATCATCTAACAATTCTCCTGTAGATCTAAGCTGTGATACTGTAACACCCCGAGACTACTCCTGGACATCACACGGTGCTTAGAACCACAAGTGATCTCAAGCTAACCCATGATACTGACATAATTTGTGAGCAACTAAATAAATACATAAAATTGGAAATAATAAGTGGAAGATATGTCATTAGTTGAACTTGTTCAATACAAAATTGTTTAAAATATTTACATCACTAGATTATACAAAAGGAAGCTGAAATTGAATACATCAACTCTGATTGACTGACTGTCTATGAAGCCTCTACAAATACTAACTATAGGTAGCCGGTACATGACCTCCAACTATCCCTAATTAATACAAATGTGTACAATATATAATACTTGAACTATAGTTGACTCGAGTCCTCAAATTAAAAGAACTCATCACCTGTTGGCTAGAAGCTGGGACTTATCTGATTATGGAGTGTGGGATATAACTAGTGCCTACATTATGAAATAATGTAGCCACAAAGACGTATATGTGGTCAGTACTTCTAGAATATACTGAGTATATGGGATGAATGTAATAAGTAAAAACTGAAGCTAAACATACTTTCAAATCATGCATGCTAAGTGTAAAAGGACTCACCTTGATCATGAATAAAATTTAAAAATAAAATATCATAAGCATCAATCATAAAACAACATCTGAATAAAGCTTGTGAGTCATTACACTTAGTTTCTAAAATCTTTACTTTTATGGGAGGTTCTTATAACCGACATAAACCATGTGATCTACCTTGGAGTCCAATGTATTACTCATGTTGAGGAGAGCTATTCTACCCTTTCCATAGGAATAGAACCTTAACTTAGAGTGATCACTAAACACAACCCATTAGAAGGGATGATACATTCTCTGGGGAGGTCCCTTAAACCTACAACGACACGTAGTTTCTGGAGAATAGGATACGCTAAACCCACATTCCCCTCTCGATGCTAAATACTACTCCCAAAATATATACTTATATTCTCATACTTATGAAATCCACCTTAAAATCTCATATGAGTTTATAAACTGAAAACCAACTATGCTTGTCTTACGTAAATCATACTCATAAAGAAACTTGTGGATTTCATATCCTATCTGAGATCATAAGGTCAAAACTAAACTTTAATCATGCTGTAATACTTGTAGCTTGAACTTCTTTTAAACTTAATAACTTATGCTTAAACTAGAAATCATTCATCATCTCATAGAAAATTCATATCAAAATATCAAACTCGATGCTTAAGATCAACTTCATGGATAAAAAATAAGTAAACATGAAATCTTGTGCAAAATAAGGCTTAACTCATGAGAAAATGTCAAAATCTTAAGGAACAAGGATGAAAGAATATCCTTGTTCAAACCCCACATACATGAATTTCTTGAAGAAAACATGAATTTGGATCCTTGAAAGTTAAACTTTAGGTAGAAACCCTAACTTCTTTCTATTGAGAGTGGAGAACAGAATGAGAATTGAAAATTGATAAATGATGAGTACATAATGTTTATAGGATTATTTAAGTCGTGGGGGTAGGATTTGAGATGAAGAAAAGACAAAAATACCCCTAAAGAAATAGGACAAGATTGCAGAAATTTATTAGCTGACAACTAAGTTGACAACTCGTCAACTTAGTTGTCAATATCTCCCTGGATTTGGCCATTTAATGGTAAGGTTTATGATTTGAGTTGACAACTCGTCACCTAGTTGAAAGTTCATCAACTTAGTCGTCATCTATTTGACAGCTCATCAACTTAGTCGTCACCTTCTAGCAGACAGATACTCCCAAGTAAAATGAGCATAACTTTTTACTTCGATATCCGATTATGGTGAAACTAGATGAGTTGGAAAGACGACTTGATGGTCTTTCATTTGGTATATAGTATTCCATATAAATATTTATATTCTAGTAGTAATGATCATTGGAATTTGACCCAAGTAGGAACGTCTGCTTAAACTTTATCGGTAGAAAAGTTCTCAACTCATCTTTGAGTTAAGAGATTTTTATGATCTCAATTCATATCTAAAGATGTTCACACACTATATAATTGATCAACACACTTATTTTGACATGGAAATCATTGAGTTCGGGTCTATACATGTAGGAACAATAGTTCGAATTTTAGCTCAAAAATGCGGGGTATTACATTATCTCCCCCTTGTATCATTCATCCTCGAATTATGGGTAAGAGCTTATTGAAGCTTTAGAAGTATGAAATAAAGGATGTAACTTCATATTAGGAATTATCCCTCAATACGACATACATAGGAATTGTATGAATTAATGTAGACATGACATGTCTGCTAATAAAGGATAAAACTGAGCTAAAACAATAAAACTTCAACCATAAAACTGACTTTTGAGCTGACTTGATTGACTATAGGGAGCTTATTCATTCTAAGAGTTTAGAACTCAATTGAAACATTCATGACACGATCATACATATAGAACTGCAAAGTGATAGCTAATGCAATTAAATTTCCAAGAGTTACTAATAATGGAATATGAGTTTCCTTAAGATCTCCTTATCATAACTTCTAATAACAATCGAGGGGAAGAATTTTGATCAACATGGGACTCGAATAAGGAATCGAAACATGACTACAATTCTATAACCTAGGATATAGGCATATAGAACAAAAGCTAGATTAGGATTACTATGCCTTAGGCGATGCAACTGTTACCCCTTAAGCTTAATAATACTTATCAAATACTCTCTCAATAATACTTATCCTCTTAAATACTAAACTTCATTTAATTCAACTTATAATCTTCATATGGGTATTGATAACTCCTCTGCAAAAGTCTGAGTTGAACTACATACTCTCACCATGGTCAAGCCTAACTCAAAATCACAAGTTACTACATATAACACCACAATACCAGTCTAAACCATAGGATTCAATATTCTATGTATTTTCAGAGCTCTCATCCTAAGCATAACACACTTTACCACATCAACGACTAACTCTAAACTCTTACTTTGAATTCAATAACGCATATTGTATCCATCCACTTATATACCAACATGACATTTATGCCTATCATTATAACCACATATGAACTTCTAGGAAACAAATCCACCTATGAATTTTCCCATATTCTCTAATACCTCTATCACTAACAACTTTCATGCACTATCCCCAAGAAGACACACCTAGAATTCTCAACTAACTATGTCATATACCTAGGGTATTCCTTAATCTTTCTTCATACTTATAACCTTATATAAAATAAGAATACAATAATCTTCTCTAATTAGGGTCATCTACTCTCTCTCTAAGACATTGCTCATCCATTTTCATACCACTATCTTAATATTAGAAGAGGACACTAAAGAGCTAGAATATGAGGACTTGAAGCATGGAAAAATACTCTACATAATATTGACAATTAACTAAGGCCCGAGGAATAGAGTAACAAAGGTATGGATTCATTAAAAAGATCTAAACTGAGGACGTACATGACATAATGATAATTCACTTGTCATTAAGGGTGTACGATAAGTTCTGAGAACTGATCATACTCTAAAACATGAGTTCATACTTATCATAATCTACTCAACATAATACTGGAGTTCATAGATTCATGGGGGATGACTCAAATCATAGAGTGAAGTTATTACTTCCTTACTAGGAGCTAAGAATGAGCTTGAATATGTATGAAGTGTATAAAAATTGGTTATATGCATGGCTCTATCACGAAAGACATACATAAGGTCCATAATGATTGAAATTCAAGGAATATGCTAGAGTAAGAATGAACCGCTATCTCATCATAACTTTTGTTGACATGCATCACAATCTAATTCTCAAAACTTGATTTGGTTCTTCACCCTATCATCTCCCTCTTAGATTAAAGCCAATATTCTAAGTTATGTGTCTATTCCATAGCCTCAAGACTAAGCCATAATTTCTTTACTCTAATGGTCTAATGATCTACACTGTATGCTCAACTCAGCCGAATAAACTATATCTGGACAATACTAACTTCATTCTTGGACACTCCCTTAATATATACCATCAATAACTTTCTTTATCTTGAATAATCATCACCATATACTTACACTCTTCTCCACAAACATACCTATCTCTCTAAACACATAATCTACCATTTTTTCTTAATTTACTAATATCATACCCCTAAGCTTATATTTTCTCTTAAACCCTGAGAATTACCATTACACCAAAATACCCAACATCGACAACCTATAACCCATTAGCTATTAAGAATGCCATACAATATATAACTAGACTTATTCACACTTAGTAACTCAAGGGTACTATCTAAACACACACAACACTTTAAGAACTTAGCAAATAATATAGCCCCATATCACCTTGGGTACACCTCTACATCATACCTAAACCATCATACTTAATTACGAATAAATAAACTTAAACTCTTGCATACATTATTTCAAGCCTACTAGCTTACCTTCCATACCACTAACATCACTATCTCAAGCAATCACTATTTCCACCTTGATGATCATCCAATGTTCAAGCTTAGATTCTAGTACTAGGCATGATTAACCACAACCTCACACACCATTCTTGCTTTGCAAAACATCAAGAAATACTAGTCTACTAGAACCTCATAATAACATAATTGATCATAATCTCATAGTCTATCTTAGTATAATCCATTAGCATATACTCCTTTCACACATCACTACTACTTATCTACCCATATATTTAAATTATACTCCTAGCTCTATAAGTATCCACCAATTTCTTTTTCATAATTACAAAGAGAAGCCCATATTTAAAATAGAACATGAGTTTATAAACTGAAAATCAACTATGTTTCTCTTGCTTAAAGCATACTCATGAAGAAGCTTGTGGATTTAATGTCTTATCTGAGATTATAAGATCAAAACTGAACTTTAATCATGCTTTAATACTTATAACTTGAACTTATAAAATTGAACTTCTTGTAAACTTAATAACTTATGCTTAAACTTGAAATCATTCATTATCTCATAGAAACTTAATATCAAAATATCAAACTCAATGCTTAAGATGACTTTCATGGATAAAAATCTAAGTAAATATGAAATCTTGTGCAAAATAAGGCTTAACTCTTGAGAAAACATCAAAATCTTAAAGCATAAAAAAAGTAGGTATGAACTCTAATAAATTAATTTCTTCAAATTCAATTAAAAATCAAACTTTTGGGTACAAAGACGGAAGAATATCCTTGTTCAAACCCCACATATCTGAATTTCTTAATTTCTTGAAGGAAAACTTGAATTTGGATCCTTAGGAGTTGAACTTTAGGAAGAAACCCTAACTTCTTTCTCTTGAGAGTGGATAAGAGAATGAGCATTGAAAATTGATAACTGATGAGTACTTAACATTTATAGGGTTATTTAATTTGTAGAGGTAGGGTTTGAGGTGAGAAAAAGACCAAAATATCCCTAAAGAAATAGGACAAGATTGCAGAAATTTCTCAGTTGACAACTAAGTTGATAAGTCGTTAGTTTGTTGATAACTTGTCAACTTGATTGTCAATATCTAGATGGATTTGGCCATTTACTAGTTAAGGTTGATGACTTGATTTAAAAACTCATCACCTAATTTACATCTCGTCAACTTAGTCATCACCTTCTGGCAGACATACACTCTCAAGTAAAATGAGCATAACTTTCTACTCCGATATCCGATTATGGTGAAATTGGATGCGTTGGATAGAAAACTTAAAGAGATTTCATTTGGGATATAGTAGGTTACCTAAATCATTATATTCTAGTAGTAATGGTCATTATATTTTACCCAAGTAGGAACATCCGCTTAAACTCTATCGGTAAAAAAGTTCTCAACTCGTTTTTGAGTTAGGAGATTTTTATGACCTCAATTCATATCCAAAGATTTTTCCACACTATATAATTGATCAACACACTTATTTTAATATGAAAATTATTGGGTTTGGGTCTATACATATAGGAACGACAGTTTGAATTCTAGCTCGAAAATGCGCGGTGTTACAGACATGAACTAATCTAACTTATTTGACGTTATTAGTGTAGCACCTGCTGAAATTACTAGTTCTATTGCTTGAATGTGTGTTGCTTCCTATAGATAAATGATCTAAACTTAATGTTGGTTGATCTTAACTAATGTTGAATCCCATGTTTTAATATCTTTAGATTCTAATATTTTTTTGGAAGATGATTTTTTTTCCATATTAATGATTGTTTTAGCTTTTAATGATACTTCCTGCACTAATGAGTATGTTATAATTTGTGTAGTTGTAAAATAAAACACTTACTTAGCAAAAAAATAAGATAGCATGTTGCTTTTTTCTGAGTGTGTTCCACCACCACATTAGCCTTAGCCATCATTAGGGGTGAGAATAAATACCAAAAAAATAAAAATACCGAATCAAACCAAATTAATTTATTTTTTTGATTTCATTTTTTTGTTTTTTTGGTTCGGTTTCAATTTATTTTTGTATAAATTCAGTAATTTGGTTCGGATTTTGATTTTTGGATTGACGTAATTTGATTTTCGATTTAAACTGAAATTTTTGATACGCTTCAAATTTTTTCTAATTAATTATTACACACATATATTATATATATGCAAAGTGCTAAGTTCTATGTATAAATTGTAATTAGTATGTTTTGAATGTTTTATTTTCTCTCCTTACCGGTAACTAGCTATGTCATGAAATTTTATTGGATATATTATTGGATAATGTTGTAATTTGGGTTTAGCAGCTTCATTTAAAAATGAAATTAACCATTGAATCTCTTTGAACCTCCACTGAACAAATTTTTGTTCCACTAAATAGTTAACCATTTCCTGAATGAACTATACCAAAAGTGTGGCAAGAAAATGCTGGCAGAACACCAAGTACATCTAATGACACTGATCAGCAAAGAAAAAACAAGAAGTAAAAGAAATAGATGGAATACAAATCTAGACGATAATTGTAAGAATTGATCAAGTTAATATTTTATAATTTCATTGACAGATTAAATTTTTTCTAATATGTGATTTTTATACACTAAAACTTGTATAATAACTGAGAAAATTGCAAGTTAATCGGTACACCAACTAACCAACAAAATGAAAGCAAAGGTTCTCGGAATAGCAATTCTACAATTGTTATACCAAAAAAACCAAAATTATTATACCAAAATCGAATTGAACCAAATTTACATAAATCGAATCGAACCAAATCCATTTGGTTTGATTTTCGGTACACATAATTTCATAATCGAAAATTGAAAAAACGAAAAAAATTTGTAATCAATTTAAATTATCGAATGCCCACCACTAGCTATAAGAGCGTGACACGGAGGTTGACATCCGTGATAGTGGCGTGCCACATTTCTATGTTAAATTCGTGCAGTTTTATTTTTTTCACTTGGGGTGAGGGTCTTTTTGGTCCTTTACCTCTTAAACGACTTTAAAATACTTAGATGACCCTTTTCCCACCAGTTATCAGGATCAAACATCATTCTTTACCTCTTTAACTCCCAAACAAAGAAAGTTCAAAGGTTTTACAAGAAATTCAACATTCAGGCTCTAAACTTTAATTTCTCTTCAATTTCTTCTATATTTAATGCATGTTTCTCATTTCTTAACTTGTATTTTACATTTTGGCATAAATTTATTCAATATTCATGTCTTTGAACTGATGGGTTTGGAATTAGGTTGAGGGTTTTTTATTGTTATTACTTGAATTGCTTTTTCCATAGTTTAATTGTGTTATTCTTGTTTTAAATTGATGGTTTTTGGACTGAATTAGTACATTGTTGTTATGGATGAAATGGGTTTCACCAAAATTGACGAATTTTTAGCTTGGTAATGGCATTAACCTCAACCCACTTTAAAAATCTTAGTTTTGAATATGAAACTTTACACAATTTAACTTACCTTTGAAATATTGCATTGCATTAAAGGATAAATGAAAAAAATGGATAAAAGGATTTAGAATGCCCTTGGTGGATATGGTTTTGGAATGTCTTTGGTGGCCATGACATTGAATTTTAAATGGAGCTTAGGAGTGTAATGGTTAAATGGATTGGTTTGACACAATTGAATTAGCTTGCAAGCATATTGGTATGACGATACCAAGTTGGTAAATGCCTTAATATAAGACTCCTGGGTTAATGGTTGGTTTATGTGCAAATTATTTTAATTTGTACCTAAAGGGAATTGTGTAGATCAGCGAGAAAGTGTAGTCCCGGGAGGACCAACACTGGAAACCACATTTGCTGATGTTGGGGATCTATATGACCATGTGTCTGATGAACACATTATATTTTAGATGGCTATTGCCTTGGTTTATTTTTTATTTCCTCACTACATAGGGCTAACATAGATTAGGGACCTTCCAGTAGGGGAAGTGGTACCCATATAGCCCGTGGGTGCCTTTAGGTCGGTACGAGCTATATAATTTAGGAAAATATTTTAAACTCTCATATTTCATGACCCTTGTCCCTATCTCGATATTCTATATATGTATATACGATTGTTGTGCATGTGGTTTTTGACTGGTTTTGATGAATGCACTATTTTATCCCTTTTCCTTGAGTTACATACCAGTGCTTTCCCCACTTACCATCCCCGAATAGTGCATCATTTCATGATATAGGTTCAGAGGACTTTTTTGTTACTCTTGTGCAGTGTTAAGTGATTTGGTACGTCTGTGGATCAGCTGTGAAGTGGTGAACCCTTCTTCTTTCAAAAGGCCTGATCATTCATTGGTTTCATTATTGTCTTAGTACTTTTTGGATTTTTTTTGTCATAGTCGAGGGCATGTCCCGACTTAGTTTGTATTTCTAATTTAGAGGCTTTTGTGGACAAGTATTGGGAAGGTTTTTTGTTTATTTTGACTCTTAGAGCTTTCATTTGACTTATCTATTTTTCTTATTACTATTTTGAGTTGGCTTCTACTATTTATCTTTATTGTGCTCTTGAGGTATGGCTAAGGAGGTTGTCTCCGGCACATGGTGGGCTTGAGATTTCCCATCACGGCCAGGCCCAAGTTTGGGTCGTGACAAGTAGTGGGTGCTAAAGCAATAAAACTACCAGTAAAGTGGTACATAGCGACTGTCCCAAGGCCACTAAAGCGCCAAAAGTCCCCTTTAGCACACTCTGCTAAAGTGCCTAAGGTCGCACCAGTTGCTGCACCAGCTATGGAGACTTGGAAAATTCCAAGTCTCCACAGACCCTTTGGAATTCATCAAAATCTTGAGAATGCAAATGAGCTATGCTACTCTATCAAATTTAATGCTCCAGACTTAGTGCCGATATCAGTTTTTTAAAAAAATGGTGTTGTCACAAATTTAACCCCCAAAATTTAATTTCATAACTTTCCGAACCTAGGGTCGAAATGCAATATAAAATCTAAAAAATACCATACCAATCATGTTACCAACTTAATTTGACGTTCTGGATCTACTAGTATAGTTTATTTTTCCATGCGATGCATAGATCAATAAATGTTGACCGACGTCAACTATAAGACTTTTCAAGCAGACAAAAACCACAAACTTGCACAACTCATACCGAAATACATTAGGAATAGTGACAATCATTCCCATACCTCAAAAATAGCATTAAGCAACCAGAGGGTGGGTAAAATTATCAAATCATATAGAAATAAATATTTCACATAAATCACTAAAAGTCTGGTTGATACATCTCCCTCCTACTCGAAGCCCATATTCTCACTCTTTTCTAACCTCTTGAGTGTCTACTCTTAAGTTTTACAGCTCTCTTCATACTTACCTCTATAGGATCCTCCCCGTGTTTCTAAATGTGGGGCTTAATTTTTGGTTTGGGAAACTTTATGAGAGAGCTCGAAGAGGTCATTGGATGCTTACACTCCAGTACCCCATACTCACCTACTTCCATAACTGTGATCATTCATAAATCATTGTAATGTGTGGGTGTATTTAGTGCTTTGTACACTCTGAGAGCACCTCTTCATCATTCAATCTCATTTTTGGAGTGCCATCTTTCACATCAATTAGTGCTCATCCAGTTGCCAATAATGGAAGCCTAATATAATCAGTACTCTATCATCTACATCATAATCAAGAACAAAAAGTTTAGAAAAAATAATTCACTTACCAACCTTAATGAGAATGTCATTGATGATTCCTTCAGGCATTACTTATGTTCTATCCATTATTTAAAGCACTACAGAACATGGCCTTGTCTTTCCCAAACCCAGCGTGTTGACCACAGATAGAGGTATCAAATTATGTTCGCCCCCAAATCACCTAAATTATAGAGGACATCACTTTCACCAATTTGTATGGAGAGGTTGAAACTCCCAATGTCCTTAAGTTTTTTTTGTATCTTACTCATCACCACTGAACTGCACTCCTCAGTAAGTGCTACCATCTCAATGTTACCCAACTTTGTCCTATTGGTCACCACATCCTTCAAGTAGTTTGCATACTTAGGCATTCCCTGCAAATATCTAATAAAAGAAGGTTAATATGAAATTCTCTGAACATGTCAAAGTAATTCTTAAAAGAAGCATCATCCTTTGTCATTTTAAGATTTTAAGGGAACGGTTGTGGTGGTGGTTTCTTATGTGTACGATTAACTTCCTTTGATTTTGGGCACTTAGAATTTTCCAAATTATCAGTCTCTTTGGCTACCACATGCTTCTCTTTCGCCTGCTGTGGTACTAACTTTGCCTGTACCTCCCGATTATTCTTTGAATGTATGTCAATAAGGTCTCTACTCCTCAAGGTGATTTCTATATATCTAATAAAGGAAGGTTAATGTGAAATTCTCTGAACGTGTCAAAGTAATTCTTAAAAGAAGCATCCTCCTTTGCCTTTTTAAGCTTTTAAGGGAATGGTAGTGGTGGTTTTTCATGCGTACGCTCAACTGCCTTTGATTTTGGGTACTTAGACTTTTCCAAATTATCAGTCTCTTTGGTTACTACATGCTTCTCTTTCCCCTGCTGTAGGACTAACTTTGCCTATACCTCCCGATTATTCTTTGAATGTATGTCAATCAGGTCTCTACTCCTCTAGGTGATTTCTATTACTTGTTTTGAATTTTCTATACCCCTTGGGGTTTTGTATTCTACATCTGAGCTAATGTCCCTAATAGTGTCTCTTGATTCTTTTGAGCAAGCTACTAATTTTTTATCTTTGCATCCATTTGTTCTTTATTGTCCAGGATCTTTTTCAAAGTATTTTCAATATTACTGGCCTTAATGTTATTTTGAATGCTATGTTGCTGCTGAAATAGTTGAGTTTGAGCTCAATTATTCGCTATGAGTAATTGGGCTGACTCTACCAGTTATGGTTGTAGGAATTACCATAGTTTAGTTTTCCCTATTGTGCATTACCCACAAAGTTAACCGCCTTTGGATTTTCTCTATATGAGTATGCAGAGTAACAACTAATTCTATAAATCTCATACCAAGACTGTGCCTACTAAACTGCATTTATTTGGGACTGAGGTTGATTCACGCTTAACTTATCGAATTATATCATCATTTGATTCTGAAAGGAGGCCAACTGAGTGGCTAATGATACGACACTATCCACCTCTATCATACCCACAAAATTCTTTACTACACTTCTGTACATATCATACTGCCATTCAGGATTACCTTTTGCAATTAAATCTAGGAAAGTATGAAGCTCATCATAATTTTTTTTTGATTACTTGACCACCTGCATGTAAATATAGTAAAATTCTTATGTTATGGTCAAGAGCTTCCACAAAATTATGAGCTAATACCTCGTTGGTCTATTGGTGGTATAGGTAATCCTTGAGAAGAGACTTGAAAATCACCCATAAATGCAATAGGTTCTTATCTGGCTTCTGTTGAAAAACAAGATCTCACTCCTTAACCTTGTAGTTTTACCAAATGGAAATAATCGAATGAGGAACTTCTTTGCTATTTCATCCCAAGTAGTGATGGAGATTGAAGGTTCTACCTTCAACCATTTCTTTGCTTCCCCCAATAGTGATAAGGGGAAATGGGTGAGCCTCACATAGTCAGTGGAGACTCTAGTGGGAATAAAAGTATCATAGTGAGCCTCACGTAGTCAGTGGAGACTCTAGTCGGAATAAAAGTATCACTGATCCTTAAGAAGTTCTGTAGATGAACTTGTGGATCCTCATATGATAGGCCTGTTAATGGCCCGCTCCTGTGCAATAATTTCACCATATTATGCTTGAGCTCAAATATACCTCTAGGTTCTAGTCTACGGATACTGAAGGTAACATTAGTTGTGCGTGGTATTGCCACTTCACATACTATCCTGTGGGCTGGTTATTCTTCAACTATGATTGCAAGAATAGCTTCATCTTATTAAACTTGCGGGATGTGATAAACAAGTACTACTTCTCTTCGTAATTGATGTAAGCATCACTCGGGTTCAGGATATGGGTCAACCAAATCCTTTTCCCTTGCTAGCTTACTTGAGATTTAAATTTGTACCAGCAATTTTTAGAGGCTAAGACCAAGTTGTCAGCATTTTTAAAATAAAATATCAAAACTAAAACTAGAATGTTGCCAATTTTTCAAGTCCCTTGCAATGACACCAAAATCTTGTTGCATTCCTACCATACACATAAGTGTACATTGTCATGCAAGTAATAAAGTAGCTCTTTCTAGCCGTATAACGAACCCTAAGGACTTGTGTTTAGCAACAACCCAATGCTATATTTACTAAGAAGATTAAATAAGTACAAATTGTAATCAAAGAGAAAGTTTGAGCATTGACAAATTTAAAACAACAATAAATAATATGAGATTATAAAGTGGTTGAAACAATAATGAAGAGAAATCCAGGGTCAAGGAACTATGAACAATCCTACTAAGCTCTATAATCTCGTTGGTTAAGTGAACTATCTTAGTTGTTGATTCATGGGGTTGATAACATGATTATGGTCTTTCGAGCATAGGATCATCTATCAAAAATTAGTCCCACAACTACATCGTTAAGCGAGGATGTGAGAACCAACTTAAACACATTTTATGTCTTCCCATATTTGAACCAAATGGGGAAAATAAGGTATATCTCTATCCTAACTATGCCGATTATCTTTAATTCATATAAAGTATTAGAACCCACTCTATGTATTCCATAATTTAATTTATTATTTTTTTCCAGCCTCATAATAGAAATTTAGGTTTATTCTAAATGTCGCAAGTCAATAGAATTGTAATAACAAGAATATATGAACAACAAAACATGATAATCAACATTAAACCAGCCCAAATGAAAGCTAAGTTTTCATTTTCATAGCTTCAACGCTAGAACGAGGGTGTTTAGCCACTCATAGTCTAACAAAGAATCACAAGATTGGAATTTATAAGTAAAAAATAAAAGTAAACTAAAGTAAAGATTAAGAACCCTAATTTAAGCCTCCTTGTTTTTTTTTCTCTCCAATGTCGTCCAAGGTGTTCAGGATATGAGCCAAGTGTAGAAGGAAATTTTTTCCAAATTTACTATTGGGTGCGAACTGTAACACCCTGGGTTTTTGGTCCCTGAAAATTTCTAAATTTTTATCCTCACTACCCTGACTACGACTTACCTTACAAGTTGTAGGGTGTCGTGATGGGTATTATGATCCTAGTCATAAGGTGTCTAGTGAATTATGCTTAAGTTGCTCTCCTGAGTATGATCTGTAAAGACCCATGACGAGTCATTGGATTCAAATCATAACTTAAACAAGTTTATGTGTAGATAAGTTTTGCTCTCAGTACGACTGTCTCACTACGAGTCGTGAGGACTCTTTACGAATTATTTGGTGCAAATCGTAGGGGGACCAGTGTAAGGTCCAAGCGATTCAATCTTGGATATGACTTAGACCCTACGAGTCATAGGGTTATGATACGAGTTATATGATGTAAGTCATAGGGTCAATAATATGGGTGACCCCTGACACTGTCTTGGTTACGACTCATGATAACGAGTCGTAAGGTGTTGTTATGAGTCTCCGTGTGACCCGTAGTCACTAGCGACACTTTTTTAGATTTTTAAGATGAGGTCACTTTAGACATTGTCCACTTTAATCACTTATACCCCACGCCCATAAAATGCCTTTGGGGTTTTCTTTTCACACTTTAATGCATCAAAGACTCTCTTTATTTTCTCTAAATCCTCTCAAGCAAGATACTTAAGGTTTCTAAGAAGTAGGTCATCCAACGACTCAAGGATTGAATTTTTTTTATGAAACTTGGTATTTCAGGCATGTTACTCTCCCCTAATTGCTAATTTGTTAAAAGCATATATTTTAAAGTGTTGTTCATATGGTATTGATAATGGATTTTAAATATCCGTCGAGGGTTTTAAATGCTTGTTGTTGAATAATGTTTCCCATGGTTTACACATGATTTTCCATGCTTTTAATATGGTTTTGAACATATGGGGTACATGGGTATGGTGAATAAACTAGGGGATTGTGAATTCCCTAAACTTGTGACTTTTGAAGTGGTAATGACTTCATCCCCATATTGTGAAATTGATTTTGATATGAAGAGTACACACATTAAATTAATTTAAACTGTGGTATAATTGAAAAGGCTAATTAGGCATATTGGTTTTTAATTGAACCTTGTGGGTTTTGTGATTTAACAAGCTATTCCATAATTAGACCAAGGGGGTTGTGAATTCCCTCATGTGATGTAAATATTTTGGCATGTTGATGTTACCTTGCAAGTGTAGTTGATATGACAATACCAACAATGTATGCCTAAATGTGTATCATGGTTCAATGAATGGGAATATGTGATAAATGATTTAATTGAGCATTAATTGTAGCTGAGTTATGAAAGTGGAGGTTCCAAGGGACCAACACTGGAAACTGCAATTGCCCATGCAGGGATCTATATGACCGGGTGGTTCTAGTCCCCCTTATTATTATCATATGATTGGGAGGTTAAATTCCCTCATATTATATTACAGATTGTATGCTTACGTTACTTTGATAGACTGGGAGGTTCGAGTACCCCATAGTGCATGTGTATACCCTCTGGTTCATGCAACTACACGAATTGGGGCGCTACCAACTGGGGAAAAGCTGGGCCCATATAGCTCGTGGGTGCCTTCTTATGTTATAATGGTTGAGATGCACAATCCAGGATAAAGTTTTAAAGTACATGTTAAACCTTGTTCCCTAACCCGATATGTGATATATATATGTATATGCATTTGATTATGTGCATTGGATTTGAATAGTTCTGAAATGTTGATCACGATATTATGTTATCCCTATCATCGAGTTACATGCTAGTGTTCACCCCCTAACCATCTTCGTATGCTGTATCCCCATGCGATGCAGGCACCAGAGATCCTTCTACTTTTTCTATGCAGAGTTAGGTGGGTTGGCTTGGTTCGTCGGTTCGTGGTGGTGAAGTGGTGCGCTTCCATTCTTTGTAAGGCTTAGGCATTTTATCTATTTTCATTCAGAGATTTGAGTTGATAGTTTTAATTATCATTAACATTATCATTGTCATCTGTCAGAGTCGGGTATATGTCCTGAACAAGACTGGTTTTGATTCTTTTTTAGAAGGCTTTATTGGATTACTGTGGACTTGGGTGATGTTGATAGGTTGTTTCACCTATTACTGAATATCTATATAGACGTGATTCAAATATCATTAAGATTATTCTTATGCTATCTAGTTATATATTTGGAATTCATCCAAAGTTGGGGATGTTGTCTTCACTTGGTGAGGTGTAGGGGGTGATCTCTGGTCTATGTAGGACTTGAGATGCCCGTCATGACCAGGTCCTGGTTCGGGTTGTGATATGCACACCCTAATTACACATGTCCTTAGGCATGACACGCCTTTAACGTGGATCCTCACTGGAAATTGTCATCTACTTTATGTCCCAGGATGTGCAACACCCTTATTTTGGAGCTCTGAGGGTGTGGCTCACCCTTGTGCTTCAAACACAAACTTTTCTTTGTTGTTTAAATGCTTCTACTTGCTTTCAAGTTTCACACTTGGTGGATGCCTTTTGTAATACCCCGTACTTTTTCCTAGCTAATTTCATCTCAAGAATGTCTAATATTAGCTTATAAATTGAATGATGATTATTCCATGAGGAATTTTCAATATTTTCACTTTTTTTTTTATGTGAGAAATTCAATAAGCTTTCCATCGATATAAGATTCACCCAAATTCAATAAGCTTTCCAGTGTCTTAGCGCGATTTCCTCCGTGTCACGCCAAAGTTCCAGGTCGCAAAAGAAGGGGCAACGCGATGGCTCTGCGTCGCGCCATCCCCCAGTTTCCCAATTGTCAAATTCCAGTGACACAATACGATAGTGCCGTATCGCGCTAGGGGTTCAGTTCGGAAATTTTTTACTGAAATTAAATAACGCGTCCAGGGTTCAAAAGGTCAACTTCCCACCCCTATTTATGCCCTTTAACACCTGATTCATCCACTTTTCACCCAAAATACACTCTCTTCTCTCAAAAACCTCTCAAGAACAAGCTAGAGTTTTCATAGAAGATTCATATACAAGAAGGTTTCACCGTCAATCTTCACGAAATCACGAACTAAGGTATGCATAATGTTCATTCATGGACTCTTTTCATCCATGAAGCCCAAGAATACCTTTTCTAAATTCAAGTTAATGGATTTTTTTATGAATTTCATGATTGGGCTGCTCTTGTTCATGTGGATAATGAGAAATTGAATTCTACTCCATGTTGGGTGATAAATTCTATGTGGGTTAAATTATTATAGATATAGATTCATGCAAACCTATGACTAAACCCTTGAATGATGAAATTAGAATTGAACCATGATGTTTAATTATTGTACAATGATGTTTACATGTATCATGCTTACAATATGTTTGATTAAATGCCTAGATGAAGGAAAAGTGCCTAACTAGCATGATACTATGAAATCCCCATGTATGTAAAAGTTATGCCTATCACATGTTTTGATGAAATGCTTCTATAAATGTATTATGGATTATGATGTTAGTTATATGTTCAAGTAAGTTATGCTTGGTCAGTTTCCTTCCATCGAGTCCTGGGGGTACTCGTACCCAAAATATTAGCTCTGTGCCTAGAGTTACGTAATGTTTTCACGATACTATCAGTCAAGCTATGATCCTTAGACTTCAGACAGTCTTATGACTCAAGAAATCTCTATAATCTCATGAACTCAGTCATTTTTCAGATATCAGTAGTATTCCGTCAGTCAACGGAATTTAGTAACTTAGCCTATGTTCAGTTCAGTAAATCATGTTCAGAGTCTATTCAGATGGGAATTGGAATTAGCAACGAGTGAACCTAAGGATGGGAACACACACTATCAGATGAGGGTGTGATTCTTAGAAGTCATCCTTGCGTTCCAGAACTATGTAGCCAGCATAGATTGAGACATCAACACTATCCGATGAGGGTTGTTAAGGTGGATAATCTCTGTCAGATAAGGGTCCCACCATTCTCGTATAGAGGGCATTATCAGATGAGGGTCGCCCACAACTTATCCTTACCAGTGGTGCGGTATTAACATCCTTCCAATTGGGGTTACAGATTAGACCCCAACTCAGCCATAATGGCGTATCAGGGGCATGTCGGTTAGATAACTACTTTCCACAGTTTCATGTTATAGAATCAGGACTGTCATAAACAGTCAATCAGTCTCAGTAATAGAACTCAAATAGTTCTTCAGATTTTAGAAGTGTCAAATATAGTCAACTCAGAAACAGTATGAAACTCTGATAGTTCCATCAAATTTAGGACTGTCAGAAATAGTCACTCATGTTATCAGTTATATTCAGATTCAGTAATCATGTCATCACAATGTTAGTGTAAGTTGTTATGCCATATGCATGTATTCTCATGCTCATGATAGTTAGTTAGTTATTATTATTATTCATGCATATGAACCTCATGCCTTCAGCCTACCTCACATACATACCAGTACATTCAAAGTACTGATGCATTTGTGCTATGGGGTCTTATACCATAGGTTCATAAACATGAGTTCCAAAGCAACAGTAGATTCCAGATATCCTGTAACACCCCGTAATTTTTTTTCGTACACTTATCGCGATTATATGGAGTCCTAAAGGCTTGCGTATGGGTTACATTAAGTTTATGGTGTTCGAAAGTATCCCGTCAATAGTTGTATGTGTAGGTATTGGAATAAGCTTTCCAACGATATAAAGTTTGCCCAAAACAGAGGAGTATTTCATATAAGCGAGCACATTCGAAATTTCAAAACGGTGGACGGGAAGCCTGTGAACAGTAAATTTGCAGGAAAATTACTGCAGCTAGGCAATTTTTTTTTGGATCAACTTTAGAAGATCATAACTCCTTGTACAAAAAGAACTGTGTGAGCTGCTATATATCGACGAAAATCTCCGAGAGTATTATTTCCGATGAAATTGGTTTCATCCAAATCCAATGTCTGAGTAAGGAGCTATACCCGTTTTACTACAGCCTATAAAGAAAACAGAATTTTGGGACAGATTTTTGGATCAAATTTAAACGACCATAAATCCTTTTACAGGAATAACTGGTGGGTATACTTTATATGAAAATGAAATCCCTTTGAATTATCTTTCCAATGAAATTGGTTTCACCCAAATACGATACCGGAGCAAAGAGTTATGATCGATTTACTTCAGCCTGTCAAAACTGTCCACTGGGGACAGATTCAGATTTATTTAAATTTTTAGGGCAAAATGGTCATTTTCTATTACCTCTTGGACGAAAATTGGTCTCTATAAACATACACTTAGCCTCATATATATATCATATATCATCCAATTATTAAGAGAAGGTGAAACCCTAGCCTAATTTCAACTTCAAATATTTTGTGATTCAACCGTAGAAAATTCGAATTGGTTCCGTAGTTGTGTTCACCATCTCGAAAGCTTCGAGAAGCACCCCATGGTTATGTAAGGAGGATTCTAAATACAAGAGTTCATTGTTAAGATATGAATATTGTTTATTCTTGATTCTTATCCATGAATAAGTATTGATAAAGGATTATGAGTATTGTCTTGATGTTGGAAGATAACTAGAAACATAGTTATGAATTGTTTTGTATAAATTGTTAGTAGTAAATTATGGAAGTTGTTGTATTGGATTATGGAGGATGAATTGTGGTGATATATCATTATATTAGTGGTTATGTATGCCTAGTGATCATGTTGGTATTGGATGGTGATTAAGAGGGGAAATAAAGGCTAAGAGTGATGTTGAGGGATATTGCATGAAAATGCATGATATGTGAATGTAATAAGAGTATAAGAGGATGTATGTAGCACTCTTATTGATGATTTAAAGGATTACTCCTAGACATTATTTGGTGAAGTTAATACCTAAATGGTAAGGTTTGGTTGCTAATACTAGTTTGCCACAAATGACTTATTGTAGATAAGTGTTCGAAGAGTACGGGAAGTCAAGTTGGACTTGTATTGAAGTGGTTATATCAAGGTATGTAAGACATACTCTATCTAATCTTTGACATGAATAATGACCCATGGCACTCTCAAGTAAGCTTCCAACATTTTCCTACGACACATGACACATAATAACATCATATGATCTTCGATACTACCAATTGAACTTGTTTTCACTTTTAAGATGTTCGGCTAGTCAAAAAAATGTCCATATACTATTGTTGACTCCGAAATGGTTTAATGAGGTATCCATGATTCTCTACTTCATTTTCATGATATTTATTACCTATTTACATGTTTTTACTATTGAGGTATCATGGTTTCAAGTTCCATAAGGTGTGACCACAAAGTAACCAATCTCAAAGATTAATTGAATTAAGAAATGGAATGTATTTATTTTAAATTGATGATATGATGTATTGTATTAGTACCACTGATCAGTTGGCCATTGTATTATAAAGATTATGTATATATGCTATTCCAGGGGTGGTCCCTGATGTATTGTATTAGTACCACTGATCAGTTGGTCATTGTATGACATATGTTATGTATTGATAAGGAATACGGGAAGTAATGATATGAAAGTAATGTGCAGGTACCCCATCAGCTCTTTTAAGTGTGGTCTACTCATACTGTTTATTCACTGGTATCTGGGTTCTGTTGATCTTTTGTATCTCATCTTGATACTCACTGCCTTACATACTCAGTACATATTTCCGTACTGACGTCCCTCACGAGGGACCTGTATTCATGCCTGCAGGAACAGGTACTTCAGGTCGTACACCTCTGCAGTAAGAGCCAGGACATTCTGTTCTTAGTGGTGAGCTCCAGTTGTTTCGGGGCATCCCAAGTCATTTCTATATGTATTTTTGGTATTTCTATAAAATTCTTTTGTGGGCGGGAGTTTGTCCCGACCCTAACTCAGTTGTGTATCTATGTAGAGGCTTTTGTAGACATATTTTATAGCCATAGGAGTGTTTGGTTGATAGACGTGATGGCTCTGACGGCCAATTACTGTTTATATATATATTTATGCGTGTCTGCTGGGCTGATACAGGTACTGTTTTCTTCTATTTACAATGAAGTACTGCCCAAATTTCTAATTTTCATAAGTAATGTAAATGTGAAAGTATAGGTTATGAACGGGTTCTCCCGGTCCTCCTCGGCTACGGGTGCCAGTCCGCTCCAATGGGATTTGGGGTATGAGAGAAGTGGTATCAGAGAAGTTCGTCCTAGTGAGTCTACAAAGCCGTGTCTACTCAGAATCTCATTTATCGGTGTGTTGTGCACCACATCCATAAACAGGAGGCTATTGGACATTTAAGGATTGTTTCCATTCTCCATTTCTTAGATCGTGCAATAGAGCCCATATTAGAGATAAAGTCATAATCAATCGCTTAATCCAATTGTTTTTTATTTATTTATTATAGTAACGATGCCGGTTACAAGGAGAAAGAATAAGTGGAAGCGAGTAGATGTAGTGGCCGGAGAAGGTACTAGTAAGTCACCACCGGCACAAGCTGAACAAAGTGAGTCTCAAGCTGAGCATATATCAGGAGCTTCTTCTCCTCCGGAAGGGCCATCTATTAATGCTGTTGATAGAGATTTGAGGGATGCAGTACAACTTCTGATGCGTATAGTTGCCGGTCATGTTCAAGGGTAAGCTATTCCTACCACGGGTTCTAGTGGTATGGATAGAGCAGCTAGCCTTCGGACACAGGATTTTCTGAAACTGGATCCTCCTACTTTTACCGGATCAGATATTAACGAAGACCCACAGGACTTTATCGATCAAACCCAAAGGGCTCTAGATGTTATGCACATATCCGGTAAATAGATGGTTGAGCTAGCAGCATATAGACTGAAAAGAGAGGATATATTGTGGTACGAGGATTGGAAACGATCTAGGGGAATCTCTTATAGCTAGGAATGTTTATCGAAATTGTGTTGTGAATATTTGTGGTCGTGATACGATGGCCGATCTTGTTAAGTTAGAAATGGTAGATTTTGATGTTATTATGGGCATGGATTGGTTAGCGTCTTGTTATGCTATAGTAGATTGCCGTTCTAAGAAGGTATATTTCCATTTCCCAAATGAGGCAGTCCTTGAATGGAAGGGTAATGTTGGCGCGCCGAGAGGTAGATTCATTTCGTACTTTAAGGCAAGAAAAATAATTTCCAAGGGGTACATATACCATTTGGTTAGAGTAAGGGATACAGAGGAAGAGCCGCCAACTTTTCAGACCGTTCCGGTTGTGAATGAATTTCCTAATGTATTTCCTGAAGAACTACCAGGTTTACCTCCTGAACGAGAAGTGGAGTTTGGTATTGATATGTTGCCAGACACACAACCAATCTCAATTCCTCCTTATAGAATGGCACCAGCAGAGTTGCGAGAATTGAAAGAGCAACTGAAATACTTGCTAGAGAAGGGATTCATCAGGCCTAGTATGTCCCCTAGGGGAGCACCAGTATGGTTTGTGCGTAAGAAAGATGGTTCGCTGAGGATGTGTATTGATTATCGGCAATTGAATAAGGTGACTATCAAGAATAAATACCCTTTTCCCCGAATTGATGATTTATTTGACTAGTTGCAGGGTGCCCAGTGTTTTTCCAAGATTGACTTGAGATCAGGCTATCATCAAGTGAGAGTCAAGGATAAAGATATACCCAAGACAGCTTTCCGAACACGGTATGGTCATTATGAATTCCTCGTTATGTCATTCGGGTTGACAAATGCACCCGCAGTTTTTATGAATCTGATGAATAGGCTGTTTAAGCCATTTCTAGATGTGTTCATGATAGTTTTAATAGATGATATTCTGGTCTACTCTAGATCAGAAGAGGATCATGTTAATCACTTAAGGCAGGTGTTGCAGATTCTTTGTGATCGTAAGCTGTATGCGAAGTTTTCTAAATGTGAGTTTTGGCTCAAGTCAGTGGCATTTTTTGGCCATATTATATCCAGTGAAGGCATAAAAGTTGACACTCAGAAGATTGAGGCTGTGAAGAATTGGCCAAGACCCACGACGCCTACGGAGATTCGTAGTTTCCTCGGGTTGGCAGGTTATTATAGAAGGTTTGTTGAGGGTTTTTCTTCTATTTCTGCACCCTTGACTAAGTTGACGCATAAAGCCTCCAATTTTCAATGGAATGATGCCTGTGAAAACAGTTTCCAAGATCTGAAGAGCAAGTTGACTTCTACACCGGTATTGGTACTTCTTGAAGGCACAGAAGGGTATGTAGTGTACTGTGATGCTTCAAGAATTGGCTTAGGATGCGTATTAATGCAACATGGTAGAGTAATAGCCTATGGCTCTAGACAGTTGCGACCACATGAGAGGAATTATCCCACGCATGATCTTGAGCTAGCTGCAGTTGTATTTGCTTTGAAGATATGGCGCCACTACTTATATGGGGTTCATGTTGACATATATAACGATCATAAGTGCCTGCAATATATCTTCAGTTAGAAAGATCTAAACTTGAGGCAGCGGAGATGGCTTGAATTGTTGAAAGATTACGATATTGATATCTTGTATCATCCAGGGAAAATGAATGTGGTAGCGGATGCACTGAGTCGTAAGTCTAAAATGGCATCTATAGAAAAACAGGGGATGATTAAGGATCTTCACCAACTAGCTAATTTGGGAGTTCGACTTCTCGAAACTCCAGATAAAGAGGTTATTGTACGTAATGCAACAGAATCTTCATTGATAGCTGAAGTGAAAGAGAAGCAGTATGCAAATCCAATTTTATTGCAGCTTAAGGAGGATGTGCTGAGTGGCACGACAAAGGTATTTGAGCTTACACGAGAAGGAGTGCTTCAGTGTCAGAATCGTTTATGTGTACCTGATGTAGTTGAGCTAAGAAAGAGAATTATGATAGAAGCACACTGTTCAAGGTATTCCATCCATCCAGGGTCGACTAAGATGTATCAAGATTTGAAAGCAATATATTGGTGGAATGACATGAAGAAGAATATTGCCGAATTTGTAGCTGAATGTCCGAATTGTCAAAGAGTCAAAGTAGAACACCAGAAACCCGGTGGTTACATGCAATGTATAGATCTTCCAGTCTGGAAGTGGGACAAGATCAATATGGATTTCATCACGGGTTTGCCTCGTACATTTTGGAAGTTTGATTCCATATGGGTGATCATTGATAGGCTTACCAAATCCGCGCACTTCTTACCAGTTAAGACAACTTATACGGCGGAAGAGTATGCGAAGTTGTATATTAAGGAGATTGTTCGGTTACATGGAGTTCCAATTTCCATTATATCCGATCGAGGAGCCCAATTTACCACGAATTTCTGGAAGTCTTTTCAAAGGAGTTTGGGGACATAAGTAAATCTAAGTACGACTTTTCATCCTCAAACGGATGGACAAGCGGAACGTACCATCCAGACACTTGAAGATATGCTACAAGCATGTGTATTAGATTTCAAAGGCAACTGGGATGATCACCTACCTCTTATCGAGTTTGCCTACAATAATAGCTATCATTCAAGTATCAAAATGGCACCATATGAAGCATTGTATGGAAGAAAGTGTAGATCGCCAATAGAATGGTTTGAAGCAGGTGATGCGGTCTTGTTTGGACCGGATCTTGTTTATCAAGCAATGGAGAAGGTTAAAGTGATCCAACAACGGCTTGAAACAGCTCAAAGTCGACACAAATCTTATGCGGATGTTAGAAGAAGAGGAATTGAGTTTTCTATCGACGATTGGGTATTCTTGAAAGTATCACCAATGAAAGGAGTGATGAGGTTTGGCAAGAAAGGAAAGTTAAGTCCACGATACATAGGTCCGTACAAGATCATTCAAAGATTTGGACAAGTTGCTTATGAGTTAGAGCTACCTCAAGAGCTCTCAGCAGTTCATCCCATATTTCATGTTTCGATGCTTCGCAAGTACATCGGAGATCCATCGCACATCACTACTACGGAAGATGTACAAGTTACAGAAGATCTCACTTTTGAAGACATGCCTATTGCTATTCTTGATCGCCAAATTAAAAAGATAAGGAATAAAGAGATAACATCGGTAAAAGTACTTTGGAGGAATCAACAAGTTGAGGAGATCACATGGGAAGCCGAGGAAGCGATGAAGATTAAGTACCCTTACCTATTCAACGATGGGGAGGAAGTTCATGAGACGAAAGAAGAACAATAACAAGTAAGTGTTTATTTTTATGCAAGTATGTTATGATGATGAATATGCTAATTGTAAGCTTGGAAATGTCTTAATTGAGTAACTATGCTAACATTCGAGGACAAATGTTCTTAAGGGGGGGAGAATGTAACACCCCGTAAATTTTTTTTGTACACTTATCGCGATTATATGGAGTCCTAAAGGCTTGCGTATGGGTTACATTAAGTTTATGGTGTTCGGAAGTATCTCGTCAATAGTTGTATGTGTAGGTATTGGAATAAGATTTCCAACGATATAAAGTTTTCCCAAAACAGAGGAGTATTTCATATAAGCGAGCACATTCGAAATTTCAAAACGGTGGACGGGAAGCCTGTGAACAGTAAATCTGCAGGAAAATTACTGCAGCTAGGCAATTTGTTTTTGGATCAACTTTAGACGATCATAACTCCTTGTACAAAAAGAACTGTGTGAGATGCTATATATAGAAGAAAATCTTAGATAGTCTTCTTTCCGATGAAATTGGTTTCATCCAAATCTAATGTCTGAGTAAGGAGCTATACCCGTTTTACTACAGCCTATCAAAAAAAACCAGAATTTTGGGACAGATTTTTGGGTCAACTTTAAACGACCATAACTCCTTTTACAGGAAGAACTTGGTGGTATAATTTATATTAAAATAAAATAACTTTTAATTATATTTCCAATGCAATTGGTTTCACCCAAATCCGATACCGGAGAAAAGAGTTATGATCGATTTACTTCAGCCTGTCAAAACTGTCCACTGGGGACAAATTCAGATTTATTTAAATTTTTAGGGCAAAATGGTCATTTTCTATTACCTCTTGGACGAAAATTGGTCTATATAAACATACACTTAGCCTCATATATATCATATATCATCCAATTATTAAGAGAAGGTGAAACCCTAGCCTAATTTCAACTTCAAATATTTTGTGATTCAACCGTAGAAAATTCGAATTGGTTCCGTAGTTGTGTTCACCATCTCGAAAGCTTCAAGAAGCACCCCATGGTTATGTAAGTAGGATTCTAAATACAAGAGTTCATTGTTAAGGTATGAATATTGTTTATTCTTGATTCTTATCCATGAATAAGTATTGATAAAGGATTATGAGTATTGTCTTGATGTTGGAAGATAACTAGAAACATAGTTATGAATTGTTTTGTATAAATTGTTAGTAGTAAATTATGGAAGTTGTTGTATTGGATTATGGAGGATGAATTGTGGTGATATATCATTATATTAGTGGTTATGTATGCCTAGTGATCATGTTGGTATTGGATGGTGATTAAGAGGGGAAATGAAGGCTAAGAGTGATGTTGAGGGATATTGCATGAAAATGCATGATATGTGAATGTAATAAGAGTATAAGAGGATGTATGTAGCACTCTTATTGATGAGTTAAAGGATTACTTCCTAGACATTATTTGGTGAAGTTAATACCTAAATGGTAAGGTTTGGTTGCTAATACTAGTTTGCCACAAATGACTTATTGTAGATAAGTGTTCGAAGAGTACGGGAAGTCAAGTTGGACTTGTATTGAAGTGGTTATATCAAGGTATGTAAGACATACTCTATCTAATCTTTGGCATGAATAATGACCCATGGCACTCTCAAGTAAGCTTCCAACATTGTCCTACGACACATGACACATAATAACATCATATGATCTTCGACACTACCAATTGAACTTGTTTTCACTTTTAAGATGTCCGGCTAGTCAAAAAAATGTTCATATACTATTGTTGACTCCGAAATGGTTTAATAAGGTATCCATGATTCTCTACTTCATTTTCATGATATTGATTACCTATTTACATGTTTTTCCTATTGAGGTATCATGGTTTCAAGTTCCATAAGGTGTGACCACAAAGTAACCAATCTCAAAGATTAATTGAATTAAGAAATGGAATGTCTTTATTTTAAATTGATGATATGATGTATTGTATTAGTACCACTGATCAGTTGGCCATTGTATTATAAAGATTATGTATATATGCTATTCCAGGGGTGGTCCCTGATGTATTGTATTAGTACCACTGATCAGTTGGTCATTGTATGACTTATGTTATGTATTGATAAGGAATACGAGAAGTAATGATATGAAAGTAATGTGCAGGTATCCCATCAGCTCTTTTAAGTGTGGTCTACTCATACTGTTTATTCACTGGTATCTGGGTTCTGTTGATCTTTTGTATCTCATCTTGATACTCACTGCCTTACATACTCAGTACATATTTCCGTACTGACGTCCCTCACGGGGGACCTGTATTCATGCCTGTAGGAATAGGTACTTCAGGTCGTACACCTCCGCAGTAAGAGCCAGGACATTCTGTTGTTTGTGGTGAGCTCCAGTTGTTTCGGGGCATCCTAAGTCGTTTCTATATGTATTTTTGGTATTTGTATAAAATTCTTTTGTGGGCGGGAGTTTGTACCGACCCTAACTCAGTTGTGTATCTATGTAGAGGCTTTTGTAGACATATTGTACAACCATAGGAGTGTTTGGTTGATAGACGTGATGGCTCTGACGGCCAATTACTGTTTATATATATATTTATGCGTGTCTGCTGGGCTGATACAGGTACTGTTTTCTTCTATTTATAATGAAGTGCTGCCCAAATTTCTAATTTTCATAAGTAATGTAAATGTGAATGTATAGGTTATGAACGGGTTCTCCCGGGCCTCCTCGGCTACGGGTGCCAGTCCGCTCCAATGGGATTTGGGGTATGACATATCCACAGACAGAGTTATAAGTGAGTCCTCATCTTTCGAGGACATGATTATTTCCCTATTATCTCATTAATCAGTTTATTAGTTAGAGTTAGTTAGGGACATGTCCCATTAACTCCTTACTCAGACAGTTTAGTCAGTTAGAGGCTTTCTAGACTATTATGTTTCAGACTTCAGTATGTTTAGTTTTGATTTGGGTATTCCACTACCCCACACAGATATTATATAATTCAGATCATGTTTAGTATTGAACCTTATGGCCTTTCAGTTCATGTTTCTGCATTATAAATTATTTTTTGTAGTATACAAGTACAAATATCAGTCATAGGTATGATTGTGGTCCTTCGGGGTCATGAGCACCATGTAGCATTCCGAGTGCTAGATTTGGGGCTCAATAGAGTCCTAGGAAGTCTAAAAGCCACATCTAGTAGAGTCTTGTACATGTGTATGTTACGCACCACATTTATGTATAAGAGGCTATAAGATGTTTTAGGAATAGTTTCCCCTCTTTTGGTATTCATGTCGTGCCAGTGAGCATAATCTCAAGTCAATCTCTCAGTCTAATCTATTTCCCCCTTTCTTCTACAGGACATGCCTCCTAAAAGAAGAAACGGAAATCTGTTAGACCCTCAGCCTGAAGATCCTTTGGGTGATTATGTTTCTTATGTAGAGTTCAGGGCCGCATTCACTACCCTTGCTCAGTCATTTGCCACTCAAAATGAGTGGCCAGCAGTCATTCCAACCAACCCAGTGGCTAATTCAGCCGTAGCTAGGATTCAGGACATCATTCAAATTAATCCTCCGTCCTTCCTCAGGTCTAAACTAGATGAGGACCCTTAGAAATTCATTGATCTTGTTTAGAAGGTGACATAAATCATGGGGGTGATTTCTATTGAGAGTGCTGAGCTAGCTGCATATCAGTTGTAGGATGTGGCTCATACTTGGTTCAAACAGTGGAAGTCAGAGAGGTCAGATGATGCAGGTCCTATAAAGTGGGAGGACTTTGTAACTGCATTCTTAGACAGATTCTTTCCCCAAGAGATTAGAGAGGCTAAAGTGCTAGAATTCATCAACATCAGGTAGGGCAATATAAAGATGAAAGAGTATTCTCTTAAGTTTACTCAATTAGCCAGATATGCCCCTCACGTGGTTGCAGACAGTGGAGCCAAGATGAGTAAGTTTGCTTCAGGGGTAAATGATAGCATGGTAAATGAGTGCATAGCTGGCATGCTGAATAGTGGCATGACTTTAGCCAGGATTATGACTCATGCTTAGCAGATAGAGGAGCAGACGATTAAGCAGAGGGAGAAGTAGAATAAGAGAGCAAAGACAGGTAGTTTCAACTTCGCTCAGCCTAAATCAGAAGGAGAAAACCGTTCCTAGTTTCATCCTAAGTCATCAGTTCCATCCCCTTCTTTAGCCAATGCTCCAGTTCCTAAGTTCCGGGAGGGTAACAAAGATAGAGTGCCAGGATCTAAGTCTCAGGGCAGTGTTAGCAATGCCCAAACTAATTCCATTTGTCAGACTTATGGTAAGAACCATAAGGGTACTTGCAGAGCTGGTAGCGATGTCTATTTTGGTTATGGAAAGCCAGGCCACAGAGTTAGAGACTGACCTCAATCAGGTTAGCAGAGTTATCTCCACTCCTCAGCTCAGTTCGGTTGCCTAAATTAGCAGGGTGCCACCACCACTGCTATTAGTAGGCAACACCCAAATCATATCTATGCTCTTCAGCCCCGACAAGATCAGGAAAATTCTCCTGATGTAGTTACTAGTACGTTACAGATCTTTCATGTGCATGTTTACGCTTTGCTAGATCTAGGAGATTCTTTGTCTTTTGTTACTCCCTATATAACAGGTGATTTCAGAATCAGTCCCAAAATCCTAGCAGAGCCTTTTTCAATCTTTACCCCAGTGGGTAAAACCATCATAGCCCGACAGTTATACAGGAACTGCTCGGTTATGATATTTTAGAAAGTCACTTCAGTAGACTTAATCGAATTAGATATGACTGATTTTGATGTCATTCTCGGCATGGATTGGCTTCATTCCTTCTATGCCACAGTCTACTGCAAAAATGAAATAGTCCAGTTTTACTTTCCAAATGAACCCGTCCTTGAGTGGAAGGGTAGTACTTCAGCGTTCAGAGGTCAGCTTGTTTCCTACCTTTGGGCACGTAAAATGATATCTAAAGGATGTGTCTATCATCTTGTTTGAGTTAAGGTCACTAGTCTCAAAACTCTCAGCCTTGAATCAGTTCCAGTTGTAGGTGAATATTCAGATATCTTTCCTGAAGATCTTCCAGGAATTCCTCCCAAAAGGAAAATAGACTTCGGTATTGATCTTCTTTCAGATACTCAACCTATATCTATTCCGCCATACAGAATGGCACCAGCAGAACTCAGAGAACTGAAAGAACAATTGAAGGATCTCTTAGATAAGGGATTCATCAGGCCCAGCATTTCCCTGTGGGGCACTCTAGTGTTATTCTTGCATAATAAAGATGGTTCTCTTAGGATGTGTGTAGACTACCATCAACTCAATAAGTTCACGATTAAGAACAAGTATCCTTTTCTCAGAATCGATGACTTGTTTGACCAACTTTAGGGTGCCAGTTATTTCTTTAAGATAGACCTCAGATACGTCTATCATCATCTTAGATTTAGAGAATGTGACATTTTAAAAATAGCTTTCCGTACTCGGTATGGTCACTTCGAATTCCTAGTCATGTTATTTGGTCTTACCAATGCCCCAACCCCTTTCATGGACTTGATAAGCCGTGTGTTCAAGCAGTACTTGGACATGTTCTTTATAGTTTTTATAGATGATATCCTGGTCTATTCCCACAGTGAGCGCGATCAAGCAGACCATCTCAGAATAGTACTTCAGACTCTCAAAAATCATCAGTTGTTTGCCAAATTCAGTAAGTGTGAATTTTGGATAAGGTCAGTAGCATTTCTTGGTCATATCATTTCCGGTGATGGCATTAGAGTAGATCCTCAAAAGACCAAAATAGTAAGAAACTAGCCTTGCCCTGTCTCTCCATCAGATATTAGGAGTTTCTGGGGTTTGGTTGGCTATTACAGATGGTTTGTTGATGGATTTTCTTCTATTGCATCCCCTATGTCTATATTGACTCAGAATAAAGTCAAGTTTCAGTGGTCAGATCCTTGTGAGAAGAGTTTTCAGGAGTTGAAGACTCGACTCACCTCAGCTTCAGTATTAGCTCTTCCAGATGGTCCAGATGGTTTCGTAGTGTATTGTGATGCATCCAGAGTAGGTTTGGGTTATTTCCTCATGCAGCATGGTAAGGTCATAGACTATGCCTCAAGATAAATTAAGCCCTATGAGAGGAATTATCCTATTCATGATCTTGAGTTAGCAGCCGTAGTCTTTGCCTAGAAGATTAGGAGGAATTATCTATACGGTGTTCATGTAGATGTGTTCACTGATCATAAAAGTCTTCAGTATGTCTTTTCTCATAAAGATCTCAATCTTCATCAGAGAAGGTGGTTAGAGCTCTTGAAAGATTATGACATGAGTGTCCTTTATTATCCTGGCAAGGCCAATATAGTGGCCGATGCTCTCAGTAGACTTTCCATGGGTAGTGTTGTTCATGTTGATGACAGTAAGAAGAAGTTAGCTCAAGAAGTCCATCTGCTTGCCTGACTAGGCATTCTCTTAGTCGATACAGAAGAGGGTGATATATGGGTTTAGAGTAGTTCAAAATTATCTCTAGTTTCTGAGGTAAAAGAAAAGCAAATAGAGATCCTAGCCTTGTCAAGTTGAAAGAGTCAGTCAGGATCAAAAAGTAAAGGTTTTCTTCCCAAGGGGAGATGGTGTCCTTCGTTTTCAGGGTCGTCTCTATGTTCCAAGTGTAGATGGATTAAGGCAGCGAATTCTTGATGAAGCGCATGGTGTGCGCTACTCTATTCATCCAGGGGCCAAAAAGATGTACCGCGACTTACACAAAATCTATTGGTGGAGTGGGATGAAGAGCGACATTGCAGAGTTTGTGGCTAAGTGCTCTACATGTTAGTAGGTTAAGATATAGCATCAGAAACCTAGTGGTCCTATGCAGGAGTTAATTATTCCTACTTGGAAGTGGGAAGAAGTGAACATGGACTTCGTGATGGGTTTTCTTCGAACTCGTCATCAGTATGATTCAATCTGGGTCATTGTAGACAGAATGACCAAATCAGCTCATTTCCTTCTGGTTTATACCTTTTATTCGGCCGAGGATTACGCCAAACTCTATATCAAAGTGTTGGTCAGATTGTATGGTGTTCCATTATCCATTATCTCAGACAGAAGTACCCAGTTCACCTCTTATTTCTGGAAAGCATTCCAAAAGGGTCTTGGTACCCAAGTTTATCGTAGTACAGTCTTTCATCCTCAGACAGATGGTCAAGAAGAAAGGACCATTCAGATGTTAGAAGATATGCTAAGGGCGTGTGCAATCAATTTTAAGGGAAGTTGGGATGACCAATTACCTTTGATTGAGTTTGCATACAACAACAACTATCATTCCAGTATTCAGATGGATCCATTAAAAGATATCTACGGTAGGATATATAGATCTCCAATTAGTTGGTTCGAAGTTAGTGAGGCCTCAGTCATAGGTCCTGACTTGGTATTCTATGCCTTAGAAAAAGTTCAGTTGATTAGAGAAAGACTCCGGGCTGCCCAGAGATGACAAAAGTCTTATGTAGATGTTCGTAGAAAAGATCTCGAGTTTGAGATTTGTGATCATGTCTATCTAAAGATCTCTGCTATGAAGGGAGTGAAGAGATTAGGCAAGAAGGGAAAGCTCAGTCCCCAATATATTGGTCCCTTCAAGATTCTCAGTCGCTTTGGCAAGGTAGCCTATGAGCTTGAATTGCCTTCAGATCTAGCCTCAGTTCATCCAGTCGTTCATGTCTCTTTACTCAAGAAGTGCATAGGTGACCCATCAGTTGTAGTCCCTATTCAAAGTATTAAAGTTTAGAACACTCTCTCTTATGAAAAGATTCCAGTCGAAATCTTAGACTATCAGACTCGTAGATTGAGGAACAAAAAAGTCTCTCTAGTTAAGGTTCTTTAGCAAAATTAGTCCGTCGAGGGAGATACTTGGTAAGAAGAGGCATCTATGCGTACCAAGTATCCTCACCTCTTCTACTCCAACTCAGATCAAGCTCAAAGTAACAGTTCTCTTTAAGATTACTCAGTTTCATATTCAGTGTTCATCACAAACTTGGTATGCAGTTTCATGCTCATGTTCCTATTATAAAATTGGTATGCACTCATGTATCATTTTAGTTATGTAATTATGCATCAGACATGCATTCTCATTGTGAGAAACTTAGTTCCTCAAAATACTCAGTCATGCATTCATGAATCAGTTACACATGCATCAGATATGCATGTTCAATATTATATGTTCAGCTTGTCAGTCATGTCAGTCATGAGATCATGTTCCAGTTATTCATGTTTAGTATGTACATCAGTTGTCTTTTCTCCCCTCTCATTCAGTCTCATTCGAGGATGAATGTTCTCATAGGGGAATCTAGCTAATTTCATCTCAAGAATGTCTAGTATTAGCTTATAAATTGAATAATTATTATTTCATGAGGATTTTTCAAGATTTTCACTTATTTTCATGTGGAAAATTCAATAAGCTTTTCATCGATATAAGATTTGCCCAAATCCGATAATCGAGTTAGAAGTTACGACCATTTTAAGTTTTCATCGTAAAACAACGCCATATTGGTCAGTGGCGCGCTGCGCCACAAGCTAAAATGGCAATTGTACTTTTCCTGCGTCTCAACATGATTTACTTTGTGTCGCTCCAAAGTTCCAGGTCGCAAAAGAAGGGGCAACGCGATGGATCCGCATCGCGCCATGCCTCAGTTTCCCAATTGTCAAATTCCAGTGACACGACACGATAGCGCCAGGGGTTCAGTTTGGGAAAATTTTACTGAAATTAAATGATGCATCCAGGGTTAAAAGGGTCAACTTCCCACCCCTATTTAAGCTCTTTAGCACGTGAATCAGCCACTTTTCACCCAAAATACACTCTCTTCTCTCAAAAACCTCTCAAGAACAAGCTAGGGTTTTCATAGAAGATTCAGATTCAAGAAGGTTTCACTATCAATCTTCATGAAATCATGAACTAAGGTATGCATAGTGTTCATTCATGGACTCCATTCATCCATGAAGCCCAAGAATCCCTTTTCTAAATTCAAGTTTATGGATTTCTTATGAATTTCATGATTGGGCTACTCTTGTTCATGTGGATAATAAGAAATTGAATTCTACTCCATGTTGCGTGATAAATTCTATGTAGGTTAAATTATTATAGATGTAGATTCATGAAAATCTATAACTAAACCCTTGATTGATGAAATTAGAATTGAACCATGATGTTTAATTATTGTACAATGATGTTTACATGTACCATGCTTATAATGTGTTTGATTAAATGCCTAGATGAAATCCCCATGTATGTACAAGTTATGCCTATCACATGTTTTGATGAAACGCTTCTATAAATGTATTATGGATTATGATGTTAGTTATATGTTCAAGTAAGTTATGCTTGGTCAGTTTCCTTCCATCGAGTCCTAGGGGTACTCGTACCTGAAACATTAGCTGTGTGCCTAGATCCATGTCATGTTTTCACGATACTCTCAGTCAAGCTATGATTCTTAGACTTCAGACATTCTTATGACTCTGGAAATCTCCACAATCTCATGAACTCAGTCAGTTTTTAGATATCAGTAGTATTCCGTCAGTCAATGAAATCAGTAACTCAGCCTATGTTCAGTTCAGTAAATCATGTTCAGAGTCTATTCAGATGGGAGTAGGAATTAGCACCGAGTGAATCCAAGGATGGGAACACACACTATCAGATGAGGGTGTGATTCTTAGAAATCATCCTTGCATTCCAAAACTATATAGCTAGCATAGGTTGAGACATCAACACTATCCGATGAGGGTTGATGAGGTGGATAATCACTGTCAGATATGGGCCCCACCATTCTCATATAGGGTACACTATCAGATAAGGATCGCCCACAGCTTGTCCTTACTAGTGGCGTGGTATTGACACCTTTCTAATTGGGGTTACAGATTGGACCCCAACTCAGCCATAATGGTGTATCAAGGGCATGTTGGTTAAATAACTACTTCCCACAGTTTCATGTTACAGAATTAGGACTGTCAGACACAGTCAATCAGTCTCAGTAATAGAACTCAGATAGTTCTTTAGATTTCAGGACTGTCAGATACAGTCAACTTAGATACAGTACGAAACTCAGATAGTTCCATCAGATTCAGGCCTGTCAGATACAATCACTCATATTATTAGTTATATTTAGATTCAGTAATCATGTCATCACAGTGTTAGAGTAAGTTTTTATGTCTCATTTATGTAATCTTACGCTCATGATGGTTAGTCAGTTATTATTATTGTTCATGCATATGAACCCCATGTATTCAGCCTGCCTTATATGCATACCAGTACATTCAAAGTACTGATACATTTACTCTATTAGTGTCTTATACCATAGGTCCAGAGACACGAGCTCCAGAGAAATATTAGATTCCAGATATCCGCAGACAAAGTTAGAAGTGAGTCCTTATCTTTTGAGGACATGATTATTTTCCTATTATCTCATTAATCAGTTTATTAGTTGGAGTTAGTTGGGGACATGTCCCATCAACTACATACTTAGACAGTTTAGTCAGTTAGAGGCTTTCTAGACTATCATGTTTCAGACTTCAGTATGTTCAGTTTTGTTTTGGGTATTTCATTACCCCACACATATGTTATATAATTCAGATCATGTTCAGTATTGAACCTTATGGACTTTTAGTTCATGTTTCCGCATTATGAAGTATTTTATGCAGTATACAGGTACAAATATTAGTCATGGGTTAGCTTGTGGTTCTTCAGGGTCTTGCGCACCGTGTAGCGTACCGGGTACCAAATTTGGGGCGTTACACTTTTTCACTTTATTTAAGATTGTTTTTCCTCTCGTCATTGTTCCTAACACCTTCCATGGTTACCTAAAACATGAAATAACAAGAATTATTTCACAAAACACAATATAGTTCATCCAGGTACACTAGAACCAAGCATAGCTCAAGCTAACAACACTTGTTTTCTCATCTATACTCTATGCGATCAATTCAATTCTTAACTTGTTTTGATTGCACCATAAACACTGTAAACATGTACTTTAAATAATAAATTATCAATTTCACCATTAACAACTCATTAAGAACACAAAGAATTCTTCAAATCTAGGTTAAATATGCTTAAATAATGACACTTTGGAGTATAAATACACCTATGATTAGACACCCTTGTGAGGAAGTGTGAGAGGTTGGATATTTTTATTACCCCAAAAATTCAATCTTAGATTAAAACCATTCTTTAAGTGTGTATGGAACCAGATTCAATGATTATTGAGTATGAGAAGTGATTTAGATAAGGATTAAGGCTATAAGTAGCTCCTACCTTATAGTTGGTGCGTATGTTAGGACGGTCATTTTTTAGTTATGTTTTTATAAGAGGTACCCAATCTTGTCCCATATTATAAACCCAAATAATATGTTTTTTTTTATCTATTCCAAGGGTGAATATTAAGCCTAGACTACTCAAAATCCCTCACCCCTCATAAATTTAGTCGATACATAGAAGAAAATCTGATAAGAAAATGACCTTTCCTCTCTACAGTAAGAAAACTAGTGTTCAAAATCTTTAAGCTTCAAGTTCAAGGTTTTCAAATCCAGGTATGTGGGATTTCATCAATGGGTATTCTTCACCCACTGAGTCCCTAAGTGGACTTAATACTTTAGTTTAATTCATTATTTAGATCTTAGGGTTTCATGAAAAATATGAGTTTCTTGTGTTTCAATTTCACATCAAGAATAATCCATGTATATATGTCTCCTATGAAATTTAGTACGTTTATGGAGTTATATTTATGAACTCTTGACATATATACATAATAGATGATTTTGGACTTTTATTGCATAAATTTATAGTCTATTTAGAGCATAGTAATTATCACAAGCATTTTTATTCTTCAGAGATGGTAGGATATGAACACCCGACTTAGTATTTCATGAATTGGATAACTCAACATTAAATCCTCTAGTTCCACATATTTTAGGATACTTTCAGATAAATTGTCAATCACTCAATCTCATACATTAGTATAATTAAGCTATTCAGTATTATTAGTTTTACAGACATTCAAACTACTTTTAGATAAAGAAATTTTAAATAGTATTTTTAGATAATATGTACTATCAGACTGTTAGAATCTTCATGAATTATGAATTAGGGTTCAAGTCTAGTCTTATAAGATTCCTTGCATATCTCAACCCTTATATGTTTCTTTTATGTATTTATTGAGCGATCTCATGTCTCTTATAAATTTACAAGTCTCGCTATTCAGAATTACATGGTGTATATGTACACTCTTATCATAACCAGGAGCTTAGGCTCATAATTGTAAAATTCATGCCATCTAGATATGCCATCAATGCTTTTGAACACTTTTCTCCAAAAGTAAGTTTCATGATTAGTATGTTTTTTGTAGTTCCATCAATGATCGTGGATTAGTTTTCTAATACAAACAAATTTCATTAGTAGTATTATAATTAGGTATAACATTCATGATAAAGGATAGTTTGACATCCATGTATGTCACCATCAATATTCTTAGGAGCTATCTGTTATGTTTAGCTAGGAGTAGTACTTAGCACTGAGCGGATGCAGGAAATAAGACTCAGCCATCCGTTAGGCTGAGACCTTTAGTAGAAGTCTCAAAGTTATAGAACTACTTGCCACCGTAGGTTTATTTAGCTCTCTCAGTGGGTATATAATTTTAGTTTAGTTGTACCACATTAGATCAGATCAACCTTTATACCGTAGCAAGGTATAATGGGACCTATAGATAGGGAGCTCACATGGTTATATGTCAGTTAATTGTACCTCCTATAATTTTAGACTTTAGTATTTGCATCACCCTCCATTTAGTTTCGTTTCACATTATTTCAATTATCTCAAAATATTCATACAATTAGTATTTATGCTTATCCAGATGGGTCCTTGAATTGCAGTATATATCAACATTACTTTTGATTTAAATAATTTTATTTTCAACATCCTTTATTTGTATAACACTTTATAATTTTAGAATATCCTGGTGTTTCCAAACTCATACTTATAATTCAACGAATCATTACATTGTAGTATATATCAACAATACTTTTGATTTAAATAATTTTATTTTCAGCATCCCCTATTTGGATATCACTTTATAATTTTAGAATATCCTGATGTTTCCATACTCATACTTACAATTCAGTGAATCCTTACATTGTAGCTCATATCAATTTTATATTCAGTTATTCATTGTACATATCTCATATACTTGTTACAACCTGAATTAGGCCCTGGCCATGATGAGTATCTTAAGTCTCACGTGGATAAGAGATCATCACTGCAGCTAACCAAAGCAAACACAACATCCCCTAATGTCGGATGAATTCTGAACATATAAGAAAATATCATACAACAAGGGGATGAATTCCGAACATATAAAAATAGCATGCGACAAGCTAAAAGAAAATCAAAACAAGTCTATAACCGACGACCGATGACCCGACAAACAATCGACCAATACCGCCTAATATCCACAATAATTAAAACAAGCCTTCTAAACAAAGAACCAAAAACCAGTCTTGGTCGGGACATGCCCCCAACTTTGACAGATGACAATGAGAATGAAAATAATAATGTTAATGATAATGAAGGTAACTATCAACTCGAATCTAAGAATGAAAACTGGTGAAATGCCTAAGACTTCCGGGAAATGAAATCTCACTACTTCAATAGAACACCATGAACCAATGGACCGAACCAGATGACCTAACTCAGTGAAGAAAAAGTGGAAAAAGCTTGAGCCTGCATCACATGGGGATATATTGTCTGGAGACGGTTAGTGGGGTGAACACTAGCATGTAACTCAGGGATGCGGATAACATAATACCATGATAAATAGTTCAAAATAATTCAAAACCAATGCACATAATCCAATGCATATGCATAGATATATCACATGCCGGGATAGGGAACAAGGCTTAACATGTGCTTTAAAACTTTAGCCTGGACTGTGTAGCTCAATCGTTATAACATGTACCCACGGGATATATGTTCCCCAACTCTCACCCTTTGGTCGGGCCCCAGTGCGTGTAGCCACATGAATTGGAGAATAATCTCATATATATGCACGGGGGACTCGAACCTCTTAATCATGTACTAAGGTGACTTAAGCACCCGATCCTATAATGGTATGCAGGGGACTCCCTAATCATGTAATAATAATAAGGGGGGACTCAAACCTCCTTAGTTAATTAAACTCCTACGTCGGCAAACATGGTTTCCAATATTGGTCACTCGAACCTCCACTTTCATGACTCAGCTACACAACCACCATTAAAGCCTAATTTAAAACATTTATCACATAATCCCATACATCGAACCACAATACACACCTAGGCATACATTATTGGTATCATCATAGCAATTTCTTGCAAGGTAACAATAACATGCCAAAACAATTACATCACTTGGGGAAATTCACAACCCCCTTGGTTTAATTTTATAAATTCCCACATTTCTCATAATTTAAAACCAATTTCACAAAATGGGTTTGGGGTCATAACCACTTCAAAATTCACAAGTCTAGAAAAATCACAATTCCCTAGTTCATTCACCTTACCCATGCATCCACAAGTTCAAATTCATGATTAAAGCATGGTTAATCACATGTAAACCATGAGAAAACATTGTTCAACAACAAGCATTCAAAACCCTCAACTCTTGATTTCAAACCTGCATAAATATCTCATGAAAATTACTTTAAAACACATGCTTTTAACAAATTAACAACGAGGGAAGAGTAACATACCTGAAATAACAAGTTTTACGAAAGAAATCCAACCCTTAAGCCCTTGGATGACTTACTCCTTGGAAACCCTAAGTATGGCCGATTGAGAGAATTGAAGAGAGCTTTTTAGAAGTGTTTTAGTTATTTAATAATGCTAATGGGGTCTCCAATAGGGTTTTAAGTCATGGATTACAATTGGGTAGTGGGAAAATATCCAAAGTGCCCTTAATGAAAAGACTGAAAAATTATCACAAGTGACTGCGGGTCACTATACGACTCGTATAGACACATTATGACTACCCTGTGTCATAACCAAGATAGTTCCCAAGATACCCACACACTGTTGACCCTACGACTCAACTAGAACCACTCATCATAGGACCCTACGACTCATAGGGTCCAATCGTAATCAACACAGAACCCAATTGGGTAAACACATACTACAATTTGCACCTAATGACTCGTAATAAGTCCTTACGACTCATAGTGACCCACTCGTACTCGGAGCAAAACTTTTACACTAAGTTTTTTTTCTACACAACTTTTATTCATACTCATTTTCTCCTATGCACCCCTATAATAGCCACCCTCAACTTAAGCAATTTTCCTGAGTTGAGGTGCACATTGTTCAAGGAGGACCAGGGCTAAAAACAGGTTCATTGTTGGTGTAAACAACAAAATTGGTCTATTAAGGCTCAAATATATTTTGATCAAAGGGATTCATTCATTTTTGTTAGGGCATTTCGATTCAGGTGGACTGATAACAAAAAGGGCCTATAATCACTTCCTACTCGACTATCCTAGACCTAGGTAAAATCAATTTGACACACCGGGAACTCAGTAATGCCTCACCCACACTCGCACAAGGTTGCATTGCTAAGTACTACTTATCTAGTTATGCAACTGTTTACCCTAATTGTTCTATCCCTAATCCTAATGCCATTTTTAGAGTCACAATAATCTCGCACATACACATATGGCACAACACAATTTTTTTAGGAGGGGTCTCAACTTTTCAACACAATATTATTTAACAAAAATACTAAGCATAATCATTTCAAATCCATAAATGTTCCCAAATTTTTAAATCAATTCAAAATCATTATTCATTACAAATAACATTTCAAAATCACTAAAAAACAATCTTCTGCCATAGGTGCCAATTTTCTCCCTATTTCAGCACCAAACTTGTAAGTCATAATAGAATTTTTCTACTTAAACTTTTCAGCCACTTCCAAAAATTTAGAATCAGATATACCCCTGCCCCAACTAAAAATCTTGGAACTATCCCCAGTGCTAAAAATGTAAAGTAAGGATGAAAGGTCATATCTGGGTGCTCATAACACCGGCTCAACAACATCAACACGTGGGCCTTCAGACTGGGTCCCATTGTTCTCAGCCATCGTCTCATCCATATGGTTTAAATAAAAAATAGTAGTCGGGGGCACAATGCTGTCGTCTCTCTCAGTATCAATATTAGGTGGTCTCAATCTACCATCTTCAACAAACATCTCACGGAACCTTATCTCATAGTCCCACTCATCTTGTATACTATCTTTTGTTTCTTTCTCCAAAAACCCTTTCTCTTTACTCATTCTTTTTTTTGTTCTTTTTTCATCTCGGGTCTCCTCAACTTCTGGTTCTAAAATAACCCAAATATTATGAACATAGACAGTGGGCACCACTGCCTCAATCACGGGCTCCAAAATCACCGGTCTATCATATAACTCAGATACTATCTTCTTGATCTCAATAACTTCTAATATAATTCCATCAATATCAGGCGTCTGCCCGCTACTCAGCTATCGAGTAATACTTGACTCAAATGCACTAAATCTAACCTGGACCCTTCTGTTCTGGTTTACAAACTGTGTATCAAGCCAGGGCTTCATTCCCCCTACCATGTGACCCACCTTCGCCTCCAGTGTGTCTAATCTGGTCATAATCTCCGTCCATATTGCATGTGAAATCATTAAACGTCCAGAAGGCATACCTCATGGCCTAGGTGGAACAGACTGGACCAGAGGAGGATCACTCAAAGTATCCACTATATCAGTCTACATAGTCTCAGTCTGTTCATCCATCTCAGCTGCCTCGACAGTCTCAGCCTAACTGCTCTCTCAGAATATATCAACCATTATATGCTGTTTTCCTTCCTTGCTGGGCCAAAGGGTTGGCTGCGTCTCTGATTAGGCCCAACTCTATGGTGTTTGTGTCCTCCAATATCTCATTGATACCTGAGAGTTCTTGTACTCTCATAGCCAGACACATCTGTGTGATCATGCAAGGATACGCCAATAAAGACTTCTCAACTCTTATATCTCGGTCACTCAACTCCTGAGCTAAGAATTCACCAACATTAAACTCATAACCGGCTATGAACCTAGCTATCATAGCTGCCCATATCGGGCTCAGAATATTATCTCCCATAGTAGGACAAAGCCTGTGTCGGTCTAATATCCACTATACGTTACCCTCAAAGTTGAGGATATTTTTCTCAATCTTCTAGGAGACCACTCCTGGGCCTCCTACAATACATACAATGTTTTGCCCGTTCGAAGCTATTCACTTTGAAATCCATCTAAGGAAATCTATCTTATCCTCAGAACCCAATGTCCTTTGAGTGATCTTTCTTATCTCTTCCATTCGAGAGTACATCTCCTCAGTGTTTATCGAAGGCTGATACTCCGATCCATACAAGAACTAAAAAATAGTACGTGGTGAAATGTCCACCCGTACTCCCTGACTAGTAAGTAAATCAACAGAATCCCCCTTTTTCCACAGTTGGCCCTGTGGATATTGTCTCTATAGTTTGCCTTTGTATGCCACATAAAATTCTCGTACCAATACCTCACTATATTTCCCAGGTGCTCTCGTCATCCATTAAAAGCCATACTTCCTGAAGCACTCCTCGAACCTGGGTATTTTGACATCCCAGTAGTAGTCAACCTCTGCTCTAGATACAATACCCATTTTATATTTCCACCTCGAGGTCTGCTCAATCCACTATTAAAAGTCTCTTACATATTGGGGTACCCCCATTGTTCAATGATAGGCATCGAAACAGTGGTAAGTGCAATTGGAGGGTCCTGTTAATCAATCGGGGTATCCTCGACCGCCTTTGCACTGTGGACATTCTCAAAAATTGTTTTCTCCGAACTAGTCTCAACATCATCATCATCATCAGAAGGTGGTGGTGTATGAGAAGTAGAGATAGTTGGGTTCTTTCTCATTGTACCTCATGGTGTGTTTCCTCCGAGGGTGCAACCTTTTTCCCCTTGTCATCTTTTTTTACCTTTTGGGATAACTTTCCTATTGTGGTGCCTTCATATAGGTCATCGGTACTGTCGGATTACACAGTAAACTCTAAACCACTAGATTCTGATCTAGTAGCCGGTTCCTTCTTGTAACCCTTCTTGGCCACTTGCTTAGCAGCTGATGTATTCTTTGGAGTCATGGTACCTGCAAGTACACACTAATTAGTAACTAAATAAAGAAAAGAAAGAAAAAATAAGAAACGAAAGTTCAGTGTGCATATTCTGTTAAGGGTGTGGGGGTATAGGTCGTATCGACTAGATACGACTCATATGAACGAGTTGTATCCTACACAGTGCATGAATAATTGCTCACTAGTTCGCCTCTGACTCCTTTAAACCAGTCGTACCGATAAGGTATGAATTATTACCAATAGTCGTTAGTAGATCAGAAATATTTATAAAATATTATTACTCCTAGGTCAGTACGACTCTAAGCATATGAGTCATATGGATTGGGTTTGACTCATTTAGGCAAGTCGTATCCATTCCAAAACTTTTAATTGGTTAGACTTCTATGTTGTCAGTGGGTACGAGTCCCATTATGACCCCATTACCAGTGGGTACAAGTCTTAAGGAGTCTCACATCCACTGCAATATAGAAGTCCAACTTTAAAGTTTGACTCTAAATCAAAATACCCATACTACCCATTACTTTATTCAACAATATTAATCATTTCCAAGCAAAATAACACACAAAATCAACTCCAAATTCAAGTTTCTCCCCCATTTCCATTTTCAACCAAAAACCTATGAACTATGGTATCAAAATTTATCACAAATGTAAAATCAAATCAAAACAGGTTCAAGCACTATCACATTGTCCATTTTATGTAAGATATCATCAATTTAAATTCGAAATACTTACTTGAATGAGAAAATTAGCGTTTCCTTAAATTTCTCTAAAATTTCTTCAAATTCGTGCTTAAATTCAAGAAAGATAAAGAATCCATGCAAATTTGTAGTTAATTTAAGTAGTTTCAAGTGATTTGGTGTGCTGGGAGCTTGAAATTTTGGCAAAATGGAGTTTGTTTGATGTTCGGATATCAAGTGACCGTCGGGTACCTTTTTTTTCCTTTTAACTCAAGAGATGGGTTGGGTTGAATCGTGACCCTGACCTAGTAAGCTTGGGTACGAGTCACGTGTCCAACTCGTACCCAGGCTTACGGGTCTTTTCATTAACTCATATAGTCCTTGAACCTTACCTGGGTTCTGGAGTCGATACGATTCAATGTGATGAGTCATACCTTGAGGGTACGACTTATTCTGAGAGTTGTATACTCTCTAAAAACTTTTACCTAATTCTTCTTAGTCTCCTAGGTCCATATGAATCCTACTCATGAGTCGTACCATCTAGATACAACTAGTAAAGAGTCCGTATGACTAAACTTTTTGAACTTTTCTATGTATTTTCTTCACTCTTTAGTCCTGCACACTGAACAAACATATTAATCTATAACTAAATGTGTACAAAAACATGGGTTACCTCCCATGCAGTGCTTGATTTAACGTTGCATCACGACGTGTTTGCCTTGGTTACTCAGCCTTCACCAAGGTTAATTTCAAAAAAGGTCATTCACTTTTTCATAATTTCTCATATAGTGCTTTACGCTTTGCCCATTTCCCTTAAATAGGGCTTCATCATCCCACTTCAGTTCTAAAGCACCATAGGAACAAAATTTTGTAATCGTGAATGGAACATACCATATTGATCTCAACTTACCTGGAAACAATCAAAGCCCTGAGTTTTAAAGCAATACCTTATCTCCTTTTTTGAATATTCTTTTCTCAATTTTGCAATCATAATACAACTTCATCTTTTTCTTGTAAAGTGCAGAACTTTCATACGCCCGGAGTCGGAATTCTTCCAACTCATTCATACTCTTTATCCTTGACTTGGCTGCATCTTGCCATTCAAAATTCAGCTTCTTCAAATCCCATAATGCCTTATGTTCAAGATCAATAGGCAAGTAACAAGCCTTGCCATACACTAGCAGATAAGGTGGAACACTAATTAGAGTCTTAAATATTGTCCGATAAGCCCATGATGTATCATCTAATTTTTATGACCAATCAATCCTGTTGGCATTTACTGTCTTCACCAAGATGGACTTAATTTCTCTATTGGACACATCTACTTGTCCACTAGTTTGCGGATGATAAGGTTTCACCACTTTCTGTTTGACTCCATACTTCTCTAGCATACCTCTGAATAGACAATTACAAAATTGTGACCCTCCATCACTAATTATAGCACGAGACATGTCAAATCAAGAAACAATATTCTTTTTCAAGAATGCAGTGACACTACATGCTTTATTTTTTGGAAGCACAACTATTTCCACCCATTTAGAAACATAATCCACAAGCACTAGTATATACTTTATTCCAAACAAACTTACAAAAGGACCCATAGAGTCTATACCCGATACATCAAAAAATTCTAATTTTAAGATAGGAGTTATAGAAAGTTCATGGCGTCTAGAGATATTACCTTGTCATTGACATTAATCACAAGTAGAAGCAAAATCATATGCATCTTTGTAGATTGTTGGCCAGTAATACCCACATTGCAAGATTTTGTAGGCTTTGCAGGTTCCACCATGATGACCCCTAACTGGCGAAGAATGACAAGCCTCAAGTATGCTCATCATCTCTACCTCAATTATGCATCTACGAATAATCCCATCCACGCAAATTCTGAACAAATAAGGCTTATTCAAGAAAAATTTCCTTACCTCATGCTTAAATTTCTTTCTCTGCTAAAAAGAAAGATCTTCTGGGATTAGATCACTTGCAAGATAATTTGCATATCTGCAAACCATAGAATTAGATCTTGGAAAGCTGTTAATATCTGCTTATTTGGAAAACTGGGATCAATATCAATCCCATCTTCAACATTTTGCATAGCTTCCTCCTCTAGTCTAGACAAATGATCCGCAACTTGATTCTCAGTGCCTTTTATGTTATTGACCTCAAAATTAAATTCTTTCAGCAATAGTACCCACCTAATCAGTCTAGGATTTGCATCTTCTTTCACCATTAACTACCACAATGCTACAAGATTAGTATGAACAATCACCTTAGTCCTAATCAAATAAGACATAAACTTCTCAAAGGCAAAAACCACTGCCAACAACTTTTGTTCTATCACAGTGTAGTTCTTTTGAGTAGGATTTAGTGCCTTGCAAGCATATTAAATGGGATGAAGGATCTTTTCTTTCTGTTGACCTGGTACAACCCCTAAGGCCAAACAACTTACTTCACATATGATTTCAAAAAGCAAGGACCAGTCCGGAGATACAATGATAGGAGCAGTCATCAACTTCTCTTTCAGACATTCAAAAGCCTTCAAGCATGCTTCCGTAAACTCAAATTTCACCTCTTTCTCAAGAAGCCTACAAAGAGGGTTGGCTATCTTGGAGAAGTCCTTGGTGAAACGCCTATAAAATCCAGCATGTCCCAAAAAACTATGAACACCCTGCATAGAAATTGGTGGAGGTAATTTCTCAGTCACTTCAATCTTTGCTCTGTCTACCTCAATACACTTCTAAAATTTTGTGCACAAGCTTATACCTTCTTTAACCATAAAATGACACTTTTCCCAATTAAATATCAAGTTGCATTCTTCACACCTTTTAAGAGCATTTGACAAGTGAACAAGACAGTCTTCAAAAAAATCACCAACGACTGAAAAATCATCCATAAATACTTCATTGGTGTATTCTACCATGTCAGAGAAAATTGACATCATACAACTCTGAAATATGGCTGGAGCGTTATATAAAATGAATGGCATACATCTGAATGCGAAGGTCCCATAAGGACATATGATGGTGGTCTTCTCTTTATCTTTAGGTGCGGTAGTAATTTGGTAATACCCTGAATACCCATTAAGAAAAAAGTACCATCCTCTGCCTGCTAACTTGTCTAATATTTGGTCCATGAAGGGCATGTGAAAATGGTCCTTCTGAGTCCATGCATTTAATTTTTTGTAATCCATGTATACTCTCCATCCTTTGACTGGTCTCATTGGCAGTAGCTCATTCTTCTCATTAGGCATAATAGTGATACCTCATTTGTTCAAAACATATTGTACTGGACAGACCTACTTACGATCAGCAATAATATACACTACACCAGTATCCAGCCATTTAATTATCTATTTCTTTACCACCTCCTGCATAGAATAATTGATTCGACACTGATGCTCTATACTTGGAATACAATCCGACTCAAGTTGAATTTTATGAGTACACAAATCACGCGGAATACCCATAATTTCTGCAATGGACCAACCTATGACCCTCTTGAATCTCTACAATACTGACAATAATGCTTTCACTTTTGACTGTATCAAATTAGCTGTAATAATAATAGGCAAAGTGTTGTTGGCCCCCAAAAATGCTTATCGCAAATGAGATGAAAGGGCCTTCAACTCTAAGATAGGTGGCTCCTCAATAGATGGCGAGCGGGTGAAGTACTTCTATTCTTCAAATCCAGATCAAGCTTCTTTGGTGCATAATTATAGGAACCACTTCTAGTTAGTTCACACACTATCTCATCATACTCCTCAATGCCATCACTATCAAAGTTCATAATCACAACTGCAAGAGCTTCAACACCTAACCTCTCTTCCATAGGAATAGAAACATTAAAACCATCATCCCAAAGAGTAACTGCATCAATATCATGGTATGAATCTACCTCATCATCATACACATCAATCACATATATCACTCTCAACTCATCAAGATGCTTCATAGATTTGCATATGTTGAATGCCACTTATTCATCATTGAGTATCAACATTAGATATCTTTTTTCCAAATCAATCAACGTCCTACCTATATCCAAGAATGGTCTTCCCAAAATAATTAGGACCAAAAAGTCCACTTCGCAGTCCAAGATAACAAAATCAACAAGAAAGATAAAAGAAACCACCTTTACTAATACGTCATATAAAATACCAAATGGCTTCTTCACTGTCCTATATGCTATCACTAGTCTCATGGTAGCTGGTTTAGGATCTCTCAACCCCAACTATTTGAATACTGCAAAAGGCATGAGGTCGATGCTAACCCCAAAACACAAAATGCTCGAGTAAAGTTGAAAGATCCAATAATGCAAGGTATAGTGAAAACTCTAGGATCTTTCTTTTTCTTTGCTAATGATCTAGTAACTACATCATAGCAATAATAAATATTGTCGACTGGCTCATAACTCACTGACTTTTCTTAGTGATTAAATCTTTCATAATTTTTGCATATCCTGGCGTTTGCTCCAATACCTCTAAAAGTGGTATGTTGACTGACAACTCATTTAACATAGACAAAAACTTCTGATACTTACCCTCTTCTTGTTTCTTTTTCAGTCTTTGAGGAAAGGGAAGAAGAGGTCTCGGAATAAGCTTCTACATAGGCTTCTCAACCTTGTCTTTTTCCCTTTTCTCTTTACTACTTTACATCAAGAGGATCATTATCATTTTTGTGCTCATCTACGGTGGGAACAGGTGGATCTATGGTATTTTACCACTTCAAGTGGTAATGGCATGAAAATGACAATCATTCTTCGAATTTTGAACTGTATTACTAGGGAGAGTGCTCGATATCTCTACTTTTTTGTGGCTGACATCTGACCAAATTATTGCTCCAATTGTTTGATTAAAGTAGAATATGATTCAACTTTCTGATTAAGCCCTGATAGATTTGACTTAATATCCTTAAGACAACTTTCTTGACTTTCTTGTCCTTTGACTAATTTTGACAAAAATGCCTCCATTCTGGATTCTGAATCATGGCCCTCAAGTGGAACATACTTATCACTCTTCTCCTTGTAGTCATCTTTCTGACGTAAATCACCATCTCTCTCTCTACTTTTATCTCTATATCTTTCATTATAATAGTTCCAACCTTGATTCCCTTGCCCTTGGGCTCGGAAATCCACCAATCTATGATCAAGATACTTTGCCTCTTCTTCAGATTTAATCTAAAAAGTTTTTGATGTAGATGCTCGAGTACCAACTGCATTACCTTCTCAGTACCCATTCCTGCAAATTGCTTAGTAAGAAGTCTAATATCTATTTGAAGTTGAGAAACCTCTTACATGGCTCACCAGCTACTCCAATAGCAATACACCTGCACCAAGATCAGCATCTCTCATATGCCATCCTCTATTGGTCACTGAAATATCATCTAGCATCTCTTGTGCATAATCCCACTGAAGTTGCATAAATGCACCTCCTAAAATAGAATCTGCCATTGCCCTCGAACTGATATTTAGTGATCTATAGAAGATTGCCAACAAATTTGATCCTCTGATTTTGTGATTAGGTACCATACTTCGCCTCTTCTTGAATCTAAACCACGCCCCATACAAGGATTTTGCAGGTAAATTTTTGAAGTTATAAATTTAATCTTTCAACTTTAACATCCTTACAGGAGGGAAAAATCTTCTAAGAAACTATTTTCGCAACTCATGCGAATAAGTGATTGAACCTTTTGGAAGTTCCCCTAACCATAGTGATGCTTCTCTAGTAAGAAAAAATAGGAACAACCTCAACCTCTAAGCTTCTTGGTCCACCCCATAATGGTATAAGATGTGAAGATCCTAGTGATGTTACCAAGATGCAGATTCGCATCATCAGTTGCTACTCCTGAAAACACACCCTTTAAGTTCAATAGCTGGATCATAGCACTAGTAATATCAAACTTCATATTGGGGGATAGAGGTTAATGAATGATCACTCCTGTCTCAATCGGTTTAACATATCCCATATCCTCACCGTCTTTCTCATATAGTTGCAGAGGATAATATACAAGGATCGCTGGAACTCTGCCTCTCTGAACTTTATCACCCACTTATCTCGGCCTGACTCATTCTTTTTTTTGATCTCTCTAAGCCTCTTCAGCTAATCTAACCTCTTCATCTTCTCGTCTCTCTCTCTCGAGAAGTTGTTGCGTCTGTATATTTGTAATATTCTGTGGATCAAGTGGATTAAGCAGGATTGCTACATTTGGATAAACAGGTGGAGGGTCTTGAACCTTAGCAGGAACACCATCATGAACCTGTTCTGCCACTCTTCATGGTGTTTGAAGAATTCTTTCTGGCTCTGGATTGAAAGGGAGTAAGGGATTGCCTCTTCTCCGAGTGTTTGACATATATTGGCATATCCTTGACTATGAATCAGCTGATTAAGTCATATCTTCTCCATACTTAGATTCTCAATTTTCCTTTAGGTTTTGTTGTGCTTACGAGTTATCCTACGAGTTGTATAGTGAGTTGACGACTCGTGAGATGACACGTATCTTGGCCAAAATTAGTATTTCTAGCTCCTTTTCTTCTATTTTCATCCCAACACTACTGTAGACCTATTTTACCTAATATAAACACAAAAGTGCATCATATCCACTAAAACTACCTAAGGACCCGCAAAAATTCATGATTTTAAGCATCGAAAGTTTCATGTTTCCATGAAACATCAGTCGGTTAGAGTCGTGGGTCTAGGCCACTTCTTAAACCATGCAACCTTTTGTGAATCTACTATGATCCCTTCACTAGATACAATACAACCCAAGTAAGTCACATCATTCAACAAAAAATTCACACTTTGAGAACTTAGCATACAAATACTGATCCTTTAGGGTCTATAACACAAGGCGGAGGTGATCGGCATGATCTATCTCACTCTTGGAATACACCAAAGCATCATCAGTAAAGAAAATCACAAACAAATCCAAGAATTGACAGAAAACCCAATTCATAAGTTCCATAAATGCTACTGGGGCATTAGTCAAGCCAAATGACATCACAAAAAACTCAAATGTCCATACCGGGTTCCAAAAACAATATTAGAGATACCCGCTTCCCTAATCTTAAACTGCTGGTACCTAGACCAAATATCAATCATAGAAAAGAACTTAGTACCCTGAAGCTGATCAAAGAGATCATCAATCCTCGAAAGTGGATATTTATTCTTCACGATCACCTTATTCAATTGGTAATAATCAATATACATTTGAGGGGAACCATCCTTCTTACGCATGAAGAGCACGGGAGCACCCCATGGAGACACACTAGGATGGATAAAAACATTATCCAAAAGGTCTTTCAACTACCTCAAGTTCTTTCAACTCATCCGGAGCCATGCTATAAGGAGGAATAGAAATAAAACGAGTGTCCATAAAAAGATAAATCCCAAAATCAATTTCCCTATTAGAAGGAATACTTGGAAGATCATCAAAGAACACCTCAGGAAATTCATAGACCACAGGGACAGACTGTAAAGAAGGACCTTCGGATCTAGAATCCTTAATATCCACTAAGTGATAGAGGAACCCTTTAGAGACTAATTGCCAGGATTTAAGATACAAAATAAAATTTCCCTTAGGTACTTGGGAACTACCTTCCCACTCAATCACCAACTCATTCAGGAAATGGAAATTGACTCTACGGGTCCTACAATCAAGGGATGTATAACACAAATGTAACTAATCCATCCCCTGAATCACATCAAAGTCTACCTTGTCCAACTCTATAAGGTCCAACAAGGTCTCTCTACCATGGACCGACATCTATAGACCCTTCTAGCTATAGTTGAGTCACCCATCGGGGTATACATAGAATAAGGATCCAAAATACGCTTAGGATCAAACCCAAAATGAATAGCCATATAAGGGGTCACATAAGAAAGAGTAGAACCGGGATCAAGTAGACAATATACATCATGAGAAAAGAGTTTGAGCATACCAGTAACACAATCAGGGTATGCCTTAGAATCCTGGTGGTTGGCAAGAGCATACAGATGGTTTTGAACCGCACCAGAGCTAGAGGCAGAAGTAGCACCCTTCGGTATAGAAGAGAATGAAGAAGCAACATAAACCTTATTATCCCTAAAAGCAACCTTAGAAGGACAATACCTCTATAGATGACCAGCCTGACCATATTTAAAGAACATATTCCTCTCTTCTTCACAAAAACAATGATGCACCTGACCATAACATCTATAAGGAGGATATGACGGAGCTGATTGAGCCCCGCTTTCCTGAGATAGGGCTCCTAGTGCTCTAAACCTACTATTATATTGAGAAAGATGATCACCTGATGGCTAAGGATAAAGAGCATTAGCCATAGAGTAGGATCCAAAATTACCCCACTTCTTCTTAAACCACTTCTCACTATCTGTAACACTTTGCTATTGACCTCTACCCTTGCCCAAGTAACAAAACTTCTTACTATGCCTTTCACTCATCTCCAATTGCTTCTTCTTTTCTTCCTCTACTTTGTTGTATTTAAACCATAAGTCCAGAGATATCCATATACTTATTCAACAAGGCAGCCTTGCTCTCCAGGATCAACTCATGGGAAAACCCAAAAGTAAACTTCCTCATTCTAGCTCTCATGCTAGACACCAACTCAGGAGCATAATGTGACAAATAATGAAACTTCAAGGTATACTCCTTATTAACATCCTGCCTTGCTTCAAAAGCACAAATTCCTCAGCCTTTCCCCCCCTTAATTCCTGAGGAAAAAAGAGATCAAGAAAAGAACCTAAGAAGTCATCCCATAAAGCAGACTCAACATCATCACCCCTAAGCTGCTCCCACTCTTTATATCATTGTTATGCAATGTCCTTTAACAGATAGGTGGTGAACTCTACACCCTCTAAATCAGTAGCATGTATAACAAGAAAGATCTTTTCCATCTCATCAATGAAATTTTGAGGATCTTCCTCAACCTTAGAACTAGTGAAAATATGAGGACTCAACCTCATGAATTGGCCAACTCTAGTGGCCTCAGATGATGGAGCAACAAAAGTTACATGCTTAGTCTGAGAGGCTACGAACTAGGTAAGTACATAAATCGACTGGCAAAACTCAGAAGTAGTGACCCTAGAATGGGTCTGAACTCCTGGAGTAGGATGATCTCCATCCATATTTTCCTCAGACTGGGCAAAAAATTTGTCGCGAGCATCATATTTTCTGGGAGGTATGATTTGAAAAGTGAACACATGAGAATTAGAGGAGGTTCATGAACATAGACTCTATAGCTTGAATTAGAACACCAAGAAAGAAAAATATTCCTAAATGACTTGTAGCCTCCCCCTTATAAGTGTGAAGCACTACACACCCATAAATAAGACTCTACTTAAAATGGATTGTTTGGACACCTAATGTAACACCCTGAAATCTAGTTCTCGGGATGCCACATGATGCTCCAAACTACAAGTAGTCCTGAGCTAACCCTGGCTGCCTTCTACTAAATCTAAATCTCAAAATAGGGGGATACGAATATAAAATCATAATAAATATGGAAAAACTGTCAGAATTATTTGAGTATATCTAAAAATACTAATCTCATCAGTCTGACTAGGCAAATAAAAAAATCTGAATCCTGTAAATAAAATCTAAAACTAAATCTAATATTCTGACAAACCTCTACTGGCTGAATCTAGAGAGTCACTGGGACATGCCCTAGATGACTCAAACTGTCTGAAATGAATACTGAACCAGCTACTAATAAACTAGAAATCTGAATTGCTAAGTTCCCAAACTACATGGACTCAGCAACTATAGAGACGTAGATGAGATGCTCAAAAATCACTCACGCTACTGAGACTGAGCACCTCAACCTACATTATGAGACAATGTAACACATAGACGTATATGTGAATCAGTACTTTGGAATGTACTGAGCATATGGGGGTGAATGCAATACGTAAGGAATATCATCATAATTTATAAAATTATGCATGCTAAAGGTAAATGACTCACAAAGGCTGGAGTAATCTAAAAACTGAAGATCATAAATCATGAACAATAAAACATATAGTATAAAACTTGTGAGCCATTACACTTAGTTCTAAAATCTGTATTCTGTTCTTATTCTCAAATCATGCACGCTAAGTGAAATCTACAAGTATGTATCTGAAGGCTTATGTAAAGCAATATTTTAAAATTAAGAACTTGAAAGCTGTAGAGAAAATACTTTATCTTAAGGGTTTAGAAATTTGAAAACTTATTCTGCATAGGAGGCTCTTCTAACCGACATAAACCATGTAAACATTCATGGAGTCCAACGTTCTTGTCCCCCTAAGGAGGAATCCTCACATTGGGGAAAGAAGTCATACTCTTGCCAGGGAGTATAACCTATCTAAGTGATCACATATCTATCATCCACGTAAAAGTGGGAACAATCTAAATCCTACGTTGGTACATAGTTCTAGGGTATGAAACCATAGTAACGTACCCAACTCGGTGCTAAATACTACTCCCACTAAATCTGTATGCTCATTCTGATGGAAAACTATTTTAAAATAGTATAATGGTTTATAATTAAAACTAACAGTATATCTGTACAGCTAAATCTGTAATCTAAATTTGTAAAGTGGATTTCATAGCTATTCTGATACCAAAAGGTCAAATCTTTATCAATAATCTAAAAATAAATCTAGTCATAGGGTGTTTATAGCACAACAAATCTTGAAATAACAATATTTAATTAGGGCTTAATGACCCATGCATTAAACTCATGTTAAAACATCATAATGTTCATGCTTGGTAATGCAAACATTTATAAATCAACTTGAAATCTGAAAATTTCTGCAATATGCATGGAAATATGAACATAATTATGTAATTAAACTGCTAAATCATTGGAAATCTCATAAGCTTGTAAATAACAATAATGGATATAAACCCTAACTTAAATTTCATGGGAAATCATATAATATTTAATAAATTTGTAATTAAAATATGTTTTTGGGTACAAGGATAAAAGGATTAGCATTGTTGAAAACTCCATATACCTTAATCAATGATCTTAGATGAAAAGCTTGAACCTTGGACTCCTATTCTGTTTTGGAGATGATTTTTTAAAGTTCTTGAATTGGGAATCCTTAATCTTGAATTGCTTTGGAGAATTAATGGAGGAATTGGATTTCTTGGGGAGTAAACTTTGAAGATCTAGGATTTTGTTTAAGAGTATTTTGGTGAAAAGTGGGTATAATATGCTTAGGATGGGATAAATGATATGTTATTTATGACTTATGGATAGAGAAAAGACCTAAGAGCCCCTTTTAAAATTTTACTCGGACAGGGAAAAATTTCTGAAATTGGCCTACGGCGCGACGCGCCGTTATCGCGGTGACCTACTGGAAATTGCCAACTGGGACCTGGAAAATCTCCGCAACATAGAGCTATTACGGTACGCTTCTGGATTGACATTTTGGCCACCTACGTGATGCACCAAAATTGCAGAGGCTCACTGGAAAGTGATAATTGTGAAATGGGACATCACTGCGACGCGGTGGAATCTCGAAATCTTACTGGAAATTGACAAATGGGATTTTGGACCTCTCCGCGATGCAACACAATTGGAGAGTCTTACTGAAAATTTACAATTTTCATTTAAACTGTCTCCGCGATGCGCTAGTGACCGAAATGACGGTGTTTTATGACTGGAACTTAAAATTGCCATAACTTCTCGTCCGGTTATCGGATTAAGGCGAATCTTATATCGTTGGAAAGTTAATTCAATTTCCTACATATTGGAGGGTCTAAATTTGGAAAATTCTATATGTATGAAAACTCATTCTCTTTTAAACACAATGCTTGACATTCTCAATGCTAAATTAAACTTGGAAAAGTATGGGGTGTTACAATATCTCCTTTCTGAAATATTCATCCTCGAATGTGGATAGTTAGACTAAGAATACTAAGGAATCTGAGGATATATGATAGCATGCAAAACTGAAATAAATTGCAAAACTGAATCTAAATCATTCTGAGCTTCTAAGCTAATTCTGTGAGTGTATGAACTTACATGAGGACAACTATATAGCTGACTCTATGATTAGAAAAGAAAAAATTAAGAAAGAGTATTACCTTCAACTGAATCTAAATTTGTGGAGAAGAGGTGAGGGTACTTGGCTCGCATATCTACTTCTTCTTCCCAAGTGGCGCCCTCAACAGACTGATTCCGTCAAAGAACTTTGACCAAGGGAACTTCTTTGTTCCTTAGTCTACGGATCTGATGATTTAAAATCTCAATTGGAATCTCTTCGTATGAAAGGATATTTTGAATATCTGATCTTTCTAAAGGAACTACAATAATAGAGTCACCAATGGACTTCTTAAGCATAGAGACGTGGAACATAGGATGAATGGACGACAAGTCTACGGGCAAATCAAGCTCATAAGATACTTTCCCAACATGACTCACAATTCTGTAAGGGCCAATATACCGGGGACTAAGCTTTCCTTTTTTGCCAAATCTCTTCACCCTTTTCATGCGTGAAATCATCAGGTACATTAAATCACCAACCTCAAACTCGAGGTCCTTTCTTCTCACATCCGCATATGATTTCTGATGACTCTGGGCTATTTTCAATCTTTCTCTAATCAACTGGACCTTCTCCATAGCTTAAAACACTGCATCAGGCCCAAGTAAAGAAGCCTCACCCACTTCAAACCAACCTATGTGTGATCTATATCTCCTCTCATAAAGAGCCTCAAATAGGGCCATATCTATGCTAGAATGGTAACTATTATTATAAGCGAACTCAATCAATGGCAAATGCTCATCCCAACTACCTTTGAAATCAAGAGCACACGCCCTCAATATATCTTCTAGAGTTTGGATAGTCCTCTCTTCTTGACAATCTATTTGAGGGTGGAAAGATGAACTAAGATGGACTTGGGTACCAAGACCCTTATGAAAGGCTCTCCATAACTGGAAAGTAAACTGAGTACCCCTATATGAAATGATAGACAAGGGAACTCCATGCAGTCTGACTAAATATCTGTTGTACAGCTTAGCATAATCTTCAGCTGTGTAAGACGTGTGAACTAGAAAGAAATGATTTGACTTAGTCAACCTGTCTACAATAACCCAAATTGAAGTATGCTGACGACGCGAACGGGGTAAACCAGTCACAAAATCCATATTCACCTCTTCCCACTTCTAAGTAGGGATACCAAACTCTTGTAATAAACCACCAGATCTTTGATAATCTACCTTAACCTGTTGACAAGTTTCAAACTTAGCTACAAACTCTTCTATATCTCTCTTCATACCACTCTACTAATAGATTTTCTGCAAGTTGCAGTACATCTTGGTAGATCTTGGATAATTGGAATAACGTACACCATGTGATTCCACCATAATTTAATGTCTCAAATCATCAACACATGGCACACACAATCTGCTCTGGTATCTCAACGCGCCATCTCCCTCTTGGGAGAAAACCTCTACCTCTTGGTCTTTAACTAACTCCTTCAGTTTGAACAAACTAGAACCCTTGTCTTGCTTCTCCTTCACTTCCAAAACTAGGGAATATTCGGAACTACTCTAAACCCAAACATTCCCTTCAGCTGAATCAACAAACCTAACACCCAATCTAGCCAAAGGATGAACTTCTCGAACTAACTCTTTCTTATCTTTATCCATATGAGCAATACTGCCCATAGACAATCTACTAAGGGCGTCTGCCACTATATTGCCCTTGCCTGGATGATACAACACACTCATATCATAATCCTTCAATAATTCTAACCACCTTCTCTGATGCAGATTTAACTCTCTCTGGGTAAACATATACTGGAAGCTTTTTTGATCCGTGAACACATCAACATGCACACCATACAAATAATGTCTCCAAATTTTCAAAGCAAACACAACAACAGCTAATTCAATATCATGAGTTGGGTAGTTCTTTTCATGAGGCTTAAGCTATCTAGAGGCATAGGCTATGACCTTTCCTCTCTGCATCAGAACACAACCCAAACCAACTCTAGAGGCATCATAATACACCACAAAATTGTTTGTACCATCAGGTAATGTTAACACTAGGGATGAAGTGAGCGAGTCTTTAATCCCTAAAAACTCTTCTCACAGGAATCTGACCACAGAAATTTAACTTTCTTTAAGGTCAATCTAGACATAGGAGACGCAATAGATGAGAAACCCTCAACAAAACGTCTATAATAGCCAGCTAAACCCAAGAAACTCCTAATGTCTGATGGTGATATAGGTCTAGGCCAATTTCTTACGGCTTCTGTCTTTTGGGGATCAACTCTAATACCCTTACTGGAAATGATATGACCAAGAAAAGCTATTGATCTTAGCCAAAATTCATATTTGCTAAATTTGGCAAACAATTAGAGATCTGTAAGATTTTGCAACACAATTCTAAGATGGTCTGCATGATCATCCTCACAATAAGAGTAGATGAGTATATCATCGATAAAGACTATGACAAATATGTCTAATTACTATTTGAACACTCTGTTCATTAAGTCCATGAAAGCTGCTGGGGCATTGGTTAGCTCGAAAGACATGAGTAGAAACTCATATTGATCATAACGGGTTTTGAAAGCTGTCTTTGGGATATCACATTCCCTTACTTTAAGCTGATGATAGCCGGATCTAAGGTCTATCTTTGAGAAATAACTTGCACCTTGGAGTTGATCAAACAGGTCATTAATTTTAGGAAGATGGTATTTATTCTTGACTGTGACCTTATTTAGCTGACGACAGTCAATGCACATCCTCAATGAACTATTTTTATTTCGTACGAATAGGATATGAGCGCCTCATAGAGAAACACTAGGCCTTATGAAACCTTTATCTAAAATATCTTTAAGTATCTCTTTCAACTCTTTAAGCTCTGCGGGATCCATATGATATGGAGGGATAGAAATAGGCTGAGTATCTGGGAGAAGGTCAATACCGAATTCTATTTTCCTATTAAGAGGTACCCCTAGCAAATCTTTGGGAAAGACATCAGGAAACTCACTGACTGACTGAACTATTGGAGTCTTAGACATGGTGTATTTAACTCAAACAAGATGATAGATAGACCCTTTGTAAATAAACTTTCTAGTATTTAGATAAGATATGAAATGACTCTTGGGAGACACTGAATTACCTGACCACTCAAAGACTGGCTCATTTGAAAAAAAAACTTCACCACTCGGGTGCGACAATCTATAGATGCATAACAAGAATGGATCCAATCCATACCAAGAATAAGATCAAAGTCAACCATATCTAACTCTATTAGGTCTGCTAATATGACTTTATGAAGGACAGTGATAGGACACTTTTTATAAATCTATTTGGCAATAACTGACTCACTTACTGGGGTAGAAATAAAGAAAGGCTCAGGGATTTTTCAGAACTTATTTCAAAATTTACTACAACTAATGGGGTCACATAAGAGAAACTCAACCCAAGGTCTAGCAACACATAAACATCCAGATGAAAGAAACGAAGCATACCAGTAACAACATCTGGAAAATCTTCCTGCTCCTGGATGGATGGTAAAGCATAAAACCTATTCTGGAGCTGACCGCCAATGGTACTAGATGATGCGCCCTGGGGAGGGGCTGGGCGACCTAGAGAGGCTGGTGCACTATTAGCTTGGGTCTGAGGACGAACATCTCTATTTCCCTGTCTTGTATGAGGGTACTCTTTAACCCCGTGACCCATCTGGCCACAACTATAACAACCTTTCTAACCCCACAAATAGTCACCCGCATGATTCTTACCACACTTAGCACATGGGGGATGATTGGGCTTCCCACTCACACTATTCTGAGATCTAGACTTCGACGACCTACCCCACTGCTTCTGTCTGTTCCTAGGTACGAGAGCACTAGCTGAATATGGTGCAGACATAGATGAATGATTATGAAACTGTGAATGATTCCATCCTTGAGATCTAGCCTAGCCATACTCAAACTGCCCTGTTCTAGCCTTCTTATTTACTCCCTCTCTTTCCTTTAACTTATCTGCCTCAATCTGCTAAGCATGCATCATCAATCTAGCAAGATCCATGTCTCCAATGAGCATAGCCGTCCTACACTCCTTAACCACCAACCCAGACACACCGGTCATAAACTTACTCATGCTTGACCTAGGGTCAGCCATCTGATCAGGGACATACTTAGACAACTGGTTGAACTTGAGGCAATACTCTTTCACTGTCATTGAGCCCTGACTCAGGTTCATGAACTCTTCTATCTTAACTTCCCTCATCTCACATGGGAAGAACTTATCTAAGAATGTATCCTGAAATAGCTGCCAAGTCACGGGAGCTATATTCTCCCATTTACTTTTCTTCCATATCACTACCCAATCATATGCAATATCCTTCAGCCTATAGGATGCCAATTCTACAATATATTCTTCAAAAACATACATAATGCGGGTGATCTTCTTCACCTCATCTAGATAAAACTATGGGTCCTTACCTGCTTTTGACCCAAAGAATTCCCGCGGGTTCATTCTCATAAAATATTAAATTTTGGCTGCGGCTAAGTCCCTGTCTTACTGAAGTGGGACTGCAGACTGAAGGTTGCCCCAAACATTAGCTGTCACATCTTGGGCTAGCACCTGAAAGGCAACCCGAAACTCTACATGTGACACATTCTCATTCAAAGGATTTGTGGGCTGAGGTGGCTAGCTATCAATCCTGCGTGTGTTATCTCGGCGAGGAGGGATTTTCTATCATGTGAAAGCATGAGTAATAAGAAGATAGAGACACTGAATACATGACAGTTCATGAAAAAAAATGATTTTCTAAAATGCTCCATAGCCTCTTGCTCATAGATGTGGTGCGCTTCACAACGATGATCAAGACTCTACGTAATATGGCTTGTCTAACTCCCTAGGACTCTCTAAACCTTAGGCTCTAATACAAAGTTTATAATGCCCCAAAATTTAGTTCTCGGGATGCCACACGGTGCTCTGAACTATAAGTAGTCCTGAGCTAACCCTGGCTGCCTTTTACTAAATCTGAATCTCAAAATAGGGGATACAAATATAAAATCATAATTAATATGGAAAAACTGTATTAATTATCTTAGTATATCTAAAAATGCTAATCTCATTAGTCTGATAAGGAAAATACTGAGAATCTAAATACTGCAACTAAAATCTAAAACTGAATCTAATAGTCCGACAAACCTCTACTAACTGAATCTAGAGAGTCATTGGGATAGGCCCCAACTGACCCAAATTATTTGAAATGAATACTGAATCAGCTACTAATAAACTAGAAATATTAATAGCTAAGTCCCTAAACTATGAGGACTCACCAACTGCAGAGATATAGATGAGATGCTCAAAAATCACACACGCTGCTGAGACTAAGCACCAGAACCTACATTTTGAGACAATGTAGCACATAGATGTATATGTGGATCAGTACTTTGGGAATGTACTGAGCATATGAGGGTGAATGCAATAAGTATGCAATATCTTCACAATTAATAAAATCATGCATGCTAAAGGTAAATAACTCACAAAGGCTGGAGTAATCTGAAAACTGAAGATCATAAATCATGAATAATAAAGCATATAGTATAAAACTTGTGAGCCATTACACTTAGTTCTGAAATCTATTTTCTGTTCTTATTCTCGAATCATGCACGCTATGTGAAATCTATAAGTTTGTATCAAAAGTCTTATGTAAAACAATATTTTCAACTCAAGAACTTTAAAGCTATAGAGAAAATACTTTATCTTAAGGGTTTAGAACTATGAAAACTTATTCTGTACGGGAGGCTCTTCTAACCGACATAAACCATGTGAGCATTCATAGAGTTCAACATTTTTGTCCCCCTAAGGAGGAATCCTCACATCGGGGAGAGGAGTCATACTCTTTCCAGAGAGTATAACCTATCTAAGTGATCACATATCTATCATCCTCGTAGAAGTGGGAACAATCTAAATCCTACATTGGCACGTAGTTCTGGGTTATGAAACCATAGTAACGTACCCAACTCGGTGCTAAATACTACTCCCACTAAATCTGTATTCTCATTCTGATGGAAATCCACTTTAAAATAGTATAATGGTTTATAATGAAAACTAACAGTTTATCTGTAGAGCTAAATCTATAATCTAAATTTGTAAAGTAGATTTCATAGCTATTCTGAGACCAAAAGGTCAAATCTTTATCAATAATCTAAAAAAAAATCTAGTCATAGGGTGCTTATAGCACAAAAAATCTTGAAATAGAAATCTTTAATTAGGGCTTAATGACTCATACATCAAACTCATGTTAAAACATCATAATGTTCATGCTTGGTAATGTAAACATTTATAAATCAACTTGAAATCTGGAAATTTCTGCAATATCAATGGAAATATGAACATAATCATGTAATTAAACTTCTAAATCACTGAAAATCTCATAAACTTGTAATTAATAATAATGGGTATAAAACCTAACTCGAATTTCATGGGAAATCATATAATATTCAATGAATTTGTAATTGAAATAAGTTTTTGGGCACATGGATGAAAGGATTATCCTTGAAAACCCCACATACCTTAATCGATGATCTTAGATGAAAAGCTTGAACCTTGGACTCCTATTGTTTCTTTGGAGATGATTTCTTAGAGTTCTTGAATTGGGAATCCTTAATCTTTAATTTCTTTGGAGAATTCATCGAGGAATTTGATTTCTTGGTGAGTAAGCTTTAATGATCTAGGTTTTTGTTTAAGAGTATTTTGGTGAAAAGTGGGTATAATATGCTTAGGATGGGTTAAATGATCTGTTATTCACGATTTGGGGATAGAGAAAAGACCAAAGAGCCCCTTTTAAAATTTTACTAGGACTGGAAAAAAATCCTGAAATTGGCCTACGGCACTGCGCACCGTTATCGCCGTGACCTACTGGAAACTGCCAACTGGGACCTGGAAAATCTCCACAATGCAAAGATATCATGATACACTTTTGGATTGACATTTTGGCCACCTCTGGGACGTACCACAATCGCTGAGGCTCACTGGAAAGTGACAATTGTGAAATGGGACATCACCGCGACGCGATGGAATCGCAAAATCTTACTGAAAATTGGCAATTGGGATTTTGAACCTCTCCGCGATGCACCACAATAGGGGAGTTTTACTTGAATTGACAATTGTTATTTAAACTATCTCCGCGACGTTCTAATGACCGAATTGATGGTGTTTTGCGACTGGAACTTAAAATCGCCATAACTTCTCATCCTGTTATCGAATTAAGGTAAATCTTATATCGTTGGAAAGCTAATTCAATTTCATACACATTGGAGGGTCTAAATCTAGAAAATTATACATGTATGAAAAGTTATTCTCTCTTGAAGACAACACTTGACATTTTCAATGCTAAATTGAACTAGGTAAAGTACGGGGTGTTACACCCAAGGACATCAAACCTAGGCTATGATACTATCTCTTTCACGACCTAAACCAGGTCCTGGACATAATGGTTATATCAAGTCCAACATAGACCCGAGATCACCCCTTCCACCTAACCAAACCAAACACAACGACCCTTAATATCATGTAAATTCTAAACATATAACAAAATAACATGTGACAAGCTTACAAAAAATCATAATAAGTCTATAACTGATGATTGATGATCGGTCAAACAATCGACCCACACCGGCTAATATCCACAGTAATCCAAACAAGCCTTCTAAACAAAGAACCAAAAACTAGTCTTGGTCGGGACATGTCCTTGACTTTGACAGATGACAATGAGAATGAAAATGACAATGTTAATGATAATGAAGGTAACTATAAACTCAAATATAAGGATGAAAGCTGGTGAAATACGTAAGACTTCTGGGGTATGGAAGCTCACCACTTCACTCCAATACCACAAACCAACAGACCTAACTAACTGACCTAAATCTATATAGTAAAAGTAGAAGAAGCTTCGGTGCCTGCATTGCATAGGGATACAGTGTCCAAAGATGGTTAGTGGGGTGAACACTAGCATGTAATTCAAGGATAAGGACAACATAATACCATGATCAATAGTTTAAAATCATTCAAAACCAATGCACATAATCCAATGTATATACATAGATATATCACATGTCGGGGTAAGGAACAAGGCTTAGCATGAGCTTTAAAACTTTAGCCTAGACTGTGTAGATCAGCCATCATAACATGTACCCACATTCTATATGGGTTGCAACTCTCACCCCTGGTCAGGCCCTAATGCGTATAGCTTTTCGAACTAGAGAACAATCTTATATATATGCACGGGGGTGATAACTCCCAGACTGTCCCTCCTTAGAAGGATAAAGCGGTTGCTATCAAAATATAGCAACCCAACTAGGTTGGTGTCTATCCCACTGGGTATAGGATGGAAATCTGTCTCAAACTTGTTGAAATCATCAAGAAGTGCGAAAAAGTAAAAAGGGGGATTTGTAGTAACTAGCTAAAAGTAACAAGTCTTGATTGCTTTTGGATGTAAATAATCTTAGACGAACACTAGGCATGTGTTCTCTCTAGCTTCTCAACTCAGTAAACATATTGTGAACTATCAAACTATTACAATATTTTGCATGCAGAATCTGGTAAGTTATTTACCATCAATAGTTTTTTGGACGAGCTGACAGATTTCACCCTTTACCTGTTGAGTCACAGGATGTCGCCTTACTAACCATTATCCTGGATCCCAGTTAACTATTAATTTTTTGAGTATAAATTTATTAGATGATAGATAACCATCTTACGTAGATAATACCTATTAGCGTGGATCAACAATTAATCTTCAAATTACTATTGTGATTTTTTTCCTAGTCACTACTCCTCTTTTGGAGTAAGTAGCAATAATCTAGTCGGGATCTTAACGTTGTCTACCACTAAGAAATCAATAAGAATGAATAAAACCCAATACATGCAAGAATCTTTATCTTGAACGACTTGGCACTTCCTGTACTTCATTAATCCATAGGGTTCCTACAACCCTAGCTAAGAGAATTAGCCATTCATAGTTATGAGATCAATCATGAAATCCACAAATAAAATTACAAAATCAATCTCACAATAATATGAGAAGAAATCCCAAAGTCTTAAATTAAATAACAAACCAAGAACAATGAGATTATAAGATAGCCCATAAGGGCTTACTCCTGAATATGTGAATGAATGAATCAAAATGTGAATACAAATCCTATAGGGTATTTATAGATTACAAGAACCCTAGAAATCATATCCTAACTAAAATAGGAAAACTTAATTACCCATACCTAATAAGACTTAAAAAAAACATATGAGTGTAATTGGGATACATGGAAACCCTACAAAATAATTTTGGAATGAGTCAAAAAAGTTGAGGACGGTGGCTACTTATGATCGATACTTGCGCCCTGTAGAGTGAGTGTAAGTAGTACCCTTGGCCTTCGGAGTGAGTGCAAGTAGTGACCGCAAGTGCCAGGACCAAAAAATCACATAGCTCTTCTCTCAAGATTTTGGACTTCTGGCACATACTTTGCCCACATGTTGACTTAGCAAGTGTCAGGAGTAATATTTTCATCTCTTCTTCAACTACCCTACATGTTTTGGTCATGAACAAGCCAAAAATTTTCACGAACACCCATTATTGCTCATTTAATTAGCCAAAAGCATCACTTTTCATTTTTTTTCTTGAATTTAACATCCAAAACACATCAAATATAACAAAATAGCCTTAAGTACATATATATTCTCTAAGTTTAAGCATCATAAGTGCTATATTTCTATAGCACATTAGGGGGACTCAAACCTCCTAATCATAGACTAAGGTGACTTGAGCACCCAATCGTGTAATGATGTGTGGGGAACTCGAACCTCCCTAATCATGTAATTTTAATGAGGAGGACATGAACCTCCCTAGTCAATTAGACTTTCGCATCGGCAAATGCAATTTCTAGTATTAGTCACTCAGACCTCTACTTTTATGACTCAGCTGCACGACCCCCATTAAAGCCCAATTAAAAACATTTATCACACAATCCCATACATTGTACTACAATTCACGTTTAGGCTTATATTGTTGGTATCATCGTACCAACTACACTTGAAAGGGAACAACAACATGCCAAAATAATTACATCAGTTGGGGAAATCACAACCCCCTTGGATCAATTTTACAAATTCCCATATTTCTCAGAATTATAAATCAATTTCACAATATGGGGTTGGGCTCATTACTACTTCAAAAGCTACAAGTTTGGGAAAATCACAATTCCCTATTTCATTCACCTTACCCATGAACCCATAAGTTCAAAATCATAATTAAAGCATGATTAATCACATGTAAAACCATGAGAAAATATTGTCCAACAAAAAGCATTCAAAATCCTCAACCCTTGATTTCAAACTAGCACAAATATCTAATGAACATTACTTTAAAACACATGCTTTTAAAAAATTAATAATGCAGGAAGAGTAACATGCTTAAAATAACAAGTTTCATGAAAAAAATCCAACCCTTAAGCCCTTGATGACCTACTCCTTAGAAACCCTAAGTATGACTGCTTGAGAGAATTAAAAGAAGCTATTTGAAAGTGTTTTAGTGAGTTAATAATGCTAATGGGGTCTCTAATAGGGTTTTAAGTCATGGATTATAATTGGAGAAGAGGGTAAATGTCCAAAGTGCCCTTAATGAAAAGACTAAAAAATTATTGCAAGTGACTATGGGTCACTGTATGACTCGTATAGACACATTACGACTCAGATCCCTGAGTTGTAACCAAGGCAGTTCACAGGACACCCATACACTATTGACCCTATGACTCAACTAACACCACTTGCGTAGGGTCCAGTTGTAATCAATACAAAACCCAATTAAGTAAACACTAGACATCTTATGATTTGCACGTGACGACTCATAACAATTCCTTACAACTCATAGTGAGCCACTCATACTCAGAGCAGAACTTTGCCATTAAATTTCTAGATTGGTTACAATTCGATCCCAGTGACTCGTCATGTGTCTTTATGACTTGTGTCCCCAAGTCATACCCAGGACAGTAACTCCAAACAACATTCACTAGACACCTTCTGACTAGGGTCACCTAACCCATCAAGACACCCTACGACTCATGGTGTAAGTCATAGTTAGGACAACGAGGATAAAATTATAGAAATTTTCAAGGACCAAAAATCTCAGGCGTTATAATGCTCTATACATTAAAAAGTACTAATCATATACCTCTTCTACCTATATTTTTAATGTGATATAGATTCAAATGCTTACTATCAAGATCATCGTCTAGCAGATTACAACTTCCAACTAAGATATGATGAGTTCTATTTATTCAAGGAATTAAGTTAGTTTGCAGTTCTAATATCTTATTTCTATTTGTATATATTAATTAAGGATAGCTAGGGTTGATGTCCAACTACCTATACTTAGTATTAGTTGAGGCTTCATAGATAGTCAGTTAGAGTTGTTATATTTAGTTCCTATTTTTTTTCAAATTATAGTTCACGTAAATAAAATTTTTAATGGAAATATATCAAACCAGTTTATTTCATGATTATGCTTTCACTCAATCATTATATCTCTTATTCATTTTTATATTTAGTTTCTTATACATTATGCCAACTTTATGGGATAACTTGGGATCACTTGTGGTTCTATGCACCATGTTGTGACTAGGTGGTAGATTTGGGTCATGACAAATTTGGTATTATAGCATAAATATTAAGTGTCTAGGCTGTCTATGAAGCCTTGTTTTATAGATTCTTGAAAAATAGTACAAAGATATCTATACTTTTCTTAGAGAGGCTATAGAACATTTAGGAAATGTTTTCCCTTCTTCTACATCTCAAATTATTTAGTAGAGATTTTCTTTAAGAGACTTTTATAGATCCGAGCACTGCTCTATTTCCGCTAACTATGCTTCATTTTTAAGGTAATAGAAATAGTCAAGCTTAAATCTATATCGATGAATTTTTCTTAGAGAAGTCTATAGGATTTTATGAGAATGCACAACGGCTTGAGAGGAGCCTATCATTACTAAATTTTGTAATTGAAAGAATTCACTCTTTTTTATGTGAATCATGCATTAATTCAAAGTCATATATGCTGTCAAACCCCTTTTTAGAACCTTATAGTAGATGACCCTAAAGAAGGAACATGTATGCATCTATATCAAAGTATTAGGTAGTGCTTTCCCTAGAGTTATAATGATTTGGGATATATTATGGGATAGAAAAAATAGTAACGCCCTGAGAAAGAGTATAAGAGGTGGTAACAGTTGATTATTTTCATAAATATTTGAGTGGACTAGTGTTTCCTAATTCCTATCATTGTAAACTGGTATAGTGTATAAGAATTGGTAGGGATATCATGTTGAGTTTTAGACCACAAGAGTGAATTGTGGATGATCAAACTAATGAAGAGGGAGAGTTTTGGATTACAGAAAGAAAGGTGTGCCCAGGGTATTGAGATACTTCAAAATATTCTAAGTTGGTAAGCATTAAGTTATAGTATGATGGCTATGGAGGATAGAGAAAGTTAAGAGAGTTATCTTATATGGAAGTACTCACATCGGGTTTACACTTTCACATATAGTATTTCAAGGGGAGTTTAGTATTTCTATGTATATTCTTACCTTGATTTCTAGAGTAAGGAGATTATAAATTTAGTTTAGAGTTTATTGAAGAGGTCCACATACATAGAATGATGACTTGTGATGTAGGGGGAGATGTTAGGACAAAGAATCAATTTAGGTTTTCAAATTCAAGTAGTAATACTAGTGAGTTATATAACATAGGGCAGATATTCAACCCATATTTATTTTAGTATTTTATGTTCTTAAGTTATTATGACACTCTACTCATGTTGTACATTTCAGTGCTATGACATGTATTTTATACAGAATGATATCCATTACGAATTCCTAAAATAGAAAGTAATAGCCCACTCCATAGTATGGATCATACTCTATGAATCTATGGATTCTAATCCCATTTCATACAACCCATGACTCATGCAGTCATGTTTTATAGTATGATTAGTTCTAAGTAATCATGATATGTCCTTAATGATTAGTAAGATCACACTATGTCATGCTCACAGATTAGATCTCTTGAACAAGTTGTTTCATATTTTAATTTACTCCTCAACCCTTATTTTAGTACCAATGTTATGAAAATTCTGAAGATAATATTTCACAGTGTCCCTTTTATTCTAGATCCTCATGTTCTAGTTCATTAGTGACCTTTCTTATAATTTTATGGTGATATTAATAGCAATTAAGTATAGAATTTAATGATTTTTATATATACTGGTAGATGATGACTTATGATGGTTTGTGACTCTCTTATTAAAACTTAAGGTTGATTGTTTAAGGTGGCAAGATGAAGTGTTCACAGTGGATATAGAATATAGATCCATGTAGTTGAGACCAGTGTAGTCATTTTAGTGGTAGTGCTTTATATATCAGATTTAGGTATGAATAGATAAGAGCATATAACTAGACTTAGCCTTTGGCAGCCATATATAGTGTCCCCTTAAGAGGGTTAGAAGTTTCAGCAGTTCAGTTGGTATTTTCTTATGACAAAGCAAGGTTGAGAAATTATTTCTAAGTTGGAAAGTTATCATTTGCATTACTTAATGCATATTAGTCCTAACCATACCTCCTTCCCTAGATGATATATTTTATGATCGGTAACTTCAAACCAAAAGTGGCTCATGTACAACCCCAAATCATTCCTATTATATGAGCCCAAATCAACAAATTAGGATGCTCAGTCCTTGTTAAGATTTTTATTTAGATATCTCACTCATATCATGCCTTCGAGTTATCCCCGTAGTGTTATTTAGAAATTCTAACAAGAAGCATTGAAGGTAATAGATATTCCTTTCTTAGTAAATCTTAGAATTTTCTTCTCTTTTACTAATCATTTTGCAGTTCTATGTGTACATATATTTCATGAGTGCCTCAATTGTATTCTAAACTCTTAGGATGAACCAGTCCTTATAAACATCATTTCAGTTTGGACATCAGACATACAGTTCCAGTAATTTTCCTTTATTTCTTTTAGTCGTACTCTCCTAAGTCTATGTCTGTGCCTATTCCATTCAAGTCTTATCTATATTTTTGTTGTGGGTAAATACAATTAAGTCTTATTCTCATTCAAAATTTAGTTCAAGGTAATAGTTTCCTCCTTATTACTTTTCTCACATGTCTTAGTATGTAATAATGAATTCAGTCTAGTCTAAATTTTAGTTAGATATTCAATTATTATGTTAGTATTCATCTCTCAGAACTCAGAATTAGTATTTCAGCTCTTTCCTTATCTCTTCATCTTTGTTAGTTTTTATTTGAGGAAATGATCTCAAGGGGAGATATTATAATGCCCTTCTCTAAAATTTGAGCTAAGATTATAACCATTCTTCAATTTTGTATAGATCTAAAATCAATAATTTGGTAGTATGAGATGTGCTTTAGATATGTATTAAGGCCAGCAGTAACTCCTAGCTCGTAGTTAAGTTTAAAGCTTCCTTACAAATCAAATCCTCTTATAAGATCTTACTAGGGTCAACTTCAAATGAGTATAACTTGTAGAATAGAAAGATTTTTTAGGCTAAAAAACTGCCAAATTAATTTTTTTTGAGTCTTCATTCTAATACATATGATCGATTATAAACTCAATTCCAGAGCAAGGAGTTGTGGCCATTTTAGTGATGGGGTTTTAAGCTATTTCTTCCAATGAACATTGGTTGAAAGGATGATTGTTCCATGTACTCATCTGTATTAATCAAACCCAAAAATCTTGAGTATTTTAAATTTACTTCTCTATCCATAAGAGAGAGTAATGATCATTTGAATAACCAACGAGTTGTTGTTGGTGGTTGTGGTTATGAGTTTGAACTGACTTGACTACTAACAACCAGTCATGGGATGAATTGTTAGAGGGGCCAAAGATAATCCCTTGGCTTGTTTGATGGAGTACAAAGAGTAATAAAAATCCTATATAACCAATGAGCACAATAAATGATCATTGGTAGATCCAACTAATCATTTATTGGTTCATCTGTCACGACGGGCAGTTTTCAGTTACATTTTTATAATGGGTAGTTTAGTCTTTTCCTATTATGTAAACTCCTATACTATATAATTTGGATATTCCATTAATGATTATTAAGTTAAAATACTTAAATCTCCCATTCTCGTATAAATTCAATCGACACTTTGAAAAAAATCAGAGAATACAAAATGACCCTTCCTCCCTAAAGCTATAAAACTAGGGTTCACCATCTTCAAGCTTTATGTTCAATATTTTCACTTCTTGGTATGTGAAATTTCATCAATTGGTATCCTTCTACCCATTGATCCCCTAAGTGGACTCAATTTTTCGGTTTTGTTCGTTCTTCAGAGCTCAGGATTTCATGAAAAGTATGAGTTTCTTTGTACTTTAGTATACCATAAAAAATAATCCATCAATACATGTCTTCCATGAAATTCAATACGTTAATGGAGTTATATTGATGAACCCCAATATATATATGTGTGTGTGTGTGTGTATAATTCATGATATTGGACTTGTGTTGCACAAATTCATATTCAATTAAGAGTATAATAATTATCATAATTATCATGAGTATTTACATTCTTCAAAGATGGCAGTTATGAAAATTTTATGACTTAGTATTTCATGAATTTGATAGCTCAATATGTAGTCCTCCAGTACCATATGTTTTTGAATACTTTCTGATAAAGTGTCTATAATTCAATCTCAGACATCAGTATTATTGAACTATTCAGTATTATCAGGAAAAACATATTCTAAATAGTATTTTCAAATAATACATATTGTCAAATTATTAGCATCTTCTTGAGTTAGGATATAGGGTTCAAGTCTGATCTTATATGATTCCTTCCAAATCCCAGTCCTTATATATTTCTTCTATGCATTTACTCAAGCCATCTCATGTCTCCCACTAATTTACAATTCTCACTATTAAAAATACATGGTATGTATGTGTACTCATATCATAATCAAGAGCTTTGAGTTATAACAGAAAGATGCATGGTAACCATGATATCCATATTTGTCATCAATGCTTTTGAACATTTTTTCAAAAAATAAGTTTGACGATTGGTATGGTATTTGTAATGCCATCAATGGTCGTGGATTAGTTTTATTATAAAAGTAAAGCCCACTAGTAGTATGACCATTAGTCTGCTCATCTATGATTATGATTAGTTTGACATCCAGATATGTCACCAAGAGTATTCTCATAAGCTATCAGCTATGTTAAATTGGGAGTAGTATTTAGTAGCAAGTATATACAAGAATGAAGGCTCACCCATTCGTTAGGCTGAGACCGATATGTTATGGAAACAAGGCACTGTTGATGCTTAAAACCATGAATTATTGTAGGTACTTAGGTTGTTTTAGTGGATATGATTCACTTTTGTGTTTATTTCAGGTAAATCAGGTCTACAGTAGTGTTAGGAGGAAAATAGAAGACAAAGACTTGAAAAGGCCAAGTCTAATCAAGATACGAGTCACCTCATGAGTCGTCAGCATATCATACGACTCGTAGGATGGACCGTAAGCACAACAGAACCAAATCCCTAAACAAAAGACTAAGTGAAGAAAATCTACAACTCAGCTATACGAGTCGTATACTTTGCATACGGGTCATGAATAAGAGTCGTAAGAAAAACAGTGTCCAAAGATATAATCTAGAGTTAAAGTCTCAAAAGTATATAAGTTGAAATCAAACTATAATAAGACCAGTGTCCAAGCTTGGAAAGAAGAAAGTCCCAGGTTAATACGAGAACATGACATGAGTCGTATGATCAAGATATGACTCGTGGCAGAAGTTGTATGATGAATAAAAAATTGAAGCCATGGGAGACCAAACGCTGGAATGGATATAAAAAGCCATGGTATAACTCGTATGATGAGCATAAGAGTGTCTATACGAGTCGTACCATGCACCGACTTAACATTACCTTTTCCATTTTTATTAGGATTTCTTAGTATTTTCGAGATACTAGAAATACCTAAGGGTTTCTCATTTATTTGGTTACACACTTTGATATTTTTTCACACACTTTAGCATTATTTTACATTATTGATACTTTGTTCTGGAGCTTTTGGGTTTTTATTCAATTGAAGACTTTAGATTTTATTTATCTCATTATTGTGCACTTAATTACATGCTTTCTTTATTGATTATCATGGATTATTGCATGAACACGAGAGGCTTCCCTGACTAGGGTTATGGGAAACCTGGTGGATTAGCTTATGCAAGGGAAGTGGGAGATTCATCTGTTCTAAAGTAAACTGCATGCATCTTAATCTTCTTCATTAGAAATGAACTTAGAGCTACTGCTGAAGCTTGGGGATAACCTGTATTCATAAGCATCCTTTCAAGGGAAGTTTGTGATTAGGACAAGAAGATTAAGACAGTAATTTTCCATCATTATCATTATTACTATTCTGCTATCTTATATAATCAACTCGAGACTCAAAAGGTATGATTTGAACTGAAGTCATAGACAAGGAGAAATAAGGAAACACCTTGAGACTCACAAGGTAAAGGGTAAGATTTATCAACATATTCAAAAGACGGTTGATGATACATAGCTAATCGAATTTACATGCAGAGCAGTAGAATAGGGGGTTGAACACAAAAAACTTATGGAGTTAGGAAGTGAGGGGGATCACAGTCCTAGTGTTCATCTTCGATTTTCTACAACTCAAAGCACTCAAGTTTGGTTACTACTTTATGATTACTTGCAACCTCCCCCCGTAACGACCTAATTTTTTCTGGAACTGGAAGGTCACACGGTTCTCATAATCCTGAAGGACCACAAGCTGAACCTCTACTGATATCTATACTTGAGCATTGCATAATATCGGTAATAAATACAAAAAATAGGAAAAAACTAGCCATAAGGTTCAAAACATCTAGAATACTAAAAACTAAAAACTGAATACTGATACATCTGTTTGAAAAGCCTCTAAACGGTCATAACTGTGGAGTTGATAGGACATGTCTCCAAATAACTCCGTCTACTAAAAATAAACTAAATCTGATACGATAATAAAATAAGGATCATCCTCGAATGAAGAGGACTCACGGATATGTCTACTACTAATGACTGAGACTGAGCTGCAAGGGGTACTCTGGATCTCGTTCCTCTAAACCTATGGTGTCAAATAAAACACCATAGTTCAAATGTGTCTGTATGGAAATGTACTGAGTATAAAGATGAGGTAAGGCTAAATGCAAGGGCTTATGCATGAACAATTACTTAACTGAATAATCATGAGAATACTGAATGAGGACATATGCATGAATGCATAAACCATAACTGAAAAATCACAACTTGAAATACTGAAACTCAGATACTGCTTTACTAATATCTGAACTCACTACTACTACTGCGATACTGAACAACTGAATCTCCTAATATAGAAAACTGAGTACTGAAATCGAGGTCAGTCCTATCTAGTAAGTGATCTCAGAAACTGATGATACTAAAGATGATTAACTGAATCTACTCATATCAACAACTGAAAGCTGCGCTTACTACTTTTGTTATCTGGCTGCATGATACAAAGTTCTAAACTGAATACTTGAATACTACTAGATCAGAGATGAGTACTGAACTGAGGCTAGAATATAAGTAATACTGAGATTACTGAGATTTCTTAAGTTCTTTATCTGTCTGAGAGTACAGAGTTCTATAACTCACTGAGTTCTGAGAATCATGGCTTAACCAAGATTATCGAGGAAACTGACACGGGCTCTAGAATGCAACTAATTTGTCAGGTATAAATACCCCCAAGACTCGATAACATAAAAGTAAAACATAACCATTCTTGAATAATCAAGACCATGAACATTCATTCACCATCACAGTCACTAAAGTATCTCTTCAAGTATTTAGAAATCATAAACATGTGACAGTATAGGGAGACATGCTATTGGCTCATACTCCATTCAACATTGTCTTACATCAAACACTCAACACTTATTAAAGTCTTAGCATGTATCGAAGAGCACATAATTAGGGAATTTCATGCTATCATATCACAATTCATTCACTAAGGCTTTTCAACAAACACTTGGCATACATGGGTTTGCACACAATTGGGGATTTCTTGTCCACATGCTATAATGACTCTAATTCTTTCACATAAGCATTTTATCAAACATATGGGGAGTATGATTTGGTTATTTCTACACTTAATTGACATAAACACATCACCTAACATGCAACTTGAATAGGGTTTATCATGAACATCATATGAATATCATATACTAGGATCAAAGCTTGAAACTTTGTAAACAAAACATGAATTAAAACTCAATAATAACAAGAACTTTAATTTCAATTCACATGAATCATGAAAACTCATAAATATAAGATCTTTCAATTTAGAAAAGGATTCTTGAGCTTCTTCGGTGGAAGGAACCCAAAAATCAACATTTACATACCTTGTTACATGATTCTCAGAAGATTTACGGAGGAATCTTGATGACTTGGGTCTTGAATTAGAAACCCTAGGTCTTGTTCTTGATTTTTCAAGAGAGAAAATATTTTGATTTGGGGAAAGATTGATGAATAAAGAAGTATTTTCATTATTTAGGGTATAGATCCCTTATATAGACTAGTTTGGGGCTTTAGGAAATTAAAAATTGGTCCTTAAAATTTAAAAACGGAATATAAAAATTCCAATTTCACATACTGGTGCGTGCGACTCGGTGGAATCACGCCAGCTAACTGGAAATTGGACAATTGGGAAACTGGTTGGAGGCGCGATGCGGTGGAAATCATGTTGCCCCCCTTGGTTGCGAACTGGAAAGGCACCGCGATGGGGTGAAATTGCGTTGGTGCACTGGAAATTGACATCTATAAAATTAAGCCTTGGCGCGATGTTCCATAATCGTGGAGTCTCACTGGATTTTGACGATTGCCATTTTGGATGGCTCCGCGATGCGGTAAAGTACCAGGTGGTACACTGTATTACTAAAACGGCTCTAACTCTTTGCTCGAGTGTTGGATTTGGGAGAGTTTAGTATCGACAGAAATCTTATTCAATGCTCTACACGGTTCAAAATACTTCTTACTTGTGCTCAACCTTTTAGGTCTGGATTAACATATTACTAAACATGCTCTAAGGCTTAGACTATGAGAGAATTTTTTGGGGTCTTACACCCCACTTAATTTTTAGTATTGCTCGTGAATTATATCCAACCAAAAATTATTTCAACATCTTCCCTGTGGGATCGATCCCAACCTAGTTGGTTTACTATATTTATCATCCAACGCAACATACTTTTTTTGGAGGTTAGTCTTGGGCGACATCAAATTATGGAGCCGTTACTGGGGAATACAATGTTATTGTTGATTGAATTTGGTAAAGTCATGAGTTTTAATTCCTAATTTTTATTGGGCATACGTCGATGTATATCCAACACTAGGAGTAGAGGTAATACCTTACTCCCCTTTGATCCAGAGCCAGAAAGAATTCTTCAAACACCACAAAGAGTGGCAGATTAAGTACATGATTGTAGCACCCCATATTTTTTAAGATAGAAAGTAGACCATTGTTTCTATGTGTGCAAACTCTAATCCCATGACTCATTTTTAAATTCATGTGTCTTGATGTTAATCCTAGTGTGTGAAGTGACTATGAGGTGAAAAAATATTCATTTAAATCACTTATTAGCTTGCTTAAAGAGATAACAACCTGAAATTTTTCTAAGTGTTAAAAGGACTTAGTTATATTTTAAGCTCCTTAACTTTGATGAATTCTAAATTGACCTTTTCAATCTTGAGATGTAGATTTTTGAGTTGATTCATGTTCAGGGGTGTAATGGGGATGTCTCAGAAGAGTTTTGGATTTTTCGGTCGGGGTTTGAGGCATGTTTGGAATTTGAAAATAAAAGGTCACCATGATTGTACCGCATCGTGGTGGTAACAGTGATGGGGCCTCCATCGCGTTGCTATGAAGTTCAAATTGATAGTGGTCAAGTTCCAGTAACTCACCACAATAGCACTACATCGTGGTGGGTATGGATATGAGCATGTCATTGCATCACGGTGAGCACCAGATGCGGGTTTCTGCTAAACTTTTAAATTTTTAAGGGCAGTTTGAACTTTGCCTCATAAGCCCAAGTCGTGTTATCATCTTATTAAGACGTTATTAGGGCATAATATAACCAAAAATTAGTCAAAATTCTCTCAAAAAAATCCCTAAACTTCTTTCCCAAAGATCAAGAATCCATGTTTAAGTTCAAGATTTCCAAAAAGAAAATCAAGATTCGGGTCCTATTCCTTGAAATAAGTAGTCTAAGGTACGTGGGGTTTTCCTAAACTACATGGGCATGGTGAATTTTTTTTGATTAAGTTCTTAAGGTTGAGAAATCATTTATTTATGAAGGTTTTTGATTTTACATTAATAATTATGCATTGTGAACTCTTTTTGATAATACTATTTTGGTTTTGAGGCCTTCCCTTAAATTTGTTTTTTATTAGTATATATGTATGTATGTTTCTGGAGTTTAGAAGTTAAATTGAGAGAAAAAATATTTATACTCTCTCTCTTGTTATGATACTTCTTGACTTTACATGTTGTGGGTTGTGAAATTGCATTATTGAAAGCATGAGATAAGAGTTTTAATGTTGTTTATGATCTTGATCTTGGTTGTGAATTGAAGAGAGGGTGATTTTGTATTTTACAAGTTTTTTCTTCTTTATAAATATTCAATGTAATAATTGAAGGAATTACATGATTTTTTTTTGGAAAAATTGACCATCATGAGTTGAAATATTAAAATGGGAGAATTTTTGCATAAGTTTGCACATATTTTGAAATAAGGACTTCCTTGCATTGTTCAAATGTTTTTGGTGGTCAAATGTAACGCCCCGAATCTAGTACCCGAAATGCTTCACGGTGCTCATAACCCCGAAGGACCACGAGCTAACCCATGACTGATATTTGTACCTAAACACTGCATAATATATACGTATATAAATGCGAAAACATAAGCTGTAAGTTCATAAGGTTCAAATCTGAAAAATAATATCTGATAAAACAATGTTTAAATGGGGTATACAAATACCCAAAACTAAAATAAACTGTCTGAATATACTATAGTCTTAAAGCCTCTAAATTGTCTGAATAAAGAGTTGATAGGATATGTCCCCCATCCAACTCCAACAACAGAAATGAACTAAGTACTGAAATGATAAAGTAGTGATCATGTACTCAAAGGATGAGGACTCACTACTAACTCTGACTGCTGCATACTGGAATGCTACTGATGCGCTAGAGCTCTGGAACTCGTGCTTCTGAACCTATAGTATAAAGTAAAACACCATAGCGCAAATGGATCAGTGCGATTGAATGTACTGGTATACATGTGAGGTAGGCTGAATGTAAGGGTTCATATGCATGAACAGTACTAAATGACTGTATAACAGAAACATGAGAATACATGCATGAACAAGTAACTGTAACTGAGACCATACTGACACTGGGTACTGAGTACTGAGTACTAATTTACTAACATCTAGGTTTACTGGTACTGATAACTGAGTCTACTGAATACTGGGGAACTGATGGTATATTACTGATAGAGGAATGGTTGTTACTGACAGTTCTAATTATGAAGAACTGGTCTGATTGACTGTATCTGACAGTGCTGAAATTGATTACTGGTAACATAAGTTACTAATAACTGACATAACTGATATAACTGGTATAACTGATACTGAGCAATTGTATCTGACAGTCTATGTTCTGATGGAACTAGCTGAGTTCCGTACTTTTCTGAGTTGACTGCATCTGACAATCCTGAATTCTGTAGAACTATTTGAGTTCTATTACTGAAACTGAATGACTGTATATGAAAGTCTTGATTCTGTAAATAAAACTGTAGGATGTAGTTATCTGACCGACATGCCCCAAATAATTACAATATAACTGAGTTGGGATCCAATCTGTAACCCCAATTAGAAGGGTGTCAATACCGTACCACTAGTAAGGACAATCTGTGAGTAACCTTTATATAACAGGTAACTCTAGTTAGAACGGTGGGAACCCTCATTTAACAGGTTAAGCCACCTCATCTACCCTCATATAACAAGCTATGATGTCTCAACCTATGCTAGCTATGTAGTTTAGAAACATAAGGATTATTTCTAAGAATCACACCCTCATATAACAGGTGAGTTCCCATTCTTGGGTTCGCTCGGTGCTAATTCCTACTCCCATCTGAATAGACATTGAACGTAATTGACTGAACTGGACTAGAATGATTTTATGGAGTTTCGTTGAATGACAGAATACTATTGAGATTTTTGAATTTATTGAGATTTTTAAGTCACATGACTGACTGAGTTCTATGGATCATGGCTTGACTGAGGATATCGTGAAACATAACATTGGCTCTAGGTATACAACTATATTTTTTGGGTACAATTACCTCCAGGACTCAATAGAACGAAACTCACAAAGCATGACTTTCTTGAAAACATGGCCAACATCAACAATTCATACTATAATAGTAGGGGATATTTCATGAAGCACTTGGTTGTCATTATCTTGTATATAGCTTAGAATGCACATGATCATGTCTTAACTTCATCATTGTAATATCATCATTATATCATCACGCAATTGTATTACACAACAATCCTGATGGAAATCATTTTAAACATAGGGGAAACACATACATTCATAACTTGGGTCACAGTCTAACTATCAAGGATAATTTCTATTCTCTTAGGCATTTTATCAAACATTTAGGTTGCGTGATTTAAGGCTTAGGCATGAGCATAAATTTAATACAACCTTACTTCGCAATTCAACCCAATTTCATGATTTCAGTCCATATATTAGCGTAATTTCATAAAGCCATAATAAAGGTTCCATCTTGGAATTCATACAACAACAACACATGAACATAATTCAATTCATAGAATAAATATCACAATTCGTAATTTAAAACTTAATTCTTGGGCTTCATGGATGAAAGGAGTCCATGAATAAATACTATGCATACCTTAGATGGAAGATTCTAGATGATTCACGGAGAAATTTTCTTGAACTTGGATCCCGAATTGAAATCCCTAATGTGTTCTTGAGAGGATTGTGAGATAAAAAGGTGTATTTTGGTTTAAATGAGGCTTAATCCCGCGTTTAAGCCCTATATAGGGTTGGGAAAATTACCCCTTTTCCCTTAAAAATATAGACATTTAATGACTAAATAACTGGGCACCGACGCTATGAGTGATGCGGCGAGTCGAGGGCTGCGATGCGATACTCGATGTGGAGCGCCATAAACGCATTGAGCCTCAGTTGTTTTGGCTCTGTTAGTCTACACAACTGGTCACCAACGCGATTGGCGATGCGGTGCACCAAGATCGCATTGGTCCACTATTTTGAACTTCCAATCTTGATCTAAACGAGTTTCCAAAAAATTTGAAACATGTCCGGGAACACCTATTGACTTTTCTGATGATGAATCAATAAAAATACGGACCATTAAAGTACATTAAGGTGGCTAAATGAATTTTCCAACTTTTGAACGCCAAAATTAAGCTAAGTCTGGAATGTAGCTAAAATTTTGTAAGTCTAGGACCCCCTTAACATGCTTAAAGGACAACATTAAGCTTTAGAATTTTACAGGGTCTTACAATATCTACTCCTTAAGAACATTCATCCTCAAATGAGACTGACTAAGAAGGGAGAAATAATAGACTGAAACACATATTGAGCATGAACGATTAGAACATGATTTTATGACTGACATGACTGATAACTGAATATATCATACTGAGAATGCATATCTGATGCATGTGTAACTGATTCGTGAATGCAAAAATGGGTGTTCTGTTAAGCTGGGTTTTCTTATGAAGAGAATGCATATCTGATGCATAATTACGTAACTGACATGATGCATGACTGATTATGCAATGGTACTTAGTACCAAGTTTATAATGCAATTCTGAGCATGAAACTGAATACCAAGTTGGTAATAAAATTGAACATGTAAACTGGGTAAACTTAAGGAGAGATTTTATCTTGGACTAAGTCTGAATTAGAGGAGAGTAGGTGAGGATACTTGGTACGCATGTCTTCTTCTGCTTCCCAAGTAGCTCCCTCAACGGACTAATTCCACCAAAGAACTTTGACTAGAGGGACTTCTTTGTTCCTCATTCTGTGAATTTTGTAGTCTAGGATTTTGACTGTGATTTTCCTCATGAGAGAGACTGTTCTGAATATCTACACTCTGAATAGGGACTACAACTACTGGGTCACCTATACACTTCTTGAGCAAAGAGACATAGAAAACTGGATGAACTTAGGCTAGATCTGAAGGCAACTCGAGCTTATGAGCTATCTTTCCTTAAATACTGAGAATTTTTGAAGGGACCAAGATATAAAGGACTAAGCTTTTGCTTCCTGCCAAATTGTTCCACTCTCTTCATAGGAGTGATCTTGCGATACACATAGTCACCAATGTTGAACACGCATAAATAGGAACATGAGAACATAGCTGAGTCTGTAAGGGATGACATGAACTGAGTCTTGCACGTGATGCATGAACTGAATACTGTGAGCTGAAGATCGTGAATTAAATTGAGCCTCCAAATACATGGCTCATGGATGAGATTAGAACTTGAGGGTCAACTTATGAGTATCCCCTACTCCAAACTGGATTCATTACGTGAAAAGAGAATGGGATGCTCATGTTATGGAAGTTCAGGGGATTATAGTGTATCTCCCCCTTGCAACACTATGTACCTCAAAGAATACTGACTTGGATGAGCTGCTGGGGAAGCTAAAGTGATGCACAAGGCACCTACGAACTGAGTTTTAACTGAATAACTGGAATCAGAAACTGAATCATGATACATGAACTGATATGAGATTGCGTCTATCTAGTTGGTTTACCTTAGAATGGTTATATCCATGAGACTTTGGATAGTACGTCTAGATGGAAGGGACAGGAACCCAAACCATGCGAACTTGTCCGTCTGACTGCTAAACTGAATTACTGGTTTTACGGACTAACTCCTGCTGAAAGATTATAGTCGACTGGAGACTTTTCTCTAACACTCTTCCTATAGAGTTCTAACGGTTTTAGGGTGCAAGGAAATCTTGGCCTTGTCTAAATAAGACAGTTGAATTAGAAAATCATTACATGACTAAAGTTTGGTAAGATTAGTTGAGGCCTACAAACACCATTTATGATGAAATGACTAATCCTCTAGCATTGCAACTAAGATTACTGAAAAAATTCACATGGGTGCTGAACACGAGTTCATAAATGTACTAATCATCTGATTAACTGGATAGATCACAGCTGAATACTGGGCATGTAAGACTGAACTATACTTGGTCTAAATAGCTGGACTGAGACTATAGAGTATTATACATAGAAGTTAATGGCTGACTGGGTATCATGAGGTAACTGAGCATGAATTTCATGAAAGTTGTATTAATTGAGGATGCAAGAACGAGTCTACGACATCATTTGGAAACATTTCATAGACTAAGGTACTGAAATACTAATAACTGAGTATCTAACAACTGTATTCTATGGTTAAGCAAGCCCTGAACTAAACTGAGTTTCTGATCTGATTACTAAACTGAAGCTGACACTATAACCAAGATTCATACTGGAACTAAATGTCGTGTTCTAATAACTGAACATTGATACCTATTGTTTAGACTGATACTAAAGTACTTAATTCTAAGACTGAACACTAATTTCTGAGTACTGAATGCTGAAACTATAACTGAGATGGCAATTGAGTTTTGATAGTTACGCAATGAAGGATGACATAAGTCGAGGATCTAAAAGTGTACTCTCACTCTGTACTTTACCAACTTTTAATTACAACCTCTTTCTAGCCCTTTACTTACACACTTAACATGACATTCAAGCCTATATTCCTTACTATACCCTTGGGTAATATAAGCATTCAATAATCTTCTCTTAACATAAAATATTTACTCTCTCCCTTCTAAGCAACTACTCATCACTACACTATTTTCACAAAGAAAGCTTACTGAAGGGTTAAATCAGGAGGACCTAAAGCATGAATGGATACTAACTGAACTTGACACATGGCTGAGGCCTGAGGAATATAATATCAATAGCTTGGATTTACCCAAAAGGTCTGAACTGAGGATATAGTAAATACATAACATATACTGGATTTAACTGATCAGTAGGAGCGTATCATGAGTCATGGAAGTTGAGTATACTGTAAAGTGTGACATGTGTACATGAGTCATGAGCTACATGACCGGAGTTTGGAGTTTTTCTGTATTTGTGGGTCATGACTTGGATTGCTGAGGGGAGTAAAAGTGAACTCCTTATGCTAGGAACTAGAATCGTACATGATTCCATGGAAAATGTGTGAATATAAGCTGGGTTCATGGAATGGATATGTAAAACATGTGAAGGCATCATGCTGACTGAAGTACGAAACCTTACATTGAGATAAGGATGGGTCGAGAATCGTCTTTCCCTTACTGCTTTCCTATGCATGCCGGAACTACTACTGGAATTTGAAGGCCTGACTCTTTCTAAGCTTTCATAACTGAACCATGCCTATATATCTATCGGGCTATAATAGAATGACCCACTAGGGCAGAGACTAAGAAAGTCATGTTAACATTTGGTCTGACCTCAACGTTGACTGACATGCAAAGAGTCATAAAAAAAGAGAAGTTCATGGATCTGATGAGACATAAAAATGTAAATAAAATATCTATAACAAACTAGTAACCATATTAGAAGGACTTTCCTGATTCTGTTGGGGCTGAAGAGCATGGAATTTGTTTGGACATTTCCCATTGATGGAGCTGGAGGAGGCACCCTACTGATTTGGGTGACCGGACTGACCTGAAGAATAATTATGCTGGCTTTGAGGAATGGGCCTAGGACAGTATCAGACTTTGTGACCTGACTCACTACATCTGAAACACACATCACTGATGACTTTGCATATGCCTTTATGATACTACCACAAGTCTGACAAAAGGGGATGGCTTTGGGAACTACTAACACTGCCCTGAGGATTAGGACCTGGCGTCCTATCTCTGAATTTAGGGACTGGAGTACTGGACAAGAAAGGAAATAGAACTGAAAACTTTAGGTAGAACTGAAAGCGGTTACCACCCTCTAACTTAGGCTAGTTGAAATCGAGGCTATCTATTTTAGGTCTTTATTTTCTCTCTTTCTTTCTTACTACACTTTCCCACCTCGATCCTCTGGACACAAATCACGTGCCTGGGTGGGAAAATGTCTTGCTGATTGCTCTAAGCAACTACTGAATAGGATATAGTAAGAGAGTCGATTCTAAATTTGCCATGAAAGACATGCTTATCCAGGGAATCTACATAGATGGGAGGAAGTACCGACTGGTCCTTGGTATTTCTTTCATTAGTCTTTTTGAGAGATATGTTCTGTAATGAAAGGAAGGAGAGAATTAGACTGAGAGTTAAACTTCATCTAATGCTTACTCGCACGACATGAATATTGAAAGAAGGGAAACTGTTCCTAAAACATCTTATATCCCTCTGCACATAAGTGTCGTGCACAACACACCCATGTACAAGACTCTACTAGATGCGACATTTCAGGATTTCTAGGAAGATGTTGAAACTTAGGCTCTGATATCAAGTTTGTAACGCCCCGAATCTGGTACCTGGAATGCTACATGGTGCTCATGACCCGAAAGGACCATAAGCTAACCCATGACTGATATCTATACCTGGACATTACATAATATACATATATAAATGCAGAAACATAAGCTGTAAGGCCATAAGGTTCAAATTTGAAACATAAAATCAGATAAAACAATGTTTAAATGGGGAATAGAAATACACAAAACTAAAATAAACTATCTGAATATACTATAGTGTTAAACCATCTAAACTGTCTGAATAAGGAGTTGATGGGACATGTCCCCCAACTAAATCCAGCTACTGAAATGAAATACGTTCTAAAATAATAATGTAATGATCATGTCCTTAAAGGATGAGGACTCACTGCTAACTCTAAAAGCTGGATACTGGAATGCTACTGATACTCTGGAGCTCGTGCTTCTAAACCTATGGTGTAAAGTAAAACACCATAGCTCAAATACGTCAGTACAATTGAATGTACTGGTATGCATGTGAGGTAGGCTGAATGAAAGTTTTCATATGCATGAACAATACTAAATGACTGTATAACATGAACGTGAGAATACATGCATGAACAAGTAACTGTAACTGAGACCACACAGACACTGGGTACTGAGTTCTGAGTACTGATTTACTAATATCTGGGTTTACTAATACTGATAATTGAGTCTACAGAATACTGGGGAACTGATGGTATATTACTGATAGAGGAATGATTGTTTCTAACAGTTCTAATTATGAAAAACTGGTCTAATTGACTGTATCTGCTAGTCCTAAAACTAATTGCTAGTAACATGAGTTACTGATAACTGACATAACTGATATAACTAAGATAACTGGTATAAATAATACTGAGTGACTGTATCTGATAGTCTATGTTCTAATGGAATTAGCTGAGTTCCATACTATTCTAAGTTGACTGTATCTGACAGTCTTGAATTCTGTAGAACTATTTGAGTTTTATTACTGAGACTGAAGGACTATATCTAACAGTCCTGGTTCTACAATTGAAACTGTAAAAAGTAGTTATCTGACCGACATGCCCTAAATAATCATAATATAGTTGAGTTGGGGTCTAATCTGTAACCCCAATTGGAAGGGTTTTAATACCGCGCCACTAGTAAGGACAATCTGTGAGTAACCTTTATATAACAGGTAACTCTAGTTAGAACGGTGGGAACCCTCATTTAACAGGTTAAGCCACCTCATCTACCCTCATATAACAAGCTATGATGTCTCAACCTATGCTAGCTATGTAGTTTAGAAACATAAGGATTATTTCTAAGAATCACACCCTCATATAATAGGTGAGTTCCTATTCTTGGGTTCGCTCGGTGCTAATTCCTACTCCCATCTGAATAGACATTGAACGTAATTGACTGAACTGGACTAGAATGATTTTATGGAGGTTCGTTGACTGGCGAAATACTATTGAGATTTTTGAATTTACTAAGATTTCCTGTGTCATATGACTGACTAAGTTCTATAGATCATGGCTAGGATGAGGATATCATGAAACATGACACTGGCTCTAGGTACACAACTATATATTTTTTGGGTACAAGTACCCCCAGGACTCGATAGAAGAAAACTGACAAAGCATGTCTTTCTAGAATACATGGCCAACATCAATAATTCATACTACGGCAATAGGTGATATTTAATGAAGCACATGGTTATCATAATCTTGTATATAGCTTAGAATGCACATGATCATGTCTTAAATTCATCATTTTAATATCATGATTATATCATCATGCAATTGCATTACACAACAATCCTCATGGAAATTATTTTAAACATAAGGGAAACACATACATTCATAACTTGGGTCACAATCTAACTATCAAGCATAATTTCTATTCTCCTAGGCATTTTATCAAACACTTAGGTTGCATGATTTAATGCTTAGGTATGAGCATGAATTTAATACAACCTTACTTCGCAAATCAATCCAATTTCATGATTCCAGTCCACATATTAGCGTAATTTCATAAAGCCATAATAAAGTTTCCATCTTGGAATTCATAAACAACAACACCTAAACATAATTCATTTCATAGAATGCATATCATAATTTATAATTTAAAACTTGATTCTTGGGTTTCATGGATGAAAGGAGTCCATGAATGAACACTATGCATACCTTAGATGTAAGATTCTTGATGATTCACGAAGAAATTTGCTTGAACTTGGATCCCGAATTGAAATCCCTAATGTGTTCTTGAGAGAATTTTGAGAGAAAAAGGTGTATTTTGGTGTAAATAAGGCTTAATCCCATGTTTAAACCTTATATAGGGTTGGAAAAATTACCCTTTTGCCCTTAAAAACATGGATATTTAATGACTAAATAACTAGGCACCGATGTTATGAGTGGCGCGACACGTCGAGAGTTGCGATGCTATACCCGATGTGGCGCACCATGAATGCATCGAGCCTCAGTTGTTTTGGCTCTGGCAGTCTGCATTTCTTTATAGTATATAAATGGTGTGTATGATTACCAGATAGAGAAGAGCGCTCGACCCTTCATGGTTCGGGATGCTTATCGCTGCCGGGGCCTCGGCTTAGGTCATGAAAAACTTGGTATCAGAGCATGATTCATGGTCCTAGGGTGTCTGTGAAGTTATGTCTAGTAGAGTCTTATTTATGGGTATGTTGTGTACCAAACTTATAATCAGGAGGCTACCGAGCATTTAAGAGTTATTTTGTATTCTTTCATACTCTAGTTCATTCTATAACGTCATCCATAAGAAAGTTTACCAAATTCCTTCCTTGGTTAAATTTCATGGGCCATGCCTCATAGTCGAGGCTATGCAAGTCTAAGAGTCAAGCTTTTCTAGCAATGTGGTTCTCTCTGATTAAGTTATCTATAAAATTATGAGATAGCACAAGGACTTGAGAGGAGTCCATTAGTTCTTCAAGGTGTATTGATTAGACTATATGCCTTTATCCTGATGAAATCATGCCTTTTAGCCTGAGGTCCGAAGTGTATTCAGTCTCCTTTTAAAATTTGTGTTGTAGATGTCATGCATAAAGGGTAATGATGTGTAGCAGAATACTGGAACTGTATTTCCACCTAAATAGTAGTATATGTTCAAGTGTCATAACCCATTGGTAATGAGATGGTCCACAAGTTGGAGACATAAAGTCACAAGGTTAGCTGTCAGAGTGAGGGTGACTTTTGCGTAACAAAGTAGTTTTAGTTGTATAACCCTTTGATTAATGGGTGGTTTTACTTTTATGGTGGTTATCTAATGTTATAGAAAGATTTATAGATTGTATGGTAGTTGTGAAGGAAGTGTTTAGATATGATTATTATTGATTCAAATTAGGGAAGAAGCCTAGAGTGGATAGTTATGATGGTTATAGAAATCAGTTATAGGTTGTGAATGGAAAGGGGTAGACTAGTCAATATGTTATGGGTAGAGACTCATTGGTGTTTGTGGAATTTAGTGATAGTGAGAATGTATGCATGGGTAAGTAGACTTAATGAGAGAAGGTATGTAGTAGATTTTGAGGTATAGTAGTAATGTTATAGAGACGTTGTGATTGTAGGTAGTAGTTAAGTGAAATTCCCCAACTTGATGGACCATTATAGCACGTGACATGCTTTATCATTGGTACATGATTGATTGTAGACTATAGGCTTGAACTTGAGATATGGGTAGTGGTAAAAAAGGATAGTAGCTTAAGATTAGTGATGCATGTTTTATTGGAATGAATTAGTAGGTTTGATGTGAGGTGTGAAATAGCTTAAGTTGGCAACTTGTAGAAAAAAGAGTGTATAATTATGATAGTTATGTACACGAGGACTAGTGTTAAAATGATGAATTATAGTTGAGTCATTAAGTGTATAATAGCGTGAGTATATAAGAATAAGTTGAACCCGGAGGTAGCATGTTGTTAGATAAAGTGTGATGTGTACTTGTGTCACATGTACCTAGATTGTTTTCTAGAATCTCGTAGTATGGAGAAGACTAAGGAGTTGTTGTGTGATTTTCTTTAGAGCTTAATGGAGGAAATATAAGTAGGCAGTATGTGCCTTTGGTATAGTCTTAAAATTTTTTGTATGATGTAAGTTATGTAATTAACGATCTAATGTTAGAATGTTAAGTAGTGGAGAGTGGATTTTTATATGATAAGTAGTGAAGATGGGTATGTTCACGAGACTGTGAGTTGTAGGTTGATGGCTATAGAGGATAGCGAAAGTAAAGAGTAGCATTCTTGGAAAGCAATGCCTTTAGAGTATAGTAAAAAAGGGGAGTTTAGCGTTGATATTTATGGTGATACCCCATTATTTTAAGCGTTGTGTGTGTAGATGTAATGAGAGGATATGTACTCAAGTCTAGGATGGTGACTTTGATCTAAGGGGGAGATGATGAAGTAAGGTAGTTCCCAAAATTTTCTTGTGGGGTCAAGTTTTAGGTGTGAATCCTAACAAAAATCTATTCCTATTCAAGCAAGCTCCTCCTATTTCAATTTAAGGAGGATATTCTACCAATGTGTTAAATATTGAAATCGTGCCTATGCCCAAGGTCTGAGTTATCTATGCAACTTATGTTATGATTCGACCGCCAAACTAGAAGCAATGATGTGTCAGTAACCCAATCTAGCATGTATTTAAGCTCTATGTTATGATGTTCATGATCCATAAATCTGTTTCCTAAATCATGCTTGGTTCTAAGGAACTATGTTTTCGTTGTTACCGAATCATTCTATGTCGGGTTTTTCCGAAGTGATAAATTTTATGCAAACTCATGACTATCTCAGCTCAGAAAATTAGAAGCAATAGCTTCAAGTGGCAATCCTTGTCTTAGTCATTGACTCTTTGAGTTCTGCCTTTATGATATACCGCTCATGATATATGCTCACATGTTTCTCACTGTGCCCAGTCCTAGGAACTCATGTTGTGTAAGTTTACGTTCGAACGACTCTCTGTTTATGATCCAGACACTTTATATATAGAGAACCTCGTGTCTACTATATTTTATTTTCATCTCATTTCCCACCTTGAGTATTGTAATAAGTATATGTTATAATTGAATAATGTTACTCCTTTTCTTGATACATATGCTCGGGTCCCTTAGTGACCCTCTGAACGATAGTATGATAGTTGTTATGGAAGAGTAGTAGTAACTTAGAAAGGGAGAGTAAATGTTCTTGAATGTGAATTTTTTTGATTTGATCTCTTTATCTAAGGTTATTGGTGAAGAGGGAAAGAAGGGGATGGACTTTCATTATGAGAAATAGTTAGGAAGGAGATATATGGAAAAAATCTTTATAAAAGTGTTTGAATTTTCTAGTCTTAGTGGCGAGGAGGGAATCCATGAAGTGGGTGTAGTAATGATAGGCTGGAATGTTGTGATAGATAAAAACACAACTTGTGTACTATGTGGTTAGTATTCCTTGAATTAAAATCCGATGGTGTTTGATGGTAGTGATAAGGTGAAGTAATATTCTTGAAGGGAGTCCTATAGTTTAAACTAACACCTCTTTTCTCCGAGTTAGGATTCAACCTAGAAGTACCATGTAGTGGGACTCAAACTCTTGTGGTTAAAAGTGTGATGGTAGAAATGTAACATGTAAAGGACGAAGTATGTTATTTAATGTTGGGGCATGGCCGAGTAGGGTCTTTAGGTTTAAGTCTATTCATTTCATCATGAAAGGTAAACAATGCTTCTATCCCAATCTTCCGTGAAACCTTATTTCATGATTAGTACCAATGTAAATCAGGCATATTATCACCAAATCAACTCATGCCTTATGTTGTGATGATTATTATTCATAGAACTTATGTGCAAGACCATCCCTATGTAAAGTCTCATTACCTCATGCTTTGTGCTTACACATTTCACTAGGGGTTATCATAAATCTCGTTTGATGCCTTTGCATATTCTGTTGAGGAAAAATGTTCAAAGCATGATTACGTTCTTTATTCTACACTTTTAGAGTTTTAAAAAGTCCCTACCCATCATTTGGGGTTGAATGATCCCAAGGGGGAGATAATGTAACACCCCACATTTTTGAACTAGAAATCCGACCGTCGTTTCTACGTGTGTAAACTCTAAGCCCAAGACTCATATTTAAATTCATGTGTTATGATCTTAATCCTAGTGTGTGAAGTGACTATGAGGTGAAAAAATGTTCATAGAAATCACTTAGTAGCTTGCTTAAAGAGCTAACAACCTGAAATTTTCCTAAGTGTTAAAAAGGACTTAGTCATATTTTAAGATCCTAAACTTTGATGAATTCTAAATAAACCGTTCCGATCCTGAGATGAAGAGTTTTGAGTTGATTCATGTTTAGGGGTGTAAAAGGGACGTCTCGGGGGAGTTTTGTATTTTATGGACGGAGTTTGAGGAATGTTTGGAATTGAAAATAGAAGGTCACTGCGATTGTACTGTGTCGCAGTGGATATAGCACTGGGGACTGTGTCGCTTCGCGGTGAAGTTCAAATTGACAGTGGTCAAGTTCCAGTAATTCACCGCGATTGCACCGCATCGTGGTGGGTATGGCGATGAGCATGTCATCGCAGCATGGTGAGCACCAGATATGGGTTTCTACTAAACTTTTAAATTTTGAAGGAAAGTTTATACTTTTCCCTATAATCCGAAGTCATGTTAGCAGCTTATTAAGAAGTTATTAGGGAATAATATACCCAAAAATTACTCAAAATCCTCTCAAAACAAAACCCTAAACTTCTCTCCCAAAGATCAAGAATCCATCTTTAAGTTCAAGATTTCCAAGAAGCAAATCAAGATTCAGGTCCTATTCCTCGAACTAAGTAATCTAAGGTATGTGGGGTTTTCGTAAACTACATGGGCATGGTGAAATTGTTTTGATTAAGTTCTTAAGGTTGAGAAATCATGTATTTATGAAGTTTTTTGAATTTACATTAACAATTATGAATTGTGTACCCATTTTGATAATAATGTTTTGGTTTTGAGGCCTTCCCTTAAATTTGATTTTTATTAGTATATATGTATGTATCCATTTGGAGTTTAAAAGTTAAATTGAGAGCATGAATATTTATACTCCCTTTCTTGTTATGATACTTCTTGACTTTACACGTTGTAGGTTGTGAAATTGAACTATTGAAAGTATGAGATAAGAATTATAATGTTGTTTATGAACTTTATCTTGGTTGTGAATTGAAGAGAGGGTGCTTTTGTATTTTACAAGCGTTTTCTTCTTTATAAATATTCAATGTAATAATTGAAGGAATTGCATGATTTTTTTAAAATAAGGACTCCCTTGCATTGTTTAATTGTTTTTAGTGGTCAAATGATTGAGTTGATTGAAAAATCTAAAATAGAACCTTAAATGGCTTAGACAGATGACTTGCTAGTCTTGGTATAACGATACCAAAATAGATAATGCCATGATAAACTTATAACATAATACATATTTCATTCGGATTTTGAGATTTTAAGTTCAGAAAGATATATATTTAGAAAAGGTTAAAAATGGACTTAAAGCGAGTTAGGTGGTTACCCGAAGAAGGCACGAGTTCAGATAACTTATATCCTAGAACCATGTTTTGTCGATATAGGTTTTATTATGTCCCAATATACGGATTATACGCTGGCCTTATATCTTTTGGCGTATCAGAATTAGAAACTCCAACCCTTGCGGCAAACTTGGGTTGGGGGATTGGCCGCCGAGTCAAGGGAGGACTCTATATTGCCCTTGGGGTTGTAGAATTATAGGGTGTACCACCTATCTCAAAATTAAGATAAAGAGTTGAGTTGTGATTTACAAAAATGTTTTGAAGTCTATTGATTATGCCCATATATTTTCAACTGTTTTAGACTGACATGTTTTATGAATTGCTCTTACTTATGTTGTATAAAAGTACATTATTCTGGATTGCTCTGCGTACCAGAACAATTGTATTGACCCCATACATTTCAGGATTTGAGGCACAATCCTGGGGTTCCGTTAAGCAGTTGGTTGAATTATGTCAGAGATTGTAGTTGGTGAGCCTCTCTTATTTCGGAAGGCCTATTCTAGAACATTGTTAGTTTATTTTATTCATGGTCCAACTGGGGGAACTTGTCCCAGTCTTTAGACAGATGTTGATTTTCATATGTTAGAGATTTTGCAGATTGGTGTCGTATGTTTTTGTATGTTATGAACTCAAATTTCATACTGTTCAATTGAATTAAGTGATTGAACATGTTTCCGTCTTTATTATCTTTTTTGCACTTCTTTATAGTATATCAATAGTGTACATGATTTATCGATAGATAAGGGTGCTCGAGCCTTCATGGCTCGGGATGCTCGTCCCGGTCAGGGCCTTGGCTCGGGTCCTAACAATGATGGTGTTCCTACTAGGGTTCAAGACCCTCCACCTTTTGATCCAAATGCGGTAATCTTTCTTAATCCACTTGATCATTAGAATATTGCAGATATATATATGAAATAACTTCTAAAGTGAGAGAGATGAGAAGCTAGAGAGGCTAGGTTAGCTGAAAAGGCTTATAGAGCTCAGAATATAGAACTAGTCCGGCCGAGACAAGTGGGTGATAGAGTTCAGAGAGGCAAAGTTCCAGTGATCCCTGCATATCAGCCTTTGCAACCATATAAAGAAGCCGGTGAGGATATGGGATATGTTGAACAGCTGAGACAGGAGCGATCAATTCTCCACCTTTATCCCTTATGTGAAGTTTGACATTACTAGTGCTATGATCCATATGTTGAACTTAAAGGGTGTGTTTTTAGGAGCAACAACTGATGATGCAAATCTATATCTTGATAACTTTACTGAGATCTGTACATTCTATACCATTTCGAGGGTCGACCAAGAAGGTTTGAGGTTGAGGTTTTTCTTTTTTTCATTTACTGGAGAACCATCACTATGGTTGGGGAAATTTCAAGAGGTGCAACCACTTCTTGGCATGAGTTGCGAAAATAGTTTCTTAACAAAGTTTTCCCTCTTGCAAGGGTGTTACAGTTGAAAGATGAAACTTATAACTTTAGACAGTTACCTATAGAATGCTAGTATGAGTCATGGTTTACATTCAAGAAGAATCTTAGCATGGTACCTAATCACAAAATCAGAGGGTTAAATTATTGGAAATCTTTTACAAATCACTAAATTTCAATTCGAGAGCAATGGCAAGTACTATTTTAGGAAGTGCATTTATGCGACTTTGATGGGTTTATGTGCAAGAGATGCTAGATGATATTTCAGTGACTAATAGAGGGTGGCATATGAGAGAGCTGAACGTGGTATATGTGTATATGCTATTGGAGTTGCTGGTGATTATGGAGTAAATAATGACTTGGTCACAAAAGAGGTTCCTCAACTTCAGACAGATATTGGGCTTCTTATTAAGCAATTTGCAGCAATGAGTGCTGAGAAAGTAAATGCAGTTGGGACTCAGGCATCTACTTTGAAAACTTTTGAGATTATATCTAAAGAGGAAGAAAAATATCTTGATCGTAGGTTGAAAGATTTTTGAGCCCAAGGGTAAGAGAATCAAGGTCAGAAACTATTATAATGACATATTCAGAGAGAGAAGTAGAGAGAGAAATGGTGATTGTCATTGGAAAAATGACTACAAGGAGAAGAGTGATTAGTATGTTCCACACTGGGGTTGTGATTTAGAATCCAGAATGTAGGCACTTTTGTCAACATTAGTCAATGGATAAGAAAGTCAAGAAATCTATCTTAAGGAGATTAAGACAGATTTGTCATGGCTAAATCAAAAAGTTGAATCACATGCTACAACAATCAAACACTTTGAACAACAATTCGGTCAGATGTCAGCCATAATAAATTAGGAAAGTCAGGCACTCTCCCTAATAATATAGTTTAGAATTTGAAAAATGATGCTTATTACCACTCATAGTAGTAATGCCACTACAGACCCACCTATTCCCACTATAGATGGGCAAAAAAATAATGATGATCCTATTGATGTAGAGAGAAGTAGTAAAAAGGACAAAGAAAAAGACATGGTTGAGGAGCCTGTGTTGAAGCCTATTCTAAGACCTCTTCCTTTCTTTCCTCAAAGGCTGAAAAACAAACAAAGAGATGGTAAGTATCAAAATTTTTTGTCTATGTTAAAAGAGTTGTTAGTCAACATACCACTTATAAAGGCATTAGAGCAAATGCTAGGATATACAAAATTCATGAAATCTTTAATCACCAAGAAAAGGTCAGTGAGTTATGAGCCAGTCAAAAATATTCACCATTGCAGTGCTGTAGTTACTAGATCATTGGTAGAGAAGAAGAAGAATCCTGGCGCTTTCATCATACCTTGCAATATAAGATCTTTTAACTTGACTCGAGCATTATGTGCTTTGGGGGCTAGTATCAACATCATTCCCTTTGTAGTATTCAACCAGTTAGGGTTGGGAGCTCCCAAACCAACTACCATAAGACTAGTAATGACAGATAAGATGGAAAAGAAGTTAGTTGCTATTCTATTTGATGTATTGGTGGAGGTGGCTTCTTTCATCTTTCTTGTGGATTTTGTAATCTTGGACTGTGAAGTGGACTTTATAGTCCTAATTATTTTGCTAAGACCATTCCTGGATATAGGTAAGACGTTGATTGACTTAGAGAAATGACATCTGATGGTGAGACTCAATGATGAATAGGTGACATTCAATGTATGCAAATCTATGAAGCAGCCAGATGAGTTAAGAGTAATATCCATGATTGACATGTATAATGAAGAGATGGATTTATTCTATGATGTTGACTCAGTGATTATTTAGGATGATACTATTGATACTGTTGTTGAAGCTTTGGCAACTGTGGTCATGAGCTTTGATAGCAATGGTATTGAAGACTATTATGAGATTGTATGTGCATTATACTGGAGAGTTTATTACATGTATGAACCTAAGAAGCTTGATTTGGATTTGAAGGATATAACTACTCTACCTACTCGCACATCCATTATGGAGCCACTCGTCTTAGAGTTGAAGGCCCTCTCTTCTTATTTGCAATATGCATTTTTGGGGGATGGCAACACTTCGTCGGTTTCTATTGCAACTGATTTGCTGGAGACACAAGTGAAAGCTTTATTTTTAATGCTACAGAGATTCAAGAGGGCCATTGGTTGGTGCATTGCAGACATTATGGGTATTCTGCCTGGAATTTGTACTAAAAAAATTCAACTTGAACCAGACTGTATTCCAAGTATAGAACATCAGTGTCAACTTAATCCTCTTATGTAAGAGGTGGTGAACAATAAAATAATTAAGTGGCTGAAAGCTGGTGTGGTGCATCTGATTGTTGATAGTAAGTGGGTCAGAATGGTACAATATGTTTCGAAGAAAGGCATTATTACGGTTATGCCTTATGAGAAGAATGAGCTAGTGCCAGTGCGGTCTGTCACTGGATGGAGAGTATGCATGGACTATAGGAAATCGAATGCATGAACTCAAAAGGATCACTTTCCCATTCCCTTTATGGACCAGATATTGGATAGACTTATGGACAGAGGATTGTACTATTGTTTAGTTAGGTACTCAGGCTACAACCAAATTACTATTGTACCTGAGGAACAAGAGAAAATGACCTTCACTTATCCTTATGAGACCTTCGCATTCAGATGCATGCCATTCGGGTTATGTAACACTCTATCCACATTTTAGAGATTAATGATGTCAATCTTCTATGACATGGTAGAAGACACCATCGAAGTATTTATGGATGATTTATCAATTGTTGGTGATTCTTTTGATACTACTTGGTTCACTTGGAAAAAACACTTAGAAGGTGTGAAGAATGCAACTTGATGCTTAATTAGAAAAAGTGACATTTTATGGTTAAAGAAGGTATAGTGCTTGGACACAAAATTTCAAAAAAGGGTATTGAGGTAGATAGAGCAAAGATTGAAGTGATCGAGAAATTACCTCCACCAATTTCTGTGAAGGGTTTTCGTAGCTTTTTGGGACATGCTGGATTTTATAGGAGGTTCATCAAGGACTTATCCAAGATAGACAATCCTTTTTGTGGGCTTCTAGAGAAAGAGGAGAAATTTGAGTTTACAGAAGCATGCTTGAAGGATTTTGAATGTCTCAAAGAGAAGTTGATGACTTCTACTATTATTGTATCTCCAGATTGGTCTTTGCCTTTTGAAATCATGTGCGATGCAAGTGGTTTGGCCTTAGGGGCTATACTAGGTCAATGAATAAAAAGATCTTTATCCCTTATACTATGCTAGCAAGGCACTAAATCCTGCTGAGAAGAGCTACACCGTGACTGAACAAGAGTTATTGGCAGTGGGTTTTGCCTTTGAGAAGTTTAGATCATATTTGATTAGGACAAAGGTGATTGTTCATACTGATCATACAACACTATGGTACATAATGTCAAAAAGAATGCAAAGCCTAGACTGATTAGGTGGGTACTTTTGTTGCAAGAATTCAATTTCGAGGTCAAGGACAAAAAAGTCACTAAGAATCAAGTTGCAAATCACTTGTATAGATTAGAGGATTTGAAAATAGGCTTGAGATTGATCACAATTTTCCAGATGAACAATTATTGTCAGCTTCCCAAGATCTTATTCCATGGTTTGTAGACTATGCAAATTATCTTGCCAGTGATCTAATCCCAGAAGATCTTTTCTTCCAACAATGAAAGAAGTTCATATACGAGGTTAGGAATTTTTTTTGGGATGAACCTTATTTATTTAGAATTTGTGCAGATGGAATTATTGCAGATGCATACCTGAAATGAAGATATAAAATACTTGAGGCATGTCATTCTTTACCAGTAGGGGGTCATCATGGAGGAACCCGCACAAGCCATAAGATTTTGTAATGTGGGTACTATTGGCCAACAATCTACAAAGATGCACATGATTTTTCTTCTTCATATGATCAATGTCAATGACAAGGTAACATCTCTAGACGACATGAACTTCCTACGACTCCTATCTAAGAATTGGAATTATTTAATATGCGGGGTGTGGATTATGGGACCTTTTATGAGTTTGTTTGGCATGAAGTATATACTTATGGTTGTGTATTATGTTTTAAAATGGTTGGAAACAATTGTGCTTTCCAATAATGAAGCACGTAGTGTCACTGCATTCTTGAAAAAGAATATCTTTTCTCGATTTGGCATTCCCCATGCTATAATTAGTGATGAAGGGCCATATTTTTTTAATCATCTATTCATAGGTCTACTAGAGAAGTATGGAGTCAAACACAAGGTGGCAACACCTTATCATCCGCAGACTAGTGGACAGGTGGAACTCTCCAATAGAGAAATTACGTCCATCTTGGCAAAGACAGTAAATGCTAATAGGACTTATTGGTTGAGGAAGCTTGACGATGCATTATGATCTTACCACAAAGCTTTCAAAACCCTCATGAGTTCTTCAGCTTATCAGCTAGTGTATGGAAAGGCTTGTCTCTTGCCTATTGAGCTTGAACATATAGAACTATGGGCTTTGTAGAATCTGAATTTTGAATGGCAAGATGCAACCAAGTCAAGGATGAATAGTATGAATGAGTTTGATGAATTTTGACTTCGAGCGTATGAAAGTTCTGCACTTTAAAAAGAAAAGATAAAGTTGCATCATGATCGCAAAATTGAGAAAAGAATCTTTGAAAAAGGTGACCAGGTATTTCTCTACAACTCAAGGCTTCGATTGTTTCCAGGGATGTTGAGGTCTATATGGTATGGTCCATTTATGGTTACAAAAGTTTATCCCTATGGCGCCTTAGAAATGAAGAGGGATGGTGAAGCCCCATTTAAGGTAAATGAGCAAAGAGTAAAGCACTATATGGAAAAGTATAAAGAGGTGAATAAGGTTTTTGAAATTGAACTTGGTGAAGATTGAGTAACCAGGGAAATTACGTTATGTTGTGATATTAAATCAAGTGTTTCATGAGAGGCAAACCATGAGGCTGGTTAGGTGCAATCTAAGCATCCAACTTAGCCCCGTCATGCTGCGACATTAAATCAAGCGCTGCATAGGAGGCAACCCATGTTTTTCTACTTATTTACCTATAGAGTAATATGTTTGTTTAGTATGTAGGGCTAAAGAGTGCTGAAAATACCCAGAAAAGTTCGAAAAGTTTGGTCATACAGACCCCTTACGAGTCATATCTAGATGGTACGACTTGTTACTAGGAGTCATAAAGACTTGGAAGACTAAGAAAAATCTAATAAAAGTTTTTGGAGAGGATACGACTCTCAGAATAAGTCGTATTCTCAAGGTATGACTCGTCACATTGTATAGTATTGACTCCAGAACCCAGGTAAGGTTCCAAGTCTATACGAGCTAAAGAAAAGACCCGTAATCCTAGGTATGATTCGTATACACAACTCATACCCAAGTTTACCAGGTTAGGGTTGCAGGTCAACTCAGCCCAAAAATTGATTTTAAATAAAAAGAAGGGTACCCAACTGGCACCCGATACCTAAAATGCACCCATTACCAATTTTGTGCAAATTACAAGCTCCCAACACACCAAATCACTTGGAACCAACTTAAATTAACTACCATCATGCTTTAATTCTTTATCCTGCTCTAATTAAAGCAAGAATTTAGGAGATATTAAAAGCAACCCTAACTTTCTCATTTAAGTAAGTGTTCTAACCTACTTTTCTCTAGTTTTCAAGTTGAAATCATAAATGTAAATTGTTTCTAACTTTCTTTAAGTTGATATTGCTTAGTTGTTAGATTTTGGAACCCTAGTTCTTGGGTTAGAGTTGAAAATGACAAATCAGAGAGAAATAGGGTTTGGGTGTTGCTATTGTGTATTGTTTTGACTAAATTTGAGTACTACTTTGCATAGATTAATGGGTAGTTTGGGTATTTTGAATTGGAGTCAAACTTTAAAGTTGGACTTCTATGTTGCAGTACATGCGAGTCTCAGTACGCCTCATACCTACTGGTAATGAGGTCGTAATGGGATTCATACCCACTGAAAACATGGAAGTCTAACAAAATTAAAGTTCTGTAATAGATACGACTAGCCTAAACGAGTTGTACCCAATCCATACGACTCATATGCTTATATCATACTGACCTGGGAGGAATAATATTTTATAAAAATTTTCTAATCTGCTTATGACTATTGGTAACGAGTCATACCTTGTTAGTACGACTGGTTAAGAGAAGTCGTAAACAGACCAGTAAGTAATTGTTCATGCACTGTGTATCATATGACTCGTTCATACGAGTAGTACCCAGTCGATACAAACTATATCCCCCACTCATACCTTTAACAGACATGCACACTGAACTTTAGATTCTTATTTTTATTTAATTTTATTTATTTATTTACTAATTAATGTGTACTTGAAGGTACCATGTCTCCTAAGAACATATTAACTGCTAAGCAAGTGTCCAAAATGGGAAATAAAAAGGCACCGACTACTAGTTCAGAATGAAATGGTTCTAAGTTCTGTGTGTCATCCAACAGTAACGGTGACCTATACGAAGGAACAATAATGGGAAAGGCTACTCCAAAAGGGAAAGGGGCTGATAAGGGGAAGAAGGTTGCACCCCCAGAGAAAACACCTGCATGAGGTCCAGGGAGAAAGAATCCAATTATCTCTCCTCCTCATATACCACCACTTTCTGATGCTAATGATGATGATGAATTAAGTTTAGAGGAAGAAAGTTTTGAGAATGTCCACAGTAGAGAAAAGGTCGATGCTACCCCGATTGATCGACATGACCGTCCACTGGCACTTGCCACTACTCCAGTGCCCATCATTGAATGATGGGGGTACCCCAACATGTAAAAGAGTTTTACTAATAGACTGTATAGACTCTATGGTGGAAATATTAGACGTGTCTTATATTTAGAGAGGAGACTGACTACTACTGAGATATCAGTTATACCCAGGTTTGAGGTACACTTCTAAAAATATGGCTTTAGGTGGATGACAAGAGCATCTGGAAAATATCGTAAAGTGTGGGTGCATGAATTTTATGCTCTATACAAGGGTGAATTAAAGAGACAATACCCATAGGGTCAATTATGGAAAGGAGTTGAACCTATTACTTAACTTATTATTCGGGCAATGCGGGTTGACATTTCCCTATGTGATATTGGTCAATTCTTATATGGACTGGAGTATCATCCTTTGACCAACACAGAGAATATGGACTATCGTCTAGAGGAGATGAGAAAAATCACTCAGAGGACATTGGGTTTAGAGGAAAATATGGAAACAAACATAATGTAGCATGAGTAGTGGGTGTCCCAGGTGTCACCTCATAGAAGATTGAAAAGAATACCCTCAACTTCGAGGGTAAGGCATGGTGGATATTGGCTACACACAAGATTTGTCCCACCATGGGAGATAATGTTCTGAGCCTAGTACAGGCAACTATAATAGCTGGGTTCATAGCTGGTTACGAGTTTGATGTTGGTGAATTCTTAGCCCGAGAGTTGAGAGACCGAGCTGTAGAAGGTGAGAAGTATCTATTGGAATATCCTTGTATGATCACATAGTTATGCCTGTCTGCATGAGTATAGGAACTCCTAGGGATCAATAAAATATTAGAGGCCATAAACACCACTGACCTAGGCCTAATCAGATATGAAGCAAACCCTTTGGCCCGACAGGAAAGGCAAGTAGCAAATTTGCTGGCTGATATATTCTGGCAGAGTGGTCAGGCTAAGAATGTTGAGGCAACAAAGATGAGTGAACAGTCAGAGATTATGCAGAGTGACACAGCGGGTACTTCCAGTGCTCCTCCTCTGATCCAGTCTATGCCACTTAGGCTACGAGGTATGCCTTCTGGACTCATTATGATTTTGCAGGCCATGTGGATCAAGTCCATCACTAGACTGGCCACACTAGAGGATAAGGTCGGTCACATGAAAAGAGATGTAAAGCCCTAGATTAACACATCATTTTTAAGTCAGGATAGACAGGTCCAATGAAGACTTGATGCATTTGAGTCAAGGATCTCTCAATAGTTGAGTAGCGGGAAGATACTTAATTTTGTTGGGATCAAAGATAAAGTTGCTCAAATTAAGAGAATGGTCACAGAGTTGTATGATAGACCGATTTGGGCAATTCTGTAGTAGAGAGTTGAGGAGACTCGAGATAAAAGAAATGCAAGAAAAAAGAGAAAGTGTAAGGAGAAGGAAACAAAGAAGAGGGCTAAGGCATATAGTCTTTAGGATGAGCAGGACCATGAGGCATGGGTCCATGAGATGGTTTTTGTAGATGGTAGTTTGAGACCACTAGTTATTAATGCTGAGGGGCACGATGTTGTGACCTCGACTACTGTTGTTGATTCAGTCCCGGTTGAGAAGAATGGGACCCGATCTGAGGGCCTAAGTGTGGATGTTATTGGGCCAGCACCTTGAGCGCCCTAGTAAGACCATTCATTCTTACTTTACATTATTTTTTTCACTGAGAACAGTGCAAAAAAATTTAGTTGAGGCTGGAGGTATATCTGATTCTGAATTTCTGGGAATAGCTAAAAAATTTAAGTAGCTAAAATTTTGTTAGGACTTATAGGTTTAGTACTGACAAGGTGCTAAAACAGGGAGAAAATCGACACTTATGTTAGATGACTGATATTTTTTTTATTCTTGTATTGATTTTGAAAGTTTTTTAATTCTAAATAGTAATAAATTATGGTTTTGAAAGTGATTTGTGATTCTAGAAACATAAATTGTGGATTTGAAATGGTTATTCTAAAAGTATTTATGTTTAATAGAATGGTTTTGAAAATTTATGTGTGAGACAGTTGTGAATCTGATAATGGCATTAGGATTAGGGATAGAAAAATTACTGTAAACAGTCGAATAACTGGATAAGTAGTACTTATCAATGCAACCCTATGCGAGTGTGTGTGACGTATTACCGAGTTTTGGTGTTTCAGAATCTAGAACTTGCCCGATTTCTTTTACCTAAGTCTAGGTGAGTCAAGTAGGACATGATCATAGGCCTTTTTTTATTCTAAGTCCACCCGAGCCTAAATTCCCAACCAAAATAAGTTATGAATCCCTTTGATCCAAATATTTGAGAAAGTATTGACCATTTTTGTTTCAAACATTGATTTCACCTTCCCGTTTCTATAATGAACCTGTTCTGGCCCTGGTCCTCCTTGGACACTGTTCACCTTAACTTAAGAAAATTGCCTAAGTTGGTAGTGGCTATTATAGGGGGGCGTAGGAAAATGGGAATGAATAAAGAAATGTATAATGAAAAATGAAAGTAGATAGGTGCGGTAAGAGTAAAAGGAAACAAAAGAGAAAGAAAAAAAAGAAAAAAAACTAAAGTGAGAAAACCGTACCTGGCATAATTCTGAATGTGATTTAAAAGTAAAAAAGGAGACATAAGAGTAAAAATAAAGTTGTAAAAAAAAGTGGAAAATAAGTGGGACCCTAAAAAAATGTGTAGTGTCAAGGAGGCATAGCCGCAAATATAGATCCCAAAAGTATAGCATACCATCCCCTAACCTACATTACAAACTGAAGAAAGTCCTCTTTTGATCCTACTTAAACTATTTGAAAACTTAGGAAGAGAGCATTTGGTCAAGCTTATGGTATTCTGTCTACACCGGTGATTTTTCTTTGTGAGCAACATCGTAGTTTGTTATATATTTAAATTAATTGAATAATCTTAATTGAGTGAATGAGATTTCTTTGACTGTGAGCACACGACGGTTGTGTTGTTAGGTTGCTAGTCTGTTTGGTTAATATGGCTTAGTGTATGCCTGGTTGTCTATAACTAATGCAATGCCATTATTGGATTCCTTTGTGTTTCTCCATATGTTGAATTGTTATACACAGTCTGATTTTGAAAAGAAAGATTAGGAGAGAGAAATAATATATGAGAAAATTGAATTCAAAATCACTACCATGGGTAGCTTATGATATTTTTGTTTAAGCATCGTTTTGAGTTATAGGGATTAATTTTGGTTTCCCGAGGACACACAAAAATCTAAGTTGAGGGTGTTGATGTGTCATGGAAACACAATAATTTTATGCTTAAAACCATGAATTTATAAAGGTACTTAGGTTTTTTTAGTGGATATGATGAACTTTTGTGTTTATTTTAGGTAAAACAGGTCTACAATAGTGTTGGAATGAAAATAGAAGAAAAAGAGTTGAAAAGACCAAGTCTATTCCAGATACGAGTCACCTCACGAGTTGTCAAAACATCATATGACTTGTAGGATGGATCGTAATCACAACAGAACCAAAGACAAATAAAATTCTAAGTGAAGAAAAGATAGGACTCGGCCATACGAGTCGTATACTTTGCATACGGGTCGTGAATAGGAGTCGTAAGCGTAATAGTGTCCAAAACTACAATATAGAGTTGAAGTCTCAGAAGTATATGAGTCGGAAGTCTGAGTATGACTCATATGATCAAACCATAAGCATTCTGAAGTCCAAGCTTGGAAAAAAGAAAGTCCCAAGTGTATACGAGAACAAGACACGAGTTGTATGATTAAGATACTACTCGTGAGCAGAAGTCATATGAAGAATAGAAAGTTGAAGCCATGGGAGACAAGACATTGGAAGGGATACGAAAAGCCATGGTACGACTCATATGATGAGTATACGAGTGGATGAACGAGTCATACCATGCGTCGACTTAACTTTACCTTTTCCATTTTTATTAGGATTTCTTAGTATTTTTGAGATACTATAATTACCTTAGGATTTATCCTTTATTTGGTTAGACACTTTGATATTATTGTACACACTTTAACATTATTTTACATTATTGATACTTTGTTCTTGAGCTTTTAGGTTTTTATTCAATTGAAGACTTCGAATTTGATTCATCTTATTATTGTGCAATTAATTACATGCTTTCTTTATTGATTATCATGGATTGTTGCATGAACATGATCAAATAACTTCCCTGACTAAGGTTGTGGGAACCATGGTGGAATAACTATGCAAGGGAAGTGGGAGATTCATCTATTCCAAAATAAACTATATGTATCTTAATCTTTTTTATCGTAATTGACCTCAGAGCTACTGCAGAAGCTTGGGAATATCTTGTATTCGTAAACATCCTCGCAAGGGAAGTTTGTGATTGGGAAAGAAGATTAAGACAGTAATTTGAGAATCACTATCACCATTAGTATTCCTCCATTTCATCTAATCAACTCGAGACTCAAAAGGTAAGAGTTGAACTGAAGTCATAGACAAGGAGCAATAAGGCGACACCCTGAGACTCACTAGGTAAAGGGTGAGATTTATCAACACGTTAAAAAGACTGTTGATGATACATAGCTTGTCGGCTTTGCATGCAAAATAACATAATAGGTGGGTTGAACACAAGAAAATTACGGAGTTAGGAAGCCAAGTGGAACACAGTCCTAGTGTTCGTCTTTGACTATCTACAACTCAAAGTGCTCATGTTTGGTTACTACTAGATGATTACTTCCAAAATCCCTCCTTTAATTTTCTGTATTGCTCGTGAATTATATCAAACCAAGAAACTTTTCTACATCTTCCTTGTGGGATCAACCCGAGCCTAGTTGGGTTACTATATTTGGCATCACCGTAGCATACCTCTTTCGGAGGTTAGTTTTAGGTGACATTAGAGACCTTTAGTAGAAGTCTCTAAGTCACAGAACTATATTCCACCATAAGTTTATTTAGACCTCTCAGTGGGCATATTCTTTTAGTTTAGTGGTACCAAGTCAAATTAGATCAACCTTTATACCCTGTCAAGGTATATTATGCTCTATGGATGAGGATTATACATCAAACTCCATATTATTCTCACATGGCTATATGCTGGTAAAAAATTCTTCCCATAATTTCATAATTCAATATTTGCATGACCCTTAGTTTAGTTTAGTCTCACTGAATTTTAGTTAACTCAAAATATTCACACAGTTAGTGTTTATGCTTATCCATATGGGTCCTTGCATCGCAGTATACATAAATAATACTCTTGATTAAAATAGTTTTATTTTCATCATGCCTAGTTTCTATATCTCTTTATAGTTTTAGAATACCTGGGTGTTCCCACACTCATACTTATCATTCAGTGAATTAATTTTATAACTCATGTCAGTTATATTTATTCATTTATAGTGCATATCATATATAATACATTTAAAAGTACTTATCATACCTTTTCTACCTATATTTTTCATATGATGTAGATTCAGGTACTTACTATTAGGATCAAAGTCTAGTAAATCATAACTTTCAGCTTGATGGTGATGATTTCTCTTTGTTTGAGGACTCAAGTCACTGTGTAGTTCTAGTATCTTATCTCTATTTGTATGTATTTATTAGGGATAGTTATAGGTCATGTACCAACTACCTATTATCAGTATTGGTAGAAGTTTCATAGATAATTAGTTATCATTTTTTTTTGTAGTTTCTTTTCATATTACAGTGGTTGTAAATAAACCTTTTAATAGAAATACATTATACCAACTTATTTCATAATTATGCTTCTGCTCAATCATTCTAGCTCTAATTCATGTTTATATTCAGTTGCTCATGCATTATGCTAGTACCATTGGTAAGCTTGGAGTCACTTGTGGTTCTAAACATTGTGTTGCAACTAGGGTGTAGTCTTGGGTTGTGATAATACTGTATGTATGAAGAGGGGTATATGTAGGTAGACGAAGTATTGAAGTAAGGTGATTAGATTGGATGTGGCTCATATTTAGGTTACCGAGGACATGACATTAGATAGGGGGATATGTAGGACACGTATTAGAGTAAAAGGTTAGTTGGGCAAGAGTGTTGCCATGCACTATAGTATGGTAGCTTAGTCTTAAGTAGCAGATATGTATCATTGTTGTTGTTTATTATGCTTTGATTATCGCACTATTTTGTGGCTGATTAGTATTTTTCTATGGTTGATTAGTTGTCATATTTTCTTCATTATCTTACAATTTCTTGTACATGAATTTTCTACACTTGAGTTGAGGATCCTTCAAAAGCAACCTCTCCACCTCCCTGAGGTAGTGGTAAGGTCTGCATATAGTTTAACCTCACTGTACCCCCTTGTGGAATTTTATTGGGTATGTTGTTATTATTATTGTACAATATTTAAAAAGTATATAAAAGTTTTGATTGACTTTAAAAATTCTATTAGTGCCACATAAACTATGGTAGAAGGATTAACATAAATTATTTAAAAATTATGTAGAAATATTTTAAATCACAATATTTAACAACATAAAGCATATAAATCACTTATTTGAAATTTGCTTGACTGTCCAAATTCCATCTATGTCACATAAATTGATATAGAAAAAGTTACATGTATTATTTAAAAATGGCATAAAAAGTACAATAAATCACAATAATTAACAACTTACTATATCTAAAAACCATGTAAAAAATTTGGTTGACTCTCAAAATTTCATTTGAGTCACATAAATTAAAATGGAAGGAGTATCGTATAAACATGCTTCTCTATCGTGTATATATAGAGAGAGGGGGTAGGGGAGAGAAAGAAACACCACCAAGCACTAGGTGCAGCCAAGAAACTATGTTATATGGGATTTCATTAAATTTTCAGGCTCTATCATGTTTTTCTTTTTAACAATTGTTTACAATTTTTTTTAGAATAGTACAATTTACTATCAATTTTAAAGATGGTGGAAATATGCTAGTAGATGCTAAGTCAGTATGTTAGTGCCTTTAAGGGTTGATCAAATGGCTAGTTCTCAAGATTAGTTGTTTTTATAGATCACTATATTCATTGTATATATTAAGATTTGATAATCAATAACCAAGTTGTAATATTTTTCTCTCTGTTCTTTCTTCTCTTCTATCAGTTTCATCAACCTCTTTGTTACTCACTTCTTCTTCTTTCTTTCTTTAATATTTACTAAGATCTATCCTTGAACTCTTATATATTAATTGAAATTCTACATGGTATCAGAGCATACCATTATTGCAATCAATAGTGCTACTTATTAATTTTGGCAAACTCTTCTCAGTTCTACTACTATAAGAGTTATCTGTCATATTTTGCTAATTCTAGAGAAAGTATTGATTTTGTTTAAATCTTCTAAAGAATATGGATACTGGTAGAGTGAAAAATAAGTTTAAAACCACTACACCATTCTTAGGGATTTCAGCATCTGGCAATGTAAATTCTACCGGCACAACAATTGATTCTAATCACTCTCTCTTCTTACATACTTCTGATGTGAGTGGTATCTCTCTTGTCTTTTTTTTACTATTTGGTACTGAGAGTTACTCTCTTTTGAGTACATCAAATCATATTACATTATTGGATAGAAACAAGTGGGGGCTAGTAATGGGTCTTACAAAAAAGAAAGGTTCAAAGAGGAGTTTTGGGGACAATAGAAAGGGTAAATGCTATTGTGTTATCCTGGATTATGAAATCTGTAACTTTAAGTTTGTTAAGTGGAATTGTTTATGCGTCTAATACATGGTATATTTTGAGAATACTCTAGGGAAAGATTTGATAAGGTTAATGGTTCAAGAACTTTTAATCTAAATAAAGTAATAACCTATTTTTCTCGAGGAACAACTTCAGTTTCTATCTATTTCTCTGAACTTCAGGTGTTGTGGAATGATTTTGAGTTTTTATTGCCATATCCTGGTTGTGAGTATGATAAGTCAAGGGATTTTTTTCTTTATCTTCAAATGCAAAAGTTGTATTAATTTTTTATGGGCTTGAATGGCTCTTATATGCAAGTAAGAAGTCAAATTATACTTATGACTTCATTGCCTTTAGCCAATTAAGCATATGTTATGATTGTGAGTGATGAAGTCCAGAAGTATATTGTCAGTATCTCTTCTTCTCTTTTAGGAGCTGCTCTTTAATCATAGGTAGATTTATGCACCCAAGTGTTGTTATCTAGCTTTATTAGCCTAGTTTTGAGGACTTCTCATGCGTATAACGAGCTAATGTTGATACAATTGAGCATCTAACTATTAAATTACATATTTATAATTCTTAAAGTTTGTTCAAAACAAGTTTGGAATGAAAATTTTCACTTAGATCTTTCACGAGGAAACCAGTGTTCTTAGCTTGAGCTATGCATGTTCTAGTGTATCTTGTTGAATTCTATTATTTGTGTAAGAACAAATTTATGGTGTTTTATGATATAGTATGCCTTGGGAGATGTTATAGATGATACACAAGATCAAAACAAGGTCTAACCCATGAATAGATGGAAAAGCACCCATGAAGATGTCCATCATTCGTTGCAAGTCTATGAGTGGTTAAACACCCTCATCTAGGGTTGAGGCCAAGAACATGATTACTTGTGCTTATATTTGAGTTGGTTCATATTATTTGTCATTATTGGTTTGTCACATTTCCTTGTATTTACTATTCTATGGATTCACAATCCTTAGAAGAAACATATATTTCTATTATGATCCCGAAAGGAGGAACGATAGATTAAAATATGGGATGTATGGTATAGGTTCTTAATAATTCAAGGGATTGAAGTTATGATTTGCATTTAGGATAAGAATATAAATAATTCACCCAATTTGGTTTATATATGGGATGAAATATAAATGTGTTTAACTTAGTACTTGCATCCCCACTTAACAATGTAGTTGTGGGGCTAAGTTACCGTAGTCGTGTTATAAACATTTTAAACCAACAACCATGATACTAACTAAGCCAATGATATTATATATCTAATTAGGATTGTTTGTAGTTCCTTAACCCTAGGTTTCTCCCTATTGTTGTCCAACACATTATATTATAGAATTGTTTACGGCTACTTTTAGTTTTCAATTTGCAAACATTTTGGGTTACTTTCACACTTGTTTAATCTTTGTAGTAATACTAGAATTAGATCATTGCTGAGTACAAGTCCTTTTGGGATAGATACTTGGCTTTTGATAAGCCACTTTACTACTTAGGTGACCATGTACACTTGGGTGTGCACTTGTGCGCAACAAGTTTCTTGGCGCCGTTGTCGAGGACTTGTAAATTGGCAACTATCTTACTTTTAGTTTTTATATCTTGTTATACAAGTGTTAATAACCTGATCTTAGCTTCTGAGTTTGAAGGTTTAGGTTTGAAAAGAAAGTAAGCTGGAAAGGAAAAGGGATTTGGTTGACCTATATCCTGAACTCGAGTGATGCTTACACCAGTTGAGGAGAGAAATAGTACTTATCTACCAGAAACCTCAAATTCAACAAGAGAAAGCTATTCGTATTCCCATGTCTAAATATCCACCAACCCACAAGACAGTACGCAAGGTTGCAATCCCACTAGCAATTAATGTTATCTTCGCCATCTGCAGACCGGTTCCTGGAGGTAGCTTTGAGCTAAAATAGAACATGGTACAACTCTTGCACAACAATAGAAAGTTCACAGGCTTGTCATATGAGTATCCACAAGTCCATATAAAAAACTTCTTGGAAATTAGTGACACATTCATCCCCACTGGAGTCTCCACAAATTATGTGAGTCTCACACTCTTCCCCTTATCACTCTTGGAGATTCAAAAAAGTGGTTAAATACAAAGACGAAAAGTTCCATCACCACATGGGATGATCAGGTAAAGAATTTCCTCATCCATTTCTTCCCACCCGGCAAGACTGCAAGGCTATGTAGTAAAATCTTGATTTTTAAGCAAAAGCCAGATGAGAACTTGTATCATGCTTAGAAGATGTTTAAATATATATTCAAGGACTACCTATATCATCAAAAGTCCAATGAGGTACTTTCTAATATGTTTGTTGAAACTCTTGAGCACAATACAAAGATTTTGTTCGATTCAGCTTGAGATGGTCAAGCATTTGAGAAAACATATGATGAGCTCTATACCTTGGCGAACCAAATTGCACAAGGCAATTCTGACTGGTATGGTGACATCTCCATAAGTGCAATGAAAAAGTCTGCGGGTATGATTGAAGTTGATAGTGTCAAAGCCTTAGCCGCCCAATTGTCAACTCTTCAGAATCAGACGATGACTTAGTTTAGTAAATTAGGTGTGAATCATTCTCAGGCTCAGGTAAATACAGTTTAGCAGGCCCCATCTTGGTGTGAAACTTGTGGGATCAGTGGTCACTCTACAGACTTATATGGAACAAATCCAGAGTCTATAAATTTTGTAGGCAATGTAGAGAAGGGAACCTATGGTAATACCTATAACCACAAGTGGCAATGTCATCCCTACTACTCATGGGACACAAATCAAAAGCATATGGATACTAAAATTAAAATAAAAAACTTTCTTAAAAGAACATAGATATGCCAGTTGGGGTAGTTAGCTCAAGCAAAGAGTATCAGGACCCAAGGCGGATTGCTAAGTGACACAGAGATTACAAAGCAAGTTATGGAAATCACCTTGAGAGTGGTAGAGATCTTATTGATAGCTCTCCTAAGAAAAATAAGGAGATTCAGGCAGATTTAGTCCCCTAGCAGATTGAGGAGAAATAAGTTAGAAGTAAGGAGGTTGAAAATTTAGGGAAGTCTGTGTACTCAAAAACAAAATTAGTTGAACATGGACCTGAAAAAACACCACCACCATTCCCTCCAAAGCTTAAGAAGTCTAAGGAGGATGCCTATTTTAACGAGTTCTTTGACATGCTCAGAGAGATTCACATTAATCTTTCTTTGTTAGATGTTTTGCAGGGTATGCCTAAGCACGCTAAATACTTGAATAATGTGGTGACTAATAAGAAAAATCTATAGGATACTGAGACACTGTCAATTATTGAGAAGTGCAGTTCAATGGTGATGAGGAAGATGCCCATGAAGTTGAAGGACCCAGGGAGTTTCACCCTCCCGATACAAATTGGTGATAGTGATGTGATCCATGCTCTGGGTGATTTGGGGAAAGTATAAACTTGAAGCCCCTTTCTATTTTCAATACTCTTGGTTCGGGAAAGCCGAGGCATTCTTTGTGGTGCTCCAAATGACGGGCAAGACTAGAGTGCATCCTGAAGGAATCATTGAAGATATGCTTATTATGGTTGGTAAATTTGTTCCTGCTAATTTTATTATTATTAATTATGATATAGATGACAGGGTTCCAATCATATTGGTACATTCATTCATGGCGATGGGAGGATCATTGATTGATATTAGAGAGGGCACTCTCAAAATAAGATTGGATGATGAAGAGGGATTTTTAAAGTATAAAAACCACGTAATTCACCTTCACATTACAAAGATCTGTGCATGATCAAAGCCATGTTAGTGGATGAGTGTGGGGTGGTGGAGTGAAAACCACCAATAACCTCTTTAGACTATCTCATAGATTTTCCCAAACCACTACTTAAGCCCAAAGTTGTGAAAATTGAGAAGGATCCTACAAAACTGAATGTAGGAAAATATGCTAACCTTGAGAGTACACACTTAAGAGGTCAGAAAAATGTGAGAAAATAGCCACCATGTAGGAGAAAAAGGATGAAAGAATATGGTTAAGAGTATTGATGTTTTACTATTACTTATGTGATGCTTAATGTGAAGAGTTTCTCAAGGGAGAATAAGTCTTAAGTGTGGGTGATGATCTTAGGTGGATTTATGCATCTAAGTGTTGTTATCTAGCCTTAATTAGACTAGTTTGGAAGACTTCTTATGTGTATAAAGAGTTAATATTCATAAACTGGGCTTCTAAGTGTTACAGTACATGTTTATAATGCTTAAGGTGTGTTCAAAACAAATTTTGAATCAAAATGTTCACTTAGAGTTTTAATGAGGAAACTAGTGTTCTTAGCTTGAGCATTGCATGTTCTAGTGTATCTTGTTGAATTCTATTATGTGTTTAATCACTAATTTATGGTGTTTGGTCATATAGAATGACTTGGGAGATTCTAAAGTTGATATAAAAGATAAAAACAAGGTCTAAAGATGATGGAAAAACACACACGAAGTGAGGGACTTAATGCCATATGGATGGTGCTTTCTTGGACGAACTATTGAAAATTTGAGCACAAGGGTTTACCATACCCTTGGATTTCTGTGTTAAGGATGTGACATTTCCATAGTCACAAATTAAAATGGCAAATTCTAGTGAGCCTCCTAGAGAGTGTTGCATGGTCAAGTGTCAAAATTGGCCACTTGTTTCCCATTATAAATAGAACACTTGGAACATATGGTACATACCTTGGACGACCTTTGGGGCTTGGAATAAACTTGAGGAGGATTCACTTAGGTTTTTTATCCTTTCCTTTAGTTTGCTTTTGGATTATTAACATGAGTTCCTGAATCGTGATTTGTTGTAAATCCATGAGTGGCTAAACACCCTCATCTAGGGTTGAGGCCAAAAACATGATTACTTATGCTTATATTTGAGGTTGTTTATGTTATTTATCATTATTGGTTGTTCGTATATCCTTGTATACACTATCTATGGATTCGTGACCCTTAGAATAAACATCTATTTCTATTGTGAGTACGAAAGGAGGAACGATAGATTGGAACGTGGGATGTATGGAGTAGGATCTTAATCATTTAAATGATTGAAGTTAATATTTTTATTTGGCATAGGAATATACCTAATTTTCCATATTTAGTTTATATCTGGGATGAAATATAAACGTGTTTAACTTAGTACTCACATCCTTTGTCAACAATGTAGTTGTGGGGCTAAGTTAGATAGATAAGTAGAGGATTGTAAGACGATATTCATGTTATAAAACCTCGTGAACCAACAACCAAGATAATTAACTAAACTAACGAGATTATACAACAAAGTAGGATTGTTTGTAGTGCCTTAACCCTGGGTTTCTCCCTATTACTGTCCAACACTTTGTACTATTAAATTACTTATAGTTACTTTTAGTTTTCAATTCTCAAATGTTTTTTTTTAATTTTGCACTTGTTTAATCTTCGTAGTAATACTAGAATTAGATCGTTGCTAAGCACAAGTCCCCGTGGGATCTGTACTTGGTTTTTATAATCCACTTTACTACTTGGGTGACCACATACATTTGTGTGTGTGCTTGGGCGCGACACTCTTCATGTATCTTATGAGTCTACAACCATATACTTTAAATCCAATAGCCAAAAATTCAAGATTACAATTTACAATGTGACTATTGCAAACTTGAGGTTCCATTACTAAAAAAAGACAGATTTTTTACCACAAAAAATCGACCACATGTGGTTGGTTTTTTATTTTTTAAATTTTTTATTTTTTTTAATTTTTCTTTAAAAGCGACCACAAGTGGTCACTTTTATAATTTAAAATTTCAAAATAATAGTTTTTATATTAATTATTATTTCCTTTACAACTAAAACATAAAAACAAAAAACTAACCACTTGCGGTCGGTTTTATTTTAAAAAATATAATTAAAAATATTTTTAAAATTTTTTTTAATTAAAAATGGACCACAAGTGGTCGGTTTTGAAAAATACTTTTTAATTATATTTTTAAATAAAACCTACCATAAGTGGTCAGTTTTTAATTAAAAAAATAAAAACATTTTTAATAAACCGACCACTTGTGGTCGAGTTTTAATTAAAAAAAAAGAAAATCATTTTTAAAAACCAACTGTGGTCGATTTTTAATTAAAATAAAAACAAAATAATTTTAAAAAACTGACCACTTGTGGTCGGTTTTTAATTAAAATAAAAAAATTAATTTAAAAAAACTGACTACTTGTGGTCGATTTTGGAATTAAAAAAAAAGAAATAAGTTTTAGGAAGCCGACCACTTGTGGTCGGTTTTTATTAAAAAATAATTATATATATAATGTAATATATTGTTTTTTAAAATTACACTGATCACACGTAGTCAATAACCAATATAATAATAATAAAAATCAATCAATCTTTAATTTTGTGAAAAAAATACACTAAAAAATATATCAAATAAAATAAACAAATTACGTTAAACATAATCTTCATCTTTTGCTTATGTTTTAATATATAAAATAAATATTTTTCTCTATATATACTTTAAATGACGTTAAACATGCATAATCTTTGTATCATGAATATATGTGCATATATATATCATACCGTTGGGATAATGATATTATACTACTATTGTAGTCATAATAATGTAATATATAACTGATAATTCATCAGAATATAATGAACGTGTTCTATTATAAGGTAATATACTTGTGGATGTGATGTATATAGTACGCATTCAAGAGTTCGTATATATTAATATCTTTATATATATATATATGATGTAGTGATCGATTGATGAACGATATAGTCAAAACCTAGTAGAATCTATCCAAACATGTTGAATACCTTGATTTGAAAAGACAAAAGTAATAATATATATTGTACGTTGAAGTATATTAATGTAAGCTAATCAAATTATTCGATCACTCATCAGAGTATATATATAATATACAGTTGCATTATATTATATGATAATATACTCGTGTATGTATGTGATGTATATAATACGTATTTAGAACTTGATATAGTCGATAGTATGTATATGTGTGTATGTGTATAGGTATTTATATAGTACGTATATACATACTATATAGTGAAGGTATATTAACGACATAAGATAAACTAATCGATAATTCATCTAAGTATATATGAAATACGTTGTATATTATTATGGGGTAGTAAAATCGTGTATGTGATGCTTATATTACGTCTTTGAAATCTGATAGAGAATCTACTGAATCTAGATATCAAAATATTTTGAATGATATACGTTGATATATATCATACTATTGAGGAAATAGATATATTATTTTTTGTCAATGTAGACACGCGTATGTTGTTGAAATTGTAATAACGTAAGACAAGTATTACGAGGTATATATGGAGAGTGGGGGGAGGACGGAATAAAGAAGTAGGGGAGGGTGAAGGAGATAGAAATTTGAATCCTGAAACTAGCATATACTTACCATTTGCTTTGAATTCGAATTTTGAACGACCGCCAAATTTTGGCGATGAATTTGAGTTTTTTCGCTTAAAAATTTTGTATTTGAGTATATGCGAAATATGTTATATATTATTATGGGGTAGTAAAATCGTGTATGTGATGTTTATAGTACATATTTGATTGCTGATAAATAACTGAGTATATGTATATATACATATATCTCGTATAGTGACGTATGCAGTAATCGAGGAAGCTAGATAACTAAATCTATATATCAAAATATTTTGAATGATACATTGATATATATCATACTATTGAAGAAATAGATATACTATTTTGTATCAATGTAGACACGTGTATGTTGTTGAAGTTGTAATAACGTAAGACAAGTATTACGAGGTGTATATATATATATCGTATTTAAAAAGTAATTAACCAAAAATTTATCGTAATTTGCAAAATTCATTGATATTATTATATGATTGAGGAAATATACTACTCGTGTTAATGTGTTGATAAAATAATCAATTATCTGATTTGTACATATACGCATTACGTGAATATGATGATAAAAAAACTAATTATATGAGTTAATTTTTTTTATTAAAATTGACCACATGTGATCGTTTTCCGATAATAACTATTTTAAAACTAAATTGAACACTTACATTTTATTTTGTGAATAATTTTGTAAAATTTTAATTAATTTCCAGAAAATCAACCACGTGTAGTCGGTTTTCTAGAGATTAATTAAAAAAATTATTTTATAAAATAAAGCCTACCCGGCCCTATCCCCATAAGACCCGACCCAACCTGACTGAATTTAACACACACACACAAGAAACCCCAATCACACACACACATTCGACATACACACATAGAAAAATTTGACAAACCCCCACACAAAATCGACCTGCTGCCGCCGTTTGCCGTTGACCATAGTGACGCTGGCGACCACACTGCCGCACGGTTAGTGCAAAAACATCAACTCTTTTGAATATCTATTCAAGGAAAAATTCTTTGTTTTTCTTGTTAGAAACTAGCAAAAGAGTCAAGATTATTATGCATCTTTGTTTTTCAACTTCAATTTGGTACTAAAGCATCTGTTCTAGTTATTACGCTTCATTACATAATTTTAGTTAGTTCAAACTAAAAAAGTAATGGAAATTGCCTTTTAGATACTTCCACCACTGCAAAAGTATTTTTTTTAAAATCTTTTTAGCTTTTTTTAAGATCAAAATTATTTCTTTTTGATAATTTTTTTGTGGGATTGTGTTATTTTTTATCAATCTTTTTCACATTATCATAGTGTGTGTGATTTTTCACTTGGGGTTTAACAAGATTCATTTTTTTTTACCTATTTTCACAGTGTGTGTGTTTTGTCAACTCGGAGCTTATCAAGATTCAATTTGTTTCTTCATTTTATATTTTATGCATTTGTGTGTGTTTTTGGTCACTTGGGGTTTATCAAGATTTCATTTGTTTCTTCATTTTGACACTCTATATGTGTATTTTGTCAAGTAAAGCTTATCAAGATCCCCCTCTTTGTGTGTTCTTGCAAGTAAATTAGGGTTTACTTTTATTGATACTCCATTATAGTTTTAGTATTTTGGTGGTTTATTTATGGTGATTTTAAGCAAAGAATATGAGAAAATAAGGATGTCAAGATTTTTTTTATTTTGCCTAATGATCAAGATTTTTTACTCTACTTGCCTAATGGGTTGCTTGGAATTTGATGTTATTGTTTGACAGAATTCAAATTCGGAAAAAAAATTGCTTTGCTATTTTTCTGGTGACCGCTTATCTCTTTCTCTTTAATTTAGGTCAAGTAAAGGTAAGTTGATTTCTCTTTATTTTCTTATAATGAAGTCTTTAAATGTAGTTTAGTTTGGAATTATTCGCTGTAGAAGGCTTTGAAAGCCGTAGGAATTTTGTGATGATTATATGATGTGAAAGGAACATGCGACGCCTCTACTTATTTGCTTTGTTACACTTGTTCAATTATTTGACTTATTATACTATAAATTAATATGTTACTTGAAAGTGAATAAGTGTAGTTACTTGAAAGTGAACTTTTATTTTGAATTTTGTTGAAGTGTAGGTACTTGAAATGTGAACTTTTTATTCTGAATTTTTCTATGCTTAGTAATTTTGAATGTGGTTTAGTTTGGTAACTTGGGTGGTGACTTAGTGACTTGAAATTGATTAAGTGTAGGTAGTTGAAAGGTGAATTTTTATTTTGAATGTGGTTCAGTTTGGTGACTTGGGTGGTGACTTAGTGAGTTGAAATTGATTAAGTGTAGGTACTTGAAATGTGCATTTATCATTTTGAAGGTAGTTTAGTTTGTTGTTTTAGGAGATGACTTAGTTACTTGAAAATGTTGAAGTTTAACCACTTGAAATGTGAATTTTTGTTTTGAATGTAGTTTAGTTTGGTAACTTGGGAGATGACATAGTCAATTGAAATTGATTAAGTGTAGGTACTAAAAAGGTGATTTTTTTTTTTGAAAGTGGTCTAGTTTGGTGACTTAGGAGGTGACTTAGTGACTTGAAAATGTTGAAGTTTAGATACTTTCAATAGAAATTTTTGTTTTGAATGTGGTTTAGTTTGGTGACTTGGGAGGTGACTTAGTGAGTTGAAATTGATTAAGTGTAAGTACTTGAAATGTGAATTTTTATTTTGAATGTGGTTTAGTTTGGTAACATGTGAGTTGACTTAGTCACTTGAAATTGATTAAGTTTAGGTACTTGAAAGGTGAATTTTTATTTTGAATGTGATTTAGTTTGGTGACTTGGGAGGTGACTTAGTCACTTGAAATTGATTAAGTGTTGGTACTTGAATTTATTTTTGTTTTGAATGTGGCTTAGTTTGGTGACTTGGGTAGTGACTTAGTGAGTTGAAGTTGATTAAGTGTAGGTACTTTAAATGTGAATTTATCATTTTGAAGGTAGTTTAGTTTGTTGTTTTAGGAGGTGACTTAGTAACTTGAAAATGTTGAAGTATAGATACTTGAAATGAATTTTTTTTTTTGAATGTAGTTTAGTTTGGTAACTTGTGAGGTGACTTAGTCACTTCAAATTGATTATGTGTAGGTACTAGAAAGGTGAATTTTTATTTTGAATGTGGTTTAGTTTGGTGACTTGGGAGGTGACTGTAGGTACTTGAAAGGTGATTTTTTATTTTGAATATTGTTTAGTTTGGTGACTTGGGAGGTAACTTAGTAAGTTGAAATTGATTAAGTGTAGGTACTTGAAATGTGAAATTTTGTTTTGAACGTAGTTTAGTTTGGTAACTTGGCAGGTGACTTAGTGAGTTGAAATTGATTAAGTGTACGTACTTGAACTGTGATTTTTTTTTTTGAATGTGGTTTAGTTAGGTACCATGTGAGGTGACTTAGTCACTTGAAATTGATTAAGTGTAGGTACTTGAAAGGTAAATTTTTGTTTTGAATGTAGTTTAGTTTGGTGACTTGGGAGGTGACTTAGTCACTTGAAATTGATTAAGTGTAGGTACTTGAATTTATTTTTGTTTTGAATATTGTTTTGTTTGGTGACTTGGGTAGTGACTTAGTGAGTTGAAATTGATAAAGTGTAGGTACTTTAAATGTGAATTTATCATTTTAAAGGTAGTTTAATTTGTTGTTTTAGGAGGTGACTTAATGACTTGAAAATGTTGAAATTTAGATACTTGAAACGTGAAATTTTTGTTTTGAATGTAGTTTAGTTTGGTAACTTGTGAGGTGACTTAGTCACTTGAAATTGATTAAGTGTAGGTACTTGAATTTATTTTTGTTTTGAATGTGGGTTAGTTTGATGACTTGGGTAGTGACTTAGTGAGCTGAAATTGATTAAGTGTAGGTACTTTAAATGTGAATTTATTATTTTGAAGGTAGTTTTGTTTGTTGTTTTAGGAGGTGACTTAGTCACTTGAAATTGATTAAGTGTAGATACTTTTTCATTTTGAATTTAGGTACTTGAAATGTGAACTTTTTGGGACTTGAACTAATTAGTTGAATATGAATTATTGTGTAGATGGAACCTGATTATAGCTGGATATATCAACGAAATAATGATAATAGAATGGGTCTTAGGGTGGAATTTGTTGAAGGTGTCAGACGATTTGTTGAACTTGCTAAGACACTTGATGTTTGGTCATGTTTTCAGGCTATTCATTATCCTTGTGTTAGATGTGATGGTACAAATCTTTTAAAAGAAGAAGTTGTGAAGGAACATCATTATAGAAGGGGTTTTCACAAGGATTTTTTAAGATTGTGTACTATTAATGATGATGTTGAGCAAAATAACTTTGTTGTTGGTGAAAGTAGTAGGTCTATAAGGCATAATGAATATCAAGATACTACGATGACAGAAATAGTGCACGATACTTTTGGGATGCAATACGGGGGCGGCTTTAGGAAAAATGTCGAAGATATTTCTAATAGAGAAGCGGGCCCTTTTTATGAACAACTGCATGCTGCTAGTCATCCTTTATTTGACGGTTGTTCGCACTCTCATTTGTCTATTGCTGTTAGATTATTGAGTATTAAATCAGACTGGAATATTGCTAAAGGAGGAATGGACTCAATGATAGACCTTATTAAAGACTTAGTTGACCCAGGCTTAAAGGTTTCTCATTCTTTCTATAAGGCAAAAAGATTGGTGTCAAAGTTGGGTCTCTCTTCGGTTAGAATTGATTATTGTGAAAATGGTTGCATGTTATACTATAAGGGAGATGCTAACCTAGAGTCCTCTAAGTTTTGTCATCACCCTCGATATAAGAGTGGTTGTAAAGGAAATAAAATTAATATTTAGGCGATGCATTATTTAACTCTAATACCAAGGTTGAAGAGGTTGTATGCTTCAAACAGCCCAGCTCCTCATATGAGATGGCATAGTGAAACATGAAGGCCCATTGGTGTTATGTGTCATCCATCTGATAGAGAGGCTTGGAAGCATTTTGATTCAACTTATCCAGATTTTACAGCTGATCAACGAAATATTCATTTGGGATTATGTGTGGATGGCTTCTCTCCTTTTTCAGTTGATGCTGCGCCATATTCATGTTGGCCTGTATTTATCACCCCGTATAATCTTTCTCCTGAAATGTTGATGACTAGTCGCAATATATTTTTAAATTGTGTTGTTCCTGGCCCGCGTAATCCAAAAAACGGAATAGATGTCTACTTGCAACCTTTGATTGATGAACTTCAAATTTTATGGCATGAGGAGGTTGAAACTTGGGACATCTCACTTAAACAAAATTTTAATCTGCATGCATATATAATGTGGACTGTTAATGATTTTACTGCATGTGGTCGGTTTTTCTTGAAATTTTTTAAAAAACTGACCACTTGTGGTCAGTTTATTTTAAATTTTTTATTTTTTAAATCTTTTTTTTTCTATTTTAAAAAAATAATAATGAATTTGAAAAATATATATATTTTTCAAAAAACCGACCAGTGGTCAGTTTTTAAAAAGCTACCATGCTTTTATCGACCACACAATTTGGTTGGTTTTTCTATTTTTTTAGTAGTGTTCATCTCAAAGAGAACTTTTGGAGTGTTATTGGTTATCTTCTTAATTTTAAGAAGAAGAAGACTAAAAACGTGACTTCTATGTGTCATGCTATGTGGGATGGGTCGACATCCAAATGTCATGGTTCAACTTCTAATACATAGGGTAAAAACACTCATTGCTATCCTATAATAATGACTCAGAATAATATATCTTCTTATTTGACTGGACTATATCAAGTATTTGAGCAATGGAAGTTGCCTCAAGGGAAAACTATGACTCAGCCACCAGGAATTAAATGTTTACTCAAGAGTAGTATAATCAAATCCTCCAGATGCTTAATAAGAATATGTGCCCCTCAGCTGGCACTCAAGCTGTTATGGAATCATCTAATGGTAACCTTTATGATTCAGAGACATTAAAGGCTCTGATTGCATCTCAAAATCTAACTAATTGGATATTGATATAGGTTTAACAAACCATATAATGTCTAATTCTAATATGCTTGATAAAGGCACTATTACTAAAAATCAGGTTTGACATAAGGTTTATTTACCTAATGAATACATCTCACTAGTAACACATACTGGTACTATCACTATATCACCTCGAAGTACTTTAGAACATGTGTTTTTTCTTCCTCAATTATAGTATAATTTGTTATCAGTTTTCAAAGCTACTAAAGAACTACATTGTGCTACTTTGTTCTATCTTGAATTTTTTATATTTCAGGACCTCTCAAGTGGAACGGTAAAAGAGATTTGTAGATTACAGAAAGGAATTTATATGCTTAATAAACACACAACTGAAAAACCTATTCATCTTTTTAATAAATCTGCTCAAGCATGCACATGTGCTTCTATGGACAATTCTCTTTGGCATAAATGATTTGGCCCTATTTCTCCTCACGAGTTACAGAAACTAATACCTTGTAAAGTTGACAAAATTGCTAAAATTGTTAATAAGCGTGTAATTTGTTTATGTGCCAAGAAATCTAGGAATCCGTGTTCTTCTAGTAGCATAAAGAGTGATGACAATTTTGATTTGATTCATATGGATATACGAGGGCCTTATAAAACTTCCACTACTAATGACTCAAAGTACTTCTCAAAAATAGTAGATAATTTTTCATGAATTACTTTGGTGTATTTACTTAAATTGAAGTCTGGTGTATGTGTTATTATTCAATAGTTTCTAAAGTTTGTTCAGATTGAGTTTAACAAAATAGTTAATGCTTGTAGGATTGATAATGGGATAGAGTTTGTGAATGAGATTTGTATCAAGTTGTTTAAAGAATTAGGGATAATTCATCAATGGTCTTGTGCCTTCTCAGCTCATCAAATGAGGTTGCTAATAGGAAACACATGAACTTATTAGAAGTGACAAGAGCCTTAAAAATTCAAGCTCACATTCCTATCAAATTTTAGGGTATGTATGTCCAAACTATTGTATACATCAGAAGTAGACATCCTTCTTCTCTGATCAATATGTCCCCTTATGAGAAACTTTACAATAGACAACCTTCTCTTGCTCACTTAAAAGTTCTAGGATTTTATGCTATGCTAACATCATGAATCAAATAAATAAATTTCTATTAAAGAGTAAACCTGTTATGTTATGGGGTGCTTAAAAGTTCAAAAGGGATACAATTTTTATGATCCACAAAATGGATCATTCTTTATGAACAGAGATGTTTATTCCATAATGTATTTGAGAAATATTAAACAGGATACTTTATACCCCATTTCCAATTATATTTCTTATGATCCGCTCTTTAACAAAACACCAAACTTATCAGACTAACTTTTATTCTGAAATACAACCCAGTTGTTACTCAGAAGCTATTAAGGATCCTACATGGATCAAGGCCGTGCAAGTAGAGATTAATGATCTTTAAGGAAACAAAACTTGAGAGCTAGTCACACTACATACAGGAATGAAATCTGTAGGGTGTAAGCAGATTTACAAGATCAAGCATAAGGATAATGTAGAAGTCAAACGGTTCAACTCTAGGCTTGTGGCCAAACGCTATAACTAGCAGAAGGGAATTGACTATTAGGATAACTTTTCTCCTATAGTTGAAATGATTTCAGTTGGGACTATATTATCCATTGCAGTATCTAGACATTAGAACATCCATCAAATAGATGTGAATAATGCTTTTCTTAAGGAGATCATACAGATGAGATATCCTTGGAGGTTCATCGGGGCTTTACCACTCAAGGATAAAACCACAAGTTTACAGATTGGTTAAATCCTTGTATGGTTTAAAACATGCTCCAAGGCTCCAAGGAAGTGGAATGCCAAACTAACAGAAGCTATACTACAACTCAAATATGTTCAAAGTTAGTATGATCACTCTTTCTTTATCAAAAAAACTGAAAATGGGTAGTAATCGTCTTGTTATATATGGATGATATATTAGTCATAGGAGATAGCTTGAGTCTAACTGAGGACAAAAGATATCATTATAGAATATATTTAAGATGAAAGATCTGAGAGATCAAAATTATTTCTTTCAGAATAGAATTTGCAAGATCCAAAAAGGGTATCATTATGCACCAAAGGAAGTGTTCTCTAGAAGTTACATAAAAACTAGGATTACTAGCTTCTAAGCCTACTTATACTCCTATTGATAGAAGTGTCAACTACCAAAGAACATGATGAGCACACCAACAAAATAAGTAAAGAAGATCACTTGTTAGCAAATAGGACTACTTATAAGAATTTAATAGGTAAACTTCTATACCTAACAATTACAAGACCGCACATCTTATTTAGTGTACAAACACTAAGTCAATACGTTAAACAACCCTAGAAATTACCTATGAATGCTGCACTATGAATTGTAAGATACATCAGTCATAACCTGGACAAGGGATGCTGATTTCAAGCAACAACATTGACAAAGTAACAATATTTTGTGATGCTGACTGAACTTCATGTTCTTATTCTAGAAATTCAGTGTCAGGGTTCCTAATTAAACTAGAAGATTCTATTGTCTCTTGAAAATCAAAGAAGCAAACTTCTATATCAAGGAACTCTGCAGAAGAAGAATATAAAAGTATGGCATCAACTGTCTATAAACTAAGTTGGCTTACTAAAGGAGCTTCCTATTCATATATACACTGATAGCTACAATTAATCCATTGTTTCATGGAAAGACAAAACACATTGTGATTGACTGCCACTTCATTAGAAAAAAATTCAATAGGGAATAGTTCAGCCCACAAAATATCCACAACTAATCATCCATGCAAATTTTCTTACAAAGAGACTAAAACGAGTTTAACATCAATATCCTTTCTCCAAGTTAGGTATTCTTAACATCATTCATAGAACCTAACATGAGGGGGGATGTAGAAATAAGCTAGCTAGATGCTAAGTCAGTATGTTAGTTACATAATTTCGAAAAGTTAGTTAATATTGTTAAATAACTAACTTTTTGAAATTGTTAGTTAGTCAGGCTACTTAGTTAGCTTTTAAGGCTTGATCAAACAACTTCAGCTCACCATTCAAAACCTACCCACGGAGGAGGAAAAGTCTCTTATCCTCAAACTGGTGATCCTGAATCTTTTCTAATAGCGGCACCTCGCCTCAACACTAGCAAAAATCTTCCTAGGGTCCGAAATATCAAGTCGCACCAACAAGTTGGCCAAGGAATAAATGTCCCGTGTCAACGGCCTTTGAGCAATAGAAATACAAGGCAAGCTACCCTTACTACCTTCTGTCTCAGGGCATCTGCTACCATATTTTTCTTTCCTAGATGATACAAGATAGAGATATCATAATCCTTAAGCAACTCCATCCATCTATGTTGCTTAGCATTTAGATCTCTCTGGGTCATAAGATGCTGAATACTATGATGATCTATGAAAATCTCACAATGCACACCATAAACTATCGTTGCTAACTCCAGATAGTAAGTGGGGTAGCTGAGCTCATGCACCTTAAGCTTCCTTGAAGCATAAGCAGTAACACAACTCTGTTGCATTAATACACAACCCAAACCAACACCAGAAACATCACAATACACGGTGAATCCCTCATCCTTAAAAGAAAGATGCAAAATAGGAGCCGAAGTAACGAACTTCTTGAGCTTCCCAAAGCTTGAATTACACTCCTCGGAAAATAAAAAAGAATTCTCCTTCCAAGTCAATCTGGTTATAGGTGTTGAAATAGTAGCAAAACCCTCAATGAATCTCGATTAATAACTGACTAAGCCAATAAAGCTGCGAACCTCAATCAGAGATGTAGGCCTGGACAAATCATGAATAGCCTCAATCTTGATCAGGTCTACCATAATACCATCTTTAGACACTATATGCCCAAGGAATGTAACTGACACAAGCCAAAACTCACACTTAAAGAATTTGGAAAAAATTATATGGTCTCTCAAAGTTTGGAGTACTATCTTTAAATATTGTGAATGCTTTTATGTACTCATCGAATACACAAGGATATTGTCAATAAACACAATCATGAAGGATTCCAAATAGGGTCTGGACACCCGGTTCATATAGTCTATGAATTCGGCAGGGTCATTAGTCAAGCCAAGGATATTACCAAGAACTCATAATAACCATAATGGGTCCTAAAGGCTACCTTTGGGATATCCTCAGCCTGAATCCTCAAATGATGGTACCGGAACCTCAAATCAATATTAGAAAACACCGTTGCACCCTGAAGCTGGTCAAACTAAGAAGCAATGTGAGGTATATGATAACAGTTTCTTCACTGTTACCTTATTAAGATGCCTATAATCAATACACATACACATGGATCCATCTTTCTTCTTTAAAAACAAAATAGAATCTCCCTAAGGGGACACACTCAGTCTAATGAAACCCTTACCAAGAAGATCCTATAATTGAGAATTCAAATCCTTATGCTTGGCAGGATCCATACGGTAAGGTGCCATAAAAATAGATTGGGTGCCCGTATCAAGAACAATAACAAACTCTATCTCATGTGCAGGAGAAACGCCAGGCATATTGGTAGGTTACATAAATAAACTCAGGAACTATAAGGATAGTATCAAGTGACGGTCTCTTCATACTAACATCATGAATATAAGCAAGATAAGACTCCCAACCTCTCGATATAAGTCTCCTAGCACGAACATAGGAAATAATCCCTGCCGACTAACGTCTAACAGCTCCCTACCACCTGATCAGGGGTATGCCGGTCATGTCTAAGGAAAAGGTCTTAGCAAAAACAATAATGACTGCATGATACTGGGATAACAAGTCCATGACCAGAATCACATCAAAATCCACCATGTCTAATATAATAATATCAATATGAGTATCAATATCTCTAACAATCATAACATATGATCTGAAAACCTGATCCACTACTAAAGAATCGCCTATGGGAGTAGATACACATAAAGACACATAGAGAGTCCCGAGATAACTCTAATTGTGGGTCATAATAAGCAGAAACATAATAGTAAGTGAATCTTAGATCAAATAAAGCAAAGGCTGACTAGGGCACTCTCACGAGTAATGACCAAAACTTCACAACCATAACATGTCCCATGAGTAGTACCAGAACCAAATAATCTAATTGACCCAGAATAACTAAAAGATGAGCCCCTTAAAGATAGAGCGCTACCCTGACGAGGGTGGCCACTAACCCAAGAATGAACTCCATCAGTAATCTGGAGCATTGCCTAAATGGGTCTATGATATTGACTCTAAGGCTAATATCACAGCCGCAAAATTAGGTCTTATGAAGGCCCCTTATCCTGGCCCTTAATTGGGGACACATCTCGAGGTTGTCCACGACCTCTGGGCCATCCACGAACAGTGATAAGATCTCTAGGCTCAGTCTTAGGACCCTCATCTTGTGTAGTGATAGCAAGTGTTCTAGCCATCTGCAAAAGAGTGAAACCTAAAGAATGCTTTAGAAACCAACTCAGACCCTTAGCACTACATAAGTGAAAGAAGTGAAGAACTCCTAAGGATGTCCTATAGCCTCCCAAAGATAAAAAAACAAACGTCATCATTTTGATGTGCGAGACTCTGCTAGACATTTTCTCTTGCACCAATAATATCAGTGAAATCTAGGTTTTGATACGAATATGTCACGACCCAATTTTTGAGTCATGATGTCACCTACTCTAACCTAATAGTTGGTAAGACGAACCATATCTCAGAGCTATTTGCAATGGTCTAACTTGGTGAAAAATTCCCTAACAAGGGCTAAATGGACAATGTAACTCATAAATAAGCAAAGCAATAGATATAGACTAAAAGGTAGCCATAACCTAGAAAACTATCCCATGACCTGGTAGATTCATAATAAGAGCTACTATAGCACACAATAAGTTCAAGAATAGTCAATATAATCTTCTCAAAATATAAGACTAGACATAGATGGATAGAAGAAAAAGGGAAACTTTGACTCCAAGAGCTTACCCTATCTCGAAAATCCAACACAACGCGATCATAGAATCAGCGGTGGAAACTAGTAGTAGGATCAGCATGAAAAAGGTATAGAAGAATAGTATGAGTACCAAAACCACGGTTACTTAGTAGGCATCTGTCATGATGCAAAAACCAGGGTCATGATGGCACTTGTTGCGGCATACCTTGACAAGTAAGCCTATCACCTAAATTGATATGAAAAGAGAAAAAGACAGAAATATCCCAAGGTAAGACTTCTAAAATAAAGTCGAACCATATAAATAATCATACAATACGAAAAGAACTTATCCAAAATACCAATCATACCCCAAACCAGGTGTCAATAGTGTAAGAACTACTAATATAATTCAAGAGTCAAATGCATCAAAAATATAACCACAAATGAATAATATTTGTCTCTGAATACTAATAAAGACATAAATACTATAGAAAGATAGAGGTAAAATTTGGACGCATGAATGTCCAACCGCTACCTTAGAAGCTCCAACAATCGCCTGAGTCAAGCAAGTTGAGGCGTACTCAAGCTAGGACCTGCACCGAAAAGGCGCAATAGGCATGAGTATAGTCCACTTGTACTTAGTGGGTATCATAGGCTGACCAAGAAAAGTAGTAAATAAAACATACAAAATATACACTAAGGTCACGTCACCTACAATCAGGAAATGTCCCACAACGGTAGCTCACACCGCTTGCACTAACAATTTTAATATATCTCACATATATTACAAAATCACACCAAGATAGCACAAAAGTATGTATTATATCACATATAAAAAGAACAAGGGGAACATGTATATACAAGATCATCAAATACAAGTAGAAGAGGATACGCTAAATACATAGATGACAAGTCATTATGCCAATACAACACAGCATAACACAATAAAGTAAGTGCAATGTATATGATGATGATGATGATGCACGAGGTTGTCGCACAACCTCCTGGATTATCGCACAATCACCGTATACACCTACGGAGGAAAGCCTCCCAACTCAGGACCTATGAGGGGTTCATCAACCCGTATACAATTCACATATCTCATATCTCCTTTCTAGCACGTCCCTTGGAAAGGGTTTTATAAGGTGTTACAATATCTTTTAAAAAGGTGTTGCTAGTGTTTCTCAGATGTTGCACGGTGGTACCAATGTTTCGAGTATGATATGAAGATGTAATGCTCGCAACCAATCACAATGAGTATTTCAACAAACAATCACATGATATATTTCTACAACCAACCACAATGATACATTTCCACAACCATATGCGTTAATATCCACTTATTATTTTTGTATCATCCATAAATTTTCACATGTCTCATTTGCCAGTAAAGTATGAATATAATCACAATACACCAATGGTACCACATTAGCATTTTAACATTACAATACAATTATTCATATGTATTTAAGGCTATCAATATCACATAGGACACCACACGGTCACACATATCACATAATATCTCAATTTCGATAATTACATCACATATAATCTCCCACACGAGCACAACACATAGATAGACAATTTTTATGATTAGATCCCACCCTTAACATGCATTTTGTATCATCATTTACTACCCAGCCCAGTCTGAAAGAGTTAAGCCATAACTTACCTCGAAAGACAAAACCGGACCGCTACATTTGAAGTTGCGACCTTACTTTTCATGAATAATCTCAAACTCTAGTAAAAACATTAAATATGAAATCTACACGTCAAGACAAAAGAAACGACACCCATATTGACTAGTTTTGGTTCGGAGTCAAAACAGACCCCCAAAATGGATTTCTGATAAAAAAGGGCAAAATCAGAACTTTACTTCAAAAATATGTTCCCCATATTTTTAGAAAACTACATCTGAAAACTCAAGTTAAATCGAGTCAAAAATGGGGTTCAAATCGAAGAAAAATTATTTCTGAGCTTTACCTGGTAAAATCTTAAAAATTCGGGTTAAAATCAAGAATCGGAGTTGCTTTGAAGGTTAAATTGATGAAAAAAATAGTAATTATAAGATAAAAATATTATTGAAGTGAAAGGAGTGAAATTTGGGTTTAAAATCATGCCCTAAGATTTTTGGGGTTTTGACAAATTAATCAAGAAATTACTAATAAAAGGGTGAATTCTTACCTTTAATCCGTAATAAAACCAAGAAAAATGTGTTAATCTAGCTTTCCAAGCTCTCACAAACTTTGATTTTAAGCTCCCACAATATTTTAGGGTTTAGCTCCCAAGAGCCAAGATGAAAATGTGCAAAATGGGCCAAAAATAGGTGGAAAAAGCTATTTATATTGCAGTTTTTCTCCAATAACTGCTAGTTTTTTTTTCCTAAGTCGAAATGAATTTCGACGGGGTTTCGGGATTCGTCGGAGTCCGATATACACAAACGAACAATGTAACCACACTAAATTCGATGTTCCGGATGCGATGGAGATATCAAATTATTTAAAAAATATCATTTTCACAAAGTTGACCCCAGAAACCCGAAATTATAATTTTCCAAATCGAGAGTTGAAATAAGATTTTAAAGTCGTAAAATCATACCAAACATGCTAACACCCTAAAATCGACATTTCAGATCTGCTAGCGAAGTCGTATTTTCCATTTGAGGTTGTTTCGATCAAATGTGGGCCCCACACCCATATTTTCAATTTTTTAATTTTCTGACCAATAGATCGAAATGAGCTCGGGTGCACCGGGACCCAAACCAAATGTCTACCTAGCCTAAAATCGATATTCTGAAGCTTCTTGTGCAGTCCGTTCGGTCATCCATCGCACAAATTAAAAGATATCCATGTAAGTCCAAAATAAGGCTCTCGAAGCCATAAAAAATCACAATATTGCATAAATGATACCAAAATGTATCGAAAATCATGTCAATCATTCCCACACCGCAGAAATATCATAATGCAACTACTACGAGGGTTAAAATAGTAAAATCACAAAAAATCACAAATTTCACATATTTCATCAAATTTTTAGCTCGTTACATCATCCACCGCTAAAAATCTAGTTCGTCTTCAAACTAAGGCAAAGAAATAACTAAATCAATGAAAAGCTAGAGATAGGAACTACACATATCAGACTCAACCACCCAAGTAGCTTTATCTACAGGCCGATGTCGCCACTGGACTTTAACCATAGGGATCACTCAAGAGTGCAACCCCCTAAGATCCCTAGCCAAAATGGAAACCGGTTCCTAAAAAAAGGACAACCGCTCATCTAACTGAATCGACTCCCAATGAATGACATGAGAATCATCAGGAATATAGGGACGAAGCATAGAAACATGAAAAACTAGATGAACAACTGATAGATCAGGGGGCAAAGCCAACTCATAAGCCACATCAACAACAGTCCGAAGAATCTCAAATGGACAAATATACCTGGGGCTAAGCTTGCCTCTCTTCCCAAACCTTATCACACCCTTTATGGGTGAAACTCGAAGGAAAACACGATCACCAACAGAAAATCTCAAGGCACAAAGTCTACGATCAGCATAACACTTCTGTCTACTCTGAGCCACTCTAAGTCTATCATGAATGATCCTGACCCAATCCAGAAACTCACTAAGCAAGTCCGTACCTCGAGGTCTAACCTCTGAAACATCAAAACAACCTACTGGAGAGCGACAACGCCTCAAAAGGAGCCGTATCAATACTAAAATGGTAGCTATTATTATATGCAAACTCTGCTAAAGCTAAATGTTGCTCCCACTGTCCACCAAAATCCATCACGCATGCATGAAGCATATCCTCCAAAACTTGTATAATCCGCTCTGATTGGCCATTAGTATGGGGTGAAATATTGTACAAAGATCCACTCGAGTACCCAACTTATCCTGAAAAGTCTTCCAAAAGTGAGATGTGAACACGGGACCTCGATCTGAAATAATGGACACCGACACACCATGCAGACACATAATCTCAGGAATGTAGATAAAGGCCAACCTCTCAGCACTGAATGAAACCTTAATCGGAATAAAATGAGCTGACTTGGTCAATCGATCCACGATGACCCAAACGCTATCAGAACCATGAGATGTACGAGGCAAACCAGTCACAAAGTCCATGGTGATGCGTTCCTACTTCCAGGATTAGGTGAACTATGTAGAAAACCACCAGGTCTTATATTCTCGGACTTCACCTGCTGACAGCATAGGCAACGAGCCATAAAATACGCTATATCTCGCCTCATACTACCCTACCAGTAGTGCTGCCGTAAATCATGATACATCTTAATCACACCTGGATGGATGAAATATCTAGAACAATGGGCCTCCTCCAAGATCAACCTAATCCAGTCACCCACTTTTGGCACACAAACTCGGTCTTTAATCCACAAAACTCCATCTGAATCAAGTGAGGCTTCCTTAGTCTCTCCACTCAATACCTTGTCTTGAATTGACCTCAATCCAACATCATCAAACTAATGAGCTCGGATCCACTCCATCAAAGAAGATCTAGCATCCACAAATGCCAAAAAACACCTCGGTATTGAAATATCAAGTCTAACCATCTGGTTAGCTAAAGACTTAACCTCTAAGGCTAAAGGCCTCTCCTGGTCAAAAGATACGCCAAGCTACCCATGCTTATCGACTTTCGACTCAAGGCATCTACAACCACATTAGCCTTGCCCAGATGGTAGAGAATAGTCAAGTCATAATCCTTTAGCAACTTAAGCCAACGGCGATGCCTCATATGAAGATCTCACTGGTAAAGAAGTACTAAAGGCTATGATGATCTGAGAAGATCTCACAATAAACTCCATACAAGTAGTGCCTCTACAACTTCAAGGCAAACACAACTACGCACAACTCTAAATCATGGGTAGGATAATTCCTCTCATGAGGCTTCAACTGATGAGATGCATAAGTAATTACCTTGCCTTTCCGTATTAACACAACACCTAACCCAATATCTGAAGTATCCCAAAAGACGGTAAAACCCACGTCATCCTTGGGAAAAGTCAAGATAGGAGCTGAAGTCAACAAATCCTTGAGCTTTTGAAAGCTCGCCTCACAAGCATCAGACCACTAGATAGAAATCTTTTTCTGAGTCAACTTAGTCAAATGAGCTACAATGGAAGAGGAACCCTAAAAAAATACTGATAATACCCAACTAAGCTAACAAAACTGCGAATCTCGGTGGGTGAAGTAGGTCTATCCCAATCATGAACCACTGCAACCTTAAATGGATCAACCATAATACCTTCCTTAGTCACCACATGACCCAAGAAAGAAATAGAATCCAACCAAAACTGGCACTTAGAGAACATAACATACAAGTTTTTATCCCCCAATCTCTAAAGCACAATCCACAAATGCTCCTCATGCTCAACCTCACTCTTGGAATAAAACAAGATATCATCTATAAATACCATAACAAAGGAGTCAAAATACGGTCGAAACACTCAGTTCATTAACTTTATGAACACAGCAGGGGCATTGGTCAACCCGAAGGACATTACCAAGAACTCATAATGACCATATCGAGTCCAAAAAGTTATCTTCGGAATATCCGAAGCTCTAATCCTCAACTGGTGATAACCAAACCTTAAATCAATCTTGGAAAACACCGCAGCACCCCTGAAGCTGATCAAACAAATCATTGATGCGAGAAAGAGGATACTTATCCTTAACTGTCACCTTATTCAACTGTCGATAATCAATTCACATCCACATAGACCCATCCTTTCTCTTCAAAAACAAGACAGGCACACCCTAAGGTGAAATACTAGGTCGAATAAATCCCTTATCCAATAACTCATGTAACTGATCCTTCAGTAGCTTCAGCTCTGCTAGATCCATCCTATAAGGAGGAATAAAAATGGGCTTGGTGCCCGACTCAACATCAATAATTAAATCAATATCTTGATCCAAAGTCATACTACGCAAGTCCGTAGGGAACACCTCCATAAAATCACAGACAACACAGACAAAATCCAAGAAAGGAAGCGAAACAACACTTGTGTCATGAATATGGTCCAAGTAAGATAAATATCCCTTCTCAACCAATTTATGACCCTGAACATAAGATATGACCCTCTTAGGACCCGAATGAAGTGTACCCTTCCAAGCTATCCTAGTCACACCCGAAGAAGCTAAAGTCACAGTCATAGAAAAACAATCTAAGACAACATGATAAGGATCCAACTAATCCATACCCAGAATAACATCAAAATCGATCATATCTAACACAAGGAAGTCTACCAAAGTCTCACACCCAGCAAAAGTCACAACACAAGATTGATGTACCCAATCCACCACTAAAGAATCACCTACTGGGGTGGATACACAGATAGGCATGGAAAGAGGCTCACTAACAGAATCAAAACCCAAAGCAAAAGATACAGACACATAGGAGAAAGTCAATCCGAGATCAAATAATAAAGATGCAGGTCTGAAACTAACGGGGACAATACCTGTAATCATAGTATCAGAAGCCTCTGCCTCAGGTTAGGCTGGTATAGCGTAACACTGACCACGACCACCAGCTACCTGGGTAGCCCCACGACCACCAACTTCTTGAGTGGCCCCACGACTACCCCCACGAGCTCTACTAAGGCTACCCCTTGCACCTCTGGTAGTATCTCTACCCCTCATAGATGAAATAAGAGTAGCTCGAATCACCCGGTGGGGACAGTCCCTGGCCACATGGTCAATCTCATAACATACATACCAACCTCTACGACCAGTCTCAATAGGAGAAGGTACAACTAGGCCCGAACGACAACCCTGAACTGCTGGACTAGAAGGTCCACCACCTAAACTTTGTAATGTTGTCTGCACTAACCTACCATGGTATCCACGAGAACCTATAAAATCTCTAACTCGAGAGGTCTGACTCCTGAACTCACTAAAACATCGCGCCTTCTTGGCACCTAACTGAGATACACTAAGAATACCCTCTGTCATCTTAGCATGATCCACAATACTTTGAAAAGAAGCCCCAAACACAACCATCTGAGATGTAGCCAACAGATAGAAGAAAACCAAACCTTTCACAAACTTTTGAATCTTCTCAAACTCAGTGAAAATGCTATCATAGAAATATCTGGACAGGGCATGGAAGTAGCCTTATACTCAAAAATTGTCATGGATCCCTGCTCCAAATGATCAAACTCATCCTACATACGATCTATAAAACTGAAAGGCAAAAATCTCTCCAGAAAAGTATCAATAAACCGATCCCATCACAACCCAGGAGCATCAACAAGCGTACAATCGACAAATGATATCCACTAAATTCTCACAGTATCTCTCAACTGATATATAGTATAAGCCACACCAACTACGCAGAAAGAGTGAAACACAACTCAGAACACAAGATATGAAAGAATTCACACGATAAGGAATAAAATGAGGAAGATTACCTAAAGATATCTTATAGCCTCTTAAAGATAGATACGGACGTCTACGTACCGATCTGCGAGACTCTATTAGACATCTCGTTCTTACACCATTGAGACCAATGAAACCTGGCTTCTCTAATACCAATTTGTCATGACGCCAAAACCAGGGTCATGATGGCACTTGTCACGACGTGCCTTGACAAGTAAGCCTATCACCCAAACTGATATGAAAAGAGAAAAAGATAGAAATATCCCAAGGTAAGGCTTCTAAAACGAAGATGAATGTTATAAATAATCATACAATGTAGAAAGAACTTATCCAAAATACCAATCATGCCCAAAACCAGGTGTCAATAGTGTAAGAACTACTAATACAACTCAAGAGTCAAATATATCAGAAAATTAACCACAAATGAATAATATCTGTCTTCGAATACTAATAAAGACATAACTACTATAGAAAGATAGAGGTGGACTTGTGATGCATGAATGCCAAACCGCTACCTTAGAAGCTCCAATAATCATCCGAGTCAAGCAAGCTGAGGCGCACTCAAGCTAACACCTGCCCCAAAAGGGCGCAATAGGCATAATTACGGTCCACTTGTACTTAGTAGGTATCATAGGCCGACCAAGCAAAGTAGTAAATAAAGCATACAAAATATACACTAAGGGCACGTTACCTGTAATCAGAAAATATCCCACAACGGTAGCCCACACCTTTTGCACTAACAGTTCAAATATATCTCACATATATTGTAAGATCACACCAAGATAGAACAAAAGTACATATTATATCACATATAAAAAGAACAAGGGGAACATGCATATACAAGATCATCAAATACAAGTAAAAGAAGATACGATAAATACATAAATGACAAGTCAATATGCCAATACAACACAACATAACACAATAAAGTAAGTGCAATGTATATGATGATGATGATGATGATGATGCACAAGGTTGTCTTACAACCTTCGGGATCATCGCACAATCCCTGTATACACCTACAGAGGCAAGCCTCCCAACGCAGGACCCATGGGGGGTTCATCAACCCATATACAATCCACATATTTCATATCTCCTTTCCGACACATCCCAAGGAAAGGGTTTTATAAGGTGTTACAATATCTTTTAAAAAGGTGTTGCTAGTGTTTCTCAGATGTTGCCACCGTGGTACCAATGTTTCATGAATGAGTATAATATGAAGATGTAATGCTCGCAACCAATCAAAGTGAGTATTTCAACAAAAAACCACATGATATATTTCTACAACCAACCACAATGATACATTTCCACAACCACATGTGTCAATATCCACTCATTATTTTTGTATCATCTATAAATTTTCACATGTCTCATTTGCCAATAAAGTATGAATATAATCACAATACACCAATGGTACCACATTAGCGTTTTAACAACACAATATAATTATTCATATGTATTCAAGGTTACCAATATCACATAGGATCCCACACGGTCACAGATATCACATAAATAGCTATTTTTTATGATTAGTTTCCACCCTTAACATGCATTTTGCATCATCATTTACAACCCAACCCATTCTGAAAGAGTTAAGCCATAACCTACCTCGAAAGCCGAAATCGATCCGCTACACTTGAACCCACGATCTTACTTTACACAAAAAATCTTGAACTCTACTAAAAACATCAAAGATTAAATCTACGAGTCAAAAAAAGACCAACGACACCCATATTGACTACTTTTGATTTGGGGTAAAAACGGACCCTCAAAATAGGTGTTCGAAAAAGAAGGGAAAAATTGGATGTTTACTTTAAAAAGATGTTCCCCATATTTTTAGGAACCCACATCTGAAAATTCAAGTTATATCGAGTCAAAAACGGGGTTCAAATTAAAGAAAAACCATTTTTGAGCTTTATCGGGTAAAATCTTGGAAATCCAGGTTAAAATCAAGAATCAGAGTTGTTTTGAATGTTAAATTGATGAAAAACTAGTAATTACAAGATAAAAATATTATTTAAGTGAAAGGAGTGAAATTTGGATTTAAAATCATGCCCTAAGATTTTTGGAGTTTTGACAAATTAATCAAGAAATTACTAATAAAAGGGTGGAATCTTACCTTTAATCCGTAATAAAACCAAGAAAAATGTGTTAATCTAACTTTTCAAGCTCTCACAAACTTTTCTTTTAAGCTCCCACAATATTTTAGGGTTTATCTCCCAAGAGGCAAGACGAAAATGTGCAAAATGGGCCAAAAATAGGTTGGAAAAGCTATTTATATTGCAGTTTTTCTGCAATAACTGTTGTTTTTTTTTCTTAAGTCGAAATGGATTTCGATGGGGTGTCCGGGATTCGTTCGGAGTCCGATATACACAAACGAACTATGAAACCAAACTAAATTCGATGTTCCGGATGCGATGGCGTTATCATATTTTCAAAAATAAATTATTTTCACAAAGTTGACCTCCGAAACCCGAAATTATAATTTTCTAAACCGAGGGTCGAAATGAGATTTAAAAATCGTAAAAGCATACCAAACATGCTAACACCCTAAAATTGATATTCTGGTTCTGCTGCCAAAGTCAAATTTTTCATCCGAGGTCATTTCAATCAAATGTGAGTCCCACACCCATATTTTAAATTTTCTAACTTTCTGACCAATAGGTCGAAATGAGCTCGGATGCATCGAGACCCAAACCAAAGGTCTATCTAGCTTAAAATCGATATTTCAAAGCTGGTGTCGCAGTCCGTTCGGCCATCCATCGCACAGATCAAAAGATATCCACATAAGTCCAAAATAAGGCTCTTGGAGCCATCAAAAACCACAATATTGCATAAATGATACCAAAATGCATCGAAAATCATGCCAATCACTCTCACACCCAAGAAATATCGTAATGCAGCTACTGGGAGGGGTAAAATAGTCAAATCACACAAAATTACTAATTTCACATATTTCATCAAATTTTTAGGTCGTTACAACATCATCGACCTATTGAGTTAAATCATGATATAAGTACGATAATAAAACTAAGTCAATAAAGGGCAAACCTGGAAGTAACTCCAACCTCATTGTACAAAATTAAATAGTTAAAGAGGAACAATAATATAACGAACATGTAATTATAACTACCAAATTGTCTCCCATAAGCCAATAAATACGAAAAAAGTAAATAACACAACACAAGCCCCCATAAGCCCGGAGGTACAATCAAGGAAAATATATAATCGAGCAAATATAACCTACATACCATCATGGTATTACTGGGAACCCATCCGTATCATGTCACACTAAGAAAAACTCCTTCTACCAGACTCGAACAACTGTTCATATCCTCAATACCATGATCAGTTGTCGGACTTGAACGGGTACATACATTATTAATATTTGAATAAATAGCAGGACTCAAACCGGTACACATATCATCAATATCAAAATCAATAGATAGACTAAAACCGGTACATATATCACATTATCATACTCAATAGCCAAACTCAAATTGGTACATATATCATCAATATTAATAACTATCAAGTTCTACCGTAATTAGCCTCGGCTTCTAGAATCAAACCATTATGACTATAAAGTATCTAGTATCATCAAGCCTCATAATAAGAATTTCTAGCATATATAATGAGTGTATAAAGGTCTACAAAAACTAGTTCAAGTCTTGGCCTAAGGCGAGCCGAAAGGGTCCCACTTCCAATCCCCAAAATCCATTATAAGGCAAACTCTACCCCAGACTAGGCTAAGGTATATAGATCCAATTTTATGAGCTAAGAAAGCCTTAACTAGACCAAAGACAAAAATTCTACAAAGGACCTAAGCAACTAAGCCAACTACACCTAAATTACAATTTTTGGATACCTTAAATGATCCAACTAACCAAGGAATTATCAATCGTATCACCAATATCTAAAATCCATCCCAAATATTACATATTATCATAAATATACCATGACATAGCTAAATTTAGGAAGAGGGAAAAACCTCGCCTACCTAGACGCCAAAGAAAGATCAAAGAATTCGCTAAATCACCGATTTTCCCTTCCAAAAAGCTTCAGCAAGGTGCCACGCTACCAAGATCACAATCTACTAATTAAAATGAGAGCACTATTCAGCAAGGTGACACACTATCAATCCAACTACATATTGCACTATTTTGCTTCGGGTCCCGAATTATGAAAAAATCTCATGTGGGTCCTGTTTACAAAAATTACATTTTTGAAACCCACCCAACGCTCTCCTATGCTCATGGAGTATTTACCCTCAAAGATGAGTGAAATCCAAGCTATATTGGTGGTAGAATAAACTCACTAAGATTCTAGGGATTTTAAATGAGAATGTGAAAATCAACCATGAAAATAAAGGAATTCTACCACAATTTTGAAGGAGAATTGCGTAATTAATCTTTATCCAAGCTCCCAAAATCAACCACAAATATTATCCCTAAGCTTTCCCAATTATTAGGGTTCAAGTATCTTAGGGATGGATGATAAATGGGCTAAAGGGTCTATTTATACCATTCCCAGGTACACGGGTATCACATACATAATCTGCTATTTGCATACGCGATACTGGACAAATACGCGAAAGTCACTTACTTGGACATTATTATTGCAAACACGATACCTGAACTTCTGTTGGGGATGTCGCTTACAAGAAAAAAATGTTTCTTACGCGACACTTACTGGTGTCTTCCAGATCGTGTACACGATCAATGGCTTGTGATCCCGGGTGCATATACACCAGCTGAGACTTGGAAATTCCCATGTCTCCGCTAGCCCATCAGGATTCTTCCAAAATCCCGTATACGCAAACGAACTATGATACCCTATCAAATTTGATGTTCTGGACTCAATGGTGCAGTCAAAATTTCCATACAAGGTCGTTTCGATTAAAAGTGCATCCCACACCCAACTTACCATTTTCAAAACTTTCGGCCAATAGCTTGAAATGAGCCCAGGTCCCTTGGGACCCAAACAAATGAACTGTCCGATAACCAAACTGTCAGTCCTAGCAAGTCATAAATGACTTGGGGCTACTATAGGTAATCTCTAACAGTGAAAATAATAAAAAATACAGAAAATAACTTGAAGGGACATTAGAATATCCACTACTAAAAGAAATTTTGTCTGCGAAACTAAAGGATTAGGATATACCTGATGTCTTAACAGGTAAGGATACTGCATCTGCATCGCACTCTCGTCCTCCTAAGTAGCCTCCTCTACTGGGCGGTGCCTTCACAGAACCTTAACTATAAGAATCTCCTTAGTGCACAACCGTCTGGAATCACTAACCAAAATAAGCACATGCTTATCCACGAAGGTCGACCGTTCATCCAACCTGATTAATCCCATATAAGTATATTATATGGATCAGGAATATATCACCACAACATGAAAATATGAAAAATTGGATGGACAACAGCAAAATCTAGGGGTAAAGGTAATTCATAAGCCACCTCACCCATGGTGTGAAGAATCTCGAAGGGTCCAATATATCTAGGCCTGAGCATGCCCTTCCTCCCAAACCTTATCACACCCTTTGTGGGCAATACGTGGAGGAATGCCCCATCACCAACTCCAAATCTTAAGGTACAAAGCCTACGGTATGCATAAGATTTTTTTCTACTCTGTTCATCTCTTAATCTGTACTTAATCACCCTAAATCTATCCAACAACTCCTGAAGCCAGTCGGTACCATGGGGTCTAACCTCGAAATTCTCAAACCATCAAATCAGGGAATGACATTGCCTACCATACAAAGCCTCAAAAGGTGCTATCTCAATAGTCAAATGATAACTGTTATTATATGCAAACCCAACCAAAGTTATGTGTTGCTCCTACTGACCTCTAAAAGCCATAACACAGACTCGGAGCATATCTATAAGAACCTGAATAGTCCACTCTAATTGTCCAGTGATCTGAGGATGGAAGGCGGTACTAAGATCCACCTGAGTACCTAACTCGTCTTGGAAATCTCTCCAAAAGCTATAAGTGAACACGGAGCCTCGATCTAAAATGATAAATATAGGCACACCATACAGATGGACTATCTCGTGCACATAGATATGGACTAACCTCTCAAAACTTAAGGAGATCTAAATAAGAATGAAATGTGCCGACTTGTTCAACCGAATACCTTCAGAACCACGAGAAGTGTGAGGCAAACCACTAACAAAGTCCTTAGTAATATGCTTCCATATCCATTCAGGAATGGGCAAGCTCTAAATTAATCCACCAGGTCACTATTGCTTGGCCTTCACTTGCTGACAATATAAGGAACGAGCTACAAAGTCCGCCATATATCTCTTTATGCAAATCCACCAATAATGTTGTCTCGAAGTGTCATACATCTTAGTTGTACCCGGATGGATAGAATACCTGGAGCAATAAGGCTTATACAAAATAAACTAAATCAGGTCATCAATCCTCGGAATACAAATGTGGCTGTCAAATCTCAAGACACCCTCATAATCTATGGTAGCCCTCTTGGATTCACAACTCAACACCTGATCACGGAGTATACACCATTTCTTATCCTCGAACTGGCAATCTTGAATCTGCTCAAGTAGCGAGGACCTCACCTCAATACTAGCAAGAATCTTCCTAAGGTCCAAAATATGAAGTTGTACCATCATCTTGGCCAAGGACTGAATGTACCATGACAACAGACTATGAGAAACTGAAATACCAACCAAGCTACCCATACTCACTGCCTTTCTACTCAAGGTATCTGCTACCATATTCATTTTGCCTGGATGATACAAGATGGAGATATCATAATACTTAAGGAACTCTGTCCATCTATGCTACCTAGAATTTAGATCTATCAAGGTCATAAAATGATAAAAACTGTGATGTTCTATAAAAATATCACAATACACATCATAAAGATAATGCCTCCTAATTTAAAGTATGAAAAGTACCACCCCAAACTCAAAATCATGAGTGTGGTAGCTGCGTTCTTTCACCTTAAGCTTTCTTACAGCATAAGCAATAACACAACTCAAACCAACACCAGAAACATGACAATACACGGTGAACCCTCAGTAGGAAGAGACAAAATAAAAGATGAAGTAAGGAACTTCTTCAGCTTTCCAAAGCTCGACTCACACTCCTCGGATAATCGCAAAGGAACCTCCTTCTGAGTCAATTTTGTCATAGGTGCTCAAGTAGTAGCAAAACCCTTAATGAATCGTCGATAATAACCGACCAAGCTAATTAATCTATGAACCTCTGTCGAAGATTTATGCCCAGCCCAATCAAAGATAGCCTCAATCTTTATCGGGTCTACCGCAATCTCATCCGTAGACACCACATGCCTAAGGAATGTCACAAACTCAAACCAAAACACACACTTAGAGAACTTGGCAAAAAGCATATGGTCTCTCAAAGTCTGGAACACTATCCTTAAATTTTGATGCTTGTCCCTACTCCTCGAATACATAAGGATGTCATCAATGAACACAATCACAAAGAAATCAAAATAAAATTTGAACACTCGATTTATCAAGTCCATGAATGCAGTTGGGTCATTAGTCAACACAAAGGTCATCACCAAGAATTCATAATGACCATAACGGGTCCTAAAGCCTGTCTTCAAGATATCCTTGGCCTAAATCCTCAACTGATGGTAACCAGACCTCGAATAATTCTTAGAAAACACTGTTGTACACTTAAGTTGGTCAAATAAATCATCAATATGAGGCATGGGATAATGATTTTTCACTGTGACCTTATTTAGTTGCCCATAATTAATACACATACATATTTAACGATCTTTCTTCTTCAAAAAATACATAAGCTCCGCAAGGGGATATACTCGGTATAATGAAACCCTTACTAAGAAGATCCTAAGGCTGAGAATTCAGCTCTTTAAGCTTGGCAGGAGCCATACAGTAAGGTTCCATAGAAATAGGTTAGGTTCCCGACTTAAGATCAATAACAAACTCGATCTCATGTGCAGGAGGAATGCTAGGTAGATCGGTAAAGGAAAACATCGAGAAACTCACCGACTACTTGGGCAGAGTCAAGCGATAGACTCTCCATACTAACATCATAAATGTAATCTAGAAAAGACTTACAACCCATCTAGACCCATCGAGATAAGTCCCGTAGCATAAATATAAGAAATAATCTCCATCATCTCACGGCTAATATCTTTCTACCACACGTTGGGGGGTATGCCGGGCATGGCTAAGGTAATGGTCTTGGCAAAATAATCCATGACCACATGATTTTGGGATAACCGGTCCATGCCTGAAATAATATCAAAATCCACCATGTCCAATATAATGAGATCAATATAAGTATAAACATCTCTAACAGTCACAACACATGATCTAAAAATTTGATCCACTACTAAAGAATCATTCACGGGAGTAGATGCACATAAAGGCACATATAACAAATCCCAAGATAACTCTAACTGTGGGGCATAATAAGTAGACACATAATAGTAAGTGGATCCTGGATTATATAATGCAAATATCGACTGATGGTACACCAAAATCATACCTGGCTAGGCTCTTGACCAATCTCCTAGCCTACCTGTCTGAGAACCTCTACAAGCACCTCGGGGACCACCCCTACGACCATACATACCACCTCTAGATGAAGGATGAACTACTTTAATAAGGGAATACTCTAAGATGAGATAAAAATTACTCCACGACTAGGTCACTCTCGTGAGTAATGACCAAAAGATTTGTAACCATAACATGCCCCATAGCTGTACCAGAATCAAAAGATCTGATTGACTCAAAATAACCACCACGACTAGAATAACCAGAAGATGAGCCCCTCTAAGATTGACAGCTACCCTGACCAGGGTGACCACTAACGCAAAACTTACCTTCATCACTAATATGAAGCGCTACCTGAATGTGCCTACTAGAATGACTCTGAGGCTGATATAGTAGCCACAAAGGGTATCTACCCTACAAACTGTTATATCTAAACTGGGAGCTACTGTGGTTCTATTTAAAATGCCTTGATACCAAGACCTCTTATTGCTACCCCCTTGGGCGTCACAATATATCTCCTCAATCACCTGAGTATAGTTAGACACCTTAGAAAAAGATCTACCCATAGCAACAAGACTTTGAGTAGATAATATGAAGGAGGAGTCTCAATCCCCTAACAAAGCATTGAACCCTCTCATACTCAAAAGTTAGAATGGAAGTAGAATGCCTATCCAACTCGTAAAAATAATCCTCATACTCTACAACAAAAATAAAGCCCTACTCCAACCTCAAAAACTGATCTCTTAAATGATCCCTAAGACTACAAGGCATGTATCTCTCTAAGAAAATCTTGGAGAACTGAGTCCATGTCAAAAGAGAAGATCCAGGTGGCTTGGAATTAAGATGACCTCTCTACCAATGTCGTGCTGCCAAGTAAAAGTGAAAGGTAGTGTAGTCCACACCACGAGTCTCAAAACTAGGCCCAAATTACAGATCTAATCCTCACAAGAAATCAATATCTTATAAGCATTCTCTCCTAGTGCACTAGAGAACCTAGGCGGAGCCAATCTCAAGAATCTTCCCAACATCTTCTGCTCCTTAAAAGACATAAAAGGATTGGCAACCACTAAGTGAGCAACTACTGGTTAAGCAATTACTGGCCTAGAAAAGACCTCATTTCTAGGAGCCACAGCTAAAGGTTGTGCCCCCGCCTTAGTATCACTCTAATTTGTAGACTACACACTATCAAACAGTGCACAACTAACTAATCCCAAAATCTGAACCAAAAAATCTCTAAGAAAAGAAAAGGAAAAAATCCTTGTGGAGCTTGGGCTGGTCCCTGGCCCACCGCTGGCTGGAGCGGAAAAATCTCTGGCTCAAGAGTGGGAATAGGGTTTGTTGAAGGCCCCCTATCCTAGCCCTTAGCTGGGGAAACATCTCAAGGTTTTCCACAACCTCTGGGTCATCCATAAAAAATGATAGAATTCCTAGGCTTTGTCTTAAGACCCTTATCTCGTATAGTGGCAGCATATGTCCTAGCCATCTGCGAAAGAGTGACACCAAAGAAATGATTTAGAAACCAACTCAAACCCTAAGCATGAAATAAGTGAACGAAGAGAAGAACTCATACGGATGTCATATATCCTCTTAAAGATAAAGAGTGGATGTCATTGTTCCGATCCACAAGATTCTACTAGACACTTGCTCTTGCACCAAAAATATAAGTGTAACATAGGATCTAATACCAATTTGCATATAAGTCTGATGGCACCTACTCCAACCCACCCGTAGGTAACCCAAACCATAACATGAGGCTATTTATATTGGGCTAACTTGGTGGGAAATTCCCCAAAAGAGGTTAAATAGACAATGTAATTCCTAAATAATCAACACAATAGAAATAGTCTGAAATGTAGCCATAATATAGAAAATCATCCCATGACCTGGTAGAGTCAGTATAAGAGCTACTACAATACACCATAAGTTCTAGAATAGTCAATACAATCTGCCTTGAAACAAAATGCTAGACATAGATAGATAGAAGGAAAAGGGGCAACTTCGACTCTAAGAGTTAACCCTATCTTTAAAATCCAACACAACATAATCGTTGAATCAGCAACAATAACTATTTCTTGAATCTGCACCAAAAATATACAGAAGTTTCGTATGAGTACCAAATCCAGGTACTTAATAGGTATCATTGGCCGACTAAGCTAAATTATGATTTAAATATGATAAGATGCAAGATAACATAACTAAGTCAAGTAAAGGACCTGGAAGTAACTCCTACATCATTGTACATAATTAAATAGATAAACCAAAACAATAACATAAGGAACATGCAATTATAACTACCAAATTGATTCCCACAAGCCAATAAATACAGAAAAGTAAATAACCCAATGTAGGCCCCCATAAGCCTAGAGGGTACAACCAAGAAAAATATGTAACTGAGCAACCATAACCTACCAACCTTTATGGTGTCACTGAGAACCCATCTATAATATGTCACACTAAGAACAACTCCCTTTACTGGACTCGAATTAATTTTTATATCCTCACTAACATAATCAGTTGTTGGACTCAAACCGGTATATATAGCATTAATAGTTCAATAAAAAGCTGGACTCAAACCAATAAATATATATCAATATTAATAACTGTCGGGCTTTACCATAATTAGCCTCAACTTCCATTATCAATCATCATGACTATTAAGTATCAAGTATTATCTATCCTTAAAATAAGCATCCCCAACATATATAACAAGTGTATATATGTCAACCAAAACAAGTCTAAGTCTTAGCCTAAGGCGGGCCGAAAGGGGCCTATTCCAAATCCCCAAAATACCTTATAAGGAAAACTCTACCCCAAACTTGGCTAAGATATCTAGATCCACTTTTAGATGTTAAAAAAGCCTTAATTAGCCCTAAAATAGAAATTCTACTAAGTAACTAAGAAACTAAGCCAACTACTCACCTAAATTATGATTTTTGGATAGCCTAAATGATCCAACTAACCCAAGTATTGTCAATCATATCACCAATACCTAAAACCTATCTCAAATCTATTATATTATCATAAACATACCGTGACATATATTAATCTATGAAGAGGGTAAAACCTACCCTATCTAGACACCGAAGAAAGCTCAAAGAATCTGCTAAATCACCAATTTTCCTTTCAAAAAGCGTCTGCAAGGTTGGGCTATCAAGATCACAATCTACTCATAAAAAACAATGATACCCATATTGCACTATTGTTCTTCGGGTCCAAAATTATGAAAAAATCCCATATGGGGCCTGTTTACGAAAACCACCCAATGCTCCCTAATACTCAAGGAGTATTTACCCTCAATATTGGGTGAAATACGAGCTATGTTGGTGCTAGAATCAAGTCACCAAGCTCTTAGGGATTTTAGATGAAAATGAAAAAATCAACCATGAAAAATAAAAGAATCTTACCACAAATTTAAAGGAGAATTGCGTAATTAATTTTTATCTAAGCTCCCAAAACCACCCACAAATGCTATCCCTAAGCTTTCCCAATTATTAAGGTTTAAATATCTTAGAGATGGAAGAGAAATGTTGAAAAATGAGCTAAAGGGGGTATTTATGTCCTTCCCAAGTACATGGGTATCGCATACACGATCTATCATTCGCATACGCGATACCTGGCCAAATACACGAAAGTCGCTTACGCAATATTATTATTGTGAACGCAACACCTAAAATTCTATCGGGGATGTCGCTTATGAGATAACAAATTTTTGTTATGCGACACTTAATGGTGTCTACAAGATTGCGTACGCGATAAATGATTTGCGATCGCCAGTGCACCAGCACCAGCACCAGCTGAAACTTAGAAATTCCCAAGTCTCTGTTAGCCCCTTGGGATTCATCGAAAATCCTATATACTAAAACAGACTATGCTACTCTATCAAATTTGATGTTCCAGACTTAGTGGCACTGTTAAAATTTCCATCTGAGGTTATTTTGATGAGAAGTGAGTCCTACATCCAACTTACCATTTTCTAAACTTCCAACCAATAGCTTAAAATGAGCTCGGGTACTTTGAGACCGGAATCAAAGGTCCACCTAGCCTAGAATTGATATTTTGGAGATGTTGGAATAATCAGATTTAGCATATGAGATTGTTTGACTGAAGTTTTCACCCAGTTGCTATTTAGAACCAGTAAAGACTTCAAAATAGGGAATTGGCTCTAAAAAGCAAACAAATTGACCCATAACCGAATTGTCAGTCCTAGAAAGTCATAGATGACTTAGGGTAGCTATAGGAAAGCTATAATAGTGAAAATAAGCAAAAATCCAGACAATGACTTGAAGGGTCATTACAATATCCACTATAAAAGTAGTTTCCTTCGTGAAAGTAAGGGATTAGGATGTATCTGTCATTTTAAATAGGTGAGGATATTGTGTTCCCATCTCACTCTCGATCGCCCAAGTAGCCTCTTCCACTGAGCGATGCCTCTATTGAACCTTAACTATAGAAATCTCCCTAGTGTGCAACCACTTGACATCACTAGCCAAAATGAGCACAGGTTCCTCCACGAAGTCAACCGCTCATCCAACAAGACTGAGTTCCATCTAAACATATTTTCTAGCTCTGGAATGTATTATCTCAACAAGAAAACATGGATAACTGGATGGACATAAATATTAGGGTAAGGCTAACTTAAAAGGCTAACTTAAAATATTAGGGTAAGGCTAACTTAAAAGTCACCTTATTCATGGTGCGAAAGGTCTAAAATATATCTAGGACAGATCTTTCCTTTATTTTAGAATCTCGTCACACCCTTCATGGGTGATACATAGAGGAATACATGATCACCGACTTCACATATCAAGGCACAAAGCCTACGGTTTGTATAAGACTTTTGCCTACTTTGTACCACTCTCAACCTGTCCTGAATCATCCTGACTCTATCCAACGACTCCTAAAGCAAGTCAATACCATGGGGTCTAACCTCAAAAGTCTCAAACCATCAAATCGGGGAATGATATCACCTACCAAACAAAGCCTCAAAAGGCATCATCTCAATACTCAAATGATAATTTTTATTATATGTGAACTCTTCCAAGGCTAAGTGTTGCTCCCACCAGCCTTCAAAATCTATAACGCAGGATTGGAGCATAACCTCAAGAACCAAAATAGTCTGCTCTGACTGGTCATTGGTTTGAGAATGAAAGGCGGTACTAAGATCCACCTGAGTACCCAACTCTTCCTGAAAATCTCTCCAAAAGCTAGAAATGAACATGTAGCGTCGGTTCGAAATAATAAATATAGGCACACCATGTAGATGGACTATCTCACGTACATTGATACAGGCTAGCATCTCAACACTGAAGGCCATCTAAATAGGAATAAAATATGCCGACTTGGTCAACTGTTCCAAAATGACCCAAGTACCATCTGAACCATAGGAAGTGCAAGGCATACCACTAACAAAGTCCACGGTAATCAGCTCCCATTTCCACTCAGGAATGGTAAGCTCTAATTAATCCACTAGGCCCCTGATGCTCGGTTTTCACCTGCTAACAACACAGATAATGAGCTACAAAGTTCTCCATATCTCTCTTCATGCCACTCCACCAATAATATTGTTTCCAAGTCTCAATACATCTTAGTTGTACCCGAATGGATAGAATACCTAAAGTTGTGAACCTCGTGTAAAATCAACTAAATTGGGTCACCAATCCTCAAAACACAAATGCGGCTGTCAAATCTCAAGACACCTTCAGAATCTATGGTAGCTCTCTTGGAATCACCACTCAACACCTAATTATGGAGGATGCAAAGTCTCTTATCCTCGAACTGGTGATCCTAAATTTTCTCAAATAGTGAGGACCTTGCCATTATTCTAGAAAAAATTCTCCTACGGTCCGAAATAATAAGCCACGCCATCAAATTGGCCAAGGATTGAATGTACCATGCCAACTGCCTCTAAGAAATTAAAATACAAGACAAGCTACCCATACTCACTGTCTTTCGGCTCATGGTGTCTACTACTATATTTGCCTTGCTCAGATGATACAAGATAGATATCATAATATATAAGCAACTCCATCTATATATGATGCATAGCATTTAGATCTCTTTGGGTCATAATATGCTGAAGATTGTCATGATCTGTGAAAATCTCATAATGCACACCATAAAGATAATGCCTCCAAATCTTAAGTGTCATAGTTGCACTCGTTCACTTTAAGTTGCCTCAAAGTATAAGCAATAACAAGATCCTGCTGCATCAACCCACAAAACAAACCACCATAAGTATCAGAATACACGGTAATCCCTCACCCTCAACAGGAAGAGCCAAAATAGGAGCCTAAGTAAGGAACTCCTTGAGCTTCCCAAAGCTTGACTTACATTCCTCGAACCATCAGAAAAGAACCTTCTTTCGAGTCATTCTGGAGATGTAGGACTGGACAATCATGAGTAGCCTCAATATTTGTCGGATATACCATAATCCCATCCTTAGACACCACATGCCCAAGGAATGTCACTAACTCAATCGAACGCTCACACTTAGAGAACTTTGCAAAAATCATATGGTCTCTTAAAGTCTGGAACACTGTTCTTAAATATTGTTCATGATCCTCCCTCATCGAATACCCAAGGATGTCATCGATGAACACAATCACGAAGGAATCCAAATAAGGTTCGAACACTCGATTCATCAAGCCCATGAACACAAAAGGGACTTAGTTAACCTAAAGGACATCACCAAGAACTCATAATGACCATAATGAGTCCTAAAGGCTATCTTTGGGATATCCTCAGCCTGAATCCTCAGCTGATGGTAACCGAACCTCAAATCAATCATAGTGAACATTGCTACACCATGAAGCGGTCAAACAAATCATCAATAAGAGGCATAGGATAACAGTTCTTCACTATTTCCTAATTAAGGTGCCTATAATCAATACATATATCCATGGAGTCGTCTTTATTCTTGACAAACAACATAAGAGCTCCTCAAGATAACACACTCAGTCTAATGAAACACTTACCAAAAAGATCCTAAAGATGAGAATTAAGCTTCTTATGCTCGACATAAGCCATACGGTAAGGGGCCATAGAAATAAGTTAGGTTCCTAAATCAAGATCAATAACAAACTCAATCTCACGGGTAGGAGGAATTCTATATAGATCGATAGGAAAAACATCAAGACACTCACGAACTTCAAGGATAGAGTTAAGCGATGAACTCTCCATACTAGCATCATGAGTATAAGTAAGATATGACTCCCAACCCTCGAGATAAGTATCCCAGCACAAACACAAGAAAAAATTCCCATCGGCTCGCAGCTAATAACTCTCTACCACATAATCAGTGGTATATCAGGCATGGCTAAGGTAATGGTCTTGGAAAAATAATCTATGATCACATAATAGTGGGATAAATAGTCTATGACCAGAATCACATCAAAATCACCATGTATAGTATAATGAGATTAGCATGAGTATCAACATCTTTAATAATCATAACACATGATCTGAAAACCCGATCCAATACTAATGAATCACCCATAGGAGTAGATACACATAAAGACACAGATAACAAAACCCAAGATAACATTAACAATAGGGCATAATAAGCAAACACATAAGAAAAGGCTGAATAACGGCATACCAAAATGGTACCCATGATAACAACATCCAAAGACTCGGCCGCGGGGCTAGAAGCTACTGCATACAACTAACTATGCCCGCCATTTGGTTTGCCTCTTGACTGATCTCCTGCCTTACTTGCCTGATAACCTCCACAAGAACCTTGGGGACCACCCCTACGAATGTGCATACCACCTCGAGCTGAGGGATGAACTACTTTAATAAGGGGAAAACTCTGAGCTGAGGTAACAATCGCTCCATGACTAGGGCACTCTCGCGAGTAATGACCAAAAGCTTCACAACCATAACATGCCCCATGAGTTGTACCAAAACCAGAAGATCTGGCTGACCCAAAATAACCACCATGATTATAATAACTAGAAGATGAGCCCCTCAAAGACTGACTACTACCCTGAACAGGGTGACCACTGATACAAGATTGACCTTTGTCAGTAATCTAGAGCATTTCCTGAATGGGTCTACTATGCAGACTCTGAGGCTGATACGACTGTCGTGGAGGGTATCTACCGTAAGAACTACTATCTATGAATTAGGAGCTACTCCAGCTCCTATTGAAACTGCCCTATTATCGAGGCCTCTTATAACTATGCCTTGGGCCTCGTGATGCATCTTCTCCATTATCTGAGCATGGTTAGACACCTCAGCAAAAGATCTACCTCTAACAATCAGACTCTGAGCGGACATACAAAGGGGGAGTCTCAATCCCCTAATAAAGCAATGAACCATTTCATACTTCGAAGTTAGAATTGAGGTAACATGCCTAGCCAACTTGTGAAAAAAGCCGCATACTCTACAAAAGACATGGAGACACGCTCCAACTATGAGAATTGATCTTTCAAATGATTGTTAAGACTGTGAGGCATGTACTTCTCTAAGAAAATCTCAACGAACTGAGTCCATGTCAAAAGAGAAAATCCAGTTGTCCTGGAATTAAGATGACCTCTCCACCAATGTCGATCTTCCAAGTCCAACTAAAAGATAGTGTAATCCACACCACGAGTCTCAACTAGGATCAAATTATAGAATCAATCCTCACAAGTAAACATAAACTCATAAGTATCCTCGCCTGGTACACCACATAACCTAGGCAGAGGTAATATAAAGATCTGTCTAACATCTTTTACTCCTCAATATATATTGTAGGTTGGGTAACCACTGGCTGAGCAACTATGGGTTGAGTAATTACTGGTGGAGGAGGGACCTCAACTCTAGAATCCATAACTACAGGTTGTTCCCCCGCCTTAATACCACTCAGATCTGAAGACTACGTACCTTTAGATAGTGTGCCATCAACCAATCCTAAAAGTTAAACCAAAGCATCTTTAAGCAAGGAAGAGGAAATAAATCCTGGTGGAGCCTGGGCTGGTCCCTAACCTACCACAGTCTGGGGCAGCAGAATCTCTAGCTTAGGAGTGGGAATAGAGTCTGGTGAAGACCCTTTATACTATACCCTAGCTAGGGATATATTTTAAGGTTATCCACAACCTCTGGGTCATCCATAAATAGAGATAGTATCCCTAACCTCAATCTTAGGACCCTTATCTTATGTAGCGGTGGCACGTGTCCTAGGCATCTGCAAAAGAGTAAAACTAAAGGAACGCTTTAGAAACCAACTAGGACCCTTAGCACAAAATAAGTGAACGAAGTAAAGAATTCCTAAGGATGCCCTATAGCCTCCCGAAAAGAAGAAACAGATGTCATCATTCCAAACGGTGGGACTCTACTAAACACTTGCTCTTTTATCAACAACACCCGTGAAACCTAGGCTCTAACACTAATTTGTCATGACCTGATTTATGAGTCATGATGGTACATACTCTAACCCACCAGTAGGTAAGCCAAAATATATTCCGGAGCTATTTGCAATGGTCTAACTTGGTGGAAAATACCCTAAAAGGGGATAAATAGACAATGTAACTCATAAATAAGAAAGGCAATAGAAACAGTCTGAAAGGTAGCCATAACATAGAAACTATCCCACGATCGGGTAGAGTCAGTACAAGAGCTACTACAACACACCATAAGTTCTAGAATAATTAATATAATTTGTCTTGAAAAAAATGACTAGACATAGATAGATAGAAGGAAAAGGGGCAACTCCGGCTCCAAGAGCTCACCCTATCTCTGAAATCCAACATAGCATAATCGTCAAATCAACAGCGACAACTAGTACTCAGATCTATACCAAAAAGATATAGAAGTGTAGTCTGAGTACCAAAACCATGGGTACTCAGTAGGCATCATCGGTCGACTGAGCTAAAACATGATATAAATACAATAAGATACAAGATAACATATTTAAGTCAAGTAAAAGGCAAACCTAGAAGTAACTCTAATCTCATTGTACATAATTAAATATATAAACCAGAACAATAACATAAGAAACATACAATTATAACTCCCAAATTGACCCCCATAAGCTAATAAACATAGAAAAGTAAATAACCCAATGCAGGCCCCCATAAGCCTGGAGGATACAATCAAGGAAAATAAATAAACGAGCAACCATAACCTACCAACCTTCATGCTATGACTGGAAACCCATCCATATCATGTCACACTAAGAACAACTCCCTCTACCAGACTCAAACCAGTGTTCATATCCTCAATACCATAATTAATTATCGTACTCGAATTAGTACATATATCATTAACATCTTAATCATTAGCCGGACTCAAATCGGTACTTATATCATTAGTATCATAATTAATAGTCAGAATCGAACCGGTACATATAACATCAATATCATAATCAATAGCCGAACTCGAACCAATACATATATTATCAATATTAATAACTATCGAGCTTTACCATAATTAGCCTTAACTTCCAGTATCAAACCATCATGACTATTAGGTATCTAGTCATATCAAGGTTCATAATAAGAATTTCTAACATATATAATGAGTGTATAAAGATCTAACTAAACTAGTTCAAGTCTTGGCTGAAAGTGGGCAAAAGGAGGCCCCACTTCCAATCCCAAAAATCCACTATAAGGAAAACTCTATCCTGGACTAGGATAATATATATAGATACAATTTTAGATGTTAATAAATAAATTCTACAAAGAACCTAAGAAACTAATCCAACTACACCTAAATTACGGTTTTCGGATGGCCAAAACGATCCAACTAACCCAAGTACTGTCAATCGTATCACCAATACCTAAAACTATACCAAATCTAACATATTATCATCATAAACATACAATGACATAGCTCAATATAAGAAGAGGGTAAAACCTAGCCTACCTAGACGCAGAAGAAAGCTAAAAAAATTCACTAAATTACTGATCTTTCCCAATAAGAAGCTTTTGCAAGGTGCCACGTTATTAAGATCACAATCTACTCATCAAAAGGAGAATAATAATGTCCATATTATACTATTATGCTTCGGATCCAAAATTACACAAAAATCTTATGTGGGGCCCGTTTATAGAAATCGCATTTCCAAAACCCACCCAATGCTCCCATATGTGCAAGGAGTATTTACTCTCAAAGTTGGGCAAAATCCAAACTATGTTGGTGCTAGAATCAAGTCACCAAGCTCTTAGGGATTTTAGATGAGAATGAGAAAATCAACCATGAAAATGAAAGAATCTTACCACAAATTTAATGGAGAATTGCGTAATTAGTCTTTATCTAATCTCCCAAAATCACCCACAACTGTTGTCCCTAAGATTTCCCAATTATTAGGGTTAAATATCTTAGGGATGGATAAGAAATAGTGAGAAATGGGCTGAAGGGATATTTATACCCTTCTCAAGTACACGAGTATCGCATGTGCGATCTGCCATTCGCATACGCCATACTTAACTAAATATACGAAAGTCACTTACGTGACATTATTATTGAAACATGATACCTGACCTTCTTCCAGGGATATCGCTTATGCAAAACTTACTAGTGTTAGTCAGATCGCGTACACGATCAATGGCTCGCGATCATGGGTGCACCAGCACCAGCTGATAATTGGAAATTCCCAAGTCTCCTCTAGCCCCTCGAGATTCATTTGGAATTTTGAATATGCAAATAGAATATGCTACCCTATTAAATTTGATGTTCCAAATTTAATGGAGCAATCAAAATTTTCATTCGAGGTTGTTTCGATGAAATGTGGATCCCACACCCAACTTATCATTTTCTTAACTTCCATTTAATAGCTCAAAATGAGTTTGAGTGCCTCGGGACCCGAACCAAAGGTCCATCTAGACTAAAATCAACATTCTAAAGCTGCTGAAATAGCCAGATTTAGCATATGAGAATGTTTGACTGAAGTTTTTGCCCCGTTATCATTTTGAACCAGCAAAGACTTCAAAATAGAAATTAGCTCTAAAAAAAATGAATTGCTCGATAACCAAACAACCAATCCCAACAAGTCATAAATTACTTGGGACAGCTATAGAAAAGTTCTAACAGTGAAAATAGGTGGAAATATAGAAAATGACCTGAAAGATCATTACATCACACTTGATAAATTAAACATTTTTTTTGAATAAACAAGACTTCATCGATTACAAAGTCTTTCATCGATTACCTAGATTCTCTATTTTAATTTATTTGATCTATTTTGACTTGGCATGGAGTTAAAAAAAATAGATAAGAATTTTGAATTTTGTAATCTTAAATTAAAGTGTAATACTCTGTACGTTCTCAGTTCAGCTCAGCCATTGGTACTTGCTTGAGACACTTAGAACCTGAAAATAAAAGTAAGTGCTGGGGACTTAGTCTCATTTTGACCTCTTAACTTCGAGGATTTTTAAGTTGACCTTCCAGGCTCTGAGGCAATGGTTTTTGAGTAGATCCATGTTCAGGGGTGTAAAGGGGATGTCTCGAGGGAGTTTTGGATTTTCTGAATGAGGGATAGGATATTTTTTTATTTCAAAAATAGAACATCAATGCGATGTTGGCGCGACGTGATGGCTATCGCATTGATGATCCCGACACAACGTGATGCTGGTCACAGGCGACATTCTGATGAAAAGTTTATTTTTAAAGAGCAGTTTAGACTTTTCTCCAAAGCCCCAAATCATGAAAACAGGATATTTAACCCTATTCTAAGAAAAATATTCTTATTCCTTACCAAATTCTCTCTCCAAGATACTCTAAAGCTTCAAATTTAACTTCAAGAACCCTAAAGTTTCATCATTTTTTTCAAGATAGTCAAGAATTCAAGTTTAAGGGTTCAAGAACTTCAAGAAAAAGCTTCAAAAACATCATTAGAGTTTCAAAGTTCAAACTTCTAAATCAAATTAATCAAATAAGGTATGTGGGGTTATGAACAAGGATACTTCTTTCATCCTTGTGCCCAAAACTAGTTTTAAAAGTTGAATTTAGATGAATTTCAATTTAGAGTTCATACCCAATTATCAATACTTGAAGTTTATAAAGTTACAAGTGATTTAGGTGTTGAATTGCATATCTACTTTCACATGTTTAAGCGTGAGACTTGATTTCACATATTAAGAATTAAATTTCAATATCTTGACTAGAATTTTTATAGAATTTCAAGATTTTGATTATTGAGCATGACTTTTAATAATTTGGCATGAGTTTGAAATATGGGGTACTAAGCCCTAGTTTGAATAATGATATTTCAAGAAGATTATGCTTTTAGGCACCCTATGATTAGTCTATATTAAGATTTCAAACAATATTTGATCTTTTGATCCTCAACTAAGATCTGGAATCAACTTTACAATTTTGATTGCAACTTTGATTACAGTTTAAAGTAAACATATGCATAACTGATTTTCATTATAAACCCTTATGCTAGTTTTAAAGTGGGTTTCCTATCGAATGAGAATAAATATCAAAGAAAGTAGTATTTAACACCGAGTTGGGTATGTGTCCTAGTTCACATGCCCGAGAACTATGAGCTAACATAGGTACAGATTCAGATTATTCCCATTTATATGGATGTAAATACAGATTATGATCACTCAGCTCAGGTTATGCTCTTTGGAAAGAGTAAGACACCTCTTCCCAATATGAGGTTTTCCCCTTAGGGGAACTAGAAGTTGGATACCATGATATCTCAAATGGTGTATGTCGGTTAGAAGAACCTCCCTTACAGAAAAGAATAACAAAAAAACTTTTAGTAGAAAACTTCCTAAAATCCTAAGATAGAATGACATAATAACTTTTAGAAACTAAGTGTAAAGGCTCACAAATTTTATTGAGATATTGTTTTATATGAGATTTAGCTATAAGATTTCATCTTTTAGTTTACAGATATTAAAGATGAGTCCTTTTACACTTAGCCTGTGTGATTTGAAAATAGACTTAACTTCAGCCCTACTTGTTCCACTAATAGAAAGAGTAACAGTACACTTTTCAGAACTAAGTGTGATGGCTCACAATAATTGTCTTTATGCTTTACTACAAAATGCTTATATTTCACAGCTTTTACATTATTCAATCCAATGTGAGTCATTTACACTTAGCATGTATTCTTTACAAGTTATATGCACATTGAGTTATAGTTCTACTTATGCATTCACCCCCATATGCTCAGTACATTCCAAAAGTACTGATCAACATATACGTCTATATGTTGCATTGTTTAATAATGTTGGTTCAGGTGCTCAGTTCCAGCAGCATGATTAAGCGCGAGCATCTTTATCTATATCCTGATAGTTGGTGAGTCCTCATAGTTTAGGGACTCAGTTATTCAGATTTCTATCTTTATAAAGTAGTTTATTCAGTTATTTCTAGTCAATTTGAGTTAGCTAGGAGTCTGTCCCAGCGACTCTCTAATTAGTAGTGTTAGAGGCTTGTCCAACTATTAAATATATTTTAGACTTACAATGTTGGTTGTTCATATTTCCTAGTTAAATACTTTCAGACATTATGTTCATTTAAAGTCAGTCTAGTTCAGATAGTATTTCAGTATTTCAGTGCTTCACAAGCTTATATTTCCTTTACGTTGAGTTTCAAAATGAGTAACAGGCTTACAGGATTAGCTTAGGACTACTTGTAGTTTGGGGCATCGTGTGATATCTCGGGACCCATTTTTGGGGCTTTACAAACTTGGTATTAGAGCCTAAGGTTTAAAGATTCCTAGGGAGTCAGAAAAGTCACGTTACGTAGAGTCTTGGTCATGGGTGTGAAGTGTGCCACATTTATGAGCTAAAGGCTACGGAATGATTTAGGAAATTATCTTTCTCTTTCATGATCGGTCGTGCATACAGTTTTTTTATTTGCTTTGACTCATGCTCTTATGTGACCGAATATGCCTTCCCACCTAGCTAATGCATGCAGAAATAATAACTAGCCACCCCAGCCTACAAATCCTCTGAATGAGAATATGTCCCATGCTGAATTTTGGCTGCCTTTCAGGTATTGGCCCAAGCTGTGACTGACAATGTTTAAGGAAACCATCAGGTTGCAGTCCTACTTTAGTAAAATAGTGATTTAGCTGCAGCTAGAATTCATGACTTTATAAGAATGAATTTGTCTGAATTCTTTAGGTCAAAAGTAGGTGAGGACCCACAACTATACCTTGATGAGGTAAAAAGATCACCCAAATTATGTATGTTACTGAGGATGAGAGTATAGAATTAGCATCCTATAGGCTGAAGGATGTTGCTTATGATTGGGTGGTTATGTGGAAGAATGGTAGAGGCGAGAATGCAACTTCCTTGAGTTGGCCGATATTTCAGGATGCATTTCTAGATAGGTTCTTTCTGCATGAGCTGAATGAAGCTAAGATAGAGAAGTTCATGAACCTAAGTCAAGGCTTAATGATAGTGAAGGAGTACTACCTTAAGTTCAACCAGTTGTCGAAGTATGCTCCCGACTTGATAGCTGACTCTAGATCGAGTATGAGTAAGTTTATTACTGGAGTGTCTAGTTTAGTAGTCTAATAATGTAGTATTGCCATGCTTATAGGGGATATGGATCTTCCTAGACAGGTGACTCATGCTCAATAGATTGAGGCAGAGAAATTGGAGGGGGAGAGATATAAAGTAAGAAGGCTAGGACCAAATTGTATGACTACGGCCAAATAAGGTTTGGAAGTAGAAATCATTCATAGTCTTAGGGTCTCCCAACTATGACAGCTCCATCTTCAGCCAGTGGTACCGCACCTAGAACCAGGCAGGAGTAGTGGGGTAAAATTTCGATGTCCAGGTCTAAAAATAGTATGGGTGGAAGGCTCAGTTATCCGACATGTTCTAAGTGTGGCAAGAATCACCTGGTGAGTGTTTTTTAAGAAATAAAGGTTGTTATAGATGTGGTAAGTTGGGTCATAGAATCAAAGAGTGTCCGTATGCTAAGCATAGAAGCTGAGATGTTTGTCCTCAAACTCAAGCTACTAGTGTACCAGCCCCTCTAGGTCGCCCAGCCCTTCCCCAGGGTGCATTATCCAGTGCCGGTGATGGTCAATACCAAAATTGGATCTATTCTTTACCATCCCATCAAGAGCAGGAGAGTTCACCAGATATTGTTACTGGTATGTTTCGTGTCTTTGAACGCGATGTTTATGAGTTATTAGACCCAGGGTCAAATCTCTCTTATGTGACTCCATTTTTTGTAGTGAATTTTTAGGTAGGTCCTGAAAATCTTTCTAAGCCCTTCTTAGTTTCCACCCCAATGGGTAAGTCACTTGTTTCCAAATGACTTTATAGACAGTGCCCTATCACTGTCCTTCACAAAATCATATTAGCAGACTTAATAGAGATAGATATGGTCGATTTTGACATTATTTTGGGAATGGATTGGATCCATTCCTGTTATGCATTTATATATTATCGCACTCGAGTAGTAAAGTTTTAGTTTCCTGATGAGTCATTCTTTGAGTGGGTAGGTAATTCAGTATCTCCTAAGAGTCATTTCATATCCTATCTTAGGGCCAGAAAGTTGATATCAAAGGGGTGAATTTACCACTTAGTTTGAGTTAAGGACACTAAGTCTGAGACTCTAACAGTTCAGTCAGTCCATGTAGTTAATGAGTTTCCTAAAGTTTTTCTCGAAGATCTGTCAAGGGTACCTCCCGATAAAGAAATAGAATTCAGTATTGACCTTCTTCCTGATACTCAGCACATCTCCTTTCCTCCATATTGTATGGCTCCAGCCGAGCTTAAAAAGTTAAAAGATCATCTTAAAGACCTCCTAGATAAAAATTTTATAAGACCAAGTATCTCTCCATGGGGCGCTCCAGTCCTTTTCAAGAGTAAGAAAGATTGTTCCCTTCAAATATGCATCGACTACCGCCAGTTAAATAAATTCATAATAAAAAATAAATATCCTCTTCCTAGGATTGATGAATTATTTCACCAACTCCAAGGTCCAAGTTACTTCTCTACGATAGACCTTAGATCTGGCTATCACCAGCTTAGAGTAAGGGAATGTGATATTCCAAAGATAACTTTCAGAACCCGTTATGGTCACTTTGAATTCCTAGTCATGTCTTTTGGGTTAACAAATGCTCCAGCAGCTTTCATGGACTCGATGAACAGAGTGTTCAAATGGTACTTGGATATGTTTTTCATAGTCTTTATCGGTGATATTCTTATCTATTTTCGTAGTGAGGATGATCATGCAGACCATCTTAGAGCAGTGTTACAAACTCTTAAAGACCACCAGTTGTTCGCTGAATTCAGCAAGGGTGAATTTTAGCTAAGATCAGTAGCTTTCCTAGTTCATGTTATTTCTGGTGATGGCGTTAAAGTCGATCCCCAAAAGACCAAAGTAGTGAGAAACTGTCCTAGACCCATCTCTCCATCATATATCATGAGTTTCTTGGATTTAGTTGGCTATTATCGATATTTTGTTGAGGGTTTTTCATCTATTGTGTCCCCCATATTGAGATTGACTCAAAGGAAAGTTAAGTTTTAGTGTTCAGATTCCTATGAGAATAGTTTTCAGGAGTTAAAGACTCACCTCAGCCCCAGTTTTAACCTTGTCGGATGGTACAAATGGATCCATTGTCTATTGTGATACTTCTAGAGTTGGTCTGGATTGAGTTTTGATACAAAGAGGTAAGTTCATAGCCTATGCCTCTAGACAACTTAAGCCTCATGAAAAGAACTACCCTACCCATGATCTTGAGCTAGCTGCTATTCTGTTTGCTTTAAAAATCTGGAGTTATTATCTTTATGGGATGCATGTTTATATGTTCACGAACCATAAAAGTTTGCAGTATCTATTTTTATAAAAAAAGTTAAATCTTCATCATAAAAGGTGGTTGGAGCTATTACAAATCATCTGGGCAAGGACAATGCAGTGGCGGATGCCCTTAGTGGATTGTCTATGGGTAGTGTGGCTCATGTTGAAAATGATAAGAAAGAATTAGTCTGTGAAGTTCCTCGGTTGGCTAGATTAGGTGTTCGCTTGATGGACTCAGCTGAGGGGAATTTTTGGGTCCAGAGTAGTTCAGAATCTTTTTTAGTTTCTGAGGTGAAGGAGAAACAAGATAAGGACTCCAATTTGGTTAAGATGAAGGAGTCAGTTGGAGATCAGAAGGTAGATGTTTTCTCCCAAGGGGGAGATGGTGTGTTAAGATACTAGAGTAGATTGTATGTATTGTGTATTGATGGTTTGAGGTAGCAAATTATGGAAGAGGCGCATGGTACGCGTTAATCTATTCACCCAAGAGCCACCAAGATGTACCGTGATTTGTGGGAAGTCTATTGGTGGAGTGGTATGAAAAAAGATTTTACAGAATTTATGGCCAAGTGTGCTACTTGTCAACAGGTTAATGTGGAGCACCAAAGGCCTGGTGGCAGCTTGCAGGAGTTTAGTATTCCCACTTTGAAGTGGGAAGAGGTGAACATGGACTTTGTGACAAGGTTACCCTGTTCATGTCATCAGCATGATTCGATCTGGGTTATTGTTGATAGGTTGACCAAATCAGCCTATTTCCTTCCAGTTTACACATCTTTCTTAGCCGAAGATTATGCTAAACTGTATATTAAAGAGTTGGTCAAACTGCACTGAGTTTCTTTGTCCATTATTTTGGATAGGGGTACTCATTTTACCTCTCACTTTTGGAAAGACTTTCAGAAGGGTCTTGGTACCCAAGTTCATCTCAGTTCAACTTTTCACCCTCATACAGATGGTCATGCAGAAAGGACCTTTCATACCCTAGAAGATATGTTAAGGGCATGCGTTATTAACTTCAAGGGTAGTTGGGATAATTATTTGTTGTTGATTGAGTTCGCCTGCAATAACTGTTACTATTTTAGTATTCGGATAGCCCCGTTTAAGGCTCTTTATGGGAGGAGATATAGGTCACATATCGATTGGTTTGAAGTAGGTGAGGCCTTTTTGATTGGGACAGACGTGGTGTTTGAATCCATGGAGAAAGTCCAGTTGATTCAAGAAAGGTTGAAAATAGCTCAGAGTCATCAGAAATCTTATGCAAATTTGAGAAGAAGGGATCTTGAGTTTGAAGTTGATGACTTGGTTTATTTGAAAGTTTCACCCATGAAGGGGGTGAAGATATTTGGAAAAAAGGGGAAGCTTAGTCCCCGATATATTGGGCCTTACATAATATTGAGTTGTGTTGGGAAGGTTGCGTATGAACTCAAATTACCTGCAGATTTGTCATCCGTTCACCCAGTGTTCCATGTATCCTTATTGAAGAATTGTATGGGTGATTCAGCTGTTGTAGTCCTTATAGAGAGAGCAGATATTCAGGATAGCCTTTCATACAAAGAGCTTCCAGTTGAGATTCTTGATCACCAGATTCGTAGACTAAGGAACAAAGAAGTTCCCATGGTCAAAGTTCTTTGGCGGAATCAATCCGTTAAGGGCGCTACTTGGGAAACAGAAGCAGATATGCGAATGAAGTACCCTCATTTTTTCTCAGCAAGTTCAAACTCAGCTTAGGGTAACAGATTTCCTCATATTATCTCTTTTCTATTATTAGTTCCAGCTGTATATCATCATATTCATGTCACTTCATGCATTCATGATTCAGTTCAGTTATGTAAACAATGTTTCCAGTAATGCAAATTTAGTACATAATCTCAGTCCCTCAGTATTCTTAGCTTAGTCAGTCTTATTCGAGGATGAATGTTCCCAAATGGGGAGATATTGTAATGCCACATACGTTCTCAGTTTAGCTCAGCCTTTAGTACTTGCTTGAGACACTTAGAACCTGAAAATAAAACTAAGTGTTGGAGACTTAGTCTCATTTTGACCTCTTAACTTTGTGGATATTTAAGATGACCTTCTGGACTCCGAGATGATGGTTTTTGAGTTGATTCATGTTCAGGGGTGTAAAGGGGATATCTCGGGGGAGTTTCAGATTTTTCGGACTAGGGATGGGACATGTTTGGATTTAAAAAATAGAACATCGACGTGATGTTGGCGCGACGCGATGGCTATCGCATTAATGCTCCCAATGCAATTTATCACTGGTCACAGGCGAGATTCTGTTGAAAAGTTTATTTTCGAAGAGCAGTTTAAACTTTTCCCCAAAGCCCCAAATCATGAAAACAGGAGATTTAACCTTATTCTAAGCAAAATATACTCATTCCTCACCAAATTTTCTCTCTAAGAAACCCTAATGCTTCAACTTTAACTCCAAGAAATCCAAAGTATCACCTTTTTTTTCAAGATAGCCAAGAATTCAAGTTTTCAGATTCAAGAACTTCAAGAAGAAGCTTCAAGAACATCATTAGGGATTTAAAGTTCAAACTTCTACATCAAATTAATCAAATAAGGTATGTGGGGTTATGAACAAGGATACTTCTTTCATTCTTGTGCCCAAAACTAGTTTTAAAAGTTGAATTTACATGAATTTCAATTTAGGGTTCATATCTAATTATCAATACTTGAAGTTTATGAAGTTACACGTGATTTAGGTGTTAAATTGCATATCTACTTTCACATGTTTACGTGTGGGACTTGTTTTCACATGTTGAGAATTGAATTTCACTATTTTGACTAGAATTGTTAAAGAATTTCAAAATTTTAATTATTGAGCATGACTTTGTGATAATTTAACATGAGTTTAAAACATGGGGTACTAAGCCCTAGTTTGAATATTGATATTTCAAGAAGATTATGCTTTTAGGCACCCTATGATTAGTTTATATTCAGATTTCGAACAAGATTTGATCTTTTGATCCTCAACTAAGATATAGAATCCACTTTACAGTTTTGATTGCAGTTTTGATTATAGTTTAAACTAAACAGATACATAACTGGTTTTCATTGTAAACCCTAGTGTTTGTTTTAAAGTGGGTTTCTTACTGAATGAGCATAAAGATTAAAAGGAGTAGTATTTAACATCGAGTTGGGTATGTGTCCTAGTTCACTTGCCCCAGAACTATGAGCCAATGTAGGTATAGATTCAGATTATTTCCATTTATATGGATGCAGATATAGATTGTCATCACTCAGCTTAGGTTATGCTTCTTAGTAAGAGTATGATACCTCTCCTCAGCATGAGGTTTTCCTCTTAGGGGAACTAGACGTTGGACACCATGATAGCTCAAATGGTGTATGTCGATTAGAAGAACCTCCCTTATAGAAAAGAATAACAGAAAAGCTTTTAGAAGAAAACTCCCTAAAGTCCTAAGATAGAATGACAGAAAAGCTTTTAGAAACTAAGTGTAAAGGCTCACGAGTTTTATTCAGATATTATTTTATATGAGACTTTAGCTATGAGATTTCAGCTTTCAGTTTACAAATGTTAAAGGTGTGTCCTTTTACACTTAGCCTGCATGATTTGAAAACAGACTTAACTTCAGTCCTGCTTATTCCACTAATAGAAAGAGTAACAGTATAGTTTTTAGAACTAAGTGTGATGGCTCACAATGATTTTCTTTATTCTTTACTATAGAATGCTTATATTTCACAGCTTTTACATTATTCAAGCCAATGTGAGTCATTTACACTTAGTATGCATTCTTTACAAGTTATATGCACATTGAGTTACAATTATACTTATGCATTGACCCCTACATACTCAGTACATTCTAAAAGTACTGATCCACATATACGTCTATGTGTTGCATTGTTTAATAATATAGGTTCAGGTGCTCAGTTCTAGCAGTGTGATTGACCGCGAGCATCTCTATCTGCATCCCGACAGTTGGTGAGTCCTTATAGTTTGGGGACCCTGTTAATCAGATTTCTAGGTTTATAAAGTAGTTTATTCAGTTGTTTCCAGTTAGTTTGTGTCAGCTGGGGGTCTATCTCAGCGACTCTCTAGTTAGTAGTGTTATAGGCTTGTCCGACTATTAGATACATTTTAGACTTACAGTATTGGTTGTTCAGATTTCCTAGTTAAATACTTTCAGACATTATGTTGATTTATACTCAGTCCTGTTCAGACAGTATTTCAATGCTTCGCATGCTTATATTTCCTTTACTCTGAGCTTCAGAATGAATAATAGGCTTACACGGTTAGCTCGGGACTACTTGTAGTTCGGGGCACCGTTTGACATCTCGGGACCCATTTTTGAGTCATTACATAAAGCTATGTCAAATGTATTAAAATGTATTTTAATCTTTTGGTCTTTTTGTGGTTTTTGGGGCATTTTCCCCTATTTTTTCCTTATTTTCAAATTAAAAAGTTAATAATATTTTACCCTATTTATTGACTATGATTAATGCTTATTGTAATTAAGGTAATGGAGAATTAAAAAGCCTAATCAATCTTTAGGGGATATAATGATTACTTTATTTTCATTTTTTCATATTCTTCATTTTTTGTTTCTTTGATTGGTTAAATGTTTTATTTGGTTTTGCAGATTCCAAGGAGATATAAATGTGCAGTGTGATTCTTTTATCATCTTTATCTTGCTATAAATTTGTTGCGTCTTCCTTTTAATATCCTAGACATGTGAATAGATAACATTTTTGATATGCCATGTTACTCAACAATTTAACTTTCTTTGCCAACCATTATTATATACTCCTAACTTGTAAATTGTTGATTTGAAGGTTTTCAAATTGTGCAGTATGAATTTATAGAAGAGGAACAAAATAAAACTCTTGCTAAGTATTTCAAATTTTATTGATATCGAAAGGTGAAAGGAGGAGGAGGCAGCATCGTAGGAGGCGACTTAGGAGGAGCAAAGCAAGCAGAAATAGAAGAAGCATGAAGAAGAAGAACGAATTAGAAGAAGAAAAGAAATAGGATTCATGACACTTTTGAAGACGTTTTGACCTAAATTTATCATCAATTTGCTAGTGTTTATTTTTGTCAAGCGTTATAAAAGATGATCTTGATGGAGGCAGATCTATTCTTTAAGAATATTTTATTGTTAATGATTTTTAAGAGAATACCATAAATTTAGCAATTTTATTAGATGTGGGTCAATTTGTTGTTGATTTTTAGGAATCAATTTTATTTGTAATCTCTATTTATTTATTAAAACTTCTGACAATATAGTCAAGAAAATTTTTAATATTATTGTTTACTCAATTCCAACATAATTTTATTTATTTTTTAATTAAGACTCTTGCATGAATGTAATAATTTTTCTTCCTCTCTACCTTTTTCACTAAAATTATTTAAATTTATATGAGAAAAAAATAACAATATTTCAGAAAAACTTCAATATTAAGAAATTTTACATCAAATTAGAAATAACAATATTTCAGAAAAACTTCAATATTAAGGAATTTTACATCAAATTAGAAAAAAAAAGATAAAATGAAAATTGAAAAGTATATGAAATTCTTTCTCAGAATTGTGATTTTTTCCCCCATTTTTTTGTACTACTTTACTAAATAAAATTAATATCTCTTTCTTTATTATTATTATTATTATTATTATTATTATTATTATTATTATTATTATTATTATTATTATTATTATTATTATCTTTTATTACATTTCTTGAAGTCTCTCTCTTGTTAAATATAATAATTAATATAACATACTATGGTTAACTCTTTCCTTCTAAAGAAAGAGTATTGTAACGTTTAATAACATAATTTATTTCGCATCATGATGCAATTAGTACACGCTATAACAAATGCCAATGAAACAATTGCTCTTTTCATTTTGTGTCTTTTCTTTTTACAATAGCAGTTCTTTTCTTCTTTACATTTTTACTCGTCTTCTTTAATGTTCTATTTTCTTCATAATTATTTGGTGCACTTTTGTTGAAAATATGTCACAAAAATAAAATAGAAATAGATATTTTTAGTAGTTTTTAATTATTAGAGTCCTATGTGACTTAGGAATTAGTTGTCCCTTTATTATTTGAATAGAAATTAGTTATCTCAATTTAAATTGGAGTGTAGTTAGAAATTTAGCTATAAATATATGTTTTGAGTTATTAATAAAATAATTTCCTCTGACAGTACAATTGCAGTATTTCTTTCTCCAACTCTTTCTTTGTTATTTCTCTAATTTCAAAGCTAAAAACCAACAATTGGTATCAGAGCCAATTTCTTGAGGGATCTGTGAGAGAGATGAATTCTGAAAAAAAACTTTTTCCAAATAGCTTCTCCTGTCTTTGATGGTGAGAATCACCATCTTTGAACAGTAAGAATAGAGACTTATCTTGAGGCTTTAGATCTTTGGGAGGCCGTGGAGGAGGATGACAATGTTCTTCCATTGCCCGATAATCCCACGGTAGCCCAGATCAAAAGTCATAAGGAAAACAAAATCAGAAAATCAAAGGCAAAACCAACTTTATTTGCTAGTGTTTCTCTAACAATTTTCACGAGAATTATGATCTTTAAATTAGCAAAAGAAATTTGAGATTATCTTAAGAAAGAATATACAAAAGATGAAAGAATATGAGACATAAAGGTGTTGAATCTAATAAGAGAATTCAAATTGCAAAAGATAAAGGAATTTGAGACCGTCAAAGAGTACTCAGACCGTCTTCTTGGCATTGTTAACAAGGTAAGATTGCTTGGCACAAAATTTAAAGATTCAAGAATTTTTAAAAAAATTCTTGTTACAGTGCCTGAAAGATACGAAGTATCAATAACTACCTTGAAAAACACAAAAGACCTGTCAAAGATTACCTTGGCAGAATTGTTAAATACGTTGCAGTTGCAAGAGAAAAGGAAGCTTATGGGGAAGGATGGTATGGTTGAAGAAGTTTTGGTAGCTAACCACAAGACACAAAGCAAGGGTAATAATTCAATAAAAAAATTACCCACCTTCAAGCACTCTGGAAAAATAGGTCATCCTCCATTTAAATGTTGGAAGAGACCAGATGCACAATGTAAGATTTGTAATCAACTTGGTCATGAAGCGGTGATTTGCAAAAATAAATCTCAAAAATATAAAGCAGAAGCCCAAGTCACTAAAGAAGAAGAGGAGGATCACTTATTTGTGGCAACATCTTCAACCAAGAAATATGATTTTTTGGATGATTGATAGTGGTTGTACAAACCACATGGCATATGACAAAACTCTTTTTAAAGAGTTTTTGCCTTTGGAAAATAACAAAATCAGAATTGGAAATGGTGACTATATTCCTGCATAAGGAAAAGTGAATGTTGCAATCAAAATAATTTCAGGTATAAAAATAATTTCAAATGTCCTTTACGTGTTCGATATTGATAAAAGTTTGTTAAGTGTTGGTCAGTGAATGGAAGAAAGATTTAAATTATTATTTAGAGAAAAATATTATCGAATCTTTGATTCCACTAATCATGAGATTTTACAAGTTTATATGAGAGGAAAAAGTTTCTTACTTAATCCTACAGAAGATGCACACAAGCCTTGCAAGAATAAAGATGAATTGATTGATTTATTCAAGAGTTCAAATTCAGCCGAAGCTGAGACTACAATCTACAATTTCTTATATGAAGCTGAGACTGTAATCTATAATTTCTGATCCAAGGAGGAGTGTTGAAAATATGTCTCAGAACTAAAGTAGGAATAGATATTTTTAGTAGTTATTAATTATTAGAGTCCTATGTGACTTAGGAATTAGTTGTCCCTTTATTATTAGAATAGAAATTAGTTATCCCAATTTAAATTGGAGCGTAGGTAGAAATTTAACAATAAATATATGTTTTGAGTTATTAATAAAATAATTTTCTCTGACAATATAATTGCGGTATTTCTTTCTCCTACTTTTTCCTTGTTATTTCTCAAATTTCAAAGCTAAAAACCAACAATTGATATCATAGCCAATTTCTTTAGAGAGATGAATTCTGAAAATAACTTTTTCCAAATAGCTCCTCCTGTCTTAGATGGTGAGAATTACCATTTTGGAGAAGTAAGAATAGAGACTTATCTTGAAGCTTTAGATCTTTGGGAGGCCGTGGAAGAGGATGACGATGTTCTTCTGCTGCCCGATAATCTCACGGTAGCCCAGATCAAAAGTCATAAGAAAAAGAAAATCAAAAAATTGAAGGCAAAAGAAACTTTGTTTGCTAGTGTTTCTCCAATAATTTACACGAGAATTATGATCTTTAAATCAACAAAAAAAATTTGGGATTATCTAAAGAAAGAATATACAGGAGATGAAAGAATACGAGGCATAAAGGTGTTGAATCTAATAAGGGAATTCTAATTGCAAAGGATGCAGAAATCTGAGACCGTCAAAGAGTACTCAGACCGTCTTCTTGGCATTGTTAACAAGATAAGATTGCTTGGTACAAAATTTAAAGATTCTAGAATGGTTGAAAAAATTCTTGTTATAGATCCTGAAAGATACGAAGTATCAATAATTACCTTGGAAAACACAAAAGACCTGTCCAAGATTACCTTGGCAGAATTGTTAAATACCTTGCAGGCGCAAGGGCAAATGAAGCTTATGGGGCAGGATATTATGGTTGAATGAGCTTTGGCAGCCAACCACAAGACTCAAAGCAAGGGTAATAATTTAAGAAAAAATTACCTACCTTGCTAATAATGTGGCAAAATAGGTCATGCTCCAATTAAATGTTGGAAGAGACCAGATGCACAATGCAAGATTTGTAATCAACTTGGCCATGAAGCGGTGATTTGCAAAAACAAATCTAAAAAATATGAAGCAGAAGCCCAAGTCACCAAAGAAGAAGAGGATCACTTATTTGTGGCAACATCTTCAACCAAGAAATCTGATTTTTGGATGATTGATAGTAGTTGTACAAATCACATGACATATGATAAAACTTTTTTTAAAAAGTTTTTGCCTTTGAAAAATAATAAAATCAGAATTGGGAATGGTGACTATATTCCTGAAGAAGGAAAAATGAATGTTGCAATCAAAACAATTTCAGGTACAAAAGTAATTTCAAATGTCCTTTACGTGCCCGATATTATTAAAGTTTGTTAAGTGTTGGTCAGTGAATGGAAGAAAGATTTAAATTATTATTTAGAGATAAATATTGTCGAATCTTTGATTCCACTTATCATGAGATTTTACAAGTTGATATGAGAGGCAAAAGTTTCTTACTTAATCCAACAGAAGATGCACACAAGCCTTGCAAGAACAAAAATAAATTGACAGATTTATTCAAGAGGTCAAATTCAGCCAAAGTTGAGATTACAATCTACATTTTCTGATTTGAAGCTGAGACTGCAATCTACAATTTCTGATCCACGGAGGAGTGTTGAAAATATATATCAGAAATAAAGTAGGAATAGATATTTTTAGTAGTTTTTAATTATTAGAGTCCTATGTGACTTAGGAATTAGTTGTCACTTTATTATTTGAATATGCATTAGTTATCCCAATTTAAATTGAAGTGTAGTTAGAAATTTAGCTATAAATATATGTTTTGAGTTATTAATAAAATAATTTCCTCTGACAATACAATTGCAGTATTTCTTTCTCCAACTCTTTCTTTGCTATTTTTCTAATTTCAAAGCTAAAAACCAACAATTGGTATCAGAGCCAATTTCTTGAGGGATCTGTGAGAGAGATAAATTCTGAAAATAACTTTTCCTAAATAGCTCCTTCTGTCTTTGATGGTGAGAATTACCATCTTTGGGCAGTAAGAATAGAGACTTATCTTGAGGCTTTAGATCTTTGAAAGGTCGTGAAGGAGGATGACAATGTTCTTTCGCTGCCCGATAATCCCACGATAGCCCAGATCAAAAGTCATAAGAAAAAGAAAATCAAAAAATCAAAGGCAAAAGAAACTTTGTTTACTAGTGTTTCTCCAATAATTTTTACGAGAATTATGATCTTTAAATCAGCAAAAGAAATTTGGGATTATCTGAAGGAAGAATATACAAAAGATGAAAGAATACGAGGCATGGAGGTGTTGAATCTAATAAAGGAATTCGAATTGCAAAAGATAAAGGAATCTTAGACCGTCAAAGAGTACTCAGACCGTCTTCTTGGCATTGCTAACAAGGTAAGATTGCTTGACACAAAATTTAAAGATTCGAGAACTATTTAAAAATTCTTGTTACAGTACCTGAAAGATACGAAGTATCAATAACTACCTTGGAAAATACAAAAGGTCTGTCCAAGATTACCTTGGTAGAATTGTTAAATACGTTGCAGGCGCAAGAGTAAAGGAGTCTTATGAGGTAGGATAGTATGGTTGAAGGAGCTTTGGCATCCAACCACAAGACTCAAAGTAAGGGTAATAATTCAAGAAAAAATTGCCCACCTTGTCAGCATTGTGGAAAAATAGGTCTTCCCCCATTTAAATGTTAGAAGAAACCAAATGCACAATGCAGGATATGCAATCAACTTGGTCATAAAGCGGTGATTTGCAAAAAACAAATTTAAAAAATATGAAGCAGAAGCCCAAGTCACCAAAGAAGAAGAGGAAACACTTATTTGTGGCAACATGTTCAACCAAGAAATCTGATTTTTGGATGATTGATAGTGATTGTACAAACCACATGACATATGACAAAACTCTTTTTAAAGAGTTTTTTCCTTTCGAAAATAACAAAATCAGAATTGGAAATGGTGACTATATTCCTACGAAAGGAAAAACGAATGTTGTAATCAAAATAATTTCAGGTACAAAAATAATTTCAAATGTCCTTTACGTGCCCGGTATTGATAAAAGTTTGTTAAGTGTTTGTCAGTGAATGGAAGAAAGATTTAAATTATTATTTGAAAATAAATATTGTCGAATCTTTGATTCCACTAATCATAAGATTTTACAAGTTGATATGAAAGGCAAAGGTTTCTTACTTAATCCAACAGAAGATGCACACATGCCTTTCAAGAATAAAGATGAATTGACAGATTTATTCAAGAGGTCAAATTCAGCCGAAGCTGAGACTACAATCTATAATTTCTGATTTGAAGCTGAGACTACAATCTATAATTTCTAATCCAAGGAGGAGTGTTGAAAATATGTCTCAGAAATAAAGTAGGAATAGATATTTTTAGTAGTTTATAATTATTAGAGTTCGATGTGACTTAGGAATTAGTTGTCCCTTTATTATTTAAATAGAAATTAGTTATCCCAATTTAAATTGGAGTGTAGTTAGAAATTTGGCTATAAATATATTTTTTGAGTTATTAATAAAATAATTTCTCTGAAAATACAATTGCAGTATTTCTTTCTCCAACTCTTTCTTTGTTATTTCTCTAATTTCAAAGCTAAAAACCAACAATTGGTATCAGAGCCAATTTCTTGAGGGATCTGTGAGAGAGATAAATTCTAAAAATAACTTTTTCCAAATAGATCCTCCTGTCTTTGATGGTGAGAATTACCATCTTTGAGCAGTAAGAATAGAGACTTATCTTAAGGCTTAAGATCTTTGGGAGGCCATGGAGGAGTATGACAATGTTCTTTCGCTGCCTGATAATCCCACGGTACCCTAAATAAAAAATCATAAGGAAAAGAAAATCAGGAAATCAAAGGCAAAAACAACTTTATTTGCTAGTGTTTCTCCAATAATTTCACGAGAATTATGATCTTTAAATCAACAAAAGAAATTTGGGATTATCTGAAGGAAGAATATACAGGAGATGAAAGAATACGAGTCATGAAGGTGTTGAATCTAATAAGGGAATTCGAATTGCAAAAGATAAAGGAATCTTAGACTGTCAAAGAGTACTCAAACCGTCTTCTTGGCATTGCTAACAAGGTAAGATTGCTTGACACAAAATTTAAAGATTCGAGAATTATTTAAAAATTCTTGTTACAGTGCCTGAAAGATACGAAGTATCAATAATCACCTTGAAAAACACAAAAGTTCCATCCAAGATTACCTTAGCAGAATTATTAAATACGTTGAAATCGCAAGAGCAAAGGAGGCTTATGAGGCAGGATGGTATGGTAGAAGGAGCTTTGGCAGCCAACCATAATACTCAAAGCAAAGGTAATAATTCAAAAAAAAATTACTCACTTTGCTAGCACTGTGGCAAAATAGGTCATCCTCCATTTAAATGTTGAAAGAAACCAGATGCACAATGCAAGATTTGTAATCAACTTGGCCATGAAGCGGTGATTTACAAAAACAAATCTCAAAAATATGAAGCAGAAGCCCAAGTCACCAAAGAAGAAGAGGAGGATCACTTATTTATGGCAACATCTTCAACCAAGAAATCTGATTTTTGGATGATTGATAGTGGTTGTACAAACCACATGACATATGACAAAACTCTTTTTAGAGAGTTTTCGCATTTGGAAAATAACAAAATCAGAATTGAGAATGGTGACTATATTTCTGCAAAAGGAAAAGCGAATGTTGCAATCAAAACAATTTTAGGTACAAAAATAATTTCAAATGTCCTTTACGTGCCCGATATTGATAAAAGTTTGTTAAGTGTTGGTCAGTGAATGAAAGAAAGATTTAAATCATTATCTGGAGATAAATATTGTTAAATCTTTGATTCCTCTAATCATGAGATTTTACAAGTTGATATGAGAGACAAAAGTTTCTTACTTAATCCAACAGTAGATGCACACAAGCATTGTAAGAACAAAGATGAATTGACAGATTTATTCAAGAGGTCAAATTCAGCCGAAGCTGAGACTACAATCTATAATTTCTGATCTGGAGCTGAGACTGCAATCTACAATTTCTGATCCGAGGATGAGTGTTGAAAATATGTCTCAGAAATAAAGAAAGAACAGATATTTTTAGTAGTTTTTAATTATTAGAGTCCTATGTGATTTCGGAATTAGTTGACCGTTTATTATTTGAATAGGAATTAGTTATCCCAGTTTAAATTGGAGTGTAGTTAGAAATTTATCTATAAATATATGTTTTGAGTTGTTAATAAAATAATTTCCTTTGACAATACCATTGCAGTATTTCTTTCTCCAACTCTTTCTATGTTATTTCTCTAATTTCAAAGCTAAAACCAACAACTTTGATGATCTGCTTCTTAATACTACTAAAATTTAATTTTTTTTTTATGGTTTTACTCTATATTTTTTGAATTTATCATGAAAAGATTCACTAAAATTACACTTATTAGCCTCAAATAATCAGTACAACATCACTTATAGTCCAATCCAATTAAGGTATATAATTTAATGATATGAAATATTTATTGTGGTTAACATAAATACCTAATAGATATTTTAGAATACACACAATTTTTTTCTCAAAAAGTGTCACTCTAAAAAATTCATGCTTTATACATGTTCCAGGTCAGTGAGAGAGAGTGCAGAATATATAAGCCTTGGACAACTAACTACAATTTTTTTTGGGAATCAATTGCACTAAATAAAAAGATAAAAAGAAAGAGGCATAATATATAAATGTGTCATTTAACTTAGCTAGCTGACATCTATTTCCTTCGACTTTGTGTGTGCATAAATAGAATAAGTAGAAATATGCATATTATTATCTCATTTTCAACAATATTTAAAATGTAAGTTCCACTTACTGATGTATTTGTTTAGCGTTTTACCATTATTCACACTATGAGATATTTCAAAGACACTAAAAAAAAAAAAAGATACACCAAAGTATACGTTGCAAATTAAATGTTCAACTTCATTAGATGTATAATAAAAATGATATTGAATTATTATTAAAAAATATATTTTTAACTTATAAAGAATATATATATACTATCCCTTATTTAATAAATGTTAAATTTGTTAACATTTATTTTCTTTCATCATTTGAAAACAATCTTAATAATATAATTAAACAAGTGATAATATTATTAATAGACGATACAGTAAATATAAATTTAATTGAAGAAAAAATATTTAAATCTTTAACGACAGCGCGAAACGCGAAAAAATTCTCTAGTGTACTATGACAAGTTAAAATTAAAGATTCACCAATAAAAAAAGAGATCATTCTCTTTTAAACATAATAAAAAAAAAAAGTAGGTTAACAAAATTAAAACAGAGGGAGTACATCATAATTATAGTTTTGTAATTTCTGATATATCTCTATAAAATATCTAACTTTTAACCGTGATAATAAAGTTTAGACATGAAAGTAACGCTAGACACTTTAATACTTGGTGGAATATCGATTTTCCTACAAATAACTGTAACGGACACACTAATGTGTTAGAATTGTTCCACAAATTTGGTGAAATTTTTTCTACAACATTTTAAAAAATGGCCTTTTTATTGTGATTTATAAATATGGTATCAACACGTGACGTTTCAAAGTATATGATCATACATATAATTTTTAGTCGAAATATAAGCTCCTAAAAGTTACATTCTTTTGAATATTCGATCAACATCTTTTTAGTTTGTATGAAAAAGAAATATCCTTTTACTCGAGACACATCCTTTTACTCAAGACAAGGGCAAAAGGGGTATCATGTGATTGCTTCACTTTGTTGCGTCAAAATGCATGCAACAAGACCATCTGACACATCATCATTGTCAGAAACATAAAAGAGCCCGAATCAGTACTTCAATAATTAAAGGGGAGCTATATACTCCCTTTGTGACAATTTATAAGACTTAATTTTGTTTAATCAATTTTTTAAAAAATAATATATTTCTATGTATAGTAGTAATATACTTCCTCCATTTGTTTTTATTTATCGCTAATTTTTTAATTAAATTTTTATTTTTACTTATTATTTTTGATATATAAAAAAAATATATTATTTTTTTCTATTTTATTTTTAGTATTAAATATTTTTTTCTAAATTAATTTTAAGACACAATATAGATATAATTTAATAAGGGTGTTATGATAAAATAATTATATTATTAATTATTTTTTAATAAATATATCAATTTAAATTGTGATAAATAAAACCAAATGGAGAGAGTATTGAGCAAGTTTTCTTTGAAAAAAAATGAAAGAAAAAGTTGAAACAGTAAGGGAGATGAAATGGGGCTAGTCCGCGTGCAGTGCACGCTGAACTGACAGTAAGTATATGGGAGAGGGGAAAATTTCCAATCAAAAACTTTATTGGCTGTTGTAATGGGTAGCTAATGATTGAATGGACAAGACAGTTCCTTGAAGTGCCTCCCCTAAATTGGGTCATTCAAGAATTAGGACCATATTGCCATGTGATAACATGTGGGAGCATCGTATATACTTGATTTTTTTTTTCAAAAAAACAAAACAAAAAAAAAACAGTTAAGGAAGAAGATAAAAGGTGACAGCAAAATAAGAGACCACAAAGGTTGCTGGACTGGTGGTCCTTTTGATTTGAACTAAAATGACTACTTCAACGATGTGATGCTTTAATTTAGCCTCAATTTTTATATGCAAATAGGGTCAGATCCAGGGTATCGGAGAGGGATTAATAGAATCAGTAACTTTTTATTCGCAGCCTATATTTATATTTAGAATTCGTTAAATATATAATAGAATGTTATTTGAAAACCATAATTAGATGAAGTTGTTGGTTCAGTGGCCAAAAAGGAACCTTCTTTTTTACGAGCATTTTAGTTCCTCAACTTCATGTGCTCAACTCTGAGCCTCTCTTCATATATATTAGGTCAAACATATCAATAGACATTTTAACTTGACACAATTTTTTACTTTGATACCTTAAGTGGACGGTATTATTTTAAGCACCTACACCAGCTATAAACTGTGTCATTTTGGCATCTTTTTGTATCAGATCTGGTACGTGGAGTCCACTCGCTCCGACGTAGATTAAATGGCCAATTAATTTTTGCCAACTCATTTTAAATCGTCACATCATTATATACACACAAAATTATATTTTTTTTAATAAACCAAAATTATTTAGGATAAACAACATAAATCTCAAACTTTAGGTAGTTAATTACACTTTCCCCGAGATTTGTTATTTATTTTTCTCTCTCCCGAATTTTTAATGTTCTTATACATTGTTGATCGTTAGGATACATTACAACCTATATATATGAAGTAACTGTTTTAATATTATTTATAGAAAATAAATCAGCCGCCTTTAATATGTTGCACAATTAACGCCACTTATTTGAAAATTGTGATCAATAGATTCTTAAAATTAGTAACAACAAATCAAATTCAAAAAACTTCAAACATCACAAAAATTTCATTGATCAAAATTTCTCTGTTTTTCGAAGCAATTAATTTTCGTGTTCTTGAAGCCCTCCTCGAATGTATAATTTAGAACCTAAATGTAGTTAACTCTATTCTTATACATAACATGCTTAAGTATAAAGTAAAATATAGGTGCAGAAAAAACTTAAACCTATACATCAAAAGATAACATGGAATGTATAAGGTAAAAATAGAGGCAGTTAATCCTAACATGCGTAAGTATAAGGTAAAAAATATCACTGCAGGTAAAAATCTGAAAATGGGTCAAACCATATAAATTGCATAACACAAACAATCCCTATACATAACCCTTAAACGTATAAGATCAGAATACTTCAAGCCATATACATTACATACTACTGACAACCCTTATATATAACCCTTGCATGTATAAATAACAGAATGAGTCAACCATATACATTGCGTATTAATGTATATGGAGTAGAAATAACAACAAATCTCATAAAAAAAGTAGGACTTCACCCCTATACATAACATATTTATGTATAATAATGTATAAGAATGCTTAAAATCGAGAAAAAAAATATAGATTAAAAAAAAAAAAAAAAACTTTGAAACCCGAGGTAGTGTTGATCCTTCACTTTTTTTCTTACTTGAACATTTCACATATAAGCACAACGTCACAATTTAAGTGGGACAAAGGAGACATTTTTTTTTTCAAAACAAACAGAAAATTTGATGATACATGCATCTATTGTTCAGGCGTGATACTCCAAAAATAATATCACATCTTCACATTACCAAAGCATACGTAGGACGTTATTTGAATGAAGTTATGTGTATTGTCGCAAGTTAGTCATGACGGCTGATTGGGGGTGGGGGAGTTTCAAGTAGGGTAGCGGCTAATTGAGGGGTGAGAAGGGGGGAGGAGTTTCAGGTAAGATTTAAGGTTGTTTTTGTAGGATTTTTATGAATTAAAAATAGAGATTTGAGAAGAACGGTAAATTTAAAATTTGAAAAATTGAGGTTCCTTGATTGTAGGAACCTTCTAAGGAAGTAAAAGGTTGAGAAGGAGAAGGTAAAGTTATGTATATGGATCATACAGAGAGAAATTATAAATATGAAATATTTGTAATTAGTTTTTGGATTTGAGATATTATGTAATAAAAAAAATAAAGTTGTAAATTTTTTGTAATTTTTTCTTTTTTATCGAGGCATTTGCATACCCACAAATCAAACTATTCCAAGAAAACACATCTCTTTCAGTCATTCTTTCAAAAACCTTGTAAGCAGCCTCCGTAATCTTGAAAACCACATACATATTAATCAACGAATTACCCATTGACTCAAATTCATTCCTCACCATCAACCTGTTAACAATTCTTTCATGAACAACTGATCTTTGGTGTGCACAAGACGAAAACAGTGAAAGTGAAGGTATACTCATTGGGAAGAACCCGAATGGGGTGGTCAAAATTCAAGAGTTGGCGAAAAACACTGAAACTTTTGAAAGAACTTTAAAATTTTGTAGAAAATTAAAATATTAATTCACAAAAGAAATCATGGTACTGTTGGGAGTTGAATTTACTGGGTTGGGTGCTTGAAAGTGAATCTTACAGATCAAATTAATAATATTAAATTATATTTTAATAATATTCTTTAAGAGCTAATATCAAATTGTATTTTAATAATATTTTAAGAGTTAATTATCACATTGATACAATAAATTACTCTTCGTGTTTTAATTAGTAACTAAATATTTTTTTTATCTATATTTTTAGATAATTTTTTGTTTTCTTCACTTTTTGTTTTATATTATTAATTAGAAGTGATATGAAAAAAATATTTAAATAAATTATAAACTATGAGATAGAGGAGGTTTGGGAGTACCATTAAAGGAATTTGAGCTTGAAAAAATAGTAGAAGATAGTGAGATGAAAAAATGAAAAAGAAGATGATAAATTAAATGAAAAATGAACTAAAATGACTACCACGCGCCCAAAAGCGATTGTTCTCCACTCACTTTGCCACATCAGCGAAAGGTGTCAAAGCGACACACAGTTTATGACTACTTTAGTTGCTTAAAATGAACACCTTCGACTTAAGGTGCAAAAGTAAATGATCGTGTCAAGTTAAAGTCAGGGGGGACCCATGTGTTATTTTGGGGTGCTCCGACATCCACTAAACTCGACGTAGATTAGATATACTTATATAAGAAACATAGAAAAAAATGGTATAATAAATAAAAAAGCACCCAGAAAATAAAAACATGGTTGGATGCTGAGGCTTTAGGCGTACTCTTAAAGTTCCTTCCATGCTAGTGGTGTGTGTTCGAATCCCTGCAGCAGCATTTATTTTTATTTTTGTATAATTTATTTTTTAAAGCACCCACAACCTTTAAATCCTGGGTCCGCTATTGGTTAAAGTGTTTGTTGATGAGTTTGATCTATATATTTAGAGCCGTCAATATGGGCCAAGGCCCGGTGGCCCAGCCCGGCCCGACCTGTAATTTGATGGGGTGGGCTTCAATTTTTTCAGGCCATTTAAAAACAGGGCTTTTTAGCCCGGCCCGGATAAGCCCATGGCCAGTAGGGCTTGAGGAATGCGGGTTGGGCTAGCCCGTGAGCCGGCCCGTCAGTCAAATATATAATAAATAATTTAAAAATAAAATAAAATACAGAAAAATAATAAAAGAGTTAAAAAACAATCAAGTCCAATGATAACCATTGACCGGTTCCATTAACAAAGAAAATGAAAACTGGAAAGTTTCCTACATTCTTATCTAATAAATAATAAAATAATTAAATATCTACCACTAAAACATAAAGAGTACATTGTACTCTTCACTTTCCTAATTTCCTTAGTTCAACTAGCCGCCTCCTCTTCACTATATCTCCCTCAACGCGCCATCGACTTTCAACCGTGATGTATCCGATTGAGTAGTGCCACCTCTTCGTTTTCTTCCTACTTTGGGTGATTCGAGCTCTGGCTCCTTTTTGATTAACAAACATTAATACTATGTGTTATTGTGTGATAAATATTTATGTTTATTAACAGTGTAAAGTTAAATTATAAAATATTATTTTTTAAAAAGTGGGCTGGTCCGTGAGGCCCGCAGCCCACAGGTTAATAGCGTGAACTTGGTGTTTTTTGGCCCGTCATTTAAATGGGCCAGTCCGGCCTGATCCGTCAAACTCAAAGCCCGTATAGGTTAGTCCAGATGGGTTGGGTCAACCCGTATTGACAGCTCTATATATATTATAAAAAAATCAAAAACTTGACTAGTTACAATTTATATGCTCAACTTCCTCCAAACATATATGTACTTTAGCCTTTCAATTTTACATATCGAATAAGTCGACTGATGATTGTTAAATTCATATCAAATATCAATATCAAATCAACTGATATTTTATTAGTAGGTTATCAGTTTAGTACAATTAAAAATTGATAACCAATAAGTGAAATCATTAAGCATAAATATTCAACTGAATCGCCCGATAAGCATCCGTATTAGAAATCCACAAACTTAAAATGATTAATCTGCCTCTGCATGTGAATTAAGTATGTACATTCCCCTTTCCTTTTTGAATTACTGATTCAGATACTTTCATATTTCTAACAACAATGATATGCCACATGGTGTTGTTGTACGCATTTGATGGAACAAAGTGAAACAAAATGCACATGATACACCTTTTGCCCTTGTCTTGAGTAAAAGGATGTTTCTTTTTGATACAAAGTAAAAAGATGTTGATCGAATATTCAAAAGAATGTGATTTTTGGTTTTGGGGGCGTAAGTTTCAACTAAAAAATTATACATCTGATCATATACTTTGGCAAATCATGTGTTGATACCATATATATATAAATCACAATAAAAAGAATTTTTTAAAATATTGTAAATTTATTTTCAACAACTTTGTGGGATTATTTTAACACATTATCGTGTCCATTACAGTAATTTGTCGGACAATCGATATTCCATAGAGTATTAAAGTATGTAGCCTTATTTTCATGTCCAAACTCTATTAACATGGTTAGAAGTTAGATACTTCATAGAGATACATCATAAATTCCAAAATTATAATTTTATGATATTCTTCCTCCGTTAGTTAAATTTATTTTTCTTTTTAGCCTGCTTCAAAAAGAATGATCCCTCCTCCCTTTAATAATTTTTTCATTTCAACTTTTCACATGACATGTTTTAAGACGACACGACTAAATGATATTTTGATACATTTGATATAAATTTAATTTATGATTAAAAAATTCAAAATTCTTTTTACTTTTATAAACTTCATACGAAATCAAAATCAAACAAATTATAACAAAGAAAATACTACCTTTGCGGAATATATGCTTATCAAAGGGCTTATGATCATCATCATTTTAGCACAACTTATTACTAGACTTTGTATTTAATGGAGTCTTATTTATTCTGAAAAACGATTTCAATTTCATCAAATGAAACCTGAAATTGGCACATTTATTTGTCTTTGAAACTGGTAGTAAAATATAATGTTCTAAAAAAAATCCCCTAACCAATTGGAAAAAAGAAAAAACATGATAGAGCCTGATCAAAAGTTATTGAGATCTCATATAGAAGGCTTCCATGGTTGCACCTAGTGCCTGGTGGTTCATCTCTTTGCATATACTAGATGCTCCGTGTTCATGCACATAGGAATGCTTGTTACTATTATTACCATTATTTCTATTAACACCTACAAAATATAAAGCTAATTAAATAATTAATATATATTTCATACTATGTACATTCATTTAAGGAACAAAATTTGCACAAGGTACGCAAAAGAAATTATAAAATATCCAGTTTAAACATAGTGCATTTCATCTTGCTTTCTAGGTAAATTCTTTAGCTTGTTAGAAAGATTTATATCAAGAAGGATGCAGCAACAGGAACAATTGACAACTGAAATTTTGTGTCAAATGAATAAAAATAGCCACACATTCTTCTTATTGTCTTCATTTATACTTTCATTCTGTAAGAAAAGAAATTATGCGATAAGGATTTATATACTAGGAAAGACGATTCAATGAATTCAAAGAACCTTGTACTAAATACACTTACATTACCTTAGGAGGTAAAGTCTACATATCAACTCCTCCATTTTTTTTTATTAAAAGAAGAGTGACATTACAACACTCAGGTTGTGTCGTTCTCTAAAAGGAGAAATATGCTCTCAACAAACATTCAATTTTCTATAAATTCAAAAATTTTAAGAAACAATAAATAAATTATACACTTAAAAGGACCTAACTCAAAGTTCTTATTTGTAGTCTCGCTGCAATTCAATATGACAGCGTTGGTAGAAAATGCAATACGGAAAACACTTGAATGCTCGACAATATCTTAAACATTGTAAAGGATATACTTCATGTAGCAGAACCATTTCTACATTTGTCCTCTATATGTTATTAAATTTATAATTCACACCCTTTATATTATGTGCTGATAGTGCAAAAATGGTCATAATTCATTATCTGAACTGATTTGAGACTACTTTCTTACTATACCAATTGTCTTTCTGCAAAGTAAACTTGGTGAATTCACTTCAATTTAGTAGCTATAATATAATAAGTTCATAATTATTTAACATGTATAACCTAATATGCAACATATGTTGGGTTATTGGGTCTTTTTCCCTTCCTATGTGGATAAATGAAGTTCAATTTGGACCAACCTACTTTTGCCCATAGGCCAATTACTAAGGGGCATATATATTGATCTTTTTAGGTCTTATTCACCATCACAAAAAGAGAGTTTTCAGCAGCCAAAGAGAGAAAAACAAAGCTGATTTTCGCACCTAAATTTCAGCCACAACTGTCAAGTTCAAATTGCGATTCCCGCTTCGTTTCTTGTCCGATTGAGTTGATTTTCGGACTGCTTGTTCCTCTCATCTCAATCTTTGATTAGGAACTAACAGAGCTTGATTTAGTGACCTGTAGCTCATGTTCTTCATTCCCGAACAGTAGCTGCATTTTTGGTGCTTTTACTCTTTTATTTCTCTAGTGTTTGGTGCTGTGGTTTATGTATTGTTTCTTGTTGTTTGACACTTATTTTGTGGACATTTTGGAAGAAAATATTGTAACTCTTTGGTGATTTTAGTGGAGGTTTGATCCCGTGGTTTTTTACTCTTCACACCGAAGGGTTTTCCACGTAAATTTGGTGTCTTGTGTGATTGTCTTTATTCTTGCCCTATCGCATTTGTGTGGTAATTCATTTGTTGCCATATTACTTTGTTTTGATTGGTTTACTTTTCTCCTCTTAGTTTAAGTTGAAAGTGAAAGTTTAGTCTTGGGTATTTTTCGCTGCTACCCTGTCGGGCTGTTTGATTGTGTGCCCATCTTTTCTAACAAGTGGTATCAGAGAGTTGGTTGTTGTTGATTGTAGATTTGAATGATGAAGGAAAATATGAGCAAGATGATGTATTTGAATGGTAGTAACTATCATACTTGGAAAGACAAGATGAAAGATTTTCTATTTGTCAAGAAAATGCATCTACCTGTGTTTGTATCTACTAAACCTGAATCCATGACAGATGAGGATTGGGAATTTAAGCACTCACAGGTTTGTGGATATATCAGACAATGGGTTGAAGATAATGTTAGAAATCATATTGTGAATGAGACACATGCTAGAAGTTTGTGGGACAAGCTCGAGACACTTTATGGTTCGAAGACTAGCAATAACAAGTTGTTCCTGCTTAAGCAATTGATGAATATTAGGTATAAAGAGGTCAGTCCTATTTCTGATCATATTAATGATTTTCAGGGCGTCCTTGACCAGCTGTCCGGAATGGGTGTAAAGTTTGATGAAGAAATTCAGGGACTTTGACTTCTTAATACTCTGCCTGACTCTTGGGAAACTCTTCAAGTTTCTTGGACTAATTCTGCTCCCGGTGGTATTGTAACTATGGAATATGTTAAGAGTGATGTCTTGAATGAAGAGATGAGAAGAAGATCTCAGTTGAATGGCTTAACAGAGAGGAAGAACAGAACACTAGTTGAGAGGGTTAGATGTATGCTTTCAGATGCTATGCTGCCAGATTCCTTTTGGGCCGAATCACTTAATACGACTGTTTATGTTATTAATTTATCTCCTACTGTTGCTTTGAATGGTGATGTCCCTGACAGAGTTTGGTCTGGTAAGAATGTTTCTTATGATCATCTTAGAGTCTTTGGGTGTAAATCTTTTGTGCATGTTCCGAAGGATGAAAGGTCAAAGTTGGATGTTAAAACTAGACAGTGTATCTTCATTGGTTATGATCAAGATAAATTTGGCTATCGTTTCTATGATTCAGCTGAGAAGAAACTTGTTAGAAGCCGCGATGTTGTGTTCTTTGAAGACCAAACAATTGAAGATTTTGACAAAGCTGAGAAGGTTGAATCTCAGAGTAGTGAGAGCCTAGTTAATGTTGATCCAGTTCCTTTGACTACTGCTCCTGAAGAAAATCTTCATGATGATGAAAATCAAGTTGATAATGAAGATGATGATCATGCTCAAAATGACCAGCAAGAAGTTGTTGATGCTCCAGTGCAAGTTGATATGGTTGATCAGCAACCAGTTGTTGATGCTCCAGAGAGTTCACTCAGACGATCTACAAGAGAGAGAATACCTTCATCTCGTTATTCTCCTAGTGAGTATGTACTGTTGACTGACAGGGAAGAACCTGAGAGTCTTGATGAGGCCATGGAAAGTGAAGAAAAAGAAAAGTGGTTTGATGCTAAGAAAGATGAAATTAAATCTTTGCAAGATAGTCATACCTTTGATTTGGTTAAGCTGCCTAAACACATAAAAACTTTAAAAAATATGTGGGTTTTTTGGGTGAAGCATGAAGATGGTAATCCAATTCCATGGTACAAAGATAGATTGATTGTGAAGGGATTTAAACAGAAAAATGGAGTTGATTTTGATGAGATATTTTCTCCGGTTGTAAAGATGTCATCCATTCGTGTGGTTCTAGGCTTAACTGCAAGTCTAGATTTAGAGGTTGAGCAAATGGATGTTAAAATTGCTTTTCTCCGTGGTGACTTAGATGAAGAAATTTATATGGAGCAACCCAAAGGTTTTAAAGTCAAGGGAAAAGAAAATTATGTTTGCAAATTGAAGAAGAGCTTGTATAGTTTGAAACAGGATCCTAGGTAGTGGTACAGGAAGTTTGGTTCATTTATGAGTCAGCAGGGCTTCAAGAAGACTACTTCAGACCATTGTGTTTTTGTGCAAAAATTCTCTGAAGGTGACTTTATTATTGTGTTGCTTTATGTTGATGACATGCTTGTTGTTGGTCATAATGGTTGCAAAATTCAAAAGTTGAAGCAAGAGTTGAGTAAGTCTTTTTCTATGAAAGACTTAGGACCAGTAAAGAAGATATTTGGCATGCAGATTGTCCGTGACAGAAAGGCCAAAAAGTTGTGGTTATCATAAGAGAAGTATATTCATAAAGTACTTCGAAGGTTTAACATGGACAAGGCTAAGGTTGTCAGTACACCTTTAGCTATGCACTTCAAGTTGAGCACGAAGCAGTGTCCTTCCAGTGATGATGAGAAAGAAGATATGGAGAAAGTTCCTTATGCTTCAGTTGCTAGTAGTTTGATATATGCAATGGTTTGCATAAGACCGGATATTGCTTATGCTGTTGGTGTTGTTAGTCGTTTTCTTTCTAATCCGGGAAGAGAACACTGGAATGCTGTGAAGTGGATTATGAGATATCTTTATGGTACTTCTAGTCTGAGTTTGTGTTTTGGTACAGGAAAGCCTATTCTTTGTGGTTATACTAATTCAGATATGGCCGGTCATGTTGATACTCACAAGTCTACTTCAGGGTATTAGGTTACTTTTGCAGGGGGAGCTGTGTCTTAGCAATCTAGGTTGCAAAAATGTGTTGCTCTATCTACTGCAGAAGCTGAGCTTATTGCTGTCGGTGAAGCTTGTAAAGAATTGCTTTGGATGAAGAGATTCTTGGGGGAACTTGGTTGTGCTCAAGAGAGGTATGTGCTTCATTGCGACAGTCAAAGTTCCATACATCTTGGCAAGAATTCTATATTTCCTAGTCAGTCTAAACACATTGATGTGAGATACCATTGGATTCGGGATGTGTTGGATTCTAAGTTGCTTGAACTTGAGAAGATTCATATGGATGATAATGGTTTCGACATGATGACTAAAGCTTTTCCAAGAGGGAATTTTGAAGATTGTTGCATGATCGCCGAGATGGCAGTCTCCTCCACATAGTTGGGAGGGGGAGAATTATTGGGTTATTGGATCTTTTTCCCTTTTTATGTGGATAAATGAAGCCTAATTTAGACCAACCCACTTTTGCCCATAGGCCCATTACTATGGGGCATATATATTAATCTTTTTAGGTCTTATTCACTGTCACAAAAAGAGAGTTTTCAGCAGCCAAAGAGAGAAAAACAAAGCTGCTTTTCACACCTAAATTTCAGCCACAACTGTCAACTTCAAATTGCGATTTCCGCTTTGTTTCTTGTCCGATTGAGATAATTTTTGGACTTCTTGTTCCTCTCATCTCAATATTTGATTAGGAATTGATGGATCTTGATTTTGGGTCCTGTAGCTCCTGTTCTTCATTCTCGAACAGTAGCTACGTTTTTGGTGTTTTCACTTCTTTATTTCTCTAGTGTTTGGTGCTGTGGTTTATGTATTGTTTCTTGTTGTTTGACACTTGTTTTGTGGCTATTTTAGAAGACAATATTGTAAATCTTTGGTGATTATAGTGGAGGTTTGGTCCCGTGATTTTTTACTCTTCACACCGAAGGGTTTTCCACGTAAATTTGGTGTCTTGTGTGATTGCCTTTATTCTTGACCTATCGCATTTGTGTGGTAATTCATTTTCTGCCATATTACTTTGTTTTTCTTGGTTTTCTTGTCTCCTCTTGGTTCAAGTTGTAAGGGAAAGTTTAGTCTTGGGTATTTTCCGTTGCTACCCTGTCGGGCTCTTTGATTGTGTGCCCGTCTTTCCTTACAACATATTTACAACTAATGATGTCAGAATTGAAACTTGGCTTTTAAAGGTCATAATACATAGATCTCCTCACAAGACAGAGAAAAGAAACATATCAGATAATACATCATAAATAAAAAATCAGCTTTTTTTCTAATTCATTAGTCCACATAAGCATATTATAAAGCAGACATTCTAAAATCTAATGAATGTAGATAATGTTTATCAATACATCAATCAATATGCTAAGTAAAGAAAAATCAAACCTAGAGTAGTTCCACTATTTGAATCATTCCTAATTTTAGCATTGGTCTCAAACATGGAAGGGTAACTATGTAAAAAAGAACATGAACCAGCATAATTTTTAGCCTGTCAAGTGCAAAATTCATGTTAAAAACAGTTTGTTGAGATTCATCGACAAAGATGTATTTGCATTTTAAAATTATAATGTAAAATTTTTGCATACAATGAGTATTTATCTATATATGCTGAACTTGAGTTAAGTGAGGCACCCTATTGGTATTTTTTTCAATATTCAAGTATCAATTGCACTATAAGCAATATAAATCAAGGCACAACTGTAGTAAATTTTGCTAGAACTACTAATAGGGTTATAGTAGCAATGCTTGATACAAGCTCTATTCTTTTCTAAATTTTCTCTCACAGTGTAGTGAAAAAGAGAACGATAAATAAAGTGTTTGTTATTGTCATCCAATTTCTCGTTTCCCCCCTCTAATTAAATATGATTGTAATCTAATGTATTATTTTATGTTCATGAAGTTGTAAAGCTATAATACACAAATTAAAACTCCAAAATCGAATTGGTATTTTAGGTATGAAGACTTCAACTTTTTCTCAAGTTATTATCAACTTTTTTCTTTTCTTATAATCTTATTTCTATGATCAAGTTCCTTGTTGTCACGACTTAAAAATCAAGGGTCATCATGGCACTTGTCTCGGCAAGCCTCGACAAGTAAGTTTGTCAACCACACTGATATAAAAAGGAAATAACACCGAATACCTAAGGCAAGTCTCCGAGAACGAAGCCAAATCACAAAAGTATGATAAAAACAAAGATATACATATAACCAAGGATACCATACCAGCATCCCAAAATTTGATGTCACAGTGTAAGAACTAGCTAATATAACTCAAGGTCAAGATACATAAGATATCCAAACAGGAACAACTTTGTCTCTGTATACAAATAAAGACATAGCTTAGATAAAGAAAGGTAGTAGTCAACTCCAGATGCAAGGATCCAACTGCTACCTCAAAATGCTCCAAATATCACCCGAATCAACTGTCACGAGGCACACTAAAATTAGGATCTGCACTGAAAGAGTGAAGTAAGGGTGAGTACGGTCTATTTGTATAAAGTAGGTATCATAGGTCAACTGAGCAAAGTAAAAAATAAAGCATACAAAATACAAGCTAAAGACACGTTACTTGTAATCACTACAAGAAAACTGCTTATTACCTGGAAATTTTCATAGGGATAATGTGGTAAAATCCCCAAGTAATTTGATTACCTGCAGATTTTTTTACCAATTATAATTCAAAGGAAATACCTTCATAGGTAATTATTACCTGCGGATTTATAAAATCCCTAGGTAATTTAGTTGCGAAAATAAATCCGCAGGTAAGTTATTTGCGATTAACTATCGAAATTTTGCATGAATTATTTGGTAAAATTTCATAAAAAGGATTTTACCTGCGGATTTCCACGAAAAAATCACCAATTATTTCCCACGAAGATTTCTAAGTAAATCCCTAGGAAATTTAGATGCGTAAATAAATCTGCAGGTACATTATTTGAGGATTTATTTGCGATTAACTATCAAAATTTTGCATGAATTATTTGGTAAAATTCCATAAAAAAAGGATTTTACCTGCGGATTTTCATGAAAAAAATCACAAATTATTCCCCACGAAGATTGCCAAGAAAATTCCTAGGTAATTTAGCTGCGGAAATAAATCCGCAGGTACGTTATTTGTGGATTTATTTGCGATTAACTATCAAAATTTTGCATGAATTATTTGATAAAATTTCATAAAAAAAAGATTTTACCTGCGGATTTTCATGAAAAAAATGACAAATTATTCCCCACGAAGATTGCCAAATAAATTCCTAGGTAATTTAGCTATGGAAATAAATCCGCAGGTACGTTATTTGCGATTAATTAGTAAAATTTTGAATGAATTATTTGGTAAAATTTCATCAAAAAGGGATTTTACCTACGGATTTTCACAAAAATAATTCACACGTAAATTACAAAAAATATTTTACAATTAATCAAAAATCTATTTAAAACCTTCAATAATTCTCAAAAACATCATTCAAAACAAGTTTATTGTAAACCATTATATCTAACAAAAAACATAATTCAAAACATCCACATCAATAATGTATGATTCTTAAATGGTCCAAAACAAATTATTTAAAACTTGAATCCTCAATAAAACTACCAACCATCAGGATCAGAATCATTTTCATTCACGTTATCGGGATTATCACTTTCATTCACGTCGTTAGAGTCATCATAACTTTCATCCTCATAATCTTGGTAGTCTTCTTGAGATAGACGTTCATCGTTTGAAGATGATTTGTTGTAGACATGCTTCATCAACAAGTGTAATTCTTTTCTCATCCTCTTATTTTTCTTTCGCTCATTCTGCAACTGAGAATACAAATCAGCATTTGAAGCATCAACCTGAGACTTAATCATCTCATCAATTTCTTTTGGCAAAGTTGATATTGAACTGTTAGTTTCCTTTACACTTTGACCTAGGGAGTCAAGACCTTTGACTCTTCCTTTTTTCTTTCCACCAACAGATTGCACCCAGATATCCATTTCACTTAACTGAGTCGGCTGACTAGCTGGATTAGTTTCTCCATCCACAACTGATGCACTTTGAACGACTAATATTTCTTGTTTCTTTCTTTCAAACTCATTCTGCATAAGCATATGTTAAGTCAGACCATAAAAAGTAGTAAGAAATATATTATTAGCATAAATTATATTAGATTATAGACTAACTGCTGCTACATTATTAAAAGACTAAATTCTCATTTTTATAGTGATGTTGCATTTTCACCAACACATAGCACTTAAGCAACAGTAAATCATTGAACTAGATGACAACAATAGAGATTTGTATATCTTTAAATATGTACCAAATGACAACAATAGAGATTAGTCAATATATGTTGATAAGAACAGAGACCAATAGCCCAACTTACAAACCATTAGAAGTGTCCTATTTTCTATTTAGATCTTCTAGTATAGGTTTTTTGTTCTACAAAAAGGGTGCTATAGCTCTTAAAATACCCTTGTAGAAGATTTTTATAGACTAGTTCATCTAACAACTCAAAAAAGGCTTTCATAGCATGGTACAAACTCTATACACCTACTACTGCTGGAGGTCTGAATTTTATCTCTATGGCAGCTTGGAACAAGGCAACCATTGCAAAGCTTCTTTAGAACTTGTGTAAAAAGAAGTACGCCCTGTGTATACAGTGGGTGCATAGCTATTATGTTAAAGATGGATTGATATGGGATATCATTCCTCTGCAAGCTTTGTGCAAGGTTTTATAAAAAGTTTCCAAAGAAAAAAAATACTATATTAAGGTTGGTGTGAGTTATGTAGATGTGATAAGTATAGAGAACTACTCCATCAAGGAAATATGCATGAAGTTACAAGGTATTTTGTCAAAGGTACACTAGAAGAGACTTCTTTGTAATAGTTTGGCACCAGGAAAATGGATTTTCATTCTTAGGTTGGCTATTTTGGGAAGGTTATACACAAAATACAGGCTACACAAATAGGGTATGGATGCTACTTTTAGAGGCGGAGCCAGACTTTTAAGTCTGTGGGTTCAGAATTTCAAGCGAAGAAAATGGCCAAGCTAATGTATAACCTTAGCGAAAGTAACTAACAAATAAGGATCTTTAATATATTTTTAAAAAATGATAAATTACTTAAACACTATAAATATAAGCATTATCATTGCAATTGCATTCGGCGAGTTGTCATGTTTTGAAAGCTATCAATGGTCAAATCATTTGAAAACGATCAATCATCTGTTCAGTTTGGGCCTCTGGTAGAACTTTTAGTGTAAAATGACATTATGAAGAAGCTTTTGTCAGCCGGAAAAACAAAAAAAGAATATAAGGGAAAACCCCCTCATATTTGTCAAATTACGTTAGTAGTAATTTTTAGGGAAAATTACGAGAAGCTGGAACAACTAAGCAACTTTGAGAACTGCACATTAAGAAATAAATGTCTGACTACACTCTACAATATCATTTAATCTCTGAATTAAAAATCCATTGTACACTATGAGAACTTGTCCTAGTGAAGTTTAAAAGTTTATGCCAGAATTCAAAGCACAAACACGAAAAAGAAAATGAAGCAATACTCAAAGTTAATTTATTATCTACATGTCATACGTAATAGCCCTTGTAAAAAATGTAACAATAATAAGTACATTTCATGTCCACTGATGAATTGGTATAAAGATTATGAAACAAGTGTAGGTATAGGCTTTTGTGGGTAATAGGGAGGATAATTTAAGATTAAAGGGGCAATAATATCTGGAACTCATTTAGCAACTATCAAAATATAAACAATGCCCATGTTTTCTTATGACTGTCACAGCTTGCGCACCTCAACTAATTCCAAGGGTATCTGCTACCTCTAACCAACACAAGTCTATACCCTAAGTATAAAATAGTTTGGAATGAATCACCTAGTATCAGGTGTTGGTTTTATAAAATGTTTAAGAAATTTACACCACCTACTCTAGCCATTATGTTAAAATATTGGGTTGGATGCTCAGATAGTTCACACAACTACTCTAGCTCCGCCCCTGGCTACTTTAACTTGTCGCCTATGTAATGGAGTTGTAGAAAGTCATCAACACTTTTGTTGAGTTCTTAATTTTCAAGAGAGGCTTGGGAAAAGATGTACGTTAAGTTGGCAAGGGATTACAAGGTCAATATCCAGTTGGCAAGATGAAATCACATGGATGAGTTCTCATTCTAATGTAAGATCAGCTACTTCTCATATTTTGAGGATGTATTTAGCATGGTGCATATACCAAATCTGGCCAGAAAGGAACAACTGACACTTTCGGAAGAAAGTTGGTATAGTGAAGATAGTGGTGAGAAAGATAGTATAAGATGTGTTTTTTGTTGCATGTAAGCAGGTTAAGCTTGCAATGACATTAGCACAACTGAATTTCTACCGTGTATAAGTTGAAATATAGGTAGATTAATTAGGAGTTACTAAGTTGTGTTATCAAACTTAGTTTTTGATGTGTTGTAATGATCTCTTTGGTAATAAATGGAGTTTAGTTACCAAAAAAAGTGATTACGGTTAGGTAACTAATTAAGCCACTTAGCCGATCAACGCAATTTTTTAGAGCATTTCATATGTAGCTTACACATATTAACTAGGTTTACATATCTCAACAACTAGGGCTTATTTATTTTCGTAAAAATTAAAACTTTAAAACCAAAGGATTCACGGAGTATCTCGACAACTCAATTTGGGAGAAGGTTCTGCCAAGGAGGAAGAGAATACATGGCCCAACTTATTCTCCTTTAACCGTACAACATCTACTGGTATGACTCTTAATTTTAAACCCCCAACTGTTATTGACGGGAGACGTAATACTAGAAGTACCTGAAATTGATCAGACGACAGACATATACTAGAAGCACCTGAATTGATCAGACGGTAGACGTAATACTAGAGCTACTTCTATGGAAGGAATTTAGGGGGTTGCAACTAGAACCATTAGTGTCATTGATCAGCCGGAGATCAATTGAAAAGAAAAGATAGCCAACACTCTCCGCCCTGACTGCCTATCTACTTATGCTCGTAGCTCGATCAGAAATAAAATTATGGTCTGACTGGAGAATCTAAAGTGAATATTCACCAAGACAAAGTATGATATTAAGTGAAGGAAAGAAAAATTTTAAAATTTTTTTACTTGCGTTCCCACCAAAATAGAACAATGTAGAAAGGGAAACATAAAGATTTAGGGAGGGAGAAGTTGGGTAATTGACGGTAGATTTAACCATACAACATCTACTGGTATGACTCTTAATTTTAAACCCCCAACTGTTATTGATGGCAGACGTAATATTAGAAGCACCTGAAATTGATCAGACGGCAGACGTAATACTAGAAGCACTTGAATGAAGATCCATATAGCTAATATCGTAGTATTAGTATTATTCTCACAATTTTTTGTTCTTCGATCTCTGTTACAATCTATAGTGTCTTGTACTTCGGTTATTCTATTATTTAGTTATTGTTACTGTCTGTTCTTTAATTTTAGAATATTGTGTAATGCTTCCCTTAGTAATATCAGTTATATGTCTGTTCTTCAAGTCCTTACTGTCGTTGTTGTTATATGTAATATCAGTCATTTTTCATTACTTGATCAGAAATAAGAAAAATCAATGTTAACCCTCACATAGATACTAAAGTGCATCCACAGTTCAAGGATTCTGCATTTTGGTTTAGCTGCCGCATAGCAGGTATTTAAGCCCCAGTTTTAACTTCTATAGTGCCCCCTCGTCCGTTGGTTTTTGGAATGGTTAGTGTGTCTCTGGAGTTCTTAAAATAGTATATGGATCAGTACTAGTGAATCAAAATAGGCCACATACATCTTCACTAGACAGCAAACCACAACAAGAACAATAAGACGTCAACAATAATGCTAGTGAATTGAAATAGGCCACACACGGCTTCACTACACTTCAAGATTACAACAAAAATCAGATTTTAAGAGTACAAGATTGCAACAAGTTGTAGAGAATCAAAATTGGCTCCACAAGGCTTCACTACTTTAAAACTGAAATGAACTCAACTAGTAAATAAAGTAAATAAACACTTACATAAGTAGCTTCAGCTTTCTCATTTACCCAACTTTCATCACTTTTCTTGCGATGAGTTCGAAAATAAAATTCTGAAATAGAAGGATCTTTTCCAGTAGCTTCTTTCTATATTAAAAAAAAAGATATGTATGTTATCAACATTGAATATGATATTATTTTCTTCAAAGAAATATATTTAGAAAGATTTATAATTACCATTCTCTTATAGATCAATCGATGAGGTACACAACCACCGGTATGAAGTGATGCACTAGCATTTGAATCATGATTCTCTTTATTTCGTTCAGACTTTGTTTTGAACTCATCAGACTCCCAATACACCTTCATCTCCTTGAATACTGCATCTCCCATCCAATGTGGTTTCAGAGGCAATTTTTTTCTAACATCTTGAAAAAGTTGGGGCATTTTTTAAGATGCCCTTTTATTAAAATTAGACCATATAGCATCATTATAGTGAGGAAGCCACTTAAATTTCTTCTGCATATATCAAATGAATAAAATATTAGTTATATAGTCCCGCAATTATATTTATACATGAATCAGAATGTATAAATTTTTTACCTTGAATTCCTCAAACCACATCTCGCGAGTAGACTCTGGAAACTTCTTCCATGATGGTCTAGCCAATTCAAACTTACTCCGAATGCATTTAGCAATACCATTAATAACTACCTTGTTTGGATCAAACCTACATAACATATAGTAGTTATCAAACATCTACACATATAAATAGTCCACTAAAATATATGTATTATTAAACGTTAGTCGTAATACCCATCCCCTTCAGGTACAATCCATATTATCATCGTCTACATTGTCAACTATATTAGGTGAGGTGGCTGGAGTCCTGTTGTCCGGTGGAGACATTAATGGTTCAGAATCTTGATTTATAGGTTGGGCCGGATTAGATTGAGATGGAGATTCAATAATAGCAGACTGGGGTTGGTTGATACTAACATTAAGTTGAGACTCATTGACATGAAGTAGACTAGTGTGGGAATAGAGGGGTTGTGATGGTATTATGGGAGGCACAATAATTTTATAAGTCTGGGATTGATTGACCTTAGGATTTGGTTGATGTGAGGAAGAGTTATTCACATCAGGTGAACCAGAATGAGATTGAAGGGATCCTGACGGAATTATGGGAGGCAATTGAAATGTTTGTTGCTCTAGTGTCTATTTTTTTTACTTGACTTCTCTCCTTTTCCATTAGGTAATCCAGCTCTTTTAGATTCTACACCTAGCATCTGCAGCAAATAAAAACAAAAAATATATATATTAGTGATTTAATTGATGAACAACACATGAATAAAGGTGATCGACAAACATTTTGAGTATCAATATCCATCCCAAAATAATGATGCAGTAGATAGCTGTAGTAGAGCACAAAGTTTCAGAGCAACATGTTCAACCTATTATTTAGAAAGTAGCAGGGTAATGGCAATGGTGCGCAAACTATGTAGCTGGGGAACGAGGCAGAATTATAGTACTTTGGGATCAGACTTAAACTTCAGACCTCTAGCTATGAGCAATCAGTTTGTACATAGAAGAATACAAGTTAAGAGCATTGGTTTTGAATGTGATTTTACAGTTGTGTATGGTATACATACCATACAAGACAGAACTAGTTTGTGGTCAGGCCTCAAAAACTTGTCAGATACTCTTCAACTATCGTGGGTGGTCATTGGAGATTTTAAAACAATCTTGGAAGTGGACGATAGAGTGGGAAGTCCAGTGCAGGATGCTGAAATAAGAGACTTCTCTAACTTCTTCCAAGATATGGACATGTCTAAATTGAAATCAGTTGGTAGAACTTACCCATGGACTAAAAGTCATGTCCATAGCAAGCTAGACAAGGCTATAGTAAATGCTGAATGGATACAGAAGTTTACCCATTTGGAGGCTGAGGTGATGGACCCAGGATGCTCAGATTATTCTCTAATTGCAATCATGTTAGATGAAAAGAGATCTAATGGAGGACGACCCTTTAAATTTTTTAATATTTTAGGCGATCACGACGAGTTCTTAAGCACTGTGCAACAAGTTTGGTCAGAGCCTATGTTAGGTACTAATATGAAGGGTGTTTGGAATAGAATGAAGTTGGTTAAAATAGGTTTGAAGAGGCTAAATACAAAGGAGTTTAATAGTATTGAGGACAAGGTTCTTATGATTAGAGATAATCTAGCTACAATCCAAATTCAAATAAGAGACATTAACCACCTCCCTGAACTATTATTTGCAACCTATTTTTGTTTTATGCTATTTCATCGTAGGTTGTCGGAACTTGCTCCTTAGCACTACAAGGAACATTAGAGTGACATAAGTCAACCAAGCCTCCCTCTTCAATGTCATCAGGTAAGCAAATAAAGAAGTAAATAAAGGTGTAGTAGCACAAATAGGCTAATTAAACGATACCGGCAAGTACCTAAGCGAGATATCCACTAACAATAGAAGTGCAAAACACAAGACTCAAAGCAGAGATCTTCATAAACTGAACCCATATATCATATAGTTTGCATTGGCACCATTTTCATCCAAGCAATATCTATATAGCTTAATAAAGAAGAAACAGTCATATGACACATAGTAAGAAAAATTGGATATTTAAGCCCATAATTGCTTAATACTTGTTCAGTAACAAAACCTCAATGTTTGATGAATACCAAGCTCTTACTAAAACAATTGTAAACAATTAACCTGAACTCTTTCCTCCATACATTATACACACAAAAATCGAAACAACACCCAAAACCTCAAATCTCACAAAGAACAAAACCCACAAAGGATTTTCCGTATAGACCAAAATACACTGAATGATATTAAATATGAGTACTTAAATTTAACAAGTAAATTCTCTTCCAGTAGTATTGTACATTGACAAAAGAAATCGACAAGCTAATATTCTTAATCCTCCTTATATTCATCTTCATCTTTCTCTTGAGTATGAAAGTGACTTGCTGAATCATCACTATAAAAAAAGTCTTCCTCTTAACTTGTTTCCTCCTCTTTATCATTAGCTTCTTCACTTGATGTCTCCTCATCACCTTCCTCTTCTTCATTTGATATATCCTCATCTCCCTCTTTAATTATATCACGTTCATTTTCATTAACAACAGCTTGAAAACTGCTTCCATCAACCTCTTCACCATCAGCTTGGTCATCACGTAAGCAATCAATTGGGTCATCCTCTATACTTGCACTAAAATGTGATTGCTCCTCTCGGTAGGCAACTTCTAAATTGTATCTTGTATCTACAGCTCCTCTTGGGTTTGGCTTTAAAACCACCCACCAATCAGCCTTATTTCCTTTTCTTTCAGGATGATTTGCATAATAAACTTGAGTTGCAGTTTGTGGAAAGATAAAAGGATTAAATTTAGAATATCTTTCCCTTTTTTGAACCTTGACAATAACAAATTGACTATCAACTTTCATGCCATGTTTTGAGGGATCAAACCAATCATTATAAAATAAAACTAACTTCATAAATGATGTCATTGGCCATTCGAATTCGATAATCTCCTTAAGAACACCATAATATTCACTTGTAGTGACATCTTGTCCAACGCCAGTAACACACACTCCACTGTTATATGTACTTTTTCCTTCACCCCAAGAAGAAGTATGAAACTTGTATTCATTCACAAAATAAATAGGCCAAGACTTTGCCTTTCTTAAAGGTCCCATTGCTAAGATTTGCAAATATGAATTCTGCAGCATCTTTTATGGATTACTATTTACCTATCAAATAATTGAAGCATATTAGATATGCATTTTTAGTGATATATCCTTTATTAAAATAATTGATTCATACATAATCTTTGAACCATCGTGGAAAGTCTTCTTCAATTTGTTTGTCAATGACATCATTAGTGAGATCACTGTAAGTATCTCTCAGGATTTGCTCATACAAACTGCATGTACTTACATTAGCACATTAGTTTCAATCCAAATATAATAATTAAATGAACGGCATGGCTGATACTTACTTGAGAAAAGGCTTAACCTCATCACAATTTATAAGAACATGCAATTGTGCTGCAGCAACTTCTTTATCATCTAGCCATCGGATATCATCATTACCCCCAAATATTTTGTTGCTACATAGGACATGAGATTCAAAATAATGGGAAGCGAAGTATGAGATTTCTTGAGCCAAATATGCTTGAAAAATAGACCCTTCAACTCTGGCTTTGTTTTTTACAATTTTTTTAATCTTGTTTAGGAACCTACAATTATTTTTAGGAAATAAATAATTATGTAATAAAATAATGAGACAAGTAATAAAATTTTATACCTTTCAAATGGATACATCTATTGATATTGAACTGGCCCACAAACTCGTGCTTCGTAAGGCAAATGAATTGGTAAGTACTCTATCGAATAAAAAAAGCTAGGTGGAAATATTTTTTGCAACTTACACACGATTATAGGAATATTTTATTCCATTTGCATAAGATGATCCACCTGTAATACTGTTGAGCATAAATCTTTAAAGAATAGACTGAATTCAGTTAGTGACTTCCATATAGGTTTTGGAAGAGCGCTAAAAGCAACTGGCATAAGGTATTACATGAAAATATGGCAGTCGTGACTTTTCATCCTAAATAACTTTAAATGCTCCATGTCAATACATCTACCCAAATTAGAAGCATATCCATCAGGCATCTTAAGTTGATCAACCCATTCACATACATCTTTCTTTTGACCATCATTTAAGGTAAACTTTGCTTTCGGTTTAATCCATCTCCCATCATTATTCAATTGCAAGTGTAAATCATTTCGCCGACAATACTCTTCTAAATCCATTCTTGCCTTCTCGTTGTCCTGTGTCTTCTCCTTGTTGTCCATGACAGTATGAAAAAATATTATCAAATAAATTCTTCTCTATATGCATTACATTAATATTGTTAGGAACTGGATGGGTCCTCCAATATGGCAAATCCCAAAAAAAATGCTTTTTTTGGTTCAATTTTGTGATTTTCCATAGCCATAAAATTTTTGTGGACCAGATTCAGTGATCTTAGGAAACCCTCTCACTTTTTCCCACACCTGATCTCCAGCTAACCTAGGAGGAGACCTAAAATTTTCCTCTTTTTCTTTATAAAAAGAATTCTTATTTCTTCTAAATTAATGATTGAGTGACAAGAATTGACGGTTACAATCAAACCAAGTAACTTTTCTTCCATTTTTCAAACTAAATGTTTTTGTTTGTTCCATGCAAATCGGACACGCTAATTTACCTGTTGTACTCCATCCTGACAACATGCCATAAGCAGGAAAATCATTAATTGTCCACATCAATATTGCTCGCATGAGAAAATTTTGCTTCTTCGACACATCATAAGTTAGTGCACCATCTTTCCATAATTGTAACAACTCATCTATTAATGGTTGAAGATACACATCAATTTTATTCTTGGGATTGCGAGGACCTGGAATGATCAATGTTAAGAACATATATGGGGAAGTCATACACATATCAGGAGGAAGATTAAAAGGAGTAAAAATCATAGGACAACAAAAGTACGGTGATGCTGACTGGCTATAATGAGTAAAACCATCAGAAAAAACACCGAACCTGACATTCCTAGGCTCTGAAGCAAAGTCTGGATAAGTTCGATCAAAATGTTTCCATGTTTCTCCATCTGAAGGGTGACACAAAACACCTTCTTCCCTACGATTCTAAGAGTGCCACCTCATGTGCTCTGCAGATCGAGTTGAAGCATATAGTCGTTGAAGCCTAGGAATAAGTGGCAGGTAATGCATAGTCTTGTGCGAAACCTTTTTGCTACCCTTCTTTCCTACGCTTTCTTTATAGTGAGGTTCTTTACAAAACTTACATTCTATCATCTCTTGATCAGCCTTGTAATACAACATACATCTATTAACACAACAATCAATCTTTTGGCTAGTTAAACCAAGCCCCGCCACTAACTTTTTTTCTCGGTAGTAATCAAGAGGTATCTTACTATTCGGATGGCTTGTATCCTTTATCAATTGTGACATTGCATTAAAACAACCATGAGACATTAAATTTAGATTTAATACTCATCATTCTAATAGCTGTAGATAATTCTAAATATTTACATTAGTGTCATAAGGGTTCTTAAGCTGAATTCAACATTTCATAAAATTTGTTAGCACCCATATTTAGAGACTCTTCTATAGTAGAATCAACATGATGATCAAGTTCTATCCCAGAAGAATCATACACCATACCTTGATACCTATTTACGTGTTACGAGTCTTCCGCTAGAATGTTACTTTGACTACTTGAAGACATGTCAAAGCTACATCCTTGATGACTAGTTGAAGCACTTGAATGGAAATGTTCATTCAAATTAATTGAAGGAGTTTCCTCTCCATGTGACGTCCAATTCCAATATCCTGGAGTGAACCCTTTCTTGAAAATATGAACATTAACTTCATCGGATGTAAAGTGCTTCATGTTCTTACAAATTTTACAAGGACATCTTATGACTTTCTCGAACAAGTACTTCGGTTGACTACAAGAAAATTTAATGAAATCTTTCATGCCTTTTATAAATTAATATGTATATGCCACTTTACCAGGAAGAAGTCTATTTATCATCCATTTTCAATGCTCCGGAATAGTCATTTCTGAATCAAAAGATACCATATATAAAAACACATAATAATAAAATTTAAAGAGTTCCCGGTCTTCATTTCCACTAAAGAGTTAATGAGATAATAAAGTCAACAAAGACAGCAATATGATTGCATAAAGGTCAAAGTCAACCAACATGATGAAATAATTCAAACTTGCCATAAACCTTTCGCTTATAGTTTTTCAATGAAGCATTCGAAATAGACATCTGCTTCCTTTAGCCTATGATCGATAATTGGCCTTTTTAAAAGCAGATAACAGTCTAAGAATTGTCAATAGATAGAGGCACACCAAGTTTAGAATGTGGGATACCACTATAACCATAACTCCTTGTCACTTTTCTATCAGCTAGCAACATAAAGACAAGAATCAACACTAGTTACAAGAAGTTCCAAGTAAATTTGGCAATAGAGACTCTTGTATATAGATATCAAAGCTGCAAAACAGGATGACAATATACACACTAACAAAACAAATACAATGGGTAAAAGTAAGTTCATTCAGAAATTGTTTTTAAAGTATATTGGCTCCAACAAATCTCTTTCGAGTGGCAGGCTGGATATAAATGTATCTTTAACCTATTTCAGGACGGGAATCACTTGTCCTCGTATGAAGGATAAACTGGATTAGTCACATGAGATAATATCATGGTATTAATAATGAAGCTAACATCCATGAATGATGAGCCTACACTATAATAACTAGATAGTTACATGGCATTTCTAACAAGATCTAGGAGTATTGACTCTATTAAATAGGGAGAACATCAGTATATATGAGATCCCATATAATAGAAAGGACAAGATGCTTAAATAATTAGCTACATAAAGAAAACAACAACCTTTGTTCTCTAAGTCTTGAATATAGGCATAAATAAACAAGTACCAATATAAAATCTATTAACTGGAAAATATGACATGGCAGAGACTAGTTTATAATGGAAGCAAAGGCTCACTTGAGCTTAGTTCAATTTGTACATTTCCTATTATTTTTTCCTAGGTGAGACTAAGTACTCACAGCTTACTAGATTACGGTGGAGAATGATGGGGATTCCAAGATGAAGGTGACCGTAGTTTTCTAGTCATTGAACACCTTCAACTATACCTGCTTGCTGAATATTTGTGCTAAGATGGAACAGGATAAATTTTCGTTCCTCTAGGCTTTCACTTATCTCGTTCCTGTTTCCCCTTTCTAACTTATTCTTCTGACATGAGTAAAATGAAGAAACACAAAATAACTCGAAAGAAAAATAATAGAATCTGGTAACAAAAAATTTCTACAAATTTGCCAGAAAATATCAACATCAACAACAGAGTCTGGTAACAAAGTCTCGTTTCCTTAACAACATTAACAATTGTTACCCAACAGAGGTACAACAGACTCTTGTTACATACGCAAGTCCATCTATTATCTCTAACTAATTCTGCTCATACCATCAGTCTACTAATTCATACCAAATGAGACAGAATAAAATGATCTAAACTAAAGTAAAGAGGAACAATATAATTATACGAGTCATGGAGTAACAAAGAAATAACAATACCTGATCGAGACAGAGGAACCGTCGTAAATTGAGAATTGAGAAAGAGAAAAACGATTCAGAGGAGACTTCTTAGAGAATTTGTGATATTAATTTGCTTTGTTACTTAAGAGAATTGAATTGAGAGAATATGGATGGACACCACTGAGCTGTCAAGTGGAAAAAAGGGGAGGGAATACGTTTTTCCTGAAAAATTTATACAATTAATATATTTTGGTACATTTTTTTTGTTTAAGCTTTTTCTTATGATAAAAGTTTTTTGATTTTTTATCAATTAATATATTTTGGTACATTTTTTTGTTTAAGTTTTGGTTCAAACCGAAAAACCCAAAAAATTAAATTGAAATTTAATTTTGATTTTAATTTTTCGGATCGATTTTGGTTTAAAATCTTAGAAATTCGGTTAAACGGTCCAGTTTTTTATTTTTTTTTTAAAAAATCGATTAAACTGAAAAATCATAATTATATAAATAATATATGTATGTATGTATGTATGTATATATATATATACTATTTTATATATTCAGTATAAATAACATTTTTTTATTATTTCTTTTTTTTGTTTCCCATCCGGTGTCTGATGTCCGCGTTGGAGCCCCGACTAATTTGGATCGCGCGTTGCAGGTTTTATTAAGGTGGCAGCGCTCCCAATAGAGTTTTATCCATACCCAGGGTCGAACCCTTGACATCTGGTTAAGGGTGGAGCAGCCCCATCTACTGCACCACAACCCATGTTGGTACATTATTTCATTTAATTTCACCCATGTTGAGTTATTTATATTTGAAAATGAAAAATAGGTTTGAAAAAAAGTTATTTTTTTCTAAAAAAAATCATCAATTTTAAATGTCCGGTCATGACAAAGAAAGAGTCACTACTTTACTCTTCAAAATTGAAATAAAAATTCAAAATAACTTAATTAACACCCAATCAAATTTATTTTTGTTTGTTCGTTACGATTGTCATTTTCGTCAATCCAAAAATTAAATAGGTTGTTTAAATAGATTCCGAGAAATTAAAAACAACAACCAACCCGATTTAGTCCAGAAATTGGGGTCTGTGGAGGGTACAATATATGCATACCTTACCGTTGAGGTAAATAGGTTGTTTCCAATAGATCCTCGATTAAAGAAAAATAGTCTGAAGCTGCCCAATTTCAAGAAAAATATTAGAGAAAATTGATTTAATATTGACCGTTGATCAAATATGATGAACGATTGAGATTAGAATCGAGGAGATGAGTCAAATTGAGATTAGATATTGGGTTAAAAAAATTGAATTGGGGATTTCGATTGAGTCAAATTAAACTCAATTGACACAAATTAAGTATAAAATGACTAGAATTTAAATAAATTAGAAAAATTGAATTGAATTAGGTTGATATTTAATAAATATATTAACTATATAAAATTAATATTAAAAAATAAATAAAATTATTATTTTAAATAATTGAGTAGACTGCTATTTAATAAATGCAGGAAAGCCATAATAATAAAGCTGTAACAACAACAACAACAACAACAATAATAATAATAATAATACACAATGTTTGTAAATTATGGGCATGTATACTTGCGGAAATGATTTAATAAATATAGTAACTATATAAATTAATATAAATATAAATTATTTGTTAATTAGTTGGCACAATAACAACAACAACAACAAACCCAGTATATTCCCACATAGTGGGGTCTGGAGAGGGTAAAATGTACACAGTTCATAGTCCGCAAAAAAGAGTGACGGATATTAAGACTCGATGTAAATGAAATAATAACATAATAATAATAATAACGAGGAAAATAATAAAACTCGATATAAATTTGATTTAAAATGAACCAAATTGAATTCAAAAATCAATTAAAATTGACATCAATTAGATATAACGTTGTCTATAATTTAAATAAAATTGAGAAAATAATTGAATCGACTTTGAATGCTACTTAAATATAATAATAATAATAATAATAATAATAATAATAATAATAAATAAATATTGATCAACGCCTGAGATCTAAAGATTAAGAATTTGGTTTAAAAATTGAATGGAATTTGAAATTGAGTTCAATTGGACTCAATTTGGGCTAGAATTGTAATAAATAGGGTAAAATTAGGCTAAAATTATTATAAATTGGTAAAATCAGGCTAGAAAATAAATAAATTAGAAAAAACAAATTGACTAAGATTGCGGATTAATACGATAATAATAATAGTAAAATAAATAATATAATTATTCTCATATTAGTTGTGAATAAATTGTGTAAATAAAAATATGGCGCATAAATATTACTTTAAAATCAACGATGACAATAATTCGAAATAGACACCTATAAATTATGAATATAAAATTTAAAATTACTGATAATACATATGTGATAATTGAATAGACTTAGACTGCTAAATTTTTAGCAACACAATCCCTCAATAATTTTTCAAGTAATAATTTCGCAGGTAAATCCCTAAGAATAAATCCCCAACAAAATTTGCAGAACAAAATGCCTAAATAATTTCTCAGATAATAAAATTTATTACATAAATTTCTACCAAGATATCTCTACGTAAAATACGTAGGATGAATTACCTGAAAATTTTTCTATGGATTATATATATATATATTTGTTCATATACCTGCGGATTTAACTAGACATAAAATACTTGCCGATACATTTCCCCAGGTAATGCCATAAGTAATAATTTCGCAGGTAAATCCCCAAGAATAAATCCCCAGCAAAATTCGCAGCACAACATCTCCAAATAATTTTCCAGCTAATAAAATCCATTACATAAATTTTCACCAAAATATCTCTAAGTAAATTCATAGGATAAGTTACCTGGGGATTTTTTTATGAATTTTAAAAAAATATGTATTTGTTCATATACCGACGGATTTACCTAGAGATAAAATACCCGCCGATACATTTCCCCAGGTAATGTCGCAAGTAATAATTTCGCAGCTAAATCCCCAAGAATAAATCCCCAGCAAAATTCACAGCACAAAATCCCCAAATAATTTCTCAGCTAATAAAATTCATTACATAAATTTTCACCAAAATATCTCTAAGTAAATTCGTAGGATAAGTTACCTGGGGATTTTTCTATGGATTTAAAAAATATATATATTTGTTCATATACCTGCGGATTAACCTAGAGATAAAGTACCCACCGATATATTTCCCCAGGTAATGTCGCAAGTAATAATTTCGCAGGTAAATCCCCAAGAATAAATCCCCAGCAAAATTCGCAGCACAAAATACCCAAATAATTTTCCAGGTAATAAAATCCATTACATAAATTTCCACCAAAATATCTCTAAGTAAATTCGTAGGATAAATTACCTGGGGATTTAGAAAATATATATATTTGTACATATGCTTGCGGATTTATCTAGGGATGAAATACCCTGCCAATATATTTTCTCAGGTAATGTGGCAAGTAATAATTTCGCAGGTAAATCTCCAAGAATAAATCCCCAGCAAAATTCGCAGCACAAAATCCCCAAATAATTTTCCAGTTAATAAAATCCATTACATAAATTTCCACCAAAATATCTCTAAGTAAATCCGTAGGATAAATTATTTGGGAATTTTTCTACGGATTTAAAAAAAATATATATTTGTCTATATACCTGCAGATTTACCTACAGATAAAATACCCGCCGATATATTTCTCCAGGTAATGTCGTAAGTACGAAATTTGCACAATATGACGTCAAATTTACCTGCGAAATTTGTTGCAAATATGTAGTTCGCAGGTAATATATTTTAATATTGACTAATTTAATAATTTCGTAGTTAAATCCGCATGTATTTCCTGCAATATTATTCCCTAGGTAAAATCCCCAGGTAATAAGCAGTTTTCTAGTAGTGAATCAGAAAATGTCCCAAACGGTAGCTCACACCTTTTCCACTAACAGTTCTATAATATTCATACATACCACACACAGATACCACAAGGAGGTACAAGTATACAAACATCACACATACAAGTAGAAGGAAGTAATACACAGACAAGTATCATATCAAAGATAATTAATACATACAAAGAAAGCATAAGGTATATAAGAATGCGTTGATGATGAGGATGATGTGATGCACGAGGTCGTCACACAACCTCTGTATACACCTACCAATCTATGCTCCCAGGTAGGACCCATAAAGGGTTTGTCAACCCTTATACAACTAAATCCAACACCAATATCCATATCTCCTCTTCGACACATCCATCGGTAGAAAGTTTTTCAAGACATCATATTTTTCTGTCAGAAAAACCAGTCTTTTCAGTGTTTACACGGTGGTACTAATGTTTCATGAATGTATATAATATGAGGATGTAATGCTCACAACCAACCAAAATGATAATTTCCATATCTAACCAATATACCAACCAAGTGAGTCAAAATTCACTCAATATTCCAACCATCCATGAAATCCGACTTAATTCATCTACCAATAGATAAAACATACATTAAAATACACCATTGGTATTAAGTTAGTTTTCTTCAACAGACAAGATACAACTAATTTCACATACACAAGGCCAACAATATCATATAAGACCCCACATGGTCACACATGACAAATAATATTTCAAAACTACCAAATAACATCAATATAGGCCCCCACACTAGCACAATATGACAAATATAGCCATTTTCATGATTAGTTCCCACACCTTTAACATGATTTTATATCAATATTCATTATCCAGCCCAGTCTGAAAAAGTAAAGTCATAACCTACCTCATTGTCGAAATTGATCCAAAAGCCTTCAATTCAGAGTCTCTCTCTCATGAACTGAACCGAAATCAACTAAAACATACAAATATAAAATTTATACATCAAAAGAAAACCAATAATACTCATATTGCTTATTTTGAGTTGGAGTCAAAATGAACCCCCAAAATAAATTTTGAAAAAATGGGTAAATTAAAATTTTAGTCCAAAAACACATTTCACATTATTAAAGAAACATCTAGAAGAAAGTTCAAGTGAAAATGAGTTGAAATTGGGATTTAATTCAAAGAAATAGTATTTTAGGTCTTTCGGATCAAAATCCCCAAATTTCACCTTTGGATTCAAGTTTTAATGAAGTTTAAATAGTGAAAATCGAAGAAAAGTAATTTAAATTGGGATTTGGAGCTTACCCAAACTTAGGAATGGAGGAAATTGCTCAAAAACACGAAATCCCAAACTCCAAGTCTCAAAAATGATAAAGAAATCGAGAAAAGGATGATTTATACCCAGGGTCATCGATGTCACTAAAACGGTCAAGTGATAGCTTTAGCGGTCACCGCTAAAATGGTCAAGCCCACCAAGGCAGCCAGTCTGCTAAAGCGAGCAAGGGACGCTTTAGCGCCCTACACTAAAGCGGACAAGGTCCACTAAAATGCCCTTACCCATTTGGCAGCTAGCCACTAAAGCGACTAATTAACGCTTTAGCGCTTGCCATTAATGAGGCCAAAATGGCACTTTAGCGGCTGCACCAACTGGAGACTTGGAGAATTCCAAATCTTTGCCGACCCCTCAAAATTCATTTGGAATTTCGAGAATGCAAACAAAATATGCTATCCTTCTAAATTTGAAACTACAGACCTAATGGCAATATCAAATTTCAAAAGAACGACGTTTTCAAAAAGTCGACCCCTAAAACCTAATTTCACAACTTTTCAAATCGAGGGTTGAAATGATATTTAAAAGTTGAAAAACCACCCCAACCATGTTATCAACCTAAAATCAATGATCCAAATTTACTGATGCAATTCGTTTTGCCATCTGATGCACAAATCAATAAATATTTACCAAAGTGAACTATAAGGCTTTTAAGCTACCAAATACCATAGCTTCCCACAAATCACACTGAAATGCATCAAGAACCGTGTCAATCATCCCTACCCCTGAGAAAACCACAAAGCAACCACAAGAAGGGATAAAATGGTCCAATCACACAAAATTAAACATTTCACATAATCACTAAAAATCAAGTCGTTACATGATCCACCACTAAAAATCTAGTTCAGTCTCAAACTAAGGGCAAGAAATTACCTGAAATCGCGAAAACCTAGGGGTAAGAACTACACATATTAGACTCATCCTCCCAAGTAGCCTCATCTACAAATCTATGCCTCCACTGTACCTTAACTACTAGAATATCTCTAGATTACAACTATCCAGCATATCTAGCCAGAATAGAGACCGACTCTTCAACAAAAGACAACCTCTCATCTAACTGAATTGAATCCCAACGAATGACATGAGACTCATCTGGAATGTAATGTCGAAGCATCGTAACATAAAAAACTGGATGAACAGCTGATAAATCTGAAGGCAAAGCCAACTCTGAAGCCATATTACCAATAGTCCAAAGAATCTTAAATGACCTAATATACCTAGGGCTAAACTTGCCTCTCTTCTCAAACCTCATCACAACCTTCATGGGAAAAACTAGAATGAAAACACGATCACCCACACCAAACCTCAAGGCAAAAAGTCTACAATCTGCGTAGCACTTCTGCCTAATCTGAGTTGCTCGATGTCTATCTTGAATGATCCAAACTCTATCCAATGACTCATGAAGCAAGTCCGTACCTTGAGGTCTAATCTCAAAAATCTCAAACCAACCAACTAGAGAGCGATAACGCCTATCATATAAATCTTCAAAATAAGCCATATCAATACTGGAATGGTAGCTATTATTATAACCAAACTCTGCCAAGGCTAAATGTTGTTCCTACTGACCACCAAAGTCCATCACACAAGCATGAAGCATATCCTCCAACACCTGAATAGTTCTCTCTGTTTTCCCGTTTGTCTAGTGGTAAAATATTGTACTAAGATCAACTTAAATACCCAACTCCTCATAAAAGGTCTTCCAAAAGTGAGATATGAACACTGAACCTTGATCTGAGATGATAGACATTGATACTCTATGAAGATGAACTATTTTATGAATATAGATACAAGATAACTTCTCAGCACTGAAGAATACCTGTACTAGAATGAAACAGAAAGATTTGGTCAATTAACTCATGATGATCCAAACACTATCAGAACATGAGAAGTCCAAGGCAACCCAACCATAAAGTCTATAGTGATCCATTACCATTTTTACTTGGGAATGGGTAACCTCTGAACCAAATAACTAGGTCTCAAATGACCGGCCTTCATCTACTGACAACATAGGCAATGAGCTACAAAGTCTGCTATATCCTTTCTCATACCACCAGTAATGCTACCTCAAATCACGATACATTTTAGTCACCCCTAGATGGATGGATGGAATACCTATAACAATGGGCCTTCACCAAAATCAATCTAATCCAATTACCCACTCTCGGTACACAAACTCGGCCTCCAATCCTCAATATGCTATCTAAATCAAGTGAGACATCATTAGCCTCACCACTCAACACCTTATCCCAAATAAATCTTAATCCAACATCATCAAAATGATGAGCCCAAATCTGCTCCATCAAAGAAGACTTAGCTTCCACGAATGGCAAAATACACCAAGGTGTTGAAATATCGAGCCTAACCATTCTAGCTAGCCAAAGACTGAATCTTTAAGGACAAAGGCCTCTCCTGGGTCAAAAGATGCTCCAGGCTACCCATGCTAGTCAACTTTTGGCTCAAGATTTCTACAACTACATTAGCCTTTCTCGGATGATAGAGAATAGTCATGTCATAATCCTTAAGCAACTCAAGCTAATGATACTGTCTCATATTAAGATCTCGCTGGGTGATGAAATACTGAAGGCTACGATAATTCAAGAAAATCTCACAACGGACCCCATACAAGTAGTGCCTCCACAACTTCAAAGCAAATACAATTGTGCACAACTCTAAATCATGGGTTGGGTAATTCTTCTCATGAGGCTTCAACTAAAGAGAAGCAAACACAATAACCTTACCCTCCTGCATCAACACTGCACCTAACCTAACACTTGAAGGATCATAAAAGATGATAAAACACATGCCCTTCTTTGGCAAAGTCAAGATAGAAGTGGTGTCAATAAATCCTTGAGCTTTTAAAAGCTCGCCTCACAAGCATTGAACCACTGAAAAGAAATCTTCTTCTAAGTCAACTTGGTCAACGAAGTTGAATAAATGAGAAATCCTCAACGAAATGCCCATAGTAACCTGCCAAGCGAACAAGAATCTAAATCTTAATGGGTGAAGTAGGCCTAGCCCAATTACAAACCGCTGCAATCTTGGCCGGATCAACTGTAACACCATCTTTATCACCATATGACCCAAGAAAGAGATAGAATCCAACCAAAATTCACACTTGGAGAACTTAGCAACTTCTAATCCCTCAAAATTTGAATCACAATCCGTAAATGCTCTTTATAATCAGCCTTACTCTTGGAATAAACCAAGATATCATCTATGAATACAATGACAAAAGAGTAGAGATACAATCAAAATACCCAGTTCATCAAATCCATGAACCCGACTGGGGTGTTGGTTAACCCAAAGGACACGACCAAGATCTCATAATGACCGTATCGAGTCTGAAAAGCTTTCTTAGGAATATTCGAGGCCCTAAGCCTAAAATGGTGACACCCAAATCTCAAATTAATCTTCAAAAACACTGAATCACCCTGATGTTGATCAAACAAACCCTTAATACACATATGCATAGACCCATCCTTCTTCACAGACAAGACAAGCACACCCTAAGGTGATACACTAGGTCAGATAAGTCTCTTATCCAACAACTCTTGCAACCGATCCTTTATTTTTTTTCAACTCAGCTGGGGCCATCCAATAATGAGAAATATGAATAGTCTTAGTGCCTGGCTCAACATAAATTGCAAAGTCATATCATGATCCGTAGGCATACTAGGCAAATCTGTACACAATCAACACAAATAGAATCCAAGGAAAGAGATGAAACAACACTAGTATCATGAATATGAGCCAAATAAGATAAATATCCCCTCTCAACCAAGCGACGGGCTTGAACATAAGATATAACTCTCTTGGGAGCCAAATAAAGTGCACCCTTCAAAGTTATCCTTGGCACAACAGATGAAGCTATAGTCATGGTCTTAGGATAACAATCTACGACATCATGGTAGGGAGCCAACCAAATCATACCCAAGATAACATCGAATTCAACCATATATAATACAAGAAAATCTACAAAAGTCTCACGCCCAGCAAAAGTCACAACACAGGATCGGTACACTCGATCCACCACAAAAGAGTCTCCTACAGGAATAGATACACGAATAGGCATAACAAGAGGCTCAGTAGCAGTATCAAAACCCAAAGAAATATATGCAGACAGATAGGAGAAAGTCAACCCCGGATCAAATAGCATAGATGCAAATCTGAAATAAATAAGGATAATTCCTATGATAACAACATCAGAAACCTCTACTTATAATTTAGCTAGTATAGTATAGCACTGTCCATGACCACCAACTGACTGAGTAGTCCTGTAACTACTACCGCGAGCACCACTACCTCTGCCTCCTACACCTCTGGTAGAATCTCTACCTCTCACAACTAAAATAAGAGTAGCTCCAAATATATGAAGGGGACAATAATTGACCATATGTCCAACCTCATCACATATAAAATAAAATCTATGACCCGACTCAATCAGAGAAGGGAAGGTTGAGCAAGGACGGCCACGTAAAACTACTGAACCAGAAGATCTACTACCTGAACTCTGCAAGGTTACCTGCATGGGTCTACCATGATATTCATAAAAACCTCTAAAATCCCTACCTCAAGAAGTGTTACCTCTGAACTTTCCCTAACGATGCACCTTCTTGGCACCTCCCTGAGATGCTCAAAGAATAGACTCAATCATTTTAGCATGATGCACTATACTCTAAAATGATGCTCTATAAACTAACATTTGATCCATATCTAGCTGAAGAGAAACATCCAACCCCTTTATGAACTTCTGAATCTTCTATGATTTGGTGGTAATACTGGCATAAGAATGTCTAAGATAAGGCATGGAAGTATGCCTTATACTCTACCACAATCATGAAGCCCTGCTCTAGGTGATCAAACTCGTCTCTCATCTAATCTGCTAAACTATAAGGAATGAACCTCTCCAAAAAGGACTTAACGAACTGATCTTAAGTCATCTCAGGAGTATCGAGAGGTTTGCACCCAAAAAGTGACCTCAACCAATCTCTAGCTACATCCTTCAACTGATAAGTGGTATACTCAATACTATGCAACTCCAAAACACCAAGTTTTACAACTTCTCACAATTATTAATCAAGAACTCAAAGTCATCCTCGCCCACATCACCACTGAACCTAGGGAGCCCTAAATGAGAGAATCTCTCAAACCTCTTTTAATCTTCAAAAGACATAATTATACTCGTAATAAGAGGAGGCATGGTAAATCTAGATTGATGAGATCCCACCCCAGGAGGTAACATAGATAAAGGTTGAACTCCTAATCTTGGAATACCATACTCAAATATTGGGTGCTGAAGGAGGAATAACACTCAGAGTCTGTGGGGTACCAAAAGCAGAAGTAGGTACTATTAGAGGATTCCACTTAGGGCTGAAGGAATACCATAAGCAAATTTTGGAACATATAGAGTTTCAATTCTCAGAGCTGGAGGAACACCAGGCGCCCTCAAAGGAGCACCTTTTAAATGGGTCAACAAGCGAACCAGTAACCCTTCCAAAACTGGGGTAAAAAACCTTGGTGGAACCTAAGTAGGACCTACATCTCTAATACCGAGGTAGAAGAACACGGTCATATAGACCCTCAATGCTGGGAAACATGGTTTCTAATGTTTGTCCTCCTTGGATTTACACCTTCACGGTGAGCTACACAACTCCCTTTAAGCCCAAATTAAAACTATTTGCACCTAAAACCAACCAATAACCCAAGAGTCATTCATTAAGTCATTTACCACTTGGTATTGTAATACTAATATACTTGCAAGCTAAATTAATTATGCCAAACCAATTCACACAATCAAATTGGACTCCCAAGTTCTATTTAAAATCCAAGACCAAGGTCACCAAGGTCATCAAAAACCATATTCATATCTATTTATCCTTCAATACAATGCAATGGGTTCAAAAAAGTTAAACCATGCAATTATACATATGTAAAACTAAGATTATAAAGTGGGTTGAGGTTAATGGCAATTCAAAGAAAAAATTCATCCAATTTTGGGAAACCCATGTCCCCCATTCTAATTATTTAAAAAAGACACCAATAGAGTCCCAAAAATGTCAATTTAAAGCATGAATAATCAATTTAAAACATGGGACAAATAATTTAATTGATAACAACCAAAACCCCTTAACCCAATTTCAAAACCCATAATTAAATCACATGAAATTCCATTCAATTAATGTCATAATGTAAAATTATTATTTAGTGAAGAGAAACATGCCTGAAACACACAAGAAATTGAAGTCAATTTAAAGTTAGGAGCATGAATGATGAATTCTCTGTGAAACCCTTGAATGTTCTTGGGTTTTGAATTTAAGAGAGAAAGAAAATGATTTGATCTTTGAAAATGAAGGGAATGGGATTATTTTATATTTAAAGGTCGTACAAGAGGTAAAAAAACCAAAAGCCCCTCACCCCAAGTGAAAAAATCAAAAACTAGATGAAATTAAAAAGCTGGTATGGCACGCCACTATCATGAAGGTTAGCCTCCATGCAACGTTGATATCTCGGAGCTTAACGTTCGTGACATAACCTTATCATGGACCCTCACTGCCTTGGTATCCAAAATGACCCAGAACCCCTTCCAAAAAATCCAAAATTTTCTCCAAACACCCTTTTAACATCCGTAAACATGATTTAAGTCAAAAATCGACATTACAAATGTGGGAGGGTCAAAAACAAAATCATCAAAGTTTTATGAGGTCTCACATTATCCCTCCTTAGGATCATTCATCCCCGAATGATGAGTTAGGACACTTTTAGCTTGACAATAGCAAGAATACACTTGAATCAAATGAGAAACTCAAAAAATGACAAGAGGGAAATGAAACTAATACCTTACGCACTGTCATCCAACATGGGAAACAAGAACAAATACATGGCCTGCATATCTTCCTCAGCTTCCCATGTAACCTTTTCTACCTTATGGTTCCTCCAAAGAACATTCACTGAGGCTACATCTTTCATTCTCAATCTACGAAATTACCTATCCAATATCTCAAACGGGAGCTCTTTATAAGATAAAGAGTCCGTAACACCAACACCCTCAATAGGCATTATCAAAGAGGGGTCACCCCACATACTTTTTAGCATAGACACAGGGAAGATAGGATGAATAGAGCTCAAACTTGCAGACAAATCCAACTCATAAGAAATATTAAAAATTCTTCTCAAAATTTGATATGGACCAACATAACGGGGACAAAGTGTAACGTCCTGAGTCTACACTCTGGATGTCACACGGTGCTTACAATCCCATAGGACCACAAACTAACCCATGACTGGTACCTGCTGTGAGAACTGAATAATAATATTGATAACATAGGTAAAAATATAACTGAAATTTCATAAGTTATCAAAATACTAAAATAAATACTAAATACTGATACTAATACTGAAAAACTAAACATCTGTCTAAAATAGTCTAGTTCGAAAGCCTCTAACTATCTGAATATAGAGTTGATGGGACAAGTCCCTAATTAACTTTGACTACTGAACATACTAAACTATTGGAATGCTGAAATAATAACTTTGTCCTCAAAATATAAAGACTCACCACTATAACTTTTGCTGATAACCTGACCTGTTAAATATGGTCAGGAGCTTAAGCGTCTGAACCTATGATATGAGACATCATAGCGCAAAGAAAGAGTATGTGTCAGTACGCGAAATATACTGGTATGCTAGATGAGGTGAGGCTGAAATCTATGGGCTCATATACATAAATAGTAACTGACTGAATGATATGAACATAACTAAATGAGAGTACATGGATAACTAAAATTGTTGTAAATACTGATTATGCAATACTGTGCATAGACATATATATATATATACACTATAGCTGAGATCATACTGAAATTAAATAATGAGTTCTGATAACTGAGTGACTGATATTTGAGATTACTGATAACTGGGTGACTCTTTCTGACAATCTTGATTCTATAGAACTAAACTGAGTTCTATACTGAGTCTAAAACTAAAACTATACCTCTGGGAGTGTTCATCTAACTGACATACCCCAATTATAAACTGAGTTGGTTCCAACCCGTGACCCCAATTGGAAGGGTGTTAGCACCGTGCCACGGGTACTAATAATGGCTATGTGGATCTACTAAAGAATTACCCTCATCTGGCAGGTGAGATATGTGTTACCCTCAACTGGCAGATGAACACTCTATCAACCCTCAACTAGCAGGTTGATATATTAAACCTATACTGACTATGTAGTTCTGGAACTAAGGGACTGCTACTAAAGGTCACACCCTCAACTAGCAAATGAGTCCCCATACCTAGGTTCGTTCAATGCTGAATCCTAATCCCAACTAAATAGACATTGAACCGATCACTAGACTGTACTAGGCTTGACTGAACTATTACTGATCGTGTTCACTGATTGAACTGGACTGAGTTCACTGAGTTCTGTAACTGACTAAGTACTATTGTTTGTGACATTATTTAGATAATTCCATAGCTACTGTAATTCTAGGTAAATAACTAGATTTTCCGGTATTGAATACCCCCATGACTCTATAACATCAATAGCAAAACATGGCAAATTCTTGAAAGCATTACATTAATTACTTATTCACCATGCATTCATTCAGTCATTTTGTCAAACACTTGAGAGGCATGAATGGGACCACGTGATAACATGTCATAAATTCACTACTCAATTTACATAGACATTCTATCAAACAATTAGGGAGCATAATTAGTGCACATAGAAATCATCAAGATATAAACATCATGGCTACACGATTCAATTTGCAAATTCAAGGGTTTAACATGAGAATCACATAATTATACATACATTCTAATTGATTCACTTGAAACTTGTAATGAATCTTAATTTGAAAACCAAATATTAATACATACATGAACAAAATCCAATTCAAACATGTAAATAATGAAATCAATAAACTTGTAGTTTATAAAGGGTTGTTGAACTCCAAGGGTGAAAGGAAATCCAAGGATGAACACCTAACATACCTTGATTGTTAATTTCTTGAAGATTTTAGGAAATTTCTTGGAACTCTATCTTGAGCTTGATGAATTTAACTTTATGAGAGAATTTTGTGAATAATGAATGTAATTTGCCCTTTTGAAAGCTTAATTTTGTATTTTGGCTAACTTGGGTTAGGGGAAAATGAATTAATTACCTTTGGAAAGTAAAACTTAAATGAGTAAAAATGTGCCCAGTGATGAGTTTGGCACCGCGCCGCGTCGATGGGGTTGATGCAATAGCCAACATGATACATCATGATCACATTGGCTCACTAGAAATTGCACTAGAGGTTTTCCCTGTGATGCTGCAGCCGATGCATCACATAGATAGGGTCGATGCGATGGCCAACGCGCCGTATTGAGGGTGACGTGATGACGCCTGATGCTGGTGACAATACTATCGACGTGATTGCCGACACACTGCGCTGAGATCACATCGACTCACTATTTTGGACATCCAATTAAGATTCTAACGACGCCTGAAAAATTCAAAACTCACCCGAGGTGACCTGTTGACATCCGTGATCATGAATCGATTTAAAAATCAACATTTTAAGGTCGTAAGGATTGAAAATAAGATCATTCAATTTTGAAGGCTAAAATGCTTCTAAGTCTTGACACTTAGCTGAATTTTTTTCTAAGTCTGGGACCCTTTTTGGAATGCTATAAAGGACCGAAATTACTAGGATTTGTGGGGTCTTACAATATCTTTCCCTTGAGAATATTCATTGTCGAATGAGACTGACTAAGATGAAAATACTGATAGATTGAGTTTGCATACTGAACATACACAACTGAAGTATAATTACATGACTGAAACTACTGATAAATTGAGTTTTCATACTGAACATGCATAACTGAAGCATGGTTACATGGTTGAAATGATTTATGAATGCATGACTGACATGAGGATGATATGCAACGGTAATTGATGCCAAGGTTGTAAAGGAAATCTGAGTATAGAACTGAGTAAATCTAAGAAAGACTGTTACCTTGAGCTGAGTCTGAGTTTGTAGAGAACAGGTGAGGATACTTGGTTCACATGTTTTCTTCTACTTCCCAAGTAGTTCCCTCAACGAATTGATTCTGCCAAAGGACTTTGACCAAATGAACTTCTTTGTTCCTTAGTCTGTGAATTTGATGATCAAGGATTTCGACTGGTACTTCCTCATAAGAGAGACTGTTCTGAACATCTATACTCTCTATAGGGAATACAACTTCTAGGTCACCAATGAATTTCTTTAGAAAGGAGATGTGAAACAAGTGGTGTACTGAAGTTAAGTCTCAAGGCAACTCAAGCTCATAAGCTACCTTTATGAAATGACTGAGAATCTTATAAGGACCAACATATCGAGGACTAAGCTTCCCCTTCTTGTTAAATATCTTCACTCCTTTTATGAGAGAGATTTTAAGATACATAAAGTCGCCAATCTCAAACTCGAGATCATTTCTTCTTACATCTACATACGATTTCTGTCGGCTCTGAGCTGTCTTAAGCCTTTCTCTGATTAACTGCACTTTCTCTAAGGCATCAAACACCAAGTTAGGCCCTACTACTGTATCCTCACCTACTTCAAACCAACCAATGGGAGATCAATATCTCCTCCCATAAAGTGCCTCAAATAGAGCCATCTGAATACTAGAATGATAGTTGTTATTATACGTGAATTCAATCAAAGTAAGAGGTCATCTCAACTACCCTTAAATTCAAAAACACATGCTCTTAACATATCTTTCAGAGTTTGAATGGTCCTTTTTGCTTGACCATCATCTGAGGATAAAAGGTTGTACTGAGGTGAACTTGGGGTACCAAGACCCTTTTGGAAATCTTTCTAAAAGTGAGGTAAACTACATATCTCTATCTAAAATAATGGATAACGGAACTCCATGAAATCTGACCAACTCTATAACGTAGAGCTTAGCATAATCCTCGACTGAGTAAGAGATATGGATTGGCAAGAAATAAGCGGATTTGGTCATCCTGTCTACAATGACCTAAATCGAATCGTGCTGATGACGAGTACGAGAAAAACCCATCACGAAGTCCATGTTCAATTTCTCCTACTTCCATATGGGAATACTGAACTCCTGCATAGACCCACTAGGCTTTTGGTGCTCAATCTACACCTGCTGACACGTAGAACACTTAGCCACAAACTCTACAATGTCTTTCTTTATCCCACTCCACCAATGGACTTTCCGCAAACTATGGTACATCTTAGTAGCCCCTGGGTGAATCGAGTAACGCATGCCATGCGCTTCTGCAAGAATCTACTGCCTTATGCCAACCACACATGGAACACATAACTTATTTTGGCAATGCAATACACTACCTCCCCCTTGGGAGAAAACCTCTACCTTCTAATCTCTGACTGACTCTTTCAGATTAACTAAACTGGGATCCCTGTCCTACTTTTCTTTTACCTTGGAAACCAAAGAAGATTCTAAACTATTCTACACCCATACACTACCCTCAGCTGAATCAACCAAACGAACACCTAACCTAGAAAGTTGATGAACTTCCTGAACTATTTTATTTTTTCCATCCTCAACGTGAGCAACACTACCCATGGACAATCTACTGAGAGCATTAGCCACTACATTGGCATTGCCCAGATGATACAAAATACTCATGTCATAGTATTTTATCAATTTTAACCACCTTCTCTGACGCAAGTTCAAGTATTTCTGAGAAAACACTTACTGTAAACTTTTATGGTCATACAAATAGTGCCTGCAAATATTTAAAGAAAACACAACAGCTGCTTACTCAAAATCATGGGTGGGGTAATTCATTTCATGGGGATTAAGCTGTCTAGAGGCATAGGTTATAACTTGACTTTCTCCTTAGTTAATCTAGACATGGAGGATGCAATGCAATAGACAAAAATCCTTCAACAAATTGTCAGTAATAGCCAGCCAAACCCAAGAAACTCCTGATATCTGATAGAGAGATGGGTCTGGTCCAGTTTCTCACTGCTTTGGTCTTTTGAGGATCAACTCTAATGCCATCATCAGAAACTATATGACCAAGAAAAGTTGCTAACCTTAGCTAAAATTTGCATTTAATAAATTTGGTGAATAACTGATGAGCTCTGAGGGTCTGTAATACTATTCTGAGATGGTCGGCATGATCATGTTCGCTACAGGAGTAGACAAGAATGTCATCTATGAAGACTATGACAAACATGTCCAAGTACTGCTTGAACACTCTATTTATAAAGTCCATGAAAGCTGTTGGGGCATTGGTAAGACCAAATAACATGACTAAAAATTTGAAGTGACCATATCGAGTTTTGAAAGCTATTTTTGAAATGTCACATTCTCTGACTCTGACCTGAAGATAGCTTGATCTAAGGTTTATCTTAGAAAAGTAACTGGCACCCTGAAGTTAGTTAAACAAGTCATCGAGTTTGGGAAGTGGATACTTGTTCTTGACTGTGACTTTGTTCAACTGATGGTAATCAATACACATTCTGAGAGAACCATCTTTCATATACACTAATAGAACTGATGCGCCCCACGAGGAAACACTAGGTCTAATAAATCCCTTATCTAGAAGCTCTTTCAACTACCTTTTTAGTTCTTTGAGTTTTGCTGGAGCCATTCTATATGGCGGAATAGAAATAGGCTGAGTATTTGGAAGAAGGTCTATTTCAATGTCAATTTCACTCTCGTAGGAAATCCGAGAAAATATTTAGGGAACACATTTGGAAATTCATATACTACTAAAACTGACTCAAGATTAGGAGTCTCAGAACTAGAGTCTTTAACTCGAACGAGATAAGAGACACACCCCATGGATATCATTTTTCTTGCTCTAAGGTAGGAAACAAGCTGACCCCTAAGTGCTGAAGTACTACCACTCCACTCTAGGACAGGTTCATTCGAGAACTGAAAATAAACAACTCTATTTATACAGTCAACTGAAGCATAGAATGAATGAATCCAATCCTTGCCGAGAATGACGTTAAAATCTGTCATCTCTAACTCTTCTAAGTCTGCTGAAGTAACTTTCTGAGATACCATAACTCGAGAATTCCTGTATACCCACTGGGTTATGATAGACTTACCCACTGGGGTAGAAACTGAGAATGGCTCTTCTAGGATTTTAGGACTGACTCTAAAGTCAACAACTATATAAGGAGTTACAAAGGACAAAGAATCTCCTGGATCTAGCAAAGCATAAACATGTAAATGATAAATTTGTAATGAACCAGTGATCATATTAGGAGAACTTTCCTGATCCTTTCGGGATTGAAGTGCATAGAGTATATTTGGGCACTGGCCACTGGTGGCACTAGAAGTGGCTCCCTGCTGATTCGGGCGACCGGACTGAGCTGGGGGATGATTGTACTAACCCTGTGAATCTAATTGAGGACAATATCTAATTCTATAACTTGGCTTGCCAGTCCTGAAACACATATTGCTGCTAGATCTGAAGACACCCTGATGGTTTCTGCCACACTTTTGGTAAAGAGGATTTATTCGAGCACTGCTAAGACTACCCTAAGATTTAGAGCCTAGTGCCCTATCCTTATTACCATTTTTAAACTTAGTTACTAGAGCGTTGGCTGAGGACGGAGCTGGAACTAAAAATTTTAGGTAGAACTGAGAAAGATTACCCCCATCTGACTTAGGCTGAGTAAAGTTGAAGCTACCTGTTCTAGCCTTTTTGTTCTCCCTCTCCTTCTCCTTAGTATTCTACTCCTCTATCTGTTGAGCATGGACCATCAACCTAGCGAAGTCCATCTCCTTAATTAGCATTACAGTCCTACACTCCTTGACCATACTTTCAGACACACCAGACACGAACTTACTCATCTTAGATCTGTTATCAGCTACCACATAAGGAGCATATCTGGCTAACTGAGTAAAATTGAGAGAGTACTCCTTCACTTTCATGCTTCCATGCTTCAATTTAATGAACTCTAATATCTTAGATTCCCTCAACTCCAATGGGAAATACCTATCTATAAAGGTAGTAGAAAACTCCTCCCATTTTATAGGCCCTGCATCTGTGGCCCTATCTATCTTCCACTACTTAAACCCTGTATGATCCATATCCTGCAACTGATATGCAGCTAACTGAGTACTCTCACTAGCGGTTACCCCTATAATATCTGTGACCTTCTACACCATGTCAAGGAATTATTGTGGGACCTCTTCAGACTAAGACCTTGAAAATGAAGGAGGGTTCATTCGGGTGAAGTCCCAAATTCTATCTACAGTAGTATTGGCCATTGGGTTGGCCTGAATAGAAGTTGGAAGTTCATTCTGGGATGCTACAGAATGAGCTAGAGTGGTGAAAGCTTCTCTAAATTTTGCATGAGAGACATGCTCATCCAGGGGATCTGCCTGAACGGGCGGAGGTGCTGGCTGGTTTCCAGTTCTTCTTCTATTAGTCTTTTGGGAAGGAATATTTTGTATATGGAAGGGAAACTTGGATTAGACAGAGAGTTTACCTTGAGCCCATGCTCACTCGCACGACATAAATACTGAAAGAAGGGAACTTTCCTAAAAATGCCTTATAGCCTCTTGCCCATAAGTGTGGTGCACTACACCCCATGCAAAATACTCTACTTGATGCGGATTTCAAACTCCCTAGGACTCTGTTTAACCTTAGGATCTGATACCAAGTTTGTAACACCCCGAGTCTACACCCTGGACATTACACGATGCTTACAATCTCGAAGGACCACAAGCTAACCCATGACTGATACCTGATGTGAGCACTGAATAATAATACTAATAACATATGCGGAAATATAATTGAAATGCCATAAGGTTCTCAAAATACTAAAATAAATATTGAATACTGATAGTAATACTAAAAAACTAAATATCTATCTGAAATTAACTAGTTCAAAAGCCTCTAACTGTCTGAATTTGGAGTTGATCGGACAAGTCCCCAACTAACTTCAACTACTGAACATACTGAACTACTAGAATACTAATATAATAACTCTGTCCTCGAAATATGAGGACTAACCACTAAAACTACTGCTGATAACCTGAGTTGCTAAGTACGGTCAGAAGCCTGAGCATTCGAGCCTATGATATGAGACATCATAGCGCAAAGAAAGAGTATGCATCAGTACGTAGAATATACTTGTATGCTAGATGAGGTGAGGCTGAAATGCATAGGCTCATATACATTAACAGTAACTGATTGAATGATATAAACATAACTGAATGAGAGTACATAGATAACTGAAATTTTTGTAAATACTGATTATGCAATACTGTGCATATAAATATATATATATTATAGCTGAGATCATACTGAAACTGAATACTGAGTTTTGATAAATGAGTGGCTGATTTTTGAGATTACTGATAGCTGTATTACTGAAAATTGGGTGACTGTTTCTGACAGCCCCAATTCTATAAAACTGAACTGAGTTCTATACTAAATCTGAAACTGAAACTGTAATTGTGGGATGTTCATCTAACCGACATAACCCGATGATAAAATGAGTTGGCGTCCAACCTATGACCCCAGTTGGAAAGGTGTTAGAACCATGCCACAAGTACTAATAATGGCTATGTGGATCCCTAAAGAATTACCCTCATCTAGCAGGTGAGATATGTGTTACCCTCAACTGGAAGGTAAACACTCTATCAACCCTCAATAGTAGGTTGATATGTTTAACCCACGCTGGCTATGTAGTTCTGGAACTAAGGGACTACTACTAAAGGTCACACCCTTAACTGGCAGGTGAGCCCCCATCCCTAGGTTTGTTCGATCCTGAATCCTACTCCCAATTGAATAGATACTGAAATGATCACTAGACTGTTCTAGGCTTGATTGAACTATTATTGATCGTGTTGACTGACTGAACTGGACTGAGTTCACTGAGTTCTATAATTGAATGAGTACTACTGTTCATGAAATTATTGAGACTCTTCTGTAGCTACTATAATTCTAGGTAAACAGCTAGATTTTTGGGCATTGAATACCCCCAGGACTCGATAGCATCAATAGCAAAACATGGAAAAATCTTGAAAGGATTACATTAATTACTTATTCACCATGCATTCATTCTGTCATTTTGTCAAACACTTGAGAGGCATGAACTTGTACATGAATGGGACCACATGATAACATGTCATGAATTCACTATTCAATTTACATAGGCATTCTATCAAATACTTGGGGAGCATAATTAGTGCACATAGAAATCATCAAGATATAAACATCATGGCTACACCATTCAACTTGCAAATTTAAGGGTTTAACATGAGAATAATATAATTCTACATACATGCTAATTAATTCACTAGAAACTTGTAATGAATCTTGATTTGAAAACCAAACATCAATACATACATGAACACAATCCAATTCAAGCATGTAAATCATGAAATCAATAAACTTGTAGTTTATAAAAGGTTCTTGAACTCCAAGGGTGCAAGGAAACCCAAGGATGGACACCTAACATACAACAATAACAACAACAAACCAGTGTATTCCCACAAAGTGGGGAATGGGGAGGGTAGAATGTACGCAGACCATACTGCTACCTTCGAAGAAGTAGAGAGGTTGTTTCTGATAGACCCCCAGCTTAAGAAAAAGAATAGTAAACAAAGAGTTAGATAACACAACAGAAATAAGAAATAAGAAATAATACAATAGAAATCAGAGAAATACGAAAATATGATGCGATAGCCAACGCGATGCATCGTGATCGCGTTAGCTCACAGGGAATTGCACTGGAGGTTTGCCCAATGATGCTGCAGCAGCTGCATTGCATAGATAGGGTCGACACGATGGCCGACGCATCACATCGAGGGTGATGTGATGACGCTTGACGTTGGTGATGATATTGTCGATGCGATAGCCAATGCATTGCATCGACTCACTATTTTGGACATCTAATTAAGCTTCTAATGACGTCCAAAAAATCTGAAACTCACCTGAGGTGACCTATTGACATCCCTGATCATGAATCGACTTAAAAATTGACATTTTAAGGTCATAAGGAACGAAAATAAGATCATCCAATTTCGAAGGCTAAAATGCTTCTAAGTCTTAACATTTAGCATAATTTTTTCTAAGTCAGGGACCCTTTTTGGCATGCTATAAAGGACCAAAATGAGTAAGATTTGCAGGGTCTTACACTGAGCTTCCCCTTTTTCCCAAACCTCATGACTCTTTTCATAGGAGACACCTTCAAGAATACCCAATCATTTACTTCAAAGTCTAACTCTCTTCGCCTCACATCTGCATAAGACTTTTGGCAACTTTGAGCAGTCAAAAGTCTTTCTCTAATCACCTTTACCTTATTCATGGCTTGGTGAAGCAATTCAGGATCAAACAACCTAGTCTCACCAACCTCAAACCACCCAATAGGATACCTACACCTCCTACCATAAAGAACCTCAAAATAAGCCATCTGAATAGTAGAATGATAATTGTTGTTATAAGAAAACTCAATAAGATGAAAATGGTCAACCTAACAACCAATAAAATTAATCACACAAGCCACAGCATATCCTCCAAAGTCGGAATAGTACAGTCTGCTTGCCCATCCATTTGAGGGTGGAAAATAGTGCGAAAGATCACCTGAGTGCCCAAACCTTTCTGAAACAAATGCCAGAAATGTCAAGAAAACTATATACCTTTTTTTGAAATAATGGTCACTGGTGCACCATGCAATTTCACAATCTTCTGAATAAACAACTTAGCATAATCCTTTCTTGAGTAATTAGTCCTCACAGGTAAGAAGTAAGCAGACTTAGTCATCCTATCCACATTGACCCAAATAGAATCATACTTATAGCGAGACTGTGGAAGACCAGTAAAAAATACATATTAATCACCTCCCATTTCCATATAGGAAAATCTATATCTTGGGACATACCACTAGGCCTCAAATGCTCAACCTCAACTTGATGACAAACCATACATTTGGCAACAAAATTTGCCACATCTCTCTTCATATTATTCTACCAGTAGATTTCCTTTAAGTCATGATATATCTTAGTTGGACAAGGATGAACTGTATATCTTGACTCATGAGCCTTAGTCAAAATCCTTCCTGGAGTCTATTAACATCAGGAACACACAACCTACCTTGATACGCCAAGATACCATCTCCCCAAATTTTGAAAGCCATAACCTTTTGCTAACCCATATCATCTTTAATTTGCATAAGTAAGGGATCCAAAGCCTGTTTCTCCTTCACCTCAGCACTAAGAGATGATTTGACCACTTCCTGAACAATCACTCCCCCTTTTTAGAGTCCAAAAGATGAAATCCCAAGTTAGTCAGCCTATGAATGTTCTTCACCAATCCTCTTTTCTCCCCAAAACAATAAGATAAACTCCCCATAGACATCTTGCTAAAAGCATTAGCAACAATATTAGCTTTACTTGGATAGTAGTATAGAGATGCCATAATATTTAGGCAATTCAAGATACCGCCTTTTCCTGAGGTTTAATTCCTTCTGGGTAAACAATACTATAAGATGTTATGATCTGAATAGATGTCTATATGCATTCCATACAAATAATGGTTCCAGATCTTTAAGGCAAAGACCACAGCCACCAACTCTAGATCATGAGTCGGGTAATTCATCTCATGAACCTTAAGTTACCTAGAAGCATAGGCCACAACCTTACCATGCTGTATCAAAACACAACCTAGTCCCACACGGGATGCATCATAATACACAATAAACCTTTCAGTACCCCACGTAGAGACCCATCTTTCTTTCACACGAAAAGAACATCCAAAAAGACCCATCTTTCTTTCACAAGAAAATTATAGGAGAACCTCACGGAGAAACACTAGGATGAATGAAACCCTTATAAAAAAGATCCTTCAATTTCTTATTTATCTCTTTTAATTTAGCTGGAGCCATTTTATAAGGAGGAATAAAAATAGGATGAGTATCTGGTAGAAGATCAATCCCAAGATCTATTTTCCTATCGGGAGGAATTCTGGGAAGATTATCAGGAAACACTTTAGGAAATTTATTCATCATAAGGACAAATTACAAAGGACTTTAAGAGTCAGAATCCTTAACCCAAACTAGATGATATAGACACCCTATTGAAATCATATTTTGAGCTCTAAGATAGGAAATAAACCTCTCTATGGGTACTAAGAAACTCCCTCCCATTCAAATACTGACTTATTAGGAAACTGAAAAGTGACTTTTTAAGTCCTACAATCTAGAGAAGCATAGCACGAATAAAGTCAATCCATCCCCAAGATAACATCGAAATCCACCATATCCAACTTTATCAAATCCACCAATATCTCCCTATGAAAGTTGGACACTACACAAACCCTATAGATTTTTCTAGCAACTATAGAATCACCCACCGGAGTAGACACAGAGAAGGGGAGAAAATACTTTCAGGAGCAAAACCAAAATACATAGACACATAAGGGGTCACATAAGAAAAAGTAGAACCTAGATCAAGCAAATAATAAACATCATGGGAAAAGAACTGTAACATACCCATGACAATATCTGGGGATGCCTCAGATTCTTGGTGGGTAGTAAGTACATAGAGACGATTTTGGCCAGTGCCAGTACTAGAAGTATCTCCCTATGGCGTAGAAGCTTAAGATGTGGCGACCAAAACTTTATTAGCCCATTGGAAAACTTGGCTGAAGGATAATCTCGTTGCATGTGACCAAACTGACCACAATTATAACACTGATTTCTACCCTCCTTATAATATCCACAGTGAAACTACCCACAAAAATGGCAAGGAGGGTAAGATGGAGATGACTTAGCTCCACTAGCCTAAGATTGGGCACCCTATGCCTTAAGACCACTGCTAGTCTTAAAATAATGATCACCTTATGACTTAGGATAAGAAGCACTAGCTATTGAATATGAATTCCCCAAATTCTTCTTCTTATCCCACTGTCTTCCATCTCTCCCTTTATTCTATTGACTTACACCCTACTCCAAATATCTAAACTTTTTATTCTACCTATCTCTCATCTATGCCTATTTCTTTTTTTCATCCTTCACTTGCTGCATATAAACCACAAGTCTGGAGATGTCCATATCATTGTTCAATACTATAGCCTTACACTTCAGTACCTAAGTCATGAGACAAACCAAAAACAAAATTACTCATTTGGGACCTCATATTAGACACTAACTCTAGATCATAACGAGCCAATTGCTTAAACTTTAAAACATACTCCTTGACAGACATCTTACCCTGCTTCAGATTAACAAACACCTCAGCCTTATCTTATTTCCACTCCTGGGGAAAAAAGTGATCAAGAAAGGCTCCTAAAAAGTCATACCGCCTAATCAACATCATTAACCCTCATAGCTTCCCACTCCTCATACCATGGATAAGCTACATCTTTCAATTGATACATAGCAAACTCCATACATTCAAAATCAGTAGCATGCATCACCCTAAGGATTTTCTCTATCTCATCAATAAACCCTTGTGGATCCTCCTTAACCTTAGAGCCTATAAAGGTTGGTGGATTCAACTAAATAAACTGGTCAACCTGAGTGACCTCAGATAAATGAGCAACAGAACCAACACGGTCAAACTGATAAGACTGTGATGCCACTAAATGAGTAAGCATATGAATAGACTAATGGAACTCTGCATTAGACATATCTCCTTGAGGTGAAAATACATAATTATCACCATCCGGAGAAGCCTGAAGAATGACTAGTAGGGACTGGTGGAAATCTACATAGGGCAATTCAATCAAGAGCAATGATCCTAGATTAGGTCTAAACTCCCTAAATAGGGCGAGTCCCCTCTACATTAACCTCAGGTGGAACTGAGGTTCCAACAGAGTTTCTATGAACATCAGATCTTTAGGGAGGCATAATGTAAAATTCGAGGAAGCCAGGAGTTAGAGAATTTTCATAACACTAGACTCTATAGCCTGATATAGAATACAAAACATGGAAATATTCCTAAATGCCTTGTAGCCTCCTCTTTATAAGTGTGGCGCACTACACACCCATAGAAGGAATTTACTCGACATGGCTTTGTGGACACCCAAGGACTCTAAACCCATCTCTGATACCGAGCTTGTCATGACCCGAACGAGGGCATGACCATGATGAGTATCTCAAGCCTACCATGGACCGGTGACCACCCCCTTAACCTAACCTTAAGAGCACAATAATAATAATAATAATAAAGCGGAAGCCAATTAAGATAGTAATAAAAGATGAGTAGATAACTCAAAAAAATCTAAGAGTTAAAACAAAAACCAAAACATACTTGGCCATAATAGCCTCTAAAACTAGACTAGCAACTATGTCGGGACATGCCCTAGACTATGACCAAAAAGAAACCAAAAGTACTGAGTCAATAAAGAAAGAATAATGAAATAATAATGCCTTTCGAAGGATGAAGGCTCACCACTTTGTAGCAACTTAATAAACATGCTCAACCACTTAATGTTGCACAAAAGCAACAGAAAAGTCTTTGAACCCCACATCATGAAATGATGTAGCATCCTAGGACGGTCAGTGTGATAACCACTGGAATATAACTCGGGAAAAGTGATAACATAGTTCCATGTCCAAAATCAGTCAAAACCATATGTACACATTCGTATATACATACATAGGATGTCGGGATAGGGTAAAAGGTCATGAAAATGAGAGTTAAAAGATTTAAACTAAATTGTGTAGCTCGATCAGTTCTAAAGGCACCCATGGGTTATATGTGTTTACCCTGATAATAGGGCCTCAATATGTGTTAGCCACATGAATCGAGGAAAAACCGAGGGAAAACTATAGCCACCATGGCAATGGTCGTCCCAAAAAAATATATATTAAACGTGAACCAAGCATACTGTCATGACCCAATTTCTCAGGTCATGATGACGGCTATTTTAAGTCACCAGTAGGAAAACCAAACATGTAGTCCAAAACAGCTAGTAATGGACTACCCAAATAGATAAAGAAAAGTATGCAAAATAGATGTAATAAAAGCTCAAATATATAATATAGTACCAAAACCTGGTGGTATTAGTAAAAGAGCTTCTAATATAATAAGAGTACAAAAATGCAATACCAAAAGAATTACACTGTTATAACTCATATTTGAAAATAACATAGAGACTAGTCTAGTACATAAGAGGGAGGAAAGTAATACTCCGAATGTTAGGAGCTCACTCTATGTCTCCGAGCCATAGTTGTTTTGCATGACACACACATTAACGGTAATAACTAGTACTATGATCTGTAGGCTGTGGAAGTGTAGTATGAGTACCAAACACGTGGTACTTTGTAGACAACTGCCAAATGATCTCCAAATATGATGTAGATACATAGAACATATAAACAGAATAAACACTACACCACAATGTCCAGTAATCACATAATAAAGCTAGTGAGATAGTAAGGGCAACTATTCTACTCATAGCCGAGAAAACTAACATAATAAGGCTAAGAAAGTATCAAGTATGAACTATCCTATTCTATCCATACTCAGGAATCTTAAAACTATACAGTATATCCCTGTCCAATATACGAATAAAGAACAAAAAAAGAATATATAACAGTATACAAGGCCAAGGAATAAATATACATTCTGAATAAATGAAGGAAGGGATATACGGAAATACTATAGCTACATGTATCTAGATATACATAAATATATACATAAAAAAGGTCAACTTGAAGTATAGCCTAAATCATCAGACTAGCATTTTAAGACCTCAAAATCATAACAGGAAATACAACTAGAATACTCAGGGTTTCTAATCCATATGTCTAATTATGAATTAATCATTCATAATAATGAAATTGTAAGATGGAAGATCCAAAATCATACCTCAAATCTTGATACTGAATCAATAACTAATATATCATAAACTAGCAATAACAATGATCATAACAATGATAATAACAATATCACTAACAGTGCTTGTAACAGACTTACCGGGAAAAGAAATACCTAGTCTATCTATTCACATACTTCCACCTCCCCAGGCTCAGAAGGTTTAATCAACATATAACACACTACAAGGAATAGTCATCACCCATACCTATGCAAACCCCCATATGGGTTGATAGATATAGGCACATACTGGTGATAGATGATGCACATGCAAGGATAAATACAACAAAATCCACAATACCATAATCGGTCCAAGTATGATAATATAATCATCATAACCATCACCATCAAATTAATCACCATCATAACCATCATCTTCATAATCATCCTCCAGACTTGTCGGGTATATGTAATTACAATACATAGGGCCAACCAGACTTGAATCGATAGATATATATATAGGCACATCAATATAATCATTCTTCAACCTTACTGGGTATAAATATCATCATCATATATCCTTCGTCCTTACCAGGTATATAGACATATCATCATAGTCATCCCCTAGCCTTGTCAGGTATATAATCAGTATCATCATAATCATTAACACATATATATAACATCAATACTAAAATTTGTCATCATGTCTCTCTCATAATTGATATTATCAATAAAAAATCTTTCTTCTTTCTATACTGGAGAGATGTAGATATAGATGTACAAAAGGTGCAGAACCTTAAGCCATGTCTAAAAAGAGTATGAATCCATAAATCCATTGCCCAAAGTGAACTTTCGAGACTAAATTATTACAAAGGTGTAAAAAGGGGTTAGAATCTCTCATGCCGAAGTAATTAGTAGTATCAAATCATAGATCAGGATCTATCTTGGTCAAATCTTTAAAATATCATTATTAACCTCTTTTACATATAAGTTATCCATTAAGACAGGCAGTTATTATTATTGATGTGCTAAGATTTCATAGCACTTATGATGCTTAAACTTGAAAAATATGCATGTATTTATGGCTATTTTGTTGGATTTAATGTGTTTTTTGAGTGATTTTGTAGGAAACTAGGTTTTGGATGCTAAACAAAAGAAAAACTAGGTTTTGGATGCTAGATGGAAGAAAAACTAGGTTTTTGATGCTAAACGGAAGAAAAGGATAAAAAGTTAAAGTTTTAGGCCACTTACCTAGGCACTTACTGGGATTAGGTGCCACTTACTTAAGTAGGTGACTAAGTAGGTGTCAGAACTTGAAGTTCAAAGGCTCAGGAGCAGGAAAAAAAGACCCTGACACTTACTAAGGCCACCTACAATCTGTAGGTACCAAAGTAGGTTGTAGAACCATGAATTCCAGAGAGTTTTTAGCACTTTTAGAGGTCAGGTCACTTACCAAGGACCACTAACGGACCGTAGGTAGTACCTACAATCCGTAGGTGATCATAGTATGTGGTCAGTGACCTCAATTTTCTTAGATTATTTTGAAATCATTTCCTAGTGTTTCCATGTAAACGATATACACTCTTATGATGTTTTAGTCATTATTTTGTATGTTTAGTCAAATTTTCCTATTTTATTTAGGATTTGAATTCTAGGTTTCCTTGCAATCAATAAATTGCCTTTTTATATTCTTAGAGAGGGTGTGCTGAGAGAGAGGCTCTTTGGGTCTAAGTTTATATACCATATACTCTTGTTCTTGTTTTTGGTTTGTTATTTAATATAGGACTTTGGGATTTCTTCTTTCATAATTGTAAGGTTAATTCTACTATTTTGTTTATGAATCCCATGAATGATCCCATAGCTATGAGTGGCTAATTCGCATAACTAGGGTTGTGGAAACCCTGACATATTAACAAAGTAAAGGAAGTGACAAGTCATTTTAGATAAAGATTGTTAAGTGTATTATGGTTTTTTTTATTTGATTGTCTTTTTAATGGGTGCACACGTTAGGATCCCGTCTGTATTCTCTACGAGTCTGACCGGGAGGTAGAGATTGGGAAATAGAGATCACAACGATGATTTGGGGTTAATTTCTGAAATAAGCTTACCTGATTAATTTACTTAAGACGATTAACTTTCATCTAATAACTTGAGATTCAAAAGGTAATAGTTAAACTAGGATCCAGGATAAGGGTTAGTAAGGAAACACCATGAGACTCAAAAGGTAAAGCGTGAAATCCGTCAATGAGTCCACAAGACAGTTATGGTACATAACTTATTAGATTCTGCATGCAAGATATTGAAGTAGTTCGACAGTGCATGATAAATCTAATAACTTAGAAGCCAGGGGAAAGACAAGTCTAGTGTCCGACTTAGATTGTTTATAACCGAAACCATCCAATTCTTGTTACTTCTTCTAGCCACTAAAAAATCTCCCCTTTTTACTTTTTTCGCACTGCCTGGTTGCTTCAACAAGTTCAAGCAAGATGTCAGACGTATTTCCTATGGGATTGACCCCAAACTAGTTGGGTTACTATATATTAACAACGATCACTTTATCCTTCTTAGGAGGGGTAGTTTGAGAATTATCAGTTATGAATAAATCTATTTTTAAGGTGAAAAGTGGGATTTAACCCTTATTTAGGAAAAACAGTAATAAATCATCGCTAGAATTGCATCATTTACCAATTTAATGATCATGAATGTACCAAATCTATGCATGTCATCACTAGTATTCAAATATTGAAATAATAAGCATCAATATATATATATATATCCATAAACTACAACCGCATCCTTTACGAGGATAAACACTTCTTGAATGTCCAATTGATATCATAACATGGTCTTTTGCCTAATAATATGTTTGGAATAATTACAACATCATAATCACTGCCTTAGGCCCACATATGTATCCGAAACTCATATCAATAATCATATTTGTAAGTTATCTCATATCTACAAGCCATAAAATATATTTATAATCATCTCACGTCTAGGAGGCATCTCTTGTCTATGAGGAATCTCATATCTATAGGTTATGAGTCAAATCTATAAGACATCTCACATCTAGGAGGAATAAATTAGCACTAGGCCATAAATCATAATTATGAGACATATCACCTCTATAGGCCAAATATCACATCTAAGAGAAATATTATCTCTATAGGCCAAATATCACATCTATGAGGAATATCATCTCTATGGGCCAGATAACACATCTATGGCTATATCATATCCATGAACCATTAATCATTCTCCGGGAAAATACCATCATGACTCACCAAGTTGAGAAGTAACCTTACACTAAAGGATTACAAGTCTCAACTATACCTAACAACTGCAAATAAGACCATGTAGGCTAACACAAGTCTTGGCCTAAGATGGTCCAGAAGAACCCATTTCTAATCCTCGAATTCAATATTTAGGCAATTTATACTCCAGACTAGGCTAAGGTATCTTAATTCACTTCTTTATTGTACATAAGCCATAATCAACCCTAAGATTGGAATCCCACCTAGAAACATGAGCAATTAAGTCAACTCCACTTAAATTACGGTTTCAAGATAACTAGAATAGTCTAAATAATGTTAATCATACTAAACATGCTTCCAATGCTCAAAACACATCCCAAACCTAGCATCATATCATATCCATGCTATGAATTAGTTCAATCGAAGGAGGAGGCATTAGGATTCTAAAAGTGTAATAAGCATTTTACTTTGTGATTCAAAAACCCTCATTTAATCCCCAAACATTAATAACCAAGACTAGGTCATTCTATCCATGATCAATCTTAACATTCAAATCCACACACAATATATAGCATGGATCATTTTAAGAAGAAGAGTAGACAGAAGCCTACCTCAAAGCCGAACCACAAATCCTTAAATCGTCAGTAAGTATTCGTCTTCACTTCAACATCTTGAAATATCGTTACGCTATCAAAATTGTAATCTACTCATCAATATGAGAATAACGATGCCCATATTGCACCATTGTGCTTTGGTTTGAAAAATCACACCCAAATCCCTATGTGGGTCCCACATATGGAAACCGCATTTTTGAGACCAACTCAATATTCATACATGCTCAATGAATCATAACCCTAAAAAATGGGTGAAAACCAAGCTAAACTGGGGTGAAAATCAAGCCCTCAAGATATTGGGATTTTGGGCAAATAATTAAGGAATTCAGGTAAATAATTAAGGAATTCCACCAAGAAAAGGGTGAATTCTTACCTTAAATAGGATGATAATTATGAAAATAGATGTTAAAGAAACTTCCCAATCACCAACAAGATCCAATTTTAAGATATCGGATCCTTTAAGTTTTTTTGTCTCAAGAGATGGGTGAATAGTGAACCAATTCTCAACATAAAGGGCCTATTTATACCCCTTCCAAGTACTTAGATGTTGCAATCACAACACGCAGATATGCAATCGCACTACATGACATCAGGAGCATTTGTTGCAATGGAAACAACCCTTAGTGTAATCAAACCAACCCATATGCTAAGGTTACCACGATCTCATCCCTTGGTATACAATCGCCAGCCTATCAGATATCAGCTGAAACTTAGAAAAATTTCCAAGTTTCCACCGAGATCTCGAGATTCATTCAGAACCCCATATACACAAATAAGCTATGTAACCATACTAAATTTGATGTTCTAGACGCGATGGTGAAGCTGGATATTTCATTCAAGGTTGTTTCTTCCAAATGTAGGTCCCACACTCAAATTTCAAACTTTTTAACTATCAGACTAATAGGTAAAAATAAGCTCGGGTTCCTCAAGACCCGAACCAAAAGTCTACCTAACTTGAAATCGATATTCTGGAGCTGTTGGTGCAGTTCGAATTTACATCCGAGGTTATCTACTAGGTATTGGTCCGAGACCAAATCCTAACCAGCAAAAGCTCAAAAATAGGGAAATGAGCCTAAAATTCAAATGAACTATCCGATCATCAAGCCGACAGTTTTGGCATGTCATAAATGACTTGTAACCATTATGGGAGGGCTCAAAATGCCAGAATTGCATCCAAATCAAGGAAATGTCTTAGAGGGTTATTATACTATCCACTACTAAAAGGATTTTCATCCTCAAAAGTCAATGGATAGAAAGATCTCAAAATCTCAAAAGGATGAGGTACTGGGCCTACGTACTCCGAGCATGACTTCCTAGATAACCTCCAAAAAGAGAGAAAACTTCCAAGGGATTTCTCCACAGGTATCCCTTTTTCAACTAGCTCTCTCACTCCACTTCCAAATAGCTAAAAACTCAACTTCAACCACAACTAGACTCTAACTAAATCGAAAAAGGTTGATGCATGCAAATATGAACCACAACACACTAATACCATCTCGATACCCGCACAAATCAACAAAGGCTTATCCAATCCAAAATCGACCTAAGACATCAGTCATACCATCGACTCCAAATCCAAATATAACCTTACTTTACCATTCCACACTTGTTATCCACTCTAAACCTAGAAGCAAAATCACCTAGGTCATGTTTGCGCAATCTCATCATGGAGAACTCGAAGAACTGAAGCTGATCCATTGAAAGTTCAAACGACAAATATGAGATAAGCCCATAGGGCGTTATCTAGGCACACAAATGGTATCTAATCAAGGAATACAATCTATGCCCATACTACAACTAGTACGAATCCAGAAGATTAACACATAAATACTCATTATTAAATGATCTGCTCTACGATGTCCCATCATTCAAGAATGAAATGATAACGAATCCAACTCTAGTATTTTACTCTCACTGAGCATATCATCCAAAATTCCCAAAGAAGATTGAAGACCCGTGGTCAAAGCTGAAGGAACCAATACCAAATTCATGAGCTATCATCTAAATACTTATCAACTATAATCCATCTAAGGTCGAGAAGATCAAATAGAGAGCTACAGAGTAGGCTCGACCAGCCTATAAATAAAATCTGAACTGAGACAAATCTAAAATAAAAGTTGTACGCAAGCTCTACAACTCCAAACAACAATTTCAACACAAAGGTTGAATTTCCCGATCTCAACTACCCAAACCAAACCTGAAAATAGGTAAGCATTCATACTCCAAATCTATCATAACTTCCAAATCGCCATTCTAAGGCGTTAAATAAAAAACTGGACCAATAAGTCCCGACTTATGCCCAATACTCAAGTTGACCTTAGTATCCAAATTTGACAGATCCATGCTAAATCATACAAAGCCAACATTAAGACAATAGTTGAAGAACAAAATCACCAGAGGAATAAACCATTGACTAAAAATACAAACAACCAAATCTATATCAGCTAGGGGCACGACATGTATTAACAGAATATAAATCATTCCGAAGGATAAATCCTTGGCTAAAAACATAAGGAATCAACTCCACATCTGCTAGAGGGTATGAACTATCAAAACATTCTTAAAAACTCCACAAGGTTGCAAACCACACTAGTAATGGCAAAAACTCTAGCAACTCGGACAAATGCAACTTTTAGCCGGAAGCTAACTAGCCTAACACTCTATCTCGGTAAGGAATAACCATAGGCACATATCATCAATGAGAAACACTCCACCAAGACCCATTAGGCCAAACAAACTCTTAAATGGGGATTTCCTAAATCCATCCAAGTAGGGAAATCATAACTCAAACAAACTATAAATCACATCATTGAGGAAAACTGCACCACTCTTAACACAAATGCCAAGGTTAAGAAGACTACAAAAAAATAAACCAAACAACTCAAGATAAAGAACTTCCAATTTGCCAACTCAAGAAGTGATCACAGGAAAGACCACATACCTCTAACTCACCAACTCCACTTTAGACAGAAGCCATATTATAGCAGGAAAAGAGCATCTAATCTTCACACTTGTAATAAAACCATCACAAGAAGACAAACCCAACCAATCTAAGAAATAGATCCAAGACATCTCAATATCAATATCAAAACCACTATTAGAGATAAAATAGCCAGTAGCAGAGAACGGGTCCAAAACTGGTCAAGCTAAAAAATAAGCTATATAGAGAGGGATAGACAATGTAACAACCTTTCCAACCCAAGAGGCAAGTCTAAGAATCTCAAACCCTAGAACGGGCAATATAACAAGATTGCCAACTCTAGAACCATTCAAACCCATAGAAGGCCAACTTACCTTTGATACCATAATCCATCCCATAATCAATCTAGCACATCTAACAGAAGAGAAAAATGACCAATCTGACCTTGCTACATAAATCAAATCATCAAATCGGGCTATAGCTACCCAAGCCTCCAAATAAGAACCACAAAGAATGGAATTCTAACTAGGCAACTCTAGTCTAAATAGCTACCCAATGAGAATTAATAACTTCAAGCAATGACAACAATACCAACAATAATATAAACATCAATATAATGAATAGGTGGTCCCAAAATAAAAATCAATAGCAAGTACCATTCAAGGGCCACAATAAGGCTAATATGCCATGATAGATGGGACTCAAACCCAAATGCTACACCCATAGGGAGAAAATATCCATACAGATCTACTCCATCCACTACTACAAGAAATAAACCATGGGGTAGCCACATAACCATGAATTCAATAACAAGGCACACAATAACTAATATGAACTTATCAAGGCATATAATCATCAATGGGTACGTAAACCCCAATACACATAAATGAAAAAAATAAATGTAAAAAATAAAAACACGCCTATCATAGTGAAATCCACAATCACATGCTTGACGGGTCTATGACAGAATAAATCGAAATGGGTCAAAACTTGAACTGACCGACTGAATCATCAACTAAGGCACCAAGTGCACTATCTTTAATTAAAAAGTGCCACAACATCATGAATCTAATCTAAATGAGCTGAACGACTAATAATCCCTCATCGGGGATACACTTTGGACCAATATCCCATCTCACCACAATAAGAATCATCAACTAAGGAACCAAGCACACTATATTTAATTAAAAGTGCCACAACATCATGAGGTTAATCTAAATAAGCTGGAAGACTAATAATCTCTCATCGGGGACACACTTTGGACCAATATTCCATCTCACCACAATAAAAACAAGCTTCTGGAATACTTTGAAGTGATACACACTGTAATCTAGGATGATCACCGTGATTAACCTGAATGTCACCCATAATATGAAACACTACCTGCATAGAACTAATGGGCTACAAGTGAAGCTGGTCTCTACTTGAAGGATTCTCACTTTCAAATGAAATACCAATAAAACTATACTAATGACATGGCCTCTTACCGCCACCTCCATAAGTCTTAATATATGCTCTCTCTTTGGACCTCACATAATCTACAACTTTAGAGAAGGAAGACCCAACTACTATCATGTTCTCTGATGCCAAGCGGAGAGACAATGCTAAACCTCTAATAAATCCATACACCATGTATGACTCAGAAGAATATAGCATAAGAATATGCATGGTCCAATCTAGAAACCCAATCTTATACTCCAAAACTGGTAAAGAACCTTGATGAACATCAATGAGTCCAACTTTGCCCTGAGAAATACTCGATGACTCGAATGTCATCCATGGATATGAGAGATATGCAATATAACTTAGATACCCAGTTTTGAACCTCAGAGGGATGAAGTAATCACAAGCACTACTGGAGCTCGATTTGTCCCAAAACAAGTGTCAAAGTCTTGTTCGCATATATGAACCATCTTGCAACATCCATTTGGGGACAAAATAAAGTCCAAGAATATGTTTGTGGCTCATAGAAATACGAACATATGACATGGAGTCAAGAAATGAATTTCCTAAAAATGTCCCTATAGCCTTCTGAAGATAGGTTACTGGCGTCTCCGCACCAATCTGCAAGACTACTAAATACTTACTTCTTGTACTAATACACCATTGAACCTAGTCTTCGATACCAATTTGTCATTACCCAATTTCTCAAGTTATGATGGCGTCTATTATAACTTACCAATAGGAAAGCCAAAGTCATAGTCTAAAATGACTAGTAATGAACTACCCAAATAGATAAAGGAAAAAGTGGAATAGATGTAATAAAAGATCAAATATATAATATAGTCCCCAAATCTGGTAGTATCAGTATAAGAACTTCTAATACAATAAAAGTACAAAATGCAATGCCAAGAGAATTACTCTATTACAACTCATCCCCAAATACAACATAGAGATTAGTCTAGAACATAAGAGGGAGAAAAGTAATACTCTAAACGTCAGGAGCTCACTCTATGTCTCCAAACCATGGGTTCTTTACATGATGCATACATCAATGGTAATAACTCGTACCATGATCTGCAAGCTGCAAAAGTATAGTATGAGTACCAAACACATGGTACTAAGTAGACAACTATAAACTGAGCTCCAAAGATAATGCAGATACATATAACATATTAAAAAAATAAAAACTACAACCAAATGTCCAAAATTCACATAATAAAGCTAGTGAGATAGTAAGGGCAATTATTCTACTCATAGCCAAGAAACTAACATAATAAGGCTAAGGAAGTATTAAGGATGAACTATCCTATTCATCTATACTCAGGAATCTTAACATTATACTGTATATCCCTGACCAATATATAAATAAGGGGTGAAAGAAGAAAATATAACAATATATAAAGACATAGAATAAATATACAATCTGAATAAATAAATGAAGGGATATATGTTAATACCATAGCTATATATAGCTAGATATACATAAATATATACATAAACAAGGTCTACTCAAAGTATAGCCTAAATTAGTGGAGTAGCATTTTAGGACCTCATAATCATAGCAGGAACTAGTACTAGAATACTTAGGATTTTTAATCCATATGTCTAATCATGAATTAATCATTCATAAAAATAAAATTGTAAGATAGAAAAGCCATAATCATACCTCAAATCTCAATACCAAATTAGTAACCAATCAGTCACAAACTACCCATAACAATGATTATAACAATGATAATAACAATATCAATGACAATGCGAGTAATCGTCTAGTTCGGACAACCAATACCTAGACGATCCTTTAGCGTACCACACCACCCCAGGATTAGAAGGTTCAATCATAATATAACACACCACAAGGCATAGTCATCACCCATACCTATGCAACCCTCCTCTCATATGGGTTGATAGATGTAGGCACATACTGGTGATAGGAAATACGCATGCAAATATGAATGCAAAAAAATCCACAATACCATAAATGATCCAAGTATCATAATATAATTATCGTAACTATCACCTTCATAACCATCATCAAAATAACCATCCTCCAACCTTGTCGGGTATGCATAATTGCATATAAAGGGCTAGCTAAACTTGAATAGTAGATGTACACATACACACATCAATATCATCATCCTCTAACCTTGCTAGGTATATCATCTTAATCATACTTTGTCCTTGCCGAGTATCAATATCATTGTCATAATATCTCCGGCCTTGCCTAGTTTATAAGCATATTATCATAATCATCCTCCGGCGTTGATGGGTATGTAATCATTATTATCATAAACATCAATACATATATATAACATTAATACTAAAATCCGTCAATAGGTCTCACTCATAATTTATATCATCAATACAACAACTTCCCCCCTCCCATATCGAAGAGATAAATATATAGATGTATAATAGGTGTGCATACTTGAGATGTGACTAAAAAGAGTGTGAATCCACAAATACATTGCCCGGAGTAAACTTTCAAGACTAAATCATTATAAAAGTATAGAAAGAAGTCAGAATATCTCACGACAGGAGTAATTAGTAGTATTAAATTATGGATTGGGATCTGTCTTGGTTAAATCTTTAAAACAACATTATTAACCTATTTTACATATAAGTTATCAATTAAGACAGATAGTTATTATTATGAAGAACTATGTTTTTAAGGTGAAAACTGGGGTTTAGCCCTTATTTATGAAAAAAATTATATTTTAGCTAGAATCGAATCATTTGCCGAATTAATGATCATGAATGTACCAAAGCTATGCATGCCATCACCAGAATTCAACCAATTAAACCATAATCATCAATATATATTCATAAACTACAACTGCATCTTTTATAATGATAAACACTTCCCGGATGTCCAACCAATATCATAACACGACCTTTGGCCCAATAATGTGTTCGAAAAAATTACAACATCATAATCATGGCTATAGACCCACATACGTATCTAAAACTTATATCAATAATCATATTTGTAAGTTATCTCATATCTACAAGACATAAAGTATATTTATAATCATCTCACGTCTAAGAGGCATCTCATGTCTAGGAGACATCTCATATCTATGGGTTATGAGTCAAATTTGTAAGGTATCTCATATTTAGGAGGCACAATTTAGCACTAGTCATAAATCATAACTATGAGACATATCACCTCTATAGTCCAAATATCACATCTTTAAGGAATATCATCTCTATTGGCCAAATATCATATTTATGGCTATATCATCGCCATGAGCCATTAATCATTCTATGGGGAAATACCATCATGACTCACCAAGTCATGAAGTAACCTTAAACTAAAGGCTTACTAGTCTCAACTATACCTAACAACTGAAAATAAGTCCACATAGGCTAACACAAGTTTTGGACTAAGGTGGGTCAGAAGAACCCACTTCTAATCCTCGAATTTCATATTTAGGCAATTTATACCTCGGACTAGGCTAAGGTATCCAAATTCACTTCTTCATGGTACATAAGCCATAATCAACCCTAAGATAGGAAATCCACCTAGAAATATAAGCAATTAAGTCAACTACACCTAAATTATAATCTTAAGATCACTAGAATAGTCCAAATAAGGTTAATCATACTAACCATGATTCCAATGCTTAAATCACATCACACACTGAAAACCCCCAGATTTTGGTTCTTGAAAATTTCTTGAGCTCTGAGATCAATGCCTTGATTATGACTTGACCATATAAGTTGTATAGTGTCTTGACAGGTCAGGTGGCCTTAAGTCATAAGGTGTCCGGTGGATAGTGTTTGGGTTTTTGCATTGGTTATGACTTGGGGATATAAGTCGTAAGGGCTAGTGATGGGTCATTAGGATGAGCCATAAAGAAATCAGTAAGTTTGTGAATAGACTCTGCTCTGAGTATGAGTAGCTAAATAAGAGCTGTTGGGATATGTTATGAGTCGTGGGGTAAAATCGTAAGTTATCCAGTGTTTAAATCATTTGAATTCTATGTTGCCTATGAATGGACGTTACAAGTCACAGGGTTTGGTTATGGTTGGGTGGTTGATTCATAAGGTTGATAGTGTATAGGGGTCTTGCTCACTGTATTGGTTACAACTCGGGGTCACAAGTCATAAGGAGTGGTTATGTGTCAATGGTTGACTCGTAACCAAGGGCGGCACTTTTTTTTACTTTTAAGTTAATGGATTTTTGGACATTTTCCACTTTAACCCCTTTGACCCCACGACTTAAAACCTTTCTTGGGACTTCATTATCCCATCATTCCCAATAAAACACTCCCAAAATTCTCTCTCAATCTCGCTATTCAAGATAAGGCTAGGGTTTCAAAGAAAGTGATCATCTAGGGTTCTAATGGTGCTCTCTCTTCTAAATTTCTTAGTATTTCAGGCATGTTACTCTTTCCTCATTGTTATTTTATTAAAAAAACATATTTTAATGTATGTCTTTCATGGTATTATTATAGGTTTGAAATAAAGGTTGTGGTTTTTTGAATTGTTGAATAATATTTTCCCATGGTTTAATTATGGTCTTCTATGTTTTAAATATGATTTTGAACATGTGGGTGCATGGGTATGGTGTTTGAACTTAAGAATGGTAATTTTCTCTAAACTTATGACTTTTTAAGTGGTTGTGACCCCAACCCTGTATTGTAAAATTGGTTTCTAGTTATGAGAAAGGTGGGGATTTGAAGTAGGGGTGCTATGGAATCCCCAAGATGTATGGTTTTGATTTATTACTTGAATAATGCATTGCATAAATGGAAAAATTGATTAATTATGGTTTTGAAAACCTTGTGGGGATCATGGGAATCTCCCAAGTGATTTTACTAATAGAGTCTGTGGGGTACATGGGAACCCCCTAAGTCAGCTTAATTAAATTGCTTGCAAGCTATAGTCGGTATGACGATACCACTTAATAATGACTTAATAATTTTCTCCTTGTATTAGTGGTTGGTTATGTGTTAAATGTTTTAATTGGGAAATAATGGGGGTTGTGATAGCTATCCGTGAAGGTGTAAGTCTAAAGGACGGACACTGAAAACTCATGTTTTCCGACATGATGGGTGGTCATGATGACCTTGATCTTGTGGGGTACAAGGGAATCCCCCAAGTCTATACATATATATATGTATCATAGAGGGAAAAAGGTACATGGGACTTCCCGACCATCTATGGTATCTCCGGTTCGTGTGGCTACATGCACTGGGGTCCTTTTAGGGGGTAATACTAGACCCATATAGCCCATTGGTGGAATTATGAAGGTAAAACTTACACAATTCAGGCTAAGGTTTTAAATTACATGCTAAACCTTATTTTCTATCTCGGCATGCTATATATGTATATATGCATTTGCATATGGTTTATGTGCATTGGTTTGATTTGGTTTGGATTACTAGCATTACTTTATCTTTATCCCTAAGTTACATGCTAGAGTTCTCCCTGCTAACCGTCTTCAGGCATTGTATCCCCACTCGATGTAGGAGTCGGCTAAATTAACACTTTTCCTTATCAGTGATTTATTTAAGCTCCATACTCCGGAAGACCCCATTTCATGCTATTGATTTATTTATGTCATTATTTCTTTTGGTTTTATTTTGGATATGGTCGAGGGCATGCCCTGATGGGATTTTTTTTGTTTTGATTAGAGGTTTTGTTGGACTACTATGGGCATGGGCGGTGTTGGTATTAGTGTTAGCATTGGTATTGGTATTGCCGTTGGGGTTGGTATTGGATGGTTAATTAGTTATGGATTTCGGTTTTATTATAGACTTGTGATCATGTCTTCAAATTAATACTATTTCATCTTGCTATTTGTTCAAAATTCATCCAAAATGGGGTGAAGGGTGGTCAATGGTTTGGATATTGGATGTGGTCTCTGTTCCTAGTTGGACTTGAGTTACTCAACCAGGACAGGCTCTGATTCGGGTCATGTGACAAACCTAGCATCATATCATATCCATTTTATGAATTAGTTCAATCTAGGGAGGAGGTAATAGGATTCTAAAAGTGTAATAAGCATTTCATCTTAAGGGTCAATACCAATATGCTTGCAACCTAAATTAATTATGCCAAACCAATTCACACAACCAAATTAGACTCCCAAGTTTCATTCAAAATCCAAAACTAAGGCCACTAAGGCCATCCAAAATCATGTCCATATCCATTTAACCTTTAATGTAATGCAATGGATTCTAACCAAGTTAAACCATGCAATTATCCATATTTAAAACCAAGATTATAAAGTGGGTTGAGGTTAATGTCAATTCAGAGCCAAAATTCATTCAATTTGGGGAAACCCATATCCCCCATTCCAATTATTTAAACAATGCACCAATTCAGTCCCAAAAACATCAATTTAAAGCAAGAATAAGTAATTTAAAACATGGGACAAGTACTTCGATCATTAACAACCAAAACACCTCAACCCAATTTCAAAACCCATATTTAAATCACATGAAATTTCATTCAATTAATGCCACAATGTAAAATTAAAGTTTAGGGAAGAGAAACATGCCTGAAACACATAAGAAATTGAAATCAATTTGAAGTTTGGAATCTGAATGATAAATTCTCTATGAAATCCTTGAATGTTCTTGGGTTTTGAGTTTGGGAGAGAGAGAATGATTTGATCTTTGAAAATTGAAGGGAATGGGATTATATTATAATTAAAGGTCGTGAAAGGGGTAAAAAGACCAAAAGCCCCTCACCCCAAATGAAAAAAATAAAAAATTAGACAAGATTAAAACACTGGCATAACATGCCAATATCGCGGAGGTTAGCCTTTGTACCACACTGATATTGCAGAGGTTAACCTCCCTAACACAGCCTTATCACAGATCCTCACTGCCTCGGGGTCCCAAAATGACCCCGAACCTCTTTAAAAAAATAGAAACTTTCCCCAAATACCCTTTTAACATCCCTAAACATGATTCAAGTCAAAAATCGACATTACGCACATGGAAGGATCAAAAATAAAATTATCAAATTTTATGGGGTCTCATACCAATTTGTCACGACCCAAAAACCAAGGGTGATGATTGCATTTGCCTCGGAAAGCCTTGACAAGTAAGACTATCAACCAAAATGATATAGAAAAGGAAATAACACTGAATACCTAAGGCAAGGCTCCTAGAATGATGTCGAGCCAAACAAGTATGATAATAGCGGAGATATACATATGACTAAGGATACCATACCATAATCCCAAAACATGGTGTAAGGGTGTAAGATAGATAATATAGATCGAGATCAAGATACATAAGATATCAAAATAGGAACAACTCTGTCTCTCAATACAAATAAAGATATAGCGTAGATAAAGAAAGGTAGTAGTCAACTTTGAATGCAAGGATCCAACAGCTACCTCAAAATGCTCAAAATATTGACCGAATCAACTGCCGTAAGGTGCACTCAAACTAGATCTTCACCAAAAGGGTGCAGTAGGAATGAGTACGGTCCAATTGTACTCAGTAGGTATCATAAGCAACGGACCAATCTAGAAAATAAAGCATATAAAATACACGCTAAGGGCACATCACCTGCAATAAGAAAATGTCCCAAACGGCCGCCCATACCATCCCCACTAACAATTCTATAATATTCATATATATCACACGTAGATACCACAAAGAGGTACAAGTATATGAACATCACGCATACAAGTAGAATGAAATAATACACATAGATAAGTATCAAATCAAAGACTATTAATACACATGAAGAAAGCATAAGCTATATAAGAGTGAAATGATGATCAAGATGATGATGATGATGATGTGATGAACAAGATCGTGATAATGATGATGATGATGTGATGCATGAGGTCATCGCACAACCTTCATATAATCTTACTGAGATATTCTCCCAGGTAGGAGTCATGGGGGTTTCGTCAACCCATATATAACCAAATCTAATATAAATATTCATATCTCCTCTCTGGCATATCCATTGGTAGAGGGTTTTTAAGATGTCATATTTTCTGTCAGAAAAGCCAGGATTTCCATGGTGGTACCAATGCTTCATGAATGTATATGATATGAGGATGTAATGCTCACAACCAAACACAAAGAGAATTTTCATATCCAACCAATATACCAACCAAGTGAGCCAAAATCCACTCAATATTCCAACCATCCATGAAATCCGACATAATTCATATACCAATAGAGAAAAAATACACAAAAATACACCATTGGTATCAAATTAGGCTTCATCAACAAACAAGATACAACTAATATCACATAAACAAGCCCAACAATATCATATAGGACACCACACAATCACACATGAAAAATAATGTTCCAAAACCACTAAATAACATCAATATATACCCCCCATGGGTACAACACGACAAATATAGAAATTTTCATGATTAGTTCCTACACCCTTAACATGACTTTATATCAATATTAACTACCTAGCCCAGTTTGAACAAAGTTAAGCCATAACATACCTTGGACGTCGAAAACTGGTACAAAAGACCTCAATTCGGAGTCTCTCTCTCACGAACCAACCCAAAATCAACTAAAACATGCAAATATAGAATCTATACGTCAAAAGAAAATCAACAATACCCATATTTCCTATTTTTAAGTCAGGCTCAAAATGGACCCCCAAAATTTTTTTTTAGAAAAGAAGGGTACAATTAAAATTTTAGTCCATAAAAATATTCTCCATAATTAAAGGATCTCACAGAAGAAAACCCAAGTGAAAAAGGGTTGAAATTGGGATTTATTTTGAAGAAATAGTATTTTAGGCCTTTTGGACCAAGGAAGAAATTGCTCAAATACAAGAAACTCAATGCTCTAAGTCTCAAAATGATGAAGAAAACACTTATTTATACCCAGGGCCATAGGTGCCGCTGAAGCAGTCAAGTGGATACTTTAGCGGTACTCGCCAAGATGGTCAGTCCACTCAAGTGAGCAAGAGCCGCTTTAGCGCCCTATGCAAAAGCAGAAAAAGGCCGCTAAAGCGCCCTTACCCATTTGGCAGCTCGCCATGCATTTTAGCGACCGCACTAGCACGACAAGTCTCCACGGACCCCTTGATATTCATTCAAAATTCTGAGAATGCAAACAAACTATGCTACCCTATTAAATTTGACTCTCTGAACTAATTGATGATATTATATTTTCAAAAAAATGACATTTTTACAAAGTTAACCCAGAAATCCATTCTTACAATTTTTCAAACCAAGGGTTGAAATGAGATTTTGAAAGTCAAAAAATTACCCCAACCATGTTATCACCCTAAAATTAATGTTCTGGATTTGCTGGCATAATACATTTTGCCATCCGTATGTCATAATACATAATACTAGAAGCTTGGCATTACTTAAGTAGCAGTCTGGTATCGCTTTAGCGATAGTCGCTTAAGCGGGACACTTAACCGCTAAAGCAACAACCATGATTTACAACCTTCCTTTCTAGACTCTTTCTCTATTTTTGGACCTCTAAGATTTGGCAAAGGAAATTTTTGAGGTTTTCAGCATTAATTTTTTGTAGGTAGCTCCTAAACTCAGAATCCCATTATTTTTCATTGATCGTTTCTTCAAAAACACCTTTAAATTATGATTTCATAGTAGAAATTGGGGTTTTATCAGTAAAGTTTAAAAAGGGATTTTCTTCAGTTTAAAACTCAACTTTAACCTATTTTGCATGGATTTCCTCTAATTGACTCTTATAACCTTAGGAAATGTGTTTTCGAAATAAAATTTTCTAATTTTACCCATTTTATTTTCAAATCCATTTTTAACCCCATTTTGACCTCAATCCAAATATTGAAAATTATGTGTATCGTTAGCTTTCTTTAAATGTGTAGATGCTATATTTGATTTTGAGGTTGTATATAAGGGGAAGTCTCCATGTTGAGGCAATTAAAATTGGGATTTTGTTATTTTGAAGTTGGTTATGGATTACCTTCTTTCAGATTGAGTAGGGTAGTTAATTTATGAGTAAAACGTGTTATGGATTGGGAAAAATAATCATGGAATTTATATTTCAAGATTATTTATATTGTTGTGTGCCCATGTGAGGGATTATATGTTGTTGTTGATGACTTATGATATCTGATATTGTATGTTGCTCGTGTGAAGGTTCAATTTGACATCATTAGCCTAGTTTATGCATCTAAATATGTTCATTCTTTATATGATGCTTGTGTAGTGGCTTATTTTACTAATTCAGTCCTTATTTGAGCATTGGTTTCTTTTATCTAGATTGATTACCTGAGTTAGGTGTTGATATGATATAAATAATGTCTTGTATGTATACTTATTCTGATGGTGCCTAATTAGAGTCTAAAATCATGAATTATGGACTTATTGAGTTGATTTCTAGGCTCACTTGTATATATATTCCGTGTTGGATGAAGTGGATATTATCATTTGAGTTGATTGTAAGAATTACATCCTTATTCCATACATATACATTTATGAGATACTAGTACCACTGAGAAATACTATTTTTGAAAGAAAATAAGACACCTTTACAAAAACCCTCTCCATAAACATAAGCTGGAAAGGAGAGTTGATATTGAGATTGAGATATAAGATACAGTATATTGGTTATGAACCCCCCATAGGTCCTGCATAGTAGCAGTTAGCTCGGTAGGAGTATACAAAAAGTCACGTGATAGATTTACTATTCATAGCATCCACATTGCATCACATTACATACTTATCTTATTTATTGTCGTAGTTTTCTTTGAATTACATGTGGTTTCAGTGCATTTTCCTCTTTTGTATTTGTGTCGTTGACAATATATATATATATATATATATTAGAAGTATTTATGGAGACAGTGTGAGCTACAATTTGGGGATTTTCTATTTGCGTGTAATGAGCTCATAGTATATTTTACTTCTTTTATTTCATACTTTGCTCAGTTAAACTGTGATACCTACTACTGTACTCACTTCTAATGTTCCCTTTGGTGAAGATCCTACTACAAGTACAACTCATAGAGGTTGATTTTTTTGATGGAGCTGGTGACATTTCGAGGTACTGGCCACTTTAGGCTTATCAGAGTCGAATCCTAGGCCCTTTATCTATGAGTAGTCTTTATTCCAACTTTGTAGATCGACTATTTATTTTCAATTTTGGATATTGTATTATTATATGCTCTTATGTTGTGACACTAAATTTTAGGATTTGATTTTGTGAATTTTTTTCTTGTTCTATTGCAATTATATTCCATAATCATCTTGAATTCATTCTAGGATCCATGACTGGGAGTTTATTACTGTATTTATGTATTTTTACCAGTTTAGGTGAATGGCTTACTTATTAAGGCATATCCACGATAAGTGCCATCATGACCTAGTTTTTGGGTCGTGATAAATTGGTATCAGAGTAGCCAAGTTCACTGTTCTAATAAGCATAAGAGTAGGATTTTTAGTAGATTCTCATGGATTGTTACAGATGATAAGGATTAGATCTTGAGATGTTAAGGATGTTGAGCCAGCACCTGTGGATAGATCCTAGACTATATAGTAAGGTAGGCGCTGTGGATGGCCCCGAGATAAAAGACGAGCATGAGGAGCTGCCTCGATTAGAGGTAGTGCTAAGGAGATCTCCCCTGGTCCCGAGGTTTAGCGTAAAGGAAATGAAGGTCCATCTTAGGTCTTTCATGGTTCAGTTGCTACCCAGTTTTAGAGGGTTTGTTGATTCGGTTATTCACTCTTTGGATGGTGTTCCCCTTAGTGCACATAGTGTCCCTCAAGTTCTAAGTACGGTACCACCGTAGTGCTGACATCTACATATGGTATTCCACTGACCGCGGACGTAGTGTTTCCATCTATAGTAGGATCTACTTATGATATTTCTCAGACTTTGAGTAGTGTTTCATCCTTTGTGCTAGTATCTAATCTTGGTATTCCTCATTTAGGGGTACATCTTTCATATATGGTACCCCCATACATGGACTCTCCATCTTACAGACTTACTATTTTTTGGTAGCTTTGCATACAATTATGTTTTTTGATGATCATAATAGGTTTGACAGATTTATTCGATTGGGTTAGACCAAATTCAATGGTGCTCTAGGCAAGAGATGCCTATGAGTTCTTGATTTATGGATAAGGGACATGATGTTCCATGACTTCATAGTATTTTCAATGCTTAAAACTATGAAAATATGCAAGTACTTAGGCCGTTTTGTTAGAAGTAATGTGTTTTTGTGTTTTTGTTGTAGGAAAGTAGGGTTGGAAGTGACTGGCATGAAAATGCAAAGAAAAAGCTCCTGAATTGAAGTTTATTCTTGGATAAAGAGTCATTGTGTGACGCTATAACTCGTCGTTCAATCCTTTGGGTGAAAAGTAAATAAATGAAAGATGTGTAATGATGTCAACACTGGATATGACTTGTAAGGTCTAACTACGAGTTGTAGTGAAGGTTGTTTTGAGAAAATATGAGATAAAGTCCCAAAGAAGTACAAGTATGATCCCAGTAGAGATAATGCCAGTAATGATTCATAGAACTAACTATGACTCATAGTGAAGGTCATTTTAAGAATATGGAGTAAAAATCTCAAAGCTGAAAATGTTACTAGACACATAACGAGTCAGGAAACAACTCATTTGGAGACATGATGAATCATCACCCAAGAGCATTGAGGCTAGTATACGGAGATGACAATGAGTTGTCATCTGTCCGCACGCCTCATTGTCTGATGCGTTAGCACTGTCAACCTTATTTTCCTATTTTATTTTGGTTAGGATTTTTAGGTTTTGTTTTGTAACTATAAATACCCCTTTGATGTTTTTGTATTAGTTTATACACTGTTTATACTTACAACATTATATTGATTCTGAGATACACTTTTGATCTTGGAATCCTAATTCTTGACTTTTATGGTTTGAGATTAATTTGAGATTCTAGTTTTCATTCTTAATTTATTATAAGATTATTGATATGCTTTCAATCATGAATTCTATGGATATTTTTTCAAACATGAGTGGCTAAACCTCTTGACTAGGGTTGTGGTAACCCTGGCGGAATGACAAAGTAAAGAAAGTGTAAAGTCTTTCTTCATCGATGTTTATGAATGTATTGTGGTTTTCTTTGTATTGATTGTTTTCTTAGCGACTGCAGAAGATAAAATCCCACCTATATTTGATACTAACTCGAGAGAGAGGTTGATATTAGGAACAGAAGATCATAATAATAATTTAAAGCTGCCAACTTAATCTAAATAACTTGAGACTAAGAGGAGATAGTTAATCTGAGATCTAAGACGAGGGTTACTAATGCAACACTCTAAAATTGAGAGGAGAGGAATGAAATTCACCAAATGATAGCTAGAGATGGTTGGTGATACCTAACTTGTTAGATTCTGGATGTAAAATACTGAGAGAGTTTGACGAGCATGATAATTCTACGGAGTTAAGAAGTCAGGGGGAACACAACCCTAGTGTTGGTCTCATATTGATTTCAACATAAAGTAATCAAGATTTATTTATACTACTATTGTTACTACAAAATCCTCCCATTTACTTTCTGTATTATTACAACTACATTAGTAAGTTCTTGATAAAGATTCATTCTATTCCCTATGGGTTTGACCCCAACCTTTGTTGGGTTCTATATTTAAAAGGGATTGCATTATGCTTTATTAGAGGTATAATTTGGGTGACATCAAGAAGTTGCATAATCTAAAATCCTTTGTCCAATGAAGTTGCTTATATTACTTACCAGTTGATGAATGTGGCTAGGGATTGGTGGAGGTCTATGACTTGGACTCAATTTTTTGAGGATTTATTTGAGTGATTCATGACATATAGTTTGAGGGATAAAATGTGTGAAAAGTTTGATAAATTAGAGCAGGGCTCTATGACTATTGTTGATTATGAGGCTCGTTTTTATATATTGTCCAGGAATTCAGCTGCTAGCATCTTCACTAAGTTCAAGTAGATTTGGAAGTTTGTGAAGGGATTGAATGGTACTTATCAATTGGATATAGCTTATACGGTAATCTCAGGGGATTCATTTTCAGAGTGTTATTAAGCATGCCAAGATGATGGAGATAATCATCTAGGCTACTCAAGGAGAAACTAAGAGGGTGCATTATTATGGTGAGTCTAATGGACACACCACCCAAGGTGGATACTTTTTTTGGTAGAGGTTCCCTTGGTTATAATGGTAGGATAGTTAAGGCCATTTTGTAGAGATTGGGTAGTAGGTCTTCAAGTTCAACATATTTTGGTAGTCAGACATCTAGCCATGGTGGTTGTCCTAGTTCAACCCCACCTCCTCAGATTTAGTCAGGCCACAGAGGGTGTTTTGTATATCCATGTTGCAAGGGATTATCCTTGACATATTTTCAGGCATACTTTTATATAGGTAGTGATAGGTGGTGCACAAAGTGGAAAGGGTGCAACTAGAGGTACTCAAGGGAGAGGTAGAGGTACTTGCAGTGGTGGTCAAGAATTTTTCAATTTAGTAGTGAAACCTACTAGACCCGAGGTAGAGGCCTCTGATATTGTTATTATTGGTATTATCCAGATTGCTACATATCTGTTATCGAATTATTTGACCCAAGGTTGACCTTTTTCTATGTATCTACATATTTTTCTTTCGATTTTAATATTGTGTGTGGGCCTCTTTCTATGCATCTTTGTGTTTCTACCTCAATAGTAGATTCTATAGTGGTGGGTCAGGGGTACTGCTCTGGTGTGGTTACCTTTGTGGGAAGTACAACCTGGGTATACTTGATCATCTTAGATATGGTTGATTTTGATGTTAACTTGGGTATGGATTGTTTAACTTTTTATCAGCTATTTTAGAATATTACGCCAAGACTGTGACCCTAGCTACGCTGATGTTAGCTTGGAAGGGTATACGTAATTTGAGTATGAACAGTGTTATATCCTTTCAACATACTCATCACCTGATAGAGAGAGGGTTTTATAATACCCCAAACTTTTTTTAAGTCAAATCTAGTCTCCAGAAGAGTCAGTGATGACTTCCTAAATGATTAATGTTTAAATCAGTTAGAATTTCCCCAATTTCGAATTTATATCATATGGTAAATTGAATTATATTTCTAACGATACAAATTTCATCCAAATCTAGTATCGAAGTAGAAAGTTATGGCTCTTTTACTGAGAGCTGTCAGAACCGCCCAGGTGCGACGGGCAGGTTGACGGACCGTGGAGCTAGCAAAGGACCGTCGCGGCTAAGGCAGTAAGTCAATCTTCTTACTAAGGTGTGACAGAAAGTTTGACAGACCATTGAGCTAGCGACAAATCGTCGTCCTAGCCGTCACTATTAAGGTAGTGAGTCCCTTTTCTGGCCCAAGTGCAACGGTCAGAACGACGGACCATCGACCCAGCGGCGAACCGTCACACGAGCCGTCGTAGATCCCGTTTAATAATTTAAAGCCATTTTTAAAAGGGTATTTGAGTTTTTTTCCACCTGTTTTAATCCCTAATTATACCAAACAATAGCTCATAACTTCATTATTCATTCACAACATCCAATTAGGGTTTCTCTCAAAGATCAATCCCCAAGAACAAAAAACCCTAGGTGCTTAATTCCAAGTCAACAATTCAAGCTAGTTGATGACTACTTCCCACAGTTACAGTCTCAGTCTCAGTCTCAGTCTCAGTAATAGAACTCAGATAGTTCTACAGAATTCAGGATTGTCAGATACAGTCACCGACTTCAGAACGGAGCTCAGCTAGTTCCACCAGAAATAATACCATTAGACACAGTCATTTGGATAATACTACAACAGTTATACAAAACCTATGTTATCAATATTCATATTCAGTGATGTCTTGATCTCAGATACAGTTCACGTGTTCATGCATGTATTCTCACATTTATGTTATTCGGTCAGCTAGTATTATTCATGCATATAAACCCTTGCATTTAGCCTACCTCACTTGCATACCATTATATTTAATCATACTGACGTATTTGTGCTATGGTGTTTTATACCATAGGTTCAGAAGAACGAGCTCTAGAGCATCAGTAGCATTCCAGTCTCAGCAGCCAGAGTTAACAGAGAGTCCTCATCCTTCGAGAACATATTACTTTATTATGTCATTACTTAGTTTATTTCGGTAGTTGAAATAGTTTAGGATATGTTCCATCAACTTCTTATTCAGACAGTTCAGTTTAGAGGCTTTCAGACTACAATATGTTCAGATAATTTATTTCAGTTCATGTTTTTATATTGATATACCATACTCTTAGATAGTATGTTTTATCTATTTTGAACCTTATGGCATGTTCCAGTCTATTATTTCTGCATTTTACATGATGTCATACAGTATACAGGTGCAAATATCAGTCATGGGTTTGCTTGTGGTCCTTCAGGGTCATGAGAACCGTGTAGCATTTTGGGTACTAGATTCGGGGCGTTACAAACTTGGTATTAGAGCCTAAGGTTCAATAGTGTCCTAGGAAGTCTGAAAGCCGCATCTAGTAGAGTCTTGTGCATCGGTGTGTTGTGTGCCACATTTATGTATAGGAGGCTATGAGATATTTTTGGAATAGTTTCCCATTTTTCAGTGTTCATGTCGTACCAGTGAGCATAATCTCAAGTTAATACCTCAGTCTGATCCCTTTCTCTTCCATTTACAGAATATGTCTTCCAAGAAGAGGAATTGGGAATCAGTCAGCCCCTCAGCCCGAAGATCCTTTGGACAAACATGTCTGTCATGCAGAGTTCAGAGCTGCATTCACTACTCTTGCTCAGTCAGTTGTTGCTCAAAATCAATGACCAACTATCATTCCGGCCAACCCAGTGTCCAATTCAGCTGCAGCTAGAATTCAGGACTTCACTCGAATGAATCCTCCATCATTTTTTGGGTCTAAGTTAGATGAGGACCCTCAGGAATTTCTTGATCAAGTTCAGAAGGTTACAGACATCATGGGGGTTACTCCTAGTGAGAGTGCTGAGCTAGTTGCATATCAGTTGCAGGATATTGCTTACACTTGGTTCAAGCAATGTAAGTCAGAGTGGTTAGTTGATGCAGGATCTATTAAGTGGGAGTAAGTTGTCACTATATTCTTAGATAGATTCTTACCCCTAGATCTGAGAGAAGCCAAGGTGTCAGAATTTATCAACCTCAGGTAGGACAACATGACAATGAAAGAGTATTCTCTTAAGTCTACTCAATTAGCCAGATATGCTCCTCATGTGGTTGCAGATAGCAGGGCCACGATGAGTAAGTTTATCTCTAGGGTGAATGATAGTGTGGTCAATGAGTGCAGGTCTGCGATGTTGAATAGTGACATAAACATAACCAGGCTTATGACCCATGCTCAACAAATAGAAGACCAAAAGATGAAAATGAGGGAGAAAAAAAATAGGAGAGCAAGGACATGTAGTTTTAACTTTGCTCAGCCTAAGTCTGAGGGAGAAAACCATTCTTAGTTCCATTCTAAATCATCAGTTTTATCTCCTTCTTCAACCAGTGCTCCAGCTCCTAAGTTCAGGGATGGTATTAGAGATAGGGCACTAGGTTCTAAGTCTTAGGGCAGTGTTAGCAATGCTCGAACTAATCCCCTTTGTCAGACTTGTGGTAGGAACCACAAGGGTGTGTGTAGAGCTGGAAGCGATGTTTGTTTTGGATGTGGCAAGCCAGGCCGCAGAGTCAGAAATTTTCCCCAGTCAGGTTATAAGGGTCAGCAGAACCGTTCCTTAGCTTAGTCCGGTTGCCCAAATCAGTAGGGTGTCACTTCCAGTGCTACTAGTGGGCAACACCCAAATCAACTTTATGCTCTCCAGTCCTGATAGGATCAGGAAAATTCTGCTGATGTGGTTACTGGTATGTTACAGATCTTTAACTTTCATGTTTACACTTTGCTAGATCCAAGAGCTTCCTTGTCTTTTGTTACTTCTTATATAGTAGTTGATTTCAGAGTTAGTCCCAAAATTTCTAGTAGATCACTTCTCAGTATCTACCCCAGTGGGTAAAACTATCATAGCCCGATGGGTATATAGAAACTGTCCGATTATGGTTTCTTAGAAAATCACTTCAGCAGACTTAGTCGAATTAGAGATGACTGATTTTGATGTCATTCTCGGCATGGATTGGCTTCATTCCTTATATTCCACAGTCGACTGCAGAAACAAAGTTATCCAATTTCAGTTTCTGAATGAACATGTCCTAGAATGGAGGGGTAGTACTTCAGCTTTCTGAGGTCAGCTTGTTTCCTACCTTCGAGCATGGAAAATGATATCTAAGGGATGTGTCTATCATCTTGTTTGAGTTAAGTACACTAGTTCCAAAACTCCCAGTATTGAATCAATCCTAGTCGTGAATGAATATTCAGATATCTTTCCTGAAGATCTTCTAGGCATTCCTCTCGAAAGGGAAATAGTCTTGGGTATTGATCTCCTTCCAGATATTCAGCCTATATATATTTTTTCATATATAATGGCACCAGCAGAACTCAGAAAATTGAAGGATATCCTAGATAGGGGATTCATCAGACCTAGTGTATCCCCATGGGGTGCACCAGTCTTATTCGTGCAAAAGAAAAATAATTCTCTCAGAATGTGTATAGACTACTATCAACTCAATAAAGTCACAGTCAAGAACAAGTATCTGCTTTCCAGAATTGATGACTTAGTTGATCAACTTTAGGGTGCCAGCTACTTTTCTAAGATAGACCTTAGATCAGGCTATCATCAGCTCAGAGTCAGAGAATGTGACATTCTGAAAATAGTTTTTCATACTCGGTATGGTCACTTCGAATTCTTAGTTATGTCCTTTGGTCTTACCAATACCCCAGTAGCTTTCATGGACTTGATGAACCGTGTGTTCAAGCAGTACTTGTACATGTTCATCATAGTCTTCATAGATGACGTCCTTGTTTATTCCTGCAGTGAGCGTGATTATGCAGACCATCTCAGAATAGTATTCCAGACTCTTAGAAATCATCAGTTGTTCGCCAAATTCAGTATGTACAAATTTTGGCTAAGGTCGGTAGAATTCCTTGGTCATATTATTTTTATGATGGCATTAGGGTCGATTCTCAAAAGACCAAAGAAGTAAGAAACTTTCCTCGCCCTATCTCTCCATCAAATATCAGGTGTTTCTTGGGTTTGGATGGCTATTATCGATGGTTTGTTGAGGGATTTTATTTTATTGCATCCCCTATGTCTAGATTTACTCAGAAGAAAGTCAAGTTTTAGTGGTCAAATCCTTGCAAGAAGACTTTTCAAGAGTTGAAGACTCGACTCACCTAAGCTCCAGTTTTGGCTCTTCCAGATGGTTATGATGGGTTCGTAGTGTATTGTGATGCATACAGAGTAGGTTTGGGTTGTGTCCTCATGTATCATGGCAAGGTCATAGCCTATGCCTCCAGACAACTTAAACCCCATGGTAAGAAGAAGTTAGCTCAGGAAGTCCATCAGCTTTCCCGACTAGGTGTCCGCCTAGTTGATTCTTCAGAGGGTAATATATGGGTTCAAAATAGTTCAGAATCATCTCTAGTTTCCGAGATGAAAGAAAAGAAAGATAAATATCCCAGTCTAGTCAAGTTGAAAAAGTCAGTTAAGGATTAGAAAGTAGAGGTTTTCTCCCAAGCGGGAGATGGTGTTCAGCATTGTTAGGGTCGTTTGTGTGTTCTAGGTGTAGATGACTTAAGGCAGAAAATTCTTTCAGAAACGCATGGTGCACATTACTCTATTTATCCAGGGGCCACAAAAATGTACCGCGACTTGTGGGAGGTCTATTGGTGGAGTAGGATGAAGAGAGATCTTGTAGTATTTATGGCTAAGTACTCTACATGTTAGCAAGTTAAGATTGAGAATCAGAAGCCTAGTGGGTCCATGCAGGAGTTTAGTATTCCTACTTGGAAGTGGGAAGAAGTGAACGTGGACTTTGTGATGGGTTTACCTCGTACTCGTCGCCAACATAATTTTGTTTGGGTCATTGTAGACAGGATGACTAAATCAGCTTATTTCCTTCCAATCCATACCTCTTATTCAGCCGAGGTTTATGCCAGACTCTATATTAGGGAGTTGGTCAGATTGCACAGTGTTCCATTATCTATTATCTCAGACAGAGGTACCCAGTTCACCTCTCATTTCTGGAAAGCATTCCAAAAGGGTCTTGGTACCCAAGTTCATCTCAGTACAGCCTTCCATCCCCATACAGATGGTTAAGCAGAAAGGACTATTCAGACTTTACAAGACATTCTAAGGGCATGTGTAATTGATTTTAAGGGTAGTTGGGATGACCACTTGCCTTTGATTGAGTTTGCATATAACAATAGCTATCATTCCAGTATTTGGATGTCTCTATTTGAAGATCTTTATGGTAGGAGATATAGGTCTCCAGTTGGTTGGTTCAAAGTTATTCAGGCCTCAATTATAGGGCCTGACTTAGTATTCGATGCTTTAGAAAAAGTCCAGTTGATCAGAGAAAGACTTTGGGCTGATCAGAGCCGACAGAAGTCTTATGCAGATGTGCGCAGAAGGGATCTCGAGTTTGAGATTGGTGATTATGTCTATCTAAAGATCTCTCCCATGAAGGGAGTGAAGTAATTCGGCAATAAGGGAAAGCTTAGTCCCCGATATATCGGTCCCTTCAAAATTCTCAGTCATTTTGGTAAGGTAGCTTATGAGCTTGAGTTGCCTTCAGATCTGGCCTCAGTTCTTCCAATCTTCCATGTCTCTTTGTTCAAGAAGTGAATAGGTGACCCGACAGTCGTAGTCCCTATTCAGAGCATAGATGTTCAGAACAGCCTTTCTTATGAAGAGATTCCAGTCAAAATCCTAGACTATCAGACTCACAGACTGAGGAACAAAGAAGTCCCTTTAGTAAAAGTTTTGTGGCAAAATCAGTCTATTGAGGGAGCTACTTGGGAAGAAGAAGCAGATATACGAACTAAGTACCCTCACCTCTTCTCTACTAACTTAGATCTATCTCATGGTAACACTTCTTCTTAAGCTTTTCAGTTTCATGTTCAGGTTTCAGTTACAAGCTTGGTATCTATTTCATGTTCAGAATTCCATAATAAACTTGTTATTAAATACCATTGCATATTCAATCATTCATTCATGTATCAGTTCAGTCAAGTAATCATGCATCAGTTATGCATTCTCATTGTGAGAAACTTAGTTACTCAGAATACTCAGTCATGCATTCAGGAATCTGTTACTCAAGCATCAAATATGCATGTTCAGTATGATATATATTTAGTTTATCAGTCATGTTAGTCATGTATTTATCTTTCAGTCATTCATGTTTAGGATGTACTTTAATCTACCATTTCTCCCCTCTCAATTAGTCTCATTCGAGGGAGAATGTTTCCAAGGGAGAGATATTGTAATACCCCAAACATTTTTTAAGTCAAATCTAGTCTCCAGAAGATCTAGTGATGACTTCTTAAATGATTAATGTTTAAATCAGTTAGAATTTCCCCAATTTCGACTTTTCATCATGTGAAAATTGAATTATCTTTCAAACAATACCAATTTCGTCCAAATCTGGTATCGTAGTAGAAAGTTATGGATGTTTTACTGAGAGGTGTTAGAACCGCCAAGGTGCGACGGGCAGGTTGACGGACCGTCGCCTAAACTGTCGCAGCTAAGGCAGTAAGTCAATCTTTTGACTAAGGTGAGATGAACAGGTTGATAAACCATCAAGATAGTGACGGACTGTCGCCGAAGCCATCGCTACTAAGGAAGTGAGTCCCTATTCTGGGCCAAGTGCAATGGTCAGAATGATGAACCGTCACACGATCCGTCGCAAACCTCGTTCAACAATTTAAAACCATTTTTTAAAGGGTATTTGGGTTTTTTTCCACCTATTTTAACCCCTAATTATACCACACAATAGCTTATAACTTCATTATTCATTCACAACATCCAATTAGGGTTTCTCTCAAAGATCAATCCCCAAGAACAATAAACCCTAGGTGCTTAATTCCAAGTCAATAATTTAAGATTTCCTCCACAAATATTTAAGAAATCATCCACCCAGGTATGTCAAGTGTTCATTCATGGATTTCTTTTGTCTATGAAGCCCAAGAATCCAATTATAAATTATAAATTATGATGTTTATGTTGTGGATTGATTACGATCATATTGATGTTGTGTATGATAACCAAGTTGGAATCGTTAAATGTGCTTTCATTAATTTATGCTAGCATGTGGATTGAAATTTACTAAATTGTATTGATTTATGCAACCATGATGAATTAGTTTAAAGTCCACGCCTAAGCTTATAGTTATGCATGCAAAGAGTTTGATAAAATGCCTTAGAGAATAGGAAACATGCCTTATGACTCAATTATGACCAAAATGATAAACCTATATTTCACCCTTAAGTTCAAATGACTCTCATGTTATTGTTATGCTTTATGATGGATTGATGTAATGCTCATGAGATTAGGCTTATGAAATTATGACATGTTTACATGCACTTCTATTCATGTGTGAGCTTATGGCATGCAAATACTACATGAATATCCCCAATGATTGTACTATGAATTGTTGACTATGGTCATGTGTCAAGAAGTGTCATGTCTTGTCAGTTTTATGCTATCGAGTCCTGGGGGTACTTGTACCCGACAATTTAGCTGTGTGTCTAGAGCCAGTGTCATGTTTTTAAGATACTCTCAGTCAAGCCATGTTCAGTAGAATTCAGTCAGTCTCATGACTCAGGAAAACTCCGTAATCTCAGTAATCTCAGCTAGTTATTAGATCTCAGTGATACTTTGTCAGTTAACAAAACTCAGTAAAATTTGTCCAGTCAGTTCAGTATAATTAATTCAGTGTCTAATCAGATGGGAGTAAGATTCAGCACCGAGTGAGCCCAAGGATGGGAACTCACCTGCGAGTAAAGGGTGTGATTCTTAGAAGCAATCCTTGTGGTCGAGAACTACATAGCCAGTGTAGGTTGAGATATCTAACCTATTAGATGAGGGTTGATAAGGTGGCTTAACCTGCTAGATGAGGATCCCACTGTTCTCCTTAGAGTACTCATTAGATGAGGGATCACTTACAACTTGTCTTTACTAGTGGCGCGATACTGACACCCTTCTAATTGGGGTTATAGATTGGACCCCAACTTAGCTATATTACTTTATTTGGGGCATGTTGGTTAGATGAATACTTCCCACAGTTACAGTCTCAGTCTCAGTCTCAGTAATAGAACTCAGATAGTTCTACAGAATTCAGGATTGTCAGATACAGTCACCGACTTTAGAATGGAACTCAGCTAGTTCCACCAGAAATAAGACCACCAGACACAGTCATTCGGATAATAGTACAGTAGTTATACAAAACCTATGTTATCAATATTCAGATTCAGTGATGTCTTGATCTCAGATACAGTTCACATGTTCATGCATGTATTCTCACGTTCATGTTATTCGGTATGCTAGTATTGTTCATCCATATGAACCCTTGCATTCAGCCTACCTCACTTGCATACTAGTACATTCAATCATACTGACGTATTTGCGCTATGGTGTTTTATACTATAGGTTCAGAAGCACGAGCTCTAGAGCATCAATAGCATTCCAGTCTTAGCAGTCAGAGTTAGCAGTGAGTCCTCATCTTTCGAGGACATGATAATTACTTTATTATGTCATTACTTAGTTTATTTTAGTAGTTGGAGTTAGTTGGGGGCATATCCCATCAACTCCTTATTCAGATAGTTCAGTTTTAGAGGCTTTCAGACTATAGTGTATTCAGATAGTTTATTTTTGTTCGTGTTTTGGTATTGATATATCATACTCTCAGATAGTATGTTTTATCCATTTTGAACCTTATGGCATGTTTCATTCTATTATTTTCACATTTTACATGATGTCATACAGTATACAGGTAAAACTATCAGTCATGGGTTAACTTGTGGTCCTTCGGGGTCATGAGCACCGTGTAGCATTCCAAGTACTAGATTCAGGGCGTTATAGGTTTTTGTCTTATTTAGCTTATTTCGGTGATACTAGTGTTGTGTTATCTTTTCCTATGAATTCTAGTTTAGTTGTTAATAAGTTCATGGATGTGTTTCTTATGGATTTACTTTGTATACTTCCAAACCGTGATATTCATTTTGCTATCCATATGGATCCAACACCAAGACCATTTCTGTCCCTCCCTATAAGATGGCCCCAATTAATTTAAAGGAGTAATTGCAAGATTTTTTGAGTAAAAGGTTTATTATACCTAACATATCCCCTTGGTGTGTTCCTATCTTATTTGTGAAAAAAATAATCATTTTATGCATATGTGTAGTGATTCTTTTGACCCAAGAGTAGCCTTTAACCTTGGAGATTCAGTCTTAAGCTAAATAGATGTTTAGGCTTAATATTTTAACACTTGGGTGTGTGTTAGATTTTCTTGATTATAGTCCTTTCTTGCTATAACAGATTCAAGCTCACAAGTTTGATAATGATAGTTTGAGGCTGATTCGGGATACGGTAATGAGTGGTAAAGATATGGAAGCTTTTCTTGATTTTGATGGTGTATTGAGGATTGGTGTATGAATTTTTATGTCGAGTCAGAGATTAGGTAAGATGGATATTGGAGGAGGCTCATTTCTATAGGTATTGTATCCACCTAATTGTGAACAAGATGTATTGTGATTTGAAGAAGCTTTACTGGTGGGGTAGTATGAAGAAGGATATAGCAGATTTTATAGCTCATTGCTTTTATTGTCAGCAAGTGAAGTTCGAGCATCAAAGACCAGGTGGTTCGATTTGGAGGTTTTTCATTCTTGAGTGGAAATGGGAGTGAACCACTATTGATTTCATAAATGGGTTGCATTGTATTTCCTGGGGTTCTGACAGTACTTGGGTCATCATGGAACGATTGATCAAATCAACCCATTTCATTCCAATTCATATTTCCTTTTATGTTGAAAGGTTCGTCCCATATCTATGTCATGAGATAGTTTGCTTTCATGGGGTACCCATGTCAATTATTTTAAACAGAAGCTCACTGTTCATTTCTAGTTTCTGCCGGACTTTTTAGGAGGAGTTAGGTACTCGGGATGACCTTAACACAACCTTCCACCCCAGACTGATAGTTAGTTAGAGTAGATTATTTAGGATTTTAAGGATATAATCTGCACATGTGTTACGAATTTTGGTGTCAATAGGAGTAACATTTGGCTTTAGCTAAGTTTGCTTATAATTATAGCTATCATTTGAGTATTGAGATGGCCCCTTTCGAGGAATTGAATGGTAAGCATTTTTTATCCCCTATTAGTTGGTTTGAGACTTCAGAGGTTATACCCCGTGAAACTAATTTTGTTCATGAGTTGTAAGATAGAATTTTGGCCATCTAGGATAGACTCTGAGTAGCTCAGAGTAGGCAAAAGATTTATGCAGACCATAATTGTTGTGCCTTGAAATTTGATATCAGTGATAGTGACTTCCTTCATGTACCATTAATGAAGGATGTGGTGAGGTTTGGGAAGTGGTACAAGCTTAGCCCCAGGCACACTGGACATTTTGAGATATCATCAGACAGTTAGGGATGTTTCTTATGAGTTGGCCTTTCTTTCAGACTTTTTAGCCATTTATCCAGTTTTTTCATGTATCTATGCTTTGACTCTATATTATCAATGAGTCTCATGTGCTTCGTTGGGACTCGATTCAGTTGGATGAGAAATTGACTTTTGTTGAGAAACAAGTGTCCATTTTAGCCAGAGATGTGAGATGATTGCATTCTAGAGAATTTTTTGTAGTTAAGGTTTAGTGGATATATCATTTTGTTAGAAGGCTACTTAGGAGGTCGAGTCTGATATGCATAGTATTTATCCTTAGCTCTTTACCAATTCAGGTATTTTCTTTCCTTTAGTATGAGGATGAACTATATTTTCAGTGATCGATGTTGTAATGACCTTAGATGTTGAATTTCCCATTTATATGTAATTTGACCATTTTGTCCTTCCTCATAGTTTCTACATGTTTATATTGAGGTTTTGGGATGGTTGGTAATATTTCTGAGGCAATGAAGAACGAGTTGTGTGAGTTTATGGTTTTTGGAAACTTGAGAAGCCAAATAATTGACTTTGGTCAACACTTATTGTTTTAAGTATTAGATGGAAAAACAGGTTGCCCAGTATATCCAAAATGGTAGCTCGATTAGATATATTTTGTAACCTTTATATCTCATTTTGATCCTTCATTTGAAAAATAGTGAAATAGGTTCTCGGTGGTTAATTTTGTGAAAATGACCTTTTATTGATAATATGAATCATCATTGAGTCCAAAACATCAAAATTAGCCTTGCAGCATATTTGGTATGTCTTGGTGAGATGCTAACCAAATCTCGAGGTCAAATTAAAATTGTTCGGCTTGCACCAAAATTAGCATAAGCTAATATCTAGTGCAACCACTTAAGCAGCCAAGGTCCGCTTAAGCAACAACCACTTTAGCGGCCAGGCATCACTTAAGTGGTAGTTGCTTTATGGGCCTAGTACCACTTTAGTGGTAGAAGCTAAAGCGATAATAACTATATATAACATCCCTATCTTGAATTTTCTTCCATTTGGCTTTCTTTTAATGTATATATACTATGTTTGAATATTGTTCCAAGGCTGTATGCAAGGGGCAGGCACCGTGTTGAGCAATTTAGACTAGAATTTCAGTGTCTCAAGGTAGGTGATGTCTTACCTTCTTTCAAATTGAGTTAGGTAGTTAATGCATAAGTAAAGCATGCTATGAGTTAGGAAAAATAAATATAGGGTTTATATTTTGAGATTATATATATTATCGCATGCCCATGTGAGGGATTATATGTTGTTGATGTTGACTTGTGACATCTGATATTATGTGTTGCCCGTGTAGGGGCTCTATTTGACATCATTGACTTAATTTGTACATCTGAATGAGTTCATTCTAGCTATGATGCATGTGCGGGGGTTTATTTTACTAATTCAGGCCTTAGTTTCGCATTTGTTGCCTTCATCTGGATAGATTACCCAAGTTAGGTGTTGATATGATATTATTGAGGTAATGTATGGATATTTATTTTGATGATGCCTAATTGGAGTTGAAAATCATGAATTATTAACTTATTGAGTTGATTTCTGGGCTCACTTGAATACATATTCCTTGTTGGATTGAGTGGATATTATCATTTGAGTTGATTCTGAGCATTAAATCCTCATTCCATACATATACATTCATGAGATAATAGTACCACTAGGAAACACTGGTTTTGAAATTATATGAGACACCTTTACAAGAACCTTTTCTATAAACATGAGCAGGAGAGGAGAGTTGAGATTAAGAATGAAAAAAGAGATACACTATATGTGTCGCAAACCCTCCCTGGGTCCTTCCTAATAGCTGCGAGCTCGGTGGGTGTATATGAAAAGTCATGAAGTGGTTTTCACCATTCACTCCATCCACATTGTGTTGCATTGCATACATATCTTTCTTGTTATCGTATTTTTCTTTGAATTGTGTGTGGTTTTTTGTGCGGTTACCTCCTTTGTATCTGTGTTGTTACAAATTTCTTATATATATATATTTATATTAGAACTATAGTGGAGATGGTGTGAGCCACCATTTAGTACCTTTCTATTTATAGGTGACGTGCTCATAGTACATTTTACTTATTTTATTTTCTACTTTACTCAGTCGGCCTATGATATCTATCGAGTATAAGTGGGCAGTACTGACTCCTACTGTGCTCTTTTAATGCAGATCTTTTTATGAATATGACTCAAAGAGGCTGATTGGTACGGTGGAGTTGGTGACATTTTGACGTACTGGCCACTGAAGGCTTATCAGAGTTGACTCCAATCCTTTTCTATCTATGAGTTGTCTTTATTCCTACTTCGAAGATAGACTATATATTGTCAGTTCTGAATATTGTATTAATAGAGGCTCTTATGTTGTGACACCAGATTTTGGGATTAGATGTAATGGATTTCTATTGTCTTTACTTCGTTCTAGTAGTCTTGCATGTGTGTTTATTACTGTATTTGTGTATTCCTTTATGAGTTTGGATGATTGACTTACTTATTAAGGTTTAGCCGTGATATGTGCTATCATCACCTAGTTTTTGGGTAGTAACATGGTGGCATATGTCAAGAGCCTCTAATACAATCTAGAATAGTACTGCAAATACATCTGTCTTTGAAAGTAAGTAATGACATAAAAGAAATAAGAAGAGGTCAAAAAGTCAGCCCCAAACTCTAGAGTACAACAGTACCTCGATGATCCAACTAATGTCGCGCGAACTCAAATGTTGGTGTCGTACTCGGATCTGGATATGCACCAAAAGGGCATAGTAGGGATGAGTGGTACCAGCATCTCATGAATGTATATGTATGGAATGAGGATATGATGATCAAAATAAGTCCAAAATGAGGATATATAATCCAATCAACACGTAAGTATAAATAGGTGAGCCCCTAAATCAACTCAATATGTCCATAATTCATGATTATCAACTCCAATTAGGTACCATCAGAATAAATGTGCATACAAGACATCATTAATATCATATCAGCCCATTACTTGGGTATTCTATAATGATAAAAGCAACTAATTCTCAAATAAGGCCTATATTATCAAATTAATCCCCCACACGGGTAATATATCTAGAATGAAGGCATATAAATGCACATATAAGGCCAATGATATCAAATAAATCCCCCGCATAGGTAACACACAATATCAGATATCAAAAGTCAACAACAACAACATATAAGCCCCCACATGGGCACACAATAGTATAAATAGTATAAACTTCATAGCTATTTTCCCCAACCCGTAGCATTCTTTACTTATTCATTAACTACATGGTTCAATTGAAAAGAAGCTAAGCCATAACCTACCTCAAAACGACGAAAACCCTATCTAAAGTGCATCAACATGGAGCCTTGCCTTCATGAACGGTCTTAAAACCAACTACAACATTCAAATATAGCATTTGCATGGTAATAGAAAGCTAACGTGCCTAATTTTCCCATATTTGGGTTGCCCAATTTTCCACTAGTATTTTTGAAGATAAAGTCAATGGGAAATAGTGGATTAAGAGTTTTGAAGTTACCCACATGAAAATCAATGTAGAAACCCTCAAAAATTGTCTTTTCTCAAGCTTGGAGGTCTAAAAATGGAGTAAAATCATGGAAATAAAGTATTTATACTATTTAGTAAATAGTACCTCGTGAACGCGGTCAACCCTTTGTGTTCAAAAGGGTCAACACTGACCAAGCCATTAAGTTGGCCTTTGTGTCCATGACCAAACCTTCATATTTGCGAAGGTTGATGAATAAGGCCTTAGTGTTCGTGACAACCTCGTCTCATTCACAATGAAGGACTCCTTTGCCCTTTGCGATTGCAACCAACGCCTTACGATCATGATTAAGGGTGATTTTTTTATCCGTGTTCACGGTTAGAGGCGTGCATTCGCAAAGAAGGATCTATGCACTAAATATCAGTTGTGCATCAACTAATTTTGTAAGGTTTTGAATGTTCTAAATGGACCCTTGAGATTTTTTTGGGACCCAACAAAAATAAACCATATATGATACTAGGCTAATTTCGATGTTTCAAACTTAATAGTGATGTCAGGCTTAATCTCCCAAGTATCCTCCTCAATAGGAAAGTGTCTCTACTGAACCTTAACTATATGAATATCCATAGAATGCAATTGTCTCACGTCATTAGCTAAAATGAAAACTGGCTTCTCAATAAAGTTCAATGTCTTATCCAACTAAACTGAGTCCCAATGAAGAACATGAGATTTATCCAAAATATAGCATCGAAGCATAGATAGATGAAAAAATGGATGAATGGCTAAAAATAGTGGAGGTAAGGTCAATTCATAAGCAACCTCCTCAATTGTCTAAAGAATCTCAAAAGGTTCAATATACGCGGAGCTAATCTTACCCCTCTCCCCAAACCTCATCACGCCATTCACAGGTGACACATAAAGGAAGAGTTTATCATTAATCCCAAACATCAAGGGACAAAGCCCGCGGTTTGTATAACTCTTTTGCCTACTTTGGGCTGGCCAGAGCCTATCTTAAATCACCCAAATTCAATCCAAAGACTCGTGAAGTAAGTCAGAACCATGTAGTCTAACCTATGAAGTCTTGTGACGACCCGACACGATGTCCTGGTTGCAACGAGCATCTCGAACCATGAAGGCCCGAGCGCCCTTCTCTATATGGAAATCATGCACGCTATTCATATACTATAAATACATGCGGAAAAGATAATAAAGACAGAAACATGGTCAATCACTTATTTCAACTGAATAGTACGTTATTTGAGTTTATAACCTTCATAAACATACGACACCAGTCAGCGAAATCTCTAACAATGTGAAAATCAATATCTGTCTAAAGACAGGGACAAGGACCCAGTCGGACCAAAACAAAATGAAACAACAATGTTGTAAAATCAGGCCTTCCGAAATAAAGGAGGCTCACCAACTGCACACTTCTGTCTGAGAAATCTATGGCTTAGCGAAACCCCTGGACTGAGCCTCGGACCCTAAAATATAGGGGGTTAATACAAATGTACTGGTACATAGAGCAATCCAAAATAATGTACTTTTATATATAACATAAGTGAGAGTATTTCATAAAATGTTATGCATGAAATAATTAAAAACACATGAGCAATCTCAAATAATCTTAAAACAATTCTGTAGATGCAATTCTTTTCTTTGTTTTTACTTCTGAGCTAGGTAGTACGCACTAAAGTCTGATATTCCATGGGCTATATGGAATTCATCCTTAACTCGGCAGCCAAGCCCCCAACCCAAGTTTGCTGCAAAGGTTAGAGTTTCTGAGTCTGATACACCACAGGGCACTAGGCCAGCGTATAAGCCCTCTTGGGGACGTAATATCCCGTATCGGCAAAACACGGTTTCGGGCAATGAGTTTTCTGAACTCTTGCCTTCTTCGGGTAATCACCTAACATCTCTTAGGACCATTTTTAACCTTTTCTGAAAATGCATATTTAAAACTAAAGTTCTAAAAATCTAAGTGAAATCTGACTTTTGTTCTGTTCTGAATCTGTTATGGCATCGTCTGATTTGGTATCATCATACGAAGACTTGCAAGTTGTATCTCTAAGCCATACATTATCATGTTACAGTCTTCTTTTTCAAAACATTGTTTTCAGACCACCAAACTAGTCAAACAATATAAGAGGATGTGTATAATGAAATTCATGAAAACATAGGCAAAGATCCGCAATTCAATTCACAGACACGTGGTGGTCAAGTATTTTATAACAAACAATGAAATATCTTTAACTCATCACTTTCATTTATGTTATTAAGAAAAACGCCTTTTCTTCAAGTCATCACCAAAAACCTAGTGAATAAACAATAGTAAAGGAATTTAGATCAGGATTCTCAGTATAAAATTGGATAATTCATAACAAGAGAGGGAGTATAAATCTACATGCTCTCAATTCAATTTTCAAATCTCAAACCACATGAATACATATATATATGCCAAAAATCAAATTTAAGGGGGAGGCCTCAAGAGCAAAACATTATTATCAAGGAGGGTTCAGAATGCATAATTGTAAATATAAATTCAAAACCCTTTTTGTAAATTCATGATTTCTCAACCTTTAAACATGATTAAAATGATTTCACCATGCCCATGTAGTTTAGGAAAACCCAACGTACCTTAGATCACTTAGTATGGGGAATGGAACCTAACCCTTGACTTGTTTCTTAAAAAAAAACTCTTGAACTTAAGGATGAATTCTTGATCTTTGGGAGGGGAATTAGGGTTTGTTTCTTGATAAATTTGAGTAGATTTGGGTATTTTATGACCTAAAAATGTTTTAGTCAATTGGTTACACGACTTGGGATTATAGGGAAAAAATGAGATTTCCCCTCAAGTTTTAAAACGTTCAGCCGTACCCGGCTCTTACCCAGCAACACGACGCAACAAGAGGTCTGACGCGACAACAATCGTGGCGTGTTGACATCGCGTCGGCCTTATGTTTTCAAAATCCAAAAAAACCCCATCCCAAGTCTAAAAAATTCTAAACTCCCCCGAGACAACCCCTTTACACTCCTTAACATGAATCAACTTAAAAATCCACATCTCAAGGTCAAAAAGGTCGATCTAGAAATCATTAAAGTTTAAGATCTTAAGATAAGGCTAAGTCATTTCAACACTTAGAAAATTTTCAGAGAGTTAGATCTTTAAGCATGCTACCAAGCGAGGTATTAAGTCAAGAATGCTACGGGGCGTTACATTATCCCACCTTAGGGTCATTCATCCTCAAATGATGGCTCAAAACACAAACAAGCACGACTTCAAGCACACTAAGGAAAATATAAAGAGAGTAGTATATAATGTATACCTTCTATGTAGTCATCCTCAGTCTCAAAGATAGTTGGGTATCTAGTTCGCATGTCATCTTCTGACTCATAACTAGTTTCCTCAGAAAAGACCGCCAAAACTGCAAAGAGAATTGTGTACCTCAATCAGATATAATGGACACCGGTGCCCCATGTAAGCAAACTATTTGCTCAATGTAAGCTTATCATAATCATATCCCGAATAGTTAGTTTTCACAGGCAGAAAGTGAGCTGACTTGGTCATCCAGTCTACAATCACCCAAATAAAGTCATATTAGTTTTGGGACCTCGGAAGCCTCGTGATGAAATCCATAAGCATTTCCCATTTCCACATTTGCAAGACTATCTCTTGGGAAGTACCACCTAGCCTCAAATGTTCCACTTTGACTTGTTGACAATTCAAACACTTAGACACAAAGTTAGCAACATCTATTTTCATATTGTTCCACCAGTAAATAGCCTTAAGGTCATCATACATTTTAGTAGAGCCTGGGTGTACAACATACCTCGAAGTGTGGGCTTCATCGAGAATTCTTTCTCGCAACCCATCTACATCCGGCACACAAAGCCTACCTTAATACCTGAAAATCCCATCACCGCCAATTTTAAATGCCAGCACCTTCTTTTAACCCACATCATTCTTAATCTGCAGCAAGATAGGGTCTTCGGCCTGTTTTTCCTTAACTTTAGGACATAGGGAAGATTTAGCTTCTCATGAACAATTACTCCTCCATCTTTGGAATCCAGAAGTCAAACCCCTAGATTTGCAAACCGGTGAATATCTTTCACCGTCTCTCTTTTTCCTTTCTCAGCATGAGAAAGACTGCCCATTGACAACCCACTGAGGGCATCAGCCACCACGTTTTCCTTGCTCGGATGATAGTGCAGGCTTATATTATAATTCTTCAACAGTTCCAACCACCGTCTTTGCCTAAGATTCAATTCTTTCTGTATGAAAACATACTGCAAACTTTTGTGATCAGTGAATATATCTCCATGCACCCCATAAAGATAATACCGCCAGATTTTAAGTGCAAACACCACGGCTGCTAACTCTAAGTCATGAGTGGGATAATTTTTTTTGTGTACCTTCCACTGCCTAGATGCATTAGCCACCACTTTACCATGTTGCATAAGCACACACCCAAGTCCCACCTGAGATGCATCACAATACACAACAAAACCTTCTATACCATCTGGGAGAGTCAAAACTGGCATGGTAGTCAACTTATCTTTTAGTTTCTCAAAACTATTTTCACATGAATCCAACCACAAAAATTCTGCCTTTTTCTGAGTCAATTTGGTAAGGGAGCATCTATGGAGGAAAAACATTCTACAATTCTTCTGTAATACCCTACCAAACTTAAGAAGCTCTGGATATCGATTGGAGTCGTGGGTCTGGGCCATTTTCTCATAGCCTCAACCTTGGGTTTCAACTTTGATCCCCTCACTAGAAATAATGTTCCCTAAGGAAGCAATAGCACTAAGCCAGAATTCATATTCAGAAAACTTTCATATAACTTATGATCTTTGATGGTTTGGAGTATGATTCAGAGGTGGTTAGCATAATCCTTCTTATCTTAGGATAAACCAAGATGTCATCAATAAAGACGATGACGAACATATCTAGAAACTGATGAAATGCCATATTCATTAGGTCCATGAAAGCTGAGGGGGCATTAGTTAATCCGAAGGACGTGACTAAAAATTCATAATGACCATATTGAGTTCAAAATGTTGTTTTGAAAATATCAGCCTCCCGAACGTTCAACTAATGATACCCCAAATAGAGGTCTATTTGGAGAAATATTTGGCACCCTAAAGTTGGTCAAAAAGATCATCAATTCTTAGAAAAGGGTATTTGTTTTTAACAGTGACCTTATTCAGCTGACGGTAGTCTATACACATACGGAGGGAACCATCTTTGTTATGTACAAAGAGTATAGGTGCACCCTAGGGAGAAACACTAGGACGGATGAAGCCCTTGTCAACATCTTTTAACTGTTCGTTTAACTCTTTCAATTCTACAGGAGTCATTCTGTATGGCGAGATAGAAATAGGATGCGTGTCTGGCAATAAATCAATGCTGAAATCTATCTCCCTTTCGAGTGGGATCCCCGGGAGATCATTAGGAAAAACTTTTGGGAATTCATTAACTACAGGGAAAGATCGGAGAAAAGGACTTTCAGTATTAGAATCTTTTACCTAAATCAGATGATACAGACAACCCTTAGATATAAGTTTACGATCTTTGAGATAAGAGATGAATTTCCCCTTAAGTGCTCAAGAATACCCCTCCCACTCTATCACAGGTTTATTTGGAAAAAAGAAGGTGACTTTTTGGGTTCTACAGTCTAGTGTGGCATAAGATGAGTTGAGCCAATCCATCCCCAAAATAGCATAATCATATCAAGCTCTAATAGGTCAGCCAAGGTATCTCGGGTACAAATGGACACAATACAGTCTCTATACACCCTCCTAGACATAATAAAGTCACCAGAAGGGGTGGAAATAGAGAAAGGTTTTGAAATAACTTCAGGCTCAAACCCAAAACTAATTACAATATATGAGGTCACATTAGACAAAGGAGACCCGAGATCAAGTGACACATACACATCAAGGGAGAAATTTATAACGTACCCATGACTACATTTGGTGAAGCCTCTGCATCTTGGCAATTTGACAAAGCATACAATCGGTTGTGACCGCCTCCGGTAGCTGAAGTAGTATACTTAGGTGATGGTGGTGGTGTTGTGGAATTTGGTTGAGACCTGGCACCACCAAAGTTCCTTCTGGCGGAAGGACAATCTCTATGAAAATGGCTTGACTGACCACAAGTATAGCACACCAAGCTGTCCAACAGACACTTTCCTGGGTGATGCTTACCGTAAGTCCCACATCATGGAAATGATCGAGGTGGTAGAGCTACACTGTGTAACAACCCGATTTTCTTGAACCGGAATGTCACACGGTGCTCATGATCCCAAAGGACCACAAGCTAAGCCTCTACTGATATCTGTACTTGAGCACTGTATAATATCTATAACAAATGTAGAAAAACTGGCAGAAACTGGCCATAAGGTTCAAAACATCTAAAATACTCAAAACTAAAAATTGAATACTGATACATCTGTCTGAAAAGCCTCTAAACTGTCTAAATTGTGGAGTTGATGGGACATGTCCCCAACTAACTCTGTCTACTGAAAATAAACAAAATTTAATGCAGTAATAAAATAAGGATCATCCACAAATGAAGAAGACTCACGCTACGTCTACTGCTGCTGAGTGGGACTGAGCTTCTAGGGGTACTCTAGATCTCGTGCCTCTAAACCTATGGTGTCAAATAAAACACCATAGCACAAATGTATCAGTACGGGAATGTACTGAGTATGAAGATGAGGTAAGGTTAAATACAAGGGCTTATGCATGAACAATTACTTATCTGAATAATCATAAGAATACTAAATAAGGACATATGCGTGAATGCACAAACCATAACTGAAAACATCGCAACTCGAAATACTAAAACTCAGATACTGCTTTACTAACATCTGAACTCACTACTAATGCTGAGATACTATAACTAAATCTTCTGATATTGATAACTGAGTACTAAAGTTGAGATCAGTACTATCTAGTAAGTGATCTCAGAAAATAATGATACTGAAGTTGATTAACTGAATCTACTCATATCAATGACTGAATTTTGAGCTTACTACTCTTGACTGACTGAATCTGAGATCGAACCTCTCTAACGGATGATCCCTGAATCTACTATCAATGATAAGAAATGATTATGTCTGAGATCAAACCTATCTAGCAAAAGATCTCTCAATCTGATAATGAGAATACTCAACTGAATCTGAGACAGAGATCAAGCCTATCTAACGGGTGATCTCTGGATTTGATAATACTAATACTGAATAACTTTATGTGAGACCATGCCTATCTAGCGGGTGGTCCATGAATCAATGGAACTATCTGAGTTCCTTACTGAGATAGATGACGGTATCTGACAGTCCTTATTTCTGAGTTCTACTCTGAAGATTGATACTGAAACTGTAACTGTGGGAGTGCTCACTTAACCGACATGCCCTAAATCTGAACTGGTGGGGTCCAACCTGTAACCCCAGCTGGAAGGGTATCAATACCGTGCCATGGGTAATAACCTTAACTCTGGTCAAGCCTCTCTAACGGGTGACCCTCACAGAAAGTCAAGACTAAGGAAGTATAATAGTCAAGCCTTTTCCTAACGGGTGACATCTGCATCCTGCACTGGCTACGCAGTTCTGTAGTTCAGGGATTTCTCCTAACGATTCTGCCTATCTAATGGGGAGTTGTCATCCCTGCACTCGCTCGATGCTAGCTCTTACTCCCAACTGAAAGACACTGAACTAATTCTTAACTGAACTTAAACTGAGTTGAATCTGTTACTGATCATATTTCTCGAATGATCTGACTGAGTTACGCTGAATTTACTTGGTTCCATATCTGACGGAATACTACTAAATCTCGTTATCTGACTGCATGATACTGAGTTCCAAATTGAACACTTGAATACTACTAGGTCTGAGTTGAGTACTGAAATGATGCTAGACTACTAACGATATTGAGATTACTGAGATTTCTAAGATTTCTTAAGTTTTGTATCTGTCTGAGAGTACAGAGTTCTATAACTCACTGAGTTCTAAGAATTGTGGCTTAACTGAGATTATCGAGAAAACTGACACGGGCTCTAGACTGCATCTAATTTGTCGGGTATAAATACCCCCAGGACTCGATAACATAAAAGTAAAACATAGCCATTCTTGAATAATCAAGATCATGGACATTCATTCACAACCACAATAACTAAAGCATCTCTTCAAGCATTTAGAAATCATAAACATGTGATAGTATAGGGAGACATGCTATTGGCTCATACTCCATTCAACAAGGTCTTGCATCAAATACTTAGCATGTATTAAAGTCTTAGCATGTATCGAAGAGAACATAATTGGGGAATTTCATGCTATCATGTCACAATTCATTCACTAAGGATTTTCAACAAACACTTGGCATGCATGGGATTGCACACAATTAGGAATTTCTAGTCAACATGCTATAATGGCTCTAATTCTTTCACATAAGCATTTTATCAAACATATGGGAAGCATGCTTTGCTTATTCAATAATTTCTAAACTTAATTGACATGAACACATCACTTAAGAAGCAACTAGAAGAGGTTTTATCATGAACATCACATGAATATCACATACTAGGGTCAAATCTTGAAACCTCATAAATAAAGCATGAATTAAAAGCTTAATAATAGCATGAACTCTGATATCAATTCACATGAATCATGAAAACTCATAAACATAAGATCTTTGAAATTTAGAAAAGGGTTCTTGAGCTTCTTGGATGAAAGGGACCGAAGAATCAACATCTGCATACCTTAGTTTCTTGATTCTTGAAAACTTAACGGAGGAATCTTGATGATTCGGGTCTTGATTTAGGAACCCTAGCTTTTGTTCTTGAACAATTTTGAGAGAAAACTAGTATTTTTAGGTTAAATGAGGCCAAATCGTGTGTTAAGGAGTATATATAGGGATAGCAAAATGACTATTTTTGCCCTTGGAATTAGACTGAAAAATCCCAATTTTACATGCTAGCGTGACGCGCCATAATCACGCCAGTTTACTGGAAATTGGACAATTGGGAAACTACTTGATGGCGCGACGTGGTGGAAATTGCGTTGTCACCTTGGTTGCAAACTGGAAAGGCACCACGACGCGGTGGAATCGCGTTGGTACACTGGAAATTGACAACTCTGAAATTAAGCCTTCACGCGATGCGCCATAATCATGGAGGCTTACTGGATTTTGACGATTGCCATTTTGGCTAGCTCTACGACGCGCTAAAGTACTAGGTGGTACACTGTCTTACTAAATGGCTCTAATTCTTTGCCCGAGTGTCAGATTTGTGAGAATTTGGTATCAATGGAAAGCTTATTCAATTTCCCATATGATAAAAAGTCAAAATCTTAAAAAATTCCCATGGAATAAAATATCTTCATCTTTGAATCAAGATCATTAATGTTCTAGAGATGAATTTTAACTAGGAGAAGGATGGGGTATTACACACTGCCTTGGGACTGAGTACCCTCCATCCTCCATCCATTGCTAGATTGAGGGTTGAAGGACCGCTGATCATTTAAAGGTATGGGTGTTGGGGGTGATTGAGTGTTGCTCCAAAAATTCTTTTTAGACCACCTATTACCCCAATTACCACCTTGGTGTTGACTGTCATTCTTGTCTGGAGATCTGGCCCTCTTGGCCTGCTTTTCCTTATCCCTTGCCTCTGCCATCCTTTTCTTCTGCTCTTCTCTTTGTTGCAAATAAATGGACAACTAGAGAAATCCATGTCTCTTTTTAGCATTGCTCCTTTGCATTCCAGTATAAAATCATCCGAGATATTGGATGCAAACTTCCTCGTGCAAGCTTTTATGTTACTCACCAATTCTGGAGCATAACGGTATAACTGGTTGAATTTCAGGGTGTACTCCTTGACACTCATTTCCCTTGTTTCGATTCATGAATTCTTCAGCCTTTGACTCCCTACAATTCCTGGGGAAAGAATCATTCCAGGAAAGCCTCCACAAACTTACCCCACGCATAAGGCTCAGCATCACTACCCTTTGAATCCTCTTATTCATTATACCACTGATTGGCCATATCCTTCAACTAATAAGCCGCCAACTCAACCCCTTCAACCTTATTCACATGCATACCCAGGAAAAATTTCTCTAGTTCTTTAATAAACCCTTGGGGCTCCTCCTCAACCTTTGTACCAGTAAACATCGGTGGGTTTAGCCTCATGAATTGACCAACCCGGGTAACCTTAGATAAACCAGACACAGAACCCACGTCTTCAGATCGAAGGGTCTGAGTATCCACCAGTTATGCAATCATATGGATGGACTTCCAGAACTCATCATTTGAAACATCCCTATGAGGAGGCTGGGGATAGTTAACACCAGTCCGTAGTTCCCAAGGTGGACTAGTCAGAACTAGAGGAGATCCCGGAGTGGCAACAAACTCTAGGGTATGAGATTTATTATGGGTCTGCATCTCATAAGTGGGCATGATCATCTTAGGTGTTTTTTTCATTGGTCCTATGAGGAGGCATGATCAATTTTTTAAAATATAGGGAATCATTGGTTAGAGGACATTCAGACTCTATATTACGGATTAAATCATGAAAGAAAGAGAGAGACATTCCCAAATACCTTGTAGCCTCCTGCTTATAAGTGTGGCGCGCTACATACCCATAAATCAGACTCTACCTAATGCGATATTTCAGACACCCTAGAACCATGAACCATTCTCTAATACCAAGTTTGTCATGACCCGAGCCATGGCCCTGGCCGCGACGAGCATCCCAAACAATGAAGGCCCGAGCACCCATCTCTATCTTGTAATAATGCACACCATTCATATACTATAAAGATATGCAGAAAAGATAATAAGGACGAAAACATAGTCAATCATTTAGTTCAACTGAACAGTACGTCATTTGAGTTCATAACCTTTAAAAAGATACGATACCAGTCTGCAAAATCTCTAACAATGTGAAAATCATATTTGTATAAAGACTGGGACAAGGCCCCCTATCGGACCAAAACAAAATGAAATAACAATGTTCTAAAAACAGGCCTTCCAAAATAAGGGTGGCTCACCAGCTGCACACTTCTGTCTGAGAAATCTACGTCTTACCGGGACCCCTGGACTGAGCCTCGGACCCTGAAGTATAAGGATCAATACAAATGTACTGGTATGCAGAGAAATCCAAAATAATGTACTTTTATAGATTACATAAGTGAGAGCATTTCATAAAACGTTATGCATGAAATAATTAAAGACACATGGGCAATCTCAAATAATCTTAAAACAATTCTGTAGATCCAATTCCTTTCTTTGTTTTTACTTATGAGCTAGGTGGTACGCCCTACAAGTCTAATATTCCATGGGCTATATGGAATCTGTCGTTAACTCGGAAGCCAAGTCCTCGACCCAAGTTTGCCGAAAAGGTTAGAGTTCTGAGTCAAATACGCCATAGGGCACTAGGCCATCGTATAATCCCTCTTGGGGACATAATATCCCATATCGGCAAAACATGGTTTCGGGCAATGATTTTTCTGAACTCTTGCCTTCTTCGGGTAACCATCTAACATCTATTAGTCCATTTTTAACCTTTTCTGAACATGCATATTTTAAAAAGTTCTGAAAATTTAAGTGAAATCTGACTTTTGTTATGTTCTAAATCTGTTATGGCATTGTCGTATTATCATACCAAGACTTGCAAGTCATATCTCTAATCCATACATTATCATGTTACCATCTTCTTTTTTAAAACATTAGTTTCAGACCACCAAACTAGTCAAATAGTATAAGATGATGTGTAAAGTGAAATTCATGAAAACATAGGCAAAGATCCCCAATTCAATTCATAAACACATGTTGGTCAAGTATCTTATAACCAACAATCAAATCTCTTTAACTCATCACTTTCATTTATGTAATTAAGAAAAATGCCCTTTCTTCAAGTCATCACCAAAAACCAAGTCAACAAACAATAGTAAAGGCATTTAGATCATGCTTCTCAATATGAAATCGAATAATTCATAACAAGAGTGGGAATATAAATCTACATTCTCTCAATTCAGTTTTCGAAACTCAAACCACATGAATACATATATATATATTCCAAAAATCAAATTTAAGGGGGGAGACCTCAAGACCAAAACATTATTTTCAAGGAGGGTTCACAATGCATAATTGTAAATATAAATTCAAAACCCTTTTTGTAAATTCATGATTTCTCAACATTTAAACATGATTAAAATGATTTCACCATGCCCATGTAGTTTAGGAAAACCCCAAGTACCTTTAATCACTTAGTATGGGGAATGGAACTTAACTCTTGACTTGTTTCTTGAAAAAAACTCTTGAACTTAAGAATGAATTCTTGATCTTTGGGAGGGGAATTAGGGTTTGTTTCTTGATAAATTTGAGTGGATTTGGCTACTTTATGCCCTAAAATCATTTTAATCCACTGTTTACTTGACTTGGGATTATAAGGAAAAGATGAGACTGCTCCTCATGTTTAAAAACGTTCAGCCATACCCCTCTCTTGCCCAGGAAGCGACGCGTCGAGAGGTCTGATACGAAAGCCATCGCGGCGCGTCGACATCGCGTTGGCCTTATGGTTTCTAAATACAAACACATCCCATCCCAATTACAAAAAATCAAAAACTCCCCCGAGATAACCACTTTACACTCCTGAACATGAATCAACTTAAAAATCCACTCTCGAGGTAAAAAAGGTCAATCTAGAAATCATTAAAGTTTAAGAGCTTAAGATAAGGCTAAGTCATTTCAACACTTAGAAATTTTCCAGATAGTTAGCTCTTTAAGCATGCTACCAAGCGAGGTATTAAGTCAAGAATGCTACGGGGCGTTACAAGTCTCAAACCAACCAATAGTGGATAGACAATGCCTTCCATATAATGCTTCGAATGAGACGGTCTCAATGCTCGAATGGTAGCTATTATTATAAGTAAACTCCACCAAGGCCAAATACTGTTCCCACTAACCCTCAAATCCATAACATATGCGTGAATCATACCCTCTAAAATCTAAATAGTCCACTCCAACTAATCATAAATATGGGGTGGAAGTTGTTCAAAGGCCAATCTGAGTACCCAACTCCTCCTAAAAAGTTCATGAAAATCTAGAAATAAATACTTAGCCTATGTCTGAAATAGTACATGGGTACCCTATAAAGACAAACTATATCATAAACATAGATATGGTCCAACCTCTCAGCTTTGAAAGAAATCTAAATAGGGATGAAATGGGTTGATTTGGTCAACCAATCCATATTGACCCAAATACTATTTGGATGGATAAAATATCAAAGCAATCAGCCTCTTCTAAAATCAATCTTAGTCAATTACGAGCTTTTGACACACAAACATAACTATAAATCCTCAACATTGACATCAGAATCAAGAGAGGCTTCCTTAGCCTCACAACTCTACACCTTAACCCATATAACCCTCAAACTATTGTCATTAAATTGGTGAGCTAGAATCTGCTCCATCAAGGATAACACACGGCCACGTGTCGAGACATCGAACCTTACTAGCTGGTTAGCTAAATATTTAACCTCCAGGGATAAAGTCACTCTTGGATCAAGAGATAAGCTGAACTCCCTATACTAGCTGACATTCGACTCAAGGCATCCGCAACCACTTTAGCTTTGCCTGGATGATAAAAAATAGTGATGTTATAATATTAAGCAACTCAAGCCAAAAATGTTGCATCATATTAAGTTCTCACTGTCTTAAGAAGTAATGAATGTTGAGATAGTCTGAGAAAATCTCATAATTCATTTCGTACAAGTAATGATGCCATAACTTCAACACAAACACTACAGCTGCCAACTCCAAATTATGGATAAAGTAATTTCTCTCATGACGCTTCAATCGAAGAGAGGCATAAACAATCACTTTACCCTCTTGAATCAACACAACACCCAAAGTAACACCTAAAGCATCACAAAACATGGTAAAACCTACACCCTTCTTGGGTAAAGTCAAGATAGAAGACAAAGTCAACAACTTCTTAAGCTTTTGAAAGCTTCTCTCATTGGCATCCGACCGCTAAAAACCACCTTCTTCTAAGTAAAATTGGTTAAAAAAGCCACAATGGATGAGAAAACCTCTACCGAATGCTGATAATAACCCGCCAAACTAATAAAACTCTGAAACTCAGCAGGAGAAGTATGTTTATCCTAGTAACAAATCATCCCAATCTTGGTAGGATTGACCATAATACCATCCTTAGTCACCACATGACTGAAGGCATAGAATCCAACCAAAACTAACAATTAGAAAACTAAACATTTAACTTCTAAATACATAACCTCTGAAGCACACTCTTCAAATGCTTCACGTGGTTGGGTTCAATCTTGGAATAAACTGTAATACTCCAAATTTTTCAAGGTCCAGACCTCTTAAAGGATAGGCTACAAAATTAGCTTTCCCATTCTTCAAGTTTCGCCTTAATCCTATGTCATGGCAAAGAGTTATGGAAAGATTTCCCTAAAGACTTGATACACTGCTATGACTATGACTCTGGAAATGAGTCTTAACCACTCGTGATGAGTCATCATAGGTGAGTCATAGTCATAATAGTGTGTTACCCAAGACCCACTCCAGTGGTTAAGAGTCTAGCATGTGACTCGTAGTCTAATATTACGGGTCATATAGGGGACTCGTTGCCTGACCAATGAGTGACCCAGGTACTTAGCCTCAAACTACGACTCTATCCAATGACTCATAGCCAGTACCAACAAGTCATAGGGTGGTGAGTTTCAGTCAAGATAGTGAAGGCCCCAGCCTACGACTCAGACTATGACTCATAAACAGTCGTAGAATGAGTCCTAACGATTGGGAACCAAGATTTCCTGTATGTTTTCCAGGGAGTTTTAAGTATTTTCCAGCTTCTTTTAAAGCCTAACCTATGCCGTTTAAGCTTTCTGAAGGGTGTTATAAAATCCCCAAACCCCCAATTCCATTAATTATTATAATTTAACTTAGAGAAATCAAAAGGAGCATTTTTTTCCCCATCAAGAGTAAATTAGGGTTTCTCAAAGAACTAGACCAATCTCAAGGATTTCACCAAATCCTTTGCTTCAGGTATGTGGGATATTCATCAATGGGTCCCTTCCACTCACTAAGTCCCAGGAATTTCCTAATTTGCAAGTATAAACCCTTTTCCCCTAATTGGTGAAATTTCTTGTAGATTATGAATTTTATAAATTTTCCATCAATTGTATAGATCCTAAACCATGAAAGTCTATTCACTCATGACAATGATGTTTCCATATGTTTGATAATGCAAATGTCTACCCCATGCTTAATCATTGAACTATTGGGTGTTAATCATGATTTTTCCTCTATCATGGATTGTTTAATTTTGTATTAGATAGTGTCGGTGGGTTATGAACACCCGATACCTAGAAAAATCATGCATGTTACATTATTCAAGTTACAAATCACTCAGATTATGCTTGTTTGGTTAATTTAGTTGGGAGTAATACTTAGCACTGAGTGAACGCAGGGATGACGGCTCCCCCATTAGTTAGGCATGAGTCAGTAGTAGCAGTCCCTAAGTTCCAAACCTAACACACCACCATAGACTTTGAGAGGTCCCGCGTTAGTAGAGGAATGACACCCTCATCCTTTGGGAAATCAGATTAGTAGATCCACGTCAGTCAGTATTGGTACTCCTGGTAAGGTACTAACACCCATCCAACCAGGGATACTAGTTGGACCCAGATTTTGCTCATATTGGGGGTATGTCAGTTATAGTTAGCTCCCACAGTCTTAGTTCAATATTCAGAATATACCAGTTCAGGTTTGTATGACCAAGTGTCCAGTCTATCATTTAATTATTTAAACAATTTTATAGATTATTTCAACACATGCTTTACTTGGTCTTGCATTCGATTTACATGTCCATGCATACATAATCAGTACTACTACATATATACACATCAAATAGTCCTTATCTCACATACTAGTACATTTAAAGTATTGATCGCACACTCTCATTTGCGCTATGTTGTCTTATAACATAGGTTCAGACTCTTAATTCCCTGACCGTACTTAGATAGTTCCTGTTCCACTCAGCTGCACTATTTTGTGAGTCCTAATCATTTGAGGACTAATTATACTGTTTATCATGCTTTCCAGTATTTCATTTTATGTTTATTTCAGTAGTTAGAGTTGGTTGGGGACCTATCCCAACAACCCATCATATTTAGAGGCTTTCAGACAGTCAATTATGTTTTTTAGTGATGTGTTTCAGACTCCTTTACTATTGACTTGACTATTTAAAATTTTATCGAATGAATTCTATACAATATTTTATTATTTTCCTATAACATTTATAGCTTATGCCAGATCATGGGCTATCTTGGGGTCACCCATGGCGTTAAGCACTGTAATGCCCTGAGACTACCCCCTAGACGTCATACGGTGCTTAGGACCATAGGTGATCCCAAGCTAATCCATGAACTGATATACTATTAAGCAACTGATTTAAATTTATGTAAAATAACTGAGTTTACTATGCAAAAACATAATCATGATGAAATATGGGGAAAATACAATATTGATACAATTTTACACTCTGATAAAACTGAAAAGAGGAACTAAAATTACATCACCGACTCTGACTGACATTATGAAGCCTCTACTATACTGACTATATGTAGTTGGGACATGCCTCTAACTACCACTAATCAATAAATATGAAAAATAAAGTAAGGTACATGAACAACATCTAACTGAAGTCCCCGAAGTAGGAGAACTCATCACCTGCTGGCTAGAAACTGCAACTGTCTAATCATGATGTACGAGCTATAAATAGTACCTACATTATGAAACAATTTATCCACAGAGACTATTTATAGATCAGTACTTCTGGAATGTACTGAGTAAGGGGGGCTGAATGCACTAAGTAAAACTGATTATGCATGAAATCTTAAAACATGCATGCTAAGTGTAAGTAGACTCACCAACAAGATGGAATAAACTAAAAGCTGAAAATATTTTAAAACATGAGTAACAAACATAATTTGATAAGCTAGTGAATCATTACACTTAGTTTCTTAAAACTTTACTTTTTATAATGTAAGTAGAACTTAAGCTGGAAAATAGTAAAACATGGGTATTGTATGAATATTATGTCATGTAAGGATGAACTGTACTTAGTCTGAATAACTGGGCTAAAACTGTGGAGTGTTATGCTTATAAGGTAAGGAATATCAAAATCACATGAGATAACTGAACATGAATGCATGAAAACTGTATTATCTGAGAATGCAAGACTAAGTGTATATCTGTTATGGTACTGGGATAATCTATAATCTAAAAGACTGAAAGCTATAAAACTGAGTATCTAAAAATCTATTCACTTAATCAAGGAAGCCTGAACTGAAAACATACTGAATACTGACTGAGACTGTGGGAGCTATCATGTAACTGACATAAACCATGTGAGCTTTCAAGGAGTTCAATGTCTGATCCACGTTGAGGGTTGTTCTATCCTTGCCATCACAGTAGAACCTGAACCAAAGTAATCACTAAATTGAGCCCATATTGGGAAAGGGGAAACACTTTCTGGAGAGGCCCCTAAACCTACGATGGCATGTAATTTTTGGGGAAGTAGGATGTGCTAAACCCACACTTCCCACTCGGTGCTAAATCTTAATCCCAACTGAAAAACACTAACATACAAATTGGTGCATGCACTGAAGCTGATAACATAAGCTCAGGTCATGGTGTTCTGAAAAGATCACTGCATATGGATTCTGAGGTAATTATTAACGTATAAACTGATACTGGAACTAAAACTGGACTGAGTTTAACTGAACACGATACTAAATGACAAGGCTCATGGTAAGACTGTAATCATTCTATAAGTACTGAAAAACTAGGTAAACAACTAAATTTTGGGTATTCATAACACCCAGGACTCGATAACGATAACAATAACAATAAGAACACATGAAAACTTTGAAACCATAGAAGGGAATCGTTGTTCAACATTCAACACTTAGGCATCTCATCAAACACGTGAATATTAAGACTTTAACGTGGGGAAATTCATTAAACACATGGGGATCATGAACTTGAACATGGGAATATCTTGAACATGGGAGCATAGCATGATTACATGAAAAAATAAAGAATTGGGGATTTACATGGAATTCACGTGAAATAGGGCTTGACAGTTTCATCAATACATGTAAAGATCATAACTTGAATCATAAGAATGTCTTAAACATGAGGGAACAATAGAGTTACATGGGAACATTCATAACTTGGGGATTCATCTAGACATAAATTGAATAGGATATGGGAATTTCATCAAACATATGGAAAGCAATAATTTAAAACATGGGAATGTTGCTAAAAATCATGAATTTAGGATCTATCATGGAATTCACTTGAATAAAGCATGGGGAAACTCAATTTCATGGCATGAGGAATTCAAAATCTTGCATGGAATCACACATGGGATGAATTGAATTAAAAACACCATGAAATCATGAAATTCAATCTCTCTTAAGTATCTAAAATAACATAACGATAGAAAAAATCATTATTTAAATGAAAGAAAAGGATTTTGGGCTCCATGAGTGAAAGAGAACCCCTGGATGAACTCCCACATACCTTAAAACTTCAAATCCTGAAGAAGAAGCAAAATCTTGAAAGCTTTCTTGAATTGGAAACTTGATTCTTGATTGTACTTGAAGAACAGGTGATGAATGGATGATCTTGAAGTGGATTGATTAGGATTTTTTCTTGAGAGTAAAATAGGATAATGAGGTCAAATAAAGTCATAATGGATGATTAAAATCGTGTTTTTACGACCTGTGTTAAGGTGGGAAAAGACCCAATTGCCCCTCATTCATTTAAACCAAAAATTCATAACTCGGATTACGATTTGAAGGCTCACCGCAATGCGGCGTAATCGCGGTGGCTTACTGCCTCTCCCAAAAAATGCCATAAATTTTCACTCGGGCTCAGATTAAGGCAAAATTGGTATTGTTGGAAAGATAATTCAATTATATACAATTTGGTGGGTCTTGAGCTGAAAAATTCTACATACATCGAATGTTATAAACTTTAAAAGTTGACCCTTGTAGAATCGAATACCAAACTTTGGACGGATCAAAGGATCTTAGCTCAACTTGGCTCAAAGTGATTTCTATGAACATTTTTCACCTAATAAGCACTTCACACACTAGGATAAAGATCATGACACATGTATTTAAATTTTTAATCAACAACGTGGAGAATACACCTTCACCGCGATGCGCCAAGGTTGCCACCGCTATAGCCACCGCGACGCGCCACAATCGCGGTGACTTACTATTTTGGAAATCCAAACATGGTCCAAACCTTATTCGAAAAAATCAAAAACTTACCCGAGACATGATACTTACACCCCTGAACAAGAATCAACTCAAAAACTTATGTCTCGGGGTTGGGAAGGTCACTTTAAAAATTGTCAAAGTTCAGAGGCCAAAACTTAAGCTACATCCCTAACACTCAACTAAATTTTCAGGCTTTTAGCCTCTTATGCAAGCACTAGGAGCTGAACTGAACTAAGAAAATATAGGGTATTACAATATCTCCCCCTTGGGAACATTCATCCTCAAATAAGACTGGTAAGACTAAGAGTATTGTAATAAGGCAACTGAGGTCATATACTAAATATGCACAACTGAAAACATGATCACATAACTGAGTCTAAAACATGGTACGTGAACTGAATATCATGAACTGAACTGATTCCTTGAATACATGCAATGACATGAGAATGGTTATAAGGCTGAGATTGAAATGAGAGAGTCAACTTATAAGTAACCATTGCCTTAGGATGGATCTGGTTTTATGAAGAAAAGATGAGAGATTTAGGACATGAAAACCTAGGGCATCACAACATCTCCCTCTTGAGATACTTCATCCCCAGAATGATACTGACTTGGATGAAATACTAAAGAAAGATTGAGATGATGCATGGGGCACTACGGATTGAATCATGACAAAATATCTAGAATCTGAAATTGATGCATGATGCATGAACTAATCTAAATTCATAATTTGTATAGATATAAAAAGTTTACCTGATGGAATAGCCATATTCATGAAACTTCGAATAGTAAGGCTAGATGGAAATATGGAAAACCATAGGAACTTGTTTATCTGACTGCTAAGCTGAATTACTGGCTATACCGGTTGAATTATATTGAAAGCTTATACTCACCTATACATCCCACTTGTACACCAACATGACATTCAAGCCTATCTTCATAACCACACATGAATTTTTAGGCAAATAACCACAAAAGCATCTTTCTCAAATTATCTAAACCTCAATCCTTAAAACTTCCATGCACTACCCCAAGAAAACATGCATAAAATTTCAAATAATAATGACATAATGAGAGGTCACTGAAAGTTAGAATAAGTACCTAATGCATAAAAGAATGCTATGCATAACTTGGACACTTAACTGAGGCCTGAGGAATAGAATATCAATATCATAAACTCATCAAATAGGTCTAATATAAGGACATACATGACATGATCTGAATGTCATTGATAGTTAAGAGTGTAGCATAAGTACTGGAATTGAACATACTGTAAAGCATGAGTACATAAGTCATGAGCTTCATGACCTGAGTTTGGAGTTCATAAATTCATGGAACATGATTCGTACTGCTGAATGAACTGGAACTCCTCATACTAGGAACTGGGAGAGTACATGATTCTCTATTACTTACATAAACATGAACTATGATCATGGAGCTGACATGTAAGGCATGAGTAGCTATTGTGATGACTGAAATACAACACTGAAATAAGAATGGGTTGGGAATCATCCTCCCTTACTAATGTTCTACAATACTCTAGCATCACTACTAGAATCTGAAAGCCTGACATGAGTACTTGTTCTATCATCTCCCCCTTAGCTTTAAGCCATCACTCTAAGTCTGTGGACCACTTTAATAAACTCTAAACTGAACTACAATTACTTTACTTTAGAGTCTGGGGTATAATAATACAAATGAATGATAAACTTATCCTGAAAGACTGGACCTTAAAGTATAAAACCCACTGCTAATACTATCTCCTGGGATAAACTCTTAACTTTCTGTAGCCCCAATAGTCATCATATAATAACTTAAGCACTTACTAACTTAGAATATCCAAGAGTTTAATTATACCAACATACCCTACATCATCAACCTATATCCCATAACATAGCTGGTAAGAACATCACAAACTACATAGCCCCATTCGTCATTTAACAACTCAAGGGAACTATCTAAGAACACACACTTTAAAAACTTAGAAATAATGAAGTCCCATCAACTTAGGTACACCTTTAGATCATAAAAACATCATCATACTTAATTCTGTATCAATAAACTTAAATTCTTGCATTCACTGTGTCAAGCCTACTGATTAACTTTTCTTCCAATTAGCTCTACGAATAAAAAAATTTCTCAATCTAGATAACACTATCCCAACTCTACTACTGCTAAACTTCTGGATTCATGCTTCTAATTCTAGATCATATGCTATCATAGGATTCTAGGGAGGGATCTTAAAGCATATCTGACTTTGGATTAGTGCACGATTTTTCATGATCATGAATGAAATATTTAAAACTTTGGAACATGACGGAAGTGATAGGATTTTTTTGAGCTTGTGTGGAATCCCACAACTTTCTATGGGGACTGTCTGAGAAAGCTCTATCTAGAGGAATTTAATCTTCACTATTTTTGTTACCTTGAAAGTAAGGTAGAGTTGACATGAGTGGAGCATGATGAGAATCTACATCAGTTTCTTACAAAACCGTTCTATAGCACGATCTGAGACAAGAAAGAAGGAAAATATTTCCTAAATGCCTTGTATCCTCTTGAAGAAAAGTACAGACGTCTTTGTACCATTCTGCAAGACTCTACTAGACACAGCTTCATAGATACCCTAGGACACTTGAACCTTGTGCACTGATACCAAGTTTATAAAGCCTCGAGACTACCCCTTGGACATCATATAGTGCTTAGGACCACAGGTGATCCCAAGCTAACCCATGAACTGGCATATTATTAAGCAACTAATTTAAATATATCTAAAATAACTAAGATTATTTTGCAGAAATATAATCATGATAAAATATGGGGAAAATACAATATTGATACAATTTTACATTTTGATAAAACTGTCACGATGAATCGAAATTACATCACTGACTCTGACTGACATCTATCAAGCCTCAACTATACTGACTATAGATAGTTGGGATATGTCTCCAACTACCACTAATCAATAAATATAGAGTGGGATGAGTTTGCAACTACTTTCTTAGACAGGTTTTTCCCACTCAAGTTGAGGGAGGCTAATATGCAAGAGTTTATTAATATGAAGTAGAGAAGCATGAGTGTGAAGGAGTACTCACTAGATTTCACCCAGTTAGCAAGGTATGCTCCAACTATGGTGACCGATGCTAGGGCCAGAATGAGTAAGTTTGTTTAGGGAGTTTCAGAAGGGGTAGTCAAAGAGTAAAGAATAGTCATATTGATTAAAGGGATGGACTCTCTAGATTGATGTTCCATACTTAGCAGATTAAGGAAGAAAAGCTTAAAGAAAAGGAAAAAAAAATAAAAGGGACAAAACTTGTAGTTTTAACTTTACTCAACAAAGGTCAGATGGTGGGAATCGCTCCCGATTCCACTAAAAATCTTCATCCCTAGCCCCAGCCCCATCCTCTGTCGGTGCTCTAGTGCCTAAGTTTCAGCCAGATACTCGTAATGGAGCACCTATCTCTAAGTCCCAAGATAGTATGAATAGTGGTTACACCAATCTAGTCTATAAAACGTGTGGTAAGAATTATAAGAGTGAGTATATGGCCGGCAGCGATGCGTGTTTTGGGTTGGCAAGACAGGCCACAGGATATGGGATTTCCCAAAGGATATGTGGAAGGGGAGGAATGATCGTTAGTAAGGCTAGACTAATTTTTCAGCAGCACCAATAGGTCGCCCTACTCTACAGGGTGCCACTTCTAGTACAACCTGTAGACAACACCAAAATCAAATATATGCTCTTTAGACTCGGCAGGATCAGAAGGGCTCTCCTGATGTGGCTATTAGTAGTTACAAGTCTTCTATCTCTATGTTTATACATTACTAGATCCCAGATCCACATTTTTTTTTGTGAATCCTTACATAGCTATAGACTTCGACATCGGTTCAGAAAATCTTAAAGAACCCTTATCCGTGTCTACCCAAGTCGACAATGCTATTATAGCCAGGTGGGTATACAAAAATTACCTAGTAACTACACCTCAGAAAGTTACTTCAGTTGATCTTATAAAATTAGATATGACCAATTTTGATGTCATTCTTGGCATGGATTGGCTCCACTCTTTCTATGCCTAAGTTGATTGTAGAAATAGGATAGTTCAGTTTTAATTTCCTAATAAGCCAATCTTAGAATGAAGAGGTAGTACCTCAGTCCTGACAAATCAATTTTTCTCTTACCTTAAGGCAAGGAAAATGATATTCAAGGATTGTATTTGTCATATTTTTGAGTCACGGACTCAAGTTCCAAAGCCCCAAGTCTTGAGTCAGTTTCAGTAGGAAATGATCTTTCAGAGGTATTTCCATAAGATCTTCCCAGAGTTTCTCTCGAGAAAGAAGTTGACTTTAGAATATATTTCCTTCCAGATAACCAACCTATTTCAATTTCACCTACAGAATAGCGCCAGCTGAGCTTAAGGAATAGAAATAGCATTTGAAAGATCTCTTAGATAAGGGTTTCATTAGGCCTACTATTTCCCTATAAGGTTCTCCAGTTCTCTTCATGCGTAAGAAAAATAGTTCTCTCAGAATGTGCATCGACTACCGTCAATTGACCAAAGTCACAATCAAGAATAAGTATCCTCTACCCAGGAATATGACTTGTTCGACAAACTTCAGAGAAAAAATATTTCACTAAGATAGATTAGATCTGACTATCATCATCTCATAGTCAAAGAATGTGACATTTAGAAAACAACCTTCAGAAATCGATATGGTCACTTTGAATTTGTAGTTATGTCTTTTGGGCTAACGAATGCTTTTGCAACTTTCATGGACCTGATGAATAGAGTGTTCAAGCAGTAATTGGACATGTTCATCATAGTCTTCATAGATGACATCCTCGTCTACTCTCGTAGTGAAGGCAACCATGCAGACCACCTAAGGATTGTTTTGCATACCCTTAAGGATCATCAGTTATTTGCTAAGTTCAGTAAGTGTGAATTTTGGTTAAGATCAGTAGCCTCCCTCAGTCATATCATTTCTTGTGATTGCATTAGAGTTGATCCTGAAAAGACCAAATCAATGAGAAACTGGACCAAACCATCTCTCCATCAAATATCAAGAGCTTCTTGGTTTAGCCGATTACAATAGATAGTTTCTAGAAGGATTTTCTTCTATTGCCTCTTCCATGTACAGACTGACTCAGAAGAAAGTCAATTTTCAGTGGTTAGATTCCAGCAAGAAGAGTTTTCAAGAGTTGAAGACTCGACTCAGTTCCGCTCTAGTATTGACTCTACTCAAAGGTTTGGATGGATTTATAGTTTATTGTAATGCTTCCAGGGTTAGTCTTAGGTGTTTGTTGATGCAGCGAGGTAAAGTAATAGACTATACCTCTAGATATCTTAAACCCCATAAGAGGAATTACCCAACTTATGATCTTGAGTTGGCAGCGGTTGTCTTTGCCTTAAAGATTTAGAGGCATTATCTATATAGGGTTCATGTTATGTGTTCACCAATCACAAAAGTTTACAGTATGTGTTCACATTAAAAGACCTAAATCTTCGTCAAAGAAAGTTGTTTGAATTGTTGAAAGACAATGATATAAGTGTGTTGTATCACCCGAGTAAGGCCAATGTTGAGGTTGATTCCCTTAGAAGGTTGACTATGGAAAGTTCTGCCCATGTTAAGGACGATAATAAGTAGTTAGTTTGCGAGGTCTATTAGCTGGCTAGATTTGGATCTCGGTTGGTTAATTCAGGCAAAGACCGTATATAGGTTCAGAATAGTTCAGAATCTTCTCTAGTTTCCAAGGTAAAAGAAAAGAAGGATAAAGACCTTATTCTGGTTAAGTTGAAAGAGGCAGTTCGAGATAACAAAGTTGAGGTTTTCTCCCAAGGGGGAGATGGTGTACTTTGTTTTTAGGGCAGGTTATGCATTCTGAATGTAGATGGTTTGAGGTAGTGAACATTAACAGAAGTGCATGGTTCATGATATTCTATCCATATGGTATCCACTAAGAAGTACCATGATTTGAGAGAAGTCTATTGGTGGTATGGTATGAAGAAGGATATTACGGAATTCATGGCTAAGTGTCCGAATTGTCAGTAGGTAAAATTTGAGCATCAAAGACCTAGTGGTACGCTTCAGGAGTTCAGCATTCTCACTTGGAAGTGGAAAGTGGTGAGTATCGATTTTGTTATAGGGTTACCTTATACACGGTGTCAGCATGATTCGATTTAGGTAATTATGGATTGAATGACCAAGTCAGCCCATTCTTGCCAGTCCATACTTCATATTCAACTGAGGATTATGCCAGACTTTATCTTAGGGAGTTAGTGAAATTACATGGGGTTCCATTGACCATCATTTTAGATAGAGGTACTCAATCTACCTCTCATTTTGGAAGACTTTTCAGAAGGGTCTCAGTACCCAAGTTTATCTCAGTACAGATTTCCACTCGTAGATAGATGGTCAGGTAGAGAGGACCATTCAGACCTTAGAGGACATACTAAGGGCATGTGTTATCAATTTCAAGGGTAGTTGGGATGATCACTTATCTTTGATTGAGTTTTCATACAATAACAGCTACCACTCCAGTATTCTGATGGCTCCATTTGAGGCTCTTTATGGTAGGAGGTATAGGTCTCTTATTGGTTGATTTAAAGTTGTTGAAGCTGCTTTTATAGGGATAGAATCAGTACATGAGGCAATGGAGAAAGTTTAGTTGATTCTAAAAAAGCTGAAGACAACTAAAAGTCATCTAAAACCCTATGCAAATGTGAGGAGAAGAGAGATTGAATTTGATGTTGGAAATGTTGTGTATCTGAAAATTTTGCCCATGAAATAGGTGAAGAGGTTTGGTAAGCAGGGGAAGCTCAGTCCTCGCTATGTCAGCCCGTACATCATTTTGAGCTATTTTGGCAAGGTAGTTTATGAGTTAGAATTGCTTGCAGAGTTAGCATCAGTGCATCCAGTGTTTCATGTCTCTCTGCTAAAGAAATGCATTGGTGACCCAGCTTCGATCGTTCCTTTGGAGAGTTTGGGTGTGGAAGATAGCATCTCATATGAGGAAGTCCCAATTGAAATCCTTGACCATCAGATCCATAGGTTGAGGAATATGGAGGTTTCCTTGGTTAAGGTTCTATAGAGAAATCAGTCCATCGAGGGATCTACTTGGGAAGCAGAAGGCGATATGCGAGCCAAGTATCCCTATCTCTTCTCTACGAATCCAGATTCATCTTTAGGTAATGATTTTTTCGATTAATTCTCTCATTTTGTATCTCATATATCTAACCATCCTCAGTTCATTGCATGCATTCATGAGTTTAGTTCAGTCCACGCATCACGTTTCAGATTCCAGATATTAAGTCATGATTCAGCTCCTAAATGTTCAATGCATGATTTTTTTCTTCTTAGTGTCCCAGTTCAATTAGTTTTATTCGAGGATGAATGATCCCAAGGGGGAGATATTGAAATACCTCAAATTTTTCAAGGTCTAGATCTCTTAAAAGATAGAAGTCTCACCTTAATTCTATGTTATGGCAAAGAGTTGTGGAAAGTTTACCCTAAGAACCTGATACACTGCTATGAATATGACTCAGGAAATGAGTCATAACCACTCATGATGAGTTTTCACGAGTGAGTCGTAGTCATAACAATGTGTTACCCAATACCCACTCCAGTAGTTATGAGACTAGCATGCGACTCATAGTCTGACATTATGAGTCGTATAGGGGATTCGTTGCCAGACTAGTGAGTGACCCAGGAACTAAGCCTCATACTATGACTCCATCTAATGACTCGTAGACAGTCTTAATGAGTCATAGGGTGGTGAGTCGTAGTCAAGACATAGAAGTCCCCAACCTCAGAGTTCTAATCTACGACTCAGACTACGACTTGTAACCAATCAGGACGAGCTATAAAAACTGGAACCAATATTTCTTGTACGTTTTTAGGGACTTTTAAGTTTTTTTCCACTTTTTTTAAAGCCTAACCCACTTCTTTTAGGCTTCCCAAAGGGGGGTATAAAAGACCCAAAACTCCCAATTCCATCAATATGATAATTTAACTTAGAGAAATCAAAAAGAGTAGTTTTTTTCCTCATCGAAAGCAAATTAGGGTTTCTCAAAGAACTAGACTAATCTCAAAGATTTCACCAAAGCTTTTGCTTCAGGTATGTGGGATATTCATCAATGGGTCCCTCCACCCAATTGAGTCCCAAGAATTTCCTATTATACACCCTTTTTCCCTAATTGGTAAAATTTCATGTAGATTATGAATTTTATAAAATTTTCCCCAATTGTTTTTATCCTAAACCATGAAAGTATATTCCCTCATGATAGTGGTGTTTCCATATATTCGATAATGCAAAAGTTTACCCTATGCTTAATCATTGAAATATTGGGTGTTAATCATGATTTTTCCTCTATCATGGATAGATTGTTCAATTCTGTATTAGATAGTGTTGGTGGGTTATGAACCCCCGATACCTAGGAAAATCATGCATGTTACAGTTATCAGATTACAAGTCACTCAAATTATGCTTGTCTTGTTAAATTTAAAATACTATCATAATGAGCACTTATCAGTACCATATCATGCTAAATGAATAATAATACCAGTGTTATTCAGTTGGGAGTAATACTTAGCAACGAGAGAATGTAGTTATGGAAGCTCGCCCATCAGTTACACATGAGTCGTTAGTAGTAGTCCCTAAGTTCCAGACCTACGGCACCACCGTAAACTTTGAGGGGTCCCCCATCAGTAAAGACATGATACCCTAGTCTTTTGGGATATCATATTAGTGGATCTATGCGAGCCAGTGTTGGTACCCATGACAAAATACTAACACCTATCCTACAGGGGTTACTAGTTAGACCTCGATTTTACTCATGTCGATTATAGTTAGCTCCCACAGTCTCAGATCAGTATTCGAATTATACCAATTCAGGTTTGCAGGACCAAGTATCCAGTCTATCATTTAATCAGTTAAATAGTTTTACAGATTATTTCAGCACATACTTTACTTGGTCTTGCATTCAATTTACATGTTCATGCATTCATGCTCAGTACCACTACATACATACATATTATATAGTCTTTATTTCACATACTAGTACATTCAAAGTACTGATAACATACTCTCTTATACGTTATGTTGTCTTATAACATAGGTCCGGACGTTCAGTTCCCAAATCATACTTAGACAGTTTGTAGTCCACTCAGCTGTAGTATTTGGTGAGTCCTCATCAGTTGATGAGTAATTATACTATTTATCATGCTTTCCAATATTTCAGCTCATGTTTATTTCAGTAGTTAGAGTTAGTTGAGGACCTGTCCTAATAACTCATCATGTTTAGAGGCTTTTAGACAGTCACACAATTAGTTATTCTTTTTGGTGATGTGTTTCAGACTCCTTTACTACTGACTTGACTATTTAAACACTTATCGAATGATTTTCTCATAGTATTTTGTCATTTTCCTTCAACATTTACAGCTTGTTCCAGATCATGGGTTAGCTTGGGGTCACCCATGGCCTTAAGCAACATGTTACAACTAGGGGGTAGCCTCAGATCGTGACATAAATTAAGATGTCAGCTATAAATACAATCACAATAGAGTTGAGATACTGTCAAAATACTCGATTTTCAACTCTATAAATGCTAGGGTCCTTGGTCAACACAAATGACATGATTAAGAACTCAAAATGAATATATCGAGTCTAAAAAGTTTTCTTTGAAACATCCAAAGCTCTAATTTTCACTTAATGGTACCTAATCTCAAATAAATCTTAAAAAACACTGAAGCACCCTAAAACTGGTCAAACATATCATCAATGCGAGAAAGAGAATGTTTTTTCTTAACTATCGCCTTGTTCAACTGCCAATCATCAATACATATATGTAATGATCCATATCTCTTCTTCACAAACAAGTCAGGTGCAGTCCAAGGAGATACACTAGTTCTAATAAACCTTTTACTCAAAAAACTAGAAATTGCTCCTTTAACTACTTCAACTCCTTCAGCTCAATCGGGCCATCCTATAGGGAGAAATAGAAATGGGCATGATGCCCGGCTCCACATTTTTATAGAAAAATCCATATCATCGACCAGAGCCATACCAGGCAAATCCATAGAAAACACATCCATGAACTCATAAAAAATTCAAATAAAATCTATAGGAGGTGATAAAGTACCACTAGTATCACAAATATGAGCTAAATAAGGCAGACGCTCGTGCTATTTAATGCAGAAAACACACAAAAAAGATATAACACCCTTTGAACTAAAATTAAGCATGCCCTTCTAAGCTAACCTTGACACATTGATATATATAAGATCACGGTCTTAGAATAATAGTCCAAAATAGCATGATAAGGAGCCAACCAATTCATACCCAAGATAACATCAAAATAAATAATATTTAAGACAATCAAGTCTACCCAAGTTTCATGGCCTGCAAAGGTAACCATAGAAGATCGGTACACCCGATCCACCACTAAAAATCTTCTACTGGGTAGTACCATGAAGAAGCATAGAAAGAGCTTCAAAGGCAACATCAAAATAAGAAGTAAAATATGTTGACACGGGAAAATATCAAACTAAGGTCAAAAAATATGAAAACAAGTCTATTGTAAACTAGGATGATACCTATAATAACAACATCAGTTGTATGTACCTAGAGCCTAGCCGGTATAACATAACACTGACCATGTTCGCTCTAGACTAAGTAACTCCTTCACCACCACAACGGGCACCTCTATCTCTACCTTGAGCACCTCTCGCTGCACCCCTACTACTCTTTGAACAACCTCTCACTACTGATATAGGAGTAGGTCTGAAGAGACATTAAGGATAACCTTGGCTAAATGGACGAACTCATCACACACAAAGTACCTTTCATGGAATTACTCAATCTGAAGAGGTGCGGTTGAACTAGAACAACAATTCTGGATAGATGTCTGACTACCTAAAGTCGTTGAACCAAAAGACCAACCACTAGAACTATACAAAGCAGCATGAACTGTCCTACTATGTTAACCTAGAGAACCTCTACCAGATAAGTATCTACCTTGGGAGGCACAGCCACAAAACTCACTATGACGACACACTTTTTTGTTCCTATTTGAGTAGCCTAGATAATAGACTCAATAATCTTGGCATTCTAATTAATACTATGAAAAGAATCTCCTAAGACTACAATTTGAGTTGTGGCCAACTGATTAGTACCATTCAATACCTATATAAACTTCTAAATTTTCTCAGCCTCGTTGATATGCTAGAGATTGAATACCTAGATAAACTATAAAAATGACCTCATACTCAGTGATAGTCATAGAGACCTTCTTTAAATGATAAAACTTGTCATGCATCTGGTCCTTCAAAATATATGGTACAAACTTCTCCAAGAAAGCCTCAACAAATTGATTCCAAATCATAGAAGACGAACGCAAAGTCCTAAAACTCGCAAACAACCTCTACCAAAATCTTCAACTGAGAGGTTGTATAAGCAAATTTATGAAACTCAAGGGATCCAAGATTATGTAACTTCTCCTGGCAATGATGTGCCATGGTTTCATGGCACTTTTGATGCTTAAAATTGAAAAATATGCAAGTACTTAAGCTCATTTTGATAGATATAATGTGTTTTTGTGTTGTGTTTTGCTAAAACTAGGTTTTGGAGCTTAAAATAAAGGAAATAAGTTAAGACTGCAGAATAGGCTTCTTATGATACAACCTACGTGATGTAGGTTGTACCTACATAGTGCAGGTGGGGTGGCGTAGGTTGCAGAAAGTCTAAGTTTAGAGAATCTGAAAGATGAAATTTTGACTGACACTTATGATAGGTCACTTACCTAGGGTAAGTGTCACTTACGCCTCATAAGTGTCATCATAAGTAGTCGAGATTGAATCTTCAGAGAAGCTAAGGATTTTAAAAGTTTCTGACACTTATGATGGGTCACATACGGGAGATAAGTACCACTTACGTCTCATAAGTGCCATCGTAAGTGGTCATCATGCAACATTGAAGATTTCAGACTTAGGTCACTTACGATAGACACTTACCTAGGGTAAGTGTCACTTACGATGGCTACTTACCTTAGGTAAATGGAAGCCGACCTAAGATTTTCAGTTCGTTTTGGTTTGGATTTTTAGTGTTTTTACATAATATGTAAATGCTCTTTTAATATTCTTTAGTTGTTTATGCACTTTTACGCACTTTTAGAAGATAAGAAACTTTTTTTCCAGATTTAAATAAAGGTATTCCTAGATCAAAATATTAGGAATCAAAGCAACGAAATTACCATTGATGGAACGAGGTATCTCACATTCAGCGAGAACCGGCAGAGAGGGGGCCAACAATCTTCTCCATCAGGGTTGCCATAGTAAAATATACCTTATAGGGGGAACTTACGCACTTTATACTATTACAAAACATTGTTTGATTTCAAGATTGACTTTTGATCATGGAATCTCTTTGTTCTTGGTTTTTGGTTAATTAATTTATTTAAGACTTTGGGTCTTATTATTCCATTGTTGTAAGATTAATTATATGTTTCCTGTATTGAATTTCATAGATTATTTTGCAACAACGAGTAGCTAAATCCCTTAGCTGGGGGCATCTGCCGGTTTATACCTTAGCATGGAGATATTAGATCAAATCTCTCTTATCAACCAAGGTTGGCATATTCGAGTGGTAGAGAAAGGCGTTGGTACTTATTCTACTGGGGATTCTAGAGAGCACAAAATTCTAGATAACACAGTGGCACAGGAGGTTGCATAGCGAAGGGTTGAGATTGGGTTATTAACAAAACCATTTGAATCTATGAATTTTGAGAAGGTGAATGTTGTGGGCGTACAAGGTAAGGCTTCTAGGTAATATTATTCTGATGTGGATAAATAATCAAAGTATCTAGATAGAGAGTTAGCGGGTTTTTGAGGAAAGGTTCAATCGTCTGCTTGAACCAATTGGAACTCAAGGCACGGGAACTAAGGTTGGAACTACTAATGAGATAGATATAGGGATCAGAGCAGAGAGAGAGATGGTGAATTGAGAAACAAGGATGATTATAAGGAAAAAAGTGGTGCATATGTTCCATCGAGGAATTGTGATACTGAGTCAAGGATGGAGGCTATGTTGTCAAATATGGTAAAGAATAAGGAAAGTTAAGAAAATTGCCTTATGGAGATTAAGACAGATATTTCAGGTTTGACTCAGAAGGTAGAATCGCATGCTATTGTGATTAAGCAATTGGAGCAGGAATTTGGAAAGATGTCAACAACCTTAAATCAGCGTCAACTGGGCACTCTTCTGAGCAACACTGGCAATATTCAAAGAATGATGGTCATTGTCGAGCCATTACTACTCGGAGTGATAAAGCCACTATTGATCCACTTATTCTTGTAGTTGATGAGCCAAGAAATGATATGGTTGATATTGATGGAGAACCTGAATCGTAGTTAGAAAGTTGGTGACTAATGCTGAGTCATCATAAAAATCGATATGTAATGACAAAGGAGTTGCAAAGGATAAAGGTAAAGGGATGGCAGATGAGCCGGTGTTGAAGACCACTCCACGACCTCCCCCACCTTTTACTTAGAGGTTGAAGCAGAAGAAAGAATAAGAGAAGTACATAAAGTTTATTGTTATGCTGAAAGAGTTGAGCTTGAATATCCCTCTTCTTAAAAATCTAGAGGAGATGCCTGGGTACGAGAAATTTATGAAGGACTTGATAACAAAAAATAAAGTAGTTAGTTTTGAGGATGTCGGTGGGTTGCATCATTGTAGTGCAATCACTTCGTGATCAATGGCACAAAAAAGGCGATCCTTAAGCTTTCACAATTCCTTGCACTATTGGGCCATCTAGGTTTGCCAGTGCGCTATGTGCCTTGGGTGACAACATTAAATTGATGCCGCTAACAGTTCTCAAACAACTAGGCCTGAGACCTCTCAAGCCAACGGTGATGTAGTTATTAATGGCAGACTATATAGTGAAGAAGCCTGTGTCATATCATTTAATGTTTTGGTAAACATGGACAAATTTATTTTTCCGACAGACTTTGTTGTCTTAGGCTATAAATTTGACTTTGAGAAGCCCATAATCATGGAGAGACCGTTTTTAGCCACGGGTAGAGCATTGGTAAATATGGAGAAAGGGGAGCTTAATTTCATACTGAATGATAAGGAGGTCAGATTCAATGTTTGTAGAACCATGAAGCAGCCGACTGACATGACAGTGGTTCCGGTAATAAACTGTGTTGATGATCATGGAGTCCAAAGTTTTATCTACCTTTATGAATTCTAAGTAATCAAGGTACCTGTATTATGCCGCGACGTAAAATCAAGCAATGCATGGGAGGCAAATCAAGGTATCTTATTATTTTTATATTTGTGGTAATTCATGTAAGTCTAATTGACATCTGATCTACGCACCTAAGGTGTAACAGGTATGTTCCTAACTCTCTTTCTTTGTAGTTGCGCAATCCATTAGGGACAATGCATATTTATTTGATGGGGGTGGGGCTATTTGTGGGTCTAGATGGCCTCTTGGGGTTTTATTGTCATTTCTCTTTTTCTTGGAGTCTGTTATTCGTAGAACCAATATGTCTAGAACGTATTGTATTTTTTTTCCTGATGTTTCATGTTTTTTTGTTTAACTAGGAGAAAAATAAGTACCTATGGACAGTTGATGTATTTTTTTTGTGCTTAAAAGTGTTAGAAAAATAATACATTTCCGAAAAAATATTTTTAAACTGTGTGATTTGTATATATATGTAATCATTCTGAATCTCGTTATGGCATTAGGACTAGGTACATAATAATCATAGCTAACATTCGCATAAACCGAATAGGTAGTAATTTGTGATACAATCCTGTGCTATATGTATGAGAAATGCTTACATTATTCCCATTGTGTGTGGAATTCAGACCTTGCCTAAAGTGTCTAGCCTAAGTTGTAGGATAGTCGATTAGGAAAGGATCATAAGTCATTCTAGAATTAGTTCACTTTTAGCCTAAATCACCTTCTAAATGTGAATAAGTTTCCCTTGATCCTTATTTTGAGCCTATATAGACTATTTTTCTTGTTTTCACCTCTCACCTTCCCATTTTGATTACAATGAACATGTTTATGAACCTTTTGTGGTCATGATCCTTCTTGGATATTGTACACCTCACCACAGGCAAATCACCTAAGTTGGGGGTGGCTATCATAGGTGTGTGTGATTAGAAATGGGTATGAAGAAGAGTGTGAATAAGAGAAAAGAAAGTAGCATTGGGTGTGGTAGAAACAAAAAAAGAGAAAATCAAAAAAAAAAGAGAAATAAATGAAACTGCAGCCAACCTGAATGAGCAATAAAATTAAAAAAAAATAATAAGGGCGGAATAAAAAAATGGTTGATAAGTGAACCCCAAAACGTAATTATAATGTCAAGGAGGATTGGTCACTAAATTTTCAAATGTACCCCACCAGCCCCCAAGCCTACATTACAAACTCAGTAAATCCCTATACTGATCCTAATCCAACTGTTTGAAAAACTAAGGTAAAGAAAGAAAGGGCAAGCCTTTGGTATTCTCTACACATTATTGAAACTTCTTTGTGAGTATAAGTGTCTCGTGATAGTCCTCGAATTAACATGCATAATATATCTGAGTGAGTGAGACTTCTTTTTTCTGAGGGTGCATGGGTTGTGTTGCTAACTGCTTGTTTGTTAGGGTAGTGTGATTTGTACATATTCTTTATTGTTTGTTGCTAATGTAATTTCATATTTAGATTCCTTAGTGTCATATTTTTGTACTACATAGATCCACACAGTTGGTTTTGAAAAGTTAAAATAGAAGGGAGTGATGTTTTAGAGCTAAAATTGAGATTAACTATCGCAAGCATATTAGGTTTCTCTTGATTAATCATCGTGTTATGTTTTGTTGTGATTTTGTTAGCTGAGGACATATAAACGTTTTAAGTTGAGGGAGTTGATGTGTCATGATTTCATGGCACTTCTTATGATTAAAACCAAAAAAATATGCAAGTAATTAGGCTTGTTTTGGTAGATATGATGTGTTTTTGTGTTGTGTTTTGCATAACACTAGATTTTGGAGCTTAAGATGAAGAAAAGAAATCAAGAATGCAGAATGGGCTAGTTTCGATGCAACCTATGTGGTGTAGGTTGCTCTTACATGGCATAGATGGGGTTGCGTAGGTTGCAGAAAGTCCAAGTTTAGAGAATCTAAAAGATGAAATTTTAACTGACAGTTACGACAGGTCACTTACCTGGGGTAAATTCCACTTACGCCCCATAAGCTGTCATCATAAGTAGCAAAGACTAGAGGTTCAGAGAAGATGAAAATTTTAGAAGTTTCTGACACTCATGATAGGTCACTTACAGGACATAGTACCAGATATGTCCCATAAGTGCCATCATAAGTGGTCATCAAGCAATATTGAATATTTCAGACTTTGGACACTTACAATGGCCACTTATCTGGGGTAAGTGCCACTTACGATGGCCACATACCTGGGTTAAGTAGTAGCCGACCCAAGTTTTTCAATTTATTTTTGTTTGGATTTTTAGGGTTTTAACATGATCTATAAATACTCTTTTAATGCTTTTAGTTAGTTTATGCACTTTAATGAACTTTTACACACTTTATACTCTTACAAAACATATATTGATTTCAAGATTGACTTTCGATCTTGGGATCTCTTTGTTATTGATTTTTGATTGATTAATTGATTTAAGAATTTATGTTTTATTCTTTCATTGTTGTGAGATTAATTTTATGCTTTCTGTATTGACCATGGATTGTTTTGCAACTATGAGTTGTAGGAACCCTGGTGGAACAACGAAGTAGAGGAAGTGCAAAGTTTTTCCTGATCAATATTCTTGCATGTATTGTGGTCATATTCGATTTTATTATTTTCTTAGTGGTGGCCAACGTTGAGAACTTGCCTGTATTCGATACTTACTTCAAAATAGAGGTAGCGATTAGAAAAAGAAGATCACGACAGTAATTTGAGGCTATCAACCCTCATCTAATAACTTGATACTCAAAAGGTAATAGTTAATCTAAAATTCAAGATAAGAGTTAGTTAGACGATACTCTGAGACTCAATAGGTAAAGAGTGAAATGCACTAAAGGCATTCACAAGACGATTAGTAATCATATCTTATCAAATTCTACATCTAAGGTATTGGGATAGTTCTACAAAGCCCGATAAATCTGCAGAGTTAAAAACCAGAGGGAACATAAGCCTAGTGTTCATCTTAGATTGTTTGCAACCAAAAACATTCAAGTCTTGTCATATTTTATTAATTACTGCAAATCCCCCCATTTACTTTTCTACATTGTCGGGCTATCTCAATAAGTTCGAGAGTTATTTCTAGCCTATGCCCTGTGGGTTAGACCCCAACCTCGTTGGATTACTATATTTGACATTGACCACATTATATTTCTTGGAGGTATACTTTAGATGACATCAAGAAAGCAACTACAAACTCATAGGCATCCTAGCCAGTAGCACCATTGAACTTGGGACGACCCAAGTGAATGATCCTTTCAAACATCTTTTAATCATCAGAAGACATAATTGCACTCGATGCAATCAGAAAAATAGTATGTCTGGCAAACCGAGAATCCATATGTAGGTGTACCATAGATGAAACTTACACCCCTAAACTAGAAATACCATGATCAAATAATGGTATAAAAGGTGGAACACCACTCAAGGTTTGAGAAATATTATAAGCAGATATCGATACAGATGGCGAAACCACACTCAGGGTTAGAGAAATACCATAAGCAGATGTCAGCACTGACGGTGGTACCATACTCAAGATAGAAGGAACACCATGTGCACTTAAGGAAACACCGTCCAAAGGAGTAAATAACCAAATCAACAAACCCTCTAGAACATGGGTAGAAATTAAATTTCGTGGGACCTGATCTGGCTCCACATCTCCTACATGCCCAACCTCATGCTCAAAAAGGTCCCCCTAACACTACCTTTAATAGGGGAAACTATTTGTGCCCGTCTTCCACTTCTAGGTTGTCCACGGCCCATGGCTTTCCCTCTAGTCTAGGCTTTATCCTTGGGTGTTGGCTTAACATTTCTAATCTCTTGAGATTTATTCCTTACTATCTGCACAAAAAATAATGGAACACAACTTAAAACATAGGTTATGAATAACCAGGATGATAAGGAATCAAATTATAAAAGTTTTTCTTAAAAATATCTTATAACCTTTCAAAGATAGATACACATATCTACTTAATGATCTGCGACATGTCTGCTCTTACACTTATGAGACCGGTGAACCTAGATTCTCTTATTCCAATTTATCAAGATCCAAAAATTAGGTCATGATGGTACTTATCGCGGCCTAGCCTTAAAAAGTAAATCAATCACCCAAACTAACAAGATAATATAGATATAAAAAAAACAAGACTAAGATGAGGCTTCTCGAAGGAAGTCCGACCAATACCACTATAATAATAGCAAAAAAATAAAATGAATGTCATAATAAACCAAAGAAGTGCTGTAATAATTCAAGAACCTCTGATACAATCGAGAATAGTATTGAAAATAATATCTGTCTCTAAAAGTGAGTGGAGATATAAAGGAAAAAAGATGAGGTCTGAAGTGACGACATAAAGGAAATAAGATGAGGTCCAAAGTTAGAACCAAATTCTAAAGCACTCCAGGACCTCAAAGATCCATCCGATCTCGCACGAACTCAAACACTGTGTGTCATACTCGAGCCTAGATATACACCAAAAGGACATAGTAGGGATGAGTAAGGATCCACTTATATTTGGTAGGTATCATAGGCCAACTATCAAATTAGAAAATACAATAAGTAAAATATACTATGAGCATGTCACCTGCTATATATATATATATATATACAAACAAAAATAGCAACAACATAAAAATAAAGGAAAAATACACGAAATCAAACACAAGTCAAGAAAACTAAAGAAAATGAAGAAGATTCAAATGTAGACGCAATGCAATGTGGATGGGAAGAGATACGAAAGTCATTGCATGACTTTCCCACCGAGATCAAAGCAAATAGGCAGGACTTATTGAGGGTTCGTAACTCATATACTGTATCTCATATCACAATCTCAATCTCAACTCTTCTTTATGGCTCGTATTCATGGAGAGGATTTTCATAAAGGTTTTTCATTTTAAAAAAGAAAAAATTCCAGTAGTATCAATATCCCATGACTGTGTATGTAGGAAATAAAGATGTAATGCTTACAATCCATCCAAAATGAGGAAATCCAATCCAATCAACACATAAGTATAAATAGGTGACCATAAAAATCAACTCAATGTGTCCATAATTCATGATTATCAACTCTGATTAGGTATCATCATAATAAATGTCCATACAAGACATCATTAATATCATATCAACTCGTAATTTGAGTATTCTAACATGATAAAAGTAACCAATACCCAATTAAGGCCTACATTATAAAATTGGGCTCCCGCACAAACATTATATCTAGAATGATGACATATAAATGCACTGATAAGTCCAACGATGTTAAATAAAATCCTTGCACGGGAAACACACAATATCATATATCATAGGTCAACAACAAAAACATATAAGCCCCTACACGGGCACACAACAGTATAAATAATCTTGAAATTTAAATCTCATTGTTATTTTCTTCAATCCATAGCATGCTTTACTTATTCATTAATATATGTCATAAACTATCATGAAATAATGAAAACTCAATCTAAGTGACTCAATACGAAATTTTCCCCTCACGAATGACCTCAAAACCAACTACAACATTCAAATATAGCATCTATATTCTAAAATAAGGCTAACAAAATTCATATTGCCTATAAATAGGCTGGGCCAAAATGAGCTTGAAAATGCAAGAGTTACAACCAAAATTTTATTTTAAAAACTAAATTCCTCAAGGTTATAAGAGTCTACAAGATAAAACCTACGAAAAAATGGGATAATATCGAGGTCCAAAATGAAGAAAACCCCTTTTAAAATATTTTCGATTAAGCCCCAAATTTTTCATTTTGAAATAATAATTTAAAAAAAAAATTGAAGATAAAATCAATGGAAAAATATGAAATTATGAGTTTGGAAGTAATCCATATGAAAATCAATGTTGAAACCCTCAAAAATTGTCTTTTCCGAAGCTTGGAGGTCCAAAAATAGAATAAAATCACAGAATAGAGTATTAATACTGTTTAGTGAACAACACATCGCGAATATGGTCAACCATTTGCATTCGTGAGGGTCGATATTGACCAAGCCATTAAGTTTGCCTTCACATTTCCGACCAAGATTTTGGATTTGTGAAGGCTAATGAATCAGGCCTCTACATTCATGCAACCTCATCGCCTACGCAATGAAGGACTCTTTTGCCCTTTGTGATCGCGGCCACCGCGTTATGATCGTGATGGAGGGTGAATTCCTTCACTGCATTTGTGAAAAAGGATCCATGCACCAGATATCATCTATGCACCAACTGATTTTGTATGATTTTGAATGTTTCGAACGAATCCTCGAGATCCGACAAAAGTAAACCATATATGTTACTGGGCTAATTTTGATGTTCCGAACTCAATGGAGAAGTCAAATTTTTTTTAAAAAAGGTTGTTTTCACAAAATTAACTCCTAGGGTCCTTTTTTATTATTTTTCAAGCGAAGGATCAAAATGAGATATAAAGTCTCAAAATTGAATCAACCCCGCTACTGACCAAAATTCGACATTTCAAATCTGTTGTAGTCTTTTTTGTCATCCAACACTCAGAACAATAAATATTGACTAAGTAAATTATATGATTTCTCATGCTTCTATAAACCACAAGCTCACACAACTTATTTTTTATCGCATCAGGAACTATGTCAACCATACCGAACCTCAAAATCAACATGTAACATCTACGAAGAAGGATAAAATGGCCAAAATACATAGAAATTGAAAAATCACAAATTTAGGTCATTACAGTTACCTTTTGAACCCATAACTATTCATTTCACATTGTTAGTAGGATTGTCATTATTGATGGATCTAATTAAGGAGTTTTAACATAATCAAACTTGAAGATGCATTCAACAACTTCCTTTTGATAGGTTTAATAAATAGATTAGTCAGATTATTTTGACTCGATCAATGTGATAGAAATCATTCCATCTTTAAATTAACTTTCTCACATAATCATGTCAATAACTTAAGCGTTTTGACTCGCCATTATATAATCTCAATATGCTCAAGATAGAGTGGCTTGAGTATCACAAATTGAGCTCATGTTTTGAAAAATCAATGAATTCTCTTAATGATCCTTCAACCACTCAACTCTTTTAATTTGTTTGCTCTGACCAATGAAAAATTTCTTGATTTCAAGAAATTATACCTCCTCGCAAGGTAAATATCCACTATGTGGTATATTTATTTTTCTAACATATTTGATACCTACTTGTATTGATGTATTCTTATAAAATAGTATAAAACTTTGAGTTTTGTAAATCTTTAGTTCTCTAAGGAAAATAAGAACTCAACTACAATTTAGTACTTGCTTACATAATAAGTTAAGCCATAATTTTTCATTCATAATTAGTTAACAAGATCTAGGATCATGTAGGGTATTTCCACTTTTATATTTAATGACTAAATTTATTTAACACTCTTTTCTCAATGTAGTGAGAGTAACTCAATACATTACTCCCACAATTCTGTTTAATCTTAATACCCAATATAGTATCAATTTCTCAAAAATTCTTCATTACAAATGTGAAAAAATAGAACCTCATTGTTTCTATATGACTTTTGTATCAAGTCTTACGTTGAATATATTGATAAACTATCACACAATAACACATAACCATCATGAATTATAAGATGAAGGTAAACTAACTCAAATGTATCAGCTTCAAATATATATTAAAGAATGTTAAGTCTAATATTGACTTCTAATCACATGTCAAACACGCACGCACTTTAAACATATCAAGTGCATTTTCATATCACATTTAGAGAAAACTGAATTCTCTACTCATGTTCTCTAGATCTCATACTCATTAATAATAATTTTCAAGTATACTCACATATTTGTAAATAATGTAATTTTTCATACCATCCTACAACTTTACAGTAAAGTTCACATATGATCTTATGATCTTAAGCAAGAATAACGAATCACATAGGAAGATATTTTTTCCTAAATTACCAAGATTTTGAAGATCATCGCAAGTATATCATCTACCTAAAAATTTATGAAAAGAAATTCACAAAAATCATAAAAGGTAAAAAATTATAAATAAATTAATAGATAAATAATGTAAGGTAGAAATTTATAAATAAATAAATAAATAGTGTTAAGAAAACAAAACCCGAATTATACCCCTTTTGTTATTCATGTATCACAACTTTGATGTTCTGTTTTGATCACTTATCTTTGATATTTTCCTATCGAGGGGCTTACATTCATTTTTTTCAAATCAAGCCATGATTTGAATTATCAGTGACACCACAATTAAAATGTTACCAATTGTATTCTCATTCACATGAACTTGAACCAAATCTTTTTTTGAATATATAATGAAAGTAAACTAGAAGAACTTCATAAATATTAATTCTTCATGTCACTTTTCCAACACCATTTAATTTGGTTCCACACAGTGGTAGGAGACATTATTTGATTCGTCTGTTGCGAATCACCTTCTATTCTCATATAAAACACTCTTTGTCTCATTAAGGACTAACGTCTTCCATACAGTAGGAGTGGTCTCCAATTTAATTTCTTCAACATCTCCCAGACTTTAACTAATTCCCCCATTTGGAAATTCATGTCTATCTTATTAATTCAAAATTCACATTCCCACATTAAATCATCTCATCACAACAACCAACTTCAATCTTCCTTAGCAATAATCCATAATCTCCACAAGGCCTAGGATGGCAAACTAGTTTTATGGTAGATCACTATTCTAATTTAATTTCTAAAGGCAGCTCTGCATAATGACCATCTCTGCTTTGCTCAAATTTTTTTAAGCGACTTTGATTCTCAAATTTGAATATAAAGAATCCTCTTTGTAACAATATCATTTTTCGATTGTTGGAAAATATATTTCAAGAACACAATAATTATATGAAGAAAAACACAAAGATGAAGATTTGACAATACAAACAATGAATACAATATTGAGGCATAAAATACGTGAGAAACACCTTTCTAAAAATAATATTTGATCCCTCTCCTCTTCGAGATTACTATAAGATTATACGTAAATAGTTTTAGTGGATAGGACAAGTTTATTGAATTCTACATTAAGAAAATAGTGGAGAAATTCTTCTGGAAAGCAAGAACTTGACTTGGATCTTTTGGAGAAGAAAAGATTCTTTAGGGAAGTGCTTTAGTATCTATCATTCTTACTTTCATAGAGAAGCTGACTCTTTGTTTAGAACATCTTTAAGGTCTCTTTGCTAAACAAAACCCAAATCACAAACATAAAATAGCTCAATCTTGAAAATATTTATAAGATGAACCAAGAGCAAGACCATAAAAAGAGCACTACAATAAAAAGGTCTATTTACGATCAATATTTAGGGATGAGCTAATAATTTCATCCCTAAAAGTATACTTATTAGGACAAGATTAAATTTCGATCCCTAATTGTGCAATTTATAGTGAAGGTATAAAATCTGGTCCTAAGAAAATTATTAATCGGTCCCTATTAATAATTTAGAGAAATTAAAAGTACCGCCAAATAATTAGTCTAATAAAAATTTTAATAAAAATAATGTTAATTATAATAAAACTTAATGCGCCAAAATGAAAAAACTCTTTGTATTCTCCAAAAAAATATCACGCCCTAGATAACTGTTGCTCCAACATTATCGAAATCAAATCGTGCCCTAAATTTCTCTGTTTCCTATTGCAGCTTCCATAGCAACTGATCGAGGTATGATTTCTCATCCATAAAATCTCATCTCTCAGGTTTCCATAGCAACAACCTGCTTTAGCTCTATATCGGCGCTCATGATGCCCTTGTAGCTTCTTATCCTATTCTGGAAGATGATGAAAATAATGTCTATAGTAGGCCCAAACTAAACATGTTCATTTAGATATTTGCCTTTTATAGCTGCTTTGTTATTTTTAGGCGTTTTCCTGTTCCAGCACGATGAAGTAGCATCTCTTGTAATAGTGATCCAAAGTTTATGGTTTTAGTTATTTGTTGTTTGATAAAGTTTTAATATTTTTTGTGTACCCTTTTGGTTTTATTTAACTCTATTGGATCAATTCTATGTGATTTTTATTATGAAAAGGGTTCATTTCAATTTACTAAGATATGTATTTGTGATCTCTTGTTTCAGAGAATTTTCAGTTCATTTGTTGATATGTTAGTTGCTAGATATATTTTCTGTCTTATCCTATAAGTTGTTAGATTTGCCTTTTTTGTGTATTCTTTTTGTGCTTTGCTGCAATGTTTTTGGTGTCTCTGTAGTACTGATCCAAAGTGTAAATGTTTCAGTTTCTTATTGTTTGGTGAAGTTTTAATCTTCTTTGTGTACCCTCTTTATTTCTTGAACTATGTGGATCAATTTGGTGGTATTTACTATCAAAAGGTTTCATTTCCATTTCTGAGATATGTATAGTGAGGAATGAGCTTCAATCAGCCAAAGTCTTGATTTTTTTCATTTTTTGTGCTTTTGCTATAATTGTTTGGGCCTTTTTGTAGTACTGATCCAAAGTTTGTTGTTTCAGTTTCTTGTTATTTGATAAAGTTTTCATCTTTTTGTGTGTAATCATTTGTTTTCTTTGTCTTTGTGGATCAATGTGTGTGATTTTATTTGAAAAAGGTTTGTGATTCTTGTTTCAGAGAATTTAGTTCATTTTCTTAATCTGTTTATTGCTAGATGCACATTCTGTCTTATCTTTTAAGCTATTAGATCTACCCTTTTTTTCCAACTTCTTTTTAGTTTTCAAGTAGTAATCAAAATTATGGCGATATGGTTTTTACTGATTTCTTTGATGATAAGTGAAATTGTTATATAAAGTAAGTTACTTGTTAAAGAAGATCTATTTTCTAATATGATATGGTTGTTGTTTATTGAGTTGTTATTTGATCATTTTTGTCTACCCATATGTTTCCTTAACTTTGTAGATCGAAGTGTATCCAATATCTGTGACTGGTGATTTCTTATTTCAGACATAAGTGAACTTAGTTATACTGTTTTCATTTGTGTTTGTTATACTGTTATCGATCCTAAGCTGGGGGTCTATCAAAAGCAACCTCTCTACTTCACCTGAGGTAGTGGTATGGTCTGCATACACTCTACCCTCGCCAGACCATAATATGTGGAAATACACTGGGTATATTGTTGTTGTTGTTTGATGAGGTATGTCTTTCAGTTAAAGCAATGTAATAGTCGTGGAATATTCTTAAAAATTATGATTATTAGTTATGTCATTGTTCTTTCTTTTATGGTACTATAGAGTACTAATTTGTGTAGGAAAATTTAAATGCCATTGTTAATCATTGTTTTCTGATTTTACTATACTTAATACCCAGTTGATTGTCAGTGAAACACTTTTCCTATATGGGTATTTTGTTCAAGTGAAGAGAAATCATAATGGTACAAAAGTAAAGGACAAACAAGAACTAAACTAGACATTTACTGCTTAAGTACTTAAAGGCTGATTCGGTAGCCTATGTGTATTTATTATTTGTAACCTTGGCGATTATTCATCCAGGAACCATTTAAGTCTTAAATGTTAAGTCTTTTGTGGGATTTGAAAAATAGAGAGGAGCCAAATCTGCATATTGGTAGCAAATAATATTGACCCAGATCTGCTTCAATTGAGAGAATACAACAACATAGTGAAATCCAACGAGTGGATGATGATATTAGAGAAAATGGATGATGCTATTGAAATGGATGATAATATTGTAGAGTTAGGAAGTCCGTCACAAAAAAAAAGAACTAATGAGGTAATGTTTTGGTTATCTAAAATAGTAATTATATTGTTAGACATTCTTATGACATAATGACTTCCTATATTACTATATTGTCATACATTTTTTCCATATTCTTTTTTTCACTTTTTGTTGTTTTACAGGTTCAAGATGAAACGATTGAAGACTGAAAATGAGGTCGGATTAACTGAAAAGAGTACTATGTATACACTTTTCGTGCCTGGTGCTATAGAAAAAGGATGAGGACGAGGGTTAGATGTTTAGATGAGAAAGATAATATGTCAACTAAGAGTTTATTTTCTCAATATATTAATGTTGTTAAGTAATACCTCAAAGAGTTTGAAACAAGTAAGATATTTTATATACCGATTGAAATCAGGTTGTTATTGATATTTTAGGCTGTAACTAAAGATGTCTTCAACGATCACACATGTGGTAAAGTTATGTGCCATATATTTATATGAATTTAAATACTAAAGTATAGAATATGATTTGTTTATCTAGGTTCCATAGGGATGGGTCGAGGACAAGGGCTTAAATACTCCACCATGTCTGCTAGTCAAGAAATGAAAATCATTAGTAAGATTTTCATGCTTATTGAAAAAGAGTATATGAAAAATAATAGTCCATATCCTACATCTATTGATCAAGTTAAGAAATACACTCAAGAATTTGAAACAAGTTTTTTTTTCAAATATGTTGTGTTTTTTCAAATCTACTTAATGAACTTTAATGATATGTGTTTTTTGAATTGAAGTGCTATAGGAAAGGGACTAGAGCAAAGACCTAGATCTTTGAGCTCCTCTTTAGGAATTTCTAAAAAAAAAAGTGGAATCTTTAAACAAGAGCACCCTCTGTTCTAACCAACATATGCAAACTCCATCTAAAATCATAAATTCAAGTTCTACCATGCCTTCTAGTCAAGAAATGCGAAGAATGGATAAAGAGTCCTTGATTCTTGAGAAAGAGGATATGCAAATCAATATTTCATTGCCTCCATCTGTTGATCAAGTTATGCAACACTCTCAAATGTTGAAAAAGGTATATTTTGAATTCGTATGCTATTAATTTGTTGAAGTAAATTTGATTATCGTAGTTTTTACAAAATTTTACAACTATAGATTCATCTAATACTGCAAGGTAAAAAGAATTCGAGGTAGCAATAAGTGCAAAGAAGTTGATGCACTTGAAATTGGAGAAAAACTGAAATTAACCTTTTACAATAATCGAATGGTTGAAAAAAATGGCAAATTGTTTTTGAGGCATTTGGGAAAAATTATTCGTGATCGTAATATATGTCCACTAGGAGTATCATCATGGCATGATATTTGCCAAGAAAAATTGAATCACATGTGGGCAGCTGTTGAGGTAATTCACATATCTACATCTGATTCAGATTTTTTTTACTATAGAAGCTCTATTTATTGGTATAAACTCATGTTGTTCATGTTTTGGTCCTTTCTTGGTAATAAAAAATTTAATACTATTTGCAATGCATTAACTTATCCCATATTTTGATTATTGTAGGATAAATTTGAGGGTGTTAAACTGAATGATCATCGTGAACATATTTTGACATGGATGAATTAGTTATGGAACAAATAGAGAGGATACTTACATGTAAAATAAGCGAAGAATAAGTCACTTCCACAAGCTCTGGAGAATAAGCCAAATGGAATAGACACGAAAGAATGGGAGTGGTTAGTAAAGGAACATTTTTCTACCAAAACTTTTCAGGTATACCTACTTAGTTAATACTTTATTTGTCCAAATCATATGTAGATTTATTCTCTTCCCATCAGAAAAAGTTTCTGAAATCGAGTGTGTTACTAACATTGCATATGTTTTAACGAGAGGAGGATCTTAAGCCATTTCCAATCGTCATCTCAGTTGTTTTATAAATTTAATTGGATTACTAAAAGTTATCTTATTGTTTTACAAATATAGGAGAGAAGCAAAAAGAATGCAACAAATCGAGCTAAGTTGACGATGCTTCATCACATGGGTAACAAGCCTATTCGAGATGTTATTTTTGAAAAGGTATTATCATAAAATTATTTTTCTAAAAAAATATTTATGAGGCGTTATTTGACATGTTTGTCTTTGATGTAAAGGGGGGAAAGATGGCAATCCATCAAATTTGGGGACTATTTTCTATGAGAGTCGAAAGAAAGATAACAAGCTCGTTGAACCTGAAGCAATTAAAAAACATATGTGGTTGGTAAATTTAATATGTATATTAGTTACTTGAAATTATATGGAATACTGATAGAAAATACTTTTCTATATTTTGCAGGCTCAAATAGAAAAAATAGTGAATGCAGAGCCATATTTATCTGGCATAGAGATTATTGAAAAGTGTTTTGAACCTCAAAATCGTAGCCATATAGTTGCCTTTGGGGGTGAAGTAAAGGCGAAAGACTTAAAACGTGGCACTTACTTCAAGGATGAATTATTTTCCACGCTACGTTCTACTCAAGAGGAAAACAAATACTTGAATGAGGAAAACAAATCCTTAAATGATCGTTTGTCTACCTTAGAAGATGAGATGAAAGAAATAAAAAAAATGAAAGAATTCTTCGGTGCTCAATAATCACAAGTTAGGGCTACAATATCGCCAATTTCAACTGAATGACCACTGCCTTATGCTCTCTAAGTTAGTAACTATATACCTTCTCACTCCCCTCTGTATATTTATTATATTGATTTGAGAAATTTAGAATGCATGAACTGTAGTAAGTCGGTGTCTGTAGCATATAATTTTTGTGTCATTTACATTGATCTCATAGCTATATTCTACTAGTAAACAAATCTTCAGGCACTGACTCTATGTTGATGATTTTATCATTACTGGAAGCAATATTCATATTAATTAATAAGACAAAGTCTATGTTATAGACTAAGTTCAAAATGAAGTATTTAAAAGAGCTTAAATACTTCTTGGTGATAGAGGTCTTGAGGTATAAGGATGGTGTTATTCTTAATTAGAGAAAGTACATACAATAGTTGATAATAGCAATTGGGCTTAGTGGTGATAAACCTGCACTAACTCTTTTAGAGTCCAATTTGATGTTAACAACAGTGGATATGATCATAATACAGGTTATACTGGTGATGAGTTGCTCCAAGAAATTACTTCTTATCAAATAATCATATGGAAACTTATGTATGCTACTATTACAAGGCCTGATATTTGTTATGTCATATAAGTCCCATAGCTAGTTTATGTAGTATCTTAAGAAGTCTCATTTTGAGGCAGCAATTAAGGTTGTTCAGATACCCAACTTAAGAATCCACTTAAACTATTGTACATCATATTCCTCGTAGAACATAGGTTGTCAGATTCTACAATATCGTGCCATTGGAAGTTTAGTCAAGTGAATATTTTTGATATGTACTGATGTGAATGATCATTAAGTTCCAACATCATTTCAATCTAGTCAAATGCAGATAAGAGAACATATGTTCCTATTATGTATTTCTATGCATAAATATTTCATCAAGGGTGTCATATAAGCTGATTAAAAAAGAAAAATAGGTGGCATGGAGGGTGGGGACGGAGGGAGGGAGAAGGAGGTAAGAATATCTCAAGGAGTCTTGTGTCTCTGAATAAACTTACCTTCTTTTATGAAGTTCACTATCGCTTCACAAGAGAAATTGAGCGTAGGCTTCAGAAGTGGACCAATGACTAGACCTAAATGAAGTGTTACCAAGTCGATCCCATTCTCTTTTACAAATCTCCAAGCAGCCTGCTCAGCCAGGGTTTTGGAGAGTTGATACCAGTCCTACAAACAAAATACCTTCAAGGCTTCAATAAGCCAACTGTGAAGATAATGTTGACATCTTTCATTACTTTGTCAAACACATCTACCAAATAAAGTATATAATACCATCTCCAGTGCATATTATAGACATTTTAGCAAACTGAACTTGTTCCAAAATATTTGATATTACAAGAAAACAAGAAGTACTTATTGCTTTTTATTTTTCAAATTCACCTTAACTGCTTTAGTTAGTGGAGTGGTAACAAATTGAGATGTTTGAGGGATACAGAGTAGTATATTGACAAATACAAGGATAGATACTTAGCATCTCACTATTTGAGACAAGATAAGGCTTTCTCTCACTCAATACTACAGGGAATGCAGAATTTAATTTTCATTTGATCTAAGAAACATATCTGGGCAGCATAACACAGACTAACTCCATTTTGTGGGTTTTTTTCAGGTAGTTAATAAATAAAATCAATAGCATCAAAAGGACATGGTAATGGACAGCGTAAGAAAGGTAAGAAAGGACCTGATAATCTTCCTGCAGGTCAATATACAACACCACCACCACTGTCTGTTCCCACAACTCTTCAACCAGCTACTACAAATATTATTCCTTCTCCAAGGGAAACTATTTCACTAGCAAATGCATTTTTTCATGCCCCCACCACCCCACCAGTTCCAGCCCTCTTCTCCCCATAATAGTCTACATAGTAGCTCTTCATTTGTACCTACAATGTCACCCACACCTAGCCTTTATGGATTGAGAATTGGAGGTCCTAGAACATCAACATCGCCATCCATTGATAGTGCTACAGCGTCTAATGCTACAACAGTTGCTTCCTAGATTCTGAAATTTAAAGAGGTAGTAGAATATGACGGCAACGGGGGGCTAATTATCGCCCCTGATGGTAATGGGAAAGTAAACCTTATGTTTTTTCATAATTTTTAAAAAATTTAAAAGCTAAGATAATTTAATATAATTTAATTGTAGGTTTATTCCCGCATATAGCGGCGGATATATGGTTATAGAAAAAATTAAACCATTTTACACGGAGTTGTGAGGTAGTTGGAACGAGATTTGACTCGACATCAGAATTCTTATGTGGAATCAATCTATGGTATAATCAAAATCAAAGAATTTACCATTTCAGTATGTTATTAATGATGAATTTACCTTTGTATCTGTCAACTCATTTCATGAAACTCATTTCATGACTTTATATTAAACTATTTTGCAGATAAAGTGTGCATGGAATTCTTTTCATGAAAATGAAATACAACGCATTTTCAAGTTGAAAGCAGCTCTACGGATCAAAGAGCACTTGTGAGAGGCCCGGAGGAACATGGAAAAACCTGGTTGGCTGAATGCTAATGTGTGGGTCCAGTTCTTGGAAAAATGAAATACTCCTGAATATAGGGCGAGGAGGGAATGGGCAAAGGCAAATAGAGCATCTCAAAAGGGTGCTCGTTGCACACTGGAGGATCGATGAGTTTCGCTACCCGACGAAGACTTGTAATATTAGCTTAAATTTCTGATTTGTTCGATTTAGTTCAATGTTCTAAACCATGACATAGTGAAGCCGTGTGGGGATCTTTCGATTCACTATTATTGTTATCTTCTTATTGTTGTTTATCTTGAAGTCTAGTGAAGCCGTGTGTGGCCTATTTCGATCCACTAGCATTGTTGTTAACATCTTGTTGCTCTTATTGTTGCTTGTTTCTTTTGTTGTGAACTTGATATTGTATCACACTGCCTGATGGTTTTAGAAAATAAGAAGAAGAGAATTAGTCTGTATGAGAAGGGTGCCTAACTCCCTACCATATTTGGCCCGACTACTCTCTCTCTTCCCTATATTTCTCTTATTCTTGATATTTTATATTGAGCCCTTCATTTTTAGTAGGTTGAAGGTTACATCACACTTCTCCAAAGACTTATGATCCTTCTTTGGCACCTCTACCCTTTTATACAGTTCAGTGATTAAAGGGGTCAAGAGTTTCCTTAAAGACGATACCCTAGTGTAAAAGTGACGCAACTTATTGATCATATACATTCCCATATTTATATTTATCCTTGATAGAGCATAGAACACCATCATAGCACGGTGGAAGGCCACAACAGTAATATTTCCTAAAGGACAAATCCTATAGGATGCAAAATCTTTCTATTTCTAAGCCTCTATTGTGAAGGGGGTGCTCTTAGGTATTAGGGAACCTTCAGTATGTGGGATGGTTAGTCAAGGTAGTATCCCAACAACATCAGAATCATAGAGTTTTGAAACCAATTTTGGATGCTATATAAGGTATGGGAAATAAAAAAGTTTTGGGACACAACTTCCTAAACTTGTTTCAGTAATGCTTTAATCGTAGCAGCAATAAATGCCTCATTGTAGCTGTGCCACTATAGTAACATAAACACCGTTGTATTTGTGCCGTCATCCAGCACCAGACCAACACATCCCATGTGGAATTTCAAACTATTCTTAAAAATTTAGAGATTTAAGCATCAATTGAGCTTGGTAGAGTACATTTGAACTCTTTTACACTATATTTGGTGTTGATTAGGGTCACATTCTCTCTATATAATAAAGTGTTGGTTCCTATAGCTTAGTCAAATGCATGATCTGTATATCTGTGATGATGTTATATTGAGATGTCTTTCTGAAAGTTGGTGAGAATAAAGATAATGACAATCAAATCTTGCACATTGGCACATTTCTAGTATCTTTGGTTTTTGAACATCTCTAGTATCTTTGGCACATTTCTGTTGAATGTATTAGCAACTTTGGGGCAGGGCGAGGCTCCCTATATAGTTGTAGATACCTTCTAAATAATCTATTAGTTTATTTTATTTTACCAACAATGGTGCCCAGACCAGTTTGTTGTACGACTCAACTCTTCTATCAGGAATTTGTTACCTCTCACTAGCACTTGTATGGAGTTGCTCTGCCATCAAAGCTTAAACAATTAAAAAGAATCCATCTAAACTACTACTTCTGTTGGATTTGAGTATTTTCGAATCATGGACTCCATGATCTATTTGTATTAGTCTTAAGATGTTTTGGTCTATGTTTCCCAGACTTGTCTTCATACTTGCATTATCTCTTTTTCTAAAATTTTACAGGAATATGAAAATGGAGAAAAGAGCCCCTTTTTCTTGAGGTTTACGAAGAAACGAATAGAAAGAAAAACAAGGATAGTAAAAGAGGAGATTGGATCGAAATGCGTGCTAAGAATGAATATGTAAGATAATAACTTTTACATACATTGTTTTATTATTACTCAACTTTGCTTGTTTACATACTGACAAATAATTTTTCTTACAAGAAGAATTTCAAAAAAACATAGAAGAGTGGCGTCAAATCCAACCTACTTCAAAGGATGCAACCATCACCTGCAGATATGACTAATATGTGAACAACTGTGGTAGGTGGTCCAAAGAAAGGTAGAACCTACGAGACAGGGGTTCTACAATCCTCGAGTAGTCCTTCATTGTTTCCTAGTTCCTCTTCTACTTTGCAATTTGTGAAAGAAATGGAAGCGATGAAATAGCAAATTGTGGAATTGACGCAAAAATGTACAGCTAACGATGCTAAGTTTGCTAAATTTGAGGAGTTTGTTAAGAAGCGCATGCCTCAAGTATTTCATGATGAGGAAGATAGTGAACCTGATGATAATTAGATTGTAGTTATTGTTCTTATTTTTTGTTGTGACATTTAGATGTTAAACTATTTGATTTGATGTTTGTTTTGAATGTTTTAAAGTGGATGTATTTATAAATTTTTGTCGTGTTTGATCCTATTGTGAAAAATACATTAGTTATGTTGTTTATAATTTGAGAGCAGTGTAAGCTAATGCAAGATATTATTATATAATTGTTGGGTGAATATTTTTATTAAAATTCTGACTAAAGTAGTCAGAAGAATAATTATTAAATAATTATTTATTAATGTTTCGATTATAGTAGTCGGAATAATTATTTTATTAAATAATTTTTCCATTAGTTTCTAACCACAGTAATCGGAAAGAATACTTATTTATTAAAATTCTGATTAAAGTAGTCGGAACAATAATTTTTAAATAATATATATTAAGTTTTCGACTACAGTAGCCGAAAAAATTATAATAATTAAATAATTATTTATTACATTTTCAACTATAGTAGTCGTAATAAATATAATTATTAAATAATTACTTATTAATTTTTCGACTACAGCAGTCGGAATAATTATAATTATTAAATAATTATTTATTAAATTTTCTACTACAGTAATCGGAATAATTATAATTATTAAATAATTATTTATTATATTTTTTACTACCACAGTCGAAAAATTTATAATTATTAAATAATTAGTATTTATTAAATTTCCGACTAGAGTAGTCAGAATATTTATAATAATTAAATAAATATTTATTAAATATCCGACTACGTTTTTGACTAAAGTAGTCGGAAACATTTTTCCGACAAGCTATATTCCGACAAGCTATATTCCGACTATCATGAAATAGTTGGAACTACCTTATTTTTTGACCACATTCCAACTACATTAGCTGTCGAAAAAAATTGATGTTTTCTAGTAGTGATTAAAGGTTATGCAATAAAATTTAATGATTTCTTAGTGTCAAGTAAGTCCAAGAAACAACAAACAATCTTTAGGATTTTAGCTGACGATGAGTATAAGAGTATGACAACAACTTTTGCTAAAATCACTTTATTGGTAGGTTTATTCACATAACATGGTGCGTCTATTCAAAGACCTGTCAATCTGTTAGTGACAGCAAGTCGACTATTCAATTGGTTGCTAATCCCCCATATTTCATGAAAGGACTAAACATATACAAATTGATTGCTTTTTATCCCAGACAAGATCAATTCTGAACTTGTTGAGACATCTATTGACAAAGGGACTAGGTCAAGCCCAATAATGAAACTTGTTAAGCAAGCTTGGTGTGCTCAGTATCTTGCACCCACCAGCTTGAGGGAAATATTCAGTTTTATAATAAGTAAGCTTGTGGCTGCTAGCTTTGAGCTATTTTTACTTTTTAATTGAAATAGTTTTTACTATAGCAATGTTAATTATTATTACTGTGCAGTCGAGGGAGTTGTTAGTTTAGCTGATAGTTGAGTCGGTTAAGTTAGTTAGTCCAACTGTCAATAATTCAAAGCTTCTAGATGATAGATATTTTTGTGCTCACACAATCGAGTCTATAAATAGGAGTAGCTGAAGCTTGTACCATACACAATTCATTCTTAGAAATAAAAGGTTTACAGTTTCTTCTTCTTCTTCTTCTTAGTTGAGTTGCTGAGCTCTCATCAATTGTGGATGGACCATTAGAGCTCAGATTTTCACATCAAGGCCAATATCAATCAAATATACTAGAATACGTAAATTAATTATTCTTTCTATGGATACAACAACAAAATTATATAGATTAAACGTATACAAAGTTCATCAACCTTATGGGATATGTAAACCAACTGTAAATGTGCAACAAGATGGATACTTTTGCAAGTTGATTACTGTATCAATAATAATCTATTTTTGAAAATTATCCATAGCTGCAGCTAATGCAAGCAATATTTAGAGATGGTGTTGTGCTTGTAAATATGTTATACATCCTAGTAGTTTGCTACCAAAAAGGAACCTCCTAACATAATTATGATAAACTAATGTAACAGATTTGTACTTTTGCTCTACCTTCAGATTTTTGAGCAATTTCTTAGAGAACAACATAACATTTCTCCCACTCAGGGGAGACCAATTAAGAAGAAAACTGCTCTATTGAAACAGGAGTAGTAGTCTTTCCACCTAATGCAATTGAAAACCATTTAAAACAAAATAGCAGCTCTGCGTCAGTCCTGTAACTTCGAGTTGCTTCTACAAATAATGTCAACTAGGTTCATTGCTATGCCAAATAGTATCAATACTATGCCCACAAGGTTCATCCTTAATATCTACTAAACCGATTTAATAAAATAGCAAAATAAGTGTTAGTAAACAAAGGCACCTTCTTTATCATGCCGTGGACTTTCTCTTCGGCCTCAACCAAAGTTAACATGAACTCAACTGTCTAGTGCCTAATTTCCTCTTCCAAACTCTTACTCTCTGCTATCTCAAAGCATTGATATGTATTGCAAAACTACCAAGTCATTATTGTTTTGCTTCTTACAGTAGAAACGAACTATTGGGATAAACAACTTTGATCCACAGGTGGTGATACATAAAATGTTCAATATTCAGTTGTTACACTTTTGAGTACAAATAATGGCGTACGTGGGTAGTGAATTGCTCTCCATTCACAAAACTTACTCTACACAGATTCATCAGCTTAGCTTGACTTCCATCTGCATTATATTCTCTTTTTGTTTTTACTAGTAGTGGTTACCGACCATGCCCCCAAAAAATGAGGAATGGTTTGATTATTTTCATTGGTTTTTGGTTGTGAATTGATTTTCTGAACTATAAATGTTAATACATCTCAAGGCATTTCTAATCATTTTTTCTTATTTTGTTGCGGCGTTCGTTGATGTTCCAAGATAACATGTAGATATTTTTGAGGTGAGAGATTGAACTAATTCTAGTGTAAACGTTACATAGATTATTATTTTGTAACATTTGTTATTTATCAATTTTTTCAAAATCTTACACTTACAGATTCTAAAGACCGAAGACAAGTCAAGATGCAAGCTTTGAAGATGCAAAAACTCATTATTATTTTGCTATGTATTCAAATGTTATAGAAAATTAGATATCATACTCTAGCTCGATCGGGATGGTAACTATGTTTTTTGTGAAACGAATATTGAAACTAAAATCATGGGATGTTAACTAAATTTTTTGATCTCTAATTATATCATGTTTTGTATCGAGATTCTCGATAGTAATTTGATATTTATTTGATGAAATTTATTATTTTGTGATATTTGTTTCACTTGCGGTTAATTAGAGACTAGAAATATTGCTTGTCTTTAAATGTTTGTCTTTAAATGTTTATTTAGGACTAGAGATGTTCTTCGTCTTTAAAGGGTGTGTTTAAGATCAGGATGTTGCTTGTCCTTAAAGATTGATCTAGGAAAAGAATTTTACTCCTCGGTAAAGAATAATTTAGGATCACATATTTTTCAGCCTCAAAAGATAATTTAGGACCAGTTAATTTTTTATCATAAAAGGTCAAAAAAGATTTTAACGACCAGATAGCTAGTCTATTTGAGAGAAGATATACCGTCTCTAAAAGATAATTATGACTAGATAGTTCGTCTATTTGGGACGAGATATACCATCGCGAAAGGATAATTACGATGAGGTAGGTAGTCTATTTGGGACAAGATATACCATCACTAAAATCTAATTATGATTAAATAGTTAGTCTATTTGAGACGAGATATATCCTCGTAAAAAGAATTATTACAATCAAGTAGTTAGTTGATTAGGACAAGATATACCGTCGCTAAATAGTAATTACGATCAGATTTTTTACCATCCCAAAAAGTTTTTAAGAACCAGCTTATTACAGTCAACCTTTTGCGTAGGAGCCTATCAGGAAGGGACACGATCAGTTTTTTCCGCCAATTGGAAAAAGATTTAAATTTTCTGGGACCAGATTTCCCTTCCTTATAGACTGTTTTTCTTCTTGTGGAGAGAACTCTAAAACAGCTTAAGAGTACACAAAAATTCTCAAAATACATCACATTGATAACCTGAGAAAAAAGGGCAAAAATAAACAATCTTTACACAAGAAATAAAATTTTAAGGAAGATAAAAGGCCAGCCTGTAATCATGCATAATTAGCTACCCAAATTACCATTTTTCAGAACAACTTATTGATAAAAATGCTTAAATCAAGAGATAATCACCGGCAAATCTCGAGGAAATGAATTATGGGAATATTTGTTGCAAATTGGCAACAAAAAAGGCAAAAAGACAACCTTTACAGAAGAAATAAAATGTTAGTAATATTCTTTTCTGTCCATATAAAAAACATAAAGTCATATGGTGAGTGCCACAAATGCAAGGAAAGGATCAAATCCAATCCAAGATGGAGGTGATTAATTGATCTGATAATTTTTCAAGAGTAAATTGCAAGCATAAGCTATAGCCTATGGCTATAAGTGTCACCAGATAAGAAAATGGCTAGTTAACCAGTGGTTTATACAGGGAAAAAAACAGGGTCACATCACAATGAATAAAATATAAAAAGATAATCAGATTGAGAATGTAGGATACAATTATCAATTATAGCTTACGATCGAAAAGAAGGCACAAGCACATAAAAATCAAAGCCAAAATTAAAACATAAACAAAAAATCGCAGTCCAATAGCATGGAAACGCCAACATAAAGCTAAAGCTTATCCGGAAAAAGTTGAGGTCACTAAAATCATGTGATTCATAGATTATAAAGAAAGAATAATTTGAAACACAAAATGAGAATTTCTCCAATCCACAAACATATGCATGAGTAAAGGTTTTGCTAAAACACAAATTGAAAAAAAAAAAATCATATCCAAGCGATAGTAGAGAACCAAATAAACCAAAGAAAAATCGGGAGAAAAGAGCAAGAGTTAAAATGACAATACATAAACAGAGAAGAACACAGTCAATAAGGAGAATGAACCCTTACAATTATACCCAAATTTTTGAACACACAAATTTTTATAACCATAAAACACAAGTCACTAAAAAAATCCACCATCAAATCAAAAAAGAAACACAGATTCTACAAATGAAAAAAAACAACAAAAAAAAACATAAAAAAACATGTGAAAGAAAAAGAAGCGGAAAGTAGAGATCTTCCTGTTGAGAAAAAAAATGATAGTACCAAATTTTCTTTAGCACACCTTTGTAGATCTCATCTTCATTGAAAGAAGAAAGAAGTAATAGTAGTAAAAGTGAACCAAAAGTGAAAGTGTAAAGTGGTCTTCACCCATGGTTTTCAATTGTTATTATGCATAGAAACATGTGGTAACATGAAGAGCCACTCATGTACATACGTGTCTTCAAGAGGCAACAATAAAAATTTAAAATGGAGTAAATTCATCGTTTTTACTTTAAACTATATTCAAAAAATATAAGATATATCTAAATTATTGAATTGGCCTAATACACATCTAAATTACTTAAAAATGAAATTTTTTACACCCTATCAAACATTATACCATTTGCATGTGATACGGTATTATACACATGCCTGCTACGTCAGCGCCACGTCAGCATAATACGAAAAAAATAATAAATTTATTATTTTCATAAATTTTTCTTTTTTCTTGTTAAATTTAAATTTTTTTTTCTTCAATATCCAAAACCTCCATTGTTATGAGATCAATTTTTTTTATTTTTTTTCAATGTTCAAATCCTCATTGATGTTTCGACTTACACAAGATTAATTCCTCTCTATATCTGTTGATTAAAAAAATGACAAATACGTATATTCAGTATCAATGTTAATTGACATTAAACAAGACGACAAACTTACGAAAACCATGTACAGGGAAATTAGAGTTCATATGAAAATGAAAGGATTTAATTGCTTATTCTTTGTGTCTTTATATACTGATTAATTGATCTCACTACCATAACATAACTCACTAGTTTATAAGTTACCATTTTTTCTCATTTGTTTAGTGCTTCTCAAAATTTCCTAATAAATCATATAAACCACGATGCCAAATTAAAGATAAAAAAATATAGAAATTGTACCACAAAATACAGAGATTTTCTTGACATGGTAAGATTGAAAATTGTGAACTTTGAAAGATTTTGTACGCATTTTTTGTGTGAAGCTATTCTGGAGATCCGATGGGGTGAACCACTGCTACTTCACCATCTACCTCCACTATTCAGGCGGTGTCAGATCCAGCTATGACTTTGAGAAGCGATGTTTACCTTGTTTAGCAGACAAGGTGCGGCACATGCTTACGAAGACTGGGCAAGACACTGAAATTGCATCAATTTCATCGTTGGTGATGCAGCTCCGGCGGCGGTTGCTTGATTTGCAGCTCCGACGGAATCAATAATTAGGTTTGATAGTTGAATTGAATTGGGGGAAGAAGAAAGAGGAGGAATTTCACCCATTGCTAATCGTTCGAAACGCATTAACAACTTGAAATTAGAATTGGAATTTTCTGTTTGGGAATTTTTGAATCTGGAGAAGAAGAAGAAAATGGATGCTGGGGATGGGGCGGGAGGGGGGGAGATGGATGTTGGGGCTGGGGTGGGGAAAATTTTAACTTTTTTTGTGTTATTTATTAATTTAGACGCGCCTTTTTAAATTAAATAATTATTTTTTTTCCACGTCAGATTTAAGGGATAAAAAAATTCACTTTTAAGTAGTTTAGGCGTGTATTAGGTCACTCCAATAGTTTAGGTGTCTCTTAGACTTTTCGAGTATAGTTTAAGGTGGAAACGATGATTTTTTCCATTTAAAATATCAAAAGTGCTCCTGCCACAAAAACCTTCACTCAACATCATTTATTTATTACTAGACATTGAAGGGCCCTTTATCTCAATTTATGTCACACAAATATAATTTAGATAATTAATTATTAAAATAATTTTAATTTTTAATTATTGTGATTTATAATACTTTTTCTTCTATTCCAATTTAAGTGACACTGATATAATTTCGAAAGTCAACCTATGTGACACTAATATAATTTTGATAGTCAATTAAATATTTTATTATGATTTATAATACTTGTTCTTCTATTCCAATTTAAGTGACACTGATATAATTTTGAAAGTCAACCTATATGGCACTCTATAATTTCGATAGTCAATCAAATATTTTATTGTGATTTATAATACTTTTTCTTCTATTCCAATTTAAGTGACACTGATATAATTTTGAAAGTCAACACATATCATTTTGTGTCCATATATGAAATATTATTAATTTTCTAATGCGACCATAATAATCAATTAGGGGTCATATAATAAAATCACGATTGAAGAAGCAAAGAAGACATGTCTTAAATGACTTATAACAACTAATTAGAAGTGATATAATAAAATTACTATAAGAAATACTTGTGGGAAAAAGCATAAATGAGCCTCATATAAGACATCAAGTTAATTTAAAAAATTAAATATTAATTTATTATTTTATGTCTATTTTATATTTTTTATTAAATATTATAAATTTTTACTACTTAAATAACCTGTAGTATTAATTAGGGTTGATATAATCAAATCATGATTGAAGCAGTGAAGAAGACATATCTTAAATGACTTATAATAGCTAATTAGAAGTGATATAATAAAATTACTATAAAAAATACTTGTGAAAAAAAGCATAAATGGGTCTCATATAAGACATCAAGTTAATTTAAAAATCAAATATTAATTTATTATTTTATATCTATTCTATATTTTTTAATTAAATATTATAAATTTTAATACTTAAATAACCTATACTAATTAATTCGGGGTAATATAGTAAAATTGCGATTGAAGCAGTTGAAGCAGGCAGCACAAGAAGGCATGTCGAAGACGTGCCTGTTTATCCCACTTAACTAATCCGAAGTGATATAATAAAATTACTATAAAAAATACTTATGAAAAAGGCATAAATAGATCTCATATATTATAAATTTAAAAAATCAAATATTAATTTATTATTTTATGTCTATTCTATATTTTTTATTAAATATTATAAATTTTAAATTTAAATAACCTATACTAATTAATTAGGAATAATATAGTAAAATTACGATTAAAGCAGCTGAAGCAGGCAACACAAGCAGGCATGTTGAAGATGTGTCTACTTATCCCCACTTATTATAGATAGTAATACTTAAATAACCTATACTAATTAATTAGGAGTAATATAGTAAAATTACGATTGAAGCAACTGAAGCAGGAAGCACAAGCAGGCATGTCGAAGGCGTACCTGTTTATCCCCACTTAACAAATCAGAAGTGATATAATAAAATTACTATAAAAAAATACTTGTTAAAAAGGCATAAATGGGTCTCATATAAGACATCAAGTTAATTTAAAAAATTAAATATTAATTTATTATTTTATGTCTATTCTATATTTTTTTTAAAATATTATAAATTTTAATACTTAAATAACCTATACTAATTAATTAGGGACAATATAGTAAAATTACGATTAAAGCCGCTGAAGCAGGCAGCATAAGTAGGCATGTCGAAGACGTGACTTCTTATCCCCACTTATTATAGATAGTAATTTATATACTAGATATCGATGGTCCGCGCCAGCACGAACTCTATATATATTATTTTTTAACTTAATTTAAATTATTAAAATAATTTATATTATTTTTTTCTGTTTCAATTTAAATGATGCTGGTATTTATAATTTCGAGAGTGAGCAAAATATTTTATATTTTTAAAATTTCTTAAGCTGTTAATTATGTGTTTTACAATGTCTTTTACATTATTTTTTAATAATATAATAATTTTTTTCGTCTCAATTTATGTGGCACAGATAAAATTTCGACAGTCAATCAAATTTTTTTACATATATACATTTATATTAGGTTCTTAACTATTGTGATTTACAATACTTTTTATTTTATTTTTAAATAATATATGTTCTTTTATGTTTTATTCTTTCCCATCCATTTATGTGCATTAATATAATTTCAATAGTTAATTAAATTTTTTATGTTGACATATATCATTTTATGTCTATTTCACCTTTTTTATGAAATATTATTAATTTTTCAATGCTTAGACGATCATAATAATTAATTAGGGGTGATATAGTAAAATCACGATGAAAACAATAAAGCACTCATGTCTTGAGTGACTTGTAATAACTAGTTAGAAGTGAAATAACAAAATTATTATAAAAAATACTTGTATAATAATTAATTAGTGGTACGGTAAAATTACGATTAAAGCAGTTGAAACAGTTCTAAATATCTATTTTATTTTTTTAATTAAATATTACTATTAATTTTTAATATGTAAATGACTTATAATATTCAATTAGAGATATAATAATTAATTAGGAATGATACAATAAAATTACGATTGAAGCAGCTGAAGCAGACATGTCATAAATGTCTATTTTATTTTTTATTAGATATTATTAATTTTTAATTCATAAATGACTTATAATAATTAATTAGGGGTGATATAGTAAAATTACAGTTGAAGCAACTGAAACAGGCATGTCGACCTCATGCCTTCTTTGCTAACACAGTAAAATTACAATTGAAATAGCTGAAATAGTCATAAATGTCTATTTTACCTTTTTTTCTAATTCAATATTATTAATTTTATAATAAATAAATAATTTATAGTATTTAATTAGGAATATAATAATTAATTAGATGGTGATATAGTAAAATTACGATTGAAGCAACTGAAGCACATACATCATACATGTCTATTTTTTTTTATTAAATGTGATTAATTTTTTAATATATAAATAATTTATAATAATTAATTAGGGATGATATAGTAACATTACAGTTGAAGCAGCTGAAGCAGACATGTGGACCTCCTGCCTTCTTCAGCTGCTCAACTGCCTCTTATAAGATAGTAGAATATGTTGTAGAAATATCGACTTAGATATTGGAGCCCGAGTATATATTACTCTTTTTATTTTAATTTATGTATTACAATTAAACTTTTTAAGAGTCAATCAAAATTTTTATATATGTTGTCTAAAAATATTTATGTCTCTACATTTATGTGACATGGAACAACTTCATTTTATCAAGAACAAATCTTATATAGAAAACTGTAGAAAAGGCAAATTAGGTAGAAGGTCAATAGAAAAGAGGACATCCTTGCTGGTAGATAGAGCATTTTATTTCGTTATGCGTACTAGTAGTCATAAAGCTAGTCTTGTTTCGTAGTGTGTTATCATTTGTAGTATTACTTTATTTATGTTATTATATTATGTGTTAATACCTATTGTTTCTTGCTCCTTTATTATTTCTTTTCTAACTTGTTTTTGTCATGAACCGGTTATCTATTGGAAGCAACCTCTCTATGTCGTCTCTGAGGTAGTGGTATGAACTGCGTACACTTAATCTCTCTAGACCTCACTTTATGAAAATATATTAGGTGTGTAGTTGCTGTAAATATCATAAGTTGTTAAATTATTTTGATTTATAGTAATTTCTACGCTACTTTAAAATAATATATATTATTTTATTTATCTCAATTTATGTAACAAAGATGAAAGTTAAATAGTTAAAAAAATTTCTCACAAGGAATTTAAATATTTTATATTGTTAATTATTGTAATTTATAATATTTTTTATATGATTTTCTATTATATATAAGTAAAGGTTTGGTGTACTACTAATTTGTCTTTTGTGGTACTACCAAACCTTTACTTAGATATTCTTTTTTTTTTTTACTATTACTATTACTACTTCGACTATTGTTGTTGTTGTTGTTGTTGTTGTTACTACTAATACTATCAAGGGTATTTCGGTAATTTAAATCACCTCAACCTTCACTTATATATAGTAGTAAATAAAATAGTTACACATGCATATGGACACACATCGATTCCGAAATATTTATTGCACCATAAAATCATCAAAATATCCTTGATAGTCATTTAATAAGGAAAAAAAGATATTTATAAAAAATTACTGTCATGTATAATTCAATCACAGAGGTCTAAATAAAAATATTATTAAAATAATATATGAGGACAAAACTAATAAATATAAGAAAAAGCAATATGATGCATGTGTAACTATTTTATTGCATCATAAAAATGACAACAAAACTAATAAATATAAGGAAAAAAACAATATGCATGTGTAACCATTTTATTGCACCATAAAATTACCGAAATACCCTTGGGATATAAAAAATACGTAATATAATAAGGAACAAAAAGATATTTATAAAAAATTACTACCATTTATAATTGAATTACAAAGGTTTAAATAAAAATATTATTAAAATAATACATGAGGAAAAAACTAATAAATATAAGAAAAAAAACAATATGTACGTCTAACCATTTTATTGTACCATAAAAATGAGGACAAAACTACTAATTTGTCATTTGTGGTACTATCAATATTGCACCATAAAATTATCGAAATACCCTTGGGTATAAAAAATAGGTAATTTAATAAGGAACAAAAAGATATTTATAAAAAATTACTACAATGTATAATTCAATTATAAATGTCTAAATAAAAATATTATTAAAATAATACATGAGGACAAAACTAATAAATATAAGAAAAAAGTAATATGCATGTCTAACCATTTTATTGCACCATAAAAATGAGGACAAAACTACTAATTTGTCTTTTGTGGTACTACCAATATTGCACCATAAAATTATCGAAATACCCTTGAATATAAAAAAAATAGGTAATTTAATAAGGAACAAAAAGATATTTATAAAAAATTATTATCATGTATAATTCAATTACAAATATCTAAATAAAAATATTATTAAAATAATAAATATGGACAAAACTAATAAATATAAGAAAAAAAGCAATATGCATGTCTAATAATTTTATTTCACCATAAAAATGAGGACAAAACTACTAATTTGTCTTTTGTGGTACTATCAATATAGCACCTTAAATTACCGAAATACCCTTAGGGTATAAAAAACATGTAATTTAATAAGGAATAAAAAGATATTTATAAAACATTACTACCATGTATAATCCAATTACAAATGTCTAAATAAAATATTATTAAAATAATACATGAGGAAAAAACTAATAAATATAAGTAAAAAGCAATATGCATGTCTAACCATTGTATTGTATCATAAAAATGATGATAAAATTAATAAATATAAGAAAAAAATAATATGCATATGTAACCATTTTATTGCACCGTAAAATTATCGAAATACCCTTGGTGTATAAAAAATAGGTAATTTAATAAGGAACAAAAAGATATTTATAAGAAATTACTATCATGTACAATTCAATTACAAAGGTCTAAATAAAATATTATTAAAATAATACATGAGGACAAAACTAATAAATATAAAAAAAAATAATATGCATGTCTAACCATTTTATTGCACCATAAAAATAAAGACAAAACTAATAAATATAAAAAAATAATATGCATGTGTAACCATTTTTTTGCACCATAAAATTATCGAAATATCCTAGGTAATCATTTAATAAGGAATAAAAAGATATTATAAAAAAATACTATCATGTATAATTCAATTACAAAGGTGTAAATAAAAATATTATTAAAATAATATATGAGGACAAAACTAATAAATATAAGAAAAAAGCAATATGCATTTGTAACCATTTTATTGCACCATAAAAATGATGATAAAACTAATAAATTACTATTACTACTATATATAAGTGAAGGTTGGGGTGACTATTAAAGGTATTTCAGTAATTTTAGTTACCCCAACCTTCACTTACATATAATAGTAAATAAAATAGTTGCACATGCATATGTTTTTTCCTTATATTTATTAGTTTAGTCCTCATTTTTATTGTGCAATAAAATTGTTACACATGCATATGATTTTTTCCTTATATTTATTAGTTTTATCTTTATTTTTATGGTGCAATAAAATGGTTACACATGTTTATTGGTTTTTTCTTATATTTATTAGTTTTGTCATCATGTATTATTTTAATAATATTTTTATTTATAACTTTGTAATTGAATTATACATGGTAGTATTTTTTTATAAATATCTTTTTGTTCCTTATTAAATGACTACACTGAATGTATATATTCTATTAACATCGGTTCATTGTATTACATTTCTTTTCTTTTACTCTTATACTAAATAATTAAAACAAGTAGGAAATAATCTTCCCCAAAGTTAGATCTCTTTTGCACATTAGTGTTTCCAAAATGCTTGTGCCTTGAACGGGCACGTATATCTAGTTTTAATAATATATGTTACTCCTTCTTTCATAATTTATGTGGCACTAATAAAATTTTGAAAGTAACTCAAAATTTATATACACTTTTTAAATATTGGAAGCTTGTTATTTAGTGATAGCAAGTAGTTCCTTATTTGTTGATTATTGTTATTAGTAAAATATTTAACGTAATTCTTAAATATATAACATATTTAAAAAGAAGTAAGGAAAATAAATTGAAATAGAGAAAATAGTAAATTTTACAATTTTACTATTCTTAATAATAATAATCAAAACTTTACTATTTATTTATACGAGTGAAAATAACATATTATAATAACTTTAAAAACATATTACAATGCAGGTATACAAAAATAATTAATAAAAATAGAGATATATTTTACAATAAATTAATTCGTAAAATTTGATTATATTGTAACAACAACAACAACAAACCCAATGTATTCTCACAAAGTGGGGTCATTAACGACAATCAATTCTTGTTTATCTATAAAGACAATAAGAGTAGAAAATAAGGAAGAAGTGAAACTGACATATACATGCTTACATGGAGGTTTGGGCCACAGGTGACAAAAGAGTTTTAAAATGGGGTGTAGGTGACACAAGTCTTAATTATTAGTTGGAGGTGACAATTACTTTATTATGTATTAAGAAAGTTGGGGAAGTTTTAAAATAACCCACAAGTTTTTAAATTTACACTTTGATCCCAATGTATACCTAAAATAACGGAAAACGGAGGGAAAAAGTGTCTTTCTCTCTCTTCTCATCCATTGTTGTTTTCTCTCTCTTAGCGATTTTTATTGTTAATTATTTCTGTTTCTGTTGCTTTATTCATCATCTTCTGCTTCATCTTTTTCTTGTCGACCATTTGTTGTTGTTGTTATTGTTGTTGTTGGTACAACGCTACTGCTGTGATCTGACCAATTTCTTAGGTCAAATTTTGTTTACTACATCACTTTCCACTTTGGCATTACTTCATAGGTTACTTTGGTAAGTAAAATTATGATTTTTATTCGTATTTGTTATCTGGGTACACTTCTGTTTTTCCAACAATGGATAGAACCCCGATTATGAATCCAGCACAAGTGCCCACAATTTAAATAGATCAATCATCTGGTGCATCAGATGAGTAATCTGTTGCATCAAATTATTTATCTGTTGCATCATCGTATTATCTATTGCATCAGACGTATTATCTATTGTATCAGGATATTTATCTGTTGCACCAGACTAATTATCTGTTGCATCAGAATGTTTATCTGTTGTACCAGACTAATTATCTGTTGCAATGAATGATTAATCTGTTTGAAACAACACAAATCAACCCCTGCCACAAGCCCAACAGATAAATCTTGCTATTGCTACTGGATTCTAAATTATTCCTTTTCACGTCGAATCGTCGAAATATTTGTTGAGAAGATAATAGACAAAATGAAAATTAAATATGAACTAAAACATAAAAGATCAAACATAATTTATTTATTAAACAAATAAAAATACATATAAAAGACTAAAAGAAAAATAATAATCTAATTATTATTATTATTATCAACATCATCATTGCCAGCCGGTCAATCTTCAACCGGAAGTAGCAACAAGGCCCTCCTCAGCCTGCGTATCTCGTGGAGCATTCTTGATCTAACTCCTCCCAATTCCCATTGAAGATCACGAACTTGATTTCGAAGTTCATTCACGGCGTCTTGCAGAAAAGCAACGTCCCACACTGGGTCAACCATAATCTTATCTTCTAGAGTGTAATATGAAAGACGAGATGCAATAAATAAATAGAGTGTATTTGAATTAACGATTGAGTAAGGACGGACCTATTTATAGAGGATTGAATTTGAATGAGAGGCAAAAAGAAACGACTATTCACCTCCATACATTAATTAAATTTTTGATTAAATTAAGAAAATAAATATTGTGATATAAGTCATGACTTTTCAGATTATTATTATTAATTAGTCTTTCGAAGAACTGTTTTTATTGAGTTGTGGCAACAGATTCTATATCTGTTGCATCATATAACACATCTGTGACAACAGATATATTATTTGTTGCAACAAATATAAAATATATTGCATCAGATAACATATCTGTTGCAACATATAATCTAACTGTTCACCTCCATTTATTAATTATATTTTTTATTAATGTGAAAAGTAATGAATTAATTAAATTAAGAAATATTGTGATAAGTCATGACTTTTCAGATTATTATTATTAATTAGTTCTTTCCAAGAACTGCTTTTATTGAGTTGTGACTCGATATAGGTTGTATTAGATAAATCATCTGTGACAACAAATATATCATCTGTTGCAACCATAGTGAACCTGTTGCATCAGATAATTTAATTGTTGCAACATATAATCTACTTTTTTAAAAAAAATAACTATATCATCATATCATTAATCCAAATTTGCTTACTTTTTTATTTTATAAATAAATAAAAAATTCTTTTTCAAATTTATTAATAAAATAATAATCATTTTATTATATAATAAATAATTTAAAAAACAAAAATGGTGAAAAGTCACGATCAGTTATTAAAATTGTGGTTATAAATTGTGTTTATTATTTATTTCCTTATTATTTATTTACGAAACATTTTTCATATTGAATAATCGGAACTCTGAGTCATGTCTTTCTTTTCACCCTCTCAATAACAACAATAGCCCTTTTTTATTAATAACCGCCAGGTGCAACATATGATCGATCTGTCGTAGCATATAACCTCTAACTGTTGACACAAATTGCTGCTCAATCCCTACCACCAACCGTCGACATGTTGAGAACAAGGAATAAACAGAATGATTATTATTAAATACTAAATAAGAATTAAAAATTCAAAGTCGACAACAAAATGAAATGAATGTTCATAGATTTTTGAATCCCTTGGGTAGATTTGATATACAAAAGGAGGAAAATAATTGCTAAAATAAAAAAAATTACCTAATTATTATTACTACTATTATTATTATTGTCAATCAGACATCTTTCATTCATCCGACAGCCTTGCTCCGAAGTCAGCCAAATATCTCTCTGGAGTTCATCAATCAAACTGTCGTTGAAGTTCACGCAAGGACTCGATATGAATATTCTTGTACGAATCTGGATCATCCATATTTGTAAGGAGGGACCTATTTATAAATTATTGTATCTCAGAAAGAAAAGAAAATTGCTTTAAAATAAATCTAACAGATGGGTAATCTGTTACAAAATATATTCTTTCTGTTAGATAACTTACAACATACTGGAAATCTTTTTGCAATAGATGTATATATCTGTTTGATTTCTGCAACAGGTTGATCACTGTCGTAATAGATGTCTCCAATTGATTGACAATATAAGCAGATGTGTCATCTGTTGTAACAAACTAGTCATCTGTTTATTCAATTTAAGCCATAGATGGGCTAGAAAGAATAAGGTGCGTGCAGATGGATCCACTATCATATGTGTGGGAGTTAAGTATGAATTACTAATAAGGTTACCGGGACAACACACACAAAGTACAATGTTTTTGTTAATGCAGTTTTTAACCGATTAGGCATTGATCATTCAAACAAGATCCTGCATTATACCGTTAAGATTGATGGATTCGAAATTTATAAGGCTGAGGACCTCATGAAGATGGTGCAGATACCCTGTTACGAATTACTGACGGTTGGTGCTCGTGTTTATGCGTGTCAAGTTTTGAGAAGGGATCAATATTTGTCGTCACTGCAGAGAACCAATAATGATTAGACTTAACTTTAAGTGTGCATTGGACCCTTAGAGGACCCTCGAAGCCTCACACTGCATCAAACAAGAATGGAAAACCAATATAGTTATTGCCCTGGCCAAAATTTATATGGTTGGGTTTCTCACTCGGGTTGATGATTATATGCCAGAAGGTGCGGTAGGAGAATACTTTTGAGGGAAAATGGGTTGTTAATGGAAGACTATATCATCTGAGAGCTAATTGAAGAAGAGACACAGGGTAGAAAGTAACTTCTAACGAATCTGGCCGATGAAATTATCTTAATAGATGCGAAATCTAAATCAAGTGCAAATATGAAAGTGTCTCCAGTAATGTAATTTCATGTGTTGTGTCTCTGAAAGAAAAACAATGCAGATGGACACTTTGCTAGGGAACTGCATGGTCGGGATTATCACCCAGGTAGAAAATAGGAGAAAACCAACAAAGCAGCTCACGGGCATCGAGGGTAGAAATGATGTTCAGCAAGTCTAGAAAACTTACGCCAACAACAACTGCAGTGAAAATAAGGGAACTAAGCGAATGAGGCAATTTCTGAATTTTAAATTTCATCCAATCTTCTTGTTTATGTTTCCGATCAGGTCCATTACCGTTGACATGATCGGAACCACAAATGAGATTGAAAGGAAAATAGAGTATCATTGCTTCCTTAGCAATATGGTTATAACTGATTGTGTTTTCTTGCCTTGACACACTTTCAACATTCCTTAGAGAAGATCAGATGCTTGCTGTAGTATGTGAATCCCGATAATTTTCAAGCTTGCCTCTAGCTTGTTGATTCTATATTCAAGCTGGTCGTTACCGTCTTCGAAGTTGGTAAGGAGTTCCTCGTATCTTGTGAGCTTGATCAGGAACACTACCTTCAAAGTTGTGGCATTCTAAAAGCCCTTCAGAACACTTTCTCTTCAGAAGCTTTAAAGAATACATGGAGGGTCGCTATGTTTGTTTTAGGTCAAAATGTGTTGATGCACGTTGAAGATGTGGTCCCAACAGTTGAACAACACACTTTTATCAAGCGTTTCTATATGCATCTTGCTCAACCAATTTGATAAATTAGTAAGCATGGAGTTATGTAGCATATGATTTAAACCGGCTCTACCAAGCCTATCAAACGTTATGTAACTCCAAGCTTATTACCCTATCAAAACAATATGCCCGAGTTAGTGCACATAGCAAAAAATCCCAATCTGTCAGCCTTTCTGCTGATCACTCTTCTCCAATATAGATGACAAGATATCTGCTATGCAAAAGTCTACACCATCTCCAGACATAATTGCCTGGGAACATGTCTGGCGATGGTGTAGACTTTTGCATAGTAAATATCTTGTCATTTATATTGGAGAAGAGCAATCGGCAGAAAGGCTGAGAGATTGAGCTCGTTCAATTTATGCACTAACTCGGTCATATTTTTTTGCTAGAGTAATGAGCTTAGAGTTACGTAACGTTTGATAGACTTGGTAGAGCCGGTTTAGATCACACGCTACGTAACTCCATGCTTACTAATTTATCAAATTGGTTGATCAAGATGCATGGAGAAACACTAGATAAAAGTATGTTTTTCAACTTTTGGGACCACATCTTCAACGTGCATCAACACATTTTGACCTAAAATAAACACAGAGACCCTCCATGTATCCTTTAAGGTTTCTGAAGAAAGTGTTCTGAAGGGCTTCTAGAATACCACAACTTTGAAGGTAGTGTTCCTGATCGAGCTCACAAGAGATGAGGAACTCTTTACCAACTTCAAAGAGGGCCACGACCAGCTTAAATACAGAATCAACAAGCTGGAGGCAAACTTGAAATTATCGGGATTCACATACTACAACAAGCATCTGATCTTATCCAAGGAATGTTGAAAGCATGTCAAGGCAAGAAAACACAATCAATTATAACCATATTGCTAAGGAAACAATGATACTCTATTTGCCTTTCAATATCGTTTGTGGTTCCGATCAGGTCAATGACAGTGGACCTGATCGAAAACACAAACAAGAAGGCATGGGATGAAATTTAAAATTCAAAAATTTTCTGCCTTCACTTAGATTCCTTATTTTAACTGCAGTTGCTGTTGGCATAAGTTTTCTAGACTTGTTGTACATCATTTCTACCCTCGATGCCCGTGAGGCTTCTTTGTTGGTCTTCTCTTATTTTCTATCTAGGTGATAATCTCGACCACACAGCTCCCTAGCAAAGTGTCCATTTGCATTGTTTTTCTTTCAGAGCCACAACAGATAAAATTACATTACCGGATACACTTTCATATTTTCACTTGATTCAGATCTCATATCTGTTAAGATAATTCCACCAGCCAGATTCGTTAGAAGTTACTTTCTACCCTATGTCTCTTCTTCAATTATTAGCTCTCAGATGATATAGTCTTCCATCAACCAACCATTTTCCTTTGAAAGCATTCTCCTACCGCACATTCTGGCATAAAATCATCACCCCGAGAGAGCAACCCAACCATATAAATTTTGGCCAGGGCAATAAATATATTGGTTTTCCGTTCTTATTAGATGCAGTGCTAAGCTTCGAAGGCCCTCTAAGGTTCCAATGCACCCTAAAAGTTAGTCCAATCGCTATTGAATCTCTTTACAATGATGCAAAAATTAGATCCCTTCAAATGCTTGACAAATAAACATAAGCAACAACCGACATTAAATCTTAATAGGCTATCAGAACCATATTCATGGTCCCTCAGCCTTATCAGTTCGGACCTACCAAACTTAACTGTAAAATCGCAGACATCTTGTTTGAATGACTAATCAGTAAAAACATCATTCACAAAATTAGTGCACTCTATGTGTGTTTCCATGATAACATTATCAGTAATACATACCTCCCATATATGAAGTGGTTTCATCTACAAGCAGCTTATTCCTCCGATCTCATTTTTACTGCAGCCTCTTGAGATAGTCCGTCAAAAGTTGATCAACCGTCAGTTCCTTATATCTGCAAAGAAGAGAAAAAAATTGATGTCACAAAAAGAACATTGTCCATCTGTTGCATCAGATGTGGAGTCTGTTGCAACAGATGTGGAGTCTGATGGAATACATCAAATCAGCCTTTCTGGTTGTTTTATTTGTTCCAACAGTTTCTCCATCTGTTGCAACATCAACAACAGCATAAACGTCAACAAAAAAGAAACAACATTTGTTACAACAACATCATCAACAACAAAAAGGCAACATCCTTTGTGCCAGAACCATCAACAACACCACAAGTTCCAACAACGCCAACCCTACCAACAACATCAATAACTGCATCAACAATAATGAAACAAATAAAATACATACAAAAAAAATGATACTGCCAACAAGGCTTTTAAACTTCTCCCAACAGATGACTTTTTTCTCATATTGTAATAAAAATTCTCGAATTGTTTATTCAACACTTACAAGTTCCTTAAATTTTTTTTAGTAAATATGATATGGGTAAATAGTAATTAAATTAAAAAAATAGATGTAAATAATATGCAAAGAACAAGATGAGAATGAAAGAGCAATAATGAATCATACCTTAATATAAAAAAGGGGATCAAAACAAAAATTTAAGTCGAGGAAAGATATGGATGAGTTTAGATCCGAAAAGATCTTTATGAGAAGAGAAGAGAAAAGAGAGAAAAAAGGTTGTGACCCTAAAGAGGAGAGAGAAAAAGATGAGAGTTGAATAAAATAAACTGCAGCTGAAGAAAGAGATGAGATAATTTCTATAGATGTATTATGTACGTAGATGTGGTGGTTTTCAATATTCATTAATTAATATTCATTAATTTCATTAATAATTTGAGGGGCACGAGGAAGACTAAGACTACTGACATTGAAAAGACAAGACAAAACTGCTCAATGAACTCACTTTTGAGATATCCAAGAAATATTTTTTAATGCCTTTAGTAGTAAGTACTACTACTTGATATTATCTACTCGGACCAGAAGCTTCTTGCTTTAAAATTAAAAAAGATAAAAAGATTTTCAACAGATATGTCATCTGTTTAGAAATCCAAATATCTCAGTCATCTATTATAACAGATATAAATATCTATTTAAAAATCCCAAAAGCTAAGTCATCTGTGACAATAGATGAAAATGTTCATTTGATAATTAATAAAATCAGATATGTCATTTGTTACAACAAATATAAATATTTTTTTTGAAAATTTGCAATAGCTCAGTCATCTGTCACAACAGATGCAAATATCTATTTGATAATTAAATCAGATATGTCATCTGTTGCAACATATATGTACCTGTTTGAAAATTTTCAACAGCTTAGTCATTTGTTGCAACAGATTTCATAGCAATTGATTTAGGTGGAACTAGGGATGAATGAATGAGCTCGCAAGGTCAACTACAAATCCAATCGAGTCTTTGTAATTGCATGGCATTGGTATTGTGTTCATACCGACCCGAGTCATCGATCGATCACTCTGAGTTGAAATGAGTTCTCATCAACTCAATGTTAGGATAATGATAGTACCTAAGTTGATTTAGGTGGAACTAGGGATGAATGAGTGAGCTTGCAGGGTTAACTACAAATCCAATCGAGTCTTTTCAATTGCATGGCGTTGGTATTGCGTTCATCCCGACCCGAGTCGTCGATCGATCACTCTGAGTAGAAATGAGTTCTCATCAACTCAATGTTAGGATAGTGATAGTACCTAAGTTGATTTAGGTGGAAATAGGGATAAATGAGTGAGCTCGCAGGGTCAACTACAAATCCAATCAAGTCTTTGCAATTGCATGGCATTGGTATTGAGTTCATCCTGACCCGAGTCATCGATCAATCACTCTAAGTTGAAATGAGTTCTCATCAACTCAATATTAGGATAGTGATAGTACCTAAGTTGATTTAGGTGGAACTATGGATGAATGAATAAGCTCGCAGGGTCAACTACAAATCCAATCGAGTCTTTACAATTGCATGGCGTTGGTATTGCGTTCATCCCGACCCGAGTCATCGATCGATCACTCTGAGTAATGAGTTCTCATCAACTCAATATTAGGATAGTGATAGTACCTAAGTTGATTTAGGTGGAACTAGGGATAAATGAATGAGCTCGCAGGATCAACTACAACTCCAATCGAGTCTTTGCAATTGCATGGCGCTGGTATTGCGTTCATCTCGACCCGAGTCATCGATCGATCACTCTGAGTAGAAATGAGTTCTCATCAACTCTATGTTTTAAAAACTATATCTTTTAAATTTTTTAAAATTAATTAAGATCAACTCGGACCAAATTAGCAATTTCAAAACTTGTCATTCTTTTCCAAAATTACAAATCTACCCATATAAATCATCCATTTGTGCAAAAAACTTTTCATTTCAAATCTTAAGTTCTCACTCTTCTCTCTCTCTCTCTCTCTCTCTCTCGAGGTTTCCTCTCCCTCTCAACAATACAAATAATACAAATAACAACTACTTAACATATTTCTCAACCCTTCAAAATAGGTCGATTTTCTTCCCATTTACGACTACATATAGTTGTTTTTTTTGACTTTATTCTCGCTTGTATTCGTTGTTTTCTCTATCTTTGCATGTAACAGAGTTCGAGAAGAGTTCTATATTTGTTCTTTATTTTAAAAAATAGGGCTTTTTAGTAAATGATAAAAAAAAGACTTTTAGTTGTATTATCTTCAAGAATGGGTTAACAATTTTGAGTTTTGATGCTAAAAAAGTAGGAAGCACCCGAGAAAACCCTAGTTTTTCTCTCAGTGTTTTGTTGACTGTCGTGGTATTGTTGGATGGTGTTTGTGCTGTTGTTGGTGGTGTTGGTATTTGTATTTTTTGGTGGTGGTGCCGGTGGTCTTGGTGTTGGTATTGGTCTTGGTGGCATTGGTGGTGGTCTTGGTGGAATTGGTTGTGGCATTGGTTGTGGTGGTGGTGGTCCATCTGTTGCAATGGGTAGAAGATCTGTTGCAATGGGTAGAAGATCTGTTGAGAGATATTAAATAGGTCTTCAAACAGATTCCCCATCTGTTCCAACTGATGGGTTATCCGTTGGAGTATTTTCTTGTAATGTGGCAGAGAATAATTTATTAAAATTTCTCCATATGTTGCAACAGGTGGAATATCTGTGGGGAGATATTAAATAGGTCTTCAAATAGATTCGGGTTCCCCATCTGTTCCATGGAAAACCATATAAGTTGACTATTTTTGACGTTAACGGAGTCAACTAATATTCGACAGTCATTTTGAAGTTTTCATAACCCCAAGAATAGATGTTAAATACCTCAAGATCCTCGGAGATATTTATTAAACCGAGGCTTATGTTGTTGTTAACGTCTCTCGCCCAAAGAACATTATGTACAAACCAAACCAAGCACAACGATTGCTCGTGCTTCTTTGAAAGTCCTTTACCTTTCAACGCTTCAATCAAATTTTTGTTTTTGAACCTTGGACCAACAATGGACACTAGGTCATCACGATCACTCGACTTGCCTTTTCCTTTTTTGGGTGTGCAGAGTGCTTTTTTTTGGGTCAGAGTAGGTATAACTTGAGAATGAGAAGGAGGATAATATTTTAGTCCGGTAACTATGGCAAACTCCTCTCAACCAAAACAAACAGGCATGCCATAGTAATTTATCCATATCTCATCCATCTTATCTTTGTTTTCATACATAAACCTGTGCTTGAGAAGATCATATACCATTTTCATCTGGAAACGAGCATTGTTGTCCTCCGGCAAATCAAGATATTTCCCAAAGCAGCTTTCCTTGAAATAAGAATTCAATTTTTATTCTCGAAGTATTTTTCTGAAGGCATCGAAAGATTTTGTCATGACTGACTTAACCACGAGATCACCCGTTAAATCTGTGGCACCATCGCACTGCATTCTCATAGGGTAACGATCAATGCTAAAGGTTTTGACCAACTCTTCAATGGAAGGGCTATTAGCATTTGGATCATCTCTTTTGAAAGATTCCTCCTCCCCGTGTTCATTATCTTCTGCTCCTGATTGAGATAACGCTTGTAAAGTAAGCTCATAGAGTGGTGGATGTAGCTGAGCTGCTGCACTTGTTCCTTTACTTGGAATTGATTCGATTTCTTTTATTTTTGGAGCCATGTTATCTTAAATTAACAGGAACATAACATAAATTATAATTGATTAATGCATAACAGTAATATAACAGTTCCAACAGACAACTAATCTATTGTACCAGGTATGTTATCTGTTGCAACATATAACCGACCTATTGCAACGGATGAGTAATACGTGGGAACCACAAAAACAACACTATTTGTTGCACCTGGTATTTTATCTGATACAACACATAACTGACCCTTTGCAACAGATGAGTAATCCGTTGGAAACAATAAAAATAGATCACTAATCTGTTGCACCAGGTATTTTATCTGTTGCAATATATAACAGACCTATTGCAACGGATGAGTAAACCGTTGGAAATACTAAAAACGTATCACTAATCTGTTGCACCAGATATGTTATCTGTTGCAACAGATAACCGATCTGTATGAGTAAATCATTGTAAAGAATAAAAATAGTCCTAATCTGTTGTAAAATGAAGAGTAAACCATTGGAAAGAATAAAAATAGATCACTAATCAGTTATCTGTTGGATTAATATTGTTTAGATTTCTTCTAAACAGAAGAGTCATCTGTCACAACAGATGAATGATCTGTTAGATTGTTCACCTGTTGCATCAGATTTTCATAGTTGCATCAAATTTTTAATCTGTTGCATCAGATTTTAAAATGAAGAGTAAATCGTTGGAAAGAATAAAAATAGATCACTAATCAGTTATCTATTGAATCAATATTGTTTAGATTTCTTCCAAACAGAAGAGTCGTCTATCGCAACAGATGAATGATCTGTTAGATTGTTCACCTGTTGCATCAGATTTTCATAGTTGCATCAGATTTTTAATCTGTTGCATCAGATTTTCATCTGTTGCATATGTTTCATCTATCACATCAGATGTTTCAACTGTTGCAATACCATTTCTACCAAGACAAACAACAAATCAACCCAGCAATACCAACATATCACACACACACATACACACTAAGAACATCAACTGTGACAAAAAATCACCAATAAATTCGAATCAACAGTACGACAACGAGAAGAAGAAATACAAAAATGCCAGAAATTAGGGTTTTATTCAGTCCACATTTCAATACCAGAAGAGTAGTTGGCTCAAGTTCCTCTGTTTCTTCATAATTTTTTACCTGTGAAAAAGAAAATGGGAGGACGAAGAACTCGAAGTTGTTGTCGTCGGAGAAGTATTCACGTCAATTGACGGTTGAAAGTCGAAAAGGAACTCGCCCGACTATTTGTCGCCGGAGGTTGAAGGGAGAAATTTTGCAGAACTGTTGGTTGGGAGAAGCTGGAGAGAGATAGTGGTTCATTAGGATTGAAAAGGGGTGTAGGTTGGGTTGATTTGTATTTTTGAAAAGATTAGAAATTTTAAAAATATTAATCAAGTCCACAATTAACTTAATAAAGTTTCCTAATGATGTTTGACCCTAGCTGTTGGTCAATGTCACCAATCCTTCATTCAAGACTTAAAAGACACCTTTCCTTCAATTTTCTCTGCTTACATATATAAATACTTAATTCATGTAATAAAATAATATTAAGCTTTTGTAACAAATTAATAAAATTATTATTTCACTTATAACGTTGATGAATTTAAGTTCTACACACACATAAATTACACATACTTGAGTAAAATAAATAAATAATACATAATAAAAAAACCTATCATATTGCTGAGGGATTGTAAATGTCTAGGAAAAAAATAGATATTTCATAGAATAAAGGGGAAGAGTGTCTATTATTCATAGTTGAATGGGGGGTTTAATTTTTAAAGAGAAGTTTGGTGTAAATGTCATGACTCATAATTAGACCATTATTACATTTACGATAATGAACTTGTAGGTAAGCCTAACTACATAGCTAGAAACAAATTAACGAGCTAATAATCTATATATAATAGAAAGGAAGATCATAGAGGAGGTGATGTGACACCTCTCTATGACCTCCATTTCTAACTATTTTTTTTCTCTTTTTTTTTTTTGATTCTTTCACTAATCAATTTATTTAATATTTAAAAAATGTTCTATCATATTTACTATATCTAATAATATTTCATGAGTAATGAAAAAACTTCCATCTATTTGTATTCTTCACTGAAATGACATATCTTCTCAACTTCATTCTACTTAATTCTTATGAATTAATCCATCTATAAATACCAATCATCCATGAAGTTGTTGGAAACTCATTTACATTTTCTCCTTCTTCTTCTTCTTCTTCTTCTTCTTCTTCTTCTTCTTCTTCTTCTTCTTCTTCTTCTTCTTCTTCTTTAATAATATATTTTTTATTTTTTTTTTCTTTACATTTTTTTCATATGACAATATAGTAATCATTATTTTGATGAAGATCATAGAAATATTCTTTAGAATTTCTTCTTGTGTAATAATAGTCAAATACAAGTTCATCAAGATGAAGAAATAAGTTTGATGGTGGTGCAAAATTCATCAAAGAGAGAACTAATTTAATTTGATACAAGTTTATCAAGATAAAGAAGAAAGTTTAATGGATCTTAATTATCAAATTAATTAGTTTGGCAAAGTATAGAAGTTCGAATGATGTATATATTGCTTATTTTAGTATTTTTAATTAACTATTTTTTTAAATGCAAGAAATGTAATATATATATATATATATATATAAATAACTAATTTATTAAATACAATGTACCCTTCAGGAACAAGACTTAATTATTAAGTTTTATACTATGTCATGGGCAACGGAAGATATCTTCAACTTATTACTTTGTTGATAACATAAAACTTATTGGCCAGTATTTTTTTGCCCAATGATTCATCATTTTTGTCTCTTTTCTTTACTTTTTTAATCTTCTTTTTGTTCGATTCTCTCTGATTCGGATGTTATGTCACTCGATTTTCATGCTTAAGTGTCTCAATTAGTATTTTTACTTGAAGTATCAATAATTTAAAATAAATATATATGGCATCTCACAACCTAACATGAAAATATGTCAACCTAATAACAAATTATTATTATGTCATTCTTTAGATATAAGGGTTGAATTATCACACGAAGCGCGTATCCGTTCACTAGTGAAACAATAAAGGAAACAAAGCACGGAGAAAAGAGTCACCATATACAAAAAAGTATAAAATTAGAAAATAGGCCCATGAGAAATATGAAAAAGAAAAATATATTAAAATTCTATGCCAAAACTCGTTGTCATCGATACAAGAACTTCTAAGTATAAAAGTAAGTAGTAATCTAACATAAATTCATCCCAACTCTTTTGATGATCTTTCGGTTAGAGAAGAACAAAAACCTAATCTAGACAACCCTAAGTTTCATGCTGTACACATGAAATTGGAGAACATGTTAAAGCAACAACATGTTTCTTGCTTGGTTTGTCTCATCTCCATTTTGAAGCCTTCAATTGATACTTTAAACAATTCTGCATATAAAGTTCTAACACAATCTATGGAGTTTATAGGTGAGCAATAAAATGACTCTGGACAATAAAAAATCTCTTAAGTGAAAGAAAAAAATTTAGATATAATGTTAGTCTCAACTCTAGTGCACTCAACCAACAACTTTGATGTTAAGAGTAGTAAAAAAGGTAGTACACGAGTGAAGAGTTGGATGGATATGATGAAAATGGCGGGGAGCAGGTTACATCTCCTCTAATGCGCAAAAAGTTAAGTCCAGTAGCCCCTTAATTTGTGCCTAGTTATATCTTGGTAGTTCCGTGACTAACCGCTAGACAACTTATGACTCAAATGAGTATTCTAGACAGTAATATTGATATTGATTTATACGATGCAGATTTACTTGACAAAAGCGATGAGGATGAAATGTAGGATATCCGGTTTGCAAATGTTGCTATAGATGCTGATATCTCGTCGGCATCAAAGAAGTGGAGGCAACTACAAAAGCAAAAAAGAAGACACATGTAAGGTTGCACAATTGGGATGGTAAAGTTACTGAGAGTTTGTGTCATGATTCAGAATCTGAGGTCATGATGACACAATCCCAACTTAACCTTGGTAGATAATCCGGACTTCATGTGAGATATTAAAGACAAGAAAAAGATAAATAATACTCAAATACAAAAATTTAGGATAAAGTCATGTCACGATCCAAAATAGATATGTGATGACATTTGTCAAACCCACCAGACAAGTAACGTAACCCATTTAAAAGAACACAGTCTAAGAAAGGAAGCAAAAATAGAAGAACGAATAATCCTATATATATATATACACACACACACACATACATACATACACACACATATATATGTATGTATATACTAGTTTAGTGTATGTGCGTTGCATGTGTAATTTACGTCAGATACAAAAGATTGCATACAAAAAGAATAAAGTATATTTTATTATATTGCAATTGAAGTTGCAACATATGCAACATTATATTCATGATTTAAATGGCTAAAATATGTGTTTCTTTTAATTTGAGTATATATGATTGAATTTGTATGTAACATTAACTAATTAGCACGTCTCTTATAAACATAAATATACTAATGATTGAATCAAACTTACCTTAAAGATTGCTCAACGGGGTGTTTAACTATCTCTAAAATCCCTAAAATAACATGTCTCGAGAAAAATAACTTTTTATCTGGTCTCATAACCTTTTTATATGATTTTAAACTTCATACATTGAGATCATCATTAAACTTAGCCTCCGATATTTAAAAATTATCATGTCTTCCTTCAGGGGAATCCAACATGAATCCTCCTCCACTGTGATGCCAACATAAAGTCTTACACTGAATTTAGGACTGCATTTAATCTGTGTTATTGTGCTATGTCTTAAATTCTAAGGGACATTTTCTTTCAATAGTTTAAAAAAATATTGACTTGTTAATTAGAAAAATTAAAGTGCTTGAGAGAATGCTACGGTTGAAGCACTCATGGTATTTTTTTATTTTACTAATATTTATATGGAGATATTTACTAACTCGAAGTAGTCATGTGGTCATTCCTCTCAACATTCATTCTACACTACATTCTAGACATTTTTAACACATTGCAATAATAATTTCTATACCTATAAATTAGACAATACATTAACAATGTAATTTTTTTTTAAATACTTCAATAGTAGTGATTAATTTCAGGGCTTTAGCTCTAGTCAATAGATGCAGTGTGTATATATATATATTGTACTAAAATTTGGAGCAAAACAATGTACCTTTAATTAGCAGCGGAAATCGATTTTGCTTTCGAAAGGATCTTCCCCAAGTCTACTTTGAATCTCTTGGAAACAAAGCCTTAGAATCACAAAATAAATGTCTTTATTGGTCACTACAATTTTCTTGATTTTTATGTTTTGTTTTCATCACTTTCTCTCTATAGAAGAAGAAACACATATTGAAGTTTATAAGGGGATGTTGAGCAGTTTCATTTTGTAATTGTTCCTCCTAAAATTTCAAAATTATAGTCTATTCTTCTTTCTTCAGATAAAAATAAAAGTTTTAGGGCCGGGTTGGGTCGGTCCATATGGGCGACCCATGACCCATAATCCAACATCTCCTACTTTGCATAAGGTGGACAAGATCGAACTAGTATGACATCAACAAGTTATCAATTCATACGACAAATAGTTCCTGCGATCCTTGAGCATCATGAGCTTTACCTATAAGGTTCTACAAGCTACATATAGGAATCCAATTACATGTGGAAAGAATTCTCTACTAATATGAGGATTCTAATACTCATAATACCCCAGATGTCATTCACTACTTCAGTAGTTACTTATCCAATCCCTCATCCTCTTAAAGAGGTGAACTCACACAATTACACTTGACTCTTATATGGTTAGTGTAATAGCCGGCTTGTGTAAACAAGTTAAAATATTCATCTTAATCATTTTTCCTTTCTACTAGAATCTATCTGTTCCGATCAACTGCTTTCTTAGACATGCATCGCATAGTCGAATCTCTCATGGATATTAGTAACATGCTAAAGTAGAAACACCAATCGAAACTTCAAGAAATAGTTAAAGGTCTAAGGGTACTTTAATGAAAAGTTAAAATAATTTTTTTGAGGGTCTCACACAATGAAGAAACAAGGATTCATTCTTCCATTAACCCATTGATCGCTAAGCACACGTGGTATGGAACATGTTCTACGATGTTCTCACCTTGTATTGGTGTGTGTGTCTTATTCTTTTAGCCATTTAACATCGTACAGATCTAGGTCTAGACACCTCTAAATGTCCAACCTGAGTTTCTTTCTTTAATAATCCTCAAATTCATATTCTTAGAGAAACTCACATATGGCTTTATAAAACAAGTCATTATCTTATGGTGGAACTTTTCTCTTCACGATTCTTGACATAAGAGGCAATTGCTCGTGTGAGAGAGCCAATCTCGCAACTTGTTCGACATACTATATTAATAAAACACATTTTTACATGCATATGAGATTGAACATAAATTCAAGATTCTTATATTGATAATAATTATAATCAAATCATCTACAATACATAAAAATAATCATATCCTATGTAATCCTAAAGCCATAACATGTTTCTCAAACAAGTATCTAGTTATCGCCTTAGTGAAGGGATCGACTATCATTTTTCGTGTAGGAATGTATTATAAATTTATTTCTCCACTTACTACTATGTCTCTTATAAAGTTATACTTAATATCAATGTGTTTGGTTTTGCTGTGATATTTAGGATCCTTCGTATATGCGATAGCCACTTGACTGTCATAATATAAAATCATGAACCCTTAGAATTCTTTGCGATATTCAAATACTCAAAGAATCTCTTCAACCAAACAACTTCTTGTACTGCAGATGCACAAGCCACAAATTCATATTCCATAGTCTACAGGGTTGTGCAAGTTTGTTTCTTTCTTTTCCACGAAATTGTACCACTATTTAGCAAGAAGGCATAACCAAAAGTTGATTTTCTATCATACCGGTCACCTGCCTAATCAACATTAGTATAACCTCTTATGGATAAATTAGATCCACTATTGCATAGCAAATAATCAGCAGTTCCCTTCAGGTATCAAAAAATTTTCTTTATTGCTTTCCAATGATCTCTTCTAGGATTGGATTGATACCTGCTAACCAGACCTACAACATAACAAATGTCTGGACGAGTACACATCATAGGGTTCATCAGACTCCCAACTGCAATGGAATATGGTACTCGAGACATGTCTTTTTTTTCTTTTTCAGTCTTTGGACATATTTCAAGGCTTAAAGTTTCACCTCTTTCTATAGGAGTATCCATGAATTTGCAACTATTCATTAAAAAACGTTTCAAATTTTCATTATGTATGTTTCTTGAGATAGACTCAAAATTTTCTTAGAACGGTCTCTTTTAACGCCCAATATATAGTCTGCTTCGGCCATATCTTTCATGTCAAATGAATTTGAAAGCCATGACTTAACAGTTTTTACATACTCCAAATTATTTTCAGCTAATAAAATATCATCCACGTAAAGTGAAAGAATCACAAATAAAGAATCACAAACATTTCATTGGACTTTTTCACATAGATGCAATAGTCTTCATCGATCATGGTGAAATCAAATGAAATCACTTCATTATGAAATCTCAGGTACCACTGCCTTAAAGACTGCTTAAGGCCATATATTGATCTGTTTAATTTACAAACCTTCTTTTCTTGGCCTTTAATAACAAAACCTACAGGTTGTTCCATGTAGATTTCCTCATTTAGTTCTCCTTTGAGAAAAGGGGTCTTCACGTCCATTTGATGTAATTCTAAATTTAAACTTTGCAACTATAGCTAAGAGCAATCGAATTGAGGTAAATTTCACAACTATTGAAAAAGTTTCCTCATAATCTATTCCAGCTTCTTGAGTAAAAACATCTGGATCTAATAACACATAAACATCAAGATGATAGACACGAAGCATACCAGTAACAACATCTAGCGAACTCTTCTTCTCCTGAAGGGATGGTAAAGCATAAAATAGATTCTGGCACTAACCGCCACCGGTACTGGATGATATGCCCTGAGGAGGGACTAGGCTCCCTAGAGGAGCTGGTGCGCTAGTCGCCTGAGTCTGGGGACGAACCTCCCAGTTTCCCTACTTAGCATGCGGACACTCTTTGATTCCATGACCTAACTTACCACAACCATAACAACCTTTCTATCCCAATAAACACTTACCAAGATGATTCTTACCACACTTAGCACATGATGGATAACTGGGTTTTCCACTCACATTATTCTAAGATCTAGATATAGAAGTCTTACCCCACTACTTCTTTCTAGTTCTATGGATGTAAGCACTGGCTGAAGATGGCGTTGACATAGATGAGTGACTCTAAAACTTTGAATAATTTCCCTCTCTAAACTTTGTCTGGCCATACTCAAATTGCCTGGTTCTAGCCTTCTTATTTCCCCTCTCTCCCCCTTCAACTTTTCTGCCTTAATCTGTTGAGCATGAATCTTCAGCCTAGCAAGATCCATATCCCCTATAAGCATAGTTGTCCTACACTCTTTGACTACCAAACCAGATACTCTAGTAACAAACTTACTTATACTCGATCGAGGGTCAACCATCATATCAGGGGCATACTTAGACAACTGGTTGAACTTAAGGCAGTACTCTTTCACTATTATCGAGCCTTGCCTCATGTTCACAAACTTCTTTACTTTAGCTTCTCTCATCTCACGCAAAAAGAACCTATCTAAAAATGCATCCTGAAATACCTACTAACTTATAGGAACTGCATTCTTACCTCTACTATTTTTCCACATAACCACCCAATTATACGCCACATCCTTCAGCCTATAAGATGCTAACTCTACACTTTCTTTCTCAGTAATATGCATAATCTGAGTGATCTTTCTTACCCCATCTAAGTAAAGATGCGGGTCCTCACCTACTTTTGACCCAAAGAACTCAGGTGGATTCATTCTCATGAAGTCATGAATTCTAGCATCTTCTAAATCCCCATTCTGCTAAAGTAGGATTGTCGCCTGATGGTTTCCCTGAATATTGGCAGTCACAGCTTAGGCTAACGCCTGAAAGGCAGCCCAAAATTCAGCATGGGATACATTCTCATTCAGAGGGTCATCAGGCTGGGGTGGCTTGTTATCATTTCTACGTGCATTAGCTCAGTGAGGCATATTCAACTGTCATATAAAAGCACGAGTTAAAAGTAGATAAATACAATGTAAGCATGATAGATCATGAAAGAAAAGGATGACTTTCTAAAATGTCCCATAGCCTCTTTCTCATAAATGTGGAGCACTTCACAACCATGATCAAGATTCTACGTAACATGGCTTGTTTGACCCCCTAGGATTCTTATAACCTTATGCTTTGATTTCAAGTTTGTAACGCCCCAAAAATGGGTCCCAAGACGTCACACGATGCTCGAGACTACGAGTAGTCTTAACCTAACCCTGTAAGCCTTCTTCTAAATCTGAAGCTCATAATAAAGAAATATAGATATATAATCAAAGTTAAAATATAGAATTCTATCTGAGCTAAGCTGAAATTATCTGAACATAATATCTAAAAATATTAGACTAAAAAATCTAGACAATCAATACTAGAAATCTAAATTATATCTAGCAGTCTTACAAGCCTCTACTACTAACAATTAGAGAGCACTGGGACAAGCCTTCAGCTGACTAGAACTGACTGAAAATACTGAATCAACTACTATAATAATCTAGAAAATTTGAATAACTGGGTCCCCAAACTATGAGGACTCACCAATTGTTGAAATTTAGATGGTGATGCTCGAAATTACTCACGCTGCTGAAACTGAGCACCTGAACCTACATTATTAAACAATGTGGCACATAAACGTATATATGGATTAGTACTTCTGGAATGTACTGAGTATATGGGGGTGAAATGCATAGTAAAATAGTGAGGGAATACATATATATTTCTCATAAAATAATGCATGCTGAGTAATAATGGCTCACTTTGGCTTGAGTAATTGAAAACTGTAATCATAAATCATGAATGATGAAATATACTATATGAATATTGTGAGCCACTGCACTTAGTTCTAAATCTGTACTTGAAATCTATTTTCAAATCACACATGCAAAGTGTAAAAGGACTCACATCTGTATCTGCGAACTGAAAGCTGAAATCTAGTAGCTAATGACTTATATGAAATAATATCTGAACAAAATCGTGAGCCTTTACACTTAGTTTCTAAAAGTTTTTCTGTTATTCCTTACTCTTTTTTGTATGAAGGTTCTTCTAATCGACATACACTATGTGAGATATCATAGTATCCAACGTCTAGTTACCTTATGGGAAAACCTCACATTGGGGAGAGGTGTCATGCTCTTGCCAAGGAGTATAACCTAAGCTAAGTGATCACATCTATAACTGTCATCCATATAAAAATTATAATAATCTGATAATTTGAACCAACATTGGCTCATTGTTCTGGGGCATATGAGCATAGCCAACTCAGTGCTAAATACTACTCCCTTTAATTTGTATGCTCATTCTATAGGAAATCCACTTTTAAAACTATTATAAAGGTTATAATGAAAACCACTTGTGTATCTGTTTACTGTAAATTGCAATTAAAACTGTAAAGTGGATTTCATATCTAAGCTGATATCAAAAGATCAAATCTTGACCAAATTCTGAAAATACTAATCATGGGCATGCTTAAAGCATTGTGATTCTTGAAATATCAATGTTCAACTAGGGCTTAATAACCCATGCATCAATTTCATGTCAAATCATCATAAAGTTCATGCTTAAAAATGAAAGTATTGATAATTCAATTCTAAATCTGGAAATTAATGTCATACTCATAAAAATATGAAAGTAGACATGCAATTTAATATCTAAATCACTTATAATATCATAATCTTCAAATAGTGATGAGTGGGTATAAACCCTAAACTAAAATTCATAAAATTGCATGTAAAAATCAACTTTAAAACTAGTTTTGTGCACAAGGATAAAAGGATTATCCTTGTTGAAAATCCCACATACCTTAATTGATGAGTAAATGAAGAAGCTTGAACTTTGATTTCCTATTTGTGCTCTTGAAGATTGTTTCTTGAAGATCTTGAATTGGGAATCTTGAAACTTAGGTTATCTTGGAAAAAGAATGGTGGGATTTGGATTTCTTAAGGTTTGAAATTTTGAAGTTCTAGGGTTTCTTGGAGAGTGATTTGATGAATTATGAGCATATAATGCTTAGAATAGGTTTAATTCTCTGTTTTTCACAATTTGGGGGCTTGGGAAAAGATTAAGTTACCCTTTGGAAAAATTAGTTTAGAACTGGATCCCGAGTTTGCACACCGGTGCGATGCGGAGCCATCGCGGTGGCATTCTAGAAAAGGAACGAGTGCCATTTTGCACTATGGCGAGACGCGGCATAATCGCGTTGCGTAACTGGAATAGGACGAGAGCCATTTTTCCCTCCACCACGATGTGGTGTCTGTTCCATCAAGAATTTTGGCACGAATTCTACAATTTACGGTAGGTGGCTGGAAAGGGAAAAATGGGATTTTTGACTTCACCATGATGCGGCGTAATCGCAGTGCTTCATTGAAAATGCACAACTGCAAATCTATCTTCCACCGCGACATGGTGCTATCGCGTTGGCCTACTATTTCTTACTAAAAGTGTTGTTACTTCTCACCTGACTATCGGATTAAGGTGAAATTGATATCATTGGAAAGTTAATTCAATTCTCTATAATTTGGTTGGTCTAGAGCTGGAAGCTTCTACATATATCAAGAGTTATACATTTTTTTTGTTGACCCTTGACACTAGGAGCTAAATGGGACTAAGAAAAGTATGGGGTATTACACTTAGAGACAGTAAAGGTCGAAGGATTGAACCTCATAAACCATCTAACTCAAGTAACCTCAAAAGAACTCACAACAGTACCAACAGGACCCAACTAAAGTGAGTGAGATATCACCAACTGGGTCAACAAATAAATAGATCGGCGAAACTCAACATTAGAAATGTCTCCCCGAGGAAGTGGGCATGATCATTATCTACCCGAGGGGCTCGAAGAGGACTGGTAGGGACCGATAGAACTCTACATGAGCAATTTGAAGTTGGAGCCCTAGATCGGGTCTGAACTCTATAAGTGGAATGAGCTCCATCGATATTATCCTCAGACGGGATAGAAGAGCTTCCACACACATCAGATCTTTTTGGAGGCATGATCTAAAATGTGAAAAAATAGGGATTACAGGAGATTTAAGACCTTAGACTCTACAACCCAAAATAGAAAAACAAGAAAGAAAAATATTCCTAAATGTCTTGTGGCCTCTCTTATCAGTGTGGTGTGCTACACACCCATAAAAGAGACTCTAATTTACACGGCTTTATGGATGCCTAATGAAACCAAACCTAGGCTCTGATATCATTTTTCTCATGACTTGAACCAGGGCCTGTCCATGACGAGTATCTCAAGTCTATCGAGGACCAAAGACCTCCCCCTTTGCCTAGTCAAACAGGATATAACATTTCTAGTAACAACTAAAATCCAAACATATAGAAAGATAATAAGAGTAACAAACTCAAAGACATATAAGCATGTTAACATCATTACCCAATTCACAGTAACATCCACAAAGCCTCTACTAATATGAAAATAATCAAAGTTGGGACATGCCTTCGACCCTAATAATGATAATGATAATGTGAAATCCTTGATTGTAGTTTATTAAAGGAAACTGATGGAATGATCAAGTCATCTAGAAAATAAATGCTCACCACTACACTACAAACGATCGACGAACCAAGCCGATCTACCTAACACTATGCAGGAAAAGTAGGATTGCCTTTGGACCCTGTATCGCATGGGGATACAATATTCAGAGATAGTTAGTGGGTTGAGCACTGACATGTAAATCAGGGATAAGGATAAAGTAATGAAAATTCAATAATCTAGTTCAACTCAATGTACATTTTCACATACACGCGTCCATACATATACACTTACATAAAATGCTAGGATAAGGAACAAGGCTTAGAATGCAATTTTCAAACTTTAGACTAGATTATGTAGATTAACCATCATAATAATTTTACCCACAAGATATATGGGCTCTAGATCTCAGTCCTTTTTCGGTCCCCAGTGCGTGTAGTTACATGAACTAGGAGAATAATCTCATATATATGCACGGAGGACTTGAACCTCCCAACCATATACCAAGGTGACTTAAGTATCGGATCATATATTGTATTATGGGGGAATCAAACCTCCCAATCATATAATAAGGTAGACTCAAACCACCCAATCATAAGAAAGGGGCCTCGAACCCCAGGCTGTTAGACCCCGCACAGGCAAATAGGTTTCCAGTCTTGGTTCCTCAGGACTTCCACTTTGATGACCCAGCTACACAACCCTCTTTTAAGCCCCATTAAAATGTTTATTATGCATTCCCATTCTTTGAACAATAATACACATTCAGACATACACTGTTGGTATCGTCATACCAACTACACTTGCAAGTAACATCAATATTCCATCACAATTCCATTAACTTAGGGAAAACAACCTCCCTTTATCATTAATACAAGATGGGGAAAACCATCTCCCTATGTTCATTAAATCAAACCATCATGTTTCAATAACCTGTTTATATCATGCAATTTTTTTAAAAATAGTTCAATGCAATTTTACTTGTACTCAAAACCACTTTCATAAAATTGGGTTGGGGTTATTACAAATTTAATTGTTAATATTCAAAAAATTTGGGGAAATCACAATCCCTTAGTTTATTCACCATAAATATGCATCAAATTGATTTCAAAACCACTATTTAAAACATAAACAATGCATATGTAAACATAAAACATTACATAAACAATAATCATTCAAAACCCTCAACCCATGTTCCAAAACCAACATCAAAATCATATGGAGAACTATTTAAAACATATGCTTTCACAAAGTAATAGTTGGGGAAGAGTAACACGCCTGAAATATCAAGAATTATGGAGAGAATTTGCCCTTTAGATCTCTAATTGATCAACTTCTTGGAAACCCTAAGTAGTTTGCTTAAGAGAATTTGAGAAGTTATTTCGATTTTTTTAGAGTGATAATGATACCTTAAAGAGGTTTTACGTCATGGGCCATGATTTGGGGAAAAAAGAAAATGTCCAAAGTGCCCTTAATTAAAAGCTGGAAAATTATCGCCAGTGACTATGAGTCACTATAAGACTTGTAAGTTTACAGCTCATCACCATAAGATACAGTCAAGATAGTAGCTGAATGAACCTTCTTTAGTGACCCTACGATTCACACCATGAGACTCATCACATAACCCTATGATTTATAGGGTCCAAGTTACAGTCAAGACCAAAATACTAAGGGGCATGCACTGGTTTGGATACGGATGGGACTATGCAACTCATTTAGAGTCTTTACGACTTGTTAGGAGCCACTCGTAGTAAGGACAATAACTTGAGCTTTCTTTACTGGACACCCTATGAATGGGTCCTATGACCCATAATGACACGTTATGACTCATAGGGTGAGTCGTAGTCAGGACAGTAAGTTTAAAAACTTAGAATTTAAGTGGCCAACACATGGGGCATCACATATGGTTTCATCTCCCCCTGCTGAAAGGGACCTAGAATGTGTTAGTTGCATGAACCAAGGAATTCAAATAAAAAGAAAAATACACCAAGGCTCTAGCCATTCCAAAATATAATGTGTGAACCAAGCACATAGTCATATAGACCCCCATTCCGGTAAACATAGTTTCCAGTGTTTGTCCCCCCGGGAATACACCTTCAAGGTGAACTTCACAATTCTCTTTAAGCCCAATTTAATATAGTTTGCACATAATCCCAACCATTAACCAGGAGTCTTACATTAAGGCATTTACCACTTGGTATCGTCATACCAATTATGCTTGCAATCTCATATTATCATGCCAAACCAATTCACATAACCGTTCGACTCCCAAATTCTATTTTAAAATCAAAACCATAACTACCAAGGCCCGTTTAAATTCATTTTGGCCAATTATCCATTAATGTAATGAAATGGGTTCATAAATAAGTTTAATTATGCAATTATCCATGTTCAAAAGCCAAATTTATAAAGTGGGTTAGGGTTAATGCTATTACCAAGCCAAAAAGTCATCAATTTGGGGAAACCTATGTTCTCCATTCCAATTACCATAACAAGGCACTCAATTAGTCCAAAAATCATAAATTTAAAGCATAAATCATCAATTTAAATCATGAAAAAAGTAGTTCAAGTGATACCAATCAAAAACTCTCAACTCAATTTCAAACCCATCAATTTAAAATACATGGATAATGTTTAAATAAGTGCCACAATGTAAAGTTTGAAGTTTGGGAATGAGATACATGCCTGAAATAGACAATAAATTGAAGTTAATTCAAAGTTTGGAGCACGAATGATAAATTCACTATAAAACCAGAGAAAGAGAATGAAAATGATTTTGATCTTTAAAAACTAAAGGGAATGATATTATTTTATGTTTAAAGGCTGTACAAGGGGTAAAAATACCAAAAGCCCCTCATCCCAAGTGAAAAAATAAAAAAATAGATGAAATTAAAATATCTACATGGCACACCGTTACTGCAGAGGGTAGCCTCCGTTCCACAGCAATCGCGGAGGCTAACCTTTATGGCACACCAATATCACGAACCCTCTCTACCTTGGGATTCCAAAATGACCTCGAACCCATTCCAAAAATTCCAAAAACTCTCTAAATTACCATTTTAACATCCCTAAACATCATTCAAGTCAAAAATTGACATTACGAATGTAGGGGGGGTCAAAAAATAAAATCATTAAAATTTTGAGGGGTCTAAAACCAATGTATGTAAAATTTATATAATAATGATAAATTAATAGGTATATATGAATTTTTTTCATTAAATATCAAATATGGAAGAAAAGAAGAATCAATCATCAATTGATAATGTGAAAAATCTATAAATAATTGGTAATGCTAGAAAATTAAATAAAGATACTGACCTTAATTACAAGCAGAGTTAGATAATATAACAGGAGAAAATAATAATTAGAATTTAAACAAATATAATTAGAACTAAAAAATATAATAATTTATTTAACATATAACAAATATCAAGTAAAATTAATTTATTCGGGAAGAAGTCAAGAAGGAAAGTTTTCTTATGGTGTCATATTTTTTCGAGGATGAATTGATATTATAGTTGGTAATTCATTTGAATTAATTAACCAACTTATTTATTTGCACTTTGGTCTCTTTCTAAATATATCAGCACATTAATCTTCCTTCTTCTGCACAAAAATATTGAAAAAGCAATTATTAGCTTGTATAGATTTATTCCTATATTGATTGAAAAAAGTAAGAGAGAAAATGGTCTATTACCCCTTAACTTTACCCAAAATTCGAACTACACACTCAACCTTCATGAGAGTTCCATCACCCCCCGAACTATCTTTTCCTATATTTAGTACCCTCCCAAGTGTTGACCTATAAATATAAACCAAATAATAAGACATGCCTATTTACACGTATTGGGCTAACTCCAACTTTTCCATTTCCCTCCTAAGCAAATAGGCCCCATTTTCTCCCTTTTCTCAAAATATTCTTTTTGAAAATTTCAGACAACCTTTTCAACTTCCTGTCTCTTCTCTCTTAGCAATTTTCTCTTTTCTTAGTATGGTAATCAAATCTTAGTGATAAAGGGTTATGGATTTCGAAGGTAAACTATCTTATTGCTGGTTTAATTTTGTAAAGGTGAGTTTTTTGTGTCCTAAATTGATTTTAATCTTAATTAAGGTTTACTACTAATCTCAAAAATTAAGAACTTAATTGTGTGAAAGAAAGTTGTGTGTCTTACAATTATGTTTTCTAAGTATTCAATTAACACTATATTACATTCGTAATTACATCTAATTAGTTTTTTCGTTGATTGATTAAGTTAGGTGATTAAAAATTAGGGATTTTGTAGGGTTTACTGTTAATCTAAAAAAATAAGAAATTAATTGTATGGAATAGCATGTGCATGTTACTATTTTGTTGTGTAGGTGTTCAATCTGTACCATATTACAACAATTTTCATGAATTCAATTTTTTCTTCTCGTCTAAGTCACATGATGTTATATATATGTGTGTCTTAGTATTAGGTTGTTACATTGTCCAAAGAGTAGCATATTGCATTCATATTTTCATATTATGTATTTTTTCTTCATTTTTGTAAGCCTGATAATGTTGGATTAAAGTCTGGTAATGCTTGATTTTTGATAATATTGCTATGCTAGCTATGTTACTATGTCTAGTCCAGTAATTCTTATTTGATCTTTATTGTCATCAGGTAAGTCATGAATTCGTTTACTCTGATTATTCTAAGATGGTACCATGGTGGGGTGCCAGATTTAAGTACCGGGGAACCAATTAATAATGGTGAAAAAATTACTGAATTTTTAGATGTTTATGTAGATAAGATGCCATATTTTAAGTTGAAAGACTATATTAGAAATATGGAATATAGCACAAGCTGCACCTTTAGCATTAAATCACCTAATGGTGGCATTTTGGTAGATGTTGATAATGATATGGATATTTTAGGCATAATGTGTTCCAAGAAAGATGGGGATGAAGTGGAGGTATTTGTCAACCATTCGGTTGATGAACCAATTATGGGCCCTACATTATTAGAAAATGTTAATCATGGGGATATGAAGGAATCTGGTGCATCATTTAATACTAGGCCTAACTTTAGGGTAGGTGAGGACTATTTAAATATGGAGGACCCTTTTACTTCTTTTTCAACCTCACCTCCTTTCAATACCACACCTCATTTTACTACTACAACTAGTGCTACTACAGATAGTGCTGTTGCACCTAGTGTTGCTTCACCTAGTGCTACTGCAGTTGATGATATAGATGTTGGTCCTACTGGAAGTGATTTATCACAAGAAGAAGTAGAGTATTTTGATTAATCTACTGAGGATAGTGTTGAGTAAGAAGCAAAATTAGTTTGAGACGATGATGAGTAGGAGTATAGTAGTGATGTACATGAGAAGTTTAAGGAGTTAGAAGAAAAATTAGTTTGAGATGATGATGAGTAGGAGTATAGTAGTGATGTACGTGAGGAGTTTAAGGAGTTGATAGATTGAAAGAGCAAGTCTCAAAGGAGGAAAGGAAATAAGAAAGTACCATCTTACAATGCAGAGGTACCAACAGGTGAATCAGGACCAGATCTAGGTCTTGTTAAAACTAAAATAAGTAAAGTAGGTCATGAAGGAAGGCTAAGAGGTGATAAGACTTACTTTGCAAGTTTTGATGAGGGTAGTTTTGAGTTAGGTGAAGATGATTATTATGGTGATGATGAATATGATGTGGCTGCATCTGGTAGGGCAAGAACTGTTAAGTTGTCAAGAAAAAGGACAACAACCCATAAAATCATTCATGACCCAACTGCAAAGAAAGTTGTTTGGCAGTTGGGTATGATGTTTAAAGATGTGAATGAATTTAGAAGAGTAGTCACTAAATATGCAGTAAGAAAGAGGATTCCTATGGAGAATTGATTGAATGACACAAAAAATATTAGAGTTAGATTCAAGGATAGTTGTCCATGGCTTTTGTATGCAGGTCTTGACAAGACAACAAATGATTTCATGATACAAACTTACATTCCAAAACATATGTGTAATAAGACAACAAAAAATTACTTGTGCAATGCAAAGTTTTTAACTGAAATCTTTAGAGAAAGAATAATTGAGTAACCAAACATTAGGGTATTCAAGTTGCAAGAGTTGATTAGAAAAAAATTCAAACTTTATAATGGTAAGACTACTGTAAGAAGAAAAAGAGATAAAGTGTTGAAAGATATAATGGATGATCATGTTGTAGAATTTGGAAAAATTCTTGACTACAACGATAAACTGTTGAGGACAAATACAGGGACCATTTTTATTCTTAAACTTGGTTTAGAGTTTTTACATCTATTTTGATGCTTTGAAGAAGGCATGGGTACATTGTAGGAAGTGCATAGGTTTAGATGGTTGTTTTCTTAAAGGTATTTGTAAAGTCCAATTGTTAGTTCCTATGGCTAAGGATGGAAATAACCAGATGCTGTCACTTGCTTCGACAGTACTTGAAAAGAAGAACACAAACACATTGACTTGGGTTGTTAGGTGCATAAGGGATGACCTAGGACTTGGATAAGATGAAGGTCTCACCTTGATTATAGATATGCTGAAGGTATGTATACTATTTTATGTTTAATTTCTTTTTACTTTAACCTAGTATATGTAATAATGTTCTAATTTCATCTTATTTCATGGTATGTACGTGTGCTGTAGGGACTGTTTGCAACACTTGAGGAGGTGTTACCTCAATATGAACATAAAAGATGTGCAAGACACATCTTAGCAAATTGGGGTAAGGACTGGAGAGATCTTCAAAGAAGACAATAATTTTGGAAGATAAACAAAAGTACATTTGAGTCTTAATTAAGGAAATGATGGATGAGTTAATATACTATAACATTAATTACTGGTGCAAGATTTACTTCAACACTGAAGTCAAGTGTGATTCTATAGATAACAATATGTCTGAGTGTTTTAATGCATGAATCTTTGCATCTAGGCACAAGACCATTATTACCATGCTTGAAGAAATCATAGTAAAAATGATGACAAGAATAGGCACTTTATTACACTCTTCAACATGGTTGAAAGTTTTAGAGGAAAACATCAACAAGTTTATGGGTTGTACCATTGAGTTTAATGGAGTTGCTGGTTTTGAAGTGAAAGAAGGAATTTGTCAATACAAAGTGGATATTATCAAGAATGCTTTTAGTTGTAGGGTGTGGAAGTTAAAAGGGCATACCAAGTGCATATGCTGTGTCTACATTGTTATTCAAAATGTACCCTCTATATAACTACATTGACAACTACAATAGTATGGAAACACACTTGAGGACTTATGCCAATTTTCTTTAACCACTAACAAACATGAAAATATGGACAGTTTCCTCAAACATTACAGTTGTACCACCTGAAATCACAAACATGACTGGCAGGCCATCTAAGGATAGAAGGAAGGAAGTTGGAGAAACAAAGAAATTAGGAAAATTTCCTAGAACTGTACTAGCAATGACATGTAATCTGTGCCATGTTAGAGGCCACAAAAAGAGAGGATGTCCTCAAAGTGCACCAATAGCAGAACCAAGTGCACCATCAGTAGCAACATCTACTGGTTCAGGAAGAGGCAAACCAAAGGTAATTTTTACACTTGAATTTATTACATTGTAACTTCTCTAAATTTTTATTAACATTCTTTATGTATGTAGAAAACTCCACCAGAAGAACCTAATGCACCTCCTCAAGAAAAAAGTACTTTTTCAGGCAGAGGTATAGATAGACAAAAGGTATATAATACTTGAATTTAGTACTAATTTGCTCAATTTATAACATTTTTTATATGTATAGAAAACTTCATCAGAAGTCATTAGTGCACCTCCCCAAGAAAAAAAGATAGAGGGATCCAAAAAAACATCAGTAGCACCTAGTTCATATCCTCTACCTACAACACCTCCCGCACCTCCTACCCCTATTATTTTTCCAGCATCCTCTTCTGCACCTCCTAATTATTATGCATCATCTTTAATAACTGAAACTATGAAAAGTGGAATGGGTAGTGGTAGAGGAAACACAACTCCATTCAAAAGGCCAAGAGTAATGTGAATGAGTGTGTTCCTAGCTAAAAATGGCCACAAAGTCCTGAATGTAAGTCTCTTACTTTGTTATATCATGTGTAAATCATGATTCTTTTATATATATTGATTATTGAATTTTTTTATCATTCATTCCAGCCTGCCATGCCTAGCAGTAAGATCTACTCTACTGGTCAAGGAAAGGTGACTAGATCAGTTGATGTAACAAGTGACATTGGTTATACACCTAGTACTACCAGTAAGTTAAAATTGAATGGCAAAGCAGCAATCTCAATAAGAAACCTATATGCACTTAAAGAAAAGATAACAACCAGAAGTAGTTAAAACAATCCAAGTCAGAATAGCACTTCTTTATTGAAATAACTTAGCTTTGGACCCTTAGAAAAATTTCCTAAGTTTGAGTTTCTAGACAAGGCATGGTTTAAGCATTCTTCTCAGATGCTATGGTATGGTTATGGCCACCCTCTATCGTATGTTAAACAGTGTAGTTTGGGTTAATTTTGTCCAAGGTATAATTAAACACCTTACTAGTCATATGTTGGGGTAAGAGTGGTAAGTTATAACGTCGTATGATGTCTTAAGCTTGATCTAGTGTATTCTGCCTTGGGTACAAGTTGTAGGGTACTTCTCGTACCTTAGGGTATAGGTTAGCCTGGTATGGTCATATGTTGGTCTATTTAGAGGTCCATGTTGAGGACTAGGGTATGAGATAAGGGTACCACTCATACCTCAGGGTACGGTTAAAGAGGGATGAGTTGTACCCTCCTGTGACCATGTTCTCAGCTTTTAAGCTGAGGATATTTTGGACATATCCCACTCCCTAATTCTTATGTCCCCATGCCTTAAAACATGTTGAGGCCTCTCATAACTTACATTGAAAGATCAAAACACTCCAAATACTCACTCTCAACACTCTCTTGAAGACTAAAGTCTAGGGTTCCTACAAGTGTTCATCTAAGAGGCTAAAGGGTCAAGTTTCTCTCCATGTATCTTATTGTATTAGGCATGTGACTCTTCCCTCATTGTTAGTTCTATAATGTCATGTGTTTTAAACATGGTACAATATATATATGAAAGATCACGGTACTATCTTCAAAATAATCCTTTTATAAAATAGATTTTGCAAAGTCTATTAGATTGATTCAAGTTTTACCATTTAAATTATAGATCTGACAGTACAATATAATAGCAAGTTAAAAACAAGAATAATAATCTTTCTTCCCCTCCCACCATGGATCTGATACCAACAAAACTATCCAACTATCAAAGAAGAGAAGGGACAAAGGAACGCCATAGAAAATTTGCAAGAGAGTGATTAAAAACAACAACAATAATAACTTAAGTGCTTCCTATCATTGGATCAAGATACCATTGGGTTTCATAAATAAAAATTTTCAAGTATATAACTCAATATTATATGGGAGAGTCAGATCTGGTAATTAAATTAGTGGAATTTGATCTCAATTCTATTTGTATTAGCTAGATTAATTTTAACTAAACGGTTCTTCCATCGGATATTCCAAAGGTTAAAAATAACCATCTGTAAGTCCAATATATATATATGTATGTATGTATATTTGAGACACAAGTCTCAAAGATACATCCTAGGACTGTCTGTCATCAGTACAAGCCTCTAATAGAGATTCAACTAATAGAAATAGTCATCTAAAATGTCTTAGATGTAAATAATAATAAGGTAAAAATAGAGAGATTTGAGATGTTCCGTATTTGTCACTATCTGATTTATGAGTCATGATCACACCAACTTTATCCAACCAGTAGGTAAACCAAACCATAGCCCAGAGTTAGATGCAATAGACTAACTTGTTGGAAAATCACCGAAAAGCCAAAAATTAACAAATAAAGACTTAAATCGTAAATAAGCAGGTATAAAGGTCTAATAGATAGAGAATCAACATTCATCCCAAGAATCAGTAATGTCGATACAAAAGCTACTACAAATGAATTATGAATACTAAATATAGTCAAATACAATCCGTCTCAAAGATTAAAGACTAGACATTGATAAAACAAGGAAAAAGGATAACTCCAACTCCAAGAGCTCACCCAATCTCCAAAATTAATCCTACTAGGGCGTGGAATCAACAACAACAACTAGTACTCAGATCTTCACCAAAAAGGTACAGAAGTGTAGTATAAGTACAAAAACCAGGGTTACTCAGTAGGCCAACTGAGCTAAATCATGACATAAATACAATAAAATGCGAGATAAAATAAGCTAAGTCAAGTTAAAGGGTAAACATGGAAATAAACTCCAAATCACAGCTTTTCATGGATAAAGAGATAAAGACCAAATTAATAACATAAAGATCACACAATTATAACTACTAAATTGGCCCCCATAAGCCAATAGGTGTGGAAAAGTAAATAACCTAATGCAAGCCCCTAAATCCTGGAGGGTACAATCAAGGAATGTAAATAACCGAATAACTATAATTCTCTAATTGTTGTGACATAACAAAGAATCCATCCGTACCATATCAAATCATAAAGAATGCTCAATGCCGGACTCAAACCAAAATTCAATAGCATCGTCATCATTACCATCATTTGTCGAACTTCAATTGGAACTCAATATCATCATATCATCATTACCATCACTTGTCAGATTTGAATCAAAACTCAATTTACAAACAATATCAATGAAACATATCAACAAACCATACCGATAAACAAAACTCAATAATCTATACCAATAAACCCAACTATAAACTATCCTTTTACACACTAAGCACCGAACCAAGAATCATAACCATACGTCATATAGATACCCATCCCCATAATCTATACCAATACCATACCTATTAAGGTGATCCAATAATAAGCCTATATGTCATAGCGATAAGCATATTCGTAAGTAGTATCCATTATTACATCTATAAGCCATAATATTACCCATATAAGGATTCCATAGAAATAATCATATCTATGAACTATATCACTAAGCATATCAAGAATTCATACCAATAATCATATCTATAAGCTATATCATTAAGTATCTCCAAAATTCATATCAATAATCATATCTATAAGCTATATCATTAAGCATATCAAGAATTCATATCAATAATCATATCTATATGCTATATCATTAGGCATTACTTTTTCAATATCCCGCCAACATACTCATTAGATATATTCAATCACCTCAAACCCCAAATCTACCATTAATAAAGGTATATCATGCATACACTAGCCTAAAAGGTTAATAAAAGTCTTGGATTAAGGTTGGTCATAGGGGCCCATTTCTAATCCCCAAAATTTATTTATTGCAAAATCTGCTCGGACTAGGCTAAGGTATCAAAATTCACTTGTAGATTTTAAATAAGCAATAACTAGCCCTAGGATAGAAATTCCTCCCAACCTAGAGCAACTAAGTCAATTCCAACTAAGGTAATAACAACTAGGGCTAGTGCAACCCTAAACACAAGTGACTAAGGCATACTCCTCCTACATTGAGTAACTAAGGTACTTTTATCCTAAATAAGATCCACAAAGGTAACTTCATCTTAGGTAAGAGTAACTAAGGTAATTACGGTCCAACTAACCCAAATACGAACAATCACACCACCCACACCTAAATCCCTTCCCAAATCTAGTATAATATGATAATCACACTATGAAATAGCTTAATCTATGAAAAGGATAAACCTAGCCTGCCTGGATACCAAAGAAAAGCTCAAAGAATCCGCTAAACAATTAATTTCCTTTTTTTGTGAAGCTTCCGCAAGGTGCCATGCTATAAGATCATAATCTACTCATCAAAATAAGAACAATAATACCCATATTACACTATTGTGCTTTGGGTCCAAAAATTACGTAATATCTCAGGTGGGGCTCATTTATGAAATTGTGATTTAAAAACCAACCCAACGTCCCCTATGCTCAAGGAATATTTACCCACCTCCCCAAATGGGAAAATTTCAAGCTCAATTGGTTGAATAATTAAGCCACCAAGATTCTAGGAATTTTAGAAAAAGAAGAGAATTCTACCAAAAAATTAAGGAAGCTTACCACAAATTTGAAGGAGAAATGTGTAGAAAACTTTACCAAAGCTCCAAAACCACCAACAATTGATCCTCCCAAGATTTTTCACTTTTTAGGTTTAATATTCTAGAGAATGGAAGAAGAATGGTGAATATAGGGCTAGGTGGGAGTATTTATACCCTTTCCAGGTCAACGGGTATCGGTTAAGCGAACTTCTGGTCTCTTAAGCGATACTTGTGCTCTGGCACATACATCGCTTACGCGATATCTTGCTAGCTGAGAAATTGTCACGTGCAAAACATAAGCATTGCTTATGTGATAACTTATCACTGACAAGATTATTTGTATAAGCATCACTTATGCGATATTTTGATAGGGTTTGGCAGATCGCTTAAGAGTTCAAAGGCATCGCTTAAGTGATGCACCAACATATCTAAGACTTAGAATTTTCCAAGTTTTCGCCAATCCCTCGGATTAATCTGGAATCCCGTATATGCAACTAGACTATGCTATCCTATAAAATTTGATGTTCAAGACCCAGTAGAGAAGTCAAAATTTCCATCTGAGGTTATGTCGATTAAAAGTGGGTCCCATACCCACTGGCCATTTTTGTTAACTTTTGGTTAATAACTCAAAATTAGTTCGAGAACCTCAGAACCTAGACTAAGGGACCTCCTAGCCTAAAATCGACCTTCTAAAGATATTGGAATAGATAGAATTATCATATGAGGTCGTTTGACTAAATCTTTTACTCGGTAGCTAATTTGGACCAGCAAGGAAGGACTTTAAAAAAGGGAATAGGCTCTAAAAAACAAACGAAGTGTCCGATAACCGAACTATCTATTCCAGCAAGTCATAAATGATTTGGGGCAGTTATAGGAAAACTCTAAATAGAAAAAATAAGAGAAAGTAAAGAAGATGATCTGGAGGGTCATTATAATATCAATTACTAAAATGACTTCCATTTGCGAAAGTAAAGGATTATGGTGTACTTGAAACCTCAAACAAGTAAGGATATTGGGTCCGCATCTCGATATCAATCTCCCAAGTTTCCTCCTTTACTGGGTGGTGCCTCCACTAAACTTTAACTACAGGAATCTCCTGAGTGCGCAGCCACCTGACATCACTAGCCAAAAGGAGTACAGGATCCTTTATGAAGGTCAACTGCTCATCCAACTTGACTGAGTCTCATCTAAACACATGATATGGAATAGAAATATATCATCATAATATAGAAACATGGAAAACTGGATGAATAGTTGCAAAATCTGGGGGGTAAGGCTAACTCATAAGACGCCTTACGAATTGTGCGAAGAATCTCAAAGGGTCCAATATACCTAGGGTTGAGCTTGCCTTTTCTCCAAAATCTCATCACACCCTTCATGGGAGATACTCTAAAGAATACCCGATTACCAACTCTAAATCTCAAGGCATGAAGTCTATGATCTCCATAAGCCTTCTTCCTACTCTATGTTTCCCTCAACCTATCCCAAATCACCTTGACTCTATCCAACGACTCTTGAAGTAAGATAGTGATGATTACCATAGGGTCTAACCTCAAAAGTATCAAACCATCCAATCGAAGAAAGACATCTCCTACCATATAAAGCATAAAAAAATGCCATCTCAATACTCTAATGGTAGATATTATTATACAGGAACTCTGCCAAGGCTAAGTGTTTGTCCCACTAACCTCTAAAATCCATAGCACAGGCTTGGTGAATATTCTCGAGAACCTAAATAGTTCGCTATGACTGCCCGTTGATCTAAGGATGGAAGGTTATACTAAGATCAACCTGCGTACCCTACTCCTCCTAAAAGATCTCTAAAAGCTAGAATTGAACACTAAACTTTGGTCTAAAATGATAGATATAGGTAGACCATGCAAATAGACTGTCTCATGAACGTAGATACGAGATAACCTCTTGATACTGAAGGAAATCTGAATAGAAATAAAATATGCAGACTTGGTCAACCAATCCACAATGACCCAAATACCATCCGAACCATGGGAGGTATAAGGTAAAACACTAACATAGTCCATGGTAATTCTCCCCCACTTTAACTCGAGAATGGAAAACCTCTGAATCAATCCACCAGGTCTCTGATGCTCGACTTTCACCTACTGACAAAATAGGAAATATGCTCTAAAGTCTGCCATATCTCTCTTTGTGCCACTCCACCAATAATTTTATATCAAATATCTATACATCTTAGTTGTACCTGGGTGAATAGAATATTTAAAGCTATGGTCCTCATGTAAAATCAACGAAATCAAGTCATCAACCCTTAAAACAGATATGTGGCTATGAAATCTCAAAACACCCTTCGAATCTATGGTTGCCCTATTGAACTCACCATTCAACACCTGATCACAGATGATGTAAAGTCTTTTATCCTCAAACTAATGACTCAAAATCTGCTCAAATAGTGAAGATCTCACCTCAACACTAGCAAGAATCCTCCCAGAGTCTAAAATATCGAGTCACACTATCAAGTTGGCTAAGGACTAAATGTCCCATGCCATCGACCTTTAAGAAATTAAAATACAAGCCAAGCTGTCCATACTCGTTATCTTCCAACGCAAGGCATCCGCTTCCACATTTACCTTGCTTGAATGATATAAGATAGAGATATCATAATCCTTAAGTATCTCCATCTATCTATGCTGCCTAGAATTAAGCTCACTCTGGGTCATAAGATACAAAAGACTATGGTGATCCTTGAAGATCTCATAATACATGCCATAAAGATAATGCCTCCAAATCTTTAACGCACAAACTACCACTGCCAACTTCAAATCACGAGTGGGTATTTGCACTCGTTCTCCTTTAACTACCTCAAAGCATGAGTAATAACATGACCCTACTACATCAACAAACAACCTAAACCAATACCATAAGCATCATTATACAGGGTGAATCCCTTAACCTTAATAAGAAGAGCCAAGATAGGAGATAAGGTTAGAAACTCCTTGAGCTTTCTAAAGATTGACACACACTCCTCAGTCCATAAAAAGAAACCCCCTTATGAGTCAATATGGCCACAGGTGCTACAATAGTAGAAAAACTCTCAACAAACCGCCTATAGTAATTAGCCAGCCCAATAAAGCTATGAACCTCAGTCAGAGATATAGGTTGGGACCAATAATGAATGGCCTTAATATTCATTGTGTCTACCATAATCCCATCCTTAGACACCACATGACCTAGGAATGTCATTGACTCAAGACAAAACCTTCACTTAGAGAATTTAGAAAAAAAATACGATCTCTCAAAGTTTGGAGCATAATTATCAAATGATGTACATGCTCCTCCCTACTCCTCAAATATACAAGGATGTCGTCGATGAACATAATCACAAATGAATCCAAATAAGGCCTGAACACTTGGTTCATCAATTCCAAAAATGCGGCTGGGGTATTAGTCAAGCCAAAAGACATTACTAGGAACCCGGAATGACTATAAAGGGTCAAAAAGGCTGTCTTTGGGATATCCTCAGATCGAGTTCTCAACTGATGGTAATCATACCTAAAATAAATCTTAGAGAACACTATTTCTCTTTGAAGCTAGTCAAGCAAATCATCAATGTGATGCATAGAGTACTGATTCTTCACTGTCACCTTATTAAGTGGCCTATGATTAATACACATATATATAGATCCATCCTTCGTCTTCACAAACAACATAGGAGCTACCCAAGGAGAAATATTTGATCTAAAAAAAACCTTTCAAAAAGATCATGAAGCTGAGAATTCAACTCCTTATTCTCGGCAGGATCCATACAGTAAGGTGCCATAGAAATAGGTCTGGTGCTCGGCTAAATATCAATACAAAACTCAATATCATGAGTAGGAGGAATACCAAGTAGATTGGAAGAGAAAGTATCAGGAAGCTCATGAACTACAGAAACAGAGTCAAACAATGGACTCTCCACACTAACGTCACGAATATAAGCGAGATAAGACTTGCAACCCCTAAAAATAAGCCTCCTAGCATGATAAGAAATAATCTCCATCGGCTCGCGACTAACTATTCCATTCCATACAACTGGGGGTATGACAGGCATGGCTAAGGCAATGGTCTTAGAAAAATAGTCTATGACTGCATGATAGTGGGATAACCAGTCTATGCCTAGAATCACATTAAAATCTATCATGTCCAATATAATAAGATGTAAGACCCTACAAAGTCCTAGTTATTTTAGTCCTATATAGAATGCCAAAAGAGTTCCTAGAATTAGAAAATTTCAGCGAAGTGTTAACACTTAGTCTCATTTTGGCCTTGATATTTCAATGGCATTATTTACGATCTTTCTAGCCTTAGATTGCCAATTTTCAAATTGATTCATGATCAGGGATGTTAATAGGCCATATTTGGTAAGTTTTTGAATCTTCTAACATTATTTGAGTCATGTTTGGATGGCCAAAATAGCAAGACAATATGATCTTGACACGTCGCGTTGGCTATTATATCAACAGCATTGATGTGGGTCATCAACACCATCGATGCGGCGTGTCACCTATCGCATCACTAGGCCAATTTTACTCATTAAATTTTGAGTTTTCAAGGGAATTTAGGTCCTTTTCCCCTCACCCAATTAAGCCAAAACACGAAAATATGCTCCTAAAATGGCAAAATAAATTTATTCACAAAATTCTCTTATGAACAAAACCCTAGATTCATCAAGTTCAAGTCCAAGTTCTAAGAAATCCCCAACAATCTTCATGAAATCAACAATCAAGGTATGTTAGGTGTTCATCCTTGGGTTTCCTTTCACCCTTGGAGTTCAAGAACCATTTTTAAAACTACAATTTATCAAATTCATGATTTACATGCGCAAATTGGGTTGTATTCATGTTTGTGTTATTGTATGGGTTTTAATTCAAGATTTAATTATAAGTTTCATGAAATTATAAGATTTAAAACCCTTACAATTGCAAGTTTAAGTTGTAGTCATGATGCTTATGTGTTGTTCATTACCATGTGCATTAATTATGTGCCCCAAGTGTTTGATATAATGTCCATGTGAATGGAATAGTGTAATCATGACATATTATCATATGTTCTCATTCTTGTACAAGTTCATGACCTCCAAGTGTTTGATAAAATGTCTCAGTGAATGAATTGTGAACAATTGACTATTATTATGCATTCAAGATTTGTTATGTTTTATTATTGATGCTATTAAGTCCTGGGGGTATTTATTACCCAAAATTTAGTTGTTTACTTAGTTGCAGTAGTTATAGAATCGTCCAGTAAAGGTCAAGAACAATAGTACTCAGTCAGTAACACAACTCAGAGGACTCAGTCCAGTTCAGTCAGTCAACACAATCAGTGTCATTTCAGTCAAGCCTAGTACAGTCTAGTAATCAGTTCAATGTCGTTTTAGTTAGGAGTAGAATTCAACACTGAGAGAACCCAGGGATGGGGGCATTCCTGCCAGCAGAGGGTTTGACCCTTAGTAGTAGTCCTTATATTACAGAACTATGTAGCCAGCGTAGGGTAAGTCGTCCTCCTGCCAGACTAGGGTTTACGCCATCATATATATATTTCATGAGTTTTCATACTAGATTAGGGTTAATCCAATATTGTTAGTATCCCATGGAAAGGTACAAACACCTTTCCAACTGGGGTCACAAGTTGAACCCTAAATCAGTTTATATCGGGGTATGTCAGTTAGATTAACAGTTCCACAGTTATAGTTTCAGTCTCAGTAGTCAGTAAAGAAATCAGTCAGTTTTATAAAACTATGGCTATCAGTTATCAGTTACTCAGCCATATGAATTTAGTACTCAGTTTCAGTATAATCTTAGATACATAATATATATCTATATGCACAGTATTGTAGGTTCAATATGTTCAGCTGTTATAGTTTTGCATGTACTCTTATCAAGTTACTTTATGATATTCATTTAGTCAGTTATCATATCATGTATATGAACCCATGTATATCAGACTTTCTTCACTTAGCATACCAGTACTTTTCACGTATTGACGTATACCCTATTTTGCATTATGTTGTCTCATATCATAGGTTCAGATGCACAGGTTCCTGATCATACTTAGCAGCTCAGGATATCAGCGACAGATTCAGTAGTGAGTCCTCATCCATCGAGGATATTATTTTATTTCAGTATTTCATTAGATTTAGTATGTTTAGTAGTCAGAGTTAGTTGGGAACTTATCCCATCAACTCCATATTCAGACAGTTAGAGGCATTTGGACTAGATTACTTTAGACAGATGTTCGATTTTTTAAGTATTATTTTTTGCATTCAGTATTTATTTTTAGTTTATGAACCTTATGGCATTTCCAGCCTAACTTTTGTATGTATTTTCATTATTATTATTAAGTGATCACAATACATACCAGTCATGGTTTAGCTTGTAATCCTTTGGGATCGTAAGCACCGTGTGAAATCCAGGGTGTAGACTAGGGGAATTACAAACTTGCTATCAGAGCCTAAGGTTTTAAAAAGTCCTATGGAGTCTAAAAGCCACGTCAAGTAGAGTCTTGTGCATGGGTGTGTAGCGTTCCACACTTATGGACAAGAGGCTATGAGATGTTTTAGGAAAAGTTTCCCTTCTTTTAGTATTCATGTCATACGAGTAAGCATGAGCTCAAGTTAAACTCTCTTTCTAATCCAAATTTTCCTTCCTTTACAGAACATGCCTCCCAGAAAGACCAACGAAAGAAGGACCGGGAACCAGCCAACACCTTCACCCATTTAGAAAGATCCCCTGAATAAGTATGTCTCTCACGCAGAATTCAGAGAAGCTTTTACCATTCTAGATCATTCTGTAGCAGCCTAAAATAAATGCCCAACTACTGTTCAGGCCAACCTAGTGGCCAATACTGCTGCAGCTATAATTTGGGACTTCACCCAAAAGAACCCTTATTTGTTTTTAGGGTCTAAGCCTGAAGAGGATCCACAAAAATTCTTTGACATGGTCCAAAAGGTAACAGACATTATGGGGGTAACCGCTAGTGAGAGTATTGAGTTAGTTGCCTTTCAGCTATAGGATGTGGCTCATATATGGTTTAAGCAGTAAAAGGTTGATAGGGCCGCAAATGCAGGGCCTATAGAATAAGAGGAGTTTGCTACTACCTTTCTAGATAGGTTCTTCCCATTGGAGTTGAGGAAAGACAAGGTTTTAGAGTTCATTAACCTGAAGTTGGGCAACATGAATGTGAAAGAGTATTCCCTCAAGTTTACTCAATTGCCAGGTATGCTTCTCATGTGGTAGCTGATAGCAGATCTAAGATGAGAAATTTATATCTGGTGTATCTGATAGTGTGTTCAAAGAGTGTAGGACCGTAATGCTAATTAAGGAGATAGACTTGGCTAGGTTGATGGTCCATACTCAAAAAATTGGGGAACAAAAAACTAAAGAGAAAGAGAGGAATAATAAAAAGGCTAGAACAGGTAGCTTCAACTTTACTCAACTTAAGTCAGAGGGTGGTAATCTTCCTTAGTTTTTCCCAAAATCTTTAATCCTAGCTCCGTCCTTAGCCAATTCTCAGGTGTCAAAATTCAAAAATGGTAATAAGGATAGGGCTCCAGGGTCTAAATCTCAGGGTAGTGTTAGTAGTGCCCAAACAAATCCTCTTTGTCAGAAGTATGGTAGAAATCATCAGGGTGTCTGCAGGTATGGAAGTTATGTATGTTTTAGGTGTGGTAAGCCAAGACATAGGATTAGAGAGTATCCTATGGTGGGTTCACAGAGTCAGTATAATCGGACCTAGATTAGTTCGATCTCCTATCTCAGCAGGGTGCCACTTCTAGTGCCACCAGTGGGTAATGCCCAAACAAGTTCTATGTACTCCATTCACGACAGGATCAGGAATGTTCATTTGATATGGTCACTGGTACATTACAAATTTACCATTTATATGTTTATGCTTTGCTAGATCCAGGAGCTTCTTTATCTTTTATAACTCCTTATATAGATGTCAACTTTAGAGTCAGTCTCGAAACCTTAGCAGAACCCTCTCAGTATCTACCCCAGTGGGTAAATCTATCATAGCCAACAGGTATACATGAACTATTCAGTTGTGGTATCTCAGAAAGTTACTTCAGCAGACTTAGTAGAGTTAGAGATGATGGATTTTGACGTCATTCTTGACATGGATTGGCTCCATTCATGCTATACCTCAGTTGATTATAGAAGCAGATTTGCCTATTTTCAATTCCCAAATGAACCTGTCCTTGAATGAAGGGGTAGTGCTACAACACTTAAGGGTCAACTTGTTTCATACCTTAGAGCAATAAAAATGATATCCAAGGGGTGTGTCTATCATTTTGTGCGAGTCAAAGGCTCTAGTTCTGAGACTCCTAATCTTGAGTCAGTTCCAGTAGCATGTGAATTTCCAGATGTGTTTCCCAAAGATCTCCCCAGAGTTTCTCTGGAAAGGGAAATTGACTTTGGAATAGACCTTCTTCCAGATTCTCAGCCCATCTATATTCTGCCATACAAAATGGCTCCATCTAAAATTAAAGATTTAAAAGAACAGTTGAAGGACCTCCTAGATAAGGGGTTCATCAGGCCCAATATCTTCCCGTGGGGTTCACCGGTTCTATTCGTGCAAAAGAAAGATGGTTTTCTCATAATATGTATTAACTACCGTCAGTTGAAGAAAGTCACCATCAAGAATAAGTATCCATTTCCTAGAATCAATGAATTATTTGACAAACTTCAGGGTGCCAGTTACTCCTCTAAGATAGACCTCAGATCAGGCTATCATCAGCTTAGAGTCAGAGAATATAACATTTCAAAAATAACTTTCAGAACTCTGTATGGTCACTTTGAATTTATGGACATGCCATTTAGTCTTACCAATTCCCCAGTAGCTTTCATGGACTTAATGAACCGTGTGTTCAAGAAGTACTCGGACATGTTCATCATAGTCTTCATCGATGACATTCTAGTCTACTCCCGCAATGAACATGATCATGTAAACCATCTCAAAGTAGTATTACAGACTCTCAGAGCCCATTAGTTGTTCGCCAAATTTAGTAAATGCAAATTTTGTCTTAGGTTAGTAGCTTTCCTTGGTCATATCATTTTCGGTGATGGCATTAGAGTTGATCCTTAAAAGACCAAAGCAGTGAGAAACTGCTATAGACCTATCTCTCTATCAGATATCAGGAGTTTCTTGGGTTTGGCTGGCTATTACTGATGGTTTGTTGAAGGATTTTTGTCTATCGTATCCCCAATGCCCAGATTAACTTAGAAGAAAGTCAAGTTCTAGTGGTCAGATTCTTGTGAGAAGAGTTTTTAGGAGTTAAAGACTCGACTCACTACAGCCAAGGTCTGACTTTGCCCGATGGTTCAGATAGATTTGTTGTATATTATGACACTTCCAGAGTTAGATTGGGATGTGTTTTGATGTAGAAGGGTAAGGTTGTGGCCTATGTCTTTAGACAACTTAATCCCTATGAAAAGAATTTTACCACCCATGATCTAGAGCTAGCAACTATTATGTTTGCCATAAAGATTTGGAGGAACTAATTGTATGGGGTGCATATTGATGTGTTCACAAACCACAAAAGCCTGCAGTATGTATTTTCTTTAGTTTTTGAGGTGAAAGAAAAATAGGACAGAGATCCCAGTTTAGTTAAGCTGAAAGAGTCTTGGTTCCCAAGTCCCCCTCAGTACAACCTTCCACCCTCAAATAGATGGTCAAGAAGAAAGGACCATTCAGACTTTAGAAGATATGTTGAGAGCGTGTGTTGTTGACTTTAAGGGAAGTTGGGATGACCACTTGCCTTTTATTGAGTTTGTGTATAATAACAACTATCATTCTAGTTTTAAGATGGCTCCGTTTGAGGCTATTTATGGGAGGAGATGTAGATCTCCCATTGGTTAGTTTGAAGTACGTGAGGCCATGGTAGTAAGTCCTGACTTGGTGTTTGATGCTTTAGAAAATATGCAGTTGATCAGGGAAAGGCTTAAGGTCCAGAGCCGATAGAAATCTTATGCAGATGTGAGAAGGAAAGATCTTGAATTTGAGGTTAGTGATTATTTGTATTTGAAAATCTCTCCCATTAAGGGTGTAAAAAGGTTTGGTAAGAAGGGGAAACTTAGTCCCTGATCTATTGGTCATTATAGGATTCTGAGTCATTTTGGGAAGGTAGCCTATAAGCTTGAGTTACCTGTATACTTAGCATTAGTGCATCCAGTGTTTCATGTCTCCTTGCTAAAGAAGTTCATTGGTGACCCAACTGTTGTAGTCCCTATAGAGAGTGTAGATGTCCAGAACAATCTTTCTTATGAGGAAGTCCCAGTCGAAATCCTTGATTGTCAGATTGTTAGACTAAGGAACAAAGAAGTTCCTTTGGTCAAAGTTCTTTGGTGGAATCAGTCCGTTGAGGGAGCTACATGGAAAGAAAATGCAAACATGTGAACCAAGTATCCTCACTTCTTCTCCACAAACTCAGACTCAGCCTAAGGTAACATTCTTCCTTAGATTTACTCTATTCCATGCTCAGTTACAGCTGCATAACATTCGCATATCATTTATGCATTAATGAAATAGTTCAGTCATGTGTCATGTCTCAAGAATTTAGTCATGCTTCAGTTATGAATGTCAGTGTAAGTACAGTTCCTCAGTTCCTCTCAGTTCAGTCAGTCTCATTAGAGGATAAATGTTCCCAAGGGGGAGATATTGTAAGACTCCCCAAATTTCTAGTTATTTCAGTCCTATATAGCATGCCAAAAGAGGTCCCAGACTTAGAAAATTTCAGCTAAGTGTTGACACTTAGTCTCATTTTGGCCTCGATATTTCAATGGCATCATTTACGATCTTTTTGGACTTAAATTATCGATTTTTAAATTGATTCATGATCAGAGAAGTTAATAGGTCATATTGGGTAAGTTTTGGAATTTTCGAACATCGTTTGAGTCATGTTTGGAAGGACAAAATAGAAAGCCAATGCGATCTTGACGCACGTCGTGTTGGCTATCGCGTCAACAACATCGACGCGGTATGTCGGTAATTGTATCAATAGCATCGATGCACCGCGTCGCTTATTGCATCACTAGGACAGTTTTACTCATTAAATTCTAAGTTTCCAAAGGCATTTAGGTCCTTTTCCCCTCACCCAATTCAGCCAAAACACAAAATTATGCTATCAAAAGGGCAAAATATATTCATTATTCACAAAATTCTCTCAAGAACAAAACCCTAGATTTATCAAGTTCAAGTGCAAGTTCCAATAAATTTCCAACAATCTTCACGAAATCAACAATCAAGGTATGTTAGTTGTTAATCCTTGGGTTTCCTTCCACCCTTGGAGTTCAATAACCTTTTTTAAAACTACAAATTTTCAGATTCATGATTTACATGCGCAGATTAGGTTGTATTCATGTTTGTGTTGTTGTATGGGTTTCAATTCAAGATTTAATTATAAGTTTCATGAACATAAGATATCATGCATGTTTATTGATGTAATTCCAATGTTAAAACCCTTGAAATTGCAAGTTTAAGTTGTAGTCATGATGCTTATGTGTTGTTCATTACCATGTGCATTAATTATGCTCCCTAAGTGTTTGATATAATGTCCATGTGAATTGAATAGTGTAATCATGACATATTATCATATGTTCTCATTCTTGTACAAGTTCATGACCTCCAAGTATTTGACAAAATGTCTCAATGAATGAATTGTGAACAATTGACTATTGTTATGCATTCAAGATTTGTCATGTTTTTTTATTGATGCTATTGAGTCCTGGGGGTATTTATTACCCAAAATTTTGCTGTTTACTTAGTTGCAGTAGTTATAGAATCATCCCAGTAAAGGTGAAGAACAGTAGTACTCAGTCAGTAATAGAACTCAGTGAACTCAGTCCAGTTCAGTCAGTTAACACGATTAGTGTCAGTTCAGTCAAACCTACTACAGTCTAGTGATCAGTTCAGTGTTGTTTCAGTTGGGAGTAGGATTCAACACCAAGCGAACCCAGGTATGGGGGCAATTCTGCCAGCAGAGGGTTTGACTCTTAGTAGTCGTCCCTGCATTATAGAACTACGTAGCCAACATAGTGTAAGTCATCCTCCTGCCAGACTAGGGTTGACGCCATTATATATATATATTTCATGAGTCTTCCTGCCAGATTAGGGTTAACCTAACATTATTAGTATCCCTTGGCAAGGTGATAACACCCTTCCAACTGGCGTCACAAGTTGGACCCCAAATCTGTTTATATAGAGGTATGTTGGTTAGATGAACACTCCCACAGTTATAGTTTCAATATCAGTATTCAGTAATGACCTCAGTCAGTTCTACAGAACTATGGCTATCAGTCATCAGTTACTCAACCATCATAATTTAGTACTTCGTTTCAGTATAATCTTAGATACATGATGTATATCTACATGCACAGTATTGCATGTTTAGTATGGTTAGCAGTTACAGTATTTCATGCACACTCATCCAGGTACTTTATGATGTTCATTCAGTTTGTTATCATCTCATGCATATGAACCCATGTATATCATCCTTACTCATTTAGCATACTATTACATTCCACGTACTGATGTATACTCTCTTATGATTTATGATGTCTCATATTATAGGTACAGATGCACAAGTTCCTGATCATACTTAGAAACTCAGGATATCAGCGGTAAATTCAGTAGTGAGTCCTCATCCATCGAGGATATTATTTTATTTTAGCATTTCAATAGATTTAGTATGTTCAACAGTCGGAGTTAGTTGGGGACTTGTCCCATCAACTCCACATTTAGACAGTTAGAGGCTTTTAGACTAGATTACTTCAGATAGATGTTCAGTTTTTTAGTATTATTATCAGTATTTGTTTTCAGTTTATGAACCTTATGGCATTTTCAGCCTAACTTCCGCATATGTTTTCAGTATTATTATTCAGTGCTCACAACAGGTACCAGTCATGGGTTAGCTTGTGATACTTTGGGGTCGTAAGCATCGTGTGATGTCCAGGGTGTAGACTCGAAGAGTTACATAAGATCAACATGAGTATCAAACTATCGTATAGTCATAACACATAATCTGATGACCCGATCCACTACTAAGGAATCACCCACGGAGTCAGATACGCATAATGGCACAGATAATGAATCCCAAGATAACTCTAACTGTGGGGCATAATAATCAGACACATACAAATATATGGATACCATATCAAATAAATCAAAGGCCAAATAATAACACACTAAGATCATACTTGTGATAATAGAATTCGAGGACTCAGCCTCAAGTCTAGCAGTTACTGCATACATCTTACCACACTCACCACCTAGTTGGGCTCCTGACCGTATTTCGATCCTACTTTCTTGAGAACCTCCCCGATCTCCATAGGTACCACCACTACGACCATACATACCACCTTTAGCTAGGGGCGGAACTACCCAAATCTATGGAACACTCTAATCTGATGGAACCATCGCTACACAACTAGGGTACTCCCTTGAGAAATGATGAAGTTCCATAACCATAATATATTCCAATTGTTGAGACAAAAGCAGAAAACCCAACGGTCCAAAAAGAACTACCACAGCTAGCATAACTAGAAGATGAACCCCTCGAAGGCTGTCCACGGCCTTGGCTAGGACGATCGCTGAAGTTAGATTGGCCTACATCAATAATACAAATCGCTACTTGAATCGGTCAACTAGAATGACCCTGGCACTGATATGGCTAAAACAAAGGGTATGTACCCTAAGAACTACTTCCTCTAAATCGTGAGCCACTATGACTCCCACCGAAACTACCCTAATATTGAGACCTCTTATTGCTACCCCCCTTGGGCCTCATAATGCATATCCTATTTTTCCTGAGCGTGGTCTGAAAGTTCGACAAAAGACCTACCCAAAAACCAAACTCTTCATAAACATATGAAGAATATGTCTTAATTTCCTAACAAAGTAACAAATCCTCTTATACTCAAAAGTCAGAATAGAAGTAGCATGCCTAGCCAACTCATGAAAATGAGTACTCCACAACAGTCATAGAGCCCTTCTCTAACCTTAAGAAATGATCACTCAAAGGATCCCTAACACTGCAAGGCACATACTTCTCCAAGAAGATCTAAAAGAACTAAGTCCATGTCAAAGGAGAAGATCTAATTGGCCTGGAATCAAGATGACCTCTCCACTAATGTCTTATTTCTAAGACCAACTAAAAAGTAGTGAATCCACACCATGAGTCTCAATTATTCCCAAATTACAGAGCCTATCCTCATAAGCAGTTAGAAACTCATAAGTATCCTCGCTCGATGCACTAGAAAATCTAGGAAGAGCTAATCTCAAGAATCTACCCAACATCTTTTACTCCGCAAAAGACATAGTAGGATGGGAACCCACTAGCTGAGCAACCACTGGTGTAGGAGAGACCTCAACTCAAGGAGCTGCAGCTACAGGCTGGGCCCCTGCCTTAGTACCACTATGATCTGTAGACTGTGCACCATCAGATGATGCACTACTAACTAATCCTAAAAGCTGAATCAATATAACTCTAAGCAGGGAAAATGAAATAAATAAGCTAGTCCCTGGATCACCATAGGATGGGGCAAAAGAATCTCTAGCTCGAGGGGAAGAATAGGGTCTGGGAAAGGCCCCATATCTCGGTCCCTAGCTGGGGCTACATCACCAGTCTTTCCATTTTCTCTAGATGATATATGAAAAATGATAGGATCCCTAGGATTGATCTCGATATCCTTATATATGTAGAAATAACATATGTCCTAGTCATCTGTGAAGACTAAAATCTAATGAATTTTTTATAAACCAACTCAAACTCGTAGCACAAAATGAATGAACTAAGTGAAGAACTCTTAAGAATGTCCTATAGCCTTCCAAATATAAGAAATAGATGTAATCATTCTGATCTGAAGGACTCTACTAGACACTTGCTCTTATATTAACAATACTGGTGAAACCTAGGCTTTGGTACCAATTTATCACTACCTGATTTATGAGTCACGATGACACATAATTTTTCTTGCTAGTAGGTAAGCCAAACCATAGACTAGAGCTAGATTCAATGGGCTAACTTAGTGGAATGTAGTCAAAAAGTCGAAATTAAATAAATAATAACTTAAATAGTAAATAAACAGATATAAAGGTCCAATAGACAGATAGAGAATCAGTAGTCATCCCAAGACTCAGTAATGTCGATACAAGAGACTAAATAGTCAAATACAATTTGCCTCGAAGATGAAAGACTAGGAAAAAATAAAATAAGGAAAAAGAGTTACTCAAACTCCAAGAGCTCACCCAATCTCTGAAATCAACCCTACATGAGCATCGAATTATAGGCAAAAACTAGTACTCATATCGGCACCAAAAAGGTACAAAAGTATAGTATGAGTACAAAACCATGGGTGCTCAGTAGGCATCATCATCCGACTGAGCTAAATCATGATATAAATAAAATAAAATGCGAGATAAAATAAGCTTAGTCAAGGTAAAGTACAAATCTAGAAATAAAGTCCAAATCACCGTTGTGCATGAATAAAGAGAAAAGGACAAGAGTAATAAAAAAATCAAAAAATTATAGGTACCTAACTATCTCCCATAAGCCAATAGGTGCGGACAAGTAAATAACCTAATGCATTCCTCATAAGCTTGGAGGGTACAATCAAGGAAAGTAAATAAACAAATAATCATAATTCACCAACTGTCGTGCGGTAACTAATAATCCATCCGTACCACATCACTTCATAAAAAATGCACAATATGGAACTTGAATCGGAACTCAATATCATCATCATCATTACCATTATTTGCTGGACTTTAAATGGAACTCAATAGCATCATCATTACCATCATTCGTTGGACTTGAAACAAAACTCAATTTTATAAGCTGTATCACTGAACCACATCAATAAACCATATTGATAAACAAACTCAATAGACTATAACAATAATGCCCAACTTTAAACCATCTCTTTAATCATATCTAAGCATCGATCCAAGAATCATAACTATATGTCATACCGACACCCACTCCCATAAACTATACCAATATCATTCCTACTATGGTGAGCCAACAACCAAGCCTATAATCCATGAAGATAATCATATCCGTAAGTCATATCTGTAATCACGTCTGTAAGTCGTTATATTATCCATATGTAGAATCCATATCAATAATCATATCTATGAACTATATTACTAAGAATATCCAAAACTCATATCAATAATCATATGTATAAGCTATATTGTTTAGTATATCCAAAATTCATATCAATAATCATATCTATAAGCTATATCGTTAAGCATATTCAAAATTCATATCAATACTCATATCTATAAGCTATATGATAAGGTATTACTCTTTCAATATCCCGCTAGTATACTCATTAGATATATTCAATCACCTTAATCCCCAAATATACCATTAATAAGGGTATATAGTGCATAAATTAGCCTATAAGGTTAATACAAGTCTTGGATTATAGTAAGCCGGTGGGGCTCACTTCTAATCCACAAAATCATTTATAGATTAATCTACCCCAGACTAGGATAAGGTATTTAAATCCATTTAGAGATGTTGAATAAGCCATGACTAGCCCTAGGATATCAATTTCTACCAACCTTGAGCAACTAAGTAAATTCCACCTAAGGTAATAGCAATTAGGGAAAGTTCCACCCTAAACATAAGTGACAAATGCAATCTCCTCCTATATTGAGTAACTAAGTTATTTTTATCTTAAATAAGATCCATAAATCCAACTTCACCTAAGGTATGATTAACTAAGCTAATTACGCCTAAAAGCGATATTTCAGATAGCCTAATCGGTCTAACTAACCCAAATACTAATAATCATACCACCAAGACCTAAATCCCATTTCAAATCTAGCATAAGATTATAGTCATAGTATGAAATAGCTCAATTTATAAAGAGGGTATACCTAGCCTGCCTAAACGCTAAAGAAAATCCCAAAGAATCTGCTAAACCACCAATTTCCCATTTTAAAAAGCTTCTGAAAGGTGACACGTTATTAAAATCATAATCTACTCATAAAAACAAGAACAATGATACCTATATTGCACTATTGTGCTTCGGGTTTAAAAATTATGTAAAATCCTATATGGGGCCCATTTACGAAATCATACTATCAAAACCAACCCAATGGCCCCTATTGTCAAGGAATATTTACCCTTAAAAATGGATGAATTTCGATCTCAATTGATGAAATAATCAAGCCATCAAGATTCTAGGGATTTTAGAAAAAGAAGTACAATTCTATCAAGAAATTAATGGAATCTTACCACAAATTTGAAGGTGAAACATGTAATAAATATACCAAAGCTCCAAAAACACCCACAATTGATTCTCCTAAGAATTCTCACTTTTTAGGGTTTAATATTATAGAGAATGGAAGAAGAATGGTGAAAATTAGGCTATGTAGGGTATATATACCCTTTCCAGGTCCATAGGTCTCGCTTAAGAGAACTTCGGGCTGCTTAAGCAATGCTTGTTCTCTGGAATGCAGATCGCTTATGCAATCAGCTAATCGCTTATGTAATATCTGGCTAGATGATCAATTATTGCATTTGTGAGAAGCATCACTTACATGATAGCTAGCCACAGATCACTTAAGTGACATATTTTGTTACTTAAGCAGTGCTTGATAGGGTTTGGCAGATCGCTTAAGCGATGCACCAATACTAGATGAGACTTGAATTTTCCAAGTCTTCGTCAACCCCTCGAGATTCATCCAGAATCCCGTATACATGAATGAACTATGTTACACAATCAAATTTGATGTTTCAGACTCAATGGCATAGAAAAAAATTTGATCCAAGGTTGTTTTGATGAAAAATGGGTCCCACACCCACTTGTTATTTTTCTTAACTTTTGACTAATAGCCCAAAATTAGTTTGAGAGCTTCGGGACCCAAACCAAGGGTTCTCCTAGCCTAAAATAGTTGTTTTAAAGTTGTTGGAACAGTTAGAATTGGCATACAAAGTTGTTGGACTGATGTTTTTGCCTGATATCCAATTTGAACCAGTGAGGAATTTAAAATAAGAAATTGGCTCTAAAAACAAAATAAACTACCTGGTAACTGAATTATTAGTTACCGCAAGTCATAAATAACTTAGAGAAACTATAGGAAAGATCTAAATGGTGAAAATAAGAAAAGATACAAGAAAATGACCTAGAGGGTCATTACAGAAGTCCCTCAGTCACTACCTCGATCTCCATAATGTTAACTCCAATGAAATGCCATCTACATATGCCAACAAAACCAATACCTGCACGGGGTATAGAAAAATAAGAAAAAGGAAAAAAAAATTACAAGGGTGATTACAAAACCACATGTAATTAACGAGCATAATAAATAATCTATCCTAATCTAAAGTGATGGTAAGAACTACCACCCCAGCTACCTAAGGTATCTAAACAACCTATAATTCATCAAACCACAGTGCTTTATCCTACTCGGGTAACCCAACACAATAGTCAATAGGTACATCACATACATGTTAGGCATACTAATCTAGGTGTGTCAATATTATTTATTTATGTTTAATAAAGAAAGTAATTTATTAAGAAGTCTCACAAATACGTTAAATAGGCTTAATCAGTTGACTTTAACAAAATACTATGGGATACCAATAGGGAAAATTTATATATATATCTCATGCTACCTAAAGTTGCTACCCATCTATGTCTCCTATTAGGCCACAACCACACCCCAAGTCTATCAGATGATATAAGATAGTAATGAAATAAAATAAATGATCAAACAAAGTATCATGAACAAGGTTCTATGATGACAATAAATACAAAAATAAATACAAACACTATATCTAATTAAACCAAGTAATGTAATGCAATGCCAATTATGAATTACTGAGGATGATGATGATTGGTGATAGTCATCACATGACTTTCTATATACACCCACCGAGATCACAACTTTGAGGTAGAACCCATTGCGGTTTCACAACCCAAATACTAAAATAATTTCAATCTTATGTCTCAAATCAATATTGCCAGCACACTCATTAGTATAGGCATTTTATAAGGTGTCTCTTTTACTGCAAAAATCAGAAGGTCTTAGTGTACCAATATCTCATGAATATGCAGCGTGATATGAGAATGTAATGCTCACAACCAATCAACATAAAGTTAAAAATCCATTCAATACATATATAAGTGAGTATAGAATAAACTCATTATATAAATAATTGCAATGACCTAAATCTACCCCATTGATGTCACATGGTGCTTAGGACTATGAACAGCCCCAAAGCTAACCCATGATATCAATTCAACACTGAACCATGATAAATGTACTTAAAAGGTGATTGGAACTAACATTAATAATCTGAATTTAGAAAGCGATAAATAATCTCAACTAAAACACTGTGGATTATCATCAACTGAAATCCATGAAAATTTGAAGGAAAAGTAAACCAACTACTTAGTCTTGACAAGCCTCTAAGACTACAATAGAGCCACTGGGATAGATTCTAGCTGACTAGAATAAAAACATAAAGTCTTAACATATTAATAACTTAACAACTAAAAGTAACCATAGAATTGGCCCTAAGAATATGAGGACTCACCAACTGATGGGATGTAGAAGGTGGTGATCATCGCTAATCATACTTCTAAGGACAAACACTAAAACCTACATTATGAAACAATGTATCTACACAAACATATATGCGGTCAATAATTCTATAATGTACTGAGTCTATGGGGTGAATGCAATAAGTAAAAATTGAAATAAATCATAATCTAAAACATGCATGCTAAGTATAATTATACTCACCATGATTATGAATAAAGATAAAATTTGAAATAGATAAGTATAAGTCCTAAAACAACATCTGATAAAGTTTGTGAGTCAATACACTTAGTTTTTGAAATTATCTTTTCTGTGGGAGATCATTACAACCAACGTAAACCATATGATCTAGCATAGATTACAATGTCTTACCCATATTAAGGAGGGTTGTCCCATACCTTTCCATCAGTATAGAACCTGAACTAGAGTGATCACTAAATTAAGGCTATTTATGCAAGAGAGACACTCTCTGGAGAGGATCCCTTTAACCTATGGTGTCATGTAGTTTTTGGAAATTTGGTAACTCTAAACCCACATCCCCTCGGTTCTAAATATTATCCCAAAAAAATATTGGTACTCATAATATATGAAAATTCACCTTAAATTAAGCATATGAGTTTATAATTCTGAAAACTAATCATGATTCTATTACTAAATAATGCTCATGAATAACTATGTGAATTTCGTATCTTGTCTGAGATCAGAAGATCAAATTTAAAATCTTAATAATGTAGTGATAAACTATAATCTCAAATAGTAAGTAAAAATTACTTGTAAACTGACTGAGTCATGCTAAAAATCATGTACATTTACCAACTTATGAAACTTTATTTCAAAATACTAAAACTTCTCTTATAATATCAGTCATGTGGATAAAAATATGAGTAAAGGGAAACTCTAGTGCTAGATGAACTTTAAATCACATAAAAATATCATAATTTCAAAAGAATGAAAAATGGGTATGAACTCTAGACATCAAATCCTTAAAATTCATTTAAAAACTTAACTTTTGGGCATAAGGAAGGAAGATGATCCTTTTTCAAACCCCACTTAAACTTAATGAATGTCTAGGAGAAAACTTGAATTGGAGCCTTGGTAGTATGAATTTTGAAGAAGAAACCCTTATTACGTCTTCTTAAGAGCATAAGAGGAGAGGAACAGTGTAATTTGACTTATTAAGGGACAAAACTCATTTAGTACTAGTTGTAGGATAACTTACGATGTATAAAATTATCCTTAAGAAAATAAAGAGAAAATGGAATTTTAAAGTCGCCACAACCACTAGTGTGGAATGCCTTGTAAGTGGCAACCAGCAGGCATGGCACGCCCTTATCGCACTAGGCCACTGGTTTTCGCATTTAGAGTATGCCTTACCTTCGTAGCTGATGAACGCCAAAACTACACTTCCTATTGAGGATAAAGCGGTTGCTGTCAAGTATAATAACCCAACTAGGTTGGGGTTGAACTGACAGGGAAGACGTGGATGTATATCTCTAGCTTGCTGAACTTAACGAGATGAACATAAAGTAAATGGGGGTTATTGTTGTAATCTCGAACAAGTAGAAAATCTAACCTTTGATTGTAATCAGTTAGTGATGAACACTAGGATTGTGTTCCCTCTGGCTTCTCAACTTAGTAGGCTTATCGTGCTTTATTGAATCAACCCAGTACCTTGCATGTAGAATTTGATAAGTTATGTACAATTAACTATCTTGTGGACACATTGACGGATTTCATCCTTTACCTTTTGAGTCTCAGGATGTCTCATTACTAACCCTTATCCTAGATTCCAATTAACTATTACCTTTTGAGTATAAAGTGATTAGATAATAGTTAACCATCTTAAATCGATAATACTGATTAACCTAGATCGATAATTAATCTTTAAATTACAATTGTACTGATCTTTTCCTAGTCATTACTCCTCTTGTGGAGTAAGCAGTGATAATATAGGCAGGATACTAACATTTTCAATCACTAAGACATCTATCAAAACAAATATATACAATACATGCATCGATACTAGTTCATAACTTAGCACTTCCCCTACTTTGTCAATACGCCAGGGTTCCCACAACCCTAGCGAAGGTCTTTAGCCACTCATGCTTGTGAAATAATCAATGACATTCATAATGAACATCATTAAACAATATAACAATGATGAACAAGTAAAACCCAAAGCTAACAATTGAATTATCAGTCAAAATCTAGAACAAGATAATCCCAAGATCAAAATCCCAATCTTGGAATCAAATATGAGTTTATGAATATCAAGAGTGCGTAGCCTAACTAAAAAATGTCTAAGGGGTCTATATAGGATACTAGGAAACCAAAAAAATGAAATCCCAAATGAAAAATGATAATATAGGTCAGTGGCCACTTACTTAGGCCACATATGGACCATATGTACTGTATATGGATCGCATGTGGGCCTAGGTATGTACTAGAAATACTGTTCAACTCCTGTAACCCTCTAGATTTGAACTTCTATAACATACTTTGGTCATATATGGACCGTATGTGCTATGTACGGACCATATGTTCCCTCAGTAAGTTACAAAGTTTTCTTTTTCCTACTTCTAAGCCTCTAAACTTCAAGTTCTAACACATACTTTTGTCACCTAAGCCCAATAAGTGCCACATATGCCCAGAATTGCCTTAGTAAGTAGCCAAAACCTTTAATTTTTGTCTTTTTCTTTAATTTAGCATCCAAAACCTAATTTCCTTCAAAACATACCCAAAACATATCATATCTCACAAAACAACCTAAGAATATTGCATATTTTCATAGTTTGAAGCATCAAAACTGCTTTAAATCCATAGCACATAAGTGGCACACCTAAATAGTAGACCCTTACTATTTTGGAGTCCTGAAATATCCCAAAACTCAGTTCAAAAAATTTAAAAACACTTCCTGATGGTCCCATTAACAGTCCTTATTATTATTCAAGTTAAAATCACATTAAAACACATAGGATATAGCAAAATTAAATCATATAAATTTTAGGGTATAACATCATCTCCTCTTTGGTACCATTCATCCTTAAATGAAGGTTGGGATAGGGAAAAGATCTATCTTATGGGTGTGTTAATCTTATTTTGCTCTACAAATGAAACTACTTACCCTAAGAACAAGCATACATTAAAAATGACTGACTACATATGAACTTCATAGTTTAAACTGACATGATTAAGGATAATGCTGAGGAGAGTACATTATAAGGAATTTCTTACCTTAAGTTGGCTTTGTGCCAGGAGAAAATAGATGGTGATATATATTCATTATTTTTGTCTATAATTTACATATTGCTCCCTCAACTGATTAATTCCTCCATAGAACTTTCACTAAAGCCATTTCTTTATTCCTTAACCTTCAAACTTGTCGATCAAGAATTTCAATTGGGATCTCCTCATAGGAGAAACTATCTTTTATTCCAATACTTTATATGGGCACTACCAAGGATGGGTATCCAATGCATTTATTCAATATAGACACAAGGAAAACAGGATGAACAACCACTAATTTTGATAGAAGATATAGATCATAAGAGACATCTCCAAAACACTTTAAGATTTCATATGGACCAATGTACGGGGATCTGAGCTTTCATTTTCTTCTAAAACTCATCACTCCGTTCATGGGAGAAGCCTTTAAGAATACTCAATCACCCATTACAAACTTTAGTTCTCTCCTTCTCACATCTGCATACAATATCTAAAGACTTTGTATGATTTTTAACCTCTCACAAATCAACTGTACCTTTTTCATTGCTTCGAGAACAGAGTCTAGCCCAATCAAATAAGCCTCATAGAATTCAAACCACCCTATTAGATACCTACACCTACGTCCATACAAAGCTTCAAATGGTGTCATCTAAATACTAGTATGGTAACTGTTATTATAAGAAAACTCTATCAAGAGTAGATGATCATCCCAATTTCCTTTGAAGTCAATCACGCGGGCTCTTAATAGATTTTCTAGAGTTTGGATAGTATACGCTCGACCTGACCATCTATCTGCGGGTGGAAAATGGTACTAAGCTTTACCTTTGTACCAAGGCCTTTCTAAAATAATTGCCAAATTTGAGAAGTAACTGAATACCTCCATTTGAAATGACGGATAAAGGAACACCATGGAGTCTTACTAACGCCTGAACATATAACTTATCATAATCTTCAACTTTATCTGAGGTCTTAACTGGCAAATAATGGGATAACTTGGTCATTTGATCCATGATGAACCAAATCTAATCATACTTCGGTTTGGTGTGAGGAAGTCCCATAGTAAAATCTATATTAATAATGTCCTACTTTAAAGTAGGGATGTCAATATCCTGAAGTATACCTCCGGGTATTTGATGCTCAACTTTCACTTGCTGACAATTGGAACACTTAGTCACAAACTCTTCTATATCCCTCTTCATACCATTCCACCAGTAAAGTTCTCGTAGATCAGGTACATCTTAGTAGAACCAGGGTGAATCAATACATAGAACTATCAGATTTCACTAATATCCTTTTTCTTAACCCATGAACACTGGGAACACATAAGAGACCTTGATAGAAAAACACCGTCTCCCCCTTATAAGAAAACTTCAACATTTTGCTGATGAACTACATCCATTAACTGGCTAAGTATAAGATCATCATGATGTTTCTCTTTCACTTCAGCTATTAAGGAAGACTCTGAACCATTCTGAGCCACTAAACCACCCTCATCTTTGTCATGCAAAAGAACTCCTACTAGAGATAATACATTCCCCAATTTGGCCAAATCCTTTTTCACCTTCACCATATGGGATACACTACCCATAGACAACCTACTCAAAGAACCAACTACCATATTTTCCCTACCCGGATGGTAGAGCATATTCATTTTATAATCTTTTAGCAACTCCAATCACCTTTTCTGATAAAGATTTGACTCTTTCCACGTGAAAACGTAGTGGATATTCTTATGATTAGTAAAAATATCCACATGCACACCGTATAAATAATGCCTCCAAATATTAAAAGGAATCACCATAACTACTAATTTTAAGTTATGAGTCGAATAATTCTTCTTATGATTTAAAGTTGTCTAGAGGTATAAGATATCACTTTTTCATTTTGCATCAACACATATCCTAACCCAACTCTGGAGGCATCACAGTATATCACAAATATATCTAACACATCTAGAAAAGATAATATTGGTGCCGAAGTCAATATATTCTTCAGCTCTTGAAAATTTTCTCATATTTGTCTGAGCATTAGAACTTTACCTTCTTTTATCTCACTTGGTCAATGGTGCAGCTATTGAGAAAAAACCCTTAATAAATTTCTTTTAATATCGTCTAAACCCAAAAATCTCCTAATGTCGGATGGAGTAATGGGTCTAGGCCAGTGATTTACTGCATCTGTATTCTGAGGGTCTACATGAATACCTTCGCCCGAAATCACATGCCCCAAAATGGTAACTGGCTCCAACAAAATTTCACATTTACTAAATTTTACAAACAACAAACAATCTCTAAGGGTCTGCGCCACTATTCTCAAATATTATGCATGCTCCTCCTCACTCAAAAAATAGAGAAGTATGTCATCTATAAAGAAAATGGTGAACATGTCCAAATAATTCCTCAAAATCATGTTCATCAAATCCATAAAAACTATGGGAGCATTTGTTAGCCCAAAAGACATAACCATAAACTCAAAGTTACAATATTAAATTCTAAATCAGTCTTCAGAATATCACATTCTATGACTTTCAACTGTTGATATCCTGACCTGAGATCAATTTTTAGAAACTAACAGACACCCAGATATTGGTAAAAAAATTCATCAATTCTTGGGATGGGGTACTTATTCTTGAAAATAACCTTATTTAACTATCTATAGTCTATACACATTCTGAGAGTACCATTTTTTGTACACGAATAGAATTGAAGAACCCCATAGAGAAACATATATTGGGTCTGATAAACCCTTTATCTAAGAGGTCCTTAAGTTGTTCCTTTAACTCCTTAAGTTCAGTCGGAGCCATCCTGTTGGGAGGAATGGAGATTGGCTGGGTATCTGAAAGAAGATCAATCCCAAATATGATTTCTCTATCGGGAGGTACCTAAGGTAGATTTGCAGGGAAGACGTTAGAAAAATGGTTAATTAGAAGAATTTGCTGCAGAGTTGAGGTCATAGACATAGTGTCTTTAACCCTAACTAGGTGATAGATACATCTTTTAGAGATTAACTTTCTAGCTTTAAGAGAGGAGACGAAATGACCCTTATGAGTTACTTAAATACCCTCCCACTCGAGGATTGACTCATTAGGAATTTGGAATTTCACCACTGGGGTGTGACAATCAAATGAGGAATAGAATGAATGTAGCTAGTATGTACCAAGAATGCAATTAAAATCTATCATATCTAATTCTATTAAATTAGCTAATGAAACCTATGGAGGACTATAATAGGTCATTTATTATATACTTATTTAACAATAACTGACTCACCAATGTGAATGGATACTGAAAAAAGTTGAAAAAAACTTTCAAGACTTACACCAAAGTTTACAACAATTAGTAGGGTTAAAAAAGAGAGGCTTGACCCTGGATCTAACAACACATAAGAGTCAAGGTGAAAGACATAAAACATACTAGTGACTACATCTGCAAAGCTCTCCTGCTCATGGAAGGAAGGTAGAGAATAAAACTAGTTTTGATGATGACCACGATTGATATTAAATGACGTACCCTCCTGTGGAGCTTGGCGGCCTGATTGAGCTACTGAAGTAGTGGACAGAACTTAAGGGTGAGCATCTCTATTTCCCTGCTTATTCATAGGACATTTCTTGATCCTATGGCCTATCTTATCACAACCATAACCACCATCTCTACGCATTATGTACACACATGGATGATTTCTACCACACTTTTTATATGCTAGATTTGTTCTTCCCCTAGAAATGCTACCCCACCATATTGTAACTCCCCGAGAACCTATCCCAAGAAATCACATGGTGCTCAAGGCCACATGTGGCCTCAAGATAATCCTCTAAGCCTGTCATTACTTTCAAAACTCTTTACGACACGAATCATCATAAAGTAGGGAAGAATAATCATGACATAAACATACTGAGATATGAAGTAATACTATCCTGTACAATCAAAATACTAATGTTCTATACATAATGGTACTCTAGTCTGACAAAGCACCTACTACATAAGACTGAAGAGCCATTAGGACAGATCCCCAACTAGCTCATACTGAACGAAAAAATAAACAACCATCAGTTAGCAAGACAAAAATCATGAACATAGGTCCTCGAACCATGAGGACTCACCAACTGCAGGAATGTAGATGAAGGTACTCGTAGATCACTGTCGCGGCTGAGACTGAGCACCTGAACCTATATCACGAGGAAATATAGAATACAAAAGAGTATGAGAGCCAGTACTTGGTAATGTACTGAGTGTGTGGGGGTGGATGCATCATTTTAAATAATATAATAAATGTATAAGAAAATCATGCACGCTAACAATAACAACTCTCTTCGCTTGAATTATCTAAAACATCATTTACGGAAGTCATCAGTAAAAACATATTCTTCATAAATCTCGTAAATCATTTAACTCAACTCAAACTCTTTGACTCGTGACTTAGAGTGACTCGGTAAATCATGGTACTTAGATTATTATGGACATGGGAGTTTCTTATAACCGATATAACTACACCATGTGAGCCGTATGGAGTCCAATGTTTTGCCCTCCTAAGGAGAGAACCCCACATTGGCAGGGGTGCCGTACTCTTGCCAGGGAGTACAACCTCAATCTCATCATCACAATCTCATACTCGGACTTTGGCCCACAACTATCAACATCAATCCTACGGTGGCACGTAGTTCTGGGGAAATACCAAATTTCCCGCTCGGTGCTAAATACTCCTCCCAGACTAAGCCCAGAATGCGTTAGGAAATCCACCTCAATCAATATCAACTCATGGGTCTATCATGATGACCAAAATAACAGTATATCTCATCGCTAAATCATATACAACTGTGGATTCCTAACTCGACTCAAATTCAAATAATGTTTCTCAACATCTAGTACATTTGCTTATCAAATCATTTCAAATGCCAAAGCTTCAAGGAAACATCATCAAACTCATTCTTGACTTTCAATTCAAATATCGATATATATATATATATATATATATATATATATATATTCAATAGTCAAATTTCTCATAGAAAAACACAAATCTTGACACTTATCATAAATTACTTAGAAATCATCAATATATAATGACAATATACATCTCATGGAATAAATACTCAATTTAAGAAGCATGATGGTGAAATAACCATAAATATCAAGCTTATTCAACTCAAGTCTCATAAATCATACATAAAGAAATTTGGGTGTAAGCCCACTTGCAAAATCATGTAAATCAATAATAGAAAGTAAATCTTTAGGCACAAGAACGAAAGGAGTGTTCTTGTTCAAACCCCACATACCTTGGATTTTGTTTTGAAGATTTGGAAACTTGTTTGGAACTCTTCTCACACTTTTAGGCCAAGATTCTTGATGTCTTTGACTTGGGAAACTTAGTTCATGAACAACTTGGAGAAATTCATGGAAAATTCTCTGAATTTCTTAGAAGAGGATTTGGATTTGGATTTTGGATCTTGTAGAAACCCTAGTTTCTAGGAGATTCTTGGAAGATTGGAATAGAAAGGAGAAGGAAATGAGTGGATCTTCTCCACTTTGATATATATATAAGACCACATGGAGAGGAAATGACCAAAATGCTGAAATTTGCTGATCGGGGCCTGTGATGGTCGATCTGACGGTCCGTTAAGTCTCCTGACGGTCCACCAGATCATCCATCACTCGAGTGCCAAAACTGGAACGTTCTGCCTTGACGTGATGGTCAAAGTGATGGTCCGTCAGGAAACTAACGGTCCACCAAGTCGTTCGTCACTCGAGGACCAGAAATGAGACATTCTGTCTCGACCTGACTGACCCCTTGACGGTCCGTCAACTTTTTGACGGTCCACCAACTTGGCCGTTGCACGATGGCCTAAAAAAGGAGTCACTGTCTTGGCTTGACGGGGAACTTGACGTTCCACCAGGGACCTGACGGTCCAGTAGGTCGTCAGTCAAACCTGGCCGATCCGATACTATTGAGTAAAATGACCATAACTCACTCATCCGATGTCAGATTTTGATGAAATTGGTATCGATGGAAAGCTTATTCAATTCTCTACATCATGGTTTAAACATCAATCACTTTGAAAGTCATACTTATCCACTCAAAAGACGAATTTAGGCTTAAGAAATGATTTGGGTATTACACATGTCCTCACCCTCATGATATATACCCAACTCTTCCTGATTAATCCTAGGTAAAAGGGTATGGCTAAAGATGGTGTGGGTATTGACGAACTACTCTAAAACAAAGAATGATTTTTGCCTCCTTACCTATGCTAATCGTACTCAAATTTCCCAATCCTAGCCTTCTTGGTCTCCTTTTATCATTCCTTTATTTTTCAACCTCAATTTACTAAGCATGGGTCATTAATAGAGAAATATCCATAACCCCAATCAATATGGAAGTACTACACTTCTTGACCACTAAGTCAGACACTATGGTGATAAATTTACTCATATAAGTCCTGAAATCCAGCAAAACCTCCGGTGCATACTTAGATAGCTGGGTAAACATGAGATAATATTCTTTCACTAACATGGAGCCCTGCTTATGGTTCATGAACTCCTCCAGCGTGTCCTCCCTCATCTCACAAGTAAAGAATCTATCAAGAAAGGCCATCTGAAGTACATTCCACCTTATTAGAGATGTATCTTCACCTTTGCCTTTCTTTTACATGGTAAGCCAATAATCAACATCATCTTTTAACCAATAGGATGCCTATTCTACACTCTTCTATTTTGTGACATGCATAATCAGAGTGATTTTCTTTCTCTCATAAATGAAAAACTATGGATCCTTATTCACATTTAAACCTAAGAACTCTGGTGGGGTCATTCTCATGAAGTCTCAAACTATGGCTATGGCTAAGTTACCATTTTGTTGTATTGGGAATAATGATGGCTAATTACCCTGAGCATTCACATCCTGAGCTAACACCTAAAAGTCATCCTAAACTCAGTATGGGAGATATTCTCATCAAAAGGGTTTGCAGGTGGTGGTGGGGTTGGTTGGTCCTCTTTTATATAGGCATAAGCTTTGCGAGGAGGCATTCTCTTTCACATAAAAATAGAATTTAAAGCAAATAGAGATGACTTCATAGCACGATAGAGATTATAAAAGAAAGGATAGTTCTTAATATATCCCATAACCTCTTACTCATAAGTATGATGCACTTTACACCCATGATCAAGATTCTATGAAACACAGCTTGTCAGAGTCCCTAGGACTCTTTAACACCTTAGGTTCTAATACCTAGTTTGTAATGACCCGAATCTACCCTGGACATCATACGATCCTTAGGACACAAGAAGACCCAAAGCTAACCCATGATATCTACTCAGCACTGAACCATGATAAATATACTTAAAATATAATTAGAATTTTCATTAGTAATCTAAATTAAGAAAGAGAAAAACAATCTTATGTAAAACACTATGGATCAACATCAACAAAAATCTATAATAAATTTGAAAGAAAAGTAAACCAATTGACCAGTCTTAACAAGCCTAGCTGAAGAGCCATTGGGACAAACCCCAGCTGACCAAGACCAAAAACATAAAGTTTAAACTTATTGATAATTGAACAACTGAAAGTAACTACAGACTTAGCCCTCAAAACATTAGGACTCACCAACTGATGAAATAAAGGAGGTGGTGATTGTGGCTAATCATACTGCTGAGGACGAACACTAGAACCTACATTATGAAACAACGTATCCACACCGACATATATGTAGTTAGTATTTTTTAGATGTACTGAGTATATGGGGGTGAATGTAATAAGTAAGAAAAAATATAAATCATAATCTAAAACATTGATGCTAACTATAAATAAACTTACCGTGATAATGAATAAAATTGAAAATTGAAATAGCATAAGCATAAGTCATAAAACAACACCTGATAAAGTTTGTAAGTCATTACACTTAATTTTAAAAAAAATTCTAGTCTGTGGGAGATTTTTACAACTGACATAAACCATGTGAGCTAGCATGTAATCCAACGTCTGACCCACGTTGAGAAGGGCTATCCCATACTTTTCCATTGGTATAAAACTTAAACTGGAGTGTTCACTAAACTGAGCTTATTTGGGCAAGGGAGACACTCTCTAGTAAGGACCTCTTTAACCTATGGTGGAACATTATTTCTAGGAATTTGGGTACGCTAAACCCACCTACCGTCGGTGCTAAATACTACTACTAAAATATACAGGTTTTCATAATATATGAAATTCACCTTAATCTAAGCATATGGGTTTATAATTCTGAAAATGAATCCTGCTTCTATTACTAAATCATGCTTATGAAAAATTGTGTGAATTTCGTATCATGTCTAAGATGATCATAAGATCAAAACAGAAATCATAATATAAACTGTAATCTGAAATCACAAGTATGAATCACTTGCAAATTGATTGAATCATGCTAAATATCATGTACCTTTACCAACTCATGAAACTTCATCTTAAAATACTAAAACTCATCTCGTAATATCAGTAATATGGGTTAAAATGAGTAAATGTAAATTCTTATTCTAGATGAACTTTAAATCATATGGAAATATCATAATTTCAAAAGCATGAAAAATGGGTATGAACCCTAGCCATAAATCCTTAATATTTATGTAAAAACTTAACTTTTGGTACAACAATGGAAGATGATTCTTGTTCAAACTCCACATACCTGAACTTGATGAATTTTTCGGAAGAAACTTGAATTGGAACCTTAAGAGTATGAATTTGGAGAAGAAACCCTTCTTATGTGTTCTTGAGAGCTTTGAAGGAGAGGAACAATTTAATTTGACTTATGAGGGGAGAAAAATCATTTAGTACTAGTTGTAAGATTAATGAGGACATGAAAGACCAAATTACACTCGAAAAAGTGAAGAGAAAATGGAATTTTGGCATCGCCATAAGGACTGGGGTGGCACACCCTTATTGTGCCATGCCAGGGGCTTGGAACGTCCTTAACTCCGCAACCATCAGGCGTGGCATGCCCTTATCATGCCAGGCCATTGGTTTTTGTGTTCAGGGTATGCCTTGCCTCCATGGCACACCCTAATCGTGCACCCTTACTATTTCAGAGTCCTAAAATGTCCCAAAAATCATTCCAACAATTTCAAAACAATTCTAGTGGTCCCATTAACATTCCTTCTCATTATTAAACTTAAAAATGACATTAACATGCATGAGAGCTAGCAAAATAAAATCAGTTAAATTTTGGGTATAATAATAATCCATGAAATTAGTTTCCACTCAGCACTACCAGAATAAAAAGTTATATTATCATCAATATTATCATTACTAACCCCTTACTCGGGCATCACTATAATGATTATGCAATTAATGGCCTAATAAAGCCTACAACGTCAAGTTAATCCCTCACTAGAGCGATACAGTGATAGATAGGGCATTGTAATGCACAAATAAGGCCTCTCATGACAAGTCAAGCCCCCCCTAGATGATATAATAATAAATAAGTCATTTAATGCTTTAAGATGATCAATAACATCAAGTCAAGCCCCTACCTAGGCATTACAATAATATATCCTCTCAAATCAATAGACAATATACACATAAGACCCCACTCGGGTGCACGATCATAAATAAGTCTTCAAGTCCATAAATATGTTCACATAAGCCCCACTTGGTCAACAAAAATAAACAACAATCCCAATATCCAACTATCGCGGAACTACCCTAACCTAGTTTGGTCCATACATTAAGACTCAACAAATACAAGTCTATTCATACTTTAGGTATCCTCTAAAACCTCAATCATTCCATTAATAATGACGATAATCACATAATTTCCCCCTAACAAGGCGCTAAAGCACAAAATTCATGATAAAGTCTACTAACAAAATACAATCTCTAAAATAGGCATTCAATATCAATTATTCAAGAATCACTGGGTTATCTATATACATTCTACTCTAAGGATATTTACAAGTAGTAATACTATATAATCATGAGATTAATACAACTACAATCCATCAAAGACTCTGATACCTGTTGAGATACTTGCTATTTTTCCTAAGCAGGGCCCCCAATCCTAAAAAAATCATAACATACAAGCAAACACATAAAACACATAAACACTTTGAAAAAAAAGTCAAGGTACATCTCAATTTTCCATAAATGAAGATCCACAAGCCCAAATGCAATCCAAAACCTCAACTCTCTTAAATCAACACCAAAAGCATCCAATCTAAACAGATATGAAATTTACCAGTCAAAACAAAGCTAATGATATACATAATGACCCAATATAAGTGTTGGTCAAAATGGATTCAGAAAACAAGTTCAAAAATAAAAGGGGTAAAACTGGAATTTTATTTAAGAAAAATGTTCCCCATAATCATAGGAGTCTATGTTTGATAACCCATGTAAAAACATGTTAAAAACAAGGTCCAAATCAATGAAAAACCATTTTAAAGCTTTACCATCAAAAACTCCAAAATCCCCTTTGGAATTAAAGAATTTGAAGTTGTTTTGAAGATGGAATCAATGAAAAAATGATAAAATAAAGATTTAGGAGCTTAACCACTAAAGAATTCTCAAAAAATCCAATAAAATCACCCAATACCGAGTTTTCAAAAGTGAAATATGGTGAAAATAGGATTTTTTTCAAGAAAGAGGGATTAAATCTTCCCAGGTCATAACTTCTTACTGCGATTGCTATTACTTAAGTTGTAATCTCTACTCAACCCTAACCAATCCCTCACGAATAGGGGCATTTAGTTGCAAAAATGATGAAAAAAACTAACCAGACCCACAGAGTTATGCATCTCGATCATGGTACCCACCATCGCGATCATAATGATGGCAGAATTTGACCTTCAAAAATGCGATATAGGGGTAAAAAATGCAAGGACAAAAAGGCAGGGCTACATGAGTGCAACATAGGAGGCCACGATCGCAATGAAGAGAAACCTGCACCAGGAAATGGCTGAAAACCAGTAACTCCAAGTTTAAAAATCCTCCAAATGGACCCCTCGAGATTTCATCGGGACCCCAAAGATAAAACCTTATATGTTACAAGGATAATTTTGACATTATAGACTAAATGGCTACCTCGAATTTGAAAAAAGGATCATTTTCAACAAATTAACCCTCAAGACCCCTTTAACAAAATTTAGGTAGTTATCAAATGAAGTCTTGAAATACAAAATAAAGGTTACAAACCCAAACCAACTACACTACCTACAAAAATTCATGTTTTATATCTAATGAAATTTTTAGAATCCTTATTTAAGACTCAAATCACAAAATATTGGCTATAGTCAAACTTATCATTTATAAGGATATTCAAAACTATCAACTCAAATTAAATACTCCCAAATGCATCGGTGATCGTGCAAACTATCTCTGTAACTCATAAATTCAATAAGTCAAACACAAGGATGGGAAAAATAGTCAAAATAAAGAAAATTCTAAATTTTAATGAGAGGGTCATTATAGTGTCCACAACTAGAACTCATAATTGTTCTTGAACGCACAAGAAAGAAAATACTAAAAGTAGGTATCAGATGAAAATTTCCATCAAGAGACATAAAGCAAGCACTCCAATATGGAGTCAGAATCGTATAACTACTGCACTCCCCATAAAACTAGAAATATAACACATAAGGATTCACCAAGTCATACCACTAGCCTTTAAGGACAAACCATCAATGAAGTCAAACTTCTATATATTAGAACATCCTCTATACCCAAAAACTGAGTCGAACACCTTTGAAGTCATTATTACACTAGGCTAAACTAAACCTGACCAAGAAACCAAAAGAAACTAGATAAAACTACAAGACCAAAATTATCTGTGGACCTACCAAAAGCTAAGGAACTCAATAAATCAATGTTGCCCTCCAAAACACTGAACAAACACACCTAAGCCTAATACTATCACTATCAAGCCAAACCACACCACAACCCTAAGCTACAACTACTAGGCTAGAAACTGGTATCAAAGCTATACAAAACCTTAAAAGCCACACTCAACACAGTAGGTCACCATTCAATAGATATAACCTACCGCTTAACCCTTTGAGAAAACTGAGAATCACCATAACACTCTATAAGCTATAGACATGAACACTAAAAAATGCACCAAAATAGCAGGTAACTTACCACAATAAGCCATACATTCCTCTAAACTCATGTAACATTAGTCAATAAAAAATATTCAATAATCTAGTGGAACAAAGTGTCCATCTTGACAACACACATTCCCAACTTATCATATCAAGGAAGATCAAATCATAGAAGAAGAATAACAATTACCATACCACACCAATGAATGACTAAATTATAAATCAAATCTCAAGAAAGTCACAACTAGACTCCCCATAGCCACTGAAGTACTTCAAATGTCAAGGCTTTAAATTTCTAACTCGAACTCATAGATAAGTTTGGAATATATCAAAATTCCTTATGTCCCAAGTTCCTTATACCTTTCATAACTCAATCCCCATTCAGTATTCCTTCAGCACAAGAACCATTGAATAGTAAAACTACTCTAAATTCAAACTCATGAGTGAAATATCCCACTAGACCATTTATCTGTAGAAGTATCCTTTTCTAAAAGTAAGTTTTCCCTTCCATTTAAAACTCTTTATGAAATAAAGATAGAATCCCTCAAAAGTTAAAATCCTTCAAACCCAACCGAGGATTGTGTCAACACTGTCAAATCCCATCACGTAATAAAGGCCAATCACTAAGAAAGTAACCAATCGCATGGCTCGAATTCCTAAAATCTTTCCTTTTCTAACTAGAATCTTTCTAAGGTGATCCTTCCAAGTTGGATGTACAAAACCTACTCCACCACAAGGTCTTCTTGCACAATCTAGTAACCACTACTCCTAACCCTACAAATTCAATAGCGTTAATATGACATTAACCCAAACAACAAATGCATCAAATTGACCTCTCTACAATAAGAAATTCATGCACACACACTGTCAATAACACATGCATGCAATTATACACAAGCCTTATAGCTATACCTTTCTTTACTCGCAACTCACTATCCCAAAATTCAAAAGAACTTCTTAATCCCAACTGACCCATAACTCTTTAGAGAACCTCTAGATCACATACTATAATATGAGTAGGCCAAAATCCACCATTGATCCACCACTAATTCACAATGTAGCCATCAAATAGATCATATCCAAATACACCAAAATCTACAAAGCTCAACAAATCATGCCTAATCATGCTATGCATTCTAAGTGAGTTCTGACATAGGATTGGTACACCTGATCCACCACTAAGAAATCCTTTATGGAGCATAATTCAGTAAACCCAGTCAAAGACCTTAAATCATATCAAGAGTTAATACCAAATAAGCTAATACATAGGAGGGTATAAACCGATAATCAAACACTACCAAGAAAAATCAAATGCAGACTTAAATCATTCCTGTGATAATATACCAGAAACTCCAATGTTGTGTCTATTCCGTAGAACCTGATACTGAAACCTGTCTTCTCTTGGAGCAACTGATGAAGCATCTCTTTGTCTAAGCTATGGGCAATATTTCTTATTATGACTGAAACCTCCACACCAGAAGTAAACAAAAAAAGTCGGAGCATATTGAACCAAACCTGAAGAACCTCAAAGACCATCCAAATCTAACCCTCTCCAAGCATAACGATAAAATCCTAACTTCTATCATGTGTATCGCGATGATCATCAAATATCTAGGACATCTAAACTGTAAGCCTCATATATCTCCATGCAAACTTCTTTAATAATAGTTAAGCAAACTGATCCAATGAAAAAGAAGGTTATCCAATTGGTTTACCCTCCCTAAAAGTCCTTCTCCACTATCTAGCTAGCCTAAAGAACTGAAAGAAAGTGAAGTCTATTTCGTTAGAATTGAACTAAGCCCAATATGTGCAATATCTCATGGCTATTGAGCAAGAGCATGTAAGTATCAAACCTATAATCTCCATCGAATCAAGAAGGATCTATCCTAAGGAACTCAACATATCTAATTAGTCCTTCCATGGATTTAAATGGTAAGGTCACCAATTATGGAGCAATCATTGATAATGTCTCATCAACACTAGGAGAACCAGTATGATTCACAGGTGCTTCTAGAGTCTAAAGCCTCAAAGTAGCATACTAAACCAAAATAAGTGCCACCCTCTGAAGGAAACACATTGTCAATCATAGGTATAGCCATAGGTGGCATCTGCACTGGACTCAACCCTTCTAACAATCTAGAACTACCATTACCAAAAAACCTAAAACCTAAAGAGACTACTTAAATCTGACCTCTAGCTAGTCTAGACATCCCGATCAGACCTCTATCGTGCATCAAAGGCATAAACTCTAAATATCTAGCCATGAAAGAACGTGTGCACACTCTTTGTGAAAGAGTGAGCAAGAAGTTTTTGGTTTTACAAAGCTCTGAATGCCCAAAATAGAGTGAAGGAATAAAAATCTCCCAAGGATATATAGCCTCTCGAAGATATATAATGAAAGTCTCTACACTGATTCATAAGACTCTACTAGACTCAGCATGTACTATTGAGACTAATTATCTGGGCTATGATACTAATTTATCGCGATCCAAAATAGGTACGTGATGTCACTTGTCAAACCCACCAGACAATTAAGCCTAACTCATCCCAAAGAACACTATTTAATGAAAGAAAGTGAAAAAGAAGAACAAATAATCTCAAATATATATATATATATATGCATAAATATGAGCCATGAGTTTCAAAGATACATTCCAAATCTGGTTGTCATCAGTACAACCACTAATATAGATTTAACTAATAGAAATAATTATCTAAAATGTCTTTGATATGAATAAAAAATAAGACATAACTAGAGAGATTTGACATGTTCCAAAGTCCATCAGCTATTACCTCGACTCCATAATGTCAATTATGATGGAACACCATTTATCATCTACCAATTAAACCAGTACCTACATAAGGTGTAAAAAAATATGAAAAAAGGGGAAATAAAATAAGGGGTAAGTATGAAACTACATATACTTATCAAGAATTATCTATAACCAACCCTAGTCCAATGCGATGGAGAGAACCACCACCCCAGTTACCCAAGGTATCTGAAATAACCTATAACTCCCCAAATTATAGTACTTATCATATAAGGGTAACCCAACATAGTAGGCAATAGATACATTAAATACATGATAGGCACATTGATCTTGGTGAGTCAACACTATTTATTTATATTGAATAACAAGAAAAGCCATTTATGAAGAAGTTTCACAAATACAAAATAACAATATTAATCAATTATCATTAACCAAGTACTATGGAATAGCAAAAGATAGAATGTAAATATACCCAAAATACTCAATTGAACACCACAGAAGGCATAAATATACCCGGCTACACTAAAACTGACAAAGACACCACAAGACATAGCTACAACCACAAGACCAAAAATTATCCTCGGACATACCAAAATCCAAGGAACTGATAAATCACTTCACTGCCAACCAAAACACTAAATGAACCTATCTTAGGTCGATACTATCATCATCAAGCCAAACCATACTTAACCTAATGCAACACTCAACACACTAGATCACCATCTAATAGACATAACCTAATGCTTAAACCTTGAGGCAACTGAGAATCACCATAACATTATATAAACCATAGACATGAACACTCAAAAAGGCATCAAAACCTTATGTAACTCATCACAATAACATATCCAATCCCTTACACTCAAGTAACATCAATAAACCTAAAATCCTTAATAATTTAGTGTAATAAAGAGTTTATCTTGAAAACACACATACAAAACCTATCATATCTGGGATGATTAGCCCATAGAACAAGAAAAACAATCACCATATAACATAGATAGATTCCTAAATCATAAATCAAATCTCAGAAAATTTGCTACTAAACTTCTCATAGCCATTAAAGAACACACATGTCAAGGCTCTAAATTTCTTACTCAAACCCATAGATAAGTTCCCAATATTACAAAATTTCTTATATATAATTTTCTTATAACTTTCATGACTTAATTCTCATTCAGTATTGCTTTAGCACAAGAACCGTGAAATAATAACACATACTCCATAGTCAAAACTCAAGAGCAAAACATCCCATTAGGCCACTTAGCTATAGAAGTAAACTTTGCTATAAGTACGTTTTCCCTTTTATTCAAAACTCATTTTGAAATAAAGACGGAATCTCCCATAAGCTGAAATCACTCAAACCTCAATGATGAATGTCTCAATAATATCCCATTATGCAACAAAGGCCAATCACTAAAGAAGTAATTAATCACAAGTCCTGACTATGTAAAATCTTTCCTTACCCAACTAAAATCTTTCAAATACAATCCTTCCAATCTAATAATGATAAGATTTGAAAGATAAAATAATATAAAACCAAAAGAAATAATATAATCAAAATATTGAAAGATAAAAGATAGAGACAAAGATAGATAAATAGACACAATAAGATAAGAAAATGGATAACCTATGGATATATTAAATCCAAGACCTCACTTTTGAGTAATAAAAAAAACTGATCTCCTATGTAGACCTCGAGGGAATCATTCTGCTATGTAACACATATTTCTAAATGATTATTTAACACAAGCTAATCCTAGCTCTCATAGTATCAAGTTACTTATAATAATATTAAAAAATTAAGGAATAAACGATAAAATACTAATATTTATAGACATGGGCCATTTATTACAAATATGGGACCAAAAGTAACCTATTTCAATAAATTGGGGCATCCGCCTATGTAGATGGGTGTTGCATCCTAGGACACACGTAAGTGTATATAATCACACAAGTAGTAAGCTGGATTTTAATAGCCAAGTATCGATCCCACAAGGAGTTGTTCTTAGAAATAATCTAATTCTAGTATTACTACAAAGATTAAACAAGTGCAAACATAACCAATAATGTTTGAGATTAGAAAATTGAAAGTAACCATAAAAACCTCAGAATTATAATGTCATGAAGACAATAATGGGGTAAAATCTAGGGTTAAGTCACTAAAAACAATCTTACTTAGCCATAAAATCTCTTTAATTTAGTTAATTATCTTGGTTATTGATTCACGGGGTTGATAGCATGACTATTTATTTTTCGAGCCTCTAATTGTCTATCTAACTTAGCCCCACAACTACATTATTGAGTGGAGATGTGAGAACTAAGTAACACATTTATATTTCATCTCATATATGAACAAAATGGGGGAAATTATGTATATTCCAATGCTAAATGCAAATAATCACTTCAATCCCTTGAATGTTTAAGATCCCACTCCATACATCTAATATTTTAATCTACTGTTCCTCCTTTCGGGCTCACAATAGAAATATAGATTTATATTAAGGGTAAAAAATCCATAGGATAGTAAATACAAGGATATATTAACAACCAATCATGATAATAAACATAAAAGAACTCAAATATAGGTTAAAGTATTCATGTTCTTGGCCTGAACCCTAGACTAGGGTATTTATCCATTCATGGATTTAGAACAAATCACAAGATTGATATTCATGTATAAAAGAAAAAAGTAAACTAAAGGAAAGAATAAGAACCCAAAAAATCCTCATAAAGTGAATTTCCAGCCACAAAAGTCATCCAAGTTGTTTAAAAAAAGTCCTCAGTGTCCTATTTATAATATGAGAAAAGTTGGTTGTTTTGGTGCTTGGGCATGTCACGCTTGTGTTGCTACTATCCCACTAGTAGGTAAGACAAGCCGTAACCCAAAACTAAATACAATGGGTAAACTTGGTAGAAAATGCCCCACAAGGAAAAAAACCCCAAATGCAACTTGTAAATAAACAAGGTATTGGAATATATAAAAGATAGTAAACACCAAAATACCATCCCACGACCTGGTAGAGCCAGTACAAGAGCATCTAAAAATACAATCCAAGTATCTAAAATAGTCAATATAACCTATATCATAACTAAAGGCTAGTCATAACTAATATAGAAAGAAAAGAACGACTCTAACTCTGATAGCTCATCCTATCTCTAAAAATCAACACAAAGGGTATTGAAGTCTAGTATAAGTACAAAAACCATGGGTACTCCATAGGTATCATCAGCCGATTGAGCTAAATCATGAATAAGTATGACAAATTGTAAGATAACATAACTAAGTCAAGGAAAAGACAAACCTGAATTAAATCCAACATCATTGTGCATGAACAAGTAAATAAACCGGAATAATAACATAACATAAAGTATTAACACATGCAATCATAACTACAAAATTGGTCTCCATTAGCCAATTAGTGCGGAAGAGTAAATAATCCATCGTAAGCCCCCATAAGCCTGAAAGGTATAAACAAAATGGAATAACCTACCACCATCATTTGCCAACTTTCATGATACCACTAGAATCCATCCATACCATGCCATGTTAAAACCATAAAGTGTTTATTAGCCATTATTTATTAATTAATCAATGCTTATCAACTAACCATCATTTTATCAACTAATTCTCCTATATCGGCTAATCATTATTTATCAACTAATCTACATATATCAACTAATCCTCATATATTAGCTAATTATCATATATCAACTAATCATTACTTATCAACTAATAATAGTATCACTAGAATCCATTCATATCATGTCATATTATAACTATTTCCTCCTTTTTAGACTCAGCTAGAATCACTATTATCAATCTCACACCTCGCTATCGTCATATCATAATAAGTATATCATCATCATCTACTTGCTATATCTAGACTTAGATTGGTAAGTATAATCAACAATTTCATCATAAATATCATCATCACTATCATCCTCGATATCATCAATATCTTCATCAATATCATGGCTATTCTCCAGACTTGCACCGAGTATAAATAATCAATATCATCATCATTATCTGAACTTGAACCGATATTTATATAATTCATAGCATAAGCAATATCCAAACGTGTACCAGTAATCATATCAGTATTACCATAACCGATAGCATAGTCATTAGCTATTTAACATGATCACTAATGTAGTCAAAAGCATGATCTCTAGCATAATAAATAACATAATCGCTAATGTAGTAAATATGCATGATCTTTAGTATTATCAATAGCATAATGGCTAATATAATCAAAAAGCATGATCATTAACATAATTATTCATAATCACTTATATAATTAATAAGCATTCTCTTTAGTATAATCAATAGTATAATCACTAATATAATCAATATACACACTATTTAGTATAATCAATAGTTTAATAGCTAATATAATCAATAAGAATGCTCTTTAGTATAATCAATAGTATAATTGCTAATATAATCAATAAACATGCTCTTTAGTATGAACAATAGCATAATCACTAATATAATTAATAAGCATGATCACTAACATGACCAATAACATGATCACTAGATAGTCAATAGACATGGTCACTAGCATAATTAGTATTGTGATCACTTATACAGTCATTAGCATGATCGCTAACATAATACATAAGTTTTGTTAATGGCATAGTCAATAAGTTATCAATGGCATAGTTAATAGCTTATTCATAGATGAAACACCCTAGATTATTGGCCCTTGGAAATTCCTTGAGCCTTGAGCTCATGCCTTGATTACGTCTTGACCCCCGGAGTCGTAGGGTTTCTCAACGACTCATTAAGATGAGTCGTAACCAAATCATATAATATTATGTCTTGATTCTTCTCTGAGTATGAGTGACTCACTATGATCCGTAAGGATTTGTTACGAGTCGTAGGGTCCCATTATAATTTCTATGGCTGAGTCGTAAGTTCAGTAGTGTGTTGCCTTAGTGGTACTTCCTTGGTTACGACTCATGATATTAAGTAGTAAGGAGTATCTACGAGTCAAGGGTTGACCCGTAGTTAAAGGAGGCACTTTTCAGTTTTTAAGTTAAGGGCATTCTAGACATTTTTTCTCTTATATAAATTAAAACCCATGTCTTATAACGTATTAAGGCTATCATTAGCACTCAAAAATACATCAAAGTAACTCCTCAAATTCTCTTAAATCCCCAAGGTCAAGAACACTTAGAGTTTTCAAGAGGTTGATTAATTAGGGCTTTCAAGGGTGATTTCTCTTTGTACATCTTACTATTTCAGGCATATTACTCTTCCCTCATTGATAATTTGTTAAAAAACATATGTATTAAAATGTTATTTGAATGGAATTATTTGGGTTTGAAAAAAAGGGTTATGGGTTTTGAATGCTTATTATTGAACAACATTTTCCCATGATTTAATTATAGTTATTCATGCTTTAAATATGGTTTTGAACTTATGGGTGCATGGGTATAGTGGATGAATTAGGGAATTGCAATTTTTCCAAACATGTGACTTTGAAATGGTTATGACCCTAACCCCATAATGTGAAATTGATTTTTAGTTATGAAAAATGTGGGAATTTGTCCAATTGAACTAGTCTTGAACTATTGCATGATATAAAGAGGTATTTGAAACACAATGGTCTGATTTAATAAATAAAGAGAGTCGGTTTCCCCCACCTTGTAATAATGTACAAAGGGAGTTATTTTCTCCAAGTTAAGGGGTATTGTTTGCAATATTGTTATTACCTTGCAAGTGTAATTGGTATGACGATACCAACATTGTTGTCCTTAATGTGGAATGTGGTTAATGAATGGGAATGTGTGACACTCGTTTTAATTATGATCAATAAGGGTTGTGTAGTTGAGTAGTTAAAGTGGAGGTCTGAATGACAGACACTGGAAACTGCATTTGCTGATGCGGGGGTCAAAGGGACCAGGAAGGTTCGAGTCCCCCTTATTATTATTTCATGATTAGGGAGGTTTGAGTCTCCCGTAAATCATTACATGATTGAGTGCTTAAGGCATCTTAGTATATGTTGAGAGGTTTGAGTCCCCCATATGCATATATATGAAATTATTCTCCATTTCATGCGGTTACACGCACTAGGTCCCGACCAGGGGGTGAGAGATGGGGCCGATAAAGCCCATGGCTGCTATGTTAAGATGGTTGAGTTACACAATCCCAGTTAAAGTTTTAATTACACGTTAAACCTCATTACCTGTCCTGGCATATGATGCATATATATATGCATTTGATTATGTGCATTGGTTTTGAATGCTTTTAAATTGTTGACCATGATATTAGGTTATTCTTATCCTTGATTTACTTGCTAGCGTTCACCCCGCTAATTGACTTCGAATGCTGTATCTCCACGAGATGCAGAATTTTTCCATACTTCCACATCTCTTACTCTGTGTCTGGGATTTGGGATCAGCTAGCGAGTTAGACTGAAGTGGTGTAATTCCATGCTTCAAAAACCCCATTTCATGATTTTGGTTTCCTTTACACTTAACTATTCCTTTGGATTTAGTTTTTGGCTATTATCAGGGGCATGTCCTGACGCTTTATTGATTTTTAGTTTTGGATCTTTTTAGAAGGCTTTGTTTGGACTATTGTGGTTATTGGGTGGTGTTGGTCGGGTGGTCATTTAGCCTGTCGACAGTGGTTGGTCATGAACTTGAAATGAAATTTTCTTACGTTATTTCACACTATCTTGTTATATGTTCAGAATTCATATAAATTTGGAGTGTGTTGTGTTTTGGTTGGTTAGGTACAGGGGGCGATCTCAGGTCCACGTGGGACTTGAGATACCCATAACAGCTAGGCCTTGATTTGGGTCATTACAATAACATAATAAATAGCTTATCAATAGCATAATCAATAGCTTAGCCATAACATAATTAATAGCTTAATCATAGCATAATCAATATCTTATTCATAGTATAATCAATAGCGCAATCAGAGCATAATAAATAGCATAATCATAGTATAATTAATAGCTTATTCATAGAATAATCAATATCTTATTCATATCATAATCACTAACATAATTAATAAACATGATCTCTAGTATGAACAATAGCATAATCGATAATATATCAATAAGAATGATCACTAGCATAGTTAATAGCTAATTCAATGCCCTAATCTATAGCCCAATCAATGGTATAATCAATAGTATAATCAATTAGTTCATAAGTATTACTCCCAATGTCAACCTATCATAACCATCAAGCACAAAGGCATCTCAATATTATCGTAATAAACATTTCCTAAATATACACAAGTGTATAAAAGAGGTCTTCAATAACTAACACAAGTCTGTGCCTATGGTGGGTCGAAGAACCCACTTCTAAATCCCCAAAATCCATTACCTTGTAATATCTACCTCAGACTAGGCTAAGGTATCTAAATTTACTATTAGATATTGAATAATCCTTAACTAGACCTAGGATAGAAATTCCTCCCTATAGAGAACAACTACGTCAATTCCACCTAAGGTAATGACAAATAGGGTAAGTTTCACCTTAAACCCAAGTGATTAAGGCAATCTCCTCATTGATTGGGTAACTAAGGTATTTCCATCCTAAACAAGAACCAAGACGTCAACTTCACCTAAGGTATGACTAACTAGTCTAATTATGCCTAAATGCGATATCCAAAATAGCCAAAACAGTCCAACTAACCCAAGTATTGCAATTTATTGCACCAATACCTAAAACCCATCCCAAATATAACACAATATCATAAAAATATAATGAATTAGCTCAATCTAACAAGGGGGCAAAATCTAGCCTACCTGGACGCCAAAGAAAGTTCAAAAGATCCACTAAATTACCATTTTCCCTTCCGAGATGCTTCCATAAGATTCCACAATATGAAAATAACATTTTACACATAAATATAAGAGTAATGATACCCATATTTTACCATTGTGCTTCAGTCCAAAAACCATCTAAAAATCCTTTGTGGATCCCATTTACGGGAAATTACATGTCCAAAACCAACCCAATGTTCCCTCATGCTCAAGGAGTCATTACCCTCAAAATGGGTGAAATCCAAGCTAATTTGCAGCTAAAATCAAGCCTCTAAGGTTTAGGGATTTTGAACAAGAAATGGGAACAATCTACCATAAAAAGTGCAGAATCTTACCACAAATTGAAGGATAATCATGCAAACAAGTATTAGCCAAGCTCCCAAATCACCCACAAGCTTAAATACCAAGATTTTCCTCTCTTTTAGGGTTTTAGACTCTAGATAATGGGTGAGAAATGGGCAAAACTGGCTAAAAGGGTCTATTTATACTTATACCAGGTCCTCGAGTGTCGTTATTGCGACATGTATTATGGTCACCATATATTGGGCTACCATAGAGAGTCTCTATTGTGACAAGTATCATCACGATTGTGGCATCTGTATGCCTTGAAAAGGGAGTCATAATCACTCCCCTTTGGCTTGCTTTTAGTGATTGCACCAGTTACAACTGAGACTGGGAGTTTTTCCAAGTCTCCACCAACCCCTCAGGATCCATCCAGAATCTCGTATATGAAAATGGACAATGAAACCCTATCAAATTCAATATATCAAATGCAATGACACAATGAAACTTCCCATTCGGGGTCGTTTCAATAAAAAATATGTCTTACAGCCATATTCCATTTTCTTAACTTTAATGACCAATAGGTCGAAATGAACCTGGGTGTCTCATACCTGAAATAAGAGTTCTCCTAGCATAAAATCGACATTTTAAAGCTACTATATAGTCAAAATATGTATACGAGATTGTTTGACTAAAGGTTTTGCAGTGTGGATATTTGGAACCAGCGAAGACTTTGAGACAGATAATTGACTCTAAAAACCAAATGAACTACCTAGTAACCAAACCATCAGTCCCAACAAGTCATAAATTTCTTGGGAAAGCTATAGGAAATCTCTAACAACGAAAATAAGCAGAAATATGGAAAATGAACTACATTACAATATCCACTACCTAAGGAACTTTCGTTCGCGAAAGTCTAAGGATTAGGATTTACTTAAAGTATAGAATAGGTAAGGATACGTGGTCCACATCTCTCTTTTGATCTCCCAAGTGGCCTCCTCCACTGGGAGGTACCTCCACTGAACCTTAACTAAAGGAATCTCTCTAGTGCGCAACCGCCTGACATCACTAGCCAAAATGAGCATAGGCTCCTCCACAAAGGTAAAATACTAATCCAACTGGATTGAGTCCCATTTAAGCACATGAGATAGATCATGAATGTATCACCGTAACATGGAAACTTGGAAACTGGATGGGTAGCAGCAAAATTTGGAGGTAAAGCTAACTCATAAGCTACCTTACCAATTGTGTGAAAAATCTTGATAGGTCCAATATATCTGGGTCTTTTCTTGCCCTTCTTTTAGAACCTCATAACACCCTTTATTGGCGATACTCAGAGGAATACTCGATCACCAACTCCAAATCTAAAAAAATAGGGCCTACAGTATGCATAGACCTTCTGCCTACTCTGAGCGTCTCTTAACCTATCCTAAATCACCCTAACTATATCTAATGAGTCTTAAAGAAAATCAGTACCATGGGGAAAAACCTTAAAATTCTCAAATCATCTAATCAGGGAACGATTTCTCCTACCATACAAAGCCTCAAAAGGTGCCATATCAATACTAGAATAATAACTATTATTATATGTTTACTCCTCCAAGGCTAATTGCTCATCCCAATAGACTCTAAAATCTATAACACAAGCTCGAAACATATACTCGAGCACCTGAATAGTCTGCTTGGACTGGCCATCGATCTGCAAGTGAACTCCTGTACTAAGGTCTACATGAGTTCCTAAATCCTCCTAAAAATCTCTCTAAGAGATGGAAGTAAAATCAGAACCCCAATCTAAAATGATAGTTATGGGAACACCATGCAAATAGACTATCTCACTGTAATACCCCGTATTTCCCTAGACTAGATTAACCCTCAGTACATGGGTTATCCTAAATAAATTTTTTATAAAACTTAGTAATTTTCATATTTGAGCCTTCCATTGCGTAGGAAATTGAATTAACTTTTCAATAATATAAAATTTTCCTAAATCTGACAACCGGGTAAGAAGTTATGGCAATTTTAAGTTTCAGTCGTTAAACATCGTCATTCAGGCCTGTAGCGCATCGCGGAGTGTGTTAAATCGCAATTGTAAATTTCTAGTTTTACTCCATGATATTATCTCATCACACCATAGACCCAGTTCACAATTGTCAATTTCCAGTGTACCTATGCGATTCCACTGCGTCGCGGTGCACTTTCAGTTCATAAACAAAGTGGCAACGCGATACCACCACGTCGCGCCACCATACAATTTCCCAGTCATCATTTTTCAGTGGCCCAGCGCGATAGCGGTGCGTCGCGCCAGGGGTCCAAATTGGGAAAAAATTCTTAAAAAATTAAAGTTGCGCCCAGAGTTAAAACAGTCTTTTCCCATGATTTTATTCGGCCCAGATGTGGGATTTAATCGATAAAAACGTGTAAAACCATTCATTATTTACTTTTCCCCAAAATCAAAAGGTAGTTCTCTCTCAAGAAAACAAACCCTAGCTCTCAAGAATCAAGGTCAATCCCAAGAATTTCTCCAAGAACTCATCAACTTAAGGTATGTTAGATGTTAATCCATGGAGCTTAAGAATCCTTTTTTAAAACACAAGATTTATGATTTATGATTTATGATTTCCATTTTTGAATTAGATTGAAAGTATGTTCATGATGTTGTTTGAGTTTCAATCCATGATTTAGATTGCGAGTTCCAAGAATTGATTCTAGTATGTGTTGAATTACATGATATTCATGATAAACCTTTCAATTTGCAAGTTGATTGTTGTAACCATGTTAACCCTAAGTGTTTATGATTTAATGAACCAAGTATGCTTCTTATGTGTTTGATAAATTATCTATGAGAATGAAATAATGCCATTATAGCATGTTACCATGTAATCCCCATTCATGTATAAGTTATGTGTTTGATAGATGTCTCTATGAATGAATTATGACCAAGTGAACATTGTTATGTTATTCATGATTATGCATTTTCTTTACTTTTCATGTTATCAAGTCCTGGGGGTATTTAATACCCGACAATTTAGCTGTTTACCTAGAGCCAGTGTCAGTCATAGAGTAGTATCAGTCATGTAACGATCAGTAGTACTCTCAGTCCATTATAGAACTCTGTAGAATTCAGTCATTTAAAGAACTTAGGAAAACTCAGTAATCTCAGTGAATTCATTATAGTTCAGTCTAGTATAACAGTTCAGTGTCTTTCAGTTGGGAGTAGGATTTAGCACTGAGTGAACCTAAGGATGGGGGCTCACCTTCCAGTAAAGGGTGTGATCCTTAGAAGAAATCCTTGCATTACAGAACTACGTAGCTAGCGTAGGGTGAGACATTAGACCTGCTAGTTGAGGGTTGATGAGGTGCTCTACCTGCCAGTTGAGGGTACCACCATTCTCATTTAGGGAACCTACCAGTAGAGGGTTACTCTTCAGCTTGTCTTTACTCGTGGCACGGTACTGACACCCTTCCTATAGGGGTTACAGATTGGATCCCAACTCAGTTATCTTATCTTATTTGGGGAATGTTGGTTAGATGATGACCTCCCATAGTTTCAATTTCGGTCTCAATTCTTTAGAATAAAACTCATTTCAGTTCTACAGAATCAAGACTGTCAGATACAGTCACTCAGTTAATAGTAATATAGATTATCAGTGATCTTAGATTATCAGTATATTTAGTTATCAGTTATTAGATTCAGTTTTAGTATACTGAGTGCCGGTAGGCACAATATGTCCAGTAATTACAGATCCTCCATGTATGCTAATCCAGCTCTTGCATATCATTTAGTTAGTTATTGTTCATGCTTATGAACCCATGCATTCAACCTAACCTCATTTAGCATACTAGTACATTTTCATATATTGACCGCATACCCATTTCTTGCACTATGATGTTTCATATAATAGGTTCGGACACTCAGGTTCCTGACCACGCTTAGCCAGATTCAGTCAGTAGTAGAAGATTTAGCAGTGAGTCCTCATCTATCATGGATATGCTTTTATTCCAGTACTTCAGATTAGTAGTATTTTAGTAGATGGAGTTAGTTGGGGGATTGTCCCATCAACTCCACTTTAAGACAGATTCAGTTAGAGGCTTTTCAGACTAGATTTTTAGAAAGTATTCAGTTTTATAGATGTTATATCTTATCAGTATTTCAGATGTTTTGAATGTTATGGCATTTCAACTCATTATTTTGCATTTATTTCAGTATTATTGTTCAGTGCTCACAACAGATATCATTCATGGTTTAGCTTGTGGTCCTTTGGGGTCGCAAGTACCGTGTGACGACTAGGGGGCAGTCTCGGGTCGTTACACTCATGCACATAGATTTAGGATAGCTTCTTAGTACTAAAGGACATCTGAATAGTAATGAAGTGCATTGACTTGGTCAACCAATATATGATGACTCAAATACCATCAGAACCACAAAAAGTACGAGAAAAATCACCAAAAAAATTCATGGTAATCCATTCTTATTTCCACTCGGTAAAGGGAAATCTCTGAATCAATCCACCAGGTCGATGATGCTCGTCCTTTACTTACTGACAACATAGGCAACGAGCTACAAACTCCAACACATCTCTCTTTATGATACTCACTAATAATGTTGTCTCAAATCCTTATACATCTTAGCTATGCCCTAATAAATAGAATCCTAAAACTGTGAGCCTCATGCAAAATCAACGGAATCAAGTCATCAATCCTTGAAACACATATATAGCTATCAAATCTCAAAATACCCTCAGAATCTATGGTGATCCTGTTGGACTCACCACTAAACACCTGATCCCAAAGAAAATAAAGATTCTTATTGTTAAGCTACTCATACTCACTATCTTCCGACTCAAGGCATCTATTACCACACTAACCTTGCCAGAATGATAAAAGATGGAGATATCATAATCCTTAAGAAACTTCATCCATCTACATTGTCTAGCGTTATGCTCTTTCTGGGTCATAAGATACTGAAGACTATGATGATATGAAAATCTCACAATTCACAGCATAAAGATAATGCCTCTAAATCTTAAGCGCAAAAACTACCGCTGCCAACTCCAAATCATGTACCTTAAGATATCTCAAAACATAAGTGATAACACAACCCTAGTGCATCAAAATACAACCTATACTAACACTAGAAGCATCATAATAAATGCTAAATCCCCCATCTTCTATAGAAAAATCCAAAATAGGAGCTGAAGTGAGAAAATTCTTAAGCATTCTAAAGCTCAACTCACACTCCTCAAACCATCAAAAAGGAATCTCCTTACGAGTCAATATGTTCATAGACACTGAAATAGTAGCAAAACCCTTGACAAACCATCTATAATTGACGTCCAAACTAATAAAGGTGTGAACCTCAGTCAAGGATGTAGTTCTAGTTCAATCACAAATTACATCAATCTTAGTTGGATCTATTATAATCTCACTAGACGCCATGTGTCCAAGGACTGTCATTGACTCAAGCCAAAATGTATACTTAGAGAACTTGGAGAAAAACACATAATCTCTTAAAGTCTAAAGCACGATCCTCAAATACTGTGCATGCTACTCTCTACTCCTTGAATACACAAGGATGTCATCGATGAACATAATTACAAAGGAATCGAAATAAGGTCTTAACACTTGAATCATCAATTCCATAAATGTGGCAGGGACATTAGTCAAGCCAAATGAAATCACCAAGAACTCATAATGACCATATTGGGTCCTAAAGGCTGCCTTCGAGATATCCTTGTCCTAAATCCTCAACTAATGGTAACCATATCTCAAATAAATTTATAGAACACTGTTTCTCCCTGAAGCTGGTTGAATAATTCATCAATGCGATACATAGGATAATGGTTCTTCAATGTCACCTTATTAAACTTCCTATAATTAATACATACATACATGGAACCATCTTTCTTATTCATAAACAACACAATATCTCCACAAGAAGACACACTCAATCTAATAAAACCCTTACCAAGAAGATTTTAAAGCTGAGAATTCAACTTTTTAACCTCGGCAGGAGTTATAAGGTAAGGCTCCTTAGAAATAGGTCAGGTTATAGGCTCGAGATCAATAGAAAACTCAATCTCATGGATAAGAGGAAGACAAAGTAGATCGGTAGGGAACACATCAGGAAACTCACAAACTACAATAACAAAGTCAAGCGACGAACTCTCTACACTAACATCACAAATAGAAGCTAGATAAGACTCGCAACCACTTTACATAAGCCTCCTGGAAGGAACATAAGAAAAAATCCTCGTCAGCTCTCAGCTAACTACTCCCTGCTACATATTTGGGGGTATGTTGGGCATGGATAAAGAAACATTATTGGGAAAATAATCCATGATTGGATGATAGTTGTAAAACTAGTCCATGCCTAGAATAATATTAAAATCTATCATATTTAGAAGAAATAAGGTCAGCATAAGTATCAATATCTCTAATAGTCAGAACACATGATCTAAAAACTCAATCCATTATAAATGAATTACCAACGAGACTAGATACACATAATGGAAAAAATAACAAATCCGAAGATAACTCTAACCATAGAGCATAATAAGAAAATATATAAGAATAAGTGGATCCTAAATCAAATAAAGTAATAGCTGACTAAATGCACACCAAGATCGTATCTATGACAACTATATTCAAAGACTTACCCTCGGCCCTAGAAGGTACTGCATATAAATGACCACACCTGCCACCTGGCTGGGGTCCTAACCAATCTCTTGTCCTACCTAAAATTCAAGAGAGGGAAAGGTAAATTGAAATTTTCTTCTATGAGTTAACTACTGACTCTTCAAAGTCAACTCGCATGCTGATCAGAACACTTCACAAGTAGATTAAATTTAGCACAGTCAAGTAAGTAAATAACAAAACATAAATTAATAACACAAAGATTTAACCTGGTTCAGCACACCAATATAGTGCCTACGTCCAGTCCCCTTGGGTTTCAAAGTTTCCTTAGATCATTGAAAGTTTGGTTCGAGTACAATGATAGGAAATAAGTTCTGAATACTTATTTTGCTCTTCAGATCTTGTGACACAAATTCAATTGATGTAACAAAGTTGACTCGATCCTACTCTTTATATAACAATTGTAAACTAAAGTTACAGAGCTTTGTAAGACTAAGATTGAGACACTTTGAATTTTCTCCTTGAAGTTGCATGAAAAGAGTGTCTTTTTTCTTTATCTTTTATAGTCTTCGGCAGCTACTCTTAATAAGGAAAAAAAGAGATTTCTTCTCAATCAAGGATGTAAATTGATTTATTGATTAAGGAATATAGCCATATGATATGTCCATATATGGCTTTGGATCACATCCATATTAGATATGTCCATGATCTATTTTTTTTGGTTTTGTATAGATTGATTTCTTTCCAAATTTTCTCATGATCTTTTCTTCCTGATTGATGTGGTCTGCCTTAATTTTAGGATTGTGATACTTCTTCTATTTCTGTGATATTTGATTGATCTACTTGCCATATTCTTTAATTGTTTTTCCGTTCCATTTTCCATACCATGATCTTCCATATCTTCTAATGATTTTTTGTGACATTTGGAGCTGAGATTCTCCTTCCATTTGTTCTTGTTGTGATTAATTTTCCTTGGATATCGTGGATGTCCTTCTATTTTTAATGCTGGATTTCTTTTTCTTTCCACTATTACCAGCTGCAGGTTACACTTGTTAGTTTGTCATTATTAAAACATAAACTTAGGAGGCTAACAATCTCTCCTTTTTTGATAATGACAACAAGAGTAATCATCAATTGACTTCTTTGTCTGTTAGCTTGTTCTCCCTGACTTGTGTAAGTATTAGCTGACATGTAAACTTGATCTACTTCCCCTAACTGGTAGGCTATTCTGATGTTATTTTATTGTTCCTGCCTTTCTCTCTCTTTGACATGATAAAAAACAAACAATACATATAAAATATACAGACAGAGAAATGCACAATAAAAATGAAGCAAAAAGATTCTAAATATCATGAATGCTAAGAATTCCAATCCTATTTTGTAGAAAGAAAAATCTTTCTTCTAGCAAGGGTTTTGTAACGATATCTGCTAGTTGATTTTCAGAGTTAACAAATTTTAGAAAAAAGTCACCATTTTTGGCATGGTCTCGAATGAAATGAAGCTTGATATCAATATGTTTATCCCTAGAGTGATGCACAGTATACTTAGATAGGCTAATAAAACTAGTATTATGACACATAATAGGAACAGATTCCAAAGATAACTCAAAGTCTAGAACTGATCCATAATCCATAATATTTGAGTGCCATAACTTCCAACAAGAATGTATTTAGATTCTATGGTCGAGAGAGCAACAAAAGTTTATTTCTTGCTATGCCACGAGATAAGGGCATTGCCAAGAATTTGATATGTTCCATTGGTTCTCTTTCTGTCACTCTTTTCTTCTTTAAAATTAGTATTTAAATATTCGATTAAATCAAAGTATGAGGAGCAGGGTTACCATAGATCAAGGTCTTGAGTTCCTATTAGATATTGGATGACTCGTTTAATGGTAGTGAGATGAGATTTATTAGGAGTCGATTGGAATCTAGAATAATTACACACACTAAACATAATATCTGACCGACTTGCAGTTAAGTAAAGTAGAGATCATATCATCCCCCGGTATATTTTTTCATTAACGTATTTTCCAGCCAAGTCTGAAGCAATGCTTGTGGATGGGCTCATGGGTGTTCCATAGGCCTTTCCCTTCTCCATGCAGAACTTTTTGATAAGTTCTTTCATGTATTTGGCTTGACTGATGAAGGTGCCCTTGGGAGTTTGTTTGATTTGTAATCCCCCAAAAAAATTGAGCTCGCCTATAAGACTCATTTCAAATTCTCCTTTCATGAAATTAGCAAAATTCTAACACATAGAGATGTTAGAACTACCAAAGATGATATCATCAACATAAATTTACACAATGACAAGATCTAAATCAAGTTTTTGAATGAACAGAGTTGTGTCATGTTTACCCCATTGAAAATTATTATTTAGTAGAAAAGTACTCAATCTCTCATACCAAGATTTTAGATCTTATTTGAAGATGTAGAGTTTTTTTGATAACTTGAAAGATTGTTTTGGAAATGAAGGATCTTCAAATCCAGGGGGCTATTTTACAAAAGCTTCCTCATAAATAAAACCATTTAAGAAAACACTTTTTACGTCTATTTGATATAACTTAAAATATTTGAACGCGGTAAAAGCTAATAAAATTCATATTGACTCTAACCTTGCCACGGGGTCAAAGGTCTCATCATAATCAATACCTTCCCACTGAGATTAGACTTGTGTTACGAGCCTGGCTTTTATTTTTGATAACTTTACTTTCTTCATTACCTTATTTTTTTAGACCCATCTGGTTCCAATTACTGAGCAGTTTTTTGGTCTTTCAATTAGAGTCCAAACTTTATTTTGTTCAAATTGTTCCAGTTCTACCTTCATAGCTTCAACCATGATTCATCGTTAAGAGCTTTATCATTTTTCTTCAGTTTAATTTAGGACACAAGGGAAATGGATGCTTGTCTCCTTAAGGACGCTCTGGTTTGCACTTTATCTCCTAGATTTTCGATGATGAGTTTATTTGGCTGGTTGGAATCATGCTTCCATTTTTTTTGGAATATTTGGCTTCACTATTTCTGCTATGGTAGTCGACTCTATCGAGGGTGTAGTCGACTTGTCTTGTGAGGGCTCTAGAGTTGAGCTGTGATTTTCTCCAGTCGGTATATTACTCACCTATTTTTCATTAACACTTATACTCATAGGAAGATAGTTAGATTCATCAAAATCAATATCTATAGATTCCTCAACACACAAAGTTCTTTTATTAAAAGCCATGTAGGCATGACTAGTGGGAGAGTACCCAAGGAAAATACCTTCATCACTTCATGGATCGAATTTCCCTAGGTTATTCATACCATTGTTATGAATAAAGCATTTGTATTTCAAGAGATGAAAGTAGCCGATGTTGGGCTTTTTTCCTCTCCAGAGTTCATAAGGTGTTTTCTTCAAAATAGGTCTGATCAGACACCTGTTGATGATATGACATACTGTACTAACTGCTTCTGCCTAAAAGTGATGTGGGAGATTATGTTCTAACAACATTGTCCTAGTAGTTTTCTAGAGGGATCGGTTCTTCTGTTCCACTACACCATTTTGTTGAGGAGATTGCAGTGAAGAGAAGTTCTGAGAGTATTTATTCTGAGCATAATACTCCTCAAATGCCTTATTTTCAAATTCTCCTCCATGATCACTGTGAACGTAGGTGATGAGGTGTCTATCTTCTCTCTTATTTTTCAACAAAAAATCTCAAACTTTATGATAGCTTCGTATTTATGTGCAAGAAACCTAACCCAAGTAAATAATGAGTAATCATCAACTATGACAAAAACATAACTTTTTCCACCAATGCTTGACATCTTGGTCAGACCAAACAGATCCATGTGAATTGTTTGGAGAGGCCTGGTAGTAGAGACAATTTTGTTGTCTTTGAAAGATTTTCTAATATCTTTACCCAGTTGACAGGAATCACAGATATGATCATTTTCAAACTTGAGTTTTGGCAGACCTTTATCCAAATCAAGCTTAGAAAATTTCAAAATAATATGCATACTAGCATGCCCGAGCCTCCTGTGCCACAACTAAGTATCATTGTCTTGCACAGTGATCCAGGTTAAAGTGAAAAAATTAGGACTATTTAAAACATAAATGTTATCAATGCGTTCACTGATAAAGGATATATTTCTTTTGTCATGTTTGATAGAGCAGCTTTCAGCTTTGAAATAGACTCCAAATCTGGCGTCACATAGTTGACTGATGTTGAGCATGTTGTGTTTGAGACCATCTACTATGTATACTTTAGTGAATTTTCCTGATGATCTGAGTCTCACTGACCCCCCATCTACTTTCTTTAGTAAGGAAAAGTTCTTCTTCTTTCCAGTCATATGTCTAGAACATCCGTTGTCAATGACTTACATTTCTTTTCTATAGCTCTTGCGGACCTATTCCTGTAAAACAAGAAAATTAATTTTTTTTAGGTAGCCAAGTGGTCTTGGGTCCTTGCAAGTTAGATATGATCTCTTTGGGCTTTCAAACCCACACACTTTTAGGCTTATGACTGCAATCATAGAATTTGTGCCTTCTCTATCCACCAGTAAAGAAAATGGGTCCTCGAGAGGAAAAGGAGGTCTTAGCTAATTTAAACTACCCTGAGAAGGAACTCAAATCTTTTAAAGGAATTTGGTCCTATGAAACTATGGCTTGGGGATTTTTTCAATATTGTTCAATTTTGTTTTTGCATTACCAAACTCTTCATGAATCATGTCAATTTCAACTTGACATGCTTCAATTTTTATTTGCCAGTTTCGTTATTCCTCTAAGAGTTTTTGTTTAAATTGAGCTTCATAACTTTCTTTCTCTTGATCAAGCTTATTATACTCATCTATGATTTTTTGAAGTTCATCGGTTAACTTACTAAATTACAATCAAGAGTATTATAGTTATGATAGTCATGTGATCTTACCTCACTAGGTTTACTAGTTTCCATAAGGCACATATTGGCATACTCTATTTCTTCTTTAGTTTCATCTTCATCGCTTCGGGCTTCAAAATTTTGATATTTTCTAGATGATCGTCGTCTTAATTTTGGACAATTTTGTTTGAAATGTCCAGGACTTCCACAGTAGTAATAGAGATCATTGATCTACCTTACCTTACGGTTGATGAGGGTCATTCCTTTACTATTAACATCTTCTAGAATATCCTTCTCTTTAGTTGGAGTAGCATTGAAGGCTACTATTTTCTTCCTTCCTTCCTTGTGAAACCTGTTGATATAATTTTTCCCATATGCGATAAGGTTACCTCGTAGTTCATCATATGTCATGTTGTGAAGATCTTCATCTTCTGAAATGAAAGCCTTGGTTTCCCATGTTTTTGGGAGACTTCGAACCAACTTCTGGACTTATAGGTTGTGAGGATAAATCATCCCCAGTGATTTTAGTTCGAAGATGATTTTACTGAATATGGAAAACATTGTTCCAATGTCCTCATTTTTTCCATTCTTAATAGTTTGTACTCATTGACTAGGGCATAAATTTTTGACTTCTTGACTTTGGCGATTCCTTCATAGGTTATCTCCAATTTGTCCCACATTTTTTTTGTGATTTCACAAGTTGATATCTTTTCGTATTCTTTCACGCTAACTACACACAAAAGTAAACTTATAACACGTGCATTAGTTCGAATTACCTCTTGTTATTCTTTAGTGACCTCGAAGCTTTCAAGATCTTCTAAGTCAATACTGTTAGATTCCTTGTCTTTGTCCTTTCACTTCTCTTTAAGTCTCGAAATTGAATTTGGACCCTTCCTGATTACAACCCAGGTGTGGAAGTCATTTGATTGGATAAATATTCTGAACCTATTTTTCCAGTAAGAGTAATGTTTCCCATTAAAGTATGGTGGTCTTATGGAGCAATGACCATCCTGGAGAAGAGCACTAGGTATCTAATAATTAGACACTTGATCTTTGATCACTTTCGGTTAAGCAATGTAGTTGGTGAGACCATTCTCAGATACCAATTGAAATTCAAGAGGGAAGTGAATTGAAATTTTCTTCTGTGAGTTGACTACTGACTCCTTAAAGTCCACTCGCCTGCAGATTAGAACACTTCACAAATAAATTAAATTTAGAACAATTAATTAAGTAAATAACATAACGCAAATTAAACAAAAATATTTATCTTGGTTTGGCACACCAATGTAGTGCCTACGTCCAATACCCTTGGGTTTCAAAGTTTCCTTAGATCGTTGAAAGTTTGGTTTGAGTACAATGATAAGAAATAAGTTCTAAAGACTTATTTTGCACTTCAGATCTTGTGACATAGCTTCAGTTGATATTACAAAGTTAACTCGATTCTACTCTTTATATAACAATTGTAAACTAAAGTTACAGAGCTTTGTAAGACTAAGAATGAGACACTTTGAATTTTCTCCTTGAAGTTGCATGAAAAGTGTTTGTCTTCAGTCTTCATCTTTTAGAGTCTTTGGCTGCTACTTTTCATAAGGAAACCCAAGAGATTGCTTTTTAATCGAATATTTAAATTGATTCCTTGATTGGGGAATATAGATATATGATATGTCCATATATGGCTTTGAATCACGTCCATATTAGATATGTCTGTGATCTATTTTTCTTTTCGATTTTGTACAGATTCATTTCTTTCTAAATGTGCTCGTGATCTTTTCTTCCTGATTAATGTGGTCTGCCTTGATTTAGGGATTGTGATCCTTCTTATATTTCTATGATATTTGATTAATCTTCTTACCATATTCTTGAATTATTTTTCCATTCCATTTGCCATGATGTGATCTTCCATATCCTCTAATGATTTTCCGTGACATTTGTAGCTGAGATTCTCTTTCCATTTGTTCTTGTTATTGTTGGTTTTTCTTGGATACCGTGGATGTCCTTCTACTCTTTATGTCCTTCTACTTTTTTTGAGCTGACTTCCTTTATCTTTCCACTATTAGTAGCTACAAGGATACACTTGTTAGTTTGTCAATATTAAAACATAAACTTTGGAGGCTAACACTACCTACTTGGAGAACCTCCTTTATTACCTTGAAAACCACCCCTACGACCATGCGTACCACCTCTAGCAGAGGGATGAACTACTCTAATAAGGTGAACACTCAGAGCTGAAGCAATAATTGCCCCACGCCTCACGACCAAGTCACTCTCGTGAAAATGACCACAAGATCCATAACTATAACATGTACCATGAATTACACCAAAACCAAACAATCTGGCTTGCCTGGAGTGACCACAACGACAGGAAAAACTATAAGATGAAACTTTTAAAGACTGGCCACCACCCTTGCCAGGGAGATACTAGAAGTAGATTGACCTCCGTTAGTTATTTAAGGAGTTTCCTAGACCGGTCGTCTGGGATGACTTTGAGACTACTACAGTGACCGCAAAGGATATTTTCCATGAGTATATCTACCTCTGAATTGGGAACTACTACGACTCCCACTGAAACTTCCCTGATAATAAAGCCTCTTATCACTGCCTCCACAAGCTTTATGATATATTTCCTCCATCACCTAAGCATGGTGTATCACCTCTACAAAACACCTACCTACAACAACTAACTATGAGTAGACATTCAAAGGGAAAGTCTCAACCCTTTAACAAAGCTATGAACCCTCTCATACTCAAAAATCAGATAGAAATAGCATTCCTAGCCAACTTATGAGAACGAGCCTAATACTCCATAACAAACATGGAGCCCTACTCCAATAAAAAAATTGATCTCTAAGACGATCCCTATGGCTGCGAGGCATATATTTTTCCAAGAACATCTTAAAGAATTGAGTCTATACCAAAGGACAAGATCCAGATGGTCTAGAATCCATATACCCTCTCCAATAATGTCGATCAACCAAGTCTAACTAAAATATAGTGTAATCCACACCACAAATCTTAATAAGGACCAAATTATGAATCATATCCTCATAAGTAATCAAAAATGCATATGCATCCTTGCTTGGAGGACCCAAAAACCAAAGCAAAGTCAATCTCAAGAATCTACCCAATATCTTCTACTTCTAGCCAAACATAGCAGGCTGGGAAACAACTGGCAAAGCAATTATGGATGAGCAATTGTCGGTGCAGGAGAGACCTAAACTCTGGGAGCCCCAGCTATAGGATACACCCCCACCCCAGTACCACTTTGATATGTAACACCCAAAAGCTTAACCAAAGAATCTCTAAGAATTAATAAAGAAATAAACCCTGGTGGAGCCTGGGCTGCTCCCCAGACCACCGCTGGCTGGGGTGGAAGAACCATTGGATCAGAAATAGGAATCGGATTTGATGAAGCCCTCTCTCCTGGTCCCTAGCTGGGGATAGATTTCTAGGCTATCCACAACCTCTGGGTCATCCACAAATAAGGGTAGGATCCCTAAGCTCAGTCATGGGACTCTCATCTCATGTAGGGTAGCACGTGTTCTATCCATTTACAAGAGAGTAAAATCAAAGGAATGTTTTATAAACCAACTCAAAATCTAGTACGAAATGAGCGAAAGAAGTAAATAACTCCTAAGAATGTCCCATAGCCTCCCAAAGATAGGAAATAGACATCATAATTCTGATCTACAAGACTCTACTAGACACTTTCTCTTGCACCAACAATACCGGTGAAACCTAGGCTCTGATACCAATTTTTCACAACCCAATTTATGAGTAATGATAGAACCTACTCAATCCCGCGAGTAGGTAAGACAAACCGTAACCCAGAGCTAAACACAATGGGTTAACTTGGTAGAAAATGCCCCAAAAGGTGAAAACCCATAAATACAAATTGTAAATAAATAAGGTATTAGAATAGATAAAAGATAGTCAATACATAAATACCATTCCATGACCTGGTAGAGCTAGTACAAGAGCATCTACAATACAACCCAAGTATCTAAACTTGTCAATACTATCTTCCTCGAAACTAAAGGCTAGACATAAGTAAGATAAAAGGAAATAGGCGACTCTAATTCTAAGAGCTCACCCTATCTCCAAAAATAATCACAGTATGAACATCGATCAATGACGGAAACTAGTACTTGGATCTTCACCAAAAAGGTATGAAAGAGTAGTATAAGTATCAAAATCATGGGTGCTCTGTAGGCATCATCGGCTGACTTAGCTAAATCATGATATAAGTATGATAAAATGCAAGATAACATAACTAAGTCAAGGTAAAGATAAACTTAAATCAACTCCAACATCATGATTCATAAATAAGTAAATAAACCAGAATAAAAACATAAATAAAAACCATCAACACATGCAATCAAAACTACACAATTGACCCCCATAATCAAATTAGTGAAAAAGATTAAATAACCCATTACAAGCCCTCATAAGCCTGAAAGATACAAACAAGATAGAATAACCCACCACCATCGTTTGCCAACTCTCATGATACCACTAGTATCCATCCACGCCATGCCACGCTATAACCATCAATTGTTCATTATCTATTATTTATCAATTAATCAACACTTATCAACTAACCATCTTTTATCAACTAATCCTTCTATATCGACTAATAGTCATTCATTAACTAATTATCATATATAAGCTAATCCTCATATATCGACTAATAATCATTTGTAAAATAATAATTACTTATCAAAGAATCCTAGTATTACTAGAATCCATTTATATTATGCCACCTTATAACTATTTCCTCATTTTCAGACTTATCTAGAATCACTTATGTCAATCTCACACCCCAATATTGTCATATCATAATAAATATATCATCATTGTACACTGCGTATATCCGGACATGAACCAATAAGTATAATTAATAATGTCATCATAAATATCATCGTTGCTATCATCCTCGTTATCATCACCAATATCATCATCAATATCATGGCCATCCTCCAGACTTGAACCGAATATAAATAATTGATATCATCATTATTATTTGAACTTAAATCGGTATTTTTATAATTCATAGCATAATTATTATCCAAACTTGTACCTGTAACCATATCACTATTACCATGACCGATAGCATAGTCATTAGCAATTTAGCATGATGACTAACATAGTCAAAAGCGTGATCTGTAGCATAATTAGAAATGTAATAAATACGCATGATCTTTAATATAATCAATAGCATAATCGCTAATATAGTCAAAAAGCATGGCCATTAATATAATTAATAGCATAATTGCTAATATGATAAATAAGCATGCTTTTAGTATAATCAATATTATAATAATCACTAATTGTAATAAATAAGTACGCTCTTTAGTATAATCAATAGTATAATTGCTAATATAATCAATAAGCATGCTCTTTAGTATAATCAATAGTATAATCCCTAATATATCAATAAGCATGATCTTTAGTATAATCAATAGCATAATCACTAATATAATCAATAAGGATGGTCATTAACATAACCAATAGCATGATCACTAGTATAGTCAATAAACATGGTCACTAGCATAATCAATATTGTGATCAGTAATATAGTCAATAGCATGATAACTAACGTAATCCATAAGTATTGTCAATAGCATAGTCAATAATTTAGCAATAGTGTAATCAATAGCTTATTCATAGCATAATCAATAGCTTATCCATAACATAATAAATAGCTTATCCATAGAATAATCAATAGCTTAATCATAGAGTAATCAACAGCTTAATCATAGTATAATCAATAGCTTATTCATAGCATAACTAATAGCTTATTCATGGAATAATCAATAGCTTATTCATAGCATAATCAATAGCTTAATCATAGCATAATCAAGAGCTTATTCATAGCATAATCAATAGCTTATTCATAGCACAATCCATAGCATAATCGCTAATATAATCAATAAACATGATCTCTAGCATGAACAATAACATAATCACTAATATACCAATAAGCATGATCACTAGTGTAGTTAATAGATTATTTAATGGCCCAATCGGTAGCCCAATCAGTGTTATAATAATAGTCTAATCAATAAGTCCATAAGCATTACTCCCAAAGTTGACCCATCATAAACATCAAGTACTAAGATATCTCAATAAAAATTTCCTAAATGTACACAGGCATATAAAAGGGATCTCCAATAACTAACACAAGTCTTGGCCTAAGGTGGGTCAAAGAGGTCGCTTCTAAATCCCTGAAATCCTTTACTAAGTAATGTCTACCCCAGACTAGTCTAAGGTATCTAAATCCACTATTAGATATTGAATAAGCCACAACTAGACCTAGGATAGCAATTCCCCCCAATAGAGAACAACTAAGTCAATTCCTACTAAAATAATGACAATTAGGGTAAGTTTTACCTTAAATTTAACTAACTAAGGCAATCTCCTCATTGATTGGGTAACTAAGGTATTTTTGTCCTAAAAAAGAAACACAAGGTCAACTTCACCTAAGGTATGACTAACTAGGCTAATTATGCTAAAAGCCGATATCCAAAGTAGCATAAATGGTCCAACTAACCCAAGTACTAAAATTGTAAGACCCAACAAAATCCTAAGCCTGATTCAGTTCTTTAAAGCTTGTTAAGGGGTCCCAGACTTAGAAAATTTTAGCTAAGTATTCATTCTTAGAGTTATTTTACCCTGCATAGTTGACGATCTTATTTTACGACCCTTATGACCATTAAATGTTGATCTTTAAGTTACTTCATGATCAGGAATGTCAGTAGGTGTTCTCGAACGAGTTTTGAATTTTTTGGACATCATTTGAGGCACGTTTGGGAGTCCAAACCAGTGTATTAATGCGATCTCAACACGCCGTGTTGCCTATCGCATCAATGAATATTTTCACCCAACCTCCAGTGCAATTTCCAGTGAACCAACACAGACTCGACGCGATGCATCGACCAAAGAGTCGACCCCATCAATGTAACGCGTCGATCTGTGCATTACTAAGTCAGTTTTTAGTCATTAAGATTTCGCGTCCTTAGAGGTATTTGGGTCTTTTCCTATAACTATTCAGCCCCACAAATATGAAATTCATCTCTCCTTAAGCAAATTACACTCATTCTCTCTCAAATTACTCAAGAACAAGCCCTAGGGCTTTCCATTCAAGATTCAAATCTCAAGAATTTCACCATCAATCTTCAAGGATTCAAGCATTAAGGTATGTGAAGTGTTCATCCAAGGGTTCCTTCCACCCTTGGAGTCCAAGCAACTCTTTTAAAACTTCAAGTAGATTGATTTGATGAATTTCACGATTGAATTTGATTGTGTTCATGACTATGATGTTAGTTGGGGTTAGAATCCATAAATAATTTACAAGTTCATGATAAATAAATGGAATGTGTGGGTTGTTGTATGGATTCATGTTAAAAAACCCTTTGAATTGTGAGTTGAGGTTATGATTATGATGCTTACATGTTAAATTACAGTTATGTGCATAAATTATGCTCTTCAAGTGATTGATGAATTGTTCATATGGGTTGACTAGTGTAACCATATCATGCTAGTATATCTATAAGTTCATGTCATGCAAGTGTTTGTCAAAATGCTTCAATGAATGATTTGTGATCAAGAAATTTGTTATCATATTTCAAGATTGTGCTATGTCTTATAATTTATGCTATCGAGTCCTGGGGGTATTTAATACCCAATAATTTAAATATTTACCTAGAGCTAAAGTAGTTACAAAACAGTCTCAATAGTTTAACGAACAACAGTACTCAGTAATCAGTCACAGTCTCAGTTCAGTATTTACTTCAGAACTCAGTGAACTCAGTCAGTTAACAGAAATCAGTAGTAATATGTCAGTTAGTGGAACCTAGTGAACTCAGTTCAATTTAGTTAGATAGTACAATCAGTAACAGCTAAATCAAGTCTAGTACAGTCTAAGAATCAGTTCAGTGTCTATTCAGTTGGGAGTAGGATTAAGCACCGAGTGAGAGCAGGGATGGTGGCTTTTACTGTTAGGTAGAAAGAGTCGTTAGAAGTAATCCTTGTACTTCAAAACTATGTATCTAGCACAGGATGAGGTTTCACCCATCAGACTAGGCTTGACTACCTCCCAGGGGTCACCCGTCAGATTAGGCTTGGCTTTTCCCAGGTGTCACTCGTCAGTTAGGCTTGGCATCCTGGTCTTTCCAGTGTTAGTACCCGTGGCACGGTATTAGCCCCCTTTTAACTAGGGTCACAGGTTGGACCCCATCAGTTAAGAGTTCAAATTTGAGGTATGTTGGTTAGATGATTACCTCTCATAGTTTCAGTTTCAGTCTCAATATAGAACTCAATTCTCTTCTACAAAATCAAGACTGTCAGATACAGTCACCAAGTTCAGTATAGAACTTAGATCAGTTCTATAGATTTATGACTGTCAGATACAGTCACTCTGATCAATATAGAACTCACATCAATTCTATTAAATTAGGAGTACTGTCAGATACAGGAACTCAGTTATACGTTATACAGTATCAATAACTCAAATATCAGTGAATTAGTAATCCAGAACTCAGTATCCAGTGTTATCATGACCCCAATTACAGTTTATGTATTCATGCATCTACTCTCATTCAGTTATGTTTATGTACTCAGCCATTTATTGTTCATGCATATGAACCCATTCATATTAGCCTACCTCACTTAGCATACCAGTACATTCAAAGTACTGATGCATACTTTTCTTTTGGGCTATGAGGTCTTATATCATAGGTTCAGATGCACGGGCTCCTGACCACACTTTACAGCCCAGCCTATCAGTAACAGACTTAGTGGTGAGTCCTCATAGTTTGAGGAATGAGTATTATTTTAGTATTTCAGTACAATTTACAGTAGTTTGAGTTAGTTGGGGGCTTGTCTCATCAACTCCATAATTCAGGCAGTTAGAGGCTTTCAGACTAGAGTATTTCAGATAGCTATTTCAGTATTTAGTATTGATTTTTTTGTCAGTTATGAACGTTATGGCATTTTCAGCCTAACTTTCATATTTATACCATTTATATTGTTATTACAATGTTATTATTATTTAGTGCTCATAGCAGGTACCGGTCATGGGTTAGCTGGTATTCCTTCGGAGTCGCTAGCACTGTGTAGCATCCGGGGTACAGACTCGGAGCGTTACAAACTCAGTATCAGAGCCTAAGGTTCAATAATGTCCTAGGAATTCTGAAAGCCACATCAAGTAGAGTCTTGTGCATGGATGTGAGGCGCATCACACTTATGAATAAGAGGCCATGAGATATTTTTGGAAAAATTTCCCTTCTATTAGTATTCATGTCGTGCGAGTGAGCATAAGCTTAAATTGAACTTCCAGTCTAATCTTTTATTCCTTCCATTACAAAACATGCCTCCCAAGAAGAACGAAAGAAGAATAGAAAATAAGTCATTCCCTCAGCCCGCCCAGGCAGATCCTGTTGATGGGTATATCTCCCATACGAAATTCAGAGAAGTTTTCACCACCCTAGCTTATTCTGTGGTAGCCCATAATGAATGCCCAGCTGCGATTTTGGCCAATCCAATGGACAATACTGCTGCAGCCAGGATTCGGGACTTCACTCAAATGAACCCTCTTTATTTTATTGGGTCTAAGTCAGATGAGGACCCACAGGAATTCCTTGATCAGGTGCAGAAAGTCACAAACATTATGGGAGTGAATGCTAGTGAGAGTGTTGAGTCGGTTGCATATCAGTTGCAGGATATGGCTTACTCATGGTTCAAGCAGTGGAAGGAAAAAAGGGCCACATATGCAGGGCCCGTGGAATGGGAGGAGTTTGCCAACGCTTTTATTTATAGGTTCTTCCCACTGAAGTTAAGGAAAGCTAAGGTTTCAGTGTTTATAAATATGAGGAACGACAACATAACAGTACAAGAGTATTCTCTCAAGTTTACTTAGTTAGACAGATATGCCCCTCATGTAGTAGTAGATAGTAGATCTAAGATGAGTAAGTTTGTGTCTGGTGTGTCTAAAAGTATAGTCAAGGAGTGTAGGACCACAATGATGATTAATGAGATGGACATATCCAAGCACATAGTCCATGCTCAGCAGATAGAGGAGGCTAAGAATAAAGAGAAGGGGAGGGAGAACAAGAAATCTAGAATAGGTAGTTTCAACTTCACCCAGCCTAAGTTAGATGGTGGTAATTGTTCTTAGTTCTGCCCAAAATTTTCCGTCCCATCTCCATCCTCAGCCAGTGCTCCAGTGTTGAAATTAAGGGATGGCAATAAAGATAGGACATCCGTCCCTAAACCCCAGGGTAGTATTAGTAGTGCCCGAACGAATCCACTTTGCCAGAAATATGGCAGAAAGCATCAAGGAGAGTGTAGAACTGACAGTAGTGTGTGCTTCGGTGTGGTAAGCCAGACCACCAGATTTGAGAGTGTCGGGTAGTTTCTCAGAAAGGCAGGGAGTTGCGCCAATAGGGCCTATCCCATCAGTTATAAGTTCCAGTTGGTTGCCCAACTCAGCAGGGTACTTCTTCCAGTGCTACCAGCGGGCAACACCCAAATAGACTCTATGCACTTCAGTCCTAATAGGATCAAAAAAGTTCTAGTGATGTTGTCACTGATACATTGCAAATTTATTGTTTACATGTTTATACTTTGCTAGATCCAGGATCTTTCTTGTCCTTTTTAACTCTGTATATAGTTGCTAACTTCAGAGTCAGTCCCAAAATCCTAGCAAATCTTTTTTTAGTCTCTACACTAGTGGGTAAATCTATCAAAGCCCGATGGGTATACATGAACTGTCAGTTATGGTATATAAGAAAATCATTTCAACAGACTTTGTAGAATTAGATATGACAGATTTTGATGTCATTTTTAGCATGGATTGACTTCACTCATGGTATGCCTCAGTTGACTACAGAAATAGAATTGGTAAATTTCAATTTTCGAATGAGTCCGTCCTAGAGTGGAGGGGTAGCACTTCCTCATTTAGGGGTCAACTTATTTCCTACCTTAGGGCAAGGAAAATGCTATCTAAGGGATGTGTCTAACAAATCGTTTGATTCCAAAAATCTAGTTTAGAAACCCCAACTCTTGAGTCAGTATCAGTAGTATGTGAGTTCCCAGATGAGTTTCCCAAGATCTTCCCGGAGTTCCTGCCGAGAGGGAAATTGACTTCAAAATTAAGCTTCTTTCAGATACTCAGGCCATTTATATTTCTCCATACAAAATGACTCTACTATTACTCAGAGAATTAAAAGAATAGTTGAAAGATCTCTTAGGTAAGGGATTCATCAAACCCAGTGTTTCCCCTTGGGGCGCACCAGTTCTATTTGTGCGTAAGAAAGATGGTTCTCTCAGAATGTGTATAGACTCCCCTCAGCTAAATAAAGTCATGGTAAAAAACAAGTATCCACTTCCCATAATCGATTACTTTTTCAACCAACTTCAGGGTGCCAGTTACTTTTATAAGATAGACCTTAGATCAGACTATCATCAGTTCAGAGTTAGAAAATATGACATCTTGAAAACAACCTTCAGAACTCGATATGGTCACTTTGAATTCTTAGTCATGTTATTTGGTCTTACCAATGCCCCAACAGCTTTCATAGACTTGATGAATCATTTGTTCAAGTAGTACTTGGACATATTCATCATTGTCTTCATTGATGACATCCTTGTCTACTCCCGTAGTGGATATGATCATGCAGACTATCTCAAAATAGTGTTATGGACTCTCAAAAACCATCAGTTGTTCGCCAAATTTAGTAAGTGCAAATTTTGGCTAAGGTCAGTAGCTTTCCTCGTCTATATCATTTTCAGTAATGTCATTAGAGTTGATCCCCAAAAGACTGACACAGTGATAAACTGGCCCAGACCCATCTCTCCATTAGATATCAAGAGTTTCTTAGGTTTGGTCGGCTATTATTGGTGGTTTGTTGATGGATTTTTGTCTATTGTATCTCCTATGTTCTGATTGACTCAGAAGAAAGTCAAATTCCAGTGGTCAAATTCTTATGAGAAGAGTTTTCACGAGTTGAAGACTCGACTCACTACAACCTCAGTTTTAACTTTACCAGATAGTTCAGACGGATTTATGGTATATTGTGATGTTTTTAAAGTTAGTTTGGGTTGTATTTTGATGCAGAGAGGTAAGGTCATAGCCTATGCCTCTAGATAACTTAAACCCCATGAAAAGAACTATCCCACTCATGAATCTTGAGTTAGCAGAAATAGTGTTTGCCGTAAATATTTGGAGGCATTATTTGTATGGAGTGCACGTGGATGTGTTCACTGACCATAGGAGCCTGCAGAACATATTTTCTCAAATAGATATAAACCTTCATCAGAGAAAGTGGTTGGAGTTGTTGAAAAATTACAACATGAGTGTCTTATATCACCCGATCAAGGTCAATGTGGGGCTGATTCTCCTAGTAGGATGTATATGGGTAGTTTTGCTCACGTGGAAGATGATAAGGAGAAGTTATCTCAGGAAGTTCATTAGCTTGCCCGACTAGGTGTTCACTTAGTCGATTTAGCAGAAGGTAGTGTATGGGTGTAGAGTAGTTCAGAATCATCTCTGGTTTCTGAGGTGAAGGAAAAGTAGGATATGGATCCCAGTCTAGTTAAGTTGAAAGAATTAGTGAGAGATCAGAAAGTTAAGGTTTTCTCCCAAGGGGGAGATGGTGTGTTGCATTACCAGGGTCGGCTATGTGTGCCAGGTGTGGACCACTTGAGGCAATGGATTTTTGCAGAAGCACATGGTGCGCGCTACTTGATTCACCCAAGGGCCACTAAGATATACCGTGACTTGCGGGAAGTCTATTGGTGGAGTGGGATGAAGAGAGATATTGTAGAGTTTCTAGCTAAGTGCTTGATATGGCAGCAGGTTATGATCGAGCATCAGAAGACTAGCAAGTCCCTGCAGGAGTTCAGTATTCCCACATGGAAATAGGATAAAGTGAACATGGATTTTTTGACAGGTTTGCCCTAGACTCGTTGGCAACATGATTTAGTTTGGGTCATTGTAGACAGAATGACCAAATCATCTCCTTCCTTACCTTTCCATTTCTCTTATTCAGCCAAGAATTATGCCAATCTCTATGTTAAAGAGTTGGTCATATTGCATAGAGTTCCCTTATCTATTATTTCAGATAGAGGTATGCAGTTCACCTCTCATTTCTGGAAAACCTTTCATAAGGGTCTTGGTACCCAAGTTCACCTCAGTATAACCTTTAACCCTCAGATAGATAGTCAAGCAGAAAAGACCATCCAGACTCTAGAATATATGTTAAGGATGTGTGCTATTGAATTTAATGGCAGTTGGGAAAACCATTTGCCACTGATTGATTTTGCATATAATAATAGTTACCATTCCAGCATTTAAATGGCTCCATTTAAGTCGCTCCATGAGAGGAGATGTAGATCTCCCATTGGTTGTTTTGAAGTGGCTGATCTATAGTGGTAGGGCCTGACTTGGTATTTGATATCTTAGAAAAATTTTAGTTGATCAGGGAGAGGTTTAAGATAACTCAGAACCGACAGAAATCATACACGGATGTATGAAGTAAAGATTTTGAGTTCGAGATTGGTGAATGTGTATATTTGAAGATCTCTTCTATGAAAGAAATGAAGAGGTTTTTCAAGAAGGGGAAGCTAAATCCCCGATATGTCGGTCCTTACCGAAGTCTCAGCTGTTTCAGAAAGGTAGCTTACACGCTTGAGTTGCCTTCTTACTTAGCTTCAGTGCACCCAGTGTTTCATGTCTTCTTGCTAAATAAATGCATAGGTGACCCAATAGTTGTAGTCCCTATAGAGGGCATATATGTTTAGAACAATCTCTCTTATGAAGAGGTTCCAGTCGAAATCCTCGATTATCAGATTTGCAGACTGAGGAACAAAGAAGTCCCTCTAGTCAAAGTTCTTTGGGGGAATTAGTCCATTGAGGGAGATACTAGGTAAGCAGAAGCAGACATGTGGACAAATTATCCTTACCTTTTCAATGCAAACTCAAACTCAGCTCAAGGTAATAGTTTTCCATAAATTTACTCAGTTTCTTATTTAGATATAGTTACCAACTCGGTATCAAGTAATGTTGCATACTCAGTCATGCATTCATGAATCAATTCAGTCATGTACTTATGCATACTATATGCATGTTCAGTATACAAACTCAGCTTATTAGTAATATAATTTACAAAATCATGCATCAGTTATGCATGTTCAGTATAGAAACTCAGCTTATTAGTAATATAATTTACAACATCATGCATCAGTTATGCATGTACAGTATGATTACTCAGTATATTAGTAGTCTCATCCATGAAATCATGCATCAGTTGTGCATGTACTTTCACTCTATCAATTCTCCCATCTTAGTCTGTCTTATTCGAAGACAAATGTTCCCAAGGGGGAGATATTGTAAGACCCTGTAAAATCCTAAGCTTGATTCAGTCTTTTAAAGCTTGTTAAGGGGTCCCAGTCTTAGAAAATTTTAGCTAAGTATTCATGCTTAGAGTTATTTTAGCCTACATAGTTGGAGGTATTATTTTGCGACCCTTACAAACATTAAATTTTCGATCTTTAAGTTGCTTCATGATCAGGAATGTCAGTAGGTGTTCTCAGATGAGTTTTGGATTTTTTGGGCATCGTTTGAGGCACGTTTGTGAGTCCAAACTAGTGTACCGATGAGATCTCAATGCATCGCATTGCCTATCGTGTTGCTGAATATTTTCCCCTAGCCCTCAGTGTAATTTCCAATGAACTGACACGGATTCGATGCAGCGCGCCGGGCATAGAATCAACCCCATCAGCGCGATGCGTCGATTTGCGGGTCACTAAGTCAGTTTTCATTCATTAAGATTCCATATCTTTAGGGGTATTTGGGTCTTTTTCCCATGACTATTCAGCACCAAAACACGAAATTCAGCTCCTTTTAAGCAAATTACACTCATTCTCTCTTAAATTACTTAAGAACAAACCCTAGGGCTTTCCCTTCAAGATTCAAATCTCAAGAATTTCACCATCAATCTTCAAGGATTCAAGTATTAAGGTATGTGAAGTGTTCATCCAAGGGTTTTTTCCACCCTTGGAGTTCAAGAAACTCTTTTATCAGTTATACAGTATCACTAACTCAGATATCAGTGAATCAGTAATCCTGAACTCAGTATCCAGTGTTATCAACCCTAGTTATAGTTTATGTATTCATGCATGTACTCTCATTCAGTTATGTTCATGTACTAAGCCAGTTATTATTCATGCATATGAACACATGTATATCAGCCTACCTTACCTAGCATACCAGTACATTCAAAGTACTGACGCATACTTTTATTTTGTGCTATGATGTCTTCTATAATATGTTTAGATGCACAGGCTCCTGACCGCACTTTGTAGCCCATCAGTAGCAGACTTATTGGTGAGTCCTCATAGTTAGAGGACAGAGTATTATTTCAGTACTTCAGTATAATTTCCAGTAGTCGAAGTTAGTTGGGGGTTTGTCTCATCAACTCCATAATTTAGGCAGTTATAGGCTTTCGAACTAGAGTATTTTAAATAGTTGTTTCAGTATTCAGTATTTTGTCAGTTATGAACCTTATGGAATTTTTAGCCTAACTTCCGCATTTATACCAATTATATTGTTATTACAATGTTATTATTATTTAGTGCTCACAGCAGGTACCAGTCATAGGTTAGTTGGTCGTCCTTTGGGGTCACTAGCACCGTGTAGCGTTTGGGGTATAGACTCAGGGCATTACAAACTTTGTATCAGAGACTAAGGTTCAAAAGAGTCCTAAGAAGTCTGAAATTTGTGTCAAGTAGAGTCTTGTGCATAGGTGTGTGGCACGCCACACTTATGAATAGGCAGCTACGAGATGTTTTAGGAAAAGATTCCCTTATTTCAGTATCCGTGTCATGTGAGTGAGCATTAGATGAAGTTAAACTTCCAGTCTAATCCTTTCTTCCTTACATTACAAAATATACCTCCCAAGAAGAACGGAAGAATAGGAAATCAGCCAGCCCCACAGCCTGCCTAAGCAGATCTTCAGGATGGGCATGTCTCCCATGCAGAATTCAGAGCAGCTGTCACCACCCTAGATTATTTTGTGGTAGCCCAAAATAAATGCCCAACTGTCATTTCATCCAATCCAGCGGCTAATACTGCTGCAGCCAGGATTCGGGACTTCACCCGAATGAACCCTACATCTCTTACTGGGTCTAAGTCAAATGAGGACCCACAGGAATTCCTTGATCAGGTGCAGAAAGTCACAGACATTATGGGAGTGAATTCTAGAGAGAGTGATGAGTTGGCTGCATATTAGTTCCAAGATATGGCTCACTAATGGTTCAAGCAGTGGAAGGCAGAAAGGGCTACAGATTTAGGTCTTGTGGAATGGGAGGAGTTTGATACCTCTTTTTTTTATAGGTTCTTCCCACTGGAGTTTAGGGAAGCAGAGGTTTTGGAGTTTATAAATCTGAGGCAGGTAAACATGACAGTACAAGAGTATTCTCTCAAGTTTACTCAGTTAGTCAGATATGCCCCTCATGTGGTAATAGATAGTAGATCTAAGATGAGTAAGTTTGTGTCTGGTGTGTCTAGAAGTGTGGTCAAGGAGTGTAGGACCACAATGCTGATTAAGGAGATGGACATATCCAGGCTCAAAGTCCATGCTTAGAAGATAGAGGAGGCTAAGAATAAATAGAAAGAGAGGGAGAATAAGAGAACTAGATCAGGTAGTTTCAACTTCACCCAGCCTAAGTTAGAGGGTTGTAATCGTTCTCAGTTTCACCCGAAATCTTCAGTCCCAGATCCATCCTTAGCCAGTGCTCTAGTGTCAAAATTTAGGGATGGAAATAGAGATAGGGCATCAGTCCCTAAACCCCAGGGTAGTGTTAGTAGTGCCTAAATGAATCCTCTTTGCCAGAAATATGGCGAAAACCATAAGGGCGAGTGTAGAGCTGATAGTGGTGTGTGCTTTAAGTGTGGAAAAGCTAATCCATCATATTTAGAAGTGTCGGGTAGTTGCTCAAAAAGGTTGGGAGTTGCGCCAACTGGGCCAGTCCCATCAGTTGCCAGCTCCAGTCAGTCGCCCAACTCAGCAGGGTTCTTCTTCCAGTGCTACTAGCGGGCAACGCCCAAATAGACTCTATGTACTTTAGTCCTGATAGGATTTGGAAAGTTCTCGTGATGTGGTCATCGGTACGTTACAAGTTTATCATTTATATGTTTATGCTTTGCTAGATCCAGGAGCTTCCTTGTCCTTTGTATCTCCATTTATAATTGTTGACTTTGGACTCAGTCTCGAAATCCTTGAAGAGACTTTTTTAGTCTCTACCCCTGTGGATAAATCCATCATAGCTCGACGGGTATACAGGAACTATCCGATTACGATATCTCAGAAAATTACTTCAACAGACTTAGTAGAATTAGAGATGATAGATTTTAATGTCATTCTCGGCATGGATTGTCCTCACTCATGGGATGCCTCAGCTGACTGCAGAAATAGAATTAGCTAATTTTAGTTTCCAAATGAGTCTATCCTAGAGTGGAAGGGTAGTACTTCAGCATTTAGGGGTCAGCTTATTTCCTACCTTAAGGAAAGGAAAATAATATCTAAGGGATGTGTCTACCATCTCGTTCAAGTCCAAGACTCTAGTTCAGAAACTCCTACTCTCGAGTCAGTATCAGTAGTATGTGAGTTCCCAGATATGTTTCCCAAAAATCTTCCCGGAGTTCTTCCCGAGAGGGAAATTGACCTCGAAATTTACCTTCTTCCAGATACTCAACCCATTTATATTTCTCCATATAGAAGGACTCTAGTAGAACTCAGATAATTAAAAGAACAGTTGAAGGATCTCTTAGATAAGGGATTCATTAGACCCAGCATATCCCCTCGAGTGCACCAGTTCTATTCGTACGTAAGAAAATGGTTCTCTCAGAATGTGTATAGACTACCATTAGCTAAATAAAGTTATGGTAAAAAACAAGTATCCACTTCCCAAAATCGATGACTTGTTCAACCAACTTCAGGGTGCCAGTTACTTTTCTAAGATATATCTCAGATCAGGCTATCATCAGCTTAGAGTCAGAAAATATGACATCTCAAAAATAGCCTTCAGATCTCGATATGGTCACTTGGAATTCTTAGTCATGTCATTTGGTCTTACCAATGCCCTAGCAATTTTTATGGACTTGATGAATCGTGTAATCAAGCAGAACTTGGACATGTTCGTCATAGTCTTCATTGATGACATCCTTGTCTACTCCCGCAGTGAACATAATCATGAAGACCATCTTAGAATAGTGTTACAGACTAGCAAAAACCATCAGTTTTTTGCATAATTTAGTAAGTGAGAATTTTGTCTAAGGTCAGTTGCTTTCCTCGTCCATATTATTTTCGGTGATGGCATTAGAGTTGATCCCCAAATGACTAAAGCAGTGAGAAAATAGCCTAGACCCATCTCTCTATCAGATATCAAGAGTTTTTTGGGCTTCGCCGGCTATTATCGATGGTTTATTGAGGGATTTTTGTCTTTGCATCTCCTATGTCCCTATTGACTCAGAACAAAGTCAAATTCCAGTGGTTAGATTTTTGTGAGAAGAGTTTTCAGGAGTTGAAGACTCAACTCAATATAGACCCAGTTTTGACTTTACCAGATGGTTCAAACAAATTTATGGTAATTGTAATGCTTCTAGAGTTGTTTTGGGTTGTGTTTTGATGAAGAGAGGTAAGGGCATAGCCTATGACTCTAGACAGCTTAAGCCCCACGAAAAGAACTATCCCACTCAAGATCTTAAGTTAGCAGCAGTAGCGTTTACTGTAAAGATTTGGAGGCATTATTTGTATGGAGTACATGTGGATATGTTCACTGACCATAAGAGCCTACAATACATATTTTCTTAGAAAGATCTAAACCTCCATCAGAGAAGGTGGTTGGAGTTGTTGAAAAACTATGACATGAGTGTCCTGTATCACCCAGGCAAGGCCAATGTGGTGGTTGATGCTCTCAGTAGGATGTATATGGGTAGTGTTGCTCACGTGGAAGATGATAAGAAGAAGTTAGCTCAGTAAGTTCATTAGCTTGACCGACTAAGTGTCTTCTTAGTCGATTCAGCAGAAGGTAGTGTATAGGTGCAGAGTAGTTCAGAATTATCTATGGTTTCCTAGGTGAAGGAAAAGAAGGATAGGGATCCCAGTCTAGTTAAGTTGAAAGAATAAGTCAGAGATCAGAAAGTTGAGGTTTTCTCCCAAGGGAGAGATAGTGTATTGCATTGCCAGGGTCGGCTATGTGTGCCAGGTATGGACCACTTGAGGCAGCGGATTATTACAGAAGCGCATGGTGCGCGCTACTCGATTCACCCAGGGGCCACTAAAATGTACTGCGACTTACGAAAATTCTATTGGTGGAGTGGGATGAAGAGATATATTATGGATTTTGTGGCTAAGTGCTCAACATATCAGCAGGTTAAGATTGAGCATCAGAAGCCTAGTGGGTCCATACAGGAGTTTAGAATTCCCACATAGAAATAGGATGAAGTGAACATGGATTTTGTGACAGGTTTGCCCCGTACTCGTCGGCTGCATGATTTATTTTGGGTCATTGTAGACAGAATGACCAAATTATCTCATTTCTTACCATTCCATATCTTTTATTCAGCTGAGGATAATGCCAGGATCTATGTTAGAGAGTTGGTCAGATTGCGTGGTGTTCCCTTATCTATCATTTCAGATAGAGGTACGCAGTTCACCTCTCATTTTTGGAAAGCCTTCCAAAAGAGTCTTGGTACCCAAGTTCACCTCAGTATAGCCTTTAACCCTCGGAAAGATGGTCAAACAAAAAGGACCATCCAGACTCTAGAAGATATGTTAAGGGCGTGTGCCATTTACTTTAAGGGGAGTTGGGATACCATTTGCCACTGATTGAGTTTGCATATAATAACAGTTACCATTCCAGCATTTAGATAGCTTTGTATGGGGCACTCTATAGGAGGAGATGTAGATCTCTAATTGGTTGGTTTGAAGTGGGTGAGGCTGCAGTGGTAGGGCCTAACTTGGTATTTGATACCTTAGAAAAAATTCAGTTGATCAGGGAAAGGCATAAGATAACTCAGAGTAGAAAAAAATTGTACGCGGAAGTACGAAGAAAAGATCTCTAGTTCGAGATTGGTGATTATGTATATTTAAATATATCTTCTATAAAAGGAGTGAAGAGGTCTCTCAAGAAGGGTAAGCTCAGTCCTCCATATGTCGATCCTTACCGAATTCTCAGCCGTTTTGAAAAGGTAGCTCACAAGCTTGAGTTGCCTTCAGACTTAGTTTAAGTGCACCCAGTGTTTCATATTTCCTTGATAAAGAAATGAATAGGTGGCCCAGCTGTTGTAGTCCCTATTGAGGGCATAGATGTTAAGATTCCGCATCTTTAGGGGTATTTGGGTCTTTTTCCTATTACTATTCAGCCCGAAAAACATGAAATACAGCTCCCCTTAAGCAAATTACACTCATTCTCTCTCAAATTATTCAAGAACAAACCCTAGGTCTTTCCATTCAAGATTTAAATCTCAAGAATTTCACCATCAATCTTCAAGGATTCAAGCATTAAGGTATGTGAAGTGTTCATCCAAGGGTTCTTTCCACCCCTGGAGTCCAAACAATTCTTTTAAAACTTCAAGTAGATTGATTTGATGAATTTCATGATTGAAGTTATTGTGTTCATGACTATGATGTTAGTTGGGGTTAGAATCCATAAATAATTTACAAGTTCATGAGAAATAAATGGCATGTGTGGGTTCTTATATGGATTCATGTTAAAAACCCCTTGGAATTGTGAGTTGGGGGTTATGATTGTGATTCTTGCATGTTATATTACAGTCATATGCATAAATTATGCTCTTTAAGTGATTGATGAATTGTTCATGTTGGTTGAGTAGTATAACCATATCATGCTAGTATGTATATAAGTCCATGTCATGCAAGTGTTTGTCAAAATGCCTCAAGGAATGATTTGTGATCAAGAAATTTGTTATCATGTTTCAAGATTGTGCTATGTATTATAATTTATGCTATCAAGTCCTGAAGGTATTCAATACCCAATAATTTAGTTGTTTACCTCAAACTACAGTCGTCACAAAACAGTCTCAGTAGTGTCATGAACAGTAGTACTCAGTAATCAATCACAGTCTCAGTTCAGTATTTAATTCAGAACTCAGTGAACTCAGTCAGTTAATAGAACTCAATAGTAATCCATCTGTTAGCGGAACCCAGTGTACTTAGTTCATTTCAGTTAGACAGTACGATTAGTAATAGCTAAATCAAGTCTAGTACAGGCTAAGAATTAGTTCAGTGTCTATTTAGTTGGGAGTAGGATTCAGCACCAAGCGAGAGCAGGGATGACGGTTTTCCTATCAGGTAGGCAGAGTCATTAGTAGTAATCCCTGTACTCTAGAATTGCATAGCCAGCATAGGATGAGGAGTCACCTGTCAGACTAGGCTTGACTACCTCCTAGGGGTCACCCATCATATTAGGCTTGGCTCCGCCCAGGTGTCACCTATCAGTTAGGCTTGGCATCCTGGTCTTTCCAGTGTTAGTACCCGTGGCACAGTATTAGCACCCTTCCAACTGGGGTCACAGGTTGAACCCCATCAGTTTAGATTTAGGGCGTGTCGTTTAGATGATTACCTCCCATAATTTTTATTTCAGTCTTAGTATAGAACTCAGTTCTATTCTATAGAATCAGGACTGTCATATATAGTCTCCCAGCTAAGTATAGAACTTAGATCAGTTCTACAGATTTATGACTGTCAGATATAGTCACTCAGAGCAGTGTAGAACTCAAATCAATATAGTACTCTGATCAGTTCTACAGAATTAGGATTATCAGATACAGTCACTCAATTATTAGTTATACAGTAACAGTAACTCAGATATCAGTGAATCAGTAATCCAGAACTCAGTACCCCGTGTTATCATGACTCCAGTTATAGTTTATGTATTCATGCATCTACTCTCATTCAGTTATGTTCATGTACTTAGCCAGTTATTGTTCATACATATGAACCCATGCATATCAGCATACCTTACTTAGCATACCATTACATTCAAAGTACTGACGCATACTTTTCTTTTGGTCTATGAGGTCTTATATCATAGGTTCAGACGTACGGGCTCCTGACCACACTTTACAGCCCAGCCTATCAGTAGCAGACTTAGTGGTGAGTCCTCATAGTTTGAGGACAGAGTATTATTTTAGTATTTCAGTACAATTTACAGTAGTTTGAGTTAGTTGGGGGCTTGTCTCATCAACTCCATAATTCAGGCAGTTAGAGGCTTTCGAACTAGAGTATTTCAGACAGTTGTTTCATTATTTCGTATTGATTTTTTGGTCAGTTATGAACCTTATGGAATTTTCAGTCTAACTTCCGTATTTATACCAGTTATATTTTGATTACAGTGTTATTATTATTCAGTGCTCACAGCAAGTACTAGTCATGGGTTAGTTGGTGGTCCTTCGGGGTCTCTAGCACCATGTAGCATTTGGGGTACAAACTAGGGGCGTTACACAAATTTATCGCACCAACACCTAAAACGCATCCCAAATACAACACAATATCATAAACATATGATGAATTAGCTCAATCTAACAAGGGGGGAAACCTAGCCTACCTGGACGCCAAAAAGGCTCAAAAGATCTGCTAAATTGTCATTTTTTCTTTTGAAAAGCTATTGCAAGATGCCATAATATAAAAATTATATTCTATTCATCAATACTATAATAATGATATCCTTATGGCACCATTGTGCTTCGGGTATGAAAATCACCCAAAAATTCCATGTGGGTCCTATTTACAAAAAATCACATTTTCGAAATCAACCCAATGTTTCCTCATGATCAAGGAGTCATTACCCTTAAATGGGTGAAATACGAGCTGATTTAGGGATAAAATCAAGCCTCCAAGGTATAGGGATTTTGAACAATACCATGAAAAGGGTGGAATTTTACCACAAATCAAAGGATAATCACGTAAACAAGTGTTAGCAAAGATCCCAAATCACCCATAAGCATCAATCCCAAGCTTCTCCTCTCTTTTAGCATTTTGATCTCTAGAGAATGAGTGAGAAATGGAAAAAATGGGTTAAAAAGGGTCTATTTATACCCTTATTAGGTCATCGGGTATCGTTATTGCAACAAGGGTATTGCGATCGCCATATATTAGGATGATATGGTGAGTTTCTATCATGACTAGTATCACCACAATTGAGATGTGTGTCCTGCCAAGGGAGTCGCAATCACTCAACTTTGGTTCGCTATTAGCGATGGCACCAGGTGCAGCTGAGACTTAGAATTTTCCAAGTCTCCACAAACCCCTCGGGATCCATTCGAAATCCCATATATGCAAACAGACTATGAAACCTTATAAAATTCAACGTTAAGGATGAAATGGTGTTGTCAAAATTTCCATCTGAGGTCGTTTCGACAAAAAGTGTGTCTCACACCCATATTCCATTTTCCTAACTTTCCAACCGAAAGGTCAAAATGACCCTGGGGTCCTCGAGACCTAAACCAAGAGTCCTCCTAGCCTAAAATCAATACTTTAAAGTGCTGGAATAGTATGAATTTGTATACAAGATTTTTTGACTAAGGTTTTTGTCTGATGGCCATTTGGAACCAATAAAAACTTTGAAACAAAGAATTGGCTCTAAAAATCAAATGAACTGCCCGATAGCCGAACTGTCAGTCCCAACAAGTCATAAATTACTTGGGGAAGATATAGGAAAGTTCTAACAACAAAAGTAAGTGGAAATATGGAATATAACATGAAGGGTCATTACAGAACCATCGGCTTGCCCTTATTGTAGTACTCCACTAATATCAAAACATTGAGGCTTAAAAGAAAATGAGACTTAAGGGGTTATAATATAGGCTAAGGTTTGGGTAGGAACTATTCTTTCTAGTAATAGTGACTATCTTCTCTAAGCACTTTAATACATCACATTATACATTGAACTCTTTTCTAAATGACTAAACTTTCACCCGCCATCTACCTTCACACATCTCTTTTGTTTTTCCCCATCTATTTAAGCTAGTTCATATCTATTAAGGAGGGAGTATTCTCTACCAACATATGATTTAATTTTTCACAATTGTGTATCGTATCATCACATTACTTCAAACCTCAACATAACAACTTTTTCGCACCAATAGCTACCCTTTTGGGGCTTTACTTTCACCTTTTACTTTCTCTTAACTCCTTAACCATACTAATTTTTCAAATAAAGCACTTAGTAACTTTGGATAAAATTATGGTCAATCAAATAAGGGAAATAGGCTACATATGAGGCTACAAAAGAATAGTCTAAAGGCTCAACAAGGATAACTAAGATCATCAACAAAGGTAGGAAAAGAGGGTATGAACATGGCTATCAAAGAAATGCCTATATTGTCTCTTAAACCCACCATTCATTATTTTTCTTTGCATAAACACCAGGCAAGTTCTACCTATTACAAGTCAAGTAGGATCATTATAGACTCAACCAAGAAATAACGTTAATCATAATAGAGACAACATCACACTAGAGTCATAAAAATGAGCCTAGGTTTCTCAAGAATAATCACTCAACACAATCAACATGATTTACATTAAAAATTAACTTACATAATGTAATCATATATAGCACATAGAAAGAACATCTCACTTATTACTAACATAAAAATTTAAAAATTTACTTTTAAAAATAAAAAAGGGATACTAGGTTCAAAGGGCACCCCCTCATAAAAGAACCAAAGAAAAAACCCAAGGGGTGGAGTAAAGTGTGCCCTTACTGGACTGACACCAACAAAAAGTAAAAAATAAAAGCAACCAAAGAGAAAATCATTTTGCAATTTTTTCAAATTTAGCCAAAATCTAAAAACAACAACTAGGAATTTGAAATCCTTTAGCAACACTTCACCCTAAACCAAGGAAGGATTCCCAACCCCATACATAAAAACACACTTTCCCCTAAAGTAAAATTCAAAATCAAGGATATAAATAATCCCTGAGGCCTTTAGGCCTAGATAATAATATATTTAATCATCCGCGAGGTCTGGTGGATCCCATACCCAGTCTTTTCTATGCTTCTTAGCTTGAGATTTCGGTAATCAGACTTTCCATCAACCTGTGACACAACAAAACTAAAAATATATATGAAAAAAGCAAAAATACTAAAACAAAATACCTATCTTAACTTAGGTTGCCTTCCAAGAATTTCTTAATTTAGTGTCGCGGCACAACCCACATTACTAAATTTCAACCATATTCCTTTATCCATTTCCTCCTAATCAGAGGTCATCTTCTCACTCTTTTTTAACCTCCTGACTGTGCACTCTCTAGGTCTGCATCTTTTTCAATATTATCCTTTTCAGGCTCTTCTTTTAGCTTTTTATCTTTGGGCTTAATGGGTGTCTCATACAAATTTAAGAGATACTGTAGAGTGGTTATTGGTGGTTTGACCTCCACCCTAGACTCACCAACTTCCATAATAGTTAGCATAGACACATTCTGTTAGTGTGTAGGTGAATGAGTAGTTTGTATACCTTGAAATTCAGTCTCATTTTTAGAGTGCGCTCTCTAACATCAATCATTTTTCCTCTCATTGCCAATAATAGACATTCCAGTATGATTGGAACCCTGTCATATTTATCATAATCAAGAACAATAAAGTCATAAGAAGAATAAAGTTACCAACCTTAATGAGGACATCTTCAATGATTCCTTCGGGTTACACTCTGGTTCTATCTTCTATTTGGAGTACCATAGAATATGGCCTCGGTTTCCCCAAACCAAAAGTATTAAAAACAGATAGGGGCATCAAATTTTTGCTCGCCCCCAAGTAACTTAAACAATGGACCACATCATTACCATAAATTTGTATAGGGAGGGTGAAACTCTTTGGGTCTTTCATATTCTTTGGCATTTTTCTCATCACAATTGAACAACACTCCTTAGTAAGTGTCGCTATCTCAATGTCTGCCACCTTTGTCTTATTGGTCACCATATCCTTGAAGTATTTGGTGTACGTAGGCATACCCTGTAAAATATCTAAAAATGGAGGTTAATGTGAAGTTCTCTAAATGTGTCAAATAACATCTTGAAACATGCATTCTCCTTAACCTTTTTAATCTCTTGAGGGAACGATGGTGGTGGTCCATATTGTACATACTCAATTTCCTTGGATTTTAAGTGCTAAGACTTTCCCAAACTTTCAGCATCTTTAGCTGCAACCTGCTTCTCCTCTACCAGCTTTAGGACTAACTCTACCTGTACCTCCTATATTTTATTGGGAGGTCTGTCAATAAGATCTTTACCACTCCTCAAGGTAATTTCTAAAACCTTCTATAGATTTTCTATATCACTAAGAAAATAACCTTGGGGTCTAGTACTCTCGCCTGAGCTGATTGCCCCAACTGTATCTCCAAATTTTTTCTAGAAAATTATTGATTTTTTTGTAGCCATTTTTTCTGGATTTTCCAGGATCTTTTTCAATGTTTCTTCAATATAACTGGCCTGAATGTTCTACTGCTACTAAAACTATTGAGTCTGAACTGATTGTTGCTCCATAAATAGTTAGGATGACTTTTCCACTTATAATTGTAGGCATTATTATAGCTTAATTTCCTTTCTATGCATGGCCCAAGAAGTTCATTGATTCAAAATTTGCTCCACATGAGTCTACAAAGTGACCACTAATTCCACAAATTTCACTCCAAGCCGAGTTTTGCTGGACTACATTCACCTGGGCCCAAGACTGGTTCACACCAAACATGTTGAACTTCATTATCATTTCATTTTGCAAGGCTACCAATTGAGTGGCCAAATCTATGACACTCTCCACCTCAATCATACCTACAGGCTTTTTCACCGCACTTCTGGTGATATCTCCATGCCATTTAGGAATACCTTGTGCAATCCGATTTAGAAGAGTATAAAGCTTATCATATCTTTTCTCCAAGCCTTGACCACCTGCAACTAAATTTAACAAAATTTTTGTGTTACGATCAAGAGATTTAACAAAAGTATAATCTAATACCTCATTGGTCTATTGGTGATGGGGACAATCTCAAAACCTCTCCCAAGCATGATATAAGTTCTCATCCGACTTCTACTTAAAACTTCAAATCTTACTGAGTAACCTTACAGTCTTGCCAAACTAGAAGAATCAGATAAATAACTTCTTCTCCAAATCATCCCATGTAGTAATGGAGTTTGACGATTTTATATTTAACTATTTCTTTACTTTCTCCAAAAATGAGAAGGGGTAGAGAGTGAGCCTCATGTATTCAGTAGGGATGAAAGCATTACCGATCTTTAAAAAGTTTAGTAGATGAACTTGAGAATCCTAATGTGATAGGCTTGTGAATTTCCCACTACAAAGAAACAACTGAACCATATTTTGATTAAGCTTGAATCTACCTCCAGGTTTCGATTTATGGATAGTGGAGGTAACATTGTTTGTGAGTGGGATTGCCAATTTGTGTATTGTCCTACTGGCTGATAGATCTTCAGCCATTGATGTAGGAATAACTTCTTCTTACTGAATTTAGGGCAACTGATAGTGAAGTAATGTTTGTCTCCTCAACTGATGTAGGAGCTGCTCAAGTTCAGGGTATGTGTCAACCCAATCTCTTTTCCTTGCCTGCTTACTTAAGTTTCAAACTTGTACCTATAAATTCAAAATCTAAGCTTGAGTTTTTATCAATTAAGAAATCAAATAGAAAAACTAAATATAAGGCAGTTGCCAATTTTCAAGTCCCCGACAAAGGGGCTAAAAACTTGTTGCGTCCTAGCACACCCGCAAGTGTACAAACTCACCCAAGAAGTGAAATGGCCCTTAAAATCCAATTATTGATCCCACAGGGACTTTTTTAAGCAATAATCTAATTCTATTACCACAATAAAGAATAAACAAGTGCAAAAGTAACCAATAACATTTGAGATATGAAAACTGAAAGTAACCGTAAACAATTCAGATTAGAAATGTGTTGGAGAAAATAATAGGGTAGAATCCAGGGTTAAGGCCTTACAAAAAATCCTAATTAGAAATACAATCTCATTAGTTTATATAATTATCTTGGTTATTGATTCACGGGGTTGATAGCATGACTATGGTCTTTCGAGCCTCCAATTGTGTATCAAACTTAGCCCCACAACTACATCGTTGAGCGGGGATGTGAAAACTAAGTTAAATGTATTTATATTTCACCCAATACATGAACCAAATAGGGTGAATTAGACATATTCCTATACTAAATTCAAATCCACACTTCAATCCCTTGAACGTTTAATATCCCACTCCATACATCCCACGTTCTAATATATTGTTCCTCCTTCCGGCTTCACAATAGAAATATATGTTTATTCTATGGGTAGAAACATAAAAGAATTGTAAATACAAGTATATATATGAACAAACAATCATGATAATAAACATAAATAAACTCAAATATAGGATAAAGTATTCATGTTCTCACCCTCAAACTAGACAAGGGTGTTTAGCCACTCGTTGATTTACAATGGATCACAAGATTGAAATTCATGTACAAAAACCAAAAGTAAACTAAATAAAATATTAATAAGCCTAAAATAAGCCTCATAAAGTGTATTTACATCCCCAAAATCCGTCCACAGTGTTTACAACAAGTCCCAAGGTTCCTATTTATAATATGAGAAAAGTTGGTCGTTTTGGTGCCTTAGGCATGCCACTCTTGTATTCTCCGTGTTTAGGGTTATTGAACACCCTTAACGAGTGTTAAAACTATCTTGGAAATATTTAATTTTTTTCTAAGTTAATTCCACATCCTTATCTCGAGGTCCAAGGGTGTGACACGCCCATGCCCTCAGAAATTACAGATTTTGACATCTTGAACTCTTTCTTTTTGCCTTTGCTTTCCTCACTTCTTGGGTATCTTTCCACTTAAATTTAAGATTTTCTAGCTACCCAAAAATGATATAACATCATAAATGTACTAATATAACATCAAAAAAGAAAAATTAGTGCACACAACGTAATGGAATCCATCGAGATACACTAGAACAACACATAGCTTAAACTAGTAACACTAGTTTTCTCGTCTAAACATTAAGTGATCATTTTGGTTCCAAACTTGTTTTGAAAAAACCTTAAACATCATAAAGAAGTATTTTAACAATTATATGCTCATTTATATGAAGATCAACTCATTATACATGCAAGAAGTCCTCAAAACAAGGTTAATCAAGCATAGATTATGACAGTTAGGTGCTTAAATCCACCTAAGATCAATAGGTCACGTGATAGTACATGTCAAGGCGTAGATGAAATTCCCTCACATATGCTGAGGTATGTCTCCATCTTCTAGGGAATGTTGCAGTGTATATCACTCCAATATTTTGTATAGCTCCTCTTGCCTCCCCAACAACCTCTTCAATGGCTTCCTTGACTCCAAGTTAACCTCCTTACATAGTATTGTACTCTTGGGAGCTTAAAAAGAGTCCTACACATATGTCCTTGCAACCTTTAAATGATCATGGCATGGATCCCTTTGCGTCAGCCATAAATTATGCATATTAAGAGATTAATACCGATTTGGCTTATATCATCCTCCCTTTCTTAAAAAGGATTCAACCTCAAATACAAAATATAAAAACACATGAGCCAGATAAGAAACCACTATATCCTCAAAGCATAAGGGTTGGCATAAGGATTAACAATAATATTTCCATGAAAATGGGTGTCATAACTTGATTTACGAGTAACGATAGAACCTACTAAATCTCGCTAATAGGTAAGCCAAAACCATAACCGAGAGATAACATAATGGGTTAATTCCATTACGTTCCACAATTATCATCAGTATTCTATTTACCGAAATTATCATAATTTACCTGTAATGCCTCGAGTCTGTACCCTGGACGTCACATGGTGCTTACAATCCTGAAGGACCACAAGCTAATCCATGATTGGTACCTGCTGTAAGCACTGAATAATAATACTGATAACATATGTGGAAATATAACTGAAATGCCATAAGGTTCTCAAAATAGTGAAAAAAATACTGAATACTGGTAGTAATACTAAAAACTAAATATCTGTCTGAAATAGTCTAGTCTGAAAGCCTCTAACTGTCTGAATATAGAGTTGATGGGACAAGTCCCCAACTAACTCTGACTACTGAACATACTAAACTACTGAAATGCTGAAATAATAACTCTATCCTCAAAATATGAGGACTCACCACTATAACAGCTGCTGATAACTTGAGCTGCTAAGTACGATTAGGAGCCTGTGCGTCTGAGCCTATGATATGAGATATTATAGCGCAAATAAAAGAGTATGTATCAATACTTTGAATGTACTTGTATGCTAAGTGAGGTAGGCTGATATACATGGTTTCGTATGCATGAACAATTACTGACTGAATAATATAAATATAACTTAATGAGAGTACATGTAAAACTGAAACTGTTGTAAATATTGATTATGCAATACCGTGCATATACATATATATATATATATATATATATACTATATCAGAGATCATAATGAAACTAAATATTGAGTTACTGATAATTGGGTAACTGGTATCTAAGATTACTAATAATTGAGTTACTGATAACTGAGTAACTGATATCTAATATTACTGATAACTGAGTGACTATTTCTGATAGTCCTGATCCTGTAGAACTGAACTGAGTTCTATGCTGAGTCTGAAACTAAAATTGTAATTATGGGAGTGTTCATCTAACCGACATAACTTGATTAGTAACTGAGTTAGGGTCCAACATGTGACCCCAGTTAGAAGGGTGTTAGCACCGTGCCATGGGTACTAACAATAGCTATGTGGATCCACTAAGGAATCACCCTCATCTGGTAGGTGAGATATGTGTTACCCTCAACTGGCAAGTGAACACTTTATCAACCCTTAACTGGAAAGTGAATACTTTATCAACCCTCAACTGGTAGGTTGATATAATCAACCTACACTGGCTGTGTAGTTCTAGAACTAAGGGACTGTTACCAAAGATCACACCCACGGGGAAATACTGGGTCTGATAAATCCCTTATCTAGAAGGTCTTTCAACTGCTTTTTTAGGTCTTTGAGTTCTGCTAGAGCTATTCAGTATAGCAGAATAGAGATAGGCTAAGTTTCTGGAAGTAGGTCTATTCTGAAGTCAATTTCCCTTTTGAGAGAAACTCTGGGAAGATCTTTAAGAAACACATCTAGAAATTCACATGCTACTGAAACCGACTCAAGGTTAGGGGTCTTGGAACTAGAGTCTTTAACTCGAATGAGATAATAGATACACCTCTTGGATATCATTTTTCTCACTCTAAGGTAGGAAATAAGTTGACCCCTAAGTGCTGAAGTACTACCCCTCCATTCTAGGACAGGTTCATTTGGGAACTGAAAATAAACAACTTTGTTTCTACAATAAACTGAAGCATAGCATAAATGAAGCCAATCCATGCGGAGAATGACATCAAAATTTGTCATCTCTAACTCTACAAAGTCTTCTGAAGAACTTTCTGAGATACCATTACCGAATAGTTCCTGTATACCTGTCGGGTAATGATATTTTACCCACTGGGTAGAGACTGAGAAGGGATCTACTAGGATTTTGGGACTAACTCCAAAGTCAACAGCTATATAAGGAGTCATAAAGGACAAAAAAGCTCCTGGATCTAGCAATGAATAAATATGTAAATGATAAACTTGTAACGTACTAGTGACCACATCAAGAGAACTTTTTTGATCCTGTCTGGACTGAAGTACATAGAGTCTGTTTGGGAATAACCTACTGGTGGCACTGGAAGCGCCACCCTGCTGAGATGGGTGATCAAACTGAGTTGGGGGATGATTGTACTGACCCTGCAAACCTGACTGAGGAAAATCTTTGATTCTATGACCTAGCTTGCCGCACCCATATCACATATCGCTGTCAGCTTTATAGACACCCTGATGGTTTTTTCCACACTTCTGGAAAAGAGGATTTGTTCAAGTACTGCTAACACTACCCTGGGAGAGCCTGCACCCTATGTTTATTACTATTTCTGAATTTAGGCATCGGGGCATTGGCTGAGGATGGGGCTGGAACTAAAGATTTTGGGCGGAACTGAGGATGATTACCACCCTCTAACTTAGGCTGAATGAAGTTGAAGCTACCTATTCTAGACTTCTTGTTCTCCCTCTCCTTTTCCTTTGTCTTTTCCTCTTCTATCTGCTGAGCATGGACTATCAATATAGCTAAGTCTATCTCCTTAATTAGCATCATGGTCCTACACTCTTTGACCACACTATCAGACATACTAGACATGAACTTACTCATCTTAGATCTACTATCAGCTACCACATATTGAGCATATCTATCTAATAGAGTAAGCTTGATAGAATACTCCTTCACGGTCATGCTGCCCAGCTTTAAGTTAATAAATTCTAACACTATCTAGAAAGGCAGTAGTAAACCCCTACCATTCTATAGGCCCTGCATCTGCGGACCTATCTGCCTTCCATTACTTAAACCATGTATAATCCACATCCTTCAACTGATATGCAACTAACTCAGCACTCTCACTAGTAGTTACCCTCATAATATCTATGAACTTCTGCACCATGTTAAGGAATTCCTATGTGTCCCTTTCAGACTTAGACCCTGAAAATAAAGGAGGGTTCATTCGGGTGAAGTCCCAAATTCTAGCTGTAGCATATTGGCCACTGGGTTGGTCTGAACAGCAGCTATGCGTTCATTCTAGGCTACCACAGAATGATCTAGATTGGTAAAAACTGCTCTGAATTCTGCATGAGAGACATGCTCATCCAGGGGATCTGTCTGAACGGGCATAGGTGCTGGCTGGTTTCCAGTTCTTCTTTTGTTAGTCTTTTTGGGAGGCATATTTTAAAAATGGAAGGGAAATTTGGATTATACAGAGAGTTTAACTTGAGATCATGCTCACTCGCATGACATAACTACTGAAAAAGGGAATTTTTCCTATAAACGCCTCATAGCCTCTTGTCCATAAGTGTGACGCGCTACAAAACCATGCACAAGACTCTACTTGATGTGACTTTTAGACTCCCTAGGACTCTATTGAACCTTAGAACCTGATACCAAGTTTGTAAAGCCCCGAGTCTGAACCCTGGATGTCACACGGTGCTTACAATCCCGAAAGACTAGAATCTAACCCATGACTAGTACCTACTATGAGCACTAAATTATAATACTAATAACATATACAAAAATATAACTGAAATGCCATAAGGTTCTTAAAATACTGAATACTGATAGTAATACTGAAAACTGAACATTTGTCTGAAATAGTCTAGTTCGAAAGACTTTAACTGTCTGAATATGGAGTTGATGGGATAAGTCCCCAGCTAACTCTGAATACTGAACATACTGAACTACTAAAATTCTGAAATAATAACTATGTCCTCAAAATATGAGGACTCACCACTATAACTGATGTTGATAACCTGAGCTGCTAAGTACAGTCAGGAGCCTTGCGTCTGAACCTATGATATGAGACATCATAGCGCAAAAGAAAGAGTATGCACCAGTTCTATGAATGTACCAGTATGGTAAGTGAGGTAGGCTGATATACATGGGTTCGTATGCATGAATAATTACTCACTGAATGATATGAATATAACTGAATGAGACTATATAGATAACTGAAACTGCTGTAAATATTGATTATGCAATACCATGCATATACATTTATATATATTATATCTGAGATCATACTAAAACTAAATACTGAGTTATTGATAACTGGGTAACTGATATCTGAGACTACTGATAACTGGGTTACTGATAACTTGGTGACTGTTTCTGATAGTCCTGATCCTTTAGAACTGAACTAAGTCCTATACTGAGACTAAAACTGAAACTGTAACTGTGGGAGTATTAATCTAACCAATATACCCCGATTAGTAACTGAGTTGGGGTCCAACCTGTGACCCTAGTTGGAAGGGTGTTAGCACCATGAAATGGGTACTAACAATGGATATCTGGATCCACTAAAGAACCACACTCATCTAGAAGGTGAGATATGTGTTACCCTTAACTGGCAGGTGAACACCTTATCAACCCTCAACTTGCAGGTTGATATATTCAACCTACGCTGGCTACGTAGTTCTGGAACTAAGGGACTGTTACTAAATATCACAACCTCAATATACAAGTGAGCCCCTATCCCTAGGTTTATTCGGTGCTGAATCTTACTACCAACTGAATAGACATCGAGCTGATCACTAGACTGTACTAGGCTTGACTGAACTATTATTAATAGTGTTAACTGACTGAACTGGACTGAGTTCACTGAGTTCTATAACTGACGGAGTGCTACTGTTTGTGACATTACTAAAACTATTCTGTAGCTACTATAATTCTACGTAAACAACTACATTTTTGTTACTGAATACCCTCAGGACTCGATAGCATCGATAGCAAAACATGGAAAAATCTTGAAAGCATTACATTAATTACTTATTCACCATGGATTCATTTAGACATTTTCTCAAACACTTGAGAGGCATGAACTTATACATGAATGGGACCACATGATAACATGTCATAAATTCACTCTTCAATTTACATAGGCATTCTATCAAACACTTGGGGAGCATAATTAGTGCACATGGAATTCATCAAAATATAAACATCATGGCTACAACATTCATCTTGCAAATTCAAGGGTTTAACATGAGAATCACATAATTCTACATACATGCTAATTAATTTACTTAAAACTTGTAATGAATCTTGATTTGAAAACCAAACATCAATACATACATGAACACAATCCAATTCAAACATGTAAATCATGAAATCAATGAACTTGTAGTTTAAAAAGGGTTCTTGAACTCCAAGGGTGGAAGGAAACCCAAGGATAAACACCTAACATACCTTGATTGTTGATTTCTTGAAGATTGTAGGGAATTTCTTGGAACTTGATCTAGAGTTTGATGAATTAGGGTTTGTTCTTGAGAGGATTTTATGAATAATGAATGTAATTTTCCCTTTTGAGGGTTTAATTCCTGTTTTGGCTGACTTGGGTGAGGGGAAAATGACTCAATTACTTTGAAAAGTCAGATTTTTAGCAAAAATTACCCAGTGATGCGATACCCGACGCGTCGCATTGACAGGATAGACGCGATGGCCAACGCGACGAGTCGAGATCGTGTTGCCTTACTAGAAATTATAAATACTGTCAACGTGATGGCTGACTCATCACACTGATATCACGTTAACCCACTATTTTGGACATCCTATTAAGCTTCTAACGACGTTCGAAAAATCTAGAACTCACCAAAGGTGACCTATTGACATCCCTAATCATTAATCAACTTTAAAATCGACATTCTAAAGTCGAAAAGATCAAAACTAAAGTCATTGAAATATCGAGGCCAAAAATGAGACTCAGTGTTAATACTTAGCCGAAATTTTCAAAGTCTGAGGACCTCTTTTGGCATGCTATATATGACTGAAACGACTGGGATTTGCGGGGTATTACATTACCAACATTCCATAATAATACCATCATTTAACAACTATATTAGCGATACTCAAAATTCATATTTTATTAGCTAGCTCTTACTAACTAATCCATTTAATAACAAGATATTATATAACTTCCAATCATCATTTAGAAACTATTTACCACATATCCGTTAATCACTATTCATTAGATAACCATCATTTCTCATCTAACATCATTTATTATCTTATCCTCATTTGCTAGCTAATACTCAATTATCAACTAGTCATAATTTTATCACTTAAATAAAATTCACCACTAATCATCAACTACCACTAATCATCAATTATCACTAACCATCAATTATCACTAATTATTTACCACTTTTGGGTTATAACCCGCATCCCCATTCTCAATATCATACCTAACTACATACAAGTGTATATATAGTAGCCATACATAAGGCATGGCCGGACTCGAACCGGTAGATGTACACATAGACACATCAATATAATCATTCTTCGACCTTGTCGGGCATCAATGCATCATCATAATCATTCTCTAGAATTTTCGGGTATCAATATATCATCATAATAATCCTTTGTACTTGCTGGATATTAATATAACAGCATAATCATCCTCTGTCCTTGTCAGGTATGAATATATCATCATAATATCTGGACTTAAATCGATAGCCACATCAACATAGTCGGTGAAAAAATTAATAGTATAAGTGATCATATAATCAAACACCATGATTTCAAGCATATGTACTATCATAACTTCCCATGTAATCAATAAGCATGACTTCTATAATATTTCATGGAACAACTTTTAACATCGCCAATAGGGATGTTTTCGAACATGGTTACAAGAATAATTTCATAGCATGATCATAATCATAAGCAATATTATGAGCAATAAGTTTCCAAGTATATTTAATGTCAAATCATTAGCATAAAAGATAGTTTATCATCTGGATCATCGATAGTTATCAAAGTATAAATTATGTCACATTCATAGAGGAATCCATAGCGTATCCAATAGCTTACCTTAACATGATCCATAGCTCATCATAGGATAGTCAACAATATCAATTAGTCAATGAATATTACCTTAATGTCGTTATCACCATAATCAATTACCAAGGTTCTTCAATATTGCCTCAAGGGTATTCTTTATGTATTCAACAGGCATATAAGGGTTTTAAGAGAATTAATCATCAATCTTGAATTAAGGTGGGTCAAAGAGCCTACTACTAAATCCCCGAAATACATTCTAAGTCAAATACTACTCTAGACTAGGCTAAGGTATCTAAATCCACTCTTAGGTGTATAGAAAGCCACAATTATCCCTACGACAGATTTCTTTTCAAACACAACAACTAAGCCAATTAGTAATTATGGCAACCTTCCTTAATGAAGGAACTAAGGTCAATATTACACTAAGCATTGGTGTGTAAGGCATTTTTATATAACTTGAGTAATCTAAGGCATTTTCATGTTAAACATGAGTAATGAAGTCCAATTCACCTAAGGCATAAGGAAACAAGCCAAGTGACTCTATGATGTCAAATTAGCTTAAACGGTCCAACTAACTAAAAGTATTGCATTTCATCAACCCAACACCTAAACCCCAACCAATATCTAACAAAATATCATAAGAATACAATGAAATAGCTCAATCTAACAAGGGATAAACCTAGCCTACTCGACACCGGAGAAAGCTCAATGAATTGCTAAACTACCATTTTTTCCTTCTGAGAAGCATCCTCAAGATACCAAGCTTTCAAAAACGCATTCTACTCATCAACATGAGAAGAAAGATACACATATTGTACTATTGTACTTTGGGTCCAAAAATCACATCAAAAAACCCATATATGACACGACCTAAACCAAGGCCTAGTCGTGTCGAGTGTCTCAAGTCCAACCAGGACTGGAGACCACCCCCATTACCCTACCGTTGACCACCCTAAACCCTATGTTGGATGAATTTCAAACATAAAACAAGATAGACCAATAATAATCTAAATATAATAAAGTAAGCTTAAAACCAAAGTCAAAAACCACAACTAACCAACCATCCATTTCCAATCCCAATATCAATATCAATACTAATGCTAACACTAATATAAACACCATCCATGCCTATAGTAGTTCGACAAAGACTCTAACCAGAATCAAAGAACATCCGATTGGGACATGCCCCCGACTATAGCCAAAACCAGAACCAAAGAAATAACAATAATGAAAATAAGTCCATAGCATAAAATAGAGTCTTCCGAAGTATGGAAGGTCACCACTTCAATCTGTCTCAAAGATGTCCCCCAAATCTAAGGAACTGAGAAGAAGGAATAGTAGTATGGCCGGTTCCAACATCGCATAGGGATACAGCACCCGAAGACGATTAGTAGAGTGAATGCTAGCATGTAACTCAGGGATCATTGTAAAATAATGTCACCATTCAAAACCAAATTAAATAACCATATGCAATCACGTGTATACATATATATTGTGCGGGGATAGGGAACAAGGTTTTGGCATGCACTTAAATCCATAACCTGGGTTGTGTAGCTTGACCGTCCAAAACTACCCACAAGCTATATGGGTTCAGTTCCCCCTACTGAAAGGGCCCCAGTTCATGTTAGTTTCACGATTGGAGAAAAGAACCTGAGATTACTAGTAAATCTCCAAAAATATAAAGTGTGACATTATGCACACGGTTACCAAGACATCCCTCACATCAGCAAATATGAGTTTCCAGCATCAGTCCCCAAGGGACCCCTATCTTTCATGGCTTTGCTACTCAACCCCCTTTAAGCCCATATTAAATCAATTACACATTCACAACCATTTACCGAGGAGTCTTTTAATTAGGCATTAACCAATGGTATTTTCATACCAAAATTAGCACTTGCAAGTCCATTGCCTTATGCCATATAAACCATTAAACCAAATTAGACTCCATTTTTTCCAATTAACCAAAGCTATTTATAATCAAACCATGGACACTAAGGCCTTTCTAAAACCATATGAAACTGACCAAAACTAATTCATGTTTATTCAATCGTTTATGCAATACAAGATTCCAAGAATAGTCAAACAATGTGACAAACATTCTCATTGACAATTTCACAAACAAGGTTGAGGGCATGCCATTACCGAAGCCAAAATCATCAAATTAGGGGCTCAATCATGACCCCTCAGTTAAATCACCGTTCTCATGCACCCACATGTGGAAAACCATAATTAAAACACGTGGAACATTATCAACCATGAACATCCAAAAACCCCAACCTTAATTTCAAAACCATAACAATACCATGAAAACCATACATTAAAACATATGACTTTAGTCAAATAACAATGAGGGAAGAGTAACATGCTTCAATTACAGAGATTCACAGAGAGAAATTGATCCTTAAGCCTTGAGATCACCACCTTAAGAAACCCTAGAAAATTTTTCTTAAGAGATTTTAAGAGAGAAAAGAGGATGTTTAATATTCTAAAGTATGGAATGAATGACTAAAAAGTGTTATAGGGATGCGGGGTCTTAAGGGTTTTAAGCGGGAAATGTCCAAAGTGCCCCCATCTTAAAACTGTAAATAGATTGCACGGGGTTACGAGTTGGCCCCTATGACTCATGACCACAACATACAACTCGTACCCTTGAGTTGTCACCAAGACAGTGAGTTGGTCACCTATACATTGTCCACTATATGACTCCATGATCCCAGACATTACCAGACTATATGACTCGTATGGTCTAGTCGTATCCAAGATAGAACCCACTAGCTTAGACACTGGACAACATAAGACTCGACCCTACCACTCATAACCTATCCTCACGGCTCTTAGTGAGCCACTCGTACTCAAATCAAAGTCAAGTCACTAAGTTTTTTATTTGGTTAAGGATTATCCTAATGACCCATCACCAACCCTAGCGACTCATACCACCAAGTCATTACTAAGACCTAAAACCTAACCACCATTCACTTGTCACCTAACGACTAGGGTCACCTAATCCGTATCCACACCATATGACTCATATGGTTAAGTTGTCAGTAGGACAGTGAGCTAAAAGCTCAGGAAGTTTCCAAAAGCTAAAAGCCAGGGTGTTTCAATCCTCCCTCTCTTGGATCATTCATCCTCGAACGATGAAACAAAGTAGTGACTAGCACGATTAAACCCCCAAATATCTCTACGCTTACCTTTAAGTCAAAATAGATTACTAAGGAATTCACAATCTACCTTTAACAAAGATAGAAAACAAAGGTGTTAAGATCAATACATACCTTAAGCATGATTTTCTAGAACGAAAAATAGGAAATACTTGGACTTCATGTCCTCTTTAGCTTTCCATGTAGCCTCTTACACCTTGTGCTTCCTCCATAGAACCTTTACGGAAGCTACGTCCTTGGTACATAACTGAAAAACCATCCTTAATAGGTATAGTTTGCGATGGATCACCTACACACTTTCTAAACATAGAAATATGGAACACCGGGTGAATGAAGCTCAAACTAGAAGGCAAGTCTAACTCATACGCAACATCGCCAACCCTTCTCAAAACCAACTACGAACCAATATACTAGGGACTGAGCTTTCCCTTCTTCCCAAACTGCATCACTCCCTTCATGGGAGATGCCTTCAAGAGTAACCTATCCTCGACCTCAAACTCTAACCTCTTATGCCTCACATCTGCATAGGAGTTCTGGCGACTTTAGCCAGCCTTAATCCTATTCGAAATCACCTTCACCTTTTTTATAGCTTGGTGAACCAAATTTGGTCCAAACATCTTCGCCTCGCCAACCTTGAACCACCCAATAGGAGGCCTACACCTCCTCCCATATAAGGCCTCAAATGGACCATCCTAATGCTAAAGTGGTAGCTATTATTATACCAAAACTCTATAAGAGGTGAATACTCAACCCAACTACCACCATAGTCAATCATACAAGCATGAAGCATAGCTTCTAACATCTAAATAGTCCTTTCCGCTTGCCCATCTGACTCCGGGTGGAAAGCAATACTAATACTGACTTTGGTCCCTAAGACTTTATGAAACAAGTGCTAAAAGCATGATGAAAACTGCGTACCACGATTCGAGATGAAGAAATACACACCCTATGAAAATTCACAATCTCTTAGACGTACAACCTCGCATAATTTTCTGTCAAAAAATAGTCCTTACTGGCACAAAGTGAACATACTTAGTCATCTTATCCATGATGACTCAAATCGAATCAAATTAATTCTAAGACCAGGAAAGATCGGTAACAAAATCAATGTCGATCATTACACACTTCCACACTGGAAACTCAATCTCTTGATATAACCCTTCGAGCCTTATGTGCTCAACTTTCACTTGTTGGTACAGCATGTGCTTAACTACAAAACTAGCCACATATAGCTTCATGTTGTTTCACCAATACATCTTCTTAAGGTCACGATACATTTTCGTCGAGCCAGGATGGATAGCATAGCGTGACTTATGCGCCTCCGCCAAGATCCTCTCTCGCAATCCATCCATATATGGAACACACAATCTTTCTTGGTACTGCAAGGTACCATCACCACTAACCTCAAAAGCCATTACTTTCTTCCCACCTACACCACACTTGATCCTCATCAAGATATCTAACACTTGCTTCTCCTTCACCTTATCACCTAGAGATGACTTCGCCACCTCCTATAAAAATATGCCACCATCCTCAAAGACCAAAAGGTAAACTCCAAGGTTAGCCAAACAGTGAACGTCTTTCAATAATTTTCACTTTACCTCATCCATATGAGATAGACTCCCCATGGGCAACCTTCTAAGAGAATTAACAATAACTTTAGCTTTACCTGGATGTAGTAAAGACTCACGTCATAATCCTTGAGTAGTTCAAGCCATCTTCTTTGCCTGAGGTTCAGCTCTTTATTAGTAGACACATATTGTAGGCTCTTATGATTGAAAAAGATATCCATATGCACTCTATACAAATAGTGATGGAAAATTTTCAAAGCGAACACCAAAGCCAATAGCTCCAAGTTATGAGTCAAATAATTCTTCTAATGCACTTTTAACTGTCTGGAAGCATAAGTCATCACCTTTCCATGCTGCATCAAGACATAACCAATCCCCACTCGGGTGCATCAGAATAGACCACAAACCCATCAATGCCTTCAAACAAAGTCAAGATCGGCACCGAAGTCAACTTTTCCTTCAGCTTCTCAAAACTACCCTCACACGCATCAAGCAACAAGAACTTTACCTTCTTCTTAGTTAACTTAGTCAACAAGGTAGCTATAGAAGAGAAAATTTCCACAAACCTCATGTAGTAACCAGCTAAACCCAAGAAGCTTCAAATATCAGTTGGAGTCATGGGTCTAGGCACTTCTTAACCACTGTAACTTTCTGTGCATCCACCATGATACCTTCACTAGAAATGGCATAACCTAGAAAAGTGGCAGCATTCAACCAAAATTCACATTTCAAAAATTTGGCACACAACCATAGATCTTTTAGGGTCTGCAAAACAATACGGAGGTGATTAGCATAATCCACCTTACTCTTAGAGTACACCAGAATATCATCTATTAACATAATGACAAACGAGTCCAGAAACTGATGAAACACGCTATTCATCAAGTCCTTAAATGTCGTCGAGTCATTAGTCAACCCAAAATATATGACTAGAAACTCAAAATGCCTATACCGGGTATCGAAGACAGTTTTGGGAATATCCACCTCCTTAATAGTTAGCTAATTATACCCAGACCAAAGATCAATCTTGGAGAATAACTTAGCACCCTGAAGATGATCAAAAAAATCATCTATTCTTGGAAGAGGGTACTTATTCTTTACCGTTACCTTTTGCAACTGCCGGTAATCAATACATATTCGAAGGGAACCATACTTCTAACACACAACTAAAACTGGTGCACCCTAGGGAGACATACTAGGAGAGATGAAAATCTTGTCTAAAAGATTCTTTAGTTGCTCCTTAAGCTCCTTCAACTCAGCTAGAACCATTCTTTATGGGGGAATAAAAAAAGAATGAGTGTCCAAAACAAGATATATCCTAAAATCAATCTCCATATCAGGAGAAACACCAGGAAGGTCATTAGGGAAGTCCTCAGGAAATTCATTCACCACCGAGATGTAAAGTAAAGAAGGACCCTCCGAGTTAGAATCTTTAACCCAGACTAGACGATAGAGATACCCATTGGAAATTAATCTCCAAACTCTAAGATATGACATGAACCTTCCCTTAGGATCTAGGGGTCCACCCTCTCACTCAATAACTGGCTCATTAGGAAATTTAAAGATGACCTTACGGGTCCAAAACTCTAAAGAATCATAGAATGAGTGTAACCAATCCATCCTAATATAACATAGAAATCAACCGTGTCTAATTCAAACAGATCCACCAAAGTTTCCCGACCACCCACAGATACCACACAACTCATCTAGACTATCCTGGAAACCACAGAGTCACCCACAAACTGTGGCATTAAGAAATACACTCAAGACAAAAAAACAAAATATACAGCCACAAACGGGGTCACATATGAAAGAGTAGGCCCCAGATCAAGTAAACAGTACACATTATGGGAAAAGAGTTTCAACATACAAGTAATGACATCAGGTGATGCCTCAGACTCCTAACAGGTATAAGAGCATAAAGTTGGTTCCAACTAGCGCTGGGGACAGATAGTGCACCCTTTGGTGCTGGAACTGATAAAGAGGCAATAGAAACCTTGTTTGCCCCCAGAGGTAACCTTACCAATAGGACAACTTTTAAGCATATGCCCTAACTAACCATAGTTGAAGCCCTTGTTGTTTTCTTCATCACAGTACCCCCGATGCAACTAACCACAAAATTTGCAAGGAGGATGGTATGAAGCAGATTGGGCCCTACAAGCCTGAGATTGGGCACCTTGTTCCCTATAATTATCGATACCATGAATATGCCTTTCACCAGACGGATTACGGTAGGGAGCACTAGCAGTCAATTAAGACCCAAAATTGCCCTATTTCTTCTTGGACCACTTTTTACCATCCCCGCCACTCTACTGTTAGCCACCACCCTCCGCAAAAAATCTAAACTTCTTACTCTGTCTTTCCCCTATCTTTGTCTACTTCTTCTTCTCTTTCTCAACCTGCTTATATACACAACCAACCTAGAAATTTCTATGTCCTTATTCAACATAGCATCCTTACTCTCAAAAATCAAGTCTCGAGACAACCCAGAAGCAAAATTCCTCATTCTAGTCCTCATGCTAGAAACCAACTTCGAAGCATACCAAGACAGCTGGTGGAACTTCAAGGCATACTCTTTGACTGGTATCTTGTTTGGCTTCAAGTTAACAAACTCTTCATCCTTTTCCTCTCTCATCTCCAGAGGAAAGAAAAGGTTTAGAAAAATACTAGAGAAATCATCCCATAGGGCTGACTCAGCATCACCACCCCTAGACTACTACCATTCCTCAAACTATTGGTATGTTACATTTTTCAATTGGTAGGCAGCAAACTCCACACCCTCCATGTTAGTAGAATGCATGATGTGAAAAATCTTTTTGATCTTATCAATAAAACCTTGAAGATCCTCCTCAACTTGAACACCAGTGAACACAGGAGGGATCAACCTCATAAAATGTCCAACCCTTGTTGCCTCAGAAGATGGATTAACAGAAGCATTATGCTTGACTTGAGAATCTACCAACTGTGTCAACATATGAATAGACTAACGAGACTCAATATTAATCACATCAGTCTGAGGAGCTCGAGAAGGACTGGAGGGGACCAGTGGAACTCCAAGAGGATAATCAAGAATTGGACCCCTAGACCAAGTTTGGACCACATAAGTAGGACCGATCCCAGCAGCATTATCCTCGGGTGGGACATAGGAGTTTCTTGAACTTCAGACTGATTGGGAGGAATAATCTGAAAAGTTAATAAATGGGTATTAGAGAAGATTTCAAGACCTTAGACTTTATAACTCAAAAACAGAACACAAGAAAGAAAAATATTTCTAAATTCCTCATAGCCTCTCCCTTAGGAGTAAGGTGCGCTACACACCCTTTAAAAAGACTCTACTCGGTACGGCTTTGTGGACTCCTAATTGACAATGAACCTAGGTCTATGATGCCTATTTAACACAACCCGAACCAGGGCCTAGTGATGTCGAGTGTCTAAAGTCCAACAAGGATCAAAGACTACCACTATACCCTACCGTTAACCACCCTACACCCTATGTCGGATAAATTTTAAGTATATAATAAGATAGAATAATAATAATCTAAAAACAAAAAAGTAAGCTTAAAACCAAAGTCTAAAACCACAACCAATCAACCATCCATTTCCAATACTAATGCCAATACGAATACCAATGTTAATAGTAATACTGACACTACTCATGCCCTTAGTAGTCCGATAAAGCCTCTAACTAGAATAAAAAAAATTGATCGAGACATACCCCCGATGAAAGCCAAAACCAAAACCAGAGAAACACCAATAATGAAAAGAAGTCCATAGCATGAAATAGAGTCTTTCAGAGTATGGAATCTTACCACTTCAATCTGACTCAAAGATGTACCCGAATCCAAGTCACTAAGCAGGAGGAATGGTAGTATGGCCAGTTCCTACATCTCATGGGGATACAATACGCGAAGACAGTTAAGAAAGCGAATGCTAGCATGTAACTCAGAGATAAAGGTAAAATAAAGCTATCATTTAAAACCAAATCAAATAACGATATGCAATCAATCACATATATACATACATATTATGTGGGGATAGGGAACAAGGTTTAGCATAAACTTAAATACTCAACCTAGGTTGGGTAGATTGACCGTCCAAAAATCACCCATGGGTTATATGGGTTCAGCTCCTCCTGCTGAAAGGGCCCCAGTGCATGTTAGTCGTACAACCGTAGAAAAGAATCTAAGATGACTAGTATATCTCTAAAAATAAAAAGTGTGAATTTAAAGTGTCGTTCCCCCCAGGACCCCCACCTTTCACAGCTTTGCTACTCAACCCCTTTAAGCCCATATTAAATTAATTACACATTCCCAACCATTTACTAAGGATCTTTTAATTAGGCAATAACCATTGGTATAGTCATACCAAAATTATAGCTTCCAAGTCCATTACCTTATGCCATATAAACCATTAAACCAAATAAGACTCCATCTTTTCCAATTAACCAAAACTATTTATAATCAAACCATGGACACCAAGGCTTTTCCAAAACCATATGAAACAAACCAAAACCAATTCATATTTCTTTAACCATTTAATCAATGCAAAGATTTTAAGAATAGTCAAACTATCTGACAAAATCATTCTCATTGATAATTTCACAAACAGGTTGAGGAAATGCCATTACAAAAGCCAAAATCATCAAATTTGGGGCTCAATCATGACCCCTTAATTAAGTCACCATTCCCATGTACCCACATGTGGAATCTATAATTAAATCATGAGGAACATTAATCAACCAGGAACATCCAAAACCCCCAACCTTTATTTCAAAACCATAACCATACCATAAAAACCATACATTAAAATATATGACTTTAGTAAAATAACAATGAGGGAAGAGTAACATGCCTGAATAATAGAGATTTACAAAGAAAAATTGATCCTTAAGGCCTTAGATGACCACTTTGGAGAAACCCTAGCCAATTTTGCTTGAGAGGATTTAGAAAGAGTAAAGAGGATGTGTAATCTTCTAAAGTGTGCAATAAATGACCAAACGGTGTTATAAGTATATGGTGTCTTAAGGGTTTTAAGAGGGAAATATCCAAAGTTCCCCTAGCTTAAAACTATAAAAAGACTACACGTGGTTACGAGTCATCCCCCGTGACTTATGACTATGACATACGACTTGTACCCTTGAGTCATCACCAAGATATTGAGTTGGTCACCCATACACAGTTCATCATATGACTCCATGATCCTATATAATAGTAGACCATACAACTCGTATGGTCGATGATAACGCTCAACTTATACCTCAAATTAGTGTAAGGCGGTCGTCGTCAATATATTTACCCAACTTTGAAGTCGGGGTTGAATCCATAGGAAACAAAGTGAGTGGAGATTAAGCTAATTTGAAGCTATAGATCCAAGTTCAATTCAAACAAATGGTACGAAAATATAAAAGTAAGATGGGGATTTTTATGAGTCAAACAAAAGCTAACATCTTAACTTTCTTCAGAACTCAAAAATAAGATTTCAATTGTTCAAATCAATGATAGAGAGAAACTAGGGCCGTGATCACTATGACTATTAATCTCCATTGAATAATAACTATTCAAGATTCTTGTGGTAGGTGGGAACAAAAAATATTCCTTCCTATGATACTATTTGAATTATCTCTCGACCTCTCCAGATAATTTATTATCTAATTCTCTCGAACTTAGATAACTTATCTATTTCCAACTGAATGTTATCTCAGGTAGATTAATCCAGTTACGGCATTAATCATTAAACAGAAGGTTGGTAGCTTCTGAGTCCCTGTTGATAATTCGCTTCCTCTAGCTTATTTCTCTGTTCAAGCAAATAAACCTAAGGCGTAACCTATTGTTTGCAACCAATAGATTTAAGTTAAAGTAACAGAATTTCAAGATATTCCCACAATCACTCAAACACTAAACCAACTATTAAATCAATGAAATAATAATCATAGATCCCACAGCCCTAGTTGTGGGTTTTAGTTGCTCATAAGATACCAAGAGATAACCACGATTGAATTCATAATTTAAAGTAATTAAACTTACAAAAGATGAAATTCAAAGTTGATTCTTCTCCAGGTACAATAAGAATTTCCCATAACTAAATCAAAGGATTAAAAATTGAAATTAAAATTAAGAGACCAAAAACTACAGAGAAAAAGTGACCAAGTACGTGAAGTTCAAGGTCAGCCCCCCACAAAAGAGAATTAAAAACCCTTTTTTATAAGTTCCTTGATGTGATAAAACCTAAAATCTATGCCTTAAATAGAAAGAGCTATATATGGAAGAAAATCTCAAGTTTCAGATTTCTTTCTCGGAATAGACAACAGCAATCATGATGGCATGTCAGATGTCTGACGGCGTGTGTAATATATCGTCAAAGTTTCCAGTGAATTGCTATCTTCTGATTCTTCTGACGGCAAATCTGACGACCTGTCAAATATATGACGGCATGTGAGAAATGTCGTCACATCCTCATTGGAAATCATCATGTTTTGCTTCGAGTTGACGGCGATTTTAACGCCTTGTCAAAGTTGTGATGGCGCTTCAGAAATGTCGTCACACTTCACTTCAATTCTTCAGCTTCTGTCTAAGCTTGACGGCAATTATGACAGCCTTTCACATGTCTGACGGCGCTTCAAAGATGTCGTTAGCTACACTTCATCTTATTTGCACAAGATTTCAACTGATTTTGTTCTTCTTTCCTTCAGTTTCCTCCTCGATCACTTACATCTGCATTAAAATAATAAAAACAATTAAAAATAACAAAAGTTACTTAAGACTTCACAATTATTTAGAGTTAAAAGCCTCAAATGTATTAGCATCTGCTCACACATCAACACCCTCAACTTAAAACAATCGCTTATCCTCAAGCAACCAAAACACAACACTACGATGCTTAACCAAGAAGTACATACGATACCTATGGCAGTTGATTTTCAATTTTAGCTCAAAACACATGGCACTCTCCAAGTTCAATTACTTATAAACCCAACTATGTTTATAAATGAAGATCCACAATGTGACAGAAAGGAATCAAGATTTGGCATCAAGTTAGAAACAACAACCATGCATATATACAAGTTACACTACCCAAATAAGTAGGAAGCTAGTTATAGAACCTGTGTGCCCTTACAACAAAGAGGTCCCTCCTAACTCATGTATGAAATCAAGCATGTCAATGCAGGGACGGTCAAGAGACACTCACTCTCAGAAAGAAATTCCAATCAATGTATGTCAAATACCATATGCTTTCCCTTATTTTCATTACCAAGGCTTTCAGATAGTTGAGTTAGGATCACTATAGGTCTTTTTCTTTGGCTTGTAATGTAGGCTTAGGGCTGGAATGGTGTTCACGGATATTTAAAGTGACTAAGCCTCCTTGATACTACAATACTCTTTTGGGGTCCCACCTCTTAGCCTTTTTCCATTTTTCATTCATTCTTTATCACACATATTCCAGATGAGTGCGGTCTTTTTTTTTAACACTTCGTTCTTTCTTTTCACAATCTTTTTCTTTTCTTATTCTTTTTCTACCGTGTCCATCTTTTTAAATTCTTTTTATTTTTATTCAATCCTTCTTCATACTCATTGTTCATCACGCACTCCTATGATAGCCACTCTCAACTTAGGTTATTTGACTAAGTCAAGGTGCACAGTATCCAAGAAGGACCAGGGACAAAATAGGTTCATTGTGACATAAATGGGAAGGTGATAGGTGTTGTAAAAGAAATAAATATTTAGGCTCAAAGTAGGGATCAAGGGAGATATCATGCACACAGGGTAGGTAATTTAGGCTAAAAGTGGACTAATATCAACAACGGCCTATGATCCTTTCCTAACCCATATCTTCAACCAAGGCAAGACTAACCGGGCAAGTTCTAGATTCAACATACAAAGAAAACTGAGCTAGACCTCACACACACATGGCACAAAGGTACATCACAAGCTACTACCTATCTGGTTCATGAAATTATTAGCAATGATTATCATGTCCCTAGAACTAATGCCATAAAAAGATTTATAGTAGTCACATATAGATGCACATCACATAGTTATCAGATAGACAGTTGGAGAGGTATTTGTCATTCCAAGAGAAATTAACAAAAATATATCAACTGCCCTCGATACTTATTTTTCCCTTAATTAACCACAACACATCACAAAACAAAACATAATACGCCTAAACATGCTGGATCTACTAGGAACAAGACTCCGGGGAAAAGAGGCACGACAACAAAAACCCACGGAGGACATCAACACCCACAAGTAGTCCCATCCTCAACTTAAAATCATGCAATGTCTCCAATGAGTCAAACCAAAACAAAAGAGTTAGAAACATACCGGTGGCACCATGGATGCGAAGATATGATGTCAATCACATAAGACGAATACAAATAACAAAATACCTTGGGTTGTCTCCCAAGCAGCGCCTGGTTTAACGTCGCGGTGCGACTCAGTTATCTTGACTACTCAGACTTCGTCAAGATACCTTGTTGATAATTATTTATGTCTGCACTTGAAGGATTTTAAACGTCGGCCCAACTTTTGATCAATACATCTTCGGGGTGTGTTGGGCAAATGTGAGGGAATAATAAGGAATGTTCTATCACGCCACTTCGAAGACTTGAATCTCTTGCCCAATTTTGCATCGAACTTTCGTGTGGGCTCATTAGGCAACGATGAGGATCTTAAAAATCCACTTAATGGATATCGATTTTTAAGCTTCTTGTCCTTCAAGACTGGGGTTGTAGTATACTCTTTTGGAAAGATAAACTCCAAAATGTAAGAATTTTCCTCCTCATTTTCAAAATTCATCATTTGCTTGGGTGATTTGACTTTCATCAAATCCACCAAGCATAATGTTGAAAAGTGGTTTGAATGAGGACTAACTCTCAATTTTGGAGTAGCATGCCTATTAGTATTTTTACCCCGAAATATACTAGAGTCTTCACGAGGTTTATGTTTGATTTCTTCTTTTGACTCTACTACCATTTCCTCATCCTTGGCATCTTCATTCATGAATAGTTTGGTTGGTTGGGAAATCACCAAGGGTTGCTCGACATCAAGCTCATCATCAATATTGGATTCTTGCTCTTAATCCTCACACTCTTCCATTATTTTAAATAATTCCACAGACAAGATATCATCTAAACATAATATAGAAAAGTTTTTTGGATGATTGACCTCGATATCCATCTCTTCTATCATTTCTCTTCCCTCGTTAAATGACCTAATGTCTCGACGTATGTCACATATGGTATCATTCGTTGTGTCTATACGATCCAACATTAGTTGAAGCATAACTTCAATGTCAGTCTTTCCAGTTCTTCGTTCTTCTTTTTCTTGACCATAAGACCTGTCATACTCATAAGAAGAACTAGAACTTGGGTTAGCGCAATAGAGGGAGGAGGCATTTGGGCAATCACTCTAATGTCCACCTTGACCACCATATAAAAAACAATTATACTCCTGGTAGGATGGATATGGTACACACATCTCTCTACGGGGAGCAATCTACAATCTTGCCAAAAGTAGGGTCCATCATAATATGGACATGGATCATCCAGATAAGATTTCCAACCATCAAACTCACATTCATTCCATGATGCCATAGTAAGAAATAAACAAAAATAAAGAAAATCTACCTAACACAAGAAACAAAGTAAATCACAAACAAATATTTTTAAGTTTGAATTTAAGCAAGTAAGCTAAAATTCCAAACTAAATTAATATGCCAAATTATTCCCCGGCAATGGCTCCATTTTTTATAACGCTCAACTTACACCTCAAATTAGTGTAAAACGGTCGTCGTCAATATATTTACCCAACTTTGGAGTCGGGGTCGAATCCACAGGGAACAATGTGAGTGGCGATTAAGCTAATTTGTAACTATAGCTCCAAGTTCAATTCAAACAAATGGTACGAAAATATAAAAGTAAGATGGGGATTTTTATGAGTCAAACAAAATTTAACAACTTAACTTTCTTCAGAAATCAAAAATAAGATTTCAATTGTTTAAATCAATTATAGAGAGAAACTAGGGTAATGATCACTACGACTATTAATCTCCATTGAATAATAACTATTCAAGATTCTCGTGGTAGGTGGGAACAACAGAATATCCCTGCCTATGATACTATCTGAATTATCTCTCGACATCTCCAGATAATTTATTATCTAATTCTCTCGAACTTAGATAACTTATCTATTTCCAACTGGATGTTATCTCAGGTAGATTAATTCAGTTACGGCATCAATCATTAAACAGAAGGTTGGTAGCTTCCGAGTCCCTATTGATAATTCGCTTCCTCTAGCTTATTTCTCTGTTCAAGCAAATAAACCTAAGGCGTAACCTTCTGTTTACAACCAATAGATTTAAGTTAAAGTAATGGAATTTCAAGATGTTCCCACAATCACTCAAACCCTAAACCAACTATTAAATCAATGAAATAATAATCATAGATCCCACAACCCTAGTTGTGGGTTTTATTTGCTCATAAGATAGCAAGAGATAACCACGATTGAATTCATAATTTAAAGTAATTAAACTTACAAAAGATGAAATTCAAAGTTGATTCTTCTCCAAGTACAATAAGAATTTCCCACAACTAAATCAAAGGATTAAAATTAGGAGACCAAAAACTACAGAGAAAAGGTGACCAAGTACGTGAAGTTCAAGGTCATCCCCCCACAAAAGAGAATTAAAAACCCCTTTTTATAAGTTCCTCGATGTGATAAAACCTAAAAACTATGCCTTAAATAGAAAGAGCTATATATGGAAGCAAATCTCAAGTTTCAAATTTTTTTCTCAGAATAGACGAGGTCAATATTGATGGCGTGTCAGACGTCTGACGGCGTGTGCAATATGTCGTCAAAGTTTCCAGTGAATTGCTATCTTCTAATTCTTCTGACGACAAATCTGATAGCGTGTCAAATATGTGACGGCATGTGAGAAATGTTGTCACATCCTCATTGGAAATCATCATGTTCTGCTTCGAGTTGACGATGATTTTGATGCCTTGTCAAAGTTATGACGGCGCTTAAAAAATGTCATCACACTTCACTTCAATTCTTCAGCTTCTGTCTAAGCTTGACGACAATTATGACAGTCTTTCACATGTTTGATGATGCTTCAAAGATGTCGTCGGCTACACTTCATCTTATTTGCACCAGATTTCAACTGATTTTGTTCTTCTTTCCTTTAGTTACCTCCTCGATCACTTACATCTGCATTAAAACAATAAAAACAATCAAAAATAACAAAAATTGCTTAAGACTTCACAATTATTTAGCGTTAAAAGCCTCAAATGTGTTAGCATCTGCTTACACATCAGTCTAGTCGTATCTAAGATAGAACCCACGAGGTTAGACATTGGACAACAAATGACTCAACCCTACCACTTGTAACCTATCCTCACGGTTCTTAGTAAGCCACTCGTACTCAAATCCAAGTCAAGCACTAAGTTTCTAATTTTGTTAAGGATTATCCTAATGACCCATCACCAACCCTAATGACTCATAATACCAAGTTGTTACTAAGACCAAAAACCTAACCACCATTCACTAGTCACCTAACGAATAGGGTCACATGACCCGTACCCACACTATACGACGTATATGTTTAAGTCATCAGCAGGAAAGTGAGCTCAAAGCTCAGGAAATTTCCATGGGATAAAACCCAGAGAGTTTTAATATGGGTCCCACTTACTAAAATCGTGTTTTTGAAACTAACCCAACATAATATCAAGCTCAAGAAATCATTATCCTAAAAAATGGGTAAAAACCAAGCTAAATTGGGGAAAAAATCAAGACCTAAAGGTTTTGTTATTTTAAGCAAGAAATCAAGAAATTTCACCAAGAAAAGGGTGAATTCTTACCTTAAATAAGAAGATAATTGCAAAAATAGATGTTATCTAGATTCCCAATCACCAGCAAGCTTCAACTTTAAATTATACACTATTTAGAGTTCTTACCTCTTAAGTAAGTGATGAAGAATGGCCAAAATCATGGAAAAGAGGGTTCTTTTATACCTAGTCAAGGTCCTCGACAGTCGCTATCGTAACCTGAGGCCTCGAGATCTAACCATATTTTGGCTTCCATACAAGTCGCGGTCGCGACATCACTTTGTGATCACATATTCTCCTCTACACAGTGAGTTGTGATTGTAGTCAAAAGAGTTGTTATCACGGTGCACCAGATTTTGAGTCCAAAAAAAAGCTCGACCAGGTGCTCGATATTTGTTTAGAATCTTGTATACGCAAACAACCTATGTAACCATACCAAATTTGATGTTTTGGACTTAATGAAATAATCATATTTTCCATCCGAGGTTATTTCGATTAAATGTGGGTGCCACAACTATTTTTTATTTTCTTAATTTTCTAACCAATAGGTTGAAATGAGCTCTAGCGCCTCGAGACCTAAACAAAATAATTACCTAGCCTCAAATCGATATTTTGGAGCTGGTGGTACATTCAGAACTTATATATGAGATCCTTTTACTAAATTTTTTGTCCGATGGCCATTTGAAACCAGTGAAGACTTCAAAATAAGGAATTGACTCTAAAAAACAAACGAACTAACCGGTGACTGAACTGTCAGTCCCAGCAAGTGATAAATAACTTGGGAAATCTATAGAAAATCTCTATGGGAAAAAATATTTAGAAATGTGGAAAATGACCTGAAGGGTCATTACAATATCCACTACAAAAGAAACTTTCGTGAAACACCCTGGGTTTGGGGCCCTTAATTTTTTTTTGGATTTCTAGGTTTTGGATAACATACGACTGATGGTTACCAGTCGTGTACTGGGGTATGAGTGGTATGCCTTGGTTGTATGCTGACCAGTGTTATTTGGTGGGGATTAGATTGGTTTCTGAAATGGGTACGACTTGGGTGGGTATGAGTCATATGGATGAAGACGGTTTATTTTGTTTTGGATTTTCCTTTACTAAATCTTAGACTTAGTATCCTAACATGGATCTGAGTACGAGTGACTCACCCGAAGCCATAAGCTAGGGTACGAGTCATACCATGGACTCGTATGGTGGATAGTGTTCAAACCTCTTGTGATTCTATTCTTCTAGGGGTACGGGTACTAGTCGTATACTTGGGTACGACATGGTTTGGGTAAGTCGTATATTGGACAGTGTTGGGTCCAAGGGGGAGGCCTAGGATACAAGTGGTGGGTACCACTCATATTAGAGGGTACGACTGGTATGGTTAGTTGTACCCCCTATGGGTGTCAAACGGGCCGGGCCGGGCCAACCCGGAACCGACCCTTCCATTTTAACCGGGTTAAGGTCCGGGTTGGACGCTAGTCGGGCCGGGCCGGGCTGGGCCAAACAGTAAAAAAATTACCCACCCTAACCCGGCCCACTTAACCCAACCCGGTCAAACCCACCAAAACCCGATCAAACCCGGTTAAAAACCGGTCAAACCCATTTAAAAAATAAATAAATAATCCAATATACATTATATACACTCCAATATACACTATATACACTCCAATATACAATATATATTTTTAAAAAAATATATAAACAATTACACATATATACGTACCATTCAATATATAATTATATATGACTATACGTACTACTTTAAATAAAACATATGCTATAATAGTATAACATATATATATATATACACTACAATATATATATATATATATATATATATATATATATATATATATTTATATACTAATTTATAAAACATATACACATATATACGTTAAATATATACTACTTTAGAAGATATATACACCTATATATGCACCATTCAATATATATGTACTACTTTAAATAAAATATATACTACAATATACATATATATATATATATACAACAATATGTATATATATATAGTTACATACTAATTTATAAAACATATACACTTGTATACTTTAAAGATATACGTCTATAGAAGATATATAGACATAGATACGCACCATTCAATATATATGTACTACTTTAAATAAAGTATATACTACAATATATATATATATATACTTACATACTAATTTATAAAACATATACACTTGTATACGTTAAATGTATACTACTTTAGAAGATATATACACATATATACGCACCATTCAATATATATGTACTGCTTTAAATAAAATATATACTACAATATACATATATATATACAACAATATATATATATATAGTTACATACTAATTTATAGAACATATACACGTGTATACGTTAAAGATATATGTCTACAGAAGATATATACACATATATACGCACCATTCAATAATTTGTACTACTTTAAATAAAGTATATACTACAATATATATATATACTACTATATATATATATATATATATATATATATATATATATATACTTATATACTAATTTATAAAACATTTACACTTGTATACGTTAAAGATATAAGTCTATAGAAGATATAAACACATATATACGCACCATTCAACATATATGTACTACTTTAAATAAAGTATATACAACAATATATATATGTGCGTGTGTGTGTGTGTGTGTGTGTGTGATAGTTAATTAATAATATATTAAAAGTAAAATTTTAATCTAAACTAGAAATTCATTTTAAATCAATATATAGGTACTACTTTAAATAAAATATATACTACAATATATATGTATATACTATGTATGTATGTATATATATATATATATAGTTATATACTAATTTATAAAACATATACACTTGTATACGTTAAATATATACGTTTATAGAAGATATATACACATATATACGCACCATTCAATATGTATGTACTACTTTAAATAAAATATATACTACAATATACATATATATGTATTACAATGTATAGATGGTTATATTATATTAATTTATAAAATATATACACTTGTATACGTATAATATATACATCTATATAAGATATATACGCATATATACGCACCAATCAATGTATATGTACTACTTAAAATAAAATATAAACTACAATATACATGGATTACAATACATAGATAGTTATATTATACTAATTTATTCAACATATACACTTGTATACGTTAAATATATACATCTATATAAGATATATACACATATATACACACCATTCAATATATATGTCATACATTAAATAAAATATATACTACAATATACATATATATATACTACAATATGTATATATATATATAGTTATATACTTATTTGTAAAACATATACACTTGGATACATTAAATATATACATCTGTAGAAGATATATATACCTATATACACACCATTCAAAATATATGTACTACTTCAAATAAAATATATAATACAATATACATATATATATACATACTACAATATGTATATATATATAGTTATATACTAATTTGTAAAACATATACACTTGTATACGTTAAATATATACGTCTAGAGAAGATATATACACATATATACACACCATTCAATATATATGTACTACTTTAAATAAAATATATACTACAATATACATATATATATACTACAATATGTATATATATATAGTTATATACTAATTTGTAAAACATATACACTTGTATACATTAAATATATATATCTGTAGAAGATATATACACATATATACACACCATTCAATATATATGTACTATTTTAAATAAAATATATACTACAATATACATATATATATACTACAATATGTATATATATAGTTATATACTAATTTGTAAAACATATACACTTGTATACATTAAATATTTACATCTGTAGAAGATTTATACACATATATACACTTCTATAGAAGATATCCAATTTATAAAACATATACACATGTATATGTTAAATATACACTTCTATAGAAGATATATACACGTGTATACGCACCATTCAATGTATATATACTACTACTTATAAAATATACTACATTATATATACATTACAATATATATAGATATACTTATATACTAATTTATAAAATATATGCACATGTATACGTTAAATATACACTTCTATAGAAGATATATACACAAATATACAAAACATATGTTACTTAATATAATAAATTAATAATATTTGGTAGTAAATTAATAATATATTAGAAGTAATTTTTTAATTTAAAGTAGAAAACTAGAAATTCAATTTAAAATTTTAAATCATTAAATGAAAAAATATAAAAAGCAAGGACTAAGGAGTGAATGAATTTGGGGAATTTTATTGATTGCAAAATGATCCAAAATTTATAATTTACATGAATGAAAAATCTATAAATTATGCATCATTTTTTCCAACTCATTCATGTTAATATTAATGGGAACTTGCATAGGATAGTCGAAGTCAACGTGGGCAAAACCATGCATTGGACTTGATTCTGCTGAGTTCTCCCGTGAAGTCATAATTTCTTCAAGTTTCAGCTCGTCGCTCGGCTCCGGTTCTATTCCTTGGTTTCTTTTTTCCGCTCTAATCCAATATCTGAGGCAAACTAGAACATTCATTGCATTGCTTCCCAATGAGTGTCGGTTGTCTCCAAGTTGTTGTCGTCCCTGACTAAAGGCGTTCTCTGATGCAACGGTTGACATTGGAACATTCAAGATATCTCTAGCTAATATTGAAAGCACAGGATATTGTGTTTCATTACTCCTCCACCAATCCAACGTGTTGATCCGTCGTCTGCGATCCTCTGGTGTCGTCCGAAGATAATATTTCAGCTCTTCCCGATAAGTTAATGTGTAAGTTCTCTCATCAACACTGTTCCAACAATTTAAATCATAAAATGAATCAGAAAAACTACTATGTTCCGACCTTTTAGAAGATGATGGCTCCTCAGGAGGATGAGGAGCGACAGTTGGAGTGATATTTGTAGGTACGGCTAAATCAAATAAATCAGCATAGTGATTATATAATTTTTCTATGTAATCCTTTGCATCAGCCGTAGCCGTCCACAAATCAGGTTGTACTTGTTCAGAATCATGGTTAGTATTTATTTCTAAGTTAGTATAAATAAGAGTACTAAAGTGACACATATTATTATATTTCATGCACGGATTTAACATAGCACCAACCAAGTAAATAGGGGGAATCGGGAAAAAATATTTTTTAAATTTCGTAAACATGGCGCCAACAACTTCTTTATAACCTTCTTTATTTTTATATTCTTTGAGCAAACCAAAAATATCGGCTATATATGCCAAAATATTACAAACAGTAGGATAATAAGCACCGGAAAATTCAACCGTAGCTACATAATTTTTTTTAAAAAACTTAACAAGATCATTAATTACAACCCAATCAGAATTATGTAGCATGCAATCAGCAGAATCAACAAATGAACCGCAATGTTGGTTAAAAGCTAGTGTAATAGGAATTCTATATTTATAACAAGTTTTAAAAATTCATACGTAGAATTCCATCTAGTATCAATTTCCTCAGGCATCAAAATCGGTGTAAGTCCATTTTCTTAACATTTAACTTTAAATTCTCTAATTCTCGATCTACGATTATTTCCTTGAATAAAACCAACAGCAAGGCGAATTTTTTCAATATAAAACTCAAAAAACTCAAGCCTATCTTTTACAATTAAATTATATATATGACATGCACACTTAATATGAAAAATTTTAGGCAAAGGAAGATATAGCGTAGATTTTAATTTTTTTATAGCAGTGTTGTTCTTAGAAACATTATCAAAAGCAATACATAAAATTTTATTTTCGATACCATAATATCCGGCAATTTTAACAATAGAATCAACAATAAATTATCCAGTATGTTTACGATCTTCATCATATAAAAAAGCAAGAATACGTTTTTGCATCACGAAATTACTATCCATCCAATGACAAGTAACGGTTAAATAATTATTTTTATTTACAGCACGACCAAGATCAGAAGTTAGGGATAATCTACATTAAATATTTTTTAACATTGTTGATAAATAAAAATAATATTGTGAATGAAGTCTAAAAATATCAGACCGATAAGTAGTTCTTGGAATACCGTTAAACATAGGATTATAAATTGCTTGTATATAACGAATAAAGGTATCAGAAGAAGGAAAATTAAAAGGCAAACAACCCACAACTACCATTTTAGCTATTTCTTCCCGGTCCCTCAATTTATTATACTTCTTCTCTATGTGACCGGTTGCTGGGTCCATTCTAGTTTGCGTTGGCCCACCAACATCCCCACCACCTTTTGCAATATTTAACTCTCTTTTGTGATCTTCAGCTACATGTCTCATTAACGTACCCGTACCCCCTTGCTTGCCTCCACTTCTATGCTTATATATTTGTTGACAAATATTGCATTGCACCTCAATATCTGATATACGTTCAAAAATTTGCCATGAAATACTAGTTCTTTTACGAGGTCTTGGGGCACTGGGAGGATGGGGAGGGAGATTAACCAATTCAGATCTAACGTTAGCATCTCCTACTGCGGGTGTCTCAGCAATATTTTCATTATCTTCGTCTAAATTAACCGCATCTACTTCATTTTCTTCTTCTATACCGTAATTTTCCTGAGCTTCTACATAATCCATATCGTGAGCACCTACATCTATTTCTTCCTCAAAAGGTGTACCAAGCGGTACCGGAGGCGAAGGCACACGGGTATATCTACTACTTGAACTACCTCTACCGCTAGTAATTCGCTTTTTACTACCACTACCGCTTCCGGGATAAAAAATTTTAACACCTTTAGTAGCAAGGTTTCTTAATTTATCCATAATATAAATTAAATTAAACTAAAAATATTTAAAATACACAAATATAATAAAATTAAATATTAAACAATTAATACAATAAATAAAAATTAAACGTAAGAGATGGAACGACAATACCAAATTTTGGAAGTATCCGAAGATTGCGACTTTAGAAACTTCCGCTCGTACTTTGTAAATGAAAAATTAAAAAATTAAAGTGAACACTTTAAGAAATTAAATATATTGAATATTTGAGAATTGAGAATTGAGATTTGAGAGAGAATGAGATTTGAGAGAGTGAAAAATAATTTGAAGTTGTAGGGTATTTATAGATTTTTTTTTTGGGATTAAAAAATATTTTTTAAAGTTGATTTTTTTAATATATGGGCCCAAACTAGCCGTTTGGACCCAAAAACGGCTATATAGCCGTTGGGCCAACGACTAGTTTGGCCCCAAAACCTTTTTTTTAAAAAAAAAAAAAATGGTATCCGGGCCGGTTAACCGGCGGGCCTGGACCAGGCTTGGTCCGGGCCGGGTTAGCCGGTCCCATTTTAAAAAAATAACCGGCCCGAGACCTGGAACCCTAAAGCCCTAGGGCTTACCGGGCCGAGTCAAACCGGGCTGGGTTAGTTACTAGGGCCGGGTTGGGCCGAGTCGGGCCGGGTCGGACCGGCCCACTTGACATCCATAGTACCCCTCACGAGAATTTTACACAGTTTAAGTAAGGGCAATCTGGACATTTTCCCACTTAACCTAATATGGCCCCATGACTTTTAACACTCTTGGAAGGTTATTTGTCCTATTATTCTATTCATTAACACTTAGAAAACACTCTCTAATCCTCTCTAAAGTTCTTGGGCAAAGGAAGCTAGGGTTTCATCATAAGGATTAATTTGGGGCTTGTGTTGGTGATTTTCCTCCATCATCTACTCAATTTAAGGCATGTACTTCTTCCCTCATTATTAGTTCCAACTAAAGGCAAATTTTGTAAATTATTTTCATGGCATAATTGTTATATGGTTTTGGATTTTCAAATAAATATTGGGGGTTTTGGTTATAATGGCTTGGTTATGATTTTCTCATGTTTTAATTATATATTTACATGTTTTAATGGTGGTTTGAATACTTAGTTGCATAGGAATGGTTAATTGATATTTGATTTTGGTTTGGAAACACTATGCCCTCAATATATTTGATACAATGCCTATGAGAATGCTTTTACTATATTGTTAGATATTTTAATGAAACTATTGCATGGTATGGTTTGGTAATGAAACTCTAAATGGTTTAAATGGTTAAATGGATGGTTTGGTGGTCATGATTATGGTTAACTTAATTGAACTCCTTGTGGGGTACAATGAAATCCCCCAAGTAAATATTCTAATGAACAACTTGCGAGGTACATGGACTCCCCCAAGCAAACATAATAATGGAATACTTGTGGGGTACATGGGACTCCTCCAATTTAACTTGGTAAATAGGTACACGGGAATCCCTTAACCTCTTAAGGTTTGGCTAAGGACAATACTTGCAAGTTATAGTCGGTATGACGATACCACTATTAATAGCCTTGGTTAATAATAAATTAAAAAATAGATTAGTTGGTTGGAAATGGTTTTAATTGGACAATAATGGCGGGGTGTGATAGCTAACCGCGAAGGTGGGAGTTCAATGAACGAACACTGAAAACTCATGTTTGCTGACATAAGTGGTTGGTTATGGATACCATATATGATACTATGAGGTACACGAGAATCCTCTAAGTATATTGTACATATATATCATGGAAGGTAAGGGTACTTGGGAATTCCATACTTTTATAGTATCTCCAGTTAGTGTGGCTACACGCATCGAGGCTCGTTCAGCGGGTTACATTGGACCCATCGACTTGATTTCACTTTCCAAGAATTTCACCAAGTTCAACTCCATTCACATGTATGATATCGTGGTTAAGAACCCTAACGTTTTTCATGTTAGGGATCGTGTAAAATCCAAAAATTTATCATGTAAAATCCAAAAAGTTAAGTTTAAAATCCAAGTTTTAAAATTGTTTTTGATATAAGTTAGTAAGTAATAAAAAAAAATAGGTTAAGAAGTTCACACAAATAAGTTTGATGAAAAATCGCATTTCCTCAAGTCTCAAATTCCAAAAATAGTGAAAATGGAGTTGGATTCACGAAAATGGGATTTTTATATTCTTTTGTGAATAGTGTGACTCACGGATGCGGTCAATCTCTCACATTCGCGAAGGTTACAGATCCGGACCCACCGCGATTGCAATTTCTCGATCACGAATATGAGGATCAAAGAAACCAGACCCGACCCTGATTACTCTTCGCGAATGCGGCCACCGTCTTACATTTGTGATTCCCAAGAGAATCCTTCTCTACAAACTCAAAAGGGGTCCCGCAAATGTGAAGAAGGAATATGTCTGCACCAGAAGACAACAATTCAGCTAAGGAAAATAATTAAAAATGCTTCGAACAAACCCTCGAGGTTTGTTTAGAAAAGTATAGAAATAAATTAATTATACTACTTGGCTAATTATATCAATATTCCAGACTCAATGAAACCATCAGATTACCAAAAGAAGTTTTTTTAAATAAGTTACCCCGGGAACCCCTTTAGGCTAAAATAACTAGTTTCTCGTCTAAATGCTTAAAATTCAAAATAAAGACTCCAAAGTCAAATCAACAATGCCACTAACTCAAAAATGATATTTCGAATCTAATAAAACTAATAAAGTCTCCATCTGATGGTCAAATCACAGAATGTTGACCAAAGTCAAATACAGTACTTTAAAGGCTACTCAAAACCTCAAACTCACATAAATCATTTCCAAAGGCTTTGGGGACCGACGAACTATCCTTACGAGTACTCTTAAATGATAAAAAGCAACTACAAAGATGGGGAAATGGTCAAAACATTTAAAAAAGAGCTAAAAATCATAACGAGGGTTATTACAGTTTATTCCAAGGCACCTACCCATTGATGCGTCTGGCAAAGCAGAATCATACGACAGTATCAATAGCTTCACCAAGATCTAACAAATCCAAGAAGAATTGATGAAATATCAAGTGTAGTTGGACAAATTTGAAGAAGAAGACAAGAGGAAAATGCATCAGGTTACCTTAAATGGGGCAATTTATCTATTTAATTCATACATTTATCAAAATAAATTTGAGGTTGATAACAACTTTCGTTTGGGTTTTTATTTTTTTGCATTATTTGACCGTCCTCGTTTGTAATATCATCATAGAGTGTATCAAAAACTATTTGATGTTCATAGAATATTTCGTTCTCTCTACCTCTTATTTTCTTTATGTTTGTACTTCTTTCTGTTGAGAATTTTTTATTTTAATAAAATACAATTGAATAAAAAAAAAATTCTCAATTATGAGTAGTCATAAACTCAAAAGCTTTGCTTTTCTTGAGATCTCTCTACCTGACTAGTACTAGTAATATTTTTACGTGTACAACACGTGATAAAGTGGCACTGTTCATTTGACCTTCTCAAATGTTTAATTTACATATATTAGGATTAACAATTAAATCCATATATAATGCGCCATCTTGTGAGCTTAAAGCTTAAGGAAGCTCCCCCCTGCTCTTTTTTTTTTTTTTTTTTTTTAATAAAAAGAAAACGTTCCTCCAAGAGAATAAAGTAGATAAAACTCATTAATATTTGAAAATAAACTCCCCCATTCCTAAATATTTCCTATCCTAACTAAAATATAAATATTTTATTATACTTGTCATTTAAAAAAAATCACGATACTTAGTACTCCCTCCGTTTAAAAAAGAATGATCTACTTTGACTTGACACAAAATTTAAAAAAATAAAGAAGACTTTTGAATCTTGCGGCCTTAAATTAAAGTTGTGTCAAATGTACCAAAATATCCTTTAATCTTGTGGTCCTAAACATGTCATTTGGAAAGTTGAAATTAAAGTATTGCCAAAAAGGCAAAGGGGTCATTCTTTTTTAAACGGACTAAAAAGGAAAGTAGGTCATTCTTTTTTAAACGGAGCAAGTATATTTTTTCATCTTTACTCTCAGGGTCGTTTGGTAGAGTGTATAAGAATAATGCAAAATATGGTGTATTAGTAATGCTTGTGTTAGTTATGCTTGCATTAGTTATACTTATATTTTTCTTATGCAGTGTTTGGTTCGGTATATTAAAAAAAACATGAATCACATAATTTCTAAAAAGAAGTTTCTTGTTTTTACATAATACCGTCAATATATATGTTGGAAAGAATGCGGAAAATTTTTTGAGGGGTAATAGGGTCTTTAAGCATGTTAATGCATGCATTAGATCCATTGCATTACCAATGCCATGAATTTTGAGGTATTAGTAATACACACCTCAATACACAATAGAGTATATAACTAATGTTTGTATTAGTTATACATAGGGTAAAAAAGTATATCAAACAAGATACTACTAATATACATTAAACTAATGCATGCACTAACATTTCAATACACTCTACCAAATGACCCCTTAATGATAAATATGGAGAGATATTAATATAATAATAAACAAAAAAAAGTATTACGGAGAGATGTATGATAAATAATTTTAGTTAATGTTTTATCTTAAGAAACCTGCAAACAAAAAAAATGACAAGTACTTAGAAACAAAGAGAGCTTATACGCAATGATAGTATAATGACTATATTATCGATATAAATTAACCTATTGTAGTAAATCGATCCTAATTTGTTCTGAGATACCAATAATTAATTAAGAGCACATTTATGTTTATGTAATTACTGTATAATTGTATATAGTTAAACTTAAATATACTCTCTCTATCACAATTTAAGCGATGATGTATTTCGATAGTCTAAAACAAGTGATAATTATTAGTGATGTTATAAAGTCATCTCAGTAAAGATAATTTAATATTTAAATATATCAATCAGACTAAAAGTTTAGGGAAAGAGTGAATTAAAATCCCATGGAAAAAAGTTAGAGACCAAAAAGAAAAAAAAACACGTAAGGTAGCGGCCTGGTTCAATAAAGTTGAATTGAGTATCATAGGATCTCAAGTTTAATTCTCATCAGAGAAAAATATTAGGTGATTTGTTCTCATTTGTTCTAGCCTTGATCGATAAAGTTATCTAGTGCCTATTATTCATGGAAGGGGACATATATCCTGTAAAATTAGTCGAGATGCACACAAGCTGAATCCGACACCATAGTTATAAAAAAAAAGAAGCTATTCTTAAGCCGTGATTTTCCGTCTCCAAGCAGAACCATACGTGTGCTAAAAAAGAACACCCCATGCGTGTCTTCGAATTTAACAAAAGGAAGGCCCACAATATCTAGATTCTACACTAAAGCTAAACAAACCTATCATCACCTATCTTTTCAAACCACTTCAAAGAGTATTTTTCAGTTGTTTTATCTACCTCTTCACTTGTATAAATACCCTCCAAATCTTTCCCCCTTTCCACCAACTCAAACTCATTTCTCTCTGCTTCACTAACCTAGCTAGCTCTAGCTGATATTTGAAAAGGAACACACACACACATACAAGTGAAGTTGAAATGTCTGGAGTTTGGGTATTTAAGAATGGGGTTTTCCGTTTGGTAGAAAATGGATCAGGAGATCAAGCTCAAAGAAGAAGGAAGGTTTTGATACACTTACCAAGTGGGCAAGTGGTGTCATCCTATTGTTCTCTTGAAGGAATTCTCAATGGTTTAGGATGGGAAAGGTATTATGGAGGTGACACTGAACTTTTCCAATTCCACAAGCATTCTTCCATCGACTTGATTTCACTTCCAAAGGATTTCGCCAAGTTCAACTCCATTCACATGTATGATATCGTGGTTAAAAACCCTAACATTTTCCATGTCAGGGATGTTTAACTAACCATCTCATGTCATCTTAAATTTGTATAGGAAATCTAACTAGGGTTAGGTTTTAATTTGGTTTTGTTCCTCTTTCCTTCTTGGGGTTGGTTATTACTTCGTGTCTGCTTTAGCCATCGTTGGTGAGTGCATTGTTAAAAATGATAACCTCTATATGTAGTTTGAGCTCATTTGGTTATTTTATGTCTTTAGGGTTCAATAAATAGTTCTCAAATGGTTGTGGAATAAAAGTTATATGTTTTGTTTCTATATGTTTTCTCCCTTCAATTTAGCAGGTAATGATTTTTAATTGATTTGCGCCAGATTATATACATAATTCCCATTTCTCAAAAGGATATATATGTATATATATTTCGCCAGCAGTGACTATGGAGAGGAAAGGATCCTTTTTGGCTGTTGGAATTGAATCAGAATATGGAACTAAATATGGGTGGTGCAGTGGGTCTTTTGCCAAATAAACTACAAAACAAAATTCAATCGCTATGAGAAGAATTCATTATTATAATAGTACGAAATTATTTCACGTCCTTACTCTTTTTTTTGTAAGTAATTTTGTTTTTGTTTTTCTCAACCTTTGCTTCTAAAATTTCGTAAAAAATTTCAAATGTCCAGCAAGAGAGGAAATGTATATTTATGTCTCGCTAGAGCGCACAATGTACACAGCATATCAATTTTATTAACTTATAATCTTTCTTTTATGTAAATTATACATAATACTCGCAATTTGTTTGACATATTTTGACTTGGCATAAAAATAATTTTTTTAAAAAATATTTTTTAATTTTATGGTCTTAAATTAAAGATATGTCAAATGTATCAAAATATCTTTAATTTATGATTTTAAACATGTCACATGGAACGTTGAATTCAAAGAGTTGCTAAGAAGGGAAATGATCACTCATTTGGAAACAGATTAATAAGGAAAGTTTAAACAAATTGCAACTTGAGGACTAATGTGTGGCCGTGCATGTTTGACGGGAAGGAAAAGTAAGCTTCTTTTAAAATCTCATTTAGTTTGTGATGTATGAACAGGTTTTAGTATTGTATTTTTATCTGGACAACTAATTATCAGACAAAGCTAAAGGCCCGGCCTATCAAAATCTTGAGCTCTTTCCATGTGATCTTTGGATGCAACAGACTATAAAAGAAGATACTTATTCACATACGAAGTTTAATTTATATTTCTAATTCAACAATTTAATTGAGTCAAATATTAACAATGATATATAGTATTGATAAAGGTTTATTCCAAGATAATTACATACATTTCATTTATTAAATCTGTGTAAATCATCCTGTCGGGGCAACTCTGTTCTAACAATAAATTCAGTAAATTAAAGGTAAAGATTTTAGAGTTAGTTTTCACTGAATTGTCAACCACCTAGCAACATATGAGTAAATTAGGAAGGGATAAATGGCAAATAGGACAGGTCAGATATAACTCGTAAGCCATAAGGACTAAGTAAACATCGGACAGCTTTATTAAACATGGTCAGAAGAACCGTAACCCCATCTAGCTCCAGAATCACATAACAAAACACCAGTCTGCAATCGTCCCGATAAGGTCCAAATCTAATGCATTACAAACGTATGATCATTACGCTTCAACCGAGTTATTCTATTCCACCTCTTAGAAAGAAAAGAATTTCAATAAAAATACTTAATAGCAGGACGATACATTATACAATTCTTCTACACCAAGCGCACGCAACGAAACCGTAAACAGTCAAGTGAAACCCAATCTATAAAATAAATTAATCTATGGACAATGTTGTTGTGGTAAAGGTCGTAATGCCTAAGGAATTATTACCACTAGGCATAGAGGGTCATAAGCGTCTATTCCTTAAAATCGATTTTCGACAAAATGAAAATGACATGTATGGTAGAATCGTAACCATAGAATACAATCATAATCGAAATATATACATTCATCTCATAGACTTCCTCCGTTTAAAAAAGAATGACCTACTTTGACTTGGCACAAAGTTTAAGAAAATAAAGAAACTTTTGAATCTTGTGGCCTTAAGTTAAAGTTGTGTCAAATATACCAAAATGCCCTTTAATCTTGTGGTCCTAAACATGTCATGTGAAAAATTGAAATTAAAGTATTGTCAAAAAGCGAAAGGGGACATTCTTTTTTAAACGGACTAAAAATGAAAGTAGGTCATTATTTTTTAAACGGAGGGAATACTGTGGAAACAGTGAGAAGAGTAATCTGTTCTTAAGCTATAATATTCATTAAGCAAGTTAATTAATAACCCAACTATTTGATTAGCTCAATTCGCATGTCTTTATAACATGTATGTAAATTCTACAATACCACTATACGGATAATCAGAAATCTACTTACAACTTGCTATTTATACTTTTACATTAAAAATTATACTACTTTTCCCGTTTAAATTTGTTTGACCTACTTTTCTTTTTAATCAATTTAAAAAACAATGCTTCTTTTCTTTTTTAGCAACTCTTTAATTTCAATTTTCACATTACATGTTTATGATTACAAAATTAAACGGTATTTTTTAATATATTTAATATATTTAAAATTTAAAATCACAAAATTAAAAATTCTTCCTTATTTTGTTTAACACCATGTCAAATTAAAATAAGTCAATAAATTTATTTTTTTTAAAAGAACTATTTAGTAAATTTTATAGAGTCTTCATTTATTTCTTAAATTTCATGTTCAATCAAAAGGTGACACATGGAATAAAACAAATGAAGTATAATTAACTGATAAAAAAATAAAAATAAAAGATAGGTCACCTACTTCAGAATTAAAGAAAATTTACGCTAAAATTCTCCTTCTACCTTAAATGAAATAATTTACTAATAAATAAATATTTAAAAATTATTTTGAATAATAAATTTTAAAACTTTTACCTTTTCCTTAAATATCTTATTAAATAAAAAAATACCATATAAATAGTACAGCAGGATAGAAGTTACAGAGAGAGGTCCCCTACATAGTGGAGCCAAGAAAACAAGAGACCGGGGAGGGGAGTTCACGTGAAGTGAATCATGGTCCTTTATGATAGGGCAAGTGTACATGTCCATGTGTCATCAGGAGTTGACCTTTGTTGGACTTTGAGAGTGTTTGCACGTGGGGCATACTTGCATTTTCTCATTACTCACATTGTTTGTAAGGCATGTGAGATGTGACCACTTTCAAATATGTTTTACACTTTACAGACTAGAAAACCTGCTTCCTCTTGGTATATACTACTACTTTCTTGAGAAAATGGAAGAAAATGTGTAATTTAAGTCTTGAATGAAGGATTGATGACATTGATCAATTTAAAAGGTCAAATATAATTAAAAAATTTAATTAAGTTAATTATGAACTTGATTAATATTTTTAAACTTTCTAATCTTTTCAAAAATACAAATCAACCTACACCCCTCTCCTCTTCAAATCAACTGTCTCTCCTTTCTCTCGACAGTTTCTCCCAACCAACAGTTATACAAATTTCTCTTTTTAATCCCCAGCGACTTCAACCTCCGGCGACAAATAGTTGGGCTTTGAGTTCCTTTTCGACTTTCAACCGTCAATCGACGTGACAGCCTTGCTCTCCGGCCCCGAGTTCTTCATCGTCCCTTTAATTTCTTCTTTCACAGGTAAAAAATTATGACCTTTTTAGTTTTGAAGAAAAAGAGGAACTTGAGTCAACTTCTCTCTAGTATTAGTTAACAATTTCAATATTTGTTACTTTAATTTGAAATGCAGTCTAAATAAAACCCTAATTTCTGGTACTTTTTCTCTTCTTTTTTCGGAGTGAAATATGATTTTTTAAAGTTTGATTTTTATTGTTTGTGTTTGTACAAACAAAATGATGTTGGTGTTTTTGGGGTTGCACCCGTTTCTGGGTTGATTTGTTCTTGTTCTTGGTAAAAATAGTGATATTACTGTTGTTCTATTGAAGAAAATCATGCTCTATCTTTTTCTGCAACAGATTAACCTTTTGATGCAATAGATTGACCTTTTGATGCAACAGATTAACCATCTAATGCAATAGATTAACCATCTGATACAACAAATTTACTATCTGAGGCAACAGATTAACCATTTGATGTAATAGATTTACCATATAATGCAATAGAGGAACCATCGAATTAAAAAACTGATGCAACAAATTAAATATCTGATGCAACAGATTTACCGTCGGATTAAAAATCTGATGCAACAGATTAAACATATGATGCAACAGATTAACCATCTGATGCAACAGATTTACCATCGGATGCAACAGAGGAACCATCGGATTAAAAATCTAATGCAACAGATTTACCATCTGATGCAATGGAGGAACCATCGAATTAAAAATATGATGCAACAGATGAACCTTCTGTTGGATAACATCCTATCAACTATTCCAACAGGACATATCCGAGACTTGATTCTTCAAACTGATCATTCATCTGTCGCGATAGATGACCCTTCTGTATGAAGAAATCTAAATAATATTGATTGTTAGTAACAGTTCTAACAGATCACTCATATGTTACAACAGATGTGTGATCTGTTGCACAGACCAGTCATCTATTTCAATAAATGAGTGATCTATTTTTATTGTTGCAACAGATTAATCATCCATTTCAACAGGTTAGTTATATATTGCAACAGATCACTCATATGATGCAACAGATGTGTGATCTGTTGCACAGACCAACCATCTGTTTAAGAAGATGAGTGATCTATTTTTATTGTTGCAACAGATTACTTATCCATTGCAACAGGTTAGTTATATGTTGCAATAGATAACCTACCTGGTACAATAGATGTGTGATCTATTAGAACTGTTATTTTATTGTGTACATGTTAGATATACAGTTATTCTTTTTTAAAGATGTATTAATTAATTATAATCTATTTTATGTTCCTGTTATTTTTAGATTATATGGCTCCCAAAAGAATAGAAACTGAATCAAGTCCAAGTAAAGGAATAAGTGAAGTAGCTAGGCTACATTCACCAATCTATGAACTTGTTTTATAAGCGTTATCTCAATCAGAAACAGATGATAATGAACATGGGGCGGAGGAATATTTCAAAAGAGCTGATCCAAATGCTAATAGACCTTCCACCGAAGAGTTGGTTAAAACCTTCAGCATTGATTGTTATCCTGTGAGAATGTAGTGCGATGGTTCCACAAATTTAACGAGTGATTTCGTGGTTAAGTCAGCCATGGAAAAATCTTTCGACGCCTTCAGAAAAATATTTTGAGAATAAAATTTGGATGCTTTTTTCAGGGACAGCTGCTTTGGGTAATATCTTGATTTGCTGGAGAACAACAATGCTCTTTTCCAAATGAAAATTGTATATGATCTTCTCAAGAGTAGGTGTATGTATGAAAACAAAGATAAGATGGATGAGTTCTGGATAAATAACTGTGGCATGCCTATTTGTTTTGGTTGGAAGGAGTTTGCCATAGTTACTGGACTAAAATATTATCCTCCTTCTCTTTCTCAAGTTATACCTATTCTAACTCCAAAAAAAAATACCCCACATACCCCAAAAATTCAAATAAAAGTGAAGTGATCATGAAGACTTGGTGTCCCTTGTTGGTCTAAGCTTCAAAAATAAAAATGTGATAGAAGTATTGAAAGGTAAAAGACTTTCAAAGAATCACAAGAAATTATTTTGCTTGGTTTGGTTTGTATATAATATTCTTTGGGCGAGAGACGTTAACAAAAACATAGCACTTGATTTAATAAAGCTCTCTGAGGATCTTGAGGCATTTAAGAGCTATCCTTGGGGCTATGAAAGCTTCAAAATGACTGTCAAATATTTGTTGACTCCGTTAGCGCCAAAGACAGTCAAATTATATGGCTTTCCATGGTAAATATTTCTTTTATTATGATATAATTCATTTTTTTTTATTAAATAACGCTTTTAATTTATTGGCGTTATTTTATAGGCTTGGGGGTTTGAAACCATTCCTTATTTGAGACAACAAGTGACCTACCTGAAAGAAGTTTTCTGTCCAAGAATTCTGAGATGGTTCTAATTCAAAATTGATAAAAATGTAAAATTTCTTGATCTCTTCAATCCCTTCCCCCGAAGGATGCAGTAAGTCTAATTCTAATGAAGTTTTTATTTTAATTAATGAATTTTTTGAATGATCTAATCATTATTCTAATATATATATACTGATTTATGTTAGATTGTGCATCCGTTGCTTGTTCTGACCAATCGAGAGTTGAAGATGTCATTTTTTCTTACTTTACGATCTGTACAAACTTTATCGAACTCTAAGGTCATCAACAAGATAAAAATGGAATTGTTTGGAGAAACAACCATCACACGAAAAATAATTCTGGAGAGTGGGCATGTTATTATTGATGGAGTTAATGGTGATGGAGTTGTTAGTGGTGGTAGTGGTGCTTCTGTTGGGACTAATGATGCTCCTCTTACAGTGTTTGAAACAAATCATTATGAGTATGAACATACTGGTTATACAGATTTTGGCCCTCCTAGCGAATGTTCTGTATGCAAATGTCAAGACTGCAAGACAAAACCTAATGTAGTAATTAATGTTATTAATGCATTAATTACTTCTGTAAAGGAATTGACATATAAGAGAGGTGTCATTCCATCAAAGAGGATTTCATATCCATCCATTCCATTAGAGAGTAAGGCTAAGAAGAGAAGGAAAGTAATTTCCAAAGCTAATCAAGCATCCAAAAAAGTAAAATTGCAACTCAGTTTTCTTTGTATTGTACTATTGAGCAATGCACAAGGTCCACAAGAGAGCATCATAAGCTGAAGAAAGTGAATATATAACATCTATTCAAACTAACAAATATACACATATCTGTTTCAACAGATTACATATCTGCTAAAAATTATCAAACAAATATATACATCTGTTGCAATAGTTGACTAACCTATTGTATTAGATGCAGTCTCTATCGCAACATATGTCTCGCCGGTTTTAGCAAATCAAACAGCTCTACGTACCATTTTTATTTGTACTAACAAATGACTTATCTATTGCAACAACTGCGTCATCTATTGGGATAAATTAAATCAAGACTTCCTACTATTTCAGTTTTTCCAAATAGATGAGTCATATGTTGCAAAAGATAATTCATCCATTGGAAATTATAATATAGGTCTTCGTCATATTTTAATTTGTCCCAACAAATGATCCATATGTTACAACAGAAAGATAATCTGTTTGCTAAAATAGATGAGTTATGCTTTTTCAGTTTCTTGTATCTCTATTATTAGCATTAACAATTCTGGCTTTTCAGGTGGATGTCACAGTAGAAGCTACTTCTAAACAACATTGACACTATGATACTCTTTTTATGGAAATACGAGAAGCAAAAGTGCATAAATCATACGAAAGTGACATTAAAGATCCATGACGACCAAAACCGAATTTCATAGCACCAAATGAATAACAACTTTTCCATATTGAGTAGATCCTTATAGGTTGAGTCTGTCAAAGTAATAACCTCACCCCTCCTTAGGAATTATTGGCATTAAAACTTAAATTATTAATTTATTTGTTGAGATCTGTACCCATAATAATTTTTTAATATTTTATTTATTTGTTGATTTATTTCATGTAATTTCTGAAGGCTTCGATTTATTTTATGTTGTCTATGAATTTTATTTTATCCTTAGATTTGAACTTATTAACTGAAATGGAGTACTAGATTCAAATATTGCAAAAGATAAGGTATTTGTTGCAACAGACGACATATCTATTGGAATATATCAAACAGATTTAGACATATGTTGCAACATGTAGGTCATCTATTGAAAATTATTAAACAGGTCTTCCCACTATTGCAAAAGATATAGCTAGATAGAAACATAGACATAATGCAATAGATGATCAGCCTATTGCAATAGATAAACTATCTATCAGAACAGATAGAATATTTGTTACAATAGATAGACAATCTGTTGCACTATAAAAAAATTCAACTTTCATTAGATATAAAAAATTGCCACTACATATAAAGTGAAGTGACTTGAAATAGAAAAAACGGAACCCATTGATAGGCACCTAAAGTTGCAGCGATCTTTCACTTTGGCACCTCAAGTAGACAATGTTCATTTTAAACACCTAAAATAGGCATCAAATGTGTCAGTTTGGCACTTTTTGCCCTGTTGGCAGCTCGTGTGTAATTCACGCATCCAAGACACGTTGAACCCCTATTTTTGCTGACTTGGCATCTAATTTGGCCCCCAACGATTATTTTTCTCCTATTTTCTTATATATTCATCTTCTTCCTAAAACTTAACCCTAAATTCCCAGATCTTCTTCATCATCATGTTTTTTCTATCCAAATTCTTCAAATTATTTGTATATAATTTTTCTTCATCTTTTTTTCATTTTTCCAACTAAGCTTGACAATGTCGAGCTCATCTTCCACTGTTTTTTGTGATAAAGATTTTCAATATTGTAAGTGTGGTCATAAAGTTCCATTGAAGACTTCTTGGACTCAACAAAATCCAGATCGTAGGTTTTTTACTTGTAAGATTTCAAAGGTAATATTTTTGTATTTTATTAGTTGATTAATTATTGACTTGTAATTATTTTGTAATTATGGTCTTGTTTTAATAGAAATTGGGTGGATGCGATTACTTTGATTGGTATGAAGAATGACACCCTACATAAGAAAATCGTGTAATCTGGGGTTTGTTGAAGAAAGTCAAGGCTTTTAAAGAGAAACAAAATCGAGCAAGAAGATACTACATTGTTGGCGTTATAGGTTGAGTCTGTCAAAGTAATAACCTCACCCCTCCTTAGGAATTGTTGGCATTAAAACTTAAATTATTAATTTATTTGTTGAGATCTGTACCCATAATAATTTTTTTACATTTTATTTATTTGTTGATTTATTTCATGTAATTTCTGAAGGCTTCGATTTATTTTATGTTGTCTATGAATTTTATTTTATCCTTAGATTTGAACTTATTAACTGAAATGGAGTACTAGATTCAAATATTGCAACAGATAAGGTATTTGTTGCAACAGACGACATATCTATTGGAATATATCAAACAAATTTAGACATATGTTGCAACATGTAGGTCATCTATTGAAAATTATCAAACAAATCTTCCCACTGTTACAAAAGATATACCTAGATAGAAACATAGACATAATGCAATAGATGATCAACCTATTGCAATAGATAAACTATCTATCATAACAGATAGAATATTTGTTACAATAGATAGACAATCTGTTGCACTATAAAAAAATTCAACTTTCATTAGATATAAAAAATTGCCACTACATATAAAGTGAAGTGACTTGAAATAGATAAAACGGAACCCATTGATAGGCACCTAAAGTTGCAGCGATCTTTTACTTTGGCATCTCAAGTAGACAATGTTCATTTTAAACACCTAAAATAGGCATCAAATGTGTCAGTTTGGCACTTTTTGCCCTGTTGGTAGCTCGTGTGTAATTCACGCATCCAAGGCACGTTGAACCCCCATTTTTGCTGACTTGGCATCTAATTTGGCCCCCAACGATTATTTTTCTCCCATTTTCTTATATATTCATCTTCTTCCTAAAACTTAACCCTAAATTCTCAGATCTTCTTTATCATCATTTTTTTTCTATCCAAATTCTTCAAATTATTTGTATTTAATTTTTCTTCATCTTTTTTTCATTTTTTGTGATAAAGATTTTCAATATTGTAAGTGTGGTCATAAAGTTCTATTGAAGACTTCTTGGACTCAACAAAATCCAGATCGTAGGTTTTTTACTTGTAAGATTTCAAAGGTAATATTTTTGTATTTTATTAGTTGATTAATTATTGACTTGTAATTATTTTATAATTATGGTCTTGTTTTAATAGAAATTGGGTGGATGTGATTACTTTGATTGGTATGAAAAATGATACCCTACATAAGAAAATCGTGTAATCTGGGGTTTGTTGAAGAAAGTCAAGGCTTTTAAAGAGAAACAAAACCGAGCAAGAAGATACTACATTGTTAGCGTTATTGCTACTGGTTTGGTGTTGTTGGGCATATGGATATTCAAGCCTAATTGCTGAATTTTTATGGTGGTGTATTTGCTACTTGTTTGGTGTTGTTGAGTACATGGATATTCAAGAATAATTGCTGAACTTTTCATGGTATAATTGCTACTGGTGTAATTCCACTATTGCAACAGATAACTTAGATAGAAACATCAGCATAATGTAACAGATGACCAATCTATTATAACAGATAAACTATCTATTAGAACAGATAGAAGTTACAATAAATAGACAATCTGTTGTATAATAAAAATTCAATTTTCATCAGACAAAAAAAATTTCCACTACATGTAAAGTGAATGAATTGAAATAAAAAATTGTTATGGTGTTTGTGTTTCTATATCTTATTCTTTATACACAGGCTCCAAGCTTTCAGTTAGTACCCTATAAGCCCAGAGCTCTTTCATATTTCCCACAATGTTGTCGCATAGAAATGTTGTTGGCTCAGCCTTTTCTATGTCGTTCAGCAAACATTCAATCATTTTTGTGCCGGTCAACAAACATTCAATGTGTACAAGTGCGTACGACCCGCACGCGGCAGCGGTTTTAGAAGGTCTATGCCCTTGTTTCGACCTTTAAAATCCTATGTTTACTTCATCAACACTTCCACTGGAAAATGATCAATCAGGTTTATTCTGCCTCAAAAGGTTGGTGAACAACTCCAACAGTAACTGAGTGTGGGTAAGAAAAATGGCCTCGTCGAAGGCAAGTAAGTTATAGTCATAACTCTTGATCTTTCCCTCCTCGAGTAGTATCTCAATAGCTAGCAAATGTATGACGTCCACGTTCATGACTACAAGAATTATCTTTGCCTTGGTCCAGCTCTTTTTGTGTGGCTATGGCCTCTCCCCTCTAACATATTTAATCATTTCTTCATCCCATTGGAACCCAGAAACTAACGAATAAAATCCCAGGCCATCGGGAGTTAACGCTAGCTTAATGAGCTCATCATACCTATTCTTGAAATTATTGTAGAAGTTCAGGTCCATTATCCTATCAGCAACATCATAAGATTTTGGGTACGCTAATTGCCTACCCTTCATGAGGCAGGGAATTTCTTCAATATACTGTGATATAAGAAGATAATTTTTAAATAAGTTAGTAATTGTAAAGAAAGGAAATATAGTAGAGAGATGCAACGGATGGTCCATCGATTGCACAGGATTTTTTTAATTTGTTCACAAATTACCCATCTAACACAACTTATGCAACAAATGGGTAATATATTATAATAGAACTACGAACAGTTGCACCAAAATACCCAGTTGTTGCAACAGATGACATATCTATTGCATAACTTCTTCTTCATGGAGTAGATTAAAAGGCTAGGTTAGGAAAAGTAAAATTACCTTGTCCACATACCAGTAACGCATATCTGTCATATTCTTGAAGTCTTAGGCGATAAAGGTATGCATGGGGTAATCTTATGCGCGTTGCTTGGCATTCAGGGACCATAGTATATCCCTCTTCTCTTTGGTGCCAAGTTCCACGTATATGTCCATCTTCTTCAATGTCCTCTAAAATTCAACAACTTTTTGAGATGGAGGAGTTGTAATTTTTTTTGTTTCCAACAGGAAAGTATTTGGGTAATTGCTTTTTTCTTACTCCTAACTGCCACTGTAGAGGTGTAAGGCTTCCTTTCTTCTTGGATGGTATGAAACCCCTCTGGGATTTCAATTCCTCGACAACTTTATTGATAGCCTCTACCTTTTCAAAGAGTTTATCTTGTCTATCTTTGTACTCTTTGTATTTGCAATGAGAACATAAGGGTAAAGAGGGGTGAGAGAGACCACTGTAAGAATATGAGTGATCGGTGTAAGGGCGAGAGGGACCTGTGTAAGGTGAGAGGGACCCGTGAAATAAGTGTTTTCAAATATATTTATTTTTTATTGAGCATCAACATGCTCATCACCATGACTAGCTGCAATATCAGCATTAACATGGTTGCCACCAACACCAACAACTCTACCAGCAACACCCCTAGAAGCAGCACCTGGATCTGTTGCAGCAGGTTGGTCATGAAGAGCCTCAATATTAGGTTGACCTTGCCTAACTGCTCTTCTTATGGCTATTTCTCCAGTTAATTTCTTCTTTATTAAATCTACGGTTGGGTCTACTATTGTATCAATAAGACCTAGAGTAATAAAAGAAGTCATCCCCAACTCCTGCTCAGTAGGCACGATCCATGGATGCACAACCTATAAAAAAAGGCATATATATTTAAATCATATAATAATTTATTGGGTTACATGTTAACACAGACAACTTATACAACAGATGATCTTTCTGTCACAACAGATGATTCATATGTGGCAACAGATTACATATATGTTGCATCAGATTATCCATCTATTGCATAATTTACAGTAGATGGGTAATCTGTTGAGTCGGGTTCAGAGAACCAAAGCAACAAATGGGTAATCTGTTGTGAAATATAAATCGTTTATTGTAATAGATTACCTATTTGTTGCACTAGTTGCAGTAGATGGGTAATCTGTTGCAACAGATGACCCATTTGTCATAATAGATGGCACATTTATTTTAATATATTTCTTTGAGTCAAATTACTTTACTTAAAGAAGACTTACTACATCATCTAGAGGGTTAAAGAGATCAACTTCCTTAATTCTTGTGTTGCTCTTTGCAGCCAATCACCTAAGGATCCTTGGATGAGAAACCTCATCTAGGTAATCCTTGACCTACTTTCGGAAGAGAGGAATGGCTTCATGCCCAAGTATAAAAAATGTAAATAGAAATCAAGCAAAAAAAAGTCATATTAATTATTCAATATAAATTAATGGAAGAGTAATCAAATAATGATTAAATTTACCATGAAAGCCCAAGGAAAGCCATATAATGTGATCGTGTTTGGGGATAGCATTGTCAGTAAATATTTGATAGTCAAGTTGTAGCTGTCATATCCCCAGGGATAATTGTTGAATTTCTAATAATCCTCAGCAAACTTCAAAAAATCATCTTCTATGACTTTGTTGATGTCTCTTGCCAATATAACGGAATGGGAAAACTAAACTATGCACAATTGCTCCGTGTACTTCTTTGGTATGGTTTTATCCTTAAGATGTTTTAACAACTTATTGGCTCTGTACCCACACCCAGCAATGTACAATAACCCATCTATTTTTTCTTTATATTTGTTGGTTTTGGTGGGTGGTGGTTTGACTATCCTGCTTGCCTTGAAGCTTTTACGAGGTGTTTCCTTGATAAGTGGTTCTTCTGGAAGATCGCATCTCAAGCCTGTCACTATGGCGAACTCTTTCAAGCCAAAACAAACTGGTATACCACAGTAGTTGATCTAGATTTCATCCATCTTTTTACCCTCCTCTTTCGAATCATTCCCCATGTACTTGATCCTGCACTTCAGAAGAACATATACCATGCTCATTTGGAAATGGGCAGTATGCTCCTCAGGCTACTCAAGAAAGTGTCCAAAGCAGCTCTTCTTAAAAAGTTCGTTTATGTTTTCATTTTTCATAGTATTCCTAAATTCAATAAAAAGTTTTCCCAACTGATATTTAAGTACTAGATCACCAGTTAGTTCTGCAGGGTCATCTATCCGGATTGCAACTTGAAACCTAACAATACTAATAGTTTTGACAGCCTCATGTTGGGATTTCGATACTAATTCATGCCCTATTGGCGATGCATTATCATCATGTTGATCATTATCCTCTTTCTCACTTTCTTCTTCCTACTCTTATTGTTTATCTTCTTCTTCCCCACTTTAATTTTCCTCATCACCATCTATAGACCCTTGTCCACCTCCCTTAACATCGTTTTCATATCTTTCCTCAGCTTTACTTTTCCCTGGATGAGATTGTTATGGAAACTCCTCCGAATCCATCTGTACTCTAGCCTTTTTAGTTAGGTGGTTAGAAGTTGATCCACTTTTACTTTTTTTTTTCTTTTGGAAGACATGTTTTACCTATAAACAACAGAAAAATAAAAAATACATTACAGTTGATGTATGCATAAATTTTAAAAAAAGGTAAGACAAATTTCAATAAATTTTTAAGTGCCAGATTACAAAAACATATTCCAACAGACAACCTATCAGTTGGAATAGATGAATCATCTGTTACGAAAGATGAATAACCTATTGCAACTGATGAATAACCTGATGGATACGATTAAAACAGTCTTGCTACTGATGATATGTTTGCTGCAAAAAATAGGAAATCTATTTGAAGACCTATTTTAATATCTCCCAGTAATTATTCCACCTGTTGCAACAGATGGACCACCAACTCTACCACAAACACCACTAATACCGACACCACCAACCAATGCCACCACCACCACCACATACAACCAACATAAACACCACCAACAACCACCACAAATACCACCAATAGCACCACAAACACCACCAATACTGACACTACCAACAGCCACCACAAATACCATCAATACTGACACCACCAAAAATGCTACCAACACCACTACCAACATCCACCACCAATTCCACTAACACCACCACCAGCACCAATAATACCACCAACACCAACACCAAATCACCAACACCACCTTCAACACCAATGCCACCAATACCAACATCAAAATCACCAACACAACCAATGCCACCATGATGACCACCAAAATCTATCAAAACCACCACTAATACCACCACCACCACCACCAATGCCACTAATACCACCACCAAACCACCAATACCAACACCACCTCCAAAGCCACCTAAACCAACACCACCACCAACATACACCAATAACACAACAAATACCATCCATTAATACCACAAAATTCAACGGAACACTAGGACAAAAACTAGGGTTTTCTCAGGTTCTTCATACGATTTTAGCATCAAAACTCAAAATTATTAACCATTCTCAAAGATAATACAACTAAAAGACTTTTTTTCATCATTAACTAAAAATCCCTAATTTTTAGAAAAGGGAACAAATATATAACTCTTCTTGAACTCTGTATCTATGAAGATAGAGAAATAATGGATACAAGCAAGAATGAAGTCAAAATAACAACTATGTAGTCAGAAATGGGAATAAAATTAATTTGTTGTGAAGGGTTGAGTAATATGTTGAGTAGTTGTTGTCTGTATTATTAAGAGAGAGAAAAAAGAGTGAGAACTCAATATTTGAAATAATGAAATATTTTTCCCGCAAATGGATGATATGTATGGGCTGATTTGTATTTTGGAAAAGAATGACAAGTTTTAAAATTGTTAATTTGGTTCGAATAACTTTCTCATTCATAGTGTAGCTAAATAAATTTAGGTATCTCAAATAATAAGATAAAATGAATCATTTTAACTTAGATTGGTCGAATAACGACTCGGGTCAGGAGGAACGCAATACCAACATCATGCAATATAGTTATCCCTATTAACTCGTCGATAGTTTTAGCTAAATCAATCTAGGTATTTCAAATAATAAGCTAATATGAATAATTTTAACTCAGATTGGTCGATTAACGACTCGAGTCAGGAGGAGAGATACACCAACATCATGCAATATAGTTGACCCTATCAATTCATCCCTAGTTATAGCTAAATCAATTTACGTATTTCAAATAATAAGCTAATATGAATCGTTTCAACTCAGATTGGTCGATTGATGACCCAGCTCAGGAGAAATGCAATACCAACATTATGTAATATTGTTGACCCTATCAACTCATCCTTAGTTGTAGCTAAATCTGTTTAGGTATTCTAAATAATAAGCTAATATGAATCATTTCAACTCAGTTTGGACGATTGATAACTCAGGTCAGGAAGAGCACAATACCAACATCATGCAATATAGTTGACCCTATCAACTTATCCCTAGTTGTAGCTAAATCAAATTAGGAATTTCAAAAAATAAGCTAATGCAAATTATTTCAATTCAGATTAGTCGATTGATGACTCGGGTCAAGAAGAGTGCAATACCAACTTCATACAATATAGTTGACCCTATCAACTCATCCCTAGTTATAGATAAATCAATTTACGTATTTCAAATAATAAGCTAATATTAATCATTTCAACACAGATTGATCAATTGACGACTTGGGTTAGGAGGAACGCAATACCAACATCATGCAATATAGTTGACCCTATTAACTCACCCCTAGTTGTAGCTAAATCAATTTAGGTATTTCAAATAATAAGTTAATATGAAACATTTCAACTCAGTTTGGTCAATTGATGACTTGGGTCAGAAGAAGCGCAATACCAACATCATGCAATATAGTTGACCCTATCAACTCATCCCTAGTTGTAGCTAAATCAATATAGGCATTTCAAATAATAAGCTAATATGAATTGTTTCATCTTAGAATAGTCGATTGATGACTCGGGTCAGGAAGAGCGCAATACCAACTTCATACAATATAGTTGACCCTATCAACTCATCCCTAGTTGTAGCTAAATCAATTTAGGTATTTCAAATAATAAGCTTATAAGAATCATTTCAACATAGATTAATCAATTGTCAACTCGGTTCAGGAGGGGAACAATACCAACATCATGCAATATAGTTGACTCTATTAACTCAGCCCTAATTATAGCTAAATCAATTTAGGTATTTTAAATAATAAGCTAATATGAATTATTTTAACTCAGTTTGGTTGATTGACGACTCGAGTCAGGAGGAGCGCAATACTAATATCAAGCAATATAGTTGACCCTACCAACTCATCCCTAGTTGTAGCTACATCAAATTAGGTATTTTAAATAATAAGCTAATATGAATCGTTTCACCTCAGTTTGGTCTTTAGATGACTCGGGTCTGTAGGAACGCAATACTATCATTATCTAATATAGTTGACCCTATCAACTCATCCTTAGTTGTAGCTAAATTAATTTAGGTATTTCAAGTGATAAGCTATTATGAATTATTTCAGTTCAGATTGATCGACTAACGACTCGAGTCAGGAGGAGTGCAATAGAAACATCATGTAATATATTTGCCCATATTAACTTACCCCTAGTTATAGCTAAATCAATTTAGGTATTTAAAATAATAAGCTAATGTGAATCATTTCAACTTAAGTTGATCGATTGACGACTCAGGTAAGGGGGAGCGCAACACCAACATCATGTAATATAGTTGACCCTATCAACTCATCCCTAGTTGTAGCTAAATCAGCTTAGGTATTTCAAATAATAAGCTAATATGAATCATTTCAACTCAGTTTAGTCGATTGATGACTTGGGTCAGAAGAAGCGCAATAACAACATCATGCAATATAGTTGACCCTACCAACTTATCCCTAGTTGTGGTTAAATCAATTTAGGTATTTCAAATAATAAGCTAATATGAATTGTTTCAATTCAGATTAGTCGATTGATGACTCGGGTCTGGAGGTGTGCAATACCAACATCATATAATATAGTTGACCCTATCAACTCAACCCTAGTTATAGCTAAATCAATTTAGGTATTTTAAATAATAAGCTAGTATGAATTATTTTAACTCAGTTTGGTCGATTGACGACTCGGGTCAGGAGGAGTGCAATACCAATATCAAGAAATATAGTTGACCCTATCAACTCATCCTTAGTTGTAGCTACATCAATTTAGATATTCAAATAATAAGCTAATATGAATTATTTGAACTCAGTTTGGTCTATAGACGACTTGGGTCTGGAGGAACGCAATACCATCATCATGAAATATAGTTGACCATTCTACTCATTGCTAGTTATAGCTAAATCAATATAGGTATTTTAAGTAATAAGCTAATATGAATTGGTTTAGCTCAGATTGATCGATTGATGACTCAGGTCAGGAGGAGCGCAATACAAATATCATGTAATATAGTTGACCCTATCAACTCACCCCTAGTTGTATATAAATCAATTTAGGTATTTCAAATAATAAGCTAATATGAATCATCTCAACTCAGGTTGATCGATTGACAACTCAGGTAAGAAGGAGAGCAATACCAATATCATGTAATATAGTTGACGCTATCAACTCATCCCTAGTTATAGCTAAATCAATTTAGATATTTCAAAATAATAAGCTAATATGAATCTTTTCAACTCAGTTTGGTTGATTGATGACTTGGGTCAGAAGGAGCGCAATACCAACATCATGCAATATAGTTGACCCTATAAACTCATCCCTAGTTATAGTTAAATCAATTTAGTTATTTCAAATAATAATCTAATATGAATTGTTTCAACTCCTATTGATTAATTGATGACTTAAGTCAGGAGGAGCGTAATCCAACACATGCAATATAGTTGACCCTATCAACTCATCCATAGTTGTAGCTAAATTAATTTAGGTATTTCAAATAATAAGATAATATGAATTGTTTCAACTAAGTTTGGTCGATTAATGAGTCAGGTCAGGAGAAATGCAATACCAATATTATGAAATATAGTTGACCCTATCAGCTCATCCCTAATTGTAGATAAATCTATTTAGGTATTTTAAAGAATAAGCTAATATGAATCGTTCCAACTCAAATTGATTGATTGATGATTCAGTTTAGGAGGAACACAATACCAATATCAGGAAATATAGTTGACTCTATCAACTCATCCCTAGTTGTAGCTAAATCAATTTTGGTATTTCAAATAATAAGGTAATATGAATCATTTCAACTCAGTTTGGCTGATTGACGACTCGGGTCAGGAGGAGCGCAATACCACTATCATGCAATATAGTTGATCCTATCAACTCATCTCTAGTCATACCTAAATCAATTGAAGTTGTAGTTGAACATATGAACTCAATTAGAATTGTATAAAATAATTGTTAAACCTGTTGCAACAGATGACTTATCTGTTGAAATTTACCAAACAGATTAATGAATCTGTTGCAACAGATTACCTATCTATTGTAAATTATCAAATAGATGATGCCATCTGTTGGGACAGATGACTGAGCCATTGGAAATTTTCAAATAAAAATTGACATATGTTGTAACAGATGACTTATATGTTTTAAGATCTTTTTTTATTTTAAAGTAATTTCCTATCCGAGATAAAAAAGATAAAATACGAAGGCGGTAAAAACTATTACTTGGATAACTTAAAAATATCTTCCTTGAGTAGTCTTATCTTGTCTTTTCAGTTTCACCGTCTCCTTGTGCTCCTTAAAGTTATTAATGAATATTTAAAACTCGTCTCTATAATTCTCTCTCCTTCACCATAACTCATCTCTCTTCTTTCTTTCAGAATTCTCTTTCTCTCCTCTTTAGGGTAATCATAATCCATCTCTAGAATTCTCTTTCGCATGAGGATCCTTTCAGATCTCAACTAATCTATGTCTTTTCTCAACTAAAATGGGTGTTCTGATCACTTTGTTTTTCTGTCATTACAGGTATAGTTCACTATTGCTCTTTTCTTTTCGTCTTCTTCTTTATATGTTATTTAAACTAGATATTTACATCTATTGTTTTCATTGATTTACTCATTACCAGTGTCCTATTTATTGAGAAAATTATAGGTGACTTTTAAGTCTTGAATGAACGAACCGTTGTTTTTATTACAATATGCAAAAAAAATCTTCTGTTGGGAGAACTTAAAAAGCTTTATTATCAGTATCATATTTTAAATGTCTTTTGTTTGTTTGTTAGTGGTGCTATTGTTGGGGATATTGCTGTTGTTGGAACATGTGGTGTTTGTGTTATTGATGGTGTTGGAACATATGGTGTGGTTTCTTTGTTGTTGTTGATGTTTTTTTTGATGTTGTTGATGGTGTTGGTGGTATTGCAATAATTTTCTCAATTGTTGCAACTGATGAATCAGCTGTTGGAATAGACGGAGCAACTATTGGAAGAAATCAAACCAATAGCAATGCTGATTTGATTTATTCCAATAGATGACCCATTTATTACAATATGTCAACCATTTGTTGCCACAGATGCGTCGCCTGTTGTAGCAGATGACTCATCTGTTTAACAGATGGGGAATTTGTTGAAACAGATTGTTCATCTTTTGGAACAGATGGTTCATCTATAGTTCATCATTCAATTTTTTGTTACCCTTTTGTAATGTTCTTTTTGTTCTTCTCTTGTTTGACATCAAATGTTTTTCTCTTATTTGAAGATAAAAAGAAGTGAAAGTGGATCAATTTTCGCCTGACCAGCATTAAAGGATAGAGTAAAGATTAGTTCGGAGGAATAAGATACTTGCAGATGGAACCACTTCATATGTGAGAGGTATGTATTACTGATCAACCTATCATGAAAACACATATATAATACACTAATTTTGTGAATGTTGGTTCTTTACCTGTATTAAGTATTAATTATTAAAACAAGATATTGCATTTTACAATTTAGATTGCTAGGTTTGAACTGATAAAGATGAGGGACCAAGTAGGTGGTGTTGATACCCTGTTATAATTTAATGAAGATTTTTCTAATGTTTATGTGTCAAATTTGGAAAGGGGTTTAAGTATTTGGTGGAAGTGTAAATATTCAATATTGATTGGACTCATTTTAAGGGTTCAATGTTTTTTAAAAGGCCTCCAAAGCCTCGCATTGCTGCAACGAAGAATGAAAATGAATATAGGTATTGCCCTGGTCCAAATTTATATAGTTGGTTGCTCGAGGAGACTATTATATAGTAGGTGGTGATTGAGAAAATACCTATATGGGAAGGGGGAGGTAGCAAAGACCATATACCAACTCATACCTTATTAAAGAAGAAACACAGGGTAGGAAAGAATGTGTAGCGAATCTGACTGATGAAATTAACATTAAAAATGAAAAAATTGAATGAGCTGTAAATGTGAAAGTGTATCCAAAAATGAAAATCCATTAGTCCATTTTGAAAATAAAAATTCTAAAGTGGTCTGGAGTTGTACACTTTGTTAAGGGACTGCAACTAGCTAGCATGGCCTAAATGAATACCTATAAAATATAGGACCAGAACTCTACAGTTGTAGCTTTGTGAGCATGGATGGTGGAAAGATTGTCAGTCAGGAATGAAACCTAAACCAACAACTCCTGAAGTAAAAATAAGGGATCAAGCCAAGGTGGTAATTTTTGAAGTTAAACTTGCATCCCAGGCTTTCTGCTTGTGGTTCTGGTCTGGTCAAAGGCAGTGGAAATAATAAGGCATGGGATTTATTCCCAACTTAAGACCTTTTTGTTTCTACTGTCATTGATCAAATCAGAACCACAAATAGAAGGCATGGGATGCAAGTTAGACTTAAGAAATTGATGCCTTGGCTTCCCTTATTTTTACTTCTGGAGTTGTTGGTTTAAGTTTTATTCTTGACTGAAAATCTTACCAATCATCTATGATCACCAAGATGCTTCCTTAGAGTTTTGGTCCTGCATTTTGTGGGTCTTCATTCAGGTCATGCTAGCTAGTCACAATCCCTAGCAAAGTGTCCAGCTCTAGTCCTCTTTAGCATTTTTCTTTTTCAAGAACAACTGATGGATTTTAATATTTGGATACACTTTTACATTTGCAGCTCATTTAGTTTTTTCATCTTTCAAGTCAATTTCATTGGCCAAATTGGCTAGAAGTTCCTTATGTGCTTCCCTGTGTTTCCTCTTAAACAAGGTTTGAGATGATATATAGTCTTCTCCACCTCCCTTTTCTCACACAGGTATTATCCCAAGCACCTTCTACTGTATAATAGTCTCCTCGAGCAACCCATCTATATAAATTTGGACCAGGAAAATTTTTATTAGTTTTCCATTCTTGTTTGCTAAGTAGAAGGATTCGAAGGCCATCTCAAAGTCCATTGCACGACTAAAATCAGTCCAATCACTATTGAATGTCCATAATGCCATCAGATATTGATTCATTCTCATAACTTGATGCATAAACATGAGCAAAACCATCATTAAATTAAAATAGGGTATCAGCACTACCTTCTTGGAACCCTTCAACCTTATCAGTTTGCACCTATCAAACCAAACTATAAAATGAAGGATCTTGTTTGAAGGATTAGTGTCTAATCGGTAAAAACATGAAACACCCTGGGTTTTGACCCTTAGAAAATTTCTTGGAAATTTATTCTTGGGATCCAATATGACTTATGGGTACGAGCCGTATGTTGGGATATAAGTAGTATGGTCTTGTCGTATGCTGACCAGTGTTAGTGGATGGGATAGTTTTGGTTACTGGAATGGGTACAACTTAGGGGTATTAGTCATAGGGCTAGGTACGAGTCATATCAAGGACTGATATGGTGGGCAGTATTTGATCCTCCTTGTATTTTACTCTACCAGGGATATGGGTTATGGGTACGGATCATATGTTGTGGTTACGATTTAGTTGGATGATTTGTATACTGGACAATGTTTGAGCCAAGTGTTGAGGCTTGGATACGAGTGGTGGATAATGATCGTATAAAAGGGTATGACTCGTATGGGTTAGTCGTATCCCTGTGATGGGGTTTAAATAATTTAAGTGGGGGTATTCTGGATATTTCCCTACTTACCCTGAATAGGACCCACAACTTCTAATACACTTAGGAGGTTATTTACCCTATTATTCTATTTATTAACACTTAGAAACTATTTCAAAACATCTCATAATTCACTCAAGAGCTTTTGGGGCAAGAAGGCTAGGGTTTCATCTTGTGGATTGCTTTGGGGCTTATCTTGGTGATTTTCTTCCATCAATTCTTTGGTATAAGGAATGATTATATTCCATCATTGTGATTTAAACTAAAGGAATGGCTTATATGATTGATTTTATGGTTTTAGTATTTCATGATTATGGTTTCCAACTATTATTTGGGGGATTTTATATTGAATGCTTGGTTATGGTTTTCAATGGTTTTACTTATGCTTTTATATGCATCAATAGTGGATTTGGACAATTGTATTGTATGGTAATAATTTAATGGTCTTTGGAATTGGTTTTGGTTATATTATGCCCGCAAGGTGTTTGATAAAATGCTTATAAAGATATGCTCATTGCATTGACTTCTTTTAATGGAACTATTGTATGTTTTAAACTGGATAAAGGATTTATGCATGGTTTAAATGGTTTGCAAAGAATAAAGGCTAAATGGTTATGCTTGTAGAGAACATGAAAGTCTCCCAAGTGGATTTAATATGGTAATTGGAATGGCACCTAAGGTCCCCTTACCCTAAATGGTTTGACTATGGATATTACTTGAATGTAAGGGGTGGTATGACGATACCACTAATATTTTCCTTAGTTAATAAATGGTAAATGGATTGTTTGGACATAGTTTTGATTGGGCATTAATGGCGGGGTGTGTATCTAAGCCATGGAAGGTGGCGGTCTCGGGGGGATCAAAATTGGAAACTTATATTTGCCGATATGATGAGTCTTGATGACCATGTGCGTGTGTCACATTTTACATTGGGGGATGTACTAGTCATCCCATGGGATATTCCGTGGTTGTGTGGCTACACGACCGAGGCCCTTTCAGCAAGGGGAGCGAAGCCTATATGGATCGTGGGTGGTTAGGATGGCAAAGCTACATAGCCTAGGTATAAAGGTTTTAAATTCATGCTAAACCCCGTTTCTTTTCCCATAACTTATATATGTATGGTTGTATGCATTATGGATGGTTTCACTTAGTTTTATAACTGGCATTATTTTTATCCTTATCCTGAGATTCATGCTAGCGGTAATTCACTAACCTCGTCTACTGGCAGCGGTATACCCATGCTATGCAGGAATCGGCCATTCTACTTCTCCTATTTAGAATGCAAATTTGGTATCAGCATTAGGACTGAAGTGGTGAGCTTCCATCCTTTTGGAAGGCATCATTTCATATTATGGATTATGGTTTTGGCAATGGTTGGGGGAATATCCCAACTGGATTTGCTTACTCTATTGGATAGAGGTTTTATGGTACTTCTAGGGGTTGGTATGGGCGGGATCGGTAGAGGTGTCATCCTTAGCATTGGTATTGATATTGAGGTTGGCATCATCAGACATAATTTCTCACTGTTCCATCCTACTATATTTCAGAATTGATTTTCATATTATGATTTGGTATTCCCTTTGGTTTATTGTCTATGGTTTGGTTTGGTATGGTTGAGTGGTTGGTGCGGTATAGTTAGACTCGGTTGTGTCAGTCACAGTTGTTACCCAATCCCAGAGTCTTAATGAGAACAATAACACTATTTTGTTATATGTTCGAAATTCATCCCATCTAAGTCTGGATATAGGTGGTTGGGTTGGGTAACAGGGGGCGGTCCCCAGTCCTGGTTAGACTTGGGATGCCCATTACGATAAGTCCTGGGGTTGGGTCATGTCAAAACTGCATTCATAAAATCATTATACTTTATGTGTGTCTGTCACGAAAGCTTGATCAATAATATATATTACTCCCTCGCATGAAAGTGGATCCATCCATTTGCACATACCTTATTCTTCCTACCCCATCAATGTTAGACATTATTTATTCTTCACTTCCCATCGTTAAATAGTGTACAAGACTACGGAGGCTCAAAGGGTAACCATCTTCAATGTCAGAGGAGTACATGCCCCTCAAGAAAAAACAAGTTCTACAAGTTGTAACTTTTCACCTTTGTTATTTTTAAATCTATTTTTTATTTTATGTAATAAAACAGTCACCAAAGTGGATTAATTAAGGTATGTGATGACTATTAAAAAAGAGGTGAATAGTAGTGACTTTTTTTCTAACATATTCAAAACAGCTGATGAATCAAATTCCCCATCTATTACAATTGATGAATCACCTGTTAGAAAAAATCAAAATATGTCCTCCAACAGATTTACCATCTGTCACAACAGATAATCCATATATTACAACAGATGTCTCATCTGTTGCACACATAGACAATCAGTTGCAATAAGTGGTAAATTTATTGCAATAGATGGGTTATCTATTGCGATAGATGGTCGATCTATTGCAACAACTCAATAATAACAGTTGTTATTAAGAAAGAAACCATTTTGAAAAGGTTGAGAAGTTTGAATGTAAAAGAAAAAGTCATGACTTTTCACAGAAAACAAAAATTCAGCAGTTTGAATGTAATTAATACAATGGAGTTGAACAGTTGTGCCTTTTTCCCAAATACATTCAGATTCAACCCTCTATAAATACGTCCCTCCTTAATCTTCATTCTACTTCATTTTATTTATTTCTTGAATTTTGTCTTTTTGTATTACATCCTCAACCACTTCTCTTCAAAGAGCATATTTCTTTCTCGTTAAGGTAAGTGTTTTTTTTTGTGTGTGAATCTACTAGTTGGTGATAACGCTCAACTTACACATCAATTTAGTGCAAGGCGGTCATCGTTAATATAATTACCCAACTTTAGAGTCGGGGTCGAATCCACGAGGAACAATGTGAGTGGCGATTAAACTAATTTGAAACTATAGCTACATGTTAACTTCAAACAAATGATACGAAAAGATAAAATGGGGGGTTTAAATGGTTGATAAAAGTTTCGACTTGCTTCAGAACTCAAAGCTAAAATTTCAATGGTTCAAATCAATGATAGAGAGAAACTGGGGTTATGATCACTATGATTATTAACCCCTCATTAAATAATAGTTGTAGTACTGGATTCTCATGGCTTATGGGAAACACCAAATTATCAATATCGGCAGTCCATCTAAGTGTTTCTCAACCTACATAGATGTTGTGTTCCCTAATTCACTCGAACTTAGGAAAACCTTTTATTCACACTGATTTTATATCGAGCTGATTAATCTTGTTACAACATTAATCATTAGATGGAAAATTAAACTTTCCAAATCCTCGTGGATAATTCACTACCTTTAGTTTATTTCTCAGTTCGAGCAAACAAACATAAGGCTAGATCTATTGTTTGCAACCAATAGAAAACAATCATTACAAAGGAATTATCAAGATGTTCCCACAATCACTCAAACCCTAACCAAATGTTAAATCCATAAAGGAATAATCATAGATCCCACAACCCTAGTTATGGGTTTTAGTTCCACATGAGAAAGAAAGAGATAGCAACAACTGTATTCATCATTCAGAGAAATTAAACTTACAAAATATGAAGTCTGAGGTTGATGCTCTTCCAAGTTCAAGAAGAATATCCCACAACTCAATCAAAGAATTGAAAAATTGAATTCAAAGTTAAGAGGCCCAGAAAAGAAGGAAACTAGCCTTTCGAATAAGTTCCAGATCTCCCCTAAAACCCTAAAAGCTACTATTTATATCCGTTCTTTAAGAAAAATTCGAAGTTAAAAATTTAGCTTTTTTTTGCTCCTTTAGCTGACGACATGTCTGATAGCTTATCACAAATCTGATAGCTTATCACAAATCTGATAGCTTATCAGAGAATGTCGTCAGACCTTCTTCCCATGTATGATGACATGTGTGATGACTTATCACAAATCTGATAACTTATCAGAAAATTTCTTTAGACCTTCTGCCCATGTGTGATGACATGTGTGACGACTTATCACAAATCTGATAACTTATCAGAAAATGTCTTCAGACCTTCTTCCTATATGTGATGACATGTGTGACGACTTATCACAAATCTGATAACTTAACAGAAAATGTCTTCAGAAATGCTTCACATGTGTGACGACTTATCACAAAACTGATAACTTATCAGAAAATGTCATCAGAAATGCTTCACCTTTCTTGTTCTCTGCCTATGTGTGATGACATGTTCTGATTGCTTATCACAGATCTGATAGCTTATTAGACCAAGTTGCTAGATGAAATCCGTAGAACTTAATTTCTTCCCTCTTTCACAAAAAATCATCCTTCTTAACGTAGCTTTCATATATGTTCATGCATCTTGACTTTCCAACAAAATCACATGAAATATAATAAAAAACAACAATAATTACTTAAGAACTTACAATTATTTCAAGTTAAAAGTCGTAAATGTGCTAACAGAAGGGTAACACATCAACCCCCTCAACTTAAAACCATTGATTGTCCTCAAGAAACTACATAGCACCATACTACGATGTTTAATCAAGAGAAACATAAAATACCTATGACAGTTGACTATCAAATTTTGCTCAAAACACATTACCCTCTCCAATTTCAATCACCTTCAAACCCAACTGTGTATATCAATGAAGATCAACAATGTGACACAAAGGAATAAATATGTGGCATCAAATTAGCAACAATAACCATGCATATGTACAAGTTACACTACCTAAACAAGTTAGCAGCTAGCACTACAACCGATATGACCTTACAATAAAGAAGTCCCTCTTTACTCATATATGAAATCAAGCACGTAAATAAAGGGATGGTCAAGAGACACTAACTCTCAGAAACAAGTTCCAGTCAATGTATGCCAAATACCATAAGCTTGCCCTTATTTTCATCACCGAGGATTTTAGACAGTTAAGCTAGGATCACTATAGGACTTTTCTTCAGCTTGTAATGTAGGCTTGTGGCTGGTATGATACGCAAGGATATTTAAAGTGACTAATCCTCCTTGGCATTACACTATTTTTAGGGTCTCACTTATAAACCTTTAACTTATTTCTCCCTTTCTTTATTGAAGCAAATTCAGGTTGGGTGCAGTCTTTTAGTCTTTTATTTTCTCTTTTTCATAATTTTTCTTTTATTATTCTTTTTCTACCACACCCAGCCTTGCATTTTTTTTATTTTATTTTACCTTTCTTCGTACTCACTTTACATCACGCACCCCTATAATAGCCACCCTCAACTTAGGCGATTTGCCTAAGTCAAAGTACACAATGTCAAAGAAGGACTAGGGCCAAAACAGGTTCATTGTGATACAAGTGGGAAAGTGATAGATATAACAAAAAAAATTATACAGGCATTCAGGCTCAAAATCAGGATCAAGGATATTATTCAAACATGGAAGGTCATTTAGGCTAAAAGTGGACTAATATAAAAAATAACCTATGATCCTTTCCCAACCACTCTCCTACAACCAAGGCAAGACCAACCGGGCAAGTTCTGGATTTAACACACAATGAGAACTAGGTAGTAGCTCACAAACACATGGCTCAAAGGTATATCACAAGCTACTACCTATCCGGTTCATGCAATTATTAGCAATGATTATCATGTCCCTAATACCAATGCCATATAAAGATTCACAGTAGTCACATATAGATGCACATCACACAGTTACAAAATAGACAATTGGAGATGTATTTATCATTCCCACAAAAAAAAATATGTCACCTGCCCCAGATACTTGTTTCTCTCCCAATTAACCACAACACATCACAAAACAAAACACAGTACGCGTAAACAAATCGGCACTACTAGGAACAAGACTCTGGGGAAAAGAGGGACGACAAAAAAAAACCCCAAGAGGACATCAACACCCAAAAACAGTCTCACCCTCAACTTAAAATCATGCATTGTCCCCAATGCCTCAAACTAAAACAAGAGAGTTAGAAACATATATGTGGCACGATAGGTGCAGAGATCTGATGTCAATCACATAATATAAATAAAAATAAAAAATACCTTGGGTTGCCTCCCAAGCAGCATGTGATGCCCCGGAAAAAAATTTCTGTTAAGATCTCGGACAAAAATGTGTTGAATTATGTTCTTTATTATGATTAATAAGTTTTTTGTGTGGAATTTCTGGATATGCAACCCATCATCGCGTAGATCATCGAATAAGCTTTCCAACTATATGTGGATCATCCAAAACGGACACTCGAGCGATAAGTTATGATCATTCCGATCTAACCGTGAATAGTGGTGAACAGTAAATGTGCAGGAAAAAAAATACTGAGGCCAGACGAATTTTAGGGTCAACTTCAAACTATCATAACTCCTTGTACATAATAATCTGGGTGAGCTACTATATATCAAAAGAAATCTCTGAAAGTCCTCTTTCCAATGAAATTGGTTTCATCCAATTTGTCCATCGGAGCAAAATGTTATGGTCGATCTACTTCAGCCTATCAAAACAGTCCACCAAAGGACAGATTTAACATTATTTGATTTTTAAGGGTATTTTGGTCATTCCCACTCCAATCCATCTGGGTAAACCATGGATTTAAGTCCATTAAGAGCATTCAATAGCTCATTTTTCTCCAAAATTTCCTAGGGCTCAAATCCCAACCCTACTACTCCAAATTTTATTCTTCTATATCTCTTGATTGAACCGTAGAAATTTCAAAATGATTTGGGATTCGAGTTGATCATGTTAAGGGCTTCGAGAAGCACCCTTTATTTTTGTGAATAAAGTTCCGGATTCGGAAGTTCATATACATCTTCCATTTTTAGGTATGTGGGGCTTTGAACAAGATTATCCTTTCGATCTTGTGCCCGGTATTTTTGTTGAATTACATTAACATGAGATTTTACATGTTTTACCATGAATTGGAAATATGGTTTTATATCTTATATTATTATCCATGAGCTATGGGATTATGTCATTCGATATGTGTATGATGTTGAGATGGAATTATGTCCAAAAAGTATTTGATTATGAGAGCATGATGATTTAATTTGTTAAGCCTTGATTTATACTATCATTCCACTATTTCCTAATTATAAATTTATAATTGATATTGGAAATTCTATATCCCTACTATGGGTTGATGTCTCAAGTACCATTAAATGAGAGTTGGATGGCAAATTGAGAAATGTCGATATTGAAGTTGCAATGAGTCTTGGTATTTTCCGGATGGTTTTGATGAGTTAAATTGTTGAAAATATTATGTATTGAATCTTCATATCCTTGTCCAAATGTCGAGTCGGTTATGGTTCAATGCATTGATACCTTGTTGATGTTGAGAAAGATTAAAATATTTTGAGCTAAAATGTGTTGATTTAGGAATCCACAAATTGATATGATTTGATAAATGAGAAAGATATTTGATTTGGTCCTTATGATAGACCCTCATGATGTTGTGGTGGATTTCCTAACGCGTTCTGAGCTTGTCGGGGAGTAGTACTTAGCACCGAGAGGGAAATTTGGTATTTCCCCAAACCTATATGCCACCGTAGGGTTGTTTGATGATGATATTATTGGCCAGAGAGACCAATTTTGATTATTGCAGTTTTAAGGTCGTACTCCCTAGCAAAAAGTATGACGATCCCGCCAACGGGGGTTTCAAATGTTCGTATTCCACATAGCTCATGTGGGGTTGTTGGTTATAGGAAACTCCCATGTCCATAAGAGTCATGTTTATTGAAATACCGAGTCACTCCGAGTTTTGATATGGTAAGTCAAGTTGCCTATGATGATCTATAATGATTTATGAGTTTTTTCTCCTACATTTCCTATCTAAGATGTTATGATTTGCATGATTCAATGTCACTCAAGCCAGGTGTGTCATTATGGTCCGTATGTACGTTTTTACAAAATTTATGATATTATTTATATTTTGCACACGCTCCCACATACTCAGTACGTATCTTGTGCTGACCCACATATTTATCTATGGGCTACATTCTTACCATGATGTAGGTTCAGGTACTCAGCCGCAGCCGCGACAGTGATATCCGAGTGCTGCATCTACGTTCCTTCAGTGGTGAGTCCTCCTGGTTCGAGGACCAAGTTTCTAGTTTTAGTGTTGTTGATTTGTGATCCCTTTGGTTTGTTGAGTCTGTTGGGGGTTTGTCCCAATGGCTCGTTGATTTTGCTGTATAGAGGCTATGTTAGACTAGTGTATTATTGGGTTGGTTTGTGTATAGACATTCCATATATGTACAGTCTAACGATATTTCGTGTCATGTGTGATATGATATGATATGTACTTATATATATATCCTTAGCGTAGCGTGTATGTTGTTGTGTTGGAACCCAAGGGTAGTGTTTTGGCTTAAAGGGTTAGCTTGAGGCTACGTGTAGCCTTGGGCACCGTATGGCATCTCGGGATGATATTTTGGGGCGTTACACAGTGCCTGATTTAATGTTGTGGCACGGCTAGGTTATCTTGACTACTCAGAATTCATCAAGATACCTTGAAAGTGCTTCATCCTTTATCCCTCTACTTAGATGATTAGAATCGTTGGCCCATCTTTCGATCTTTACATATTTTAGGTACGTTGGGCAAATGTGAGAGCATTATAAGGAAAGTTCTATCACGCCATTTTGAAGACTTAAACCGCTTGCCCAATTTTTTATCGAACTTTCGTATGGGCTCATTTGGCAATGGTGAGAATCTTAAAAGGCCACTAAATGGACATCAATCTTTAAGCTTCTTGGCCTTCAATATTAGGGTTGTATTATACCCTTTCGGAAAGACAAACTCCAAAATGTAGGAATTTTTCTCCTCATTTCCAAAATTCATCATTTGCTTGGATGATTCGACTTTTATCACATCCACCAAGAATATTATTGAAAAGTGATTCGAGTGAGGTCTTCTCCCCAATTTAAGAGTTGCATCCTTGTCAACCTCTTCACCCCGAATTGGGCTAGAGTCTTTATAAGAGATTGGCTTGGTTTTTTCTTTTGCCTCTAGCACCATTTCCTCAATCTTGGTATCATCTCTCATGGTTGGTTCAGTTGGTTGGAAAATCACCGAGGGTTGCTCATCATCAAGCTCAACATTAATATAGGATTCTTGCTCCTCATCTTCACACTCTTCTATTATTTTAAATGATTCTACAAACAAGATATCATCTAAAAATAATGTTGAAAAGTTCTTTACATGATTGACCTCTATATCCATATCCTCCATCCTTTTTATTTCCTTTTTCCATTCCCTCATGTCTTGAAGTATTTCTTCCTGGCAATCCAAAATTTATTGAAACATAGCTTCAATACGACTCATTTCGGTGCTTCGTTCTTCCCGTTCTTGATCATAAGACCTATCAAAATCATAAGAAGGACTAGAATTTGGGTTAGCACAACGGGGGAGGGGACATTTGAACAATCACTCTAATGTCCATCTTGGCCACCACATAAAGAATAATCATCCTCCCAATAGAATGGAGATGGTGCACACATCTCTATCCGGGGAGCATATCTACAATCTTGCCAAAAGTGAGGTCCATCACATTATGGACATGGATCATCAAGGTAGGATTTCCAACCATAAAACACACATTCATTCCAAGATTCCATAATAATAAATAAACTAAAATAAATAACTACCTAACACAAGAAATAAAAGAAAATTACAAACAAATATTTACACGTTTGAATTTAAGCAAGTAAGCTAAAATTCCAAACAAACTCAATACACCAAATTGTTCCCCGACAACGGCGTCATTTTTTATAACGCTCAACTTACATGTCAATTTAATACAAGGTGGTTGTCGTCAATATAATTACCCAACTTTGGAGTCGAGGTCGAATCTACGAGGAATAATGTGAGTGGTGATTAAACTAATTTGAAACTATAGCTACAAGTTAACTTCAAATAGATGATATGAAAAGATAAAATGGGAGGTTTTTAATGGTTGATAAAAGTTTTGACTTACCTTAATGGTTGATAAAAGTTTTGACTTGCTTCAGAACTCAAAACTAAAATTTCAATGGTTCAAATCAATGATAGAGAGAAACTAGGGTTATGATCACTATGATTACTAACCCCTCATTGAATAATACTTGTAGTACTGTATTCTCATGACTTATGGGAAACACCAAATTATTAGTATCGACAGTTCATCTAAGTGTTTCTCAACCTACCTAGATGTTGTGCTCCCTAATTCTCTCGAACTTAGGAAAACCTTCTATTCAAAGTGATTTTATCTCTAGTTGATTAATCTTGTTACAACATTAATCATTAGATGGAAAATTAACCTTCCCAAATCCTCGTTGATAATTCACTACCTTTAGTTTATTTCTCAGTTCAAGAAAACAAACATAAGGCTAGATCTATTGTTTGCAACCAATAGAAAATAATCATTACAAGGGAATTATCAAGATGTTCCCACAATCACTCAAACCCTAACCAACTATTAAATCCATGAAGGAATAATCATAGATCCCACAACCCTAGTTTGGGTTTTAGTTCCACATGAGAAAGAAAGAGATAGCAATAATTGTATTCATCATTCAGAGCAATTAAACATACAAAAGATGAATTCTGAGGTTGATGCTCTTCCAAGTTCAAGAAGAGTATCCTATAACTCAATCAAAGAATTGAAAAATTGAATTCAAAGTTAAGAGACCCAGAAAAGAAGTAAACTAGCCTTTCGAATAAGTTCCAGATCTCCCCTAAAACCCTAAAAGCTACTATTTATATCTGTACTTTAAGAAAAATTCAAAGTTAAAAATTCAGCTTTTTTTGCTCCTTTAGCCGACGACATATCTGATAGCTTATCAGAGAATATAATCAGACCTTCTGCCCATGTGTGACAACATATGTGATGACTTATCACAAATCTGATAACTTATCAGAAAATGTCTTTAGACCTTCTGCCTATGTGTGACGACTTATCACAAATCTGATAACTTATCAAAAAATATCTTTAGATCTTCTGCCCATGTGTGACGACATGTGTGATGACTTATCAGAAATCTGATAACTTATCAGAAAATGTCTTCAGAAATATTTCACATGTGTGACAATATATGTGATGACTTATCATAAAACTGATAACTTATCCGAAAATATTGTCAGAAATACTTTATCTTTCTTGTTCTCTACCTATGTGTGACGACATGTTCTGATAGCTTATCACAGATCTAATAGCTTATCAAACCAAGTAGTCAAATGAAATCTCCAGAACTTAATTTCTTGCCTTTTTCACCAAAAATCATCCTTCTTAATGCAGCTTTCATATATGTTCATGCATCTTGACTTTCCTACAAAATCATATGCAATATAATAAAAAACAATAGTAATTACTTAAGAACTTATAATTATTTCAAGTTAAAAGTCTTAAATGTTCTAACAGAAGGCTAGCACATCAGTTGGTAGTATACGTTGTATTATATTTGGACTCTTTTCTTTACTTTTGTGTTTATGTTTTTTGTTAATTCATGCATGTTCTAGAAATGGCTGATCCTGTTTGGGACATTGCTATTCTGAGCGACATCGTTCGGGAACTTCAGAGGCAGGTTAATGACCTGCAGTGGGAGTTGGTCATCGTGAGATCAAGGATGTTCGGAGAGATACACAGGCTGAGGAGGACCCTATTTCTACTAGTTAACGATGCAGACAATAATAATAATGATAATAAAAGTGATAATATTTAGGTGATGTTTTTTATTTTAGCATATATATTTTAATTTTTCTATATCAGATCTATACCTAATGTATTTTGTTTTTGTTTATTGAAAAATTTATTTTTGATTGACTGGGGACATGAACATGAAACTGAATAAGCTTAAGAAGAACTATTACCTTATGCTTGATCTGAATTTGCGGGGAAGAAGTGAGGATACTTGGTAGGCATATCTATTTTTGTTTCCTAAGTAGCTCCCTCATGAGACTGATTTCTCCAAAGAACCTTAACTAGAGGGACTTCTTTGTTCCTCAATCGACGAGTCTGATAGTCTAAGATTTCGACTGGAATCTCTTCATAAGAGAGGCTGTTCTGAATGCTAATGCTCTGAACAGGGACTACAACTGTTGGGTCACCTATGCACTTCTTGAGCAAAGAGATATGGAAAACTGGATGAACTGAGGCTAGATCTGAATGCAATTCACTAACCACTAGGACTGATTCGAGACTGGGAGATTTGGAACTGGAATCTTTAACCTGCACGAGATGATACACACACCTCTTAGAAATCATTTTCCTTGCCCGTAGGTAGGAAAAAAGTTGACCCCTGAACGCTGAAAGACTACCCTTCAACTCTAAGACGGGCTCATTTGGGAACTGAAACTGAACTATCCTGCTCCTGCAGTCGACTGTGGCATAGCAGGAATGAAGCCAATCCATGCCAAGAATGACATCAAAGTCTGTCATCTCTAAATCGACTAAATATACTGACGTGGATTAATGAAATATCATCATCGGCAATTCCTATATACCCACCGGACTATGATGATTTTTCCCACTGGGGTAGAGATTGAAAAGGGCTCTGCTAAAATCTCGGGATTGATTCCTAAATCGCCTGCTATGTATGGAGTAACAAAAGACAAGGATGGACTTGGGTCTAGCAAAGTATAAACATGAACATGAAAAATTTGTAACGTACCATTAACGACATCAGGAGAATTTTCCTGATCCTGTCGGGTCTGAAGAGCATAGAGTCTATTTGGGCATTGCCTACTAGTAGCACTGGAAGTGGCACCCTGCTAGTTTGGGCAACCAGACTGATCTGCGGAATGAATTTTCTGACCCTGAAGACCTTATTGCGGACACTCTCAAATCCTGTGGTCTGGCTTGCCAAAACCAAAACAGACATCACTATCGGCTCTGCAAATACCCTTGTGGTTCATACAACAAAGGGGATTTGTTCAGGCACTACTAACACTACCCTGAGATTTAGAGCCTGGGGCTGTGTCTCTTGTTCCGTATATTAATTTTGACACTGGGAAACTAGTGTAGAAAGGAGATGGATCTGATGACTTAGGAAAAAACTGCGAACGGTTCCCTCCCTCTTATTTGGGCTGAGTAAAACTGAAACTACCTGATTTTGCTCTCTTATTCTTCCTCTCTCTAGTCCTAACCTTCTTCTCCTCTATCTGTTGAGCATGGTGAATGAGTCTATCTAAGGTCATATCAATATTTAGCATCGCAGATCTACACTCATTCACCACGCTATCGTTCACCCTTAACACGAACTTGCTCATCTTAGCCCTATTGTCTGCAACCATATGAGGAGTATATCTGGCTAGCTGAGTAAATCTGAGAAAATACTACCTAACTATCATATTTCCCCGCCTAAGGTTGATGAAAGAATCTGTCTAGGAAAGTCGTGAAAAATTTCTCCCACCCAATGGGACCTGCGCCATCTACCCTCTCAGACTTCCACTCTTTGTACCAAGTGTGAGCCACATCTTGCAACTGATATGTGGCTAACTCAGCACTCTAAATAGAAGTAACACCCATGATGTTAATGACCTTCTAAACTTGGTCAATGAACTCCTGAGGGTCTTCATCAGACTTAGACCCATGGAAAGATGGAGGGTTCATTCGGGTGAAGTCCCGAATCCTAGCTTCTGTGGAATTTGCCACTGGATTGGACGGCTTAGCTGGTGGCCTTTTATTTTAGGAAGCCATAGACTGAGCAAGTTTGATGAATGCGGCTCTAAACTCCGCATGAGAAAAATATTTGCCCAAAGGATCTTTGGGCTGAGGAACTGGCTAGTTTCTTCTCTTTGGGGCCATATTCTGAAACAAGAGAAGAACGGATTAAACTGGGATTTTAACTTGAGATTATGCTCACTAGCACGACATGAGTACTGAAAGAAGGAAAACTGTTCCTAAAACATCTCATAGCCTCCGGTACATACATGTGGCACACAACACACCCATGCACAAGAATCTACTAGATGCGGCTTTCAGAATTCCTAGGACTCTATTGAACCTTAGGCTCTGATACCAAGTTTGTAACGCCCTAATTTTCTGAATCAAAATGTTACACGGTGTTCATGACCCCTAGGGACCACAAGCTAACCCATGACTGATATATGTACCTGTACACTACATAATATACATATAATACGCAGAAAACCTGAATATGTAGGCCATAAGGTTCAACTGAAGAGATATAGTAATATACATGGGGTAATAAATACCCAAAACAACTGAATATAAAACTGAATACTGAATCTGATAGCAAAATCTGACTAAATCTGAAAGCCTCTAAGTACTGTCTGAATAAGGAGTTGAAGGAACATGTCTCCAACTAACTCCGTAAAACTTAACTGAAGTAGTAAATGAATAAATCAAATCATATTATCCTCGAATAGATGAGGACTCACTACAACACTGCGACTGGAAAGCTACTGCTGGTCTGGAAGTCATGGCTCTGGTCCTATGGTGTAACATGAAAAGAAAGCATCATAGCGAAAATGCTTCAGTACAATTGGAGTACTGAGTAAACGAGTGAGGTAGGCTAATGCAAAGGATTTACATGCATGAATAATGCTAACTGAATGACTGATCTGAACGTAAGAATACAAACATACATACATAGTAACTGAGATCGTGAGTATGTGATAGCTAAATTTGTACGCTAATACATGACTGGAACTGTAGTTCTGACAACATGAGCGACTATATTTAACAGTCCTGAATCTGGTAGAACTCTCTGAGTCCTGTGCTATAACTAAATTTGACTGTATCTAACAGTCCTAGTATACTGATATCTGAAGAACTGTCTGAGTTCTTTTACTGAGACTGATACTGAAACTGTGGGAGGTAGTTGTTTAGCCAACATGCCCCATGAATACTATTACGGCTAAGCTGGGGTCCAATCTTTGCCCCGACTGGAGGGGTGTTAATACCACGCCACTGGTAAGGACAGTTGTGAGTGACCCTTATCTGGCAGGTACTTAAAGTGAGAACGGTGGGACCCTAAACTGACAGGTTAAGCACCCTCATTAACCCTAATATGATAGTTTAAGATGTATCAACCTACACTGGCTATGTAGTTCTAGAACACAAGGATGACTGCTAAGAATCACACCCTGAACTGGCAGGTGAGTTCCTATCCTTGGGTTCACTCGGTGCTAACTTCTACTCCCATCTAAAGGGACTGAACATGATTCAACTGGTTATACATAGACTAAATAACTGACATCCATTGACTGACGGAGTAATACTATTATCTGAGAGTTAACTGAGATCATGAGATTTCTGATGTTTCCTGAGAAACATGACTGACTGAGTTTTGTAGAGTATAGCTTGACTGAGATTTATCATGGAACATGACATGGCTCTTGGTACACAACTATATTTTTCGGGTACGACTACCCCCAGGACTCGATAGAAGGAACCTGGCACACATGACATGACTTGATCACAAGATTAGAGTCCACAATTTACAATATTATAAGTAGGGGAAAGTATACTTCATGTATTTATTCACATCTCAACATGGTAGGGAGGGGAGAGCATGGATACATTTTGTGTATATAATTCATATTTCTATTATCACACATGCTTCATGCCACAAAAACAACACATAAATAGCATGGAAATTCATATGGAAGTGTATAACTAATATGGAATTGTCATTTTGATATCATGAAATCATGTAATTATGAGTTTCTAGCTTCCTAGGCATTTTATCAAACACATTGCATGCATTCTTTAAAGCATAGGTGGATTTCGTACTTTCATCATATCAAACAACCTAAAGTTCATGTTTTTCAACTAACAACCACATATATTTCATGAAAACATCTTTAGATATCATTTTGAAACTTAAACAAGAATCATCAACATGTACATGTTTATATCACCACAAAATTTTTATAAAATAACATTTAAAAACATGTTTATTGAGCTCTATGAACGGATTGGATCCATAGATGAACACTACGCATACCTTAGATTAACAATTCGTGCAATCTACGGTTGAATTTTCTTGAAGCTTGAAACCCCAATGGAAACCCTAAACTTGTTCTTGACTGTTCTTGAGTGAATTTTGATAAAATTAATGTAAAGGTATGCTTTGGGGATTCAATCCCGTGTTTAAAGAGTATATATAGGGTTTTGGGAATTTACCATATTGACCTTGAGGATTTTAAAATGAAAACTGAAAACTACGCAAAATTTATCCCGATTTAGGGCCCCGGCGCGACGCGCCATGCACTGAAATGGCATTCGTCTTACAGCAGAAACTTAAAATAGCCATAACTTCTTCACCGGGTGTCCGTTTTAGGCAAATTTGGTATCTACGATAAGATTATAAAATTATCTATCCGTTGGTAGATCATGGGACCATAAATTCATAGTATAATGATATATATTCTCATTTGAAGTTTACAATACCAATATCCTTCTCAAGAATTCAATCGGTAAGGAATGTTTTGATTCGCACAATAGCTAGGACATATTTGAGACCTTAATTCACATCAACCTTGATCATTAAACTACCAAGTAACCATGATGTACTATGCATGATATTGAAACATAGAGCTAATATTGAGTTGGATTTTTCGAAGTATTACATTTAGAAGGTCAAAATATGGCTAGATTTGGATATTAGAGTTGATCGCATGACTCATGCCTAAGATTGTCTTTGTATTAGTTGATTTTCCATTTAGTAGTTCTTATATCGGCATGGTATCAGTGTATTAGGGATTGGATTTATTGTATCAGTCATTGTAGGTTTAGTAGGAGGCTAGTTGGTTATTGAGGTTGACTTTTGGCTTTTGTGAAGGTAGAGTAAGGAAGTTGGTTGAAAAGTGGAGACCTAAGGAAAAATACCTTAGGAATGTTCTCTCTCTATATAGGTTATCTGGAAAGTTATGCTCGGGGAAAGTGGGCCCAGTAACTCATTCTCTCGAGCTTTTGACTCTTTCTATCCATCGACTTTTGTAGACGAAAATCCATTTAGTAGTGGATATTATAATGACCCTCTAGTTTTTTTCCTTTATTCTTTCTCATTTTTGGTGTTTCAAGCCTTTATGCAGTAGCTACAGATCATTTATGACTTGTCAGAATAATTGGCTTGATTATCAAATAGATCATTTGGGTTTTAGGCTCATTCACCTATTTTGGAGCTATTGTTGCTAAGGAATTGGTATCAGACCAAAACTCCTAGTAAAATGACCTCGGGTAAGAATTTGGATAGATTCATCAGCTCTAACACATTCATTTAAAGCTAGTGTTTTAAATGTATGTATATAAATATATGCATATGTATGTATGTATGACATCACCATTGTAATGACCCTCCAGGACACTTTTTGTATTTTTTCTCATATTCTCCATTTAGAGATTTTTTATATCTGCCCCAAGTCATTTATGACTTGCTAGAACTGACTGTTTGCTTACCGGGCAGTTCACATGGTTCATAAAGACAATTTCCTATTATGAAGACTTCGTTGGTTCAAATTGGCTACCATTCGAAACTTTCAATTAAACAACCCTGTAAGCCAATTCTGAAAATTCCAATAGCTCCAAAACATTAATTTTAGGTTGGGTGGACCCTTGGTTTGGGTCCCGAGGCTCCTAGTCTCATTTCAGGCTATTGGTTAGAAGTTCAGAAAAGTGGAAAACAGGCGTGGGACCCACTTTTAATAAAAATGACCTTGGATAAAAATTTGACTGTGCCTTTGAGTTTGAAATATCGAATTTGATAGGGTAGCATTGTTTATTTGCATATACAGGACTCTGGATGAATCCCGGGGGGTTGGCAGAGACTAAAAAATATTTCAAGTCTCGATCTGGTGCAAGATTTCTGGTGTGACAGCTAAAGTGGCCCTTTGGGTTCTTTAGTCGAGGGCGCTTAAGCAGCCCATTGGGTTCTTTAGTGTCCCTAGCGCAGCTAGCAGGTGCCACCTTAGCGGCTCCTGGCTACGTTAGTGGCTAGTTCTAAAGCAGTCCAAGTTCCGCATTAGCAGCCTGGCTTATGGGGACCAGTACCACTAGGCGCTTTAGAGATGACTACTAAAGCATCCCAGGGCCCACTTTAGTGGCACTTGGTGCTTATAAATTTCCCTTTTGCCTGATATCTTCCCACTTTCCACCCAGTCTTAAGATAGTAAAACTCTAAGTAGTGTGAAAACTTGGGAAGATCATTTGTGTGTGGTTTGGGAGCTTGGGTAACATCAATTTATGCATTTCTCCTTTGAATTTATGGTAAGCTTCCATCTATTTTTTGATTAAATCCTTTATCTTTATCTAAAATCCCTAGAATATTTTTGACCTGGTTATAGCACCATTAAAGCTAGGAATCCATCCATTTTTCAGGGTAATCGTTCCCTATGCATAGTGGGTTGTTGTGTTGATTTTAAAAGTGCAGTTCCATAAATGAGCCCCACATGAGATTTTTACGTAATTTTGGTCCCAATGCACAATAGTGTAATATGGGTATCATTGTTTTCATATTGATGAGTAGATTATGATTTTTATAGAGTGGAAGTTTCTCAGAAAATAAAAACAATGATTTAGCGGATTCTTCAAGATTTTCTTTGGTATCTAGGTAGTCTAGGTTTACCCTCTTCATAGATTGAGCTAATTCGTAGCATAATTAGAATAATATGCTAGATATGGGATGGGATTTAGGTGTTGGCAAAATAAATAAGAATATTTGGATTATTTAAACAATTTAGGCTATCCTAAAACTATAAATTAAGAATAATTAACTTAGTTACTCATGTTTTAGGTGAATTTGGCTTTGTGGACCATGTTTAGAATGGAAATGCTTTAGTTACTAAAAATAGGTGAAATTGCCTTAGTCATTCATGTTTAGGGTTATATTATCCTTAGTTGCTTAAGATAAGGGAGATTGTCTTAGTTTTTATTATTTTAGGTAGGATTGACTTAGTTGTTTATGTTTGGGAGGAATTACTATCTTAGGGCTATTTAAGGCTTAGTCAACATCTAGAAATGAACTTAGATACCTTAGCCTAGTTTGAGGTAGATGTTGTTTAAAATTGATTTTGGTGATTGAAAGTGGGCCCCTTCGGCCCACCTTAGGCCAAGATTTTTGTTAGCCTTGTAGACTTATTTACGCATGATATGCCCTTATTAATGTTTGGTTGGAACTTTGGGAGGTGGAATATATTTAATGAGTATGTTAGTTGGATATTGAAAGATTGGTGTTATTTCTAGGTATAACTTGATATGGTTTTTGATATGTGTTATATATATATATGTATGTATATATATACATATGCTTTCGAATATGACTAATGACTTATACATGTGATTATTGTTATGGATTCTAAAATGATTAATGACTTATATATAGGATTATTGATATGGGTTCCTAATATGGTTAATAATATGGCCTATCGACATGCTTAATGATATAGATATAGATATGATTAATAATATGGCCTATCGATAGACTTAATGATATAGTTATAAATATGATTAATGATTAATGGATTATAGATATGACTAATCGTTTGTACATATGATTCATGGCTTATAGATATGATTAATGGCTTGTAGATATGATTAATGTCTTATATATATTATTAATGTCTTATATATATGATTAATGATTTATAGATATGATTATTGATATAACTTATGGATATGACAATTGACATGACCTATGGGCATGGTTTTTGGTATGGCTTAATTGTTATGGTAATGGTATGGATTATGGGTGCGGGCATTGATAGGACTTATGGTTGTGATTCTTGGTCCGATGTATATTTATGAGTAAAAGAGATGGCCTATAGTTATAGCTCATTGGTATAGTCTATTAAGCTAGTTTATCAGTATGGCTTGTTGGTATGGCTTGTTGATACGATAATTATAAATATAACCTCTTGTTCGAGTCTGGTAGTTGATGATAATATTGATAATAAGAGTTCCAATTCAAGTCCGGCAAATGAGAATAATGATAATGATACTATAAAGTTCTGATTCAAGTCCGGCATTGGGACTTATGTATGAAACAATATTGTTTGGATGGATTCTTGGATATGGTATAATAGTTGGTAAATTATGGCTAATTGATTACTCAATTTGGATGATTGTACTATCCAGGCTTATATGCTTTCATTAGGTTATTTATTTTTCTGCACTTATTGACTTCTGGGGGAAAATCTCATTGTTATCGTTTTGTGATCTTAATGTTGCTATTTTATATGTATTCATTTACTTATGTACAGTAGTTTCGGAGATTATTTCCAGGTTTTCCCTATTACTTTGACTTAGCTTATTTTATCTTGAATCTAATCTTACTTATATAATAATTTTGCTTAGTCAGTCGATGATGCCTATTTAGTACCCATAGTTTTGGTACTCATACTACAATTTTATACTTTCTGGGTACAGATTTGAGACTAGGTTGTCACCATTGATTTGACACAATTGCAAGGTTAATTTTGGAGATTAGGTGAGCTCTTGGAGTTGGAGTTATCCTTTTTCTTCTATTTATCTATCTCTAGTCTTTGATGTTCGATATGGATTGTATTTAACTATTTAGTACTCATATTTCATTATAGTAGCTCTTGTGCCGACAATACCAAGTCTTGGGATGGTTTTTGATATTCTATCTATTATACTATTAAGATTGTATTTCTAAGTCTTTAATTGTTAATTGGCTTTTTGTCCATTTTCCAGCAAGTTAACCCATTGCTTATAGCTTCGTCTATGACACGACTTATGTACTAGCAGGATAAAGTAGGTATCATCATGACTCACAAATTGATTCATGACAAATTGGTATAAAAGACTAGGTTTTACCGATATTATTGGTACAAGAGAAAATGTCTAGTATAGTACCGTAGATCAGAATTAATACATCCATTTCTTATTTTTGGGAGGCTGTAGGACATTCTTAAGATTTCTTACCTTCTTACACTTATTTTGTGCTATGAGTTTGAGTTAGCTTCTAAAGAATTCCTTTGGTTTCACTCTTTCACAGATGGCTAGGAAACGCGCTATCACTCCACGATATGAGGGTCTAAAGATCAAGCCTAGGAATCCTATCACTGTTTGTAGTCTACCTAAAGCTCAAGGACAACCTCGAGATGTATCCCTAGATTGGGACCAGGATTAGAGGCCTCCACCAGACTTTACTTTATCTCCTAAGCCAGATATTCTTCCGCCCCAGCCAGCGGTGGGACAGAGACTAGCCCAGGCTCCACCAAGGTTTATTTCATCTTTAGTGCTCAGGTATGATTTGATTCAAATTTTAGGATTGGTTTGTGGTAAATCGTCTAATGGTGTCCAATTTGTAAATCAGAATGGTATAGAGGCAGAGGCACAACCTATAGCTGCAACTCCTAGAGTTGAGGTTCCTCCTACACCAATAGTTACTCAGTCGGTAGATTCCATCTTGCTATATCTGTCAAGGAGTAGAAAATGTTGGGTAGATTCTTAATATTTTCTCTGCCGAGGCTTTTTAGTGCAACGGGTAAGGATGCATTTAAGTTCTTGATTTCTTGTGATGATAGGCTCCATAATTTAGGCCTATTTGAGACTGGTGGAGTGGATTACACAACTTTTTAGTTAGATTTGCCAGCTCAACATTGGTTTGCTTGAGATGTCATCTTGATTCCAAACCAGCTAGATCTTCACTATTCACATGGGCCCAGTTCTCCGAGATCTTCTTATAGAAATATATACCTCACAGTCTTAAGGATCATTTAGGCAATGGTGCAGGTGTAACGCCTTGAGTCTGTACCCCGGACATTACACGATGCTTATAATTTGGAAGAACCACAAGCTAACCCATGACTAGTACCTGTTGTAATAACTTTGTAATAAATATTGTAATGATTGCGTAAATAGGCAGAAACATATGCCATAAGGTTCAAATCTATAAATAAATTTGAATACGGTATCAAAATACCAAAAATGAATAGAAGTACTATAAAACTGAACAACTGTCTAAAATACTCTAGTCTGGAAAGCCTCTAAACTGTCTGAACTGTGGAGTCGATGGGACAAGTCCCCAGCTAACCCTAACTACTGAAAATAATATTGAAATACTAAAAACAACGAGCATGTCCTCGAACTATGAGGACTCGCCACTATGCTGAAAGCTGAAGATTTGAACTGCTAAGGGTGTTCTAGAGCCCATGGATCTAAACCTATGATATAAGACATCATAGAACAAAAAGAATGCGTCAGTACTTTGAATGTATTGGTATTCTTAGTGAGGTAGGCTGAAATGCATGAACAATACGAACTAAAAAACATGAGTATGATTGAATAAGAGTACATGCATGAATACATCGACTGTAACTGAGATCATGATAATACTGAGTACTGAGTCTGAATACTAATAACTGATATCTGAGTTTACTGATACTGTAGTACTGATTATCTGAATAACTGTGTCTGACAGTCCTAAGTTTTGTGGAACTATACTGAGTTCCGTACTGAGCTGAGTGACTATATCTAATAGTCCTGAATCTGTAGAACTGAACTGAGTTCTATTCCAAAACTGAAACTGAGACTGTGGAAGGTAATCATCTAACCGACATGCTTCTCTCTAATATGATTTAGGGTCCCACCTGTAACCCCAATTAGAAGCATATTAATATCGTGCCATGGGTAAGGACAAGTTGTGAGTTAACCCTCTCTGACAGGAAGCTCTTCCATCAACCCTCACTGGTAGGAAACTCAAATGAGATGTATTAACCCTTATAGTATCTGGCAGGAAGATATCTCAACCTACGCTAGCTACGTAGTTCTATAACGCAAGGATTTCTACTAAGGGTCAAACCCTCTATTGACAGGATTGCCCCTATCATTGATTTGCTCGGTGTTGAATACTACTCCCAACTGAACGGACACGGAACTGATTTCTAGTTTAAACTAGACTGGACTGAATTATTACTGTTTGACTGAACTGAACTAAGTTCACTAAGTTTCGTAGACTGGCGTAATACTACTGAATTATGTTAACTTACTGAGAACAGAGTGCTACTGAGGTCTTTACTGAGTCTTGTGACTGAATTACAAACACTACTGGGATTTCTTGGGTTTCTTTAACTGTATGACTTCTACTGATCGAGTCACTACTGAGATTACTTCGTAACTGACAGTGGTTCTAAGTAAATAGCTAAATTTTTGGGTATTAAATACCCCCAGGACTTGATAGCATGAAAATAAAGCATCACATGATCTTGTTTAGAATAAGCATGCACATTGAATTCATAATGCATCTTTAGAGACATCTTATAAAACTCTTGCATGGTATTACTTGCAAATAAACTAGCATGACATGATTTTTTTCCCTTATTAGTTCACATGAACAATTCATCAAGCACTTGGTGAGCATACATATGCACATAACACCAAACAACATGTAGACATCATAATTCAAATCCCCATTGACAATTTCAAGGGTTTTACATGGATCCTCATGATATTACATACATATTAGTTAACCTCACATGAAAAGTATCATAAAACATGGATTACAATACCAAGTAATCATTATAAAAATGAACATAATCAAACCCAACATAAAATTCATGAAATCCATAAACTTGAAGTTTAAAAATAGTTTCATGGACTCCAAGGGTGGAAGGGACCCTTGGATGAACACTTCACATACCTTAGTTGATAAAGTTTTGAGAGATTGATGGTGAGTTCTTGATTTCTTGATTTGAAATTTGAACACCAAGGGTTTTGTTCTTGAGAAATTTTGAGAATGAATGAGTATAATTGCTCTCCAAAGGGTTTAATTTCATGTTTTGGGGGCTGAAAGGCGTGGGAAAAAGACCTAATTAACCCTGAAAATGTGGCCTTTTAATGCTGTAAATTGTGTTACCAATTCATAGGATGACATACCGCATCATTGGCATCAATGCGATAGCCAACCTGTTACGTCGAGTCCGCGTCAGTTCACTGGAATTTTCATAGAAGCTGGGGAAAAACTTCTTATCGATGCGATGGTCGATGCGACATGTCGACATCATGTCGACCCACTATTTTGGGCACTCAAACATGGTCTAAAACGAGATCCAAGAATTTTGAAACTTGTTTGAGAATATTTATTGACCTTCCCGATCATGAATTAACTCTAATATCAATATTTAAGGGACGTAAAGGACTCGAAATAAGATTGCCAACTTTTGAAGGCTAAATTGGCACTAAGTATGAATACTTAGCTAATATATTCTAAGTTTGTGACCCCTTTACAAGCTTAAAGGACTGGATTAAGCTAGAAATTTTCTGGGATCCTACAATATCTCCCCCTTGGGAACATTTATCCTTAAATGACACTGACAAAGCTGGGAATACTAGTAGACTGAATTTAGACACTAGACATGCACAACTGAAACATGATTTCATGGATGAGATTACTGATATACTGTATTTCATACTGAATATGCATATCTGATGCATGAGTACATAGCTAAACATGATTTATTAATGCATAACTAGGAATACTGATAAGCTGATTTCTCATATATATATACTGAACATGCATATCTGATGCATGGGTACATGACTGGACTGAATCATGAGCGTATGACTAAATATGTAATGCTAACTGATACCAAACTTGTAAAGGTAATCTGAATATGAAACTGAGTAAGTTCAAGGAAAAGCTATTACTTAAACTGAAATATATTGATGAACCCAAGATCATTTTTTTAGAGTACACATGAACGGGAACATAAGAACAAGACTGAGACTGAAACATGATGCATGAAATGTATATCGTTAACTGAACTGAGCCCCTTGAATACGTGGCTTACGGCAGAGATTGGAACTTGAGGTTAAACTTATGAGTACCCACTATTCCAAACTAGATTCATTACATGAAGAGAACTGGGAGGTTTAGGTCATGAAAGCTTTGGGTCATAGTACATCTCCCCCTTGGGACATTATGTCCCCCAAAGAACACTGACTTGGCTGAGATACTTAGGAAAAATAAGGAGATACACAAGACACCTACGAACTGAATTGTGACTGAATATTTAAGGCCTGAAACTGGGGCAAGATACATGAACTGAGCTGAACACGCAATTTCCTGGTTGGTCCATCTTAGAATAGTTACATTCATGAGACTTCGGATAGTGCGACTAGATCGAATAATGGAAAACCACACCACACGAATTTGGCCATCTAACTGCTAAACTGAATTATTGGCCTTACGAACTAACTCATACTAAAAACATATTATCAACTAGAACTTTAGGGAGAAAGGAGAGCCTGGCATTGTCTAAATAAGACATCACAACGTGGCTAGAATTCTGTAATATGAGGTGACACCTATGAATCATCATCTAAGGTGGAGTAACTAAAACTTATGCACTGCAACTATAAATTTTCAAGCTTAGACATATCCTTTGAATACTCTCTTAACTATATTTTCCACCTTAGTACGAAACTTCACTTGGTACTACTAAAAAATATTTGCATGGGCACTGCACACGAATGCCTAAGCATACTAACTTATCTGATTAACTAAATGACTGATAGCTGAATATTGGGTCTGTAAGGCTGAACTGTACTTAGTCTGAATAACTAGACTTAAACTGTAGAGTATTATGCATATGAGGAAGGGAATGATTGAGTAACATAAGATAACCGAGCATGAATTCGTGAAAACTATATTATCCGAGAATGCAAGACCAAACATATAACATGGTTCTGAAATAGTTTGTAAACTGAGGTACTAAAATACTATTAACTAAATAACTAATAACTGTATAATATGGTCGAGAAAACCTGAAACTAAACTGAGTTTCTGATCTAATTACTGGACTAAGACTGACACTATAACTAAGAATGTAACTGAGACTATGCTTCGGACGGTAACTGGGATGAACATACTATAAGGCATGAGCTCAGAAGTCATGAGCTGTATGACCGGAGTTTGGAACTCCCATGTTCATAGAACATGATTCGTACTACTGAGTGATCTGAAACTCCTCGAACTAAGAACTGGAAATAAACACAATTCTATAGAAAATGTGTGAATATAAGTTGTATTCATGGAGATAAGACGTAAAGCATGCATAGGTATTGTGATGACTGAAGTATAGAACTTTGAACTGAGGTAAAGACAGATTGGGAATCATTCCCACCCATTACTTTTCTACACATACTAATATTACTACAGAAATTTAGAAGCCTGACTTCCTGACATATCTTAACCGGATAGTTCCTGTATACCCATCGGGCTATGATAAACTGACCCACTAGGGTGGAGGCTAAGGAAGGCTCTGGTAGAATTATGAGGCTGACTCCCAAATCAACTGTTATATATGGAATAACAAAGGACAAAGAAGCTCCTGGATCTAGCAAAGCATAAACAATGAAAATGGAAAGATTGTAACATACCAGTGAACATATCAGGAGAACTTTCCTGATCCTTTTAGGACTAAAAAGCATAGAGTTTGTTTGACGTTAACTACTGGTGGCACTAAAAGAGGCACCTTGCTGATTTGGGTGACCGGACTGAGCTGAAGGACGACTGTTCTGACTTTGTAGACCAGCCTTAGGGAAGTCTCAGACTCTGTGACCTGACTCTCCATATCCAAAACACACATAATTATCGGTTCTACACATACCCTTATGATTCTTACCACATTCTTCGCAAAGTGGATTAGTACAAAAACCGCTAGCACTACTCTGGGTTTTGGAGCCTGGTGCCCCATCGTGACTGTCATTCCTGAACCTTGGTGCTGGTGTACTAGATAGAGATTGAACTAGGGCTAAAAGAATCTGACTAAACTGATAATGGTTACCACCCTCTAACCTTTGGCTGGGCCAAACTAAAGCTACCTATTCTGGCTCTCTTATTTTCTCTCTCCTTCTTCTTAAGTTTTTGTTCCTTAATCTATTGAGCATGGACCATAATCCTAGATATGCCCATCTCCCTAATCAACATCGCAGTCCTGCATGCCTTAACCACCCTACCCAATACCCCAAACACAAACTTGCTCATTATGGATCTATTATTTGCTACTACATTTGAAGAATACCTGGATAATTGGATAAACTTGAGGGAATACTCTTTCACACTAATACTGCCTTTCCTGAGATTGATGAACTTTAACACCTTGGCTTCTTTAACCTCTAAGGTGAAGAATCTATCTAAGAAGGTCGTAGAAAATGTTTCCCATTCTATGGGCTCTGCATCTGCACCCCTGTCTACCTTATAATACTTAAACCACGTATGGGCTACATCTTGTAGCTGATAGGAAACTAACTCAGCACTCTATCTAGAAGTCACTCCCATGATATCTGACTTTCTGAACCTGATCGAAGAACTTCTGTGGATCCTCTTCAGACTTAGAACCTGAGAATAAGGGAGTATTTATTCAGGTGAAGTCCCGAATTTTGGCTGCAACAATATTGGCCACTTGGTTTATTGAAACAACAGTTGGCCATTCATTCTGAGTTGCGACTGAATTGGCTAGAGTAGTAAATACAACCTTGAATTCTGCATAAGAGACGTGCTCGTCCAGGGGATCTTCCTGAACGGGCTGAGGTGCTGATTGATTTTTGATTTTTCTTTTATTAGTCCTTTTGGGAGGAGTGTTCAGTAAGCAAAAGGAAGAAGTAGATTAGACTAAGAGTTTTACTAGAGCTCATGCTCACTCGCACAACATGTTTTCCTAAAACATCTGGTAGCCTCATGTCTATAAGTCTAGTGTGCTATATACCCATGCATAAGACTCTACTAGATGTTACTTTCAGACTTTCTAGGACTCTGTTGAACCTTAGGCTCTGATACCAAGTTTATAACACCCCGAGTCTGTACCCCGGATGCTACACGGTGTTCATAATCCTGAAGAACCATAAGTTAACCCATGACTAGTACCTGCTGCAATAACTTTGTAATAAATACTGTAATGATTACGGAAATAGGTGGAAACATATGCTATAAGATACAAATCTATAAATAAACATGAATGTGGTATCTAAATACCAAAACTAAATATAAGTACTGTAAAACTAAACATCTATCTAAAAATACTCAAGTCTAGAAAGCCTTTAAACTGTCTGAACTATGGATTTAATGGGACAAGTACCCAACTAACTCCGACTACTAAAAATAATACTAAAATACCAAAAATAACAAAAAATCCCTAGAACTATGAGGACTCACCACTACGCTGAAAGCTAAAGATCTAAACTGCTAAGGATGCTCTGAAGCTTGTGCGTCTGAACCTATAATATAAGACATCACAGTGCAAAAAGCATGTATCAGTACTTTGAATGTACTGTATTGCTTAGTGAGGTTGGCTAAAATGCATGGGTTCATGTGCATGAATAATACTAACTGAAAAACATGAGTATCACTAAATAAGAGTACATACATAAATACATAGACTAGATCTGAGATCATGATAATATTGAGTACTGAGTCTGAATACTAATAACAGATATCTGAGTTTACTGATACTGTATTACTGATTATCTGAATGACTGTATCTAACAGTCCCAAATTCTGTGGAACTATACTGAGTTTTGTACTGAGCTGAGTAACTATCTGATAGTCCTGAATCTGTAGAACTGAACTAAGTTCTATTCTGAGTCTGAGACTGAAACTAAGACTGTGGGAGATAATCATCTACTTGACACGCCCCTCTCTAATCTGATTGGGGTCAAACCTGTAACTCTAGTTGGAAGGGTGTCAATATCGTGCCTTGGTAAGGAAAAGTTGTGATTTAACCCTCTCTGACTGAATGCTCTTTCATCAACCCTCACTGGTAGGAAACTCAAATAAGATATATCAACCCTCATAGTATCTGGCCGGAAGATATCTCAACCTACGCTGGCTACGTAGTTCTGTAATGTAGGGATTGTTACTAAGGGTCAAACCCTTTATTAACAGGAATGCCCCCATCCCTGGGTTCGCTCGGTGCTGAATCCAACTCCCAACTGAATGGACAGAGAACTTTTTTCTAGTCTATACTAGACTGGATTTAATTATTACTGATATTACTATTTGATTGAACTAAACTGAGTTCACTTAGTTTCGTGGACTGATGGAATACTATAAAATTCTGTTAACTCACTGAGAATAGAGTGCTACTGAGGTCTACACTTAGTCTTATGACTAAATTATAAACATTACTGAGATTTCCTAGGTTTTTGTAACTGGCTGAGTTCTACTGAGATTACTTCGTAACTGACACTGGATCTAAGTAAACAGCTAAATTGTCGGGTATTAAATACCCCCAGGACTCGATAGCATAAAAATAAAGCATCACATGATCTTTCTTAGCATAAGCATGCACATTGAATTCATAATGTATCTATAGATACATCTTATCAGACTCTTACATGGTATTACTTGCAAATAAGCTAGCATGACATGATTTAGTTTCCTTATTAGTTCATATGAACAATTCATCAAGCACTTTGTGACCATACATATACACATAACACTAAACAATAAGTAGACATCATAATTCAAATCCCCATCGATAATTTCAAGGGTTTTACATGGATCTTCAGGATATTACATACTTATTAGTTAACCTCGCATGAATCGTATCATAAAACATGTATTAGAATCCCAAGTAATCATTATAAACTTAAACATAATCAAACCCAACATAGAATTCATGAAATCCATAAACTTGAAGTTTAAAAATATTTTCTTAGACTCCAAGGGTGGAAGGGACCCTTGGATGAACACTTCACATACCTTAGTTGATGAAATTCTGAGATATTGATGGTAAGTTCTTGAGTTTTTTATTTGAAATTTGAACACCTAGGGTTTTGTTCTTGAGAAATTTTGTGAATAAATGAGTATAATTGCACTCCAAAGGGTTTAATTTGTGTTTTGGGGGCTGAAGGGCATGGGAAAAATACCTAATTAACCCTAATGATGTGGCCTTTTAATTCTTGTAAACTATGTTACCGACATGCAGGACGACGCCCCACGTTATTGGCATCGAGATCTGCATCGAGTCTACGTCGATTCATTAGAATTTGCACTGAACCTGGAGAAAACTATCTTATCGATGCGATAGTCAACGCGACGTATCGAGCTCATGTTGACCAACTATTTTGGGCAATCAAACATGGTCTAAACGAGATTCAAAAATTCCAAAACATGTCCGGGAACATCTATTGACCTTCCTGATTATGAATTAACTCTAATATCAATATTTAAGGGACGTAAAGGTCTCAAAATAAGATTGCCAACTTTTGAAGGCTAAAATGGTAGTAAGTCTGAATACTTAGCTAATATATTCTAAGTCTGGACCCCTTAACAAGCTTAAAGGACTGAATTAAGCTAGAAATTTTGTGGGGTCTTACAGTAGAACTCCATAACTATTGTGGAGTATGAGGCTCAATTTCATGAGTTGGCTAGGAATTATACTTCTATTTTGGCTACTGAGTATATGAGGGTTTGTTTCTTTGTTCAAGGAATATGACATCCTCTTTTATGTCTGTAAAGAATTTGGTTATCGCGCGTAGATCTATTTTTGAAGTTTCTTATTATGTCTAGCTTATATAGGAGATGCATTGTTATACTCAAGGGGGAAGAAGTAAGAGGCCATGATCTAGGGTAGGTTCAGTGGGAGCTATAGTAGCTCTCAGTTCAGAGGCAGTAGTTCTCAGGGTAGGTATCCTCCATTCCAGTCATATCAGCATCAGGGTCAGACTAGTAAACCCGTTTAGGTTGTACTTAAGATTAGTAATGAAGGTTAGTCTAGCTTCAGTGATCGTCCTGCCCTGGGTCATGGTCAATCTTTGATAGGTTCGTCTTCTAGTATTCTAGTCATAGTGGTTCTTCAGAGTCAGTCGGATCACCTGATTTTGGCTAAGCACCTGGGGCATATTATGAGTTGGAGTTTTTGGTCATTTTTTGAAAGAGAGCTCTAATCATGGAGCAATTATTTCTGAGGCCCAAGTATCCCACCTATTAAGGAAGTTTATCCCCCAGCTAGAGGTTGTATGTATAGTCATAGGGGTGGTCCCTAGGGTGCTCGTGGAGGTTCTCAGGTAGGTAGAATAGCAGGTCATTCAGGATCCCATATAAATGGGACATAGTTAGTTGTATACTATACCTGCTAGACTCAAGACTAAGTCTTCAGATGTTGTTATCATTGGAAGGATCTTGGTCTGCCATCGGTCAGCTTTTTCTTTATTTGATCTAGGATCTACTTATTCTTATGTGTCTACTTAATATGCCCCTTGGTTAGAGTTATCTTGGGATTCTCTATCCATGCCATTATATGTATCTACTCCTGTGGGTGATTCTTTAGTAGTGGACTGGGTTTTCTGATCATATGTTGTGACTGTTTGAAAGCTTGATACTCATGTTGATCTTATTATGTTAGACATAGTGGATTTTGATATGATTCTGGGCATGGAATGGTTATCCCACTATAATGCAATCCTAGATTATTTTAACAAGACCATTACATTTTCCATGCCCGACATCCCCTCGGTCGTGTGCTAGGGAGCAGTTAGCCAGGAGCCGATGGGGATTATTTCTTATATTCATGCTAAGAGGATTATATCAAGGGTTTGTGAGTCTTATCTCGCTTATATTTGTAATGTTAATAAGGAGAGTTTGTTGTTTGACTCTATTCCTGTATTTTGTGAGTTTTCTAATGTTTTCCCTACCGATTTACATAGCCTTCCTGTTGAGCATAGTTTTGAGTTTATTATTGATCTTGAGTCATACACCCGACTTATTTCTATGGCACCTTACCGTATGGATCTTTCCAAGATTAAGGAGTTAAATTCTAATCTTCAACATCTTCTTTGTAAGGTTTTATTATACTAACTATGTCTCTTTAGGGAGTTGCTTTGTTGTTTGTAAAGAAAAAAGATGACTCATCTGTATGTGTATTGATTATAGGAAGCTTAATAAGGTAAAGGTGAAGAACAATTATCCTATGCCTCACATTGATGATTTGTTTGACTAATTTCATGGCGCAACAGCATTCTCTAAGATTGATGATAATGCCCAAACTACAGCTCTCGTAAGAGTGTAAGCGGTCGCTTTCAAATATAGAACCCAACTGGGTTGGGTGTCGAATCCCACAGGGAATACTTGGTCACTAAGTGTTGCAATTATTAGTAGATTGTTGATCGAAAATTCCACGGAAAAGGGGGGATTGGATTGTGGCATGAATTAATGCTATCAAAGTAACAACAGAATGCTTTGTTTAGTAAGATTTAATCACAGAGAAAAATAAGTTAGGGTTATGTCCACCTTATGAGTTCTACGTATCTATTAACTATGAGTAATGCAGAATTCAGACATGCATGCACTTATAGAGATTCGTATTCTAATGGTAAATCCTAGTGTTTCTCAACCATCAAGGATTATTTCACTTTAACTCTCTCGAGATTAAAGCGTATAACTAACGGTACGAACTCTCCAAGAGGTTAACCCAGTTACGGCACTAACGTGTAAATAGGGGTTGGTATCCCTATTTCCTTGTCACACTCTCTTTTCCAAACATGTAACTTTTCTCTCGAACAAGTTAATGCTATAATGGCCTATTCTCTATGTTTGCAACCATGAGAATTAAATTAAAACGAAGAGAGTAATGATATAACTAGCATACACATCAAGAATTCACAAACTCATAGTAATAGATAGTATATCAAAAGGCTTCCATAACCCTAACAGAGAAGTTTATCTACTCATGATTGTAAAGGAAAACAACGAAGACATCATCATCATCATACCAAAACGATAACAATCTCACGATGGGTATGTATTGGCGTCACTATGAGAATGACGTGATTTCCTCTCTAGCCGTTCTTGTAGCATTTTTTCTCTGTCTGAACTTACAGAATCTGTAAACTAAATAAAAAGTGTCGAATGAATCAATTCATAAATGAATCAATCAATGAATCCCTGCTGAAAAATTCAGCAAATAGGGTTTTTATAACATCCTTGTCCTAGTCCTATTAAGTTACTGCTGCACCTCTAAGTATTTAAAAATACTGCTTTTGCCCGGGACAATTTCTCCATGCGTCACATTCAGTCCATAAGCTTCCAAAAGCTGCCTTCCCTCTTCTGTGAAGTTTTCCTTTGCTGCCCAAAGGTCCACAAAGTGCTGAAATCTTCATCATTAATACCTGAAAACATGCTAATCACGTAGGTTAGCTCACTTACAGGAAAATGGACTAAAAGTACAGGAATTATATATTTTATCCTCAAAACTTAGCTATAACATGGGTAAATTATGGTGTTTAGGCGTGTAAATACACCCAACTTCAATTGACATAAGCTCCGATTACCATCAGTTGAGGATTCGAGCTAAGGATATCTCGAAGATATACTTTAGTTCCTATTAGAGTCATTATGATTTCCTAGTGATATCTTTTGAGTTGACTAATGCCCAGCCGCATTTATGGATTTGATAAACCGTGTGTTCAGGCTTTATTTTGATTCTCTTATGGTTGTGTTCATCGACGACACCCTTCTGTATTTGAGGAGTGGGGAGGAGCATATGCAACATTTGAGGATTGTGCTCTAGGCTTTAAGAGATAATATATTTTCTACCAAATTCTCTAATTTTGAGTTTTAGCTTGAGTCAATGATATTTCATGGATATGTGGTATCTAAGGATGGGATTATGGTAGACCCGACGAAAATTGAGGCAATTCATGATTGAGCCAAACTTACATCTCCAACTAAGGTTCTTAGCTTCATTAGTATGGTCATCTATTACAAATGGTTCATACAGAGTTTTGTTATTGCAGCAGCAATGACCTGATTAACTTGGAAGGAGGTTACTTATCGATTATCCGAAGAGTGTTAGTTGATCTTTGGAAAGCTTAAGGGATTTCTCATATCAACTTCCATTTTAGCTTTTTCTATTAAGGGCGATAGATTCACCATGTATTTTAATGCTTTGGGTGTTCTTTTGGGTTGTGTATTGATGCAACAGGGTCATGTTATTGCTTAAGCATTGAGGCAATTGAAGGCATACGAGAGAAACTACCTCACTCGTGATTTGGATTTGGCAGCTGTAGTTCTTGTGCTTATGATTTTCAAACATTATATTTATGGTGTACATTGTGAGATATTTATTAATCATCATAGTCTTCAGAATCATATAACCCAAAAAGAGTTTTATTCTAGGAAGCAGAGATGGATGGAGTTGCTTAAGGATTATGATATCTCTATCTTATATCATCCGGGCAATGAGAATATAGCAGTGGATGCCTTGAGCCAGAAGGCAGCGAGTATGGGTAGTTTATCTTGTAGGTTAGTTTTTCAGAGGTCATTGGCATGGGACATTTAGTCCTTAGCCAACTCGATAGTGCGATTTGATATTTAAAATTTTAGGAATATTATTGCTAGTGTTGAGGCGAGGTCTTCCCTATTTGAGAAAATTGGGATCTCTAGTGTGACAATAAAGGAATTTGAATCATCTGTGATCAGGTGTTGAGTTGTGGATCAAAGAGGGCTACCGTATATTTTGAGGGTCTCTTGAGATTTGATAGCTGAATTTATGTTTCAACGGTTGATGACTTGATTCAATCAATTTTCATGAGGCTTATAGATATAGGCATTCTATTCACCAAGGTATAGCTAAGATGTATAGACATTTGATACAACATCATTGGTGTAGTGGTATGAAGAGATATGTGGCAGACATTGTAGCCCATTGCCTATGTTGTCAGTAGGGCCGAGATTTAGAGACCTGGTGGCTTAATTCATAAGTTTCAATTCTCGAGTGAAAATAGGAACGGATTACTATGGACTTTGTTAGTGGTTTGCCACATACTTCCCATGGTTCTTATTGTATTTGAGACATTGTGGATCGATTAACTAAGTAGGTATGTTTCATTCCTATTTAGATGTGCTTCTATACTGAGAGGCTAGCACATATCTATGTTAGTGAGATAGTCCATTTTCATGGTGTGCCTACAACTATCATTTTACACTAGGGTCCAGTGTTCACCTCTAACATTTAGAGAGAATTACTGAGGGAGTTGGGGACCTCGCTAGATCTTAGTGTAGCCATCTACCCTCAGACAGAAGGGTAGTCAAAGAAGACCATTCAGGTTCTTGAGGATATGCTCCAAGCCTATGTTATACATTTTGGAGGTCATTGGGAGCAGCACTTAGCTTTGATAGAGTTTGCTTATAATAATAGTTATCATTCGTGACCCATCTCATGTACTTAGATGGGACTCATTTTAGTTGGATGAGCGGTTGACCTTTGTAGAGGAGCCTGTGCTTATTTTGGCTAGTGATGCCAGGCAGTTGCCCACTTGGGAGACTCCAGTAAGTAAGGTTTAGTAGGGGCACCTCCAAGTAGAGAAGGCTACTTGGGAGATTGAGAGCACGATGCAAACCCAATATCTTCACCTTTTTAAGGTTTTAAGTACATCCTAATCCTTTACTTTTTCAGATAAAAGTTCTTTTAGTAGTGGATAATATAATAATCCTCTAGGTTATTTAATGTATCTCTTCTTAATTTAACCATTTAAATCTTTTCTATAGCTCCCACAAGTTATTTATGACTTTCTAGAACTGACAGTTCGATTACTGGGTAGTTCATGTGGCTTTAGAGCTAATTCTCTATTTTGAAGTCTTCGATGGTTCAAATTTGCAACAGAGCAAAAACTTCAATCAAATAACCTCGTAAGCCAATTTTGATAGTTCCAAAAGCTAGAGAGAATCAATTTTAGGTTGGGTGGACCCTTGGTTTGGGTTTTGAGGTATCCAGACTTATTTCGAGCTAGTGGCTGAGAGTTAAGAAAAGTGGGCAATCTGGAAGTTAAGAAAAGTGGGCAATCTGGAAGTTAAGAAAAGTGGCAAGTGGGTGTGGGATCCACTTCTCATCAAAATGAACTCGATTGGAAATTTTGACTGTTCCATTGAGTCAGTAATGTTGAATTTTATAATGTAGCATAGTATGTTTGCATATACGGGATTTTGGATGAATCCCAAGGGGTTGGTAGAGACTCAGAAAATTCCAAGACTCATGCTAGTGAAAGATTTATGGAGTAACCACTAAAGCGTCTCTTTGGTCACTTTAGCGGAGGGCGCTTTAGTGATCGTAGCTCAGCCAGCAGGTCCCACTTTAGTGGCATCAGGGTACTTTAGTGGCTAGAGCTAAAACGGCCCAAGGTATGCCTTAGAGGACTGGCTCATGGGGACGGGTACCACTTTATCGGCACCAAGTTATGTTAGCATAAACCGCTAAAGTGGCCCAGGGGCCCCTTTAGAGGCACCTGGTGCTTACAAATTCCCTTTTTCCTGATTCTCCCCACTTTTAACCCATTCTCAAGAGAGTAAACCCTTAAATAGTGCAAAAACTTAGGAGGATCATTTATGGATGGTTTTGGATCTTGAGTAATGTTAATTTATGTGTTTCTCCTTCTATTTTATAGTAAGCTTCCTTCTATTTTAGGATTAAATCCTTTATCTTTTTCAAAAATCCCTAGAATCTTGGTGACTTGATTATAGCACCGCTAAATCTCAAAATTCACCCATTTATTAGGGTAATGTTCCTTAACAATAGAGGGACGTTTTGTAGGTTTCCAAAGTGTGAATCCATAAATGTGCCCCACATGAGTTTTTTACGTAATCATAAACTCAAAGCGCAATAGTCCAATATAGATATCGTTATTCTCGTATTGATGAGTAGATTGGAATTTTTATAGTTTGGCACCTTGTGGAAGCTTCTCAAAAAGGAAAATCAGTAATTTAGTATATTCGTCAGTCTTTTCTTCAGCGTCCAGGTAGGATAGGTTTAACTTCTTCACATTTTACTAATTCATATTATGATTATTATAATACGCTAGATATGGGATTGGATTAAGGTGTTGGAAGTATGAATAAGTATATTTTGATTAGTTGAACCTTTTAGGCTATCTTAAAATCATAAATTAGGAGTAATTAGCTTATTTACTGATCTTTTACGTGAATTTGGATTTGTGGCCCATGTTTAGAATGGAAATGCCTTATTTACTCAAGCTAAGTGAAATTACCTTAGTCACTTAAGTTTAGGGTGAAATTTCCATAAGGTTCTTAAATTGCGAGAGATTGTCTTAGTTGATATTATTTTTGATAGGATTGACTTATTGTTCATGTTTTGGAGGAATTACTATCTTAGGGATATTTATTTCTTACTCTCAACATCTATAAATGAATTTAGATACCTTATCCTAGTCTTAGGTAACTGTTGCCTAAAATAGATTTTGGGGATTAAAAGTGGGCCCCTCCAACTATCTTACATCGAGATTTGTGTTAGCTTTGTAGACTCATTTACGCATGATATACCTTTATTAATGTTTGGATTGGGACTTAAGGAGGTGGAATATATTTAATGAGTATGTTAGTTGGATATTTAAAGATTGGTGTTATTTTCGGCTATAACTCGATATGATATTGATATGGCTTACAAATATATATGATTACTGATATGGTTTTTGGATATCATTAATGACTTATACATATGATTATTTCTATGGCTTCCAAATATGATTAATGACTTACATATATGATTATTGATATGGTTTCCGGGTATGGTTAGTAATATGGCCTATCGACATGCTTAATGATACAGATACAGATTTGTATCTTGATATGGCCTATAGACATGCTTAATGATATAGTCATAAATATGATTAATGATTAATGTCTTGTAGGTATGACTAATGGTTTGTAGATACGATTTATGGCTTAAAGATATGATTAATGGCTTATAGATATGATTAATGGCTTATAAATATGATTAATGTTTTATTGAGATGATTATTGATATGACTTATGGATATGACGATTGACATGGACTATGGGCATGGTTTTTGGCATGGCTTAATAGTTATAGTATTGGTATGTATTGTGGGTGTGGGTATCAATAGGATGCATGGTTGTGATTCTTGTCTGGTGTATAGATATGAGCAAAAGAGATGGTCTATAGTTATAGTTCATTGGTATAGTTTATTAAGTTAGTTTAGTGATATGGCTTGTTGGTCTGGTTTGTTGATATGATAATAATAAATATAAGCTTTGGTTTGAGTCCAGTAGTTCATAACGATATTGATAATATGTTATGACCCTAACCAGGTCTTGGCCGTGATGGGTATCTCAAGTCCACCGAGGACAAGAAACCACCCCCTTTGCCTAGTCTAACAAAACATAATACATTGAAAAGCGGAAGAATTCCGAACATATAACATAGAGTAAATAGTAACTCAAGGTATAATAATGTCAACAACCAGTACCCAGTCCACAGTAATCCATAAAGCCTTTAAACCAGAAAATAACATATGTTGGGACATGCCTCTGACACTGACAATGACAATGACAATATGAAGTCTTTAATTCTATTTTATGGAATGTAACCGATGGAATGATCAAGTATTTCGGAGAATGTAACCTCACTATTTCACTAAAATGATCGAAAAACTAAGCTAATCCACCTAACACTATGAAGGAAAAGTAGAATTGCCTTCGGACTCTACATAGCATGGGGATACAACGTCTGGAAATGGTTAGTGGGGTGAGTACTATCATGTAACTCAGGGAAGGGATAAAATAAATCCATGGTCCACTTTAAATCAAATCATTAAAATCCAATGGACATAATTATGTATGTATATAAATATACATATATACATATCTTGACGGGATAGGGAAAAAGGCTTAGCATGAAGTAAAACTTTATCCTGGACTATGTAGTTCAACTGTCATAACAGACACCCACGGGATATATGGGTTTAGCTCCCCTTACGGAAAGGTCCCCAATGTGTGTTAGCCGGATGAACCAGAGGTATCAAGGAAGACCAGGGAAAGCCCCGACCCCACTTCAATCCAAGATACAATTATATATAAATAGTGTGAACTATGAACATGGTCATCAAGAACAACCGTCACATTGGCAAACATCAATTTCCATTATGAGTCATTCAAGACCCACACCTTCACGGCTTAGCTATATAACCCCCATTTAGCCCAATTTAAAATTATTTTCACATAACATATTTATTAACCAAGGAATTAACTTTTAAGGCACACCATGGGTATCGTCATACCCCTACACTTGTAAGATAATCTCTATGCCATAACAATCACATTAACTTGGGGAATACCTTGACCCCCTTTATTCATTAAATCAAATTTGAGGAATTCCTCGACCTCCATTAGTTTTATCAAACCAAAACATAGCCATTAATGCCTCAAAATATATATTCATTGTATAGCCAGTTACGCAATGCAATTGTATAAGTGAGTAAGTCATACCAAATAACAAATTCCACCATTCTAAGTCATTTACACAAGTGGGTTGAGGAAACACTATTTATTAAAACCAATTCCAAGTTCAAAACATCAATTAGGGGGAATACCTCGACCCCCATTCCAATTCCCTTACCCATACACAACATTAGGTCAAAACGTCAATTTCAAAGCATGAGTAACTCATAAAAAAATGGGTAAATAATTCAAGGATAAACCATTCTTAAATCCCAAACCTATATCAAAACCCATACTCAAATCCATACCAAACCCATTTAAAACAAATACTTTTCATAAAATAAGATTTTGGGAAGAGTAACATGCCTGAAAGTATCAACTACTTGGAAACCCTAAGTGTTCTTCACCTTCGAGATTTGAGAGTGATTTAGAAGTTATTTTAATTTGTTTTGGAGTGATAATGATACCTCCTAAAGGGGTTATAAGTCGTGGGTCACGATTGGGGAAGAGGGGAAATGTCCAAAGTACCCTTAATTAAAAGCTGGAAAATTGTCGCCAATAACTATGGGTCACTATACGACTCGTAAGGACACTTTACGAATCATCACCACAAGTCATAGTCAAGACAGTATCTAAAGGACTATTCTATATTGAACCTTAGATTTACACCATATGAATCGTAGGGTCCAAGTCGTAGTCAAGATAGAATATTTTGGGTATCAAGCTTGTTTGGATAAGGATGGGACCATACGACTTATTTTGAGTCTTTATGAATCGTAACCCCTAGTCATAGTCTCAATAAAAACATCAGACTAGTAATCTTGTCTAGCTATGAGTGGGTCATTAAGACTCATAATGTCACCTAAGGACTAGTACGGAGAGTCGTAGTCTGGGCAGTTAGTTTAAAATCTCAAGAATTTTTCAAGGACCAAAATTTGGGGTGTTTCATTCGCCCCCCCCCCTCCCAGATCATTCATCGTTGAATGATAAGACAAGGATTTCATTAGCACGAGTTAACATAGAGCACACCCACACTTACCTTTAACAAAGACAGAAAACAAAGATATTAGGGAAATCACAATTTCCTTTAATAACGTTAGAAAACAAAGATATTAAAGAATATGCATACCTCAAGTATGATTATCCAAAGAGTAAAACAAGAATGGATATTGGGACTTCATGACCTCTTTGGCTTCCCAAGTAGCTTCTTTACATGTTTGGTTACTCCATAGAACCATTACTGTAGCTATGTCCTTCATTCATAACGATCAGATTTTCTAATTTAAAATCACAATTGGGATCTCCTCACATGCATACCAATATATTCAATTGTAGTGACTCATTTGTTCTATGGGTTTTAATACCATAGGTACAGAAGCACAAGTTCCAGAGCATCAGTAGAACTCCAAATTTCAGCAGCCAGATTTAGCAGTGAGTCCTCATCATTTGAGGATGATATTATTATTTATTTTATTATTTTAGTTTAGCTTTCAGTAGATAGAATTAGTTGGGGACATGTCCCATCAACTCCTTATTCAGACAGTTCTGTCAGTTAGAGGCTTTTCAGACTATAGTATGTTCAGACAGTTTATTTCAACTCATGTTTTGGTATTGATATATCGTACTCTCAGATATTATGTTTTATCAATTTTGAACCTTATGGTTGTTCATCCCTTATTTCCACATTTATACAGTATATTATGCAGTGTTTAAGTACACATATCAGTCATGGGTTAACTTCTGGTCCTTCAGGGTCATGAGCATCGTGTATCATTCTAGGTACCAGATTTGGGGCGTTAAAAAATTTGTATCAGAGCCTAAGGTTCAATAGTGTCCTAAGAAGTCTGAAAGCCGCATCTAGTAGAGTCTTATACATGGGTGTGTTGCACGCCACACTTATGTGCAGGAGGCTATAAGATGTTTAGGAATAGTTTCCCATTTTTCATTATTCATGTCATGCCAGTCAGCATAATCTCAAGTTAATCTCTCAGTTTAATCCCTTTCTCTTCTGTTTACAGAACATGCCTCCCAATAAGAGAACTGGGAATCAGTCAGCCTCTCAGCCCGAAGATCCTTTGGGCGATCATGTCTCTCATGCAGAGTTAAGAGCAGCATTCACTACTCTTGATAAGTTAGTTTCTGCTCAGAATAAGCGACCAACTATCATTCCAGTCAACCCAGTGGCCAATTCAGCTGCATCCAGGATTGAGGACTTCACCCGAATGAATCCTCCATCCTTTTTAGGGTCTAAGTCAGAAAAGGATTCTCAGGAATTCCTTGGCCAAGTTCAGAAGGTTACAGACATCATAGGGGTGTAATCTATTAAGAGTGTTGATCTAGATGCATATAAATTGTAGGATTTTCCTCACACTTGGTTCAAGCAGTAGAAGTCAGAGAGGTCAGTTGATGAAGGATCCATAGAATGAAAGGAGTTTATCACTGCATTCTTAGATAAATTCTTTCCCCTAGAGCTGAGAGAAGCTAAGGTGTTAGAATTTATCAACCTCAGGCTAGGCAACATGACGGTGATAGAGTATACTCTTAAGTTTACTCAATTGGCTATATATGCTCCCCATGTAGTGGCAAACAGCAGGGCCAAGATGAGTAAGTTTGTTTTTGGGGTGAATGATAGTGTGGTCATTGAGTGCAGGTCTGTGATGTTGAATAGTGACATAAACATATCCAAGATTATGACCCATGCTCAATAGATAGAAGAGAAAAAGATTAAGATAAGGGAGACGCAGAATAAGAGAGCAAGGAAAGGTAGTTTCAACTTTGCTCAGCCTAAGTCAGAGGGAGGAAACTGTTCTCTGTTTTGTCCAAAGTCATCAGTTCCATTTCCTTCTTCATCCAGTGCTCTAGCTCCTAAGTTCAGGGATGGTAGTAGAGATAGGGCGCCAGGCTCTAAGTCTCAGGGCAGTGTTAGCAATGCCTGAACTAATCCCCTTTGTCAGACTTGTGGAAAACATCATCATGGTATTTGCAGAGCTGACAGTGATATTTGTTTTGGATGTGGTAAGTCAGGCCACAGAGTAAGAGATCTTCCTCAGATAGGTTCCTAGAGTCAGCAAAACCGTTCCTCAGCTCAGTACGGTCGCCCAAATCAGTAGGGTGCCACTTATAGTGCTTCTAGTGGGCAACGACCAAATAGACTTTATGCTCTCTAGTCCCGGCAATATTAGGAAAATTCTCCTGATATGGTTACTGGTACATTACAAATTTTTCACTTGCATGTTTACGCTTTGCTAGATCCAGGAGCTTCCTTGTCTTTTGTTACTCCTTATAGAGCAGTTGATTTCAGAGTCAGTCCCGAGATTCTAGTAGAGCCCTTCTTAGTCTCTACCCTAGTGAGTAAAACCATCATAGCCCGACAGGTATACAAGAACTGTCCGGTTATGATATTTCAAAAAGTCACCTCAGCAGATTTAGATGAATTAGAGATGACTGATTTTGATGTCATTCTCGGCATGGATTGGCTTCATTCCTACTATGCCATAATCGACTGTAGAAACATAATTGTCTAGTTTCAATTTCCAAATGAACCCGTCCTGGAGTGGAGGGGTAATACTTTAGTTTTAAGAGGTCAGTTTGTTTCCTACCTTCGAGCACAGAAAATGATATCTAAGGGATGTGTCTATCATCTTGTTTGATTTAAGGAATCTAGTTTCGAAACTACCAGTTTTGAATCAGTCCCAGTAGTGAATGAATATTCAGATGTCTTTCCTGAAGATCTTCCAGAAATTCCTCCCAAAAAGGAAATAGACTTCGATATTGATCTTCTTCCAGATACTTAGCCTATACCTATTCCTCCATACAGAATGACACCAGGAAAACTCAGAGAATTCAAAGAACAGTTGAAGGATCTCCTAAATGAAGGATTCATCAGATCCAGTGTGTCCCCATGGGGCACACCAGTCTTATTCGTGCGAAAGAAAGATTGTTTTCTCAGAATGTGCATTAATTACCATCAACTCAATAAAGTCACAGTCAAGAACAAGTATCCACTTCTAAGAATCGATGACTTGTTTGACAGACTTTAGGGTGCCAGGTATTTCTCTAAGGTAGACCTCAGATCAGGCTATCATCAGCTCAAAGTCAGAGAATGTGACATTTCAAAAATAGTTTTTCGTACTCGGTATGGTCATTTTGAATTATTATTAATGTCCTTTGGTCTTACCAATGCCCTAGTAGCTTTCATGGAGTTGATGAACCGTGTGTTCAAGAAGTACTTAGACATGATCCTAATAGTCTTCATAGATGATATCCTCGTTTATTCTCACAGTGAGCATGATCATACAGAACATCTCAGAACAGTACTTCAGACTCTCAGAGATCATCAGTTGTTCACCAAATTTATTAAGTTCTATTTTTGTCTAAGGTCCGTAGCATTCCTTGGTCATATAATTTCCGGTGATAGCATTAGAGTAGATCCTCAAAAGATTAAAGTAGAAAGAAATTGGCCTCGCCCTGTCTCTCCATCAGATATCAGGAGTTTCTTAGGTTAGGCTTGATATTATAGATGGTTCATTGAGGTATTTTATTCTATTATATCTCCTATGTCCATATTTACTCATAAGAAATTTAAGTTTCAGTGGTCAGATCCTTGCGAGAAGATTTTTTAGGAGTTGAAGACTCAACTTATCTCAGCTCCAGTTTTAACTCTTCCAGATGGGTTCATAGTATATTGTGATGCATCCAGAGTAGGCTTGGGTTGTGTCCTCATGTAGAATGGTAAGGTCATACCCTACGCCTCCAGATAGCTTAAACCCCATGATAAGAATTATCCTACTCACGATCCTGAGTTAGCAGCCGTAGTTTTTGCCTTAAAGATTTGGAGGCATTACTTGCACGGTGTTCCGTTATCTATTATCTCAGACAGAGGTACCCAGATCACCTCTTATTTCTGGAAAGCATTCAAAAAAGGTCTTGGTACCCAAGTTCATCTTAGTACAGCCTTTCATCCTCAGATAGATGGTCAAGCAGAAAGGACCATTGAGACTTTAGAAGATATGCTAAGGGCGTGTGCAATTGATTTCAAGGGTAGTTGGGATGACCACTTACCTTTGATTGAGTTTTCATACAATAATAGCTATCATTCCAATATTCGGATGGCTCCATTCAAAGCTCTCTATAGTAGGAGGTGCAGATCTCCAGTCGGTTGGTTCGAACATAGTGAGGCCTCAGTCATAGGGCCTGACTTAGTATTCGATGTCTTAGAAAAAGTCAAGTTGATCAGAGAAAGACTTTGGGTGCTCAGAGCCTGAAGAAGTCTTATGCAGATGTACGCAAAAAGGATCTCGAGTTTGATATTGGTGACTATGTCTATATCAAGATCTCTTTCATGAAGGGAGTAAAGAGATTCGGCAAGAAGGGAAAGCTCAGTCCCCATTACGTTGGTCCCTTCAAAATTTTCAGTCATTTTGGCAAGGTAGCTTATGAGCTCGAGTTGTCCTCATATCTAGCCTCATTTCATCCAGTTTTCCATGTCTCTTTGCTCAAGAAGTTCATAGGTGATACAGCAGTTTTAGTCCCTATTCAGAGCATAGATGTTTAGAACAACCTCTCTTATGAGGAGATTTCAGTCGAAATCCTTGACTATCAGACTCGTAGACTGAGGAACAAAGAAGTCCCTCTAGTCAAAGTTCATTAGCGAAATCAGTCTGTTGAGGGAGCTACTTGGGAAGAAGAAGCGGACATGAATACCAAGTATCCTCACCTCTTTTTCGCTAACTCAGACTCAACCCAATGTAACAGTTCTCCTTAAGCTTTAAGTTTCATGTTCAGATTTCAGTCACAACTTGGTATCCATTTCATGTTCAGAATTCTATTATAAACTCGGTATCGATTACCATTGCATATTCAGTCATGTATTCATGTATCAGTTTAATCATATATTCATGCATCAGATATTCATTCTCATTTTGAGAAACTTAGTTCATCAAAACACTCAGTCATGCATTCATGAATTAGTTACACATACATTAGATATGCATGCTCAGTATGATGTATTCATTTATCCGTTATGTCAGTCATGGAATCATGTTTCAGTTACTCATGTTCAGTATGTAGGTCAGTTTATATCTTCTCCCATCTCAGTCAGTCTCATTCGAGGATGAATGTTCTCAAGGGGGAGATATTGTAAGACCCAGCAAAACTTCTGCGCTTAATTTAGTCCTTTAAGCTTGTCAAGGTGTCCCAAACTTAGAAAAGTTTTAACCAAGTTCCCAGACTTAGGCCTCATTTGTTTGCACTTAATGGAGGTCTAAATCTGAATGGTTCAAACTTTAGACCATTAAGTGTATTTGTTTTTTATTAAGATTTTAGCTCTTAATAGGTCTGAATATGTCTTAATAATTCAGATCTAGAACCAAGTCTTAATAGGTCTGAAGAGATATTCTGGTGTATGATAATATTCACCACTCTATTCATAATCAACAGTCACCACCACTAACCACCTCTACCACCACTACCATTATCAACCACCACCCACCTCCACCAACCACCTTCACCTTCACAACCATCATCGACAACAAATATCGTTACCAACTACTATTGTCAACCGCTACTGCACCTACTACTTCTATTATTCTATTATATTCACCGCCACCACTGGTGTCGATAATACCACCATCATCAACTACTATCGGTCATTCCCTACTACCGACCAACTCATCTATCACATCTAGGACCACCACTAACTACTACTAATACATCACAACCTCCATATATTCTTTGGCCGCCACCACCATTGTCACTAGTAACGTTACCTCTACCACTACTTCAACCACTACCATCGCTACAATTTATCTCTACTAACAACCATCTCCACCATCCCAACAAACAACATCTCCAACTAGCACCAACGCATCATCAACCATCATGCATTCATGTTTTAGCCAACACAATCAACACATTTTACTACTAACATCAAGCAATGTCACATCACCACCACCACTACCACCATCAATCGCTATCTTCATAACAGTCACTATAATACCAACCATCACAACTATCACCACCAACATTATTTATTACCAACATCAATCATTATCACCTGAAACATCATTATAAACTATCTACATTATCGTTAACAAACTTAAATTTTTTTCTCAATCAAATAATAATTTTGTTGTATTAAATTACATACTTTTATAATACATAATTAATTTTTATTTGAATTGTATTTTTTATTTTATTATATATACAAATAATTTTTTTGCACATTCAGATGTTGAAAAACAAACAGTTTTAATTCTTCAATTTTCAGATCTAGAGACAACATCTTAATCATTCAGATATGCATTCAGATTCAGATGTCTGAATCTTAAAAAAAACAAATGCACCCTTAGCCTATTTTGGCCTTCGAAAGTTAGAAATCTTATCTCTCCATCTTAATGTCCTTTAATGGCCCATATTTTCATTAATTCATGATCAGGAAGGTCAATATGAGTTCCTGAACAAGTTTTGAATTTTTTTGAACATGTTTAGATCATGTTCGGAGTCCCAAAATAGTGAACCAATGCAATCTTAGCACGTCGCATCGCCAATTGCATTGGTCAACATTTGTGCAGGCTGCTAGAGCCAAAAAATTTAGGCTCGATGCAATCAAGGTGCGACGCGTCGAGTATCGTGTCACAACCATCAACGCATCGCGCCGCTTGTAGCGTCGGTATCCAATTTTTATTCATTAAATAACCGCGTCCTCAAGGGAAAAAGGGGTTAATTTCCCACCCCTATATAAGTCACAAACATGCAATTCATCCCTATTTTGCCCAAATTATAGTGGTTTCTCTCTCAAATCCATCAATTACAAGCTTAGAGTTTCCAATTAAGGATCCAATTTCAAGAATTTCACCATTTATTTTCAAGAATCTTTCATCCAAGGTATGCATAGTGTTGATATATGTATTCCTTTTATCCATAAAGCTCAAGAATCCTATTTCAAATTATAAATCATGATGTTTATGTTGTGGGTTGTTTTTTAACCATGTTAATCTTGTTGTACGATTCCCAAGTTGGAATCTTTACGTGTTTTTATGAAACTACGTTAGCATTCAAGTTGAAATTCATGAATTGAGTTGTTTATGATGTGTAATTTGATGATTACACCTATGCCCTAAGTTATGCATGTAAGGTGTTTGATAAAATACCTAAGAGGATAGAAATTGTGTATTATAGCTCAATTGTAACCCATATGATAAATGCATGTCTTACCCTTATGTTCAAATGACTTCCATGCTATTAATGTGAAATTTAGATGTTTGTTGGAATGTTCATGATGTTAGAGTATGAATTTAAGATACTTATTATATGCATTCCTACTATGTACAAGTTTGTGATAACCATGTGCTTCATGAAATCCCCAACTTATTATATTGTGGATTGTTGATTTCGGTCATGTATTCAAGAATGTCATACCTTGTTAGTTTCCTTCTATTGAGTTATGGGGGTACTTGTACCTGACAACTTAGTTGTGTGCCTAGAGCCAGTGTCATGTTTTCATGATACTTTTTGTCAAGACATGGTCAATAGAACTCAGTCAGTTATGCGACTCAGGAAAGCTCAGTAATTCAGTAATCTCAGTAGTATTCCATCAGTCAACAAAACATAGTTAACTCAGTCCAATTCATCTCAGTTAATCATGTTCAATGTCTATTCATATGGGAGTAGGATTTAGCACTGATTGAACCCAAGGATGGGAACTCATCTGCCAGTAGAGGGTGTGATTCTTAGAAGCAATTCTTCCATTCCAGAACTACGTAGCCAACATAGGTTGAGACATCTAACCTTCCAGTTGAGGGTTGATGATGCATCTTACCCACTAGTTGAGGGTTCCCACCGTTCTCATTTTAATACCTGCCAGTTTAGGGTCACTCACAGCTTGTCCTTACCGATGGCGCGGTATTGAAACCCTTCCAATTAGGGTTACAGATTAGACTTCAACTTAGCTATATTGATTTATTTTGGGAATGTCGGTTAGATGACTACTTCCCACAGTTACAGTTTTAGTCTCAGTCTCAGTAATTGAACTCAGATAGTTCTACAGAATTCAAAACTGTCAGATACAGTCAACTCAAAATAGTACAAACTCACCTAGTTCTATCAGAACCTAGATTGGCAAATACAGTCAATCAGTATCAGTTATCAGTAACTCATGTTATTAGTATTCAGACTCAGTAGTCAATATCATCATGAATTCAATTACAGTTATATATTCATACATGTATTCTCACGTTCATGTTATATGGTCAGTTAGTATTGTTCATGCATTTGAACCCTCTGCATTCAGCCTACCTCACATGCATACCAGTACATTCAATTGTACTGATGCATTTGAGATATGGTATTTTATGCCATAGGTCCAAAAGCACGAGTTCCAGAGCATCAGTAGCACTCTAAATTTTAGTAGCTAGATTTAGCAGTGAGTCCTCATCATTCGAGGACTATATTATTATTTATTTCATTATTTTAGTCTATCTTTTAGTAGATGGAGTTAGTTGGGGACATGTCCCATCAACTCTTTATTCAGATAGTTCAGTCAGTTAGAGGCTTTTCAAACTACAGTATATTCAGACATGCATTCACTTATAGAGATTCGTATTCTAATGGTAAATCCTAGTGTTTCTCAACCATCAAGGATTATTTCACTTTAACTCTCTCGAGATTAAAGCGTATAACTAACGGTACGAACTCTCCAAGAGGTTAACCCAGTTACGGCACTAACGTGTAAATAGGGGTTGGTAGCCCTATTTCCTTGTCCCACTCACTTTTCCAAACATGTAACTTTTCTCTAGAACAAGTTAATGCTATAATGGCCTATTCTCTATGTTTGCAACCACGAGAATTAAATTAAAACGAAGAGAGTAATGATATAAGTAGCATACACATCAAGAATTCACAAACTCATAGTAATAGATAGTATATCAAAAGGCTTCCATAACCCTAACAGAGAAGTTTAGCTACTCATAATTGTAAAGGAAAACAACGAAGACATCATCATCATCATACCAAAACGATAACAATCTCACGATGGGTATGTATTGGCGTCACTATGAGAATGACGTGATTTCCTCTCTAGTCGTTCTTGTAGCATTTTTTCTCTGTCTGAACTTACAGAATCTGTAAACTAAATAAAAAGTGTCGAATGAATCAATTCATAAATGAATCAATCAATGAATCCCTGCTGAAAAATTCAGCAAATAGGGTTTTTATAACATCCTTGTCCTAGTCCTATTAAGTTACTGCTGCACCCCTAAGTATTTAAAAATACTGCTTTTGCCCGGGACAATTTCTCCATGCGTCACATTCAGTCCATAAGCTTCCAAAAGCTGCCTTCCCTCTTCTGTGAAGTTTTCCTTTGCTGCCCAAAGGTCCACAAAGTGCTGAAATCTTCATCATTAATACCTGAAAACATGCTAATCACGTAGGTTAGCTCACTTACAGGAAAATGGACTAAAAGTACAGGAATTATATATTTTATCCTCAAAACTTAGCTATAACATGGGTAAATTATGGTGTTTAGGCGTGTAAATACACCCAACATCAATTGACATAAGCTCCGATTACCATCAGTTGAGGATTCGAGCTAAGGATATCTCGAAGATATACTTTAGTTCCTATTAGAGTCATTATGATTTCCTAGTGATGTCTTTTGAGTTGACTAATGCCCAGCCGCATTTATGGATTTGATAAACCATGTGTTCAGGATTTATTTTGATTCTCTTATGGTTGTGTTCATCGACGACACCCTTCTGTATTTGAGGAGTGGGGAGGAGCATATGCAACATTTGAGGATTGTGCTCTAGGCTTTAAGAGATAATATATTTTCTACCAAATTCTCTAATTTTGAGTTTTAGCTTGAGTCAATGATATTTCATGGATATGTGGTATCTAAGGATGGGATTATGGTAGACCCGACGAAAATTGAGGCAATTCATGATTGAGCCAAACTTACATCTCCAACTAAGGTTCTTAGCTTCATTAGTATGGTCATCTATTACAAATGGTTCATACAGAGTTTTGTTATTGCAGCAGCAATGACCTGATTGACTTGGAAGGAGGTTACTTATCGATTATCCGAAGAGTGTTAGTTGATCTTTGGAAAGCTTAAGGGATTTCTCATATCAACTTCTATTTTAGCTTTTCCTATTAAGGGCGATAGATTCACCATGTATTTTAATGCTTTGGGTGTTCTTTTGGGTTGTGTATTGATGCAACAGGGTCATGTTATTGCTTAAGCATTGAGGCAATTGAAGGCATACGAGAGAAACTACCTCACTCGTGATTTGGATTTGGCAGCTATAGTTCTTGTGCTTATGATTTTCAAACATTATATTTATGGTGTACATTGTGAGATATTTATTAATCATCATAGTCTTCAGAATCATATAACCCAAAAAGAGTTTTATTCTAGGAAGCAGAGATGGATGGAGTTGCTTAAGGATTATGATATCTCTATCTTATATCATCCGGGCAATGAGAATATAGCAGTGGATGCCTTGAGCCAGAAGGCAGTGAGTATGGGTAGTTTATCTTGTAGGTTAGTTTTTCAGAGGTCATTGGCATGGGACATTTAGTCCTTAGCCAACTCGATAGTGCGATTTGATATTTAAAATTTTAGGAATATTATTGCTAGTGTTGAGGCGAGGTCTTCCCTATTTGAGAAAATTGGGATCTCTAGTGTGACAATAAAGGAATTTGAATCATCTGTGATCAGGTGTTGAGTTGTGGATCAAAGAGGGCTACCGTATATTTTGAGGGTCTCTTGAGATTTGATAGCTGAATTTATGTTTCAACGGTTGATGACTTGATTCAATCAATTTTCATGAGGCTTATAGATATAGGCATTCTATTCACCAAGGTATAGCTAAGATGTATAGACATTTGATACAACATCATTGGTGTAGTGGTATGAAGAGATATGTGGCAGACATTGTAGCCCATTGCCTATGTTGTCAGTAGGGCCGAGATTTAGAGACCTGGTGGCTTAATTCATAAGTTTCAATTCTCGAGTGAAAATAGGAACGGATTACTATGGACTTTGTTAGTGGTTTGCCACATACTTCCCATGGTTCTTATTGTATTTGAGACATTGTGGATCGATTAACTAAGTAGGTATGTTTCATTCCTATTTAGATGTCCTTCTATACTGAGAGGCTAGCACATATCTATGTTAGTGAGATAGTCCATTTTCATGGTGTGCCTACAACTATCATTTTACACTGGGGTCCAGTGTTCACCTCTAACTTTTAGAGAGAATTACTGAGGGAGTTGGGGACCTCGCTAGATCTTAGTGTAGCCATCTACCCTCAGACAGAAGGGTAGTCAAAGAAGACCATTCAGGTTCTTGAGGATATGCTCCAAGCCTATGTTATACATTTTGGAGGTCATTGGGAGCAGCACTTAGCTTTGATAGAGTTTGCTTATAATAATAGTTATCATTCGTGACCCATCTCATGTACTTAGATGGGACTCATTTTAGTTGGATGAGCGGTTGACCTTTGTAGAGGAGCCTGTGCTTATTTTGGCTAGTGATGCCAGGCAGTTGCCCACTTGGGAGACTCCAGTAAGTAAGGTTTAGTAGGGGCACCTCCAAGTAGAGAAGGCTACTTGGGAGATTGAGAGCACGATGCAAACCCAATATCTTCACCTTTTTAAGGTTTTAAGTACATCCTAATCCTTTACTTTTTCAGATAAAAGTTCTTTTAGTAGTGGATAATATAATAATCCTCTAGGTTATTTAATGTATCTCTTCTTAATTTAACCATTTAAATCTTTTCTATAGCTCCCGCAAGTTATTTATGACTTTCTAGAACTGACAGTTCGATCACTGGGTAGTTCATGTGGTTATAGAGCTAATTCTCTATTTTGAAGTCTTCGATGGTTCAAATTTGCAACAGAGCAAAAACTTCAATCAAATAACCTCGTAAGCCAATTTTGATAGTTCCAAAAGCTAGAGAGAATCAATTTTAGGTTGGGTGGACCCTTGGTTTGGGTTTTGAGGTATCCAGACTTATTTCGAGCTAGTGGCTGAGAGTTAAGAAAAGTGGGCAATCTGGAAGTTAAGAAAAGTGGGCAATTTGGAAGTTAAGAAAAGTGGCAAGTGGGTGTGGGATCCACTTCTCATCAAAATGAACTCGATTGGAAATTTTGACTGTTCCATTGAGTCAGTAATGTTGAATTTTATAATGTAGCATAGTATGTTTGCATATACGGGATTTTGGATGAATCCCAAGGGGTTGGTAGAGACTCAGAAAATTCCAAGACTCATGCTAGTGAAAGATTTATGGAGTAACCACTAAAGCGTCTCTTTGGTCACTTTAGCGGAGGGCGCTTTAGTGATCGTAGCTCAGCCAGCAGGTCCCACTTTAGTGGCATCAGGGTACTTTAGTGGCTAGAGCTAAAACGGCCCAAGGTATGCCTTAGAGGACTGGCTCATGGGGACGGGTACCACTTTATCGGCACCAAGTTATGTTAGCATAAACCGCTAAAGTGGCCCAGGGGCCCCTTTAGAGGCACCTGGTGCTTATAAATTCCCTTTTTCTTGATTCTCCCCACTTTTCACCCATTCTCAAGAGAGTAAACCCTTAAATAGTGCAAAAACTTAGGAGGATCATTTATGGATGGTTTTGGATCTTGAGTAATGTTAATTTATGTGTTTCTCCTTCTATTTTATAGTAAGCTTCCTTCTATTTTAGGATTAAATCCTTTATCTTTTTCAAAAATCCCTAGAATCTTGGTGACTTGATTATAGCACCGCTAAATCTCAAAATTCACCCATTTATTAGGGTAATGTTCCTTAACAATAGAGGGACGTTTTGTAGGTTTCCAAAGTGTGAATCCATAAATGTGCCCCACATGAGTTTTTTACGTAATCATAAACTCAAAGCGCAATAGTCCAATATAGATATCGTTATTCTCGTATTGATGAGTAGATTGGAATTTTTATAGTTTGGCACCTTGTGGAAGCTTCTCAAAAAGGAAAATCAGTAATTTAGTATATTCGTCAGTCTTTTCTTCAGCGTCCAGGTAGGATAGGTTTAACTTCTTCACATTTTACTAATTCATATTATGATTATTATAATACGCTAGATATGGGATTGGATTAAGGTGTTGGAAGTATGAATAAGAATATTTGGATTAGTTGAACCTTTTAGGCTATCTTAAAATCATAAATTAGGAGTAATTAGCTTATTTACTGATCTTTTACGTGAATTTGGATTTGTGGCCCATGTTTAGAATGGAAATGCCTTATTTACTCAAGCTAAGTGAAATTACCTTAGTCACTTAAGTTTAGGGTGAAATTTCCATAAGGTTCTTAAATTGCGAGAGATTGTCTTAGTTGATATTATTTTTGATAGGATTGACTTATTGTTCATGTTTTGGAGGAATTACTATCTTAGGGCTATTTATTTCTTACTCTCGACATCTATAAATGAATTTAGATACCTTATCCTAGTCTTAGGTAACTGTTGCCTAAAATAGATTTTGGGGATTAAAAGTGGGCCCCTCCAACTATCTTACATCGAGATTTGTGTTAGCTTTGTAGACTCATTTACGCATGATATACCTTTATTAATGTTTGGATTGGGACTTAAGGAGGTGGAATATATTTAATGAGTATGTTAGTTGGATATTTAAAGATTGGTGTTATTTTCGGCTATAACTCGATATGATATTGATATGGCTTACAAATATATATGATTACTGATATGGTTTTTGGATATCATTAATGACTTATACATATGATTATTTCTATGGATTCCAAATATGATTAATGACTTACATATATGATTATTGATATGGTTTCCGGGTATGGTTAGTAATATGGCCTATCGACATGCTTAATGATACAGATACAGATTTGTATCTTGATATGGCCTATAGACATGCTTAGTGATATAGTCATAAATATGATTAATGATTAATGTCTTGTAGGTATGACTAATGGTTTGTAGATATGATTTATGGCTTAAAGATATGATTAATGGCTTATAGATATGATTAATGGCTTATAAATATGATTAATGTTTTATTGAGATGATTATTGATATGACTTATGGATATGACGATTGACATGGACTATAGGCATGGTTTTTGGCATGGCTTAATAGTTATAGTATTGGTATGTATTGTGGGTGTGGGTATCAATAGGATGCATGGTTGTGATTCTTTTCTGGTGTATAGATATGAGCAAAAGAGATGGTCTATAGTTATAGTTCATTGGTATAGTTTATTAAGTTAGTTTAGTGATATGGCTTGTTGGTCTGGTTTGTTGATATGATAATAATAAATATAAGCTTTGGTTTGAGTCCAGTAGTTCATAACGATATTGATAATATGTTATGACCCTAACCAGGTCTTGGCCGTGATGGGTATCTCAAGTCCACCGAGGACAAGAAACCACCCCCTTTGCCTAGTCTAACAAAACATAATACATTGAAAAGCGGAAGAATTCCAAACATATAACATAGAGTAAATAGTAACTCAAGGTATAATAATGTCAACAACCAGTACCCAGTCCACAGTAATCCATAAAGCCTTTAAACCAGAAAACAACATATGTTGGGACATGCCTCTGACACTGACAATGACAATGACAATATGAAGTCTTTAATTCTATTTTATGGAATGTAACCGATGGAATGATCAAGTATTTCGGAGAATGTAACCTCACCATTTCACTAAAATGATCGAAAAACTAAGCTAATCCACCTAACACTATGAAGGAAAAGTAGAATTGCCTTCGGACTCTACATAGCATGGGGATACAACGTCTGGAAATGGTTAGTGGGGTGAGCACTATCATGTAACTCAGGGAAGGGATAAAATAAATCCATGGTCCACTTTAAATCAAATCATTAAAATCCAATGGACATAATTATGTATGTATATAAATATACATATATACATATCTTGACGGGATAGGGAAAAAGGCTTAGCATGAAGTAAAGCTTTATCCTGGACTATGTAGTTCAACTGTCATAACAGACACCCACGGGATATATGGGTTTAGCTCCCCTTACGGAAAGGTCCCCAATGTGTGTTAGCCGGATGAACCAGAGGTATCAAGGAAGACCAGGGAAAGCCCCGACCCCACGTCAATCCAAGATACAATTATATATAAATAGTGTGAACTATGAACATGGTCATCAAGAACAACCGTCACATTGGCAAACATCAATTTCCATTATGAGTCATTCAAGACCCACACCTTCACGGCTTAGCTATATAACCCCCATTTAGCCCAATTTAAAATTATTTTCACATAACATATTTATTAACCAAGGAATTAACTTTTAAGGCACACCATGGGTATCGTCATACCCCTACACTTGTAAGATAATCTCTATGCCATAACAATCACATTAACTTGGGGAATACCTTGACCCCCTTTATTCATTAAATCAAATTTGAGGAATTCCTCGACCTCCATTAGTTTTATCAAACCAAAACATAGCCATTAATGCCTCAAAATATATATTCATTGTATAGCCAGTTACGCAATGCAATTGTATAAGTGAGTAAGTCATACCAAATAACAAATTCCACCATTCTAAGTCATTTACACAAGTGGGTTGAGGAAACACTATTTATTAAAACCAATTCCAAGTTCAAAACATCAATTAGGGGGAATACCTCGACCCCCATTCCAATTCCCTTACCCATACACAACATTAGGTCAAAACGTCAATTTCAAAGCATGAGTAACTCATAAAAAAATGGGTAAATAATTCAAGGATAAACCATTCTTAAATCCCAAACCTATATCAAAACCCATACTCAAATCCATACCAAACCCATTTAAAACAAATACTTTTCATAAAATAAGATTTTGGGAAGAGTAACATGCCTGAAAGTATCAACTACTTGGAAACCCTAAGTGTTCTTCACCTTCGAGATTTGAGAGTGTTTTAGAAGTTATTTTAATTTGTTTTGGAGTGATAATGATACCTCCTAAAGGGGTTATAAGTCGTGGGTCACGATTGGGGAAGAGGGGAAATGTCCAAAGTACCCTTAATTAAAAGATGGAAAATTGTCGCCAATAACTATGGGTCACTATACGACTCGTAAGGACACTTTACGAATCATCACCACAAGTCATAGTCAAGACAGTATCTAAAGGACTATTCTATAATGAACCTTAGATTTACACCATATGAATCGTAGGGTCCAAGTCGTAGTCAAGATAGAATATTTTGGGTATCAAGCTTGTTTGGATAAGGATGGGACCATACGACTTATTTTGAGTCTTTATGAATCGTAACCCCTAGTCATAGTCTCAATAAAAACATCAGACTAGTACTCTTGTCTAGCTATGAGTGGGTCATTAAGACTCATAATGTCACCTAAGGACTAGTACGGAGAGTCGTAGTCTGGGCAGTTAGTTTAAAATCTCAAGAATTTTTCAAGGACCAAAATTTGGGGTGTTTCATTCGCCCCCACCCCCCTCCCAGATCATTCATCGTTGAATGATAAGACAAGGATTTCATTAGCACGAGTTAACATAGAGCACACCCACACTTACCTTTAACAAAGACAGAAAACAAAGATATTAGGGAAATCACAATTTCCTTTAATAACGTTAGAAAACAAAGATATTAAAGAATATGCATACCTCAAGTATGATTATCCAAAGAGTAAAACAAGAATGGATATTGGGACTTCATGACCTCTTTGGCTTCCCAAGTAGCTTCTTTACATGTTTGGTTACTCCATAGAACCATTACTGTAGCTATGTCCTTCATTCATAACGATCAGATTTTCTAATTTAAAATCACAATTGGGATCTCCTCACATGCATACCAATATATTCAATTGTAGTGACTCATTTGTTCTATGGGTTTTAATACCATAGGTACAGAAGCACAAGTTCCAGAGCATCAGTAGAACTCCAAATTTCAGCAGCCAGATTTAGCAGTGAGTCCTCATCATTTGAGGATGATATTATTATTTATTTTATTATTTTAGTTTAGCTTTCAGTAGATAGAATTAGTTGGGGACATGTCCCATCAACTCCTTATTCAGACAGTTCTGTCAGTTAGAGGCTTTTCAGACTATAGTATGTTCAGACAGTTTATTTCAACTCATGTTTTGGTATTGATATATCGTACTCTCAGATATTATGTTTTATCAATTTTGAACCTTATGGTTGTTCATCCCTTATTTCCACATTTATACAGTATATTATGCAGTGTTTAAGTACACATATCAGTCATGGGTTAACTTCTGGTCCTTCAGGGTCATGAGCATCGTGTATCATTCTAGGTACCAGATTTGAGGCGTTAAAAAATTTGTATCAGAGCCTAAGGTTCAATAGTGTCCTAAGAAGTCTGAAAGCCGCATCTAGTAGAGTCTTATACATGGGTGTGTTGCACGCCACACTTATGTGCAGGAGGCTATAAGATGTTTAGGAATAGTTTCCCATTTTTCATTATTCATGTCATGCCAGTCAGCATAATCTCAAGTTAATCTCTCAGTTTAATCCCTTTCTCTTCTGTTTACAGAACATGCCTCCCAATAAGAGAACTGGGAATCAGTCAGCCTCTCAGCCCGAAGATCCTTTGGGCGATCATGTCTCTCATGCAGAGTTAAGAGCAGCATTCACTACTCTTGATAAGTTAGTTTCTGCTCAGAATAAGCGACCAACTATCATTCCAGTCAACCCAGTGGCCAATTCAGCTGCATCCAGGATTGAGGACTTCACCCGAATGAATCCTCCATCCTTTTTAGGGTCTAAGTCAGAAAAGGATTCTCAGGAATTCCTTGGCCAAGTTCAGAAGGTTACAGACATCATAGGGGTGTAATCTATTAAGAGTGTTGATCTAGATGCATATAAATTGTAGGATTTTCCTCACACTTGGTTCAAGCAGTAGAAGTCAGAGAGGTCAGTTGATGAAGGATCCATAGAATGAAAGGAGTTTATCACTGCATTCTTAGATAAATTCTTTCCCCTAGAACTGAGAGAAGCTAAGGTGTTAGAATTTATCAACCTCAGGCTAGGCAACATGACGGTGATAGAGTATACTCTTAAGTTTACTCAATTGGCTATATATGCTCCCCATGTAGTGGCAAACAGCAGGGCCAAGATGAGTAAGTTTGTTTTTGGGGTGAATGATAGTGTGGTCATTGAGTGCAGGTCTGTGATGTTGAATAGTGACATAAACATATCCAAGATTATGACCCATGCTCAATAGATAGAAGAGAAAAAGATTAAGATAAGGGAGACGCAGAATAAGAGAGCAAAGAAAGGTAGTTTCAACTTTGCTCAGCCTAAGTCAGAGGGAGGAAACTGTTCTCAGTTTTGTCCAAAGTCATCAGTTCCATTTCCTTCTTCATCCAGTGCTCTAGCTCCTAAGTTCAGGGATGGTAGTAGAGATAGGGCGCCAGGCTCTAAGTCTCAGGGCAGTGTTAGCAATGCCTGAACTAATCCCCTTTGTCAGACTTGTGGAAAACATCATCATGGTATTTGCAGAGCTGATAGTGATATTTGTTTTGGATGTGGTAAGCCAGGCCACAGAGTAAGAGATCTTCTTCAGATAGGTTCCTAGAGTCAGCAAAACCGTTCCTCAGCTCAGTACGGTCGCCCAAATCAGTAGGGTGCCACTTATAGTGCTTCTAGTGGGCAACGACCAAATAGACTTTATGCTCTCTAGTCCCGGCAATATTAGGAAAATTCTCCTGATATGGTTACTGGTACATTACAAATTTTTCACTTGCATGTTGATGCTTTGCTAGATCCAGGAGCTTCCTTGTCTTTTGTTACTCCTTATAGAGCAGTTGATTTCAGAGTCAGTCCCGAGATTCTAGTAGAGCCCTTCTTAGTCTCTACCCTAGTGAGTAAAACCATCATAGCCCGACAGGTATACAAGAACTGTCCGGTTATGATATTTCAAAAAGTCACCTCAGCAGATTTAGATGAATTAGAGATGACTGATTTTGATGTCATTCTCGGCATGGATTGGCTTCATTCCTACTATGCCATAATCGACTGTAGAAACATAATTGTCTAGTTTCAATTTCCAAATGAACCCGTCCTGGAGTGGAGGGGTAATACTTTAGTTTTAAGAGGTCAGTTTGTTTCCTACCTTCGAGCACAGAAAATGATATCTAAGGGATGTGTCTATCATCTTGTTTGATTTAAGGAATCTAGTTTCGAAACTACCAGTTTTGAATCAGTCCCAGTAGTGAATGAATATTCAGATGTCTTTCCTGAAGATCTTCCAGAAATTCCTCCCAAAAAGGAAATAGACTTCGATATTGATCTTCTTCCAGATACTTAGCCTATACTTATTCCTCCATACAGAATGACACCAGGAAAACTCAGAGAATTCAAAGAACAGTTGAAGGATCTCCTAAATGAAGGATTCATCAGATCCAGTGTGTCCCCATGGGGCACACCAGTCTTATTCGTGCGAAAGAAAGATGGTTTTCTCAGAATGTGCATTAATTACCATCAACTCAATAAAGTCACAGTCAAGAACAAGTATCCACTTCTAAGAATCGATGACTTGTTTGACCAACTTTAGGGTGCCAGGTATTTCTCTAAGGTAGACCTCAGATCAGGCTATCATCAGCTCAAAGTCAGAGAATGTGACATTTCAAAAATAGTTTTTCGTACTCGGTATGGTCATTTTGAATTATTATTAATGTCCTTTGGTCTTACCAATGCCCTAGTAGCTTTCATGGAGTTGATGAACCGTGTGTTCAAGAAGTACTTAGACATGATCCTAATAGTCTTCATAGATGATATCCTCGTTTATTCTCACAGTGAGCATGATCATACAGAACATCTCAGAACAGTACTTCAGACTCTCAGAGATCATCAGTTGTTCACCAAATTTATTAAGTTCTATTTTTGTCTAAGGTCCGTAGCATTCCTTGGTCATATAATTTCCGGTGATAGCATTAGAGTAGATCCTCAAAAGACTAAAGTAGAAAGAAATTGGCCTCGCCCTGTCTCTCCATCAGATATCAGGAGTTTCTTAGGTTAGGCTTGATATTATAGATGGTTCATTGAGGTATTTTATTCTATTATATCTCCTATGTCCATATTTACTCATATGAAATTTAAGTTTCAGTGGTCAGATCCTTGCGAGAAGAGTTTTTAGGAGTTGAAGACTCAACTTATCTCAGCTCCAGTTTTAACTCTTCCAGATGGGTTCATAGTATATTGTGATGCATCCAGAGTAGGCTTGGGTTGTGTCCTCATGTAGAATGGTAAGGTCATACCCTACGCCTCCAGATAGCTTAAGCCCCATGATAAGAATTATCCTACTCACGATCCTGAGTTAGCAGCCGTAGTTTTTGCCTTAAAGATTTGGAGGCATTACTTGCACGGTGTTCCGTTATCTATTATCTCAGACAGAGGTACCCAGATCACCTCTTATTTCTGGAAAGCATTCAAAAAAGGTCTTGGTACCCAAGTTCATCTTAGTACAGCCTTTCATCCTCAGATAGATGGTCAAGCAGAAAGGACCATTGAGACTTTAGAAGATATGCTAAGGGCGTGTGCAATTGATTTCAAGGGTAGTTGGGATGACCACTTACCTTTGATTGAGTTTTCATACAATAATAGCTATCATTCCAATATTCGGATGGCTCCATTCAAAGCTCTCTATAGTAGGAGGTGCAGATCTCCAGTCGGTTGGTTCGAACATAGTGAGGCCTCAGTCATAGGGCCTGACTTAGTATTCGATGTCTTAGAAAAAGTCAAGTTGATCAGAGAAAGACTTTGGGTGCTCAGAGCCTGAAGAAGTCTTATGCAGATGTACGCAAAAAGGATCTCGAGTTTGATATTGGTGACTATATCTATATCAAGATCTCTTTCATGAAGGGAGTAAAGAGATTCGGCAAGAAGGGAAAGCTCAGTCCCCATTACGTTGGTCCCTTCAAAATTTTCAGTCATTTTGGCAAGGTAGCTTATGAGCTCGAGTTGTCCTCATATCTAGCCTCATTTCATCCAGTTTTCCATGTCTCTTTGCTCAAGAAGTTCATAGGTGATCCAGCAGTTTTAGTCCCTATTCAGAGCATAGATGTTTAGAACAACCTCTCTTATGAGGAGATTTCAGTCGAAATCCTTGACTATCAGACTCGTAGACTGAGGAACAAAGAAGTCCCTCTAGTCAAAGTTCTTTAGCGAAATCAGTCTGTTGAGGGAGCTACTTGGGAAGAAGAAGCGGACATGAATACCAAGTATCCTCACCTCTTTTTCGCTAACTCAGACTCAACCCAATGTAACAGTTCTCCTTAAGCTTTAAGTTTCATGTTCAGATTTCAGTCACAACTTGGTATCCATTTCATGTTCAGAATTCTATTATAAACTCGGTATCGATTACCATTGCATATTCAGTCATGTATTCATGTATCAGTTTAATCATATATTCATGCATCAGATATTCATTCTCATTGTGAGAAACTTAGTTCATCAAAACACTCAGTCATGCATTCATGAATTAGTTACACATGCATTAGATATGCATGCTCAGTATGATGTATTCATTTATCCGTTATGTCAGTCATGGAATCATGTTTCAGTTACTCATGTTCAGTATGTAGGTCAGTTTATATCTTCTCCCATCTCAGTCAGTCTCATTCGAGGATGAATGTTCTCAAGGGGGAGATATTGTAAGACCCAGCAAAACTTCTGCGCTTAATTTAGTCCTTTAAGCTTGTCAAGGTGTCCCAAACTTAGAAAAGTTTTAACCAAGTTCCCAGACTTAGGCCTCATTTGTTTGCACTTAATGGAGGTCTAAATCTGAATGGTTCAAACTTTAGACCATTAAGTGTATTTGTTTTTTATTAAGATTTTAGCTCTTAATAGGTCTGAATATGTCTTAATAATTCAGATCTAGAACCAAGTCTTAATAGGTCTGAAGAGATATTCTGGTGTATGATAATATTCACCACTCTATTCATAATCAACAGTCACCACCACTAACCACCTCTACCACCACTACCATTATCAACCACCACCCACCTCCACCAACCACCTTCACCTTCACAACCATCATCGACAACAAATATCGTTACCAACTACTATTGTCAACCGCTACTGCACCTACTACTTCTATTATTCTATTATATTCACCGCCACCACTGGTGTCGATAATACCACCATCATCAACTACTATCGGTCATTCCCTACTACCGACCAACTCATCTATCACATCTAGGACCACCACTAACTACTACTAATACATCACAACCTCCATATATTCTTTGGCCGCCACCACCATTGTCACTAGTAACGTTACCTCTACCACTACTTCAACCACTACCATCGCTACAATTTATCTCTACTAACAACTATCTCCACCATCCCAACAAACAACATCTCCAACTAGCACCAACGCATCATCAACCATCATGCATTCATGTTTTAGCCAACACAATCAACACATTTTACTACTAACATCAAGCAATGTCACATCACCACCACCACTACCACCATCAATCGCTATCTTCATAACAGTCACTATAATACCAACCATCACAACTATCACCACCAACATTATTTATTACCAACATCAATCATTATCACCTGAAACATCATTATAAACTATCTACATTATCGTTAACAAACTTAAATTTTTTTCTCAATCAAATAATAATTTTGTTGTATTAAATTACATACTTTTATAATACATAATTAATTTTTATTTGAATTGTATTTTTTATTTTATTATATATACAAATAATTTTTTTGCACATTCAGATGTTGAAAAACAAACAGTTTTAATTCTTCAATTTTCAGATCTAGAGACAACATCTTAATCATTCAGATATGCATTCAGATTCAGATGTCTGAATCTTAAAAAAAACAAATGCACCCTTAGCCTATTTTGGCCTTCGAAAGTTAGAAATCTTATCTCTCCATCTTAATGTCCTTTAATGGCCCATATTTTCATTAATTCATGATCAGGAAGGTCAATATGAGTTCCTGAACAAGTTTTGAATTTTTTTGAACATGTTTAGATCATGTTCGGAGTCCCAAAATAGTGAACCAATGCAATCTTAGCACGTCGCATCGCCAATTGCATTGGTCAACATTTGTGCAGGCTGCTAGAGCCAAAAAATTTAGGCTCGATGCAATCAAGGTGCGACGCGTCGAGTATCGTGTCGCAACCATCAACGCATCGCGCCGCTTGTAGCGTCGGTATCCAATTTTTATTCATTAAATAACCGCGTCCTCAAGGGAAAAAGGGGTTAATTTCCCACTCCTATATAAGTCACAAACATGCAATTCATCCCTATTTTGCCCAAATTATAGTGGTTTCTCTCTCAAATCCATCAATTACAAGCTTAGAGTTTCCAATTAAGGATCCAATTTCAAGAATTTCACCATTTATTTTCAAGAATATTTCATCCAAGGTATGCATAGTGTTGATATATGTATTCCTTTTATCCATAAAGCTCAAGAATCCTATTTCAAATTATAAATCATGATGTTTATGTTGTGGGTTGTTTTTTAACCATGTTAATCTTGTTGTACGATTCCCAAGTTGGAATCTTTACGTGTTTTTATGAAACTACGTTAGCATTCAAGTTGAAATTCATGAATTGAGTTGTTTATGATGTGTAATTTGATGATTACACCTATGCCCTAAGTTATGCATGTAAGGTGTTTGATAAAATGCCTAAGAGGATAGAAATTGTGTATTATAGCTCAATTGTAACCCATATGATAAATGCATGTCTTACCCTTATGTTCAAATGACTTTCATGCTATTAATGTGAAATTTAGATGTTTGTTGGAATGTTCATGATGTTAGAGTATGAATTTAAGATACTTATTATATGCATTCCTACTATGTACAAGTTTGTGATAACCATGTGCTTCATGAAATCCCCAACTTATTATATTGTGGATTGTTGATTTCGGTCATGTATTCAAGAATGTCATACCTTGTTAGTTTCCTTCTATTGAGTTATGGGGGTACTTGTACCTGACAACTTAGTTGTGTGCCTAGAGCCAGTGTCATGTTTTCATGATACTTTTTGTCAAGACATGGTCAATAGAACTCAGTCAGTTATGCGACTCAGGAAAGCTCAGTAATTCAGTAATCTCAGTAGTATTCCATCAGTCAACAAAACATAGTTAACTCAGTCCAATTCATCTCAGTTAATCATGTTCAATGTCTATTCATATGGGAGTAGGATTTAGCACTGATTGAACCCAAGGATGGGAACTCATCTGCCAGTAGAGGGTGTGATTCTTAGAAGCAATTCTTCCATTCCAGAACTACGTAGCCAGCATAGGTTGAGACATCTAACCTTCCAGTTGAGGGTTGATGATGCGTCTTACCCACTAGTTGAGGGTTCCCACCGTTCTCATTTTAATACCTGCCAGTTTAGGGTCACTCACAGCTTGTCCTTACCGATGGCGCGGTATTGAAACCCTTCCAATTAGAGTTACAGATTAGACTTCAACTTAGCTATATTGATTTATTTTGGGAATGTCGGTTAGATGACTACTTCCCACAGTTACAGTTTTAGTCTCAGTCTCAGTAATTGAACTCAGATAGTTCTACAGAATTCAAAACTGTCAGATACAGTCAACTCAAAATAGTACAAACTCACCTAGTTCTATCAGAACCTAGATTGGCAAATACAGTCAATCAGTATCAGTTATCAGTAACTCATGTTATTAGTATTCAGACTCAGTAGTCAATATCATCATGAATTCAATTACAGTTATATATTCATACTTGTATTCTCACGTTCATGTTATATGGTCAGTTAGTATTGTTCATGCATTTGAACCCTCTACATTCAGCCTACCTCACATGCATACCAGTACATTCAATTGTACTGATGCATTTGAGATATGGTATTTTATGCCATAGGTCCAAAAGCACGAGTTCCAGAGCATCAGTAGCACTCTAAATTTTAGTAGCTAGATTTAGCAGTGAGTCCTCATCATTCGAGGACTATATTATCATTTATTTCATTATTTTAGTCTATCTTTTAGTAGATGGAGTTAGTTGGGTACATGTCCCATCAACTCTTTATTCAGATAGTTCAGTCAGTTAGAGGCTTTTCAAACTACAGTATATTCAGACATGCATTCACTTATAGAGATTCGTATTCTAATGGTAAATCCTAGTGTTTCTCAACCATCAAGGATTATTTCACTTTAACTCTCTCGAGATTAAAGCGTATAACTAACGGTACGAACTCTCCAAGAGGTTAACCCAGTTACGGCACTAACGTGTAAATAGGGGTTGGTAGCCCTATTTCCTTGTCACACTCACTTTTCCAAACATGTAACTTTTCTCTAGAACAAGTTAATGCTATAATGGCCTATTCTCTATGTTTGCAACCACGAGAATTAAATTAAAACGAAGAGAGTAATGATATAAGTAGCATACACATCAAGAATTCACAAACTCATAGTAATAGATAGTATATCAAAAGGCTTCCATAACCCTAACAGAGAAGTTTAGCTACTCATGATTGTAAAGGAAAACAACGAAGACATCATCATCATCATACCAAAACGATAACAATCTCACGATGGGTATGTATTGGCGTCACTATGAGAATGACGTGATTTCCTCTCTAGTCGTTCTTGTAGCATTTTTTCTCTGTCTGAACTTACAGAATCTGTAAACTAAATAAAAAGTGTCGAATGAATCAATTCATAAATGAATCAATCAATGAATCCCTGCTGAAAAATTCAGCAAATAGGGTTTTTATAACATCCTTGTCCTAGTCCTATTAAGTTACTGCTGCACCCCTAAGTATTTAAAAATACTGCTTTTGCCCGGGACAATTTCTCCATGCGTCACATTCAGTCCATAAGCTTCCAAAAGTTGCCTTCCCTCTTCTGTGAAGTTTTCCTTTGCTGCCCAAAGGTCCACAAAGTGCTGAAATCTTCATCATTAATACCTGAAAACATGCTAATCACGTAGGTTAGCTCACTTACAGGAAAATGGACTAAAAGTACAGGAATTATATATTTTATCCTCAAAACTTAGCTATAACATGGGTAAATTATGGTGTTTAGGCGTGTAAATACACCCAACATCAATTGACATAAGCTCCGATTACCATCAGTTGAGGATTCGAGCTAAGGATATCTCGAAGATATACTTTAGTTCCTATTAGAGTCATTATGATTTCCTAGTGATGTCTTTTGAGTTGACTAATGCCCAGCCGCATTTATGGATTTGATAAACCGTGTGTTCAGGATTTATTTTGATTCTCTTATGGTTGTGTTCATCGACGACACCCTTCTGTATTTGAGGAGTGGGGAGGAGCATATGCAACATTTGAGGATTGTGCTCTAGGCTTTAAGAGATAATATGTTTTCTACCAAATTCTCTAATTTTGAGTTTTAGCTTGAGTCAATGATATTTCATGGATATGTGGTATCTAAGGATGGGATTATGGTAGACCCGACGAAAATTGAGGCAATTCATGATTGAGCCAAACTTACATCTCCAACTAAGGTTCTTAGCTTCATTAGTATGGTCATCTATTACAAATGGTTCATACAGAGTTTTGTTATTACAGCAGCAATGACCTGATTGACTTGGAAGGAGGTTACTTATCGATTATCCGAAGAGTGTTAGTTGATCTTTGGAAAGCTTAAGGGATTTCTCATATCAACTTCTATTTTAGCTTTTCCTATTAAGGGCGATAGATTCACCATGTATTTTAATGCTTTGGGTGTTCTTTTGGGTTGTGTATTGATGCAACAGGGTCATGTTATTGCTTAAGCATTGAGGCAATTGAAGGCATACGAGAGAAACTACCTCACTCGTGATTTAGATTTGGCAGCTATAGTTCTTGTGCTTATGATTTTCAAACATTATATTTATGGTGTACATTGTGAGATATTTATTAATCATCATAGTCTTCAGAATCATATAACCCAAAAAGAGTTTTATTCTAGGAAGCAGAGATGGATGGAGTTGCTTAAGGATTATGATATCTCTATCTTATATCATCCAGGCAATGAGAATATAGCAGTGGATGCCTTGAGCCAGAAGGCAGTGAGTATGGGTAGTTTATCTTGTAGGTTAGTTTTTCAGAGGTCATTGGCATGGGACATTTAGTCCTTAGCCAACTCGATAGTGCGATTTGATATTTAAAATTTTAGGAATATTATTGCTAGTGTTGAGGCGAGGTCTTCCCTATTTGAGAAAATTGGGATCTCTAGTGTGACAATAAAGGAATTTGAATCATCTGTGATCAGGTGTTGAGTTGTGGATCAAAGAGGGCTACCGTATATTTTGAGGGTCTCTTGAGATTTGATAGCTGAATTTATGTTTCAACGGTTGATGACTTGATTCAATCAATTTTCATGAGGCTTATAGATATAGGCATTCTATTCACCAAGGTATAGCTAAGATGTATAGACATTTGATACAACATCATTGGTGTAGTGGTATGAAGAGATATGTGGCAGACATTGTAGCCCATTGCCTATGTTGTCAGTAGGGCCGAGATTTAGAGACTTGGTGGCTTAATTCATAAGTTTCAATTCTCGAGTGAAAATAGGAACGGATTACTATGGACTTTGTTAGTGGTTTGCCACATACTTCCCATGGTTCTTATTGTATTTGAGACATTGTGGATCGATTAACTAAGTAGGTATGTTTCATTCCTATTTAGATGTCCTTCTATACTGAGAGGCTAGCACATATCTATGTTAGTGAGATAGTCCATTTTCATGGTGTGCCTACAACTATCATTTTACACTGGGGTCCAGTGTTCACCTCTAACTTTTAGAGAGAATTACTGAGGGATTTGGGGACCTCGCTAGATCTTAGTGTAGCCATCTACCCTCAGACAGAAGGGTAGTCAAAGAAGACCATTCAGGTTCTTGAGGATATGCTCCAAGCCTATGTTATACATTTTGGAGGTCATTGGGAGCAGCACTTAGCTTTGATAGAGTTTGCTTATAATAATAGTTATCATTCGTGACCCATCTCATGTACTTAGATGGGACTCATTTTAGTTGGATGAGCGGTTGACCTTTGTAGAGGAGCCTGTGCTTATTTTGGCTAGTGATGCCAGGCAGTTGCCCACTTGGGAGACTCCAGTAAGTAAGGTTTAGTAGGGGCACCTCCAAGTAGAGAAGGCTACTTGGGAGATTGAGAGCACGATGCAAACCCAATATCTTCACCTTTTTAAGGTTTTAAGTACATCCTAATCCTTTACTTTTTCAGATAAAAGTTCTTTTAGTAGTGGATAATATAATAATCCTCTAGGTTATTTAATGTATCTCTTCTTAATTTAACCATTTAAATCTTTTCTATAGCTCCCGCAAGTTATTTATGACTTGCTAGAACTGACAGTTCGATCACTGGGTAGTTCATGTGGTTATAGAGCTAATTCTCTATTTTGAAGTCTTCGATGGTTCAAATTTGCAACAGAGCAAAAAATTCAATCAAATAACCTCGTAAGCCAATTTTGATAGTTCCAAAAGCAAGAGAGAATCAATTTTAGGTTGGGTGGACCCTTGGTTTGGGTTTTGAGGTATCCAGACTTATTTCGAGCTAGTGGCTGAGAGTTAAGAAAAGTGGGCAATCTGGAAGTTAAGAAAAGTGGGCAATTTGGAAGTTAAGAAAAGTGGCAAGTGGGTGTGGGATCCACTTCTCATCAAAATGAACTCGATTGGAAATTTTGACTGTTCCATTGAGTCAGTAATGTTGAATTTTATAATGTAGCATAGTATGTTTGCATATACGGGATTTTGGATGAATCCCAAGGGGTTGGTAGAGACTCAGAAAATTCCAAGACTCATGCTAGTGAAAGATTTATGGAGTAACCACTAAAGCGTCTCTTTGGTCACTTTAGCGGAGGGCGCTTTAGTGATCGTAGCTCAGCCAGCAGGTCCCACTTTAGTGGCATCAGGGTACTTTAGTGGCTAGAGCTAAAACGGCCCAAGGTATGCCTTAGAGGACTGGCTCATGGGGACGGGTACCACTTTATCGGCACCAAGTTATGTTAGCATAAACCGCTAAAGTGGCCCAGGGGCCCCTTTAGAGGCACCTGGTGCTTATAAATTCCCTTTTTCCTGATTCTCCCCACTTTTCACCCATTCTCAAGAGAGTAAACCCTTAAATAGTGCAAAAACTTAGGAGGATCATTTATGGATGGTTTTGGATCTTGAGTAATGTTAATTTATGTGTTTCTCCTTCTATTTTATAGTAAGCTTCCTTCTATTTTAGGATTAAATCCTTTATCTTTTTCAAAAATCCCTAGAATCTTGGTGACTTGATTATAGCACCGCTAAATCTCAAAATTCACCCATTTATTAGGGTAATGTTCCTTAACAATAGAGGGACGTTTTGTAGGTTTCCAAAGTGTGAATCCATAAATGTGCCCCACATGAGTTTTTTACGTAATCATAAACTCAAAGCGCAATAGTCCAATATAGATATCGTTATTCTCGTATTGATGAGTAGATTGGAATTTTTATAGTTTGGCACCTTGTGGAAGCTTCTCAAAAAGGAAAATCAGTAATTTAGTATATTCGTCAGTCTTTTCTTCAGCGTCCAGGTAGGATAGGTTTAACTTCTTCACATTTTACTAATTCATATTATGATTATTATAATACGCTAGATATGGGATTGGATTAAGGTGTTGGAAGTATGAATAAGAATATTTGGATTAGTTGAACCTTTTAGGCTATCTTAAAATCATAAATTAGGAGTAATTAGCTTATTTACTGATCTTTTACGTGAATTTGGATTTGTGGCCCATGTTTAGAATGGAAATGCCTTATTTACTCAAGCTAAGTGAAATTACCTTAGTCACTTAAGTTTAGGGTGAAATTTCCATAAGGTTCTTAAATTGCGAGAGATTGTCTTAGTTGATATTATTTTTGATAGGATTGACTTATTGTTCATGTTTTGGAGGAATTACTATCTTAGGGCTATTTATTTCTTACTCTCGACATCTATAAATGAATTTAGATACCTTATCCTAGTCTTAGGTAACTGTTGCCTAAAATAGATTTTGGGGATTAAAAGTGGGCCCCTCCAACTATCTTACATCGAGATTTGTGTTAGCTTTGTAGACTCATTTACGCATGATATACCTTTATTAATGTTTGGATTGGGACTTAAGGAGGTGGAATATATTTAATGAGTATGTTAGTTGGATATTTAAAGATTGGTGTTATTTTCGGCTATAACTCGATATGATATTGATATGGCTTACAAATATATATGATTACTGATATGGTTTTTGGATATCATTAATGACTTATACATATGATTATTTCTATGGCTTCCAAATATGATTAATGACTTACATATATGATTATTGATATGGTTTCCGGGTATGGTTAGTAGTATGGCCTATCGACATGCTTAATGATACAGATACAGATTTGTATCTTGATATGGCCTATAGACATGCTTAGTGATATAGTCATAAATATGATTAATGATTAATGTCTTGTAGGTATGACTAATGGTTTGTAGATACGATTTATGGCTTAAAGATATGATTAATGGCTTATAGATATGATTAATGGCTTATAAATATGATTAATGTTTTATTGAGATGATTATTGATATGACTTATGGATATGATGATTGACATGGACTATGGGCATGGTTTTTGGCATGGCTTAATAGTTATAGTATTGGTATGTATTGTGGGTGTGGGTATCAATAGGATGCATGGTTGTGATTCTTGTCTGGTGTATAGATATGAGCAAAAGAGATGGTCTATAGTTATAGTTCATTGGTATAGTTTATTAAGTTAGTTTAGTGATATGGCTTGTTGGTCTGGTTTGTTGATATGATAATAATAAATATAAGCTTTGGTTTGAGTCCAGTAGTTCATAACGATATTGATAATATGTTATGACCCTAACCAGGTCTTGGCCGTGATGGGTATCTCAAGTCCACCGAGGACAAGAAACCACCCCCTTTGCCTAGTCTAACAAAACATAATACATTGAAAAGCGGAAGAATTCCAAACATATAACATAGAGTAAATAGTAACTCAAGGTATAATAATGTCAAGAACCAGTACCCAGTCCACAGTAATCCATAAAGCCTTTAAACCAGAAAACAACATATGTTGGGACATGCCTCTGACACTGACAATGACAATGACAATATGAAGTCTTTAATTCTATTTTATGGAATGTAACCGATGGAATGATCAAGTATTTCGGAGAATGTAACCTCACCATTTCACTAAAATGATCGAAAAACTAAGCTAATCCACCTAACACTATGAAGGAAAAGTAGAATTGCCTTCGAACTCTACATAGCATGGGGATACAACGTCTGGAAATGGTTAGTGGGGTGAGCACTATCATGTAACTCAGGGAAGGGATAAAATAAATCCATGGTCCACTTTAAATCAAATCATTAAAATCCAATGGACATAATTATGTATGTATATAAATATACATATATACATATCTTGACGGGATAGGGAAAAAGGCTTAGCATGAAGTAAAGCTTTATCCTGGACTATGTAGTTCAACTGTCATAACAGACACCCACGGGATATATGGGTTTAGCTCCCCTTACGGAAAGGTCCCCAATGTGTGTTAGCCGGATGAACCAGAGGTATCAAGGAAGACCAGGGAAAGCCCCGACCCCACGTCAATCCAAGATACAATTATATATAAATAGTGTGAACTATGAACATGGTCATCAAGAACAACCGTCACATTGGCAAACATCAATTTCCATTATGAGTCATTCAAGACCCACACCTTCACGGCTTAGCTATATAACCCCCATTTAGCCCAATTTAAAATTATTTTCACATAACATATTTATTAACCAAGGAATTAACTTTTAAGGCACACCATGGGTATCGTCATACCCCTACACTTGTAAGATAATCTCTATGCCATAACAATCACATTAACTTGGGGAATACCTTGACCCCCTTTATTCATTAAATCAAATTTGAGGAATTCCTCGACCTCCATTAGTTTTATCAAACCAAAACATAGCCATTAATGCCTCAAAATATATATTCATTGTATAGCCAGTTACGCAATGCAATTGTATAAGTGAGTAAGTCATACCAAATAACAAATTCCACCATTCTAAGTCATTTACACAAGTGGGTTGAGGAAACACTATTTATTAAAACCAATTCCAAGTTCAAAACATCAATTAGGGGGAATACCTCGACCCCCATTCCAATTCCCTTACCCATACACAACATTAGGTCAAAACGTCAATTTCAAAGCATGAGTAACTCATAAAAAAATGGGTAAATAATTCAAGGATAAACCATTCTTAAATCCCAAACCTATATCAAAACCCATACTCAAATCCATACCAAACCCATTTAAAACAAATACTTTTCATAAAATAAGATTTTGGGAAGAGTAACATGCCTGAAAGTATCAACTACTTGGAAACCCTAAGTGTTCTTCACCTTCGAGATTTGAGAGTGTTTTAGAAGTTATTTTAATTTGTTTTGGAGTGATAATGATACCTCCTAAAGGGGTTATAAGTCGTGGGTCACGATTGGGGAAGAGGGGAAATGTCCAAAGTACCCTTAATTAAAAGATGGAAAATTGTCGCCAATAACTATGGGTCACTATACGACTCGTAAGGACACTTTACGAATCATCACCACAAGTCATAGTCAAGACAGTATCTAAAGGACTATTCTATAATGAACCTTAGATTTACACCATATGAATCGTAGGGTCCAAGTCGTAGTCAAGATAGAATATTTTGGGTATCAAGCTTGTTTGGATAAGGATGGGACCATACGACTTATTTTGAGTCTTTATGAATCGTAACCCCTAGTCATAGTCTCAATAAAAACATCAGACTAGTACTCTTGTCTAGCTATGAGTGGGTCATTAAGACTCATAATGTCACCTAAGGACTAGTACGGAGAGTCGTAGTCTGGGCAGTTAGTTTAAAATCTCAAGAATTTTTCAAGGACCAAAATTTGGGGTGTTTCATTCGCCCCCCCCCCCTCCCAGATCATTCATCGTTGAATGATAAGACAAGGATTTCATTAGCACGAGTTAACATAGAGCACACCCACACTTACCTTTAACAAAGACAGAAAACAAAGATATTAGGGAAATCACAATTTCCTTTAATAACGTTAGAAAACAAAGATATTAAAGAATATGCATACCTCAAGTATGATTATCCAAAGAGTAAAACAAGAATGGATATTGGGACTTCATGACCTCTTTGGCTTCCCAAGTAGCTTCTTTACATGTTTGGTTACTCCATAGAACCATTACTGTAGCTATGTCCTTCATTCATAACGATCAGATTTTCTAATTTAAAATCACAATTGGGATCTCCTCACATGCATACCAATATATTCAATTGTAGTGACTCATTTGTTCTATGGGTTTTAATACCATAGGTACAGAAGCACAAGTTCCAGAGCATCAGTAGAACTCCAAATTTCAGCAGCCAGATTTAGCAGTGAGTCCTCATCATTTGAGGATGATATTATTATTTATTTTATTATTTTAGTTTAGCTTTCAGTAGATAGAATTAGTTGGGGACATGTCCCATCAACTCCTTATTCAGACAGTTCTGTCAGTTAGAGGCTTTTCAGACTATAGTATGTTCAGACAATTTATTTCAACTCATGTTTTGGTATTGATATATCGTACTCTCAGATATTATGTTTTATCAATTTTGAACCTTATGGTTGTTCATCCCTTATTTCCACATTTATACAGTATATTATGCAGTGTTTAAGTACACATATCAGTCATGGGTTAACTTCTGGTCCTTCAGGGTCATGAGCATCGTGTATCATTCTAGGTACCAGATTTGGGGCGTTAAAAAATTTGTATCAGAGCCTAAGGTTCAATAGTGTCCTAAGAAGTCTGAAAGTCGCATCTAGTAGAGTCTTATACATGGGTGTGTTGCACGCCACACTTATGTGCAGGAGGCTATAAGATGTTTAGGAATAGTTTCCCATTTTTCATTATTCATGTCATGCCAGTCAGCATAATCTCAAGTTAATCTCTCAGTTTAATCCCTTTCTCTTCTTTTTACAGAACATGCCTCCCAATAAGAGAACTGGGAATCAGTCAGCCTCTCAGCCCGAAGATCCTTTGGGCGAGCATGTCTCTCATGCAGAGTTAAGAGCAGCATTCACTACTCTTGATAAGTTAGTTTCTGCTCAGAATAAGCGACCAACTATCATTCCAGTCAACCCAGTGGCCAATTCAGCTGCATCTAGGATTGAGGACTTCACCCGAATGAATCCTCCATCCTTTTTAGGGTCTAAGTCAGAAAAGGATTCTCAGGAATTCCATGGCTAAGTTCAGAAGGTTACAGACATCATAGGGGTGTAATCTATTAAGAGTGTTAATCTAGATGCATATAAATTATAGGATTTTCCTCACACTTGGTTCAAGCAGTAGAAGTCAGAGAGGTCAGTTGATGAAGGATCCATAGAATGAAAGGAGTTTATCACTGCATTCTTAGATAAATTCTTTCCCCTAGAGCTGAGAGAAGATAAGGTGTTAGAATTTATCAACCTCAGGCTAGTCAACATGACGGTGATAGAGTATACTCTTAAGTTTACTCAATTGGCTATATATGCTCCCCATGTAGTGGCAAACAGCAGGGCCAAGATGAGTAAGTTTGTTTTTGGGGTGAATGATAGTGTGGTCATTGAGTGCAGGTCTGTGATGTTGAATAGTGACATAAACATATCCAAGATTATGACCCATGCTCAATAGATAGAAGAGAAAAAGATTAAGATAAGGGAGACGCAGAATAAGAGAGCAAGGAAAGGTAGTTTCAACTTTGCTCAGCCTAAGTCAGAGGGAGGAAACTGTTCTCAGTTTTGTCCAAAGTCATCAGTTCCATTTCCTTCTTCATCCAGTGCTCTAGCTCCTAAGTTCAGGGATGGTAGTAGAGATAGGGCGCCAGGCTCTAAGTCTCAGGGCAGTGTTAGCAATGCCTGAACTAATCCCCTTTGTCAGACTTGTGGAAAACATCATCATGGTATTTGCAGAGCTGGCAGTGATATTTGTTTTGGATGTGGTAAGCCAGGCCACAGAGTAAGAGATCTTCCTCAGATAGGTTCCTAGAGTCAGCAAAACCGCTCCTCAGCTCAGTACGGTCGCCCAAATCAGTAGGGTGCCACTTATAGTGCTTCTAGTGGGCAACGACCAAATAGACTTTATGCTCTCTAGTCCCGGATATATTAGGAAAATTCTCCTGATATGGTTACTGGTACATTACAAATTTTTCACTTGCATGTTTACGCTTTGCTAGATCCAGGAGCTTCCTTGTCTTTTGTTACTCCTTATAGAGCAGTTGATTTCAGAGTCAGTCCCGAGATTCTAGTAGAGCCCTTCTTAGTCTCTACCCTAGTGAGTAAAACCATCATATCCCGACAGGTATACAAGAACTGTCCGGTTATGATATTTCAAAAAGTCACCTCAGCAGATTTAGTTGAATTAGAGATGACTGATTTTGATGTCATTCTCGGCATGGATTGGCTTCATTCCTACTATTCCATAATCGACTGTAGAAACATAATTGTCTAGTTTCAATTTCCAAATGAACCCGTCCTGGAGTGGAGGGGTAATACTTTAGTTTTAAGAGGTCAGTTTGTTTCCTACCTTCGAGCACAGAAAATGATATCTAAGGGATGTGTCTATCATCTTGTTTGATTTAAGGAATCTAGTTTCGAAACTACCAGTTTCTAATCAGTCCCAGTAGTGAATGAATATTCAGATGTCTTTCCTGAAGATCTTCTAGAAATTCCTCCCAAAAAGGAAATAGACTTCGATATTGATCTTCTTCCAGATACTTAGCCTATATCTATTCCTCCATACAGAATGACACCAGGAAAACTCAGAGAATTCAAAGAACAGTTGAAGGATCTCCTAAATGAAGGATTCATCAGATCCAGTGTGTCCCCATGGGGCACACCAGTCTTATTCGTGCGAAAGAAAGATGGTTTTCTCAGAATGTGCATTAATTACCATCAACTCAATAAAGTCACAGTCAAGAACAAGTATCCACTTCTAAGAATCGATGAATTGTTTGACCAACTTTAGGGTGCCAGGTATTTCTCTAAGGTATACCTCAGATCAGGCTATCATCAGCTCAAAGTCAGAGAATGTGACATTTCAAAAATAGTTTTTCGTACTCGGTATGGTCATTTTGAATTATTATTAATGTCCTTTGGTCTTACCAATGCCCTAGTAGCTTTCATGGAGTTGATTAACCGTGTGTTCAAGAAGTACTTAGACATGATCCTAATAGTCTTCATAGATGATATCCTCGTTTATTCTCACAGTGAGCATGATCATACAGAACATCTCAGAATAGTACTTCAGACTCTCAGAGATCATCAGTTGTTCACCAAATTTATTAAGTTCTATTTTTGTCTAAGGTCCGTAGCATTCCTTGGTCATATAATTTCCGGTGATAGCATTAGAGTAGATCCTCAAAAGACTAAAGTAGAAAGAAATTGGCCTCGCCCTGTCTCTCCATCAGATATCAGGAGTTTCTTAGGTTAGGCTTAATATTATAGATGGTTCATTGAGGTATTTTATTCTATTGTATCTCCTATGTCCATATTTACTCATAAGAAATTTAAGTTTCAGTGGTCAGATCCTTGCGAGAAGAGTTTTTAGGAGTTGAAGACTCAACTTATCTCAGCTCCAGTTTTAACTCTTCCAGATGGGTTCATAGTATATTGTGATGCATCCAGAGTAGGCTTGGGTTGTGTCCTCATGTAGAATGGTAAGGTCATACCCTACGCCTCCAGATAGCTTAAACCCCATGATAAGAATTATCCTACTCACGATCCTGAGTTAGCAGCCGTAGTTTTTGCCTTAAAGATTTGGAGGCATTACTTGCACGGTGTTCCGTTATCTATTATCTCAGACAGAGGTACCCAGATCACCTCTTATTTCTGGAAAGCATTCAAAAAAGGTCTTGGTACCCAAGTTCATCTTAGTACAGCCCTTCATCCTTAGATAGATGGTCAAGCAGAAAGGACCATTGAGACTTTAGAAGATATGCTAAGGGCGTGTGCAATTGATTTCAAGGGTAGTTGGGATGACCACTTACCTTTGATTGAGTTTTCATACAATAATAGCTATCATTCCAATATTCGGATGGCTCCATTCAAAGCTCTCTATAGTAGGAGGTGCAGATCTCCAGTCGGTTGGTTCGAACATAGTGAGGCCTCAGTCATAGGGCCTGACTTAGTATTCGATGTCTTAGAAAAAGTCAAGTTGATCAGAGAAAGACTTTGGGTGCTCAGAGCCTGAAGAAGTCTTATGCAGATGTACGCAAAAAGGATCTTGAGTTTGATATTGGTGACTATGTCTATATCAAGATCTCTTTCATGAAGGGAGTAAAGAGATTCGGCAAGAAGGGAAAGCTCAGTCCCCATTACGTTGGTCCCTTCAAAATTTTCAGTCATTTTGGCAAGGTAGCTTATGAGCTCGAGTTGTCCTCATATCTAGCCTCATTTCATCCAGTTTTCCATGTCTCTTTGCTCAAGAAGTTCATAGGTGATCCAGCAGTTTTAGTCCCTATTCAGAGCATAGATGTTTAGAACAACCTCTCTTATGAGGAGATTTCAGTCGAAATCCTTGACTATCAGACTCGTAGACTGAGGAACAAAGAAGTCCCTCTAGTCAAAGTTCTTTAGCGAAATCAGTCTGTTGAGGGAGCTACTTGGGAAGAAGAAGCGGACATGAATACCAAGTATCCTCACCTCTTTTTCGCTAACTCAGACTCAACCCAATGTAACAGTTCTCCTTAAGCTTTAAGTTTCATGTTCAGATTTCAGTCACAACTTGGTATCCATTTCATGTTCAGAATTCTATTATAAACTCGGTATCGATTACCATTGCATATTCAGTCATGTATTCATGTATCAGTTTAATCATATATTCATGCATCAGATATTCATTCTCATTGTGAGAAACTTAGTTCATCAAAACACTCAGTCATGCATTCATGAATTAGTTACACATGCATTAGATATGCATGCTCAGTATGATGTATTCATTTATCCGTTATGTCAGTCATGGAATCATGTTTCAGTTACTCATGTTCAGTATGTAGGTCAGTTTATATCTTCTCCCATCTCAGTCAGTCTCATTCGAGGATGAATGTTCTCAAGGGGGAGATATTGTAAGACCCAGCAAAACTTCTGCGCTTAATTTAGTCCTTTAAGCTTGTCAAGGTGTCCCAAACTTAGAAAAGTTTTAACCAAGTTCCCAGACTTAGGCCTCATTTGTTTGCACTTAATGGAGGTCTAAATCTGAATGGTTCAAACTTTAGACCATTAAGTGTATTTGTTTTTTATTAAGATTTTAGCTCTTAATAGGTCTGAATATGTCTTAATAATTCAGATCTAGAACCAAGTCTTAATAGGTCTGAAGAGATATTATGGTGTATGATAATATTCACCACTCTATTCATAATCAACAGTCACCACCACTAACCACCTCTACCACCACTACCATTATCAACCACCACCCACCTCCACCAACCACCTTCACCTTCACAACCATCATCGACAACAAATATCGTTACCAACTACTATTGTCAACCGCTACTGCACCTATTACTTCTATTATTCTATTATATTCACCGCCACCACTGGTGTCGATAATACCACCATCATCAACTACTATCGGTCATTCCCTACTACCGACCAACTCATCTATCACATCTAGGACCACCACTAACTACTACTAATACATCACAACCTCCATATATTCTTTGGCCGCCACCACCATTGTCACTAGTAACGTTACCTCTACCACTACTTCAACCACTACCATCGCTACAATTTATCTCTACTAACAACCATCTCCACCATCCCAACAAGAAACATCTCCAACTAGCACCAACGCATCATCAACCATCATGCATTCATGTTTTAGCCAACACAATCAACACATTTTACTACTAACATCAAGCAATGTCACATCACCACCACCACTACCACCATCAATCGCTATCTTCATAACAGTCACTATAATACCAACCATCACAACTATCACCACCAACATTATTTATTACCAACATCAATCATTATCACCTGAAACATCATTATAAACTATCTACATTATCGTTAGCAAACTTAAATTTTTTTCTCAATCAAATAATAATTTTGTTGTATTAAATTACATACTTTTATAATACATAATTAATTTTTATTTGAATTGTATTTTTTATTTTATTATATATACAAATAATTTTTTTGCACATTCAGATGTTGAAAAACAAACAGTTTTAATTCTTCAATTTTCAGATCTAGAGACAACATCTTAATCATTCAGATATGCATTCAGATTCAGATGTCTGAATCTTAAAAAAACAAATGCACCCTTAGACTATTTTGGCCTTCGAAAGTTAGAAATCTTATCTCTCCATCTTAATGTCCTTTAATGGCCCATATTTTCATTAATTCATGATCAAGAAGGTCAATATGAGTTCCTGAACAAGTTTTGAATTTTTTTGAACATGTTTAGATCATGTTCGGAGTCCCAAAATAGTGAACCAATGCAATCTTAGCACGTCGCATCGCCAATTGCATTGGTCAACATTTGTGCAGGCTGCTAGAGCCAAAAAATTTAGGCTCGATGCAATCAAGGTGCGACGGGTCGAGTATCGTGTCGCAACCATCAATGCATCGCGCCGCTTGTAGCGTCGGTATCCAATTTTTATTCATTAAATAACCGCGTCCTCAAGGGAAAAAAGGGTTAATTTCCCACCCCTATATAAGTCACAAACATGCAATTCATCCCTATTTTTCCCAAATTATAGTGGTTTCTCTCTCAAATCCATCAATTACAAGCTTAGAGTTTCCAATTAAGGATCCAATTTCAAAAATTTCACCATTTGTTTTCAAGAATCTTTCATCCAAGGTATGCATAGTGTTGATATATGTATTCCTTTTATCCATAAAGCTCAAGAATCCTATTTCAAATTATAAATCATGATGTTTATGTTGTGGGTTGTTTTTAACCATGTTAATCTTGTTGTACGATTCCCAAGTTGGAATCTTTACGTGTTTTTATGAAACTACGTTAGCATTCAAGTTGAAATTCATGAATTGAGTTGTTTATGATGTGTAATTTGATGATTACACCTATGCCCTAAGTTATGCATGTAAGGTGTTTGATAAAATGCCTAAGAGGATAGAAATTGTGTATTATAGCTCAATTGTAACCCATATGATAAATGCATGTCTTACCCTTATGTTCAAATGACTTCCATGCTATTAATGTGAAATTTAGATGTTTGTTGGAATGTTCATGATGTTAGAGTATGAATTTAAGATACTTATTATATGCATTCCTACTATGTACAAGTTTGTGATAACCATGTGCTTCATGAAATCCCCAACTTATTATATTGTGGATTGTTGATTTCGGTCATGTATTCAAGAATGTCATACCTTGTTAGTTTCCTTCTATTGAGTTATGGGGGTACTTGTACCTGACAACTTAGTTGTGTGCCTAGAGCCAGTGTCATGTTTTCATGATACTTTTTGTCAAGACATGGTCAATAGAACTCAGTCAGTTATGCGACTCAGGAAAGCTCAGTAATTCAGTAATCTCAGTAGTATTCCATCAGTCAACAAAACATAGTTAACTCAGTCCAATTCATCTCAGTTAATCATGTTTAATGTCTATTCATATGGGAGTAGGATTTAGCACTGATTGAACCCAAGGATGGAAACTCATCTGCCAGTAGAGGGTATGATTCTTAGAAGCAATTCTTCCATTCCAGAACTACGTAGCCAGCATAGGTTGAGACATCTAACCTTCCAGTTGAGGGTTGATGATGTGTCTTACCCACTAGTTGAGGGTTCCCTCCATTCTCATTTTAATACCTGCCAGTTTAGGGTCACTCACAGCTTGTCCTTACCGATGGCGCGGTATTGAAACCCTTCCAATTAGGGTTACAGATTGGACTTCAACTTAGCTATATTGATTTATTTTGGGAATGTCGGTTAGATGACTACTTCCCACAGTTACAGTTTTAGTCTCAGTCTCAGTAATTGAACTCAGATAGTTCTACAGAATTCAAAACTGTCAGATACAGTCAACTCAAAATAGTACAAACTCACCTAGTTCTATCAGAACCTAGATTGGCAAATACAGTCAATCAGTATCAGTTATCAGTAACTCATGTTATTAGTATTCAGACTCAGTAGTCAATATCATCATGAATTCAATTACAGTTATATATTCATACATGTATCCTCACGTTCATGTTATATGGTCAGTTAGTATTGTTCATGCATTTGAACCCTTTGCATTCAGCCTACCTCACATGCATACCAGTACATTCAATTGTACTGATGCATTTGAGATATGGTATTTTATGCCATAGGTCCAAAAGCACGAGTTCCAGAGCATCAGTAGCACTCTAAATTTTAGTAGCTAGATTTAGCAGTGAGTCCTCATCATTCGAGGACTATATTATTATTTATTTCATTATTTTAGTCTATCTTTTAGTAGATGGAGTTAGTTGGGGACATGTCCCATCAACTCTTTATTCAGATAGTTCAGTCAGCTAGAGGCTTTTCAAACTACAGTATATTCAGATAATTTATTTCAGTTTATGTTTTTGTATTGATAAACCGTACTCTCAGGTATTATGTTTTATTAGTTTTGAACCTTATGGTTGTTCAGCCTTTATTTCTGCATTTATATAGTATATTATGTAGTGTTCAGGTATAGATATCAGTCATGGGTTAGCTTGTGGTCCTTCGGGGTCATGAGCATCGTGTAGCATTTCGGGTACCAGATTTGGGGAGTTACAAATACCCAACTCATAAGATCCATAAATTCTACTGGGGTAATAGTCAAACCAAAAGATATAACCAGGAACTCATAAAGGGCATACTGATATTAAAATCAGTCTTAAGGATATCCACATCCCTAATCTTCAGCTTATGGTAACCCGACCAAAGATCAATCTTAGAAAAGTACTTAGCTCTTTGAAGATAATCAAAAAGATCATAATCCTTGGAAGTGGGTACTTATTCTTCACAGTCACCTTATTCAATTGGTTGTAATCTATACACATTTGAGCGACCCATCCTTCTTATGCACGAAGAGTATCGAAGCACCCTACCGAGAAACACTAGGGTGAATAAAACCCTTATGAAGAAGATCTTTCTACTCCTTCTTGAGTTCTTTCAACTCAACTGGGCCAAATCTAAAATGAGGTATAGAGATAGAACGGGTATCCGATAGAAGATCAATCCCAAAATCTATCTCACTATCGGGAGGAACACTGGTAAGATCATCAAGACACACCTCAAGAAACTCGTTAACTATAAGCACATATTGTAAGGAAGGGCCCTCTGAGTTGGAATCTTTAACCAGGACCAAGTGATAGATACACTCCTTGGAAATAAACTTCCAGGATCTCAGAAACCTTTCCTTAGGCACTACGTAGCTACCTTCCCGCTCAATCACCGACTCATTTAGGAATTTAAAATCGACCCTTTGGGTCCAACAGTCATGAGATGCATAGCATGAATGAAGACAATCCATCCCAAAATAATATCAAAAACTAATATAGCCAACTCTATCAGATCTACTAGCATCTGCATACCACAGATAGATACCACATAATTCCTATAGACTATTCTATCCATAATAGAGTCACCCACTAGGGTAGACACAGAAAGGGGACCTGGAATACTCCCGGGACCAAAACCATAAAGAATAACTACATAAAGGATCATATAAGAAAGGGTAAGTCAGGATCAAGCATACAATATACATCACGATATAAAAGATTTAGTTGCTAGTAACAACATCAAGAGATGCCTCAAAATTTAAATGGGTCTCAAGAGCATACAAATTACATTGACTAGTGTTGGATCCAAATGTAGCACCCTAAAAACACCGAAGAATGTGGCCTTGCAAAAATTTTTGGTTAGTTGGTGATGATCATGATATGTGTTATGTTGTATCCTTGTAGCGTGTTATCTCTAACTTGTATAAAGGTTGCCTTGATGCATGTTGATGTGGTAACTTATGTTTATGATTGATTCACCCCTCATTAGAGGACACATGGTCATAGTGGGGGAGAATAGAAGAAGCTAGACTTGAACCCTTAAAAGATCAACAACTTTTGGAGTCTTTTGGGTGGGTACGGTTGAAGGGCTTAAGTCATACCCTTGGTTATGAATCGTACCCTTCTTCTCCTCCACTCTCGTATCCTAGACTTAATATAAAAGTATTATACTAGATTATATATGACTTAAACTTCCCTCAATCGTAACCAATGCATACGAGTTGTATGCAACTCAATCGTGAAGAGTGAGGCCTCAAACCTAGTGGACTATTTTGGTTACGAGTGGTATATATGAGATAGTTCATGAGTTGTACCTTTTGGATATGAATCAAGCGTGTCTATTAATACCCTAACCAGTGTGTTTGGCCTAGCAGAAGCCTAGGGTTTGATTTAGGGTACCACTCGTACCCTAGGTCATGATTGCTAATGAACCGTATAAAGGAGTCATACCCCTGTATAGGTGGACTTTCCAGCTCTTTATTAAGGACCTTTTGTTCATTTCCCTTAACTAAAACCCTAATTCCTTGCACTATATATGGCCTTGTATCCTTCTAAGTCTTTATTTTACAAGACTCAAACACTCTAAATACTTTCTCAAGCTCATATTTGGAAGATTGGAGGCTAGGGATTCAAGAGTGGTTTTCAAGAGGCTAAGAAGAGTCAAGATTGTTGGTGTGTCATCTTATTTAAGGCATGTATCTCTTCACTTCTTTAAATAACTCTAAATCCATGTATTTCACACTTGTATTAGTAAGTGTACATGATGGTTTTCAATCAAATGAAAAGGGTTTTTGGTACCTATCAGTGAATAATGATTATTTTTGCTTATACAAGTATTGATACATGTTATCGATGGTAGAATGTATATGTGGGTGCTTTTCGTATGTTTCTTTACATGGGTGTCTTAAGTAACCCTGATATTGATGATTTCTACCATGAAAATGGCCTTGTTAAAGTTACACACCCAAAGTGTTTATGAAAATACCTAAGTGAGTTGTCTAGTAAATGTTGGCGATGTGTTGATCTAGAGAAATGGCCTAAGGAGTATAAATGGTTTATGAATAATATTATAAAAGGTATTGTGATTCATGTATTGTGTAATTGATGATATTATTGGGATAATGGCTAATAAGGGGTTAAGGCTCTAAACGTAAAAATGAACTTGTTTTGGGTGTTGAACCTAATATGGAGAGAATGTGGTGTAAGCTTACTAATGTAATGTGAATGATTATGTGGATCTCGATGATCGTAGATGTAATAAATTATGTGTTTTATCAAACTATTTGGCTTATTAACATGATGAATGGTTAAATGGTCTTGTGAATGCCAAATATGTATCTAGGTAAAAGTCCTAGTGAACATGAATGGGTCATAATAATATCTAACTAAATATGAGTACTTGTATATGGTTGGTTAAGGCTTTGTTGTCCATGTATTGAGTTATAATAATCGTGAATGCTTGGAAATGGTTGATAAGAACCTTGTTAAGCATGTAATGCGTTAGCTTGCGGCTTAAATAGGACATTGTCCCTTTTGTATAAATGTTTGTTAATTGGTATTTCTTAATCTTTAACCATGTTGGTTTGACGGTTAACAAGAGGTGTTCATTTCCCTAAACTTAGATTGAAATTATAAATGGTTATTGTGGATCTTGAGGACCACAAATTAAATTGCATGATAAATTGAATTGAGGCATTGGCCTATTGAGATAGTTGAGCAATAAAGCCCTCCGTAAGAAACATGTATTTGTGTATGTTGTTCAAATGGCTAAATGTTCTAAAGCTCTTGAATGTGCGGTGTTGCTCTAATATGTGAAAAGAATAATATGGATGCCAATGCATGAGCTAGTGGGTTAAGATTTCAAATGTTGACTAATGATGGCAATGTGATGGCTTGTGTCTAGAGTCCCTTGCCTTATGAAATGATTTATGGTCAAAGTCCCCCGTCTAATGACTTGTGGTCAAAGTCCCTCGTCTAATAGCTTGTGGTTGGATTCCCTTGCTTAAAGAGATCTTTTGAGTTTAAAATACTTCACCTAATGTGTTAGCATGTGATTAGAGTTCCATTCCCACTTGAATATGTAAGCATACGATTAGAGTTCCATGCCCTCTTGAATGTGTAAGCATACGAGTAGAGTTCCATGCCTACTTCAATGTGTACATGTGATTTGAGTTCCATGCCCACTTGAATGTGTAAGCATGCGATTAGATTTCCATGCCCACTTGAATGTGTAAGCATGCAATTAGAGTTCCATGCCCACTTGAATGTGCAAGAATGCGATTAGAGTTCCATACCTAAGTGAATACGCGAGCATGTTATTAGAGTTCTATGCCTAGTTGAATGTGTGATCATGTGATTAGAGTTCCATACCTAAGTAAATGTGAGAGCATATGACTAGAGTCCCATGCCTAGTTGAATATGTGATAATGTGATTAGAGTTCCATGCCTAAGTGATTATGGTATATGAGTAGAGCCCTTGTTTCAATAAATAACTATATGGTTGTTTCCACTTTACTTGATGAAGCGTAACCATGGATGACATACCTTGCCTAATGATATATGAATGTTGTTAAAGTCTTAAACCTAATGTGTATGGTATGAACCTATGTATGGAATGTTAGAGTCCTATACTTTGTGTCATATGATTGAAGTATTTGAGAATGTTATTAAGTCTTGATAATTTAATTAGCATGTGATATATCTATATGTAAAGATAAATATGTGAATATGATTGAATATGATATATATTGAGTTGTGTGGAATGGTGATTTTATTTTATCCTTATCCTTGAGTTACATGCTAGCACTCCAACCTCTAACCATCTCCGGACACTATGTCCCCATGCGACGTAGCACCGGAGCATCTCCTTCTTTTTCTACGCAGTGAATAAATATTTGAGTAGATTCGTGCATTGACCTTGAAGTGGTTATCTTCCATATTCCAAAAAACCTACCTCTCATAGTCATATTACTTTATGTCATAGACTTGTATAGGTTTGGTACTTGGCTATTGTCGGGGTCATGTCCCGACATACCTATGACTCAGTTGTTTAGAGGTTTTGTGGATGACTATGGACTTAGGAATAATGGATAGACTGTTGGTATCAATGAAATGTTAGATGTTTCCTAGAATTTACTATTAGTCTTTTATTTTTGCTATCTTGTTAAATGGTCGGATTTCATCTGATCCTTGTAGATTATTGTTGTTGATTAGGTTGGTGTATCGGGGCGACCTCCGGTATATGTGTGCTTGAGGTTTCCATATGACATGTTCTAAAGTTTGGGGTGTGTCAAGTTGATATCAGATCCTAGGTTTATGGTCAGTTGGGAGTCCACAAAACTATGTCAAGTAGAGTCTTTTTTATGGGTGTGAAGTGCACCATACTTATAAGAGAGAGGTTATGAGGAATTTAGGAATATTTCTCTTTTTTGTGTTTCAATCTCAAGCTATATATTGTCTAAGGTCTTAGATTCCTCTGATTTCTGCTTGCTCATCTTTTACATTATTTATGCAAGAGGATCTTACTTTTAAGCATGCTCTTTTGTCCCTACTGGAAGAAATATGGATAATGCTTGTCCAATTTCTAGGATTCATACTCGACCAAGTGTCGTGACATATGACCATCCTCATGGGGTTGCACTTGTTCCCACTAACTCTAATATTGAGGGGGACACTTCTTCTCAGTCGCCTAAAAAGGCTGGGTTTCATCATTTCTTTGCTCGATTGGATCAGGTTGGTTGAAAGTGGTCTAGGAGAAAGTATTGGGCGGTTCCTATATTTCACTCCACAACTAGTGCCCCCTACCCAAAACTATTAAGAGATAGGCATCTTCATAATGATGATGTGTATAGGGCACAAGGTGACCAATATTAGGCCGGTGGAGCCTAACCCTCATTCACTTATCCTCCTTGACTGTTTTGCGATCAATCACACCGTCGTTGTTATAAGAAAAGAAAGAATTGATGTTTTGTATATGCTAAATTGGGTCACATGCAATGGGAGTGTCCCATAAGGGTTGCCACTTGAGCAAAAATAATTTTGGTTACCACTTCTCTAGCTTTTGCACCCAGAGGTTCCCAAATTCAGGCTAATGTTGCTCCGTCGGCTCATCCTACTCACCTTACAAATTCTTTGATCATAGTCATCGTCATCAGTGTGTGATGTGGAGAGCAAAATATTACCATTATGGTCAAGTCAGGCACACGCAGTGAGAGTGCCCCACCCGAGTGGCTTCTTTGGATAGCAGAGCACCTATTGTGACTCTTTCTCTCTAACCAAAGGGTGTTGTTTCTACTACTGCTTCAGTCTCTAGGACCAACATTAGATGGAACTGCTTGTATGCACTTGTTACTCACCAAGACTCTGAGGCATCTCCCGATACTGTCACGAGTATGTTGAGACTTTTCTCCTGTGATGTATATTTATCCAAGGTCTACTTTTTCTTATGTGACCCTGTATATGGAAGTGCATCTCAATTATGGTCCCGAGAGTCTGTCAGTTCCTTTCTATATTTCCCATATGGTAAGAAACTCTGTGGTTATAGAGAGTCTATAAGGGGTGTTTGTATCTTTTGGTCAGAGTTAAAGGTCCTAACTCAAAAGGGTCTTCTCAAGAATTTGTTTTCGTGGTTGATGATTTTCTTGTCATGTTATTTGGGTCGACCAATGCCTCGGCGGTATTTATGGATTTGATGAATAAGGTCTTTCATCTATTCATGGACATACTTGTCATTGTCTTCATTGATGGTATCTAAGTATATTCTAAGAGTGAGGCAGATTATGTAGATCACCTTCGTGTCATATTGCAAACCTTAAAGGATCATCATTTGTATGACATGTTCTCTGAGGGTGAGTTATGGTTAGAGTCGTGACTTTTCTTGTTTATTTTGTCTATCTCTTATGAAGGGATTATGGTGGATCCCTAAAGGTATGTGGTAGTGTGTCTTTTGCTGTCCGTACCTAATGACTCCACTTTTGGTATATTATGTTGGGATGGGTATCATTTGTGACCTTGGTGGTTACAAAGAAGCACTCCATGCCTATAGTGTCGTGTCTCCGATGGAGGGAGTGATGCGAATGAGTGAGGGGAGATTTTAGTCCCCGCTATGTTGGTCCCTATGTAGTCTCAATAAGGAGTTGGCAATGTTGCCTATGAGTTGGAATTGTATTCTAGATTGAACTTCATTTCCCCCAATTGTTCATGCCTTTATGTGAGAGGATGTGTAGGTGATTCTTTGATTTTCCCTTCCTTAGGGGACGTCAGTCTTTTGGGTTTCTTGACTTGTGAAGGGATCTAGGTGAGGATCTTGGATTGGTAAGTTCGGTAATTACGAACAATAGGAGTGGCTTCGGTGAGGGTTCTTTAAAAGAACCAATAGCCCAATGAAGCTACTTGGGTGGCGGAAGAGGGCATAAAGCCTAAGTATCCACAATTATGTCCCATCCCAAAAACTCATGTTTGAGATGTGTATTGGTATTCCTAACTTGGTTTATGTCTTTGATAGACAATGGGTTGAAATCCCCGATGTTTGTGATTGGTTGATTTAATAAATATGGGATTTGAGTTCCTAAACATTTGAGTTTCTTTATATCTTTGATAGGCAAAGGGATCAAGCCCTTAAGCTTTAAATTGATCAGGTGTTTTGATAAATGGTGGGATGGAATCTCAAGGATTTTTAAACGAAGTGGTTGATTGATAATGACCATGATATGTGTTGAATTGTACCCTTGTTGTGTGTCTTGTCCTCAATTATGTGAAGATTGGTTTAATGTGTTAACTTGAGAATGAACTTTTTTTAACCATGATTCGTGAACAAATGATCCTAAGTAGGGGAGAATGAAACACCCAAGAATGTGGCCTTGCAAAAAATTTTGGTTGGTTGGTGATGATTATGATATGTGTTGTGTTGAATCCTTGTAGCTTGTTGTTTCTAACTTGTATAAAGGTTGCCTTGATGTATGTTCATGTGGTAACTTGTGTTTATGCTTGCCTCACCCCTTTTTCGAGGACACATGGTCAAAGTGGGGGGAAATTGAAAAAGGTAGACTTGAACCCTTGAAAGAACAATAACTTTTGGAGTCTCTGGGGTGTGTACGATTAAAGGGCTTGATTCGTGCCCTTGGTCATGACTCATACCCTTCTCCTCCTCCACTCTCGTATCCTAGATAGAGTACAAAAGTATTATACTAGTTTATATATGATTTGAACTTCCCTCAATCATAACTAATGCATACGAGTCGTATGCAACTCAATCGTGAAGAGAGAGGCCTCAAACCTAGTGGACTATTTTGGTTACAGGTGGTATATATGAGTTAGTTCATGGTCATACCTTTTGTATATGACTCAAGGGTGTTTAGTCATACCCTAACCAGTGTGTTTGACCTAGGAGAAGCCTAGGGTATGATTTAGGGTACCACTTGTACCTTAGGTCATGATTGCCAAGTGAACCGTATGGGAGAGTCGTACCCCTGCATAGGTGGACTTTCCAGCTTTTTATTAAGGACCTTTTATTCATTTCCCTTGCCTAAAACCCTAATTCCTTGCACTATATAAGGCCTTGTATCCTCCTAAGTCTTCATTTTACAAGACTCAAACACTCTAAATACTCTCTTAAGCTCATTTTTGGAAGATTGGAGGGTAGGGTTTCAAAAGTGGTTTTTAAGAGGCTAAGGAGAGTCAAGATTGTTGGTGTGTCATCTTTTTTAAGGCATGTATATCTTCCCATCTTTAAATAACTCTAAACCCATGTACTTTACACTTGTATTAGTAAGTGTACAAGGTGGTTTTTAATCAAATGAAAAGGGTTTTTGGTACCTATCAATGAATAATGATGATTCTTCCTTATACTTGTGTTGATACATGTTATTGATGGTAGATTTTATATGTGGGTTATTTTTGTATATATTTTAACATGGGTGTATTAAGTAACCCTAATATTGATTATTTCTAAAATAAAAATATCCTTCTTGAAGTTACACACATGAAGTGTTTGTGAAAATGCCTAAGTGAGTTGTCTAGTATAATGTTGGTGATGTGTTGAGCTAGAGAAATGACCTAAGGAGTATAAATGGTTGATGAATGATATTTTAAAAGGTATTATGAGTCATGTATTTTGTAATTGATGATATTTTTGGGATAATGGATAATAAAGAGTTAAGGCCCTAAACATGATAATGAACTTATTTTGGGTGTTGAACCCAAATATGGTGAGAAACTGGTGTAAACATGCTAATGTAATGTGAATTATTATGTGGCTCTTGATGGCCATAAATATAATGAATGATGTGTTGTATCAAATCATTTGTCCTATTAACATGATGAGTGGTTAAATGGTCTTGTGAAGGCCAAATTTGTATCTAGGTAAAAGGTCTAGAGAACATAATGAGTCATAATAATGTCTAAATGAATGTCAATACTTGTAGATGTTTGGTTAAGGATTTGTTGGCCATGTATTGACTTATAATAATCGTGAATACTTGGAAATGGTTGATAAGATCCTTGTTATGCATCCAATGCATTAGCTTGTGGCTTAAATAGGGCAATGGCCCTTTTTGTGAATGTTTGTTAATTTGTACTGTATTGGTGTGGTTAACCGTGTAATTTATTAATCTTTAACCATGTAGGTCTGACATTTAATAATATGGGTTCATCTTCCTAAACTTGAACTCAAATTATAAATGGTTGGTGTGGGTCTAAAGGACCACAAATTGAATTGCATAATGAATTGAATGGAGTCATTGACCTATTTAGATGGTTGACCAATGAAGGCCCCCATAAGGATCATGTGGTCGTGTATGGTTTTGAAATGGCTAAATGAGATAAATCTCTTGAATGTGTTGTGTTGCTCAAATATTTTAAAAGAAGTATATGAGTGTCAATGCATGAGCTAGTGGGTTTAAGAGTTCAAATGTCAACTAATGATGGCAATGTGATGGCTTGTGGCTACAGTCCCTTTCCTTATGAAATGACTTATGGTCAAAGTACCTCATCTAATTACATGTGGTCAAAGTCCTTCCTTTAATAGCTTATTGTTGGATTCGCTTGCCCAAAGAGATCTTTTAAAGTTAAAATACCTCGCCTAATGTGTTAGCAAGCGATTAGAGTTCCATGCCCACTTGAATGTGTAATCATGCAATTAGAGTTCCATACCCACTTGAGTGTATATGCCTGCAATTAGAGTTCTATGCCTACTTGAATATGTAAGTATGCGATTAGAGTTCCTTACCTAAGTAAATTCGTGAGCATGTGATTAGAGTCTCATGCCTAGTTGAATGTGTGATCGCGTGATTAGAGTTCCATACCTAAGTGAATGCAAGAGCATGTGATTAGAGTCCCATGCCTAGTTGAAGATGTGATCATGTTATTAGAGTTCCACGCCTTAGTGATTGTGGTATATTGGTGGAGCCTTTGTTTCAATAAATAACTATATGGTTGTAGCCCCTTTGCTTAATGAAGTGTAACCATGGATAAAGTACCTTGCCTAATGATATATGAATATTGTTAAAGTCTTATGTCTAATGAGGATGGTATGAACCTAAGCATGGAATTTTGGAGTCCTCTACTTTATGTCATATGATTGAAGTATTTAAGAATGTTATTAAGTCTTGATAACTTGATTAGCATGTGATATATCTATGTGTAAGGATAAATGTATGAATGTGATATATATTGACTTGTATGGATTGGTAATGTTATTTTATCCTTATCCTTGAGTTAAATGCTAGTTCTCCAACCGCTAACCATCTCCAGATGCTACATCCCCACGAAACGTTGGCACCGAACCATCTTCTTCTTCTTCTACATAGTGAACAGGTGTTCGAGCAGATTCGTGCATTGACCTTGAAGTGGTGAGCTTTCATACTCCAAAAGACCTGCCTCTCATAGTCAAATTACTTTTTGTCATAAACTTGTATAGGTTTGGTACTTGGCTATTGTCGGGGGCATGTCCCGACATATCTTTGACTCGGTTGTTTAGAGGTTTTATGGATGACTATGGACTTAGGCATAATGTCTACACTGTTGTTATTAATGAAATGGTAGATGTTGCCTAGCATTGACTATTAGTCTTTCATTTCTACTATCTCCTTATATGGTTAGACTCCATCCGACCCTTATGGATTATTGTTGGTGATTAGGTTGGGTTATCGAGGCGGTACATGTGTGCTTGAGGTTCCCGTACAACATGTCTCGAAGTTTGGAGCGTATCAACCATTTAGTGATGGAGCTAAAGAACCAGCAACTAGGACCTTATTAGCCCCAGTAGCGATCCTTGAAGGACACTTCCGCTGCATGTGACCAAGATGACCACATCTATACTACCAATTCCTCCCCACTTCATACTGGCTATGATGTAACTAACCATAAAACCCACAAGGAGGATAGGTCAGGGCTGACTGAACTCCACTGGACCAAAATTGGGCTACCTGTGTCACAAACCCACGATTGACCCAAAAGCGACGATCACTAGAAGTCCTATGGTAAGGAGCACTAACAGTCATGTGGGAACACCCCCAATTCCTCTTCTTAGGCTATTTTCTACCATCTCTACCACTATCTCTCTAATCCTTCCCCTGCTTTGAATATCTGAACTTCTTGATCTGCCTATCCCTCACCTTTGCCTGATTCATTCTTCCACTAATAAGACCATACTGGTGTGATAGAGAGGCCACTATCTAAGTTAACAAATAAATAGAATAGTGGAACTTGGCATCAGAAATATATCCTTTAGGTGACTGATCATGAGTGTCACTCGCTAGAGAAAAATCAAAAAGGACCAGTGGAACTCCATGGCGGTATTCAGAAATAGGGACCCTAGACTGGGTTTGTACCCCATAAGTAGGATGAGTCCCATCGACATTGTCCTATAGAGGGATTGAAGAGTCCCTACGAGCATTATATCTTCGAGGAAGAATAATCTTAAATGTGATTAACCAGAATTTTTATAGAGTTTTCAAGACCTTAGACTCTATAGCCCGGAAATTGAACACAAGAAAGGGAAACATTCCTAATGCCTTGTAGTCTCTCCCTTATAAGTGTTCCACTCTAAACACCTATAAAGGAGACTCTACCCAACATGGCTTTGAGGACACCCAATGACACCAAACCTAGGCTATGATACCAACTTCGTCACAACCCAAACTAAGGCCCTACCATGACAGGAATCTCAAGTCAATCGAGGACCAGAGACCAGCCCCTTTGCCTAGTCAAATAGAACATAATGCCCTGACCACCAGATAAATTCCAAACATATAACAAGATAGATTAAATAGTAACTCAATGTCTAAGGATGTCAAAAACTATTACCTAGTACACAGTAATCCACAAAGCCTCTAAACCAAAAACACAACCTATGTTGGGACATGCCCCTGACCGTGACAATGACAATGACAATGTGAAGTCTTTAATTATATTTTATGGAAACTAACCAATGTAATAATCAAGTTTTCTAGAGAATAAAAACTCACCACTTCACCACAACGTTTGACTATTCGAGCCGATCAACCTAACATTGTGCATGAAAAGTAGAATTGCCTTTCGATACTGCATCGTATGGGGATACAACGTTTGAAGATGTTTAGTAGCGTAAGCACTAGCAAGTAACACATGGAAGGGATAAAATAATGCCATGGTCTATATTTCAAACAAATCATTAAAAGAAAATGCACATAATCATATATATATATATATACATACATACAATCATGTCGGTATAGGGAACAAGGATTAGCATGAAATAAAACTTTATCCTAGACTATGTAACTCAACCATAATAATATGCACCCACGGGATATATGGGTTCATCTCCCCCTGCTGAAAGGGCCCTAGTATGTGTTATCCACATAAACTGGAGGTATTAGGAAAGGCCAAGAAATGCCCTGACCCCACGTCAATCCAAGATACAATTATATATCAATAGTGTGAACTATGCACACGATCATCAAGGCCAACCCTCACATCTGCAAACATGAGTTTCCAGTACAAGTCATTGAATACCCACACCTTCATGGCTTAGCTACATAACCCCTATTAAGCCCAATTTAAAACAAGTTTCACATAACCCAATTTTTAACTAAGGAATTAACTGTTAAGGCACACCATGGGTATCGTCATACCCTTACACTTGAAAGTTTATCTTTATGCCATAATAATCACATTAACTTGGGGGAATGCCTTGACCCTCTTTGTTCATTAAATCAAATTAGAGGAATGTCTCAACATCCTTTAGTTTTATCAAACCAAAACATAGTCATTAAGGCCTCAAAAATATATATATTCATTGTTTAGCTAGTTATGCAATGCAATTATGCAAGTGAGTAAGTCAAACCAAGTGATAAATTCCAACATTCAATGCAATTAACATATGTGGGTTGAGGGAACATAATTATTCAAAAATAATTCCAATTTCAAAACATTAATTTGAGGGAATACCTAGACCCCCATTCCAATTCCCACACCAATGCACCACATTAGTTAAAAACATAAATTTTAAAGCATGAATAACTCACATCACATTAGTTCAAAACATCAATTTCAAAGGATGAATAACTCATAAAAAACAGGAGAAAAAATTCAAGTATCAACCATTCCGAAACCCCAAACACATGTCAAAACATACACCCAAATCCATACTAAAACCCATTTAAAAATATATTTTTCATAAAAAAACATTTGGGGAACGGTAGCATGCCTAAAAGTATCATAACTTTGGAGAGAAATCTCCCTTGAGAGCCCTAATTGATCAACTTCTTGAAAACCCTAAGTTCTCTCCAAACACACAAGCACACATTACGACTTATCACCATGATTCATAGTCAAGATAGTAGCTGAAGGACCCATCTCTAATAACCCTATGATTCGCACCATATGACTCATCAAGTAGCCCAATGACCCATAGGATCCAAGTCGTAGTCAAGACAGACTATTTTAGGCATCACACTGGTTTGGCTACTGATGGGACCATACAACTCGTTTTGAGTCTTTACGACACATAACCCCTAGTCACAGTCAAAATAGAAACATCAGGCTAGCACTCTGTTCTGGCTATAAGTGGATCCTTAAGACCCGTAATAACACCCTACGACTCGTAAGGAGAGTCGTAGTTTTGGCAATGAGTTTTAAAACTCAGAAATTTTTTAAGGTCAAAAATTTGGGTTGTTTCATAATATGAGTTTCAATTCAAGTTCAAAAAATAAGGATAATGATGATGAAAATATTGACTTTTAGTTCAAGTACTGTATTGAAAATTATGCATGAGATGATACAGTTCACATGGATTCTTGGATATGGTATGATAGTTGGTAACTTATGGTTATTTGATTACTCAGTTCCCTTGATTGTACCCTCCAAGATTACGGAGGCTTGCGTTGGGTTATTTATTTTTTGGCACTTATTGGCTTATGGGGGACAATCTCATAGTTATAGTTGTGTGATCTTTATATTGCTATTTTGTATACATTCATCTACTTATATACAACAGTGTCAGAGCTTATATCCAGGTTTACCCTATTACTTTGACTTAGCTTATTTTATCTTATATGTTATCATACTTATATCATGATTTAGAGCCCGTTTGGGATTGTTGTTACAAAACTGCCTATTTGAGAAGCACTTTTATAAAATGTCTTTTTAAAAAAGTGCTTTTAAAAAAAAAATTGTGTTTGGAAATTCATTTGAAAAGTACTTTTGATAAACAAATTGTGTTTGGGTAATCTTTTTGAATAAGTGCTTTTTTTAGATAAATGACCAAAAAGGACATCTATCAATAGATATTTATTACTAAAATCAATTCATAGAGAAAAATTATTTTAAATATCTATTATAATATTTTTAATTAAATTTTTTTATATCTGTTATTTGTTATCTTTTCTTTTGGATATATTTTTACCGTGTCAATTCTAAAACTAAGTAACCATATTTATATACGTATACTACATGATAACAAATATTTCAAATAAAATTGAATCTGTTATTTGTTATCTTTTTTTAAAAATATATTTTTACTGTGTCAAAATTTACTAGGAATAAGAAATCATATGTATATATATATATATATACACACACTACATTGTAACAAATATGTCATTTTTCATGAATTATTAATTTAAAATAAAATATTCAAGAAAAAAATTACATGTGTTGTTAAAATACAATCTTGTAATCCGATTCATCTGTCAATTGTTATCATTAATTATAAATAAAAAAAATTATATATTCTTTAAACATCATCATCAATGATATTTTTAAATTGATTTAAAGAAAGTGAGTGAAAATAAAATAATAATATATAAATCATAAAGAATTATGACGTGAATATGAAATGTAAAATTTAAAAATCAAACATTAATTAAACTTGTAAAATATGTTAATTAATTAGTAAGGAACATATATATATATATATATATATATATATATATGTGTGTGTGTGTGTGTATGTATATATTTGTGTGTGTATGTGATAGGAATATTGTTGTCATAAGAAAATAATTTTCTGCTTTTGCTTGTGCTTTTTTTGAAAAGAAAAAATTTTCTGTTTCTTCTCAGAAGCAGAAAAACTGCTTCTGCTTATTTTTAAAAGCACTTTTGCAAGTTTACCAAACACCCCTCTTTTTAAAAAAAAGTGTTTTTTTCTCAAAATAAGTGCTTATTTTAGAAAATAAGCAATCCCAAACAGGTAGTTAGCTTAGTATGCCGATGATGCCTACTGAGTACCCATGGTTTTTGTACTCATACTACACTTCTATACCTTGTGGGTTAATATCTGAATACTAGTTATTGTCGTTGATTCGACTCTCGTGCAGGATTGATTTCGAAGATTGGGTAAGCTCATAGAGTCAGAGTTACCCTTTTTCATTCTAGTTATCTATGTCTAGTCTTACATGTTCGAGACGGATTGTATTTGACTATTTAGTACTCATAGTTCATTATAGTAGCTCTTGTGCTGACATTACGGAGTCTTGGGATGGTTGTTGATTTTTTATCTATCAATTAGACTATTATGACTTTAATATTATTATCTAAGTCTTTAATTGTTTTTTTCTAATTTTTTGGCTATTTTCACCAAGTTAACCCATTTCTTATAGCTCCGAGCTACGGTTGGACTTACCTAGTGGCGAGATAAATTAGGTGACATCATGACTCGTAAATTGGGTCGTGACGACTGTATATCCTTTTCTTCCTTATCTATTTATGTCGTATATGTATAATTCGCCTTGTATATTATTATATAAATTTCTTTCACTCTTTCCCTTTATATTTACTAGGGATAAATGGTATTGCACTTTAAACCCTAATTACTATTATCATAAGATAGTTTATCCCTGTGGCCCCTTAGTACTATCATGATTTGTTTCTTGGATAGTTTCCTATTGATTATATTCCCGCTTTACATGTTCTTTATGATTGCATTATCTTTGATGCTCAGTAGGATAATGCTTACTGAGCACCACGTGTTTGTCACTCATACTATACTTCTGTAGCCTGTAGATCATTGTATGAGTTCTTGTCGTCGTTATGTGCATCACGTGGAGCATCTATAGATCAGAGATTTCAGGTGAGCTCCTAGCATTCAGTGTATTACTACTCTCTCTCTTATGGATTTGACTGATCTCCATGTGTATTCAGAGGCGGCTTGTACTTATATTTCCCATGTATTTCATTTTATACTCTAATGTGTTAGAAGCTCTTGTACCAACTTCACCAGGTTTTGGGGTTGTATCTCTACATATATGTCTTTTATCATATTTATTTTTCTATTTCCTTTATTTTTGGTTATAGTCCATTACTAACTATTCAAAACTATAGGTTGGCTTACCTACTGTGGATTATAGTAGGTGCCAACATGATCTAAGAAATTGGGTCATGACAGTATCAACCAACTAAACTCCAAAAATAATGCAAGTGTAAATAACATGTAAAGAATGAATATAAACTATAGGCAACGATATATAATAATGCTAATGGGGAAACAAAGATTAACTACCAGTACTACCATAACCAAGGGCAAAATGCAGTTCCGTAAGTAATCAGTCAATATAAGATAGTATAGTGAAATAAAGAATATAAAAATGTATAATAGAAGTACGAAGGAAGAGATATATTAGGGATATTTAGTAATGATAGAAAGAAATAATATTTATAATAATAATTATGAAGCGAACCAGTCATATTATCATAAGTTTTAGCTAAAACTTAAAAATCTAACCAGGGGGGCTGGTGTAACAACCTAAATCTCATAAGGACTACGATATAAGAAAGGGAACTAACTATAGCATAATCAGGGACTCTAACCAGGTATGAAATAATCAATGGATAATCTAACCATACTAAATCTCATCAGAATAAGCAGAAAAGGAATAAAAAATGTATTGACATCCTCCTCTACCAGTCCATAACCAGTCTGCTTGAATTATACAACAATGATAAAATAATAATGTAACTGGATAGTTCGGATAAACAATAACCAAACTAGCCCTTATAAGCCCAAAAGGAATGATTAATCTCTCAAAAAACAGCAAACGTAACTCATACCTATACAGCCCCCTAATAAGACCAATAGATACAGACTCCAAATAATTATGTTGGTGATAGGCAATGTATATGAATAACTACAAGTCATAAAACCAGGTAATGCAAGATGATCCAAGTAGAATATATAATAAAGTGCCTTAACATACCAAGCTTATACAACTCTTTCGGCTCGGTAGCTCGCAAAGGTAGGACGTACAACTGCCATCCTTCTTTTATATTATGGCTCATCAGAAGAATGGACCTATACGGGATTCGTGATATCCATATGCACTTCCTGGTCCCAAATCAGGACTTTCATTATCCATCACCAAAAATCTACTCTATCCAGTACCAAAGAGAGATATATAATACCATAAGAAATGTCAGATTCAAATTAGAACTGAATGAGTGGTTATTTTTAAACCATTGCTCGAGATCAAATTCGGAACTAACATAGTATAACAATGTGGAAAGGATTGGAATCGCCCTTAATCTAAGTGAGTAAGTAGTGATAAAAGAGAGTGGATCGATAATAGATCAGAATCACCTTTGTCTAATTTTCCAAGGAATTTGTTTTGTTTAAAATATTATAATTTTCATAATAAGGGTGATACGACTTCCATTTTCAAAGCATAAGTTACAAAAAGTGAAAATAAGTCCCTTTTTAGAAAAAATAGTAGTAAAACACAGTTTTAACTAAAATCATACTACTAAATAAGAGTAAATACATCTAAATGAATGAATTTCATGACCTGTATCCAAATATTATAACCATAAGTATCTACACATCCATAACCATAATCCCATCCTTTCTAAAGATAAAATACTAAGGTATCCAAATGGTCTCATAACCACGGTTGCGGGCCCTACAATATATATAAATTAACATAATAATAACACCACAAATCGAGAAACTAAGATAAATGAGGGCATAAAGCTACAAAAATGATCTAATAAGGGAATGCCTGCCAGTTCACTAAGTAACATGTAATTTTATACAAAAGGGTATTTAATGTCAATTTATGGTCAAAAAAATTTATAATCTGGCATAATAGCATCCTACAATCGTAACGAGTAATCTAGGAAAAGGTTTGGCTCATTTTTATATTTCAATCCCGTAAATATTTCATGATATTACTAGGTAAAAGCTAATCTTATAATCCTTACCTATCATGTAATCTATACAATACAAAATATCAAGGAGAAAAGCGAACTAAAGCATATCTCAATGTTGAACCGCAATCTTGAACCGTCCACAAACTACTTTTCTTTGCTTCATGATCCTAAAATAAATCCACGCTATCAACATAACAATCTAAACATTAACAAGAGTAAAATGATATCCAAATTATAATATAAAACTCTAAGCCTAAAATTAGGTCAAAAATAGGCCCATAGGGGGCCCGTTAATAGAATTCCAAAATTGACTCCATCACAAGGTCCCTCAAAGGACAAGCAATATGTGCTTAAAAGTTGAGCACAAATGGAGCATATATCGAGGCTCAATTCAGACCTGAGAGATAATGATAAAGAAGAGGGAAAATAAGAATTAATTGAGGATTTAGGCCAAAAACTTACCAAGAAATTGATGGGAAATGATCATATGAATGTCCTCTACTTACCCCCAACTCCAATTGATTGATTCCCAAATTTTATTGATCTTCTAGTTCTAAAAGAAGGAAAAGGGTTGAGAAAATAGATGAAAAATTCATGGAGAAGAAGGTTTAAGGACCTAGTAATGACCGCTTAAGTGGCTGCTTAGCCGCTGAAGTGGCTACCACTAAAGCAGCCTTTGACCGCTAAATTGATAGGTTCTGAAGGGTGAGAGTCCACTAACACTACACCTTGGATGCTAAATGACATCTTATTAAGAATAAAGAGATTGATAAAGCAACTTTCATCTTATAACTAAAGCCGCTGAAGCGGCAGAAGGTCGCTAAAGCAACCATAGCTAAGGCGGCTTATAGACCCCTTTAGCAGTTGCACCAGATACCAGACATCAGAATGTTAAACAAATATGGACTTCAATTGGGTTCTTAGGACTCATTCAAAAAATCATGTGCACAAACAAACTATGCTACCATGCAAAATTTAACATTTTCCCAATCTCATGCTCAAAATCTTAAGAAATCCACTTTAAAAGCAATCTAATGGTTTATAATAAAACCAGTTGTAAATCTGTAAAGCCAAATTTGTAAGTCTAAATCTGAAATGTGGATTTAATATCTGTTCTGAGACCAAAAGGTCAAATCTTCATCTAAAATCTGAAAATAATCTAGTCATGGGGTACTTATAGCACAAACAATCTTGAAACAATAATCTTTAATTGGGGTCTAATGACCTAAGCATTAAACTCATGTTAAAACATCTCAAAACTCATACTTGGTAATGAAAACATTCATAAATCATCTTAAAATTTGGAAATCTCAACAATATGCATGAAAATATAAACATAATCATGTGATTCAACTATTAAATCATTGGAAATCTCATAATCTTGCTAATAATGATAATGGGTATAAACCCTAACTTGAAATTCATGGGAAATCATATAAATTGCGGTAAATTTATAGTTAAAAATAAAGTTTCGGGCACAAGGATGAAAGAATTATCCTTGTTCAAACCCCACATACCTCAATTGATGATCTTAGATTCTAAAACTTGAATCTTGGATCTCTATTTATGCTTTGAAGATGAATTCTTAGAGTTCTTGTATTGGGAATCCTTAATCTTGAGTTTCCTTGGAGAATTAATGGAGGAATTTAGATTTCTTGGAGAGAAAGTTTGAGCTTCAAGGTTTTGTTTTAGAGTGAATAGATGAAAAGTGAATATGATGAGCTTTTGAATGGGTTAAATTCTCTGTTATTCCCGACCTGGGGCTTGGAAAAGACTAAAGAGCAATTTTTAAACTTCAAGTCAGAACTGAAAACGCAATATTTTTACTGGTTTAGTTGGCCACCGCGACGTGCCACAATTGTAGTGGCTCACTAGAAAAGGATGAATGGGAAATGCACACTCACCGTGATGTGCCACAATCGTGGTGCCCCTTGGATTACCATTTTGGCCCTTGGCGCGATGCGCCAGAATCGTGGAGTCTCACTGGAATGGGACAATTAGGAAAATAGGCTTCTCCACAATGTGAGGCTATTGCGGAGGCCACTGGAATTTGAAAATTGTGGATTTTACCTTCTCCGAAATACGCTGAGAGTTCAGGTGGCACACTGTTTTACTAAAAATGCTTTAACTTCTACAACGAGGGTCGAAATTGGGAGAATTTGGTATTGATGGAAAGCTTATTCAAATTCCCACATAATAAAATATCAAAATCTTGAAAATACTTCATAATATAAATGGTATTCATCTTTGAAGCAAATTTTTAACATTCTAGGGACAAATTTAATCTAGGAAAAGTATGGGGTATTAAAATATCTCCTCCTTGAGAACATTCGTCCTTGAATGTGGCTAATTAGACTGAAATTACTGAGCAATCTGAGGTTATAATCTATCATGCACAACTGAAATAAACTGTATGACTGAATCCCAATGTAATGGGATACTGGACTGATCTGTGAGTGCATGAACTTTCATGAAAATAGCTATATGGTTGATATCAAAATGAGAGAGTCAACTCAGGGGTAACAATTTCTTTAGGCTGGATCTAATTTTGTAAGGAAAAAGATGAGAGGTTTATGACATGAAAACTTAGGGTATTATAATTACTTAGTTCCCTATATTTATCTTGGCTAATCTAGATCGAGGTTTAATTTTTTTCATCTATGGATAACATAGACAAGGTTCGTTGAGAAGTCCCATGACCATCTTGCTCATTTTCATCTCGATAGCATCAATTTTTTTATTAACCATATATTCCGGGCAAGCTTGCTTCATCTTAGCATCAATGTCTCCTTTACAATGCTCATCTTATGGATATGCTATGCATTAGTGACTCAATATTCACTCCCTTATAGAACTTCTCTTTTACTAGCAAAAATTTTATATATTCTACTTCAGCCTCTTTTGTCACTTTTAAATTTTCAGTCCATTTAGTTTAGGTGTATACTAATTACTACACAAATTTCTTCTTATAAACAATGAATTGAGATGGTGTCATTTGATGAATTATTTCTAGACTTTTCGAATCTACTTATGAAAAATACAAGAGAAGAATATTATTTAATTATGTATCTATATTATATAAAGAACCTTTCTCGTACATAAGTTATTTAGAATGAGACATCAACTTCAGTCAATATATATGAAATATTTTTTATGTTTCGGGCAGTGTTACATAATCATTATTTCATAGCAATTAAAATTCAATTAATTTTGTTTGTAGGAGAAGGAACTTGGAAGGACAACATCTTAGGTTGAGGCATTCAAGGCTACACACACAAGGAAGAAGAAAAAACCCCGAGATCCTAATATTTGGGTTGAGCCACAAGCTCAGCTGACCTATGTAAGCCTCGATTTCTTGTAGTAATTACTTTATTTTTGAAATTTATATTCTAATATTATTATCATTAAATTCAGAATCGATATCTGCAATTCATAGAGGATTTTCACTAAACTCTGTCAGAAGATAGGCAAGACCTACCACTCAGCCAAGAGTAAAATGAGAAAATATGATTTGATGTGGTTGGTATCCCCAGTAGGTATTAATATGCTTATGGATTGCCCCAACGAACCTTTCATGAATTTCATTCAGAACTAAAAGGCCTCACTAGTTCCCAGGATGATGAGTCAAGGGATATAATTTTGGCTTTGAAGCAGCAAATAACTGAGCTATCTAGCGAGGCTAAGGCCTCGTTGGCTAGGGAAAGGCAAAGTGATATACAGTATGTAGGAATGAAGTCCCAATTCAATGTATTACTTGCTTCGAGGGGATTACCCCTTGTCCGATGATATAATATGCCCTCCTAGACCTCCACAGTCTCTACCTAGTTTACATAGAGTATAGGCTCAATATAGAGATGTGATTAAAGAGCCCAGTAGTGATGAAGATGGTTAGGATTACTATGTGGATAATACACCACCGAATTATTAAAGTTGAATGTTGTCTAGATAATCTAAATTATATATTTCATGGTAATTTATTTGAATTATTAAGTTTTTTTAAATGCATTAAAACTTTAAAGTAGTCTAAAAAATAGTATTGTTAAATAACTTACAACTTCTATATTTTGTTCGTTCAATTTCAAGGTATTTTAATTTAATTTTCATTTAGTGTTTATTGGATTATATTTACTTGTGTTTGTTGTAGTTTGATTAATTAGTGGGTGTTCTTGGAGCTCGATTTAATTGATTATATTGTATGTTTATTGAATTGATTTAAAATGGCAGGTATTTGTAAAAGTTGTTATTGCCACCAGTTTTTTTTTTTTCATAAAAGAGACCTCATGAGATTGCTATTTTGCATTTTCATTTTCCAGAAAATGCACAAAAGCGACTTAATGAGGTCTCTTTGTCACAATTTCATTTTCCACATGCTCAAATAAGAGACTACAAGAGGTCGCTTATGTTTTAGTAAATTGCTTATAATAAAGAATTGTGAAATAATAGTCACCTTATGACGTATTTTTTAATTAAAAACTAAAAAAATCAAATCAAATAGAGACCTTATGAGGTCTCTTTTAATAAAATAATTATAATTATAAAAAATAATTTAGAGGCCTCAGGAAGTCTCTTTTTGGAAAATTCAAAAAATAACCTAGTGACCTCGTGAGGTTGCTTTAAGAAACTTCATGAGGTCTCTTACAAAAAGCAACCTATATTTTAAAGACCATTTATTGAGGTCACTTTTGAAGTCTCTTCTTTTTCAGGGAAAGAGACCTCATGGGGTCTTTTTTTAAGTCTCTTTTTAGAGCCATTTTAAGTAGTATTCTTTCTTATATTTATTGATGTGATGATTACAGTGGCAAAGTTCCTTTTGGTAGTAGTGTTCTTTTTATGTTTCTCTTTAAATTAATACCTAAAATGTACTTAGTTAATCCACTACTAATATATAAGTGGGAATAACCACACAGGTGGTGGACGACTTGTCTGTTTCACCACCCAGGGGTATTTTCATCCTTTCATCTACCTGGACTTTGTGGACTCCTTTCATCTATAAATGTGCCCTATATTTTTCTACTCTTAGCTATTTTTCTTCTCTGATCAATCTTCACCCTATTTCTCTCCATCAGTCGCTCAGCTCTCATTCTCATATGAGTTCTTCGTTCTCAGTTTTTTCTCTACTTTGTTCTACATGGTTTGATTTGTAATTTCTTTTTTGTTTTATTAATTTAACTTCTTTATCAAAATTTTATTCTGTGTGATTTAGACTTGAGAGGTATTTCAATTGAATTTCAAGTAATTCAGTGTTGTATTTATCGCTTTATGTAGATCATGGGTCTTTTTTCTTTGTGTTCTAAGAGAAAAGTTTGAATATGGTCTCTGAATTTTTTGGATTTTCTACGTGCGATTTAGCGGAAACTAAATCTTGAGATTTTCTATCAGTCATATTTGGAAATTAATACTAGTAGTTCTCTGAGCGCTGGTTAAACTCATTTGTAAAACCCATTCTCTGTGTGATTTGGAAATTCACTAGTTGGTCAACTTTTTCTTTGCATTATTCACACCAAATTACCCAAAAAGTGGTCCCGTAGATATAGGGTGGATGTAAAGTATCTTGTCATCCTTATCTGAACGTAGTATTTTCAACACACTGGTTAAAATCATCTGTAAAACTCATTCTATCTGTGATTTGGAAATTCACAGGTTGGTCAACTTTTGCTTTGCATTCTTCACACCAAATTACCCAAAAAGTTATTTCGTATATATAGGGTGGGTGTAAAGTACCTTGCCGTGCTTATCTGAACCTAGTATTTTTGACGTACTGGTTAAACTCATCTGTAAAACCTATTCTATGAGTGATTTGGAAATTCACTGGTTGGTCAACTTTTACTTTTCATTCTTTACATCAAATTACCCAAAAAGTGGTTCCATAGATACAGGGTGGATATAAAGTACCTTATTGGCCTTAGCTGAATGCAGTATTTTTGATGCGCTGGTTAATCTGTAAAACCCAACAAAATTACTTTAAAAGGTAGATATGAGCCCTTAACCTTAAGAATACAATGTTAAAAACCTTAAAGATTGTATCCATAAAACTTAAATTTAAAGTCTGCCATATATGATGATGACTGCACTTAACTGCAGCATATTTATGGAATCATGGTTTAAGCTATTTGAGTTATACTTTCTTTGAGTAACAAAACTGTCCTGAAATGACATAAAACACAAGAAATAATGAGCAAGAAAGGACCAATGTCTTGTAGACAAAAACATTAGGTAATTTTCACCATCAGTCTTAGCCTTGGCGTTCGGAGTTAGGACCTACTACTGCCGCTGGTGGGAGTGGGAGATGACAGGTTTCTCGTGGAATTAGTTGAGGTACGAGCAAGCTGGCTTAGACACCATGGTTGCCAAAAAGAAGAAAAGAAAAGTAATGTATAGTGTACTTGCTGATTAGAACTTGTAGATTTAAGCTTTACTAAAATGATATCAAGAATATATCTAATGTATCTAATGATTACTTTGTACCTTCTGAAAATGTTGATTAGTGTACACTTTTTCATTTGAATCCTGTGGTGAGTTTTTGTTGGGTTTTTCCACTGGTGTTGTTACTTCTTGAGGTGTCAATGCAAATCCATTTAGAAATCAAAGATGTAGCTGTTGTATTTTGTTACCTTATATATTCTTGGTAATTGCATAGAAGTTTTTCATTTCATAGGCAGGATAGGAAAGATTTTCTAAAAGAACCATAATAGTAAGGAAATTATGGATACATGCACGTGGGATGCATAAAAACTATATCATCTTTTCTTGATTCTCTAGGCATTGTAACATATGTTTATATCTTTCCCGAATTAACTCTCTAGATGGATACAAGAAGTTTAGGTCATGATTAAAAAGTGCATCTGCACTAAATTGGAGGAGCCTTTTCTTTGTTTATTGATCTTTATAACGTTAGTGTTCTAACTAGCTCATGGCATTGCATATACCTTAACTAATACACTGGGTACATTGTTATTAAGGTCATCTTATGCACCAAATTGGAGGAGCCTTTTCTTTGTTTATTGATCTTTATAATGTTAGTGTCCTAACTAGCTCGTGGCATTGTATGTACCTTAACTAATACACTGGGTACATTGTTATTAAGGTCATCTTATGCACCAAAGGATTCTATCTGAAGATGAATGACACTTATTTACTATACATACTAATCTCTTCGACTCCTCAACATTGATTGAAAGATTCACATACATATTATATATTGTATGTTGACATTTAAGATAGCTTGTGCAATGAAAGTTCTTGTTTCATCAAATTAAGGCAGATGTGACCACTGAACTCGCAGGTGTAATGATTTGTTATAAAAATAACAATCAATCCCGCTCAGCAAAAAAGGAAGCTGGGATGAATCTTCGACGATGTGAAATACATAAACAAGTTTTTGCTAAAAAAAAGTGTTTTTGCTGCAGCACCGAACAAACAGACAAGAGTTAAAGAAAATTACTATTTGTAAAGTTGGAGGTTTTCCTGTACAAACTCAACATGCAGGTCACTTGACATACAGTTGATCCGTGTCTAATGATCCTCTTTTGATAGAGTTCTCTGCTATTTCCGTAACGACAAGTAGGTTCATCAAACTTTTCCCCTCAACATTTTTGCAGAAGTAAATTAAAGAATCTCGTTTTTTTGTTATAATTGCTTGACATTAAATGCCTTCTCTATTACATGTACAAGCTCAATTTGGAGCTCATGGAGATTGTCATTACTTTACGTCTACTAATCCTTCTCCAACAGACATTTATACCATTTCTACAACAACAGGTGATCTCACCAAACTTTTTCCGCCAATTTTTTCTCAAATAAATTGAAAAATTTCATCTTTTGACTAAAAATGACTGATAGTAAATATGCGATCCATTATATGTGTTAAGTTATTAAATCTCATTATTTTGCTGTTACGTTATTTCTTTTTGTTCTAACACATTGTGAGATTTGCTTTGACATATGATTGTTTTCATGCAAGGAGGCACATCCGACCAACCAACATCATCTTGTTACAATTCAACACTCCCAAAACAAACTCCTTATGTCATACAAGAATCGACTCCTCTTACTAAAATAGGTGATATTATCATAACAAACACCATACCCTTTTTTATCTTACAAAAAGTGAAATTTTTAATATTCTCCATTTTTATGTATGTTGTTGTTTCTATTCTTTGTATCAGTTACCCACCCTTAAATACAACTGACCGCAGTTTACCAAAATTAAGAAAAAGGAAAAGATATATGCAGCCTCTTTGTGATGCACAAAACAAGTAACTTTGTCATTATAATTATATAAAGTGGATAACAGAAGTAATATTGTTTGCATTTCCAATACAATTTTTATGAGAAACTAACTAACTTCTTCTGCGCATTAGGCTCAACATCTAGTGCATCTACCTTTTATCTCAAAATCCTGTCCTAATGGACTTCTCCACTATTTCAACAACAACAGGTTTTATTACCAACGCTTCATTCTTCCATTTTACAATTGATTATGATTAACTGACCGTAAAAATGCATTATGGTAAATGTTTTAACAAATGAATCTCATCTTATGGATTTACCCTCTACGTGTGATAGTTAAAAGAACATGCCTTACTCATTCTCTATGAATGAAGTAGCTGAGTGCTATGACCAAACTAGTTCTTTTATTTTCTTGTGATGTAACTATTACACAAAATTAACCTGTTGTTTCCCGATGTTAGGCTTGACACTTGGTACATCTAACTTGCAATGTGATGCGGCTTCAAATATTATTCAACATAAAGGTTTCCCCTAATCATTTGTTGCAATACTGTCATATTCTACTTACAACTTTGTTATATTTATCTAATTACATAATGAAAAAAAATATACAACTCACAGGCAACAAAATAGAAGCCGTATAAATATACGAGAAGTGTTATCTGAATACGTCTGTTTAAAGATTTTTCCTAATTATAAATTTTTCAGCGTAAAAAGATTCAAATATAGGCCTCCTAGATTTTATTGCAACAACGGCTCCATCAGGTTATTTTCCTATCAAGTACCAGCTGGACTATAAAATTTATACTTTGGAAATACTGAAGAATCTATGCATTTTCAAACATACATTAGAACATACAATAACATGTTTGCATTTATATCACTTAGCGTAAATTATGACAAGGAATTGGCAAAAAGAAATTATGGTATCTACAGATTCAGAGTTCAGGGTCAAAAGTACCACTTTATAAATGACTTACTCCCCGCTGATCAAATAGCAAGAAACCTTCAACTATACTTTTATGATACCAATAACGAAATAGATAATCGAATGGCATACTCAGCTAACGTTCATGAATCAATAATTGCAAAGCTTATGGACATACTGAGAATTAATCCATATTCTATTTTTCTTAAATTCTTAATAGATGTTCTGGACCTATAAACTTTTACATTGCACTTAAAAGTGACTTAGGCTTAGATCAACGGGTATACAACCTTCCAAATACATCAGAAGTGGCAGCAATATGGGTTGAAAAAGAATTCAACGGAATTAGATTCGTACCTCATATTCGAATTTATACGCGTAGCTATAGATCTCAAATATTTAAATACTATTATGGATATTGTGATCCATTACAATACCCATTATTATTTCCATACGGCTAAAGTGGCTGGCACTGTGGTATAAAAAAAATTCCCCCACCAAAAGAAACTTCTGAACGTCAAGCTTATTGTGAACATGAACATTTACCAAATATCAAAAATATGTGTTTTATTGATGGATATCTTGATATGGAGTCTCAAAATTTAGAAAAAGGAAAGAAAAAAAGAGACATTGTATCTGCTCATGAATATTACTGTTAAAAACTTCAAATGAGAGGAAATAAAACAAATGAAACTTTACATTCTGGAAGATTGCTTCAATAGTTTTTAGTAGATGAATACATAAAACTTGAAAAATAAAGATTAGATTTCTATTCATTTAACCCAGATTTATTTAGAACGGAAATTTTACAGGGATTCCTCGATGTTTTATGACTTGGGGAAACAAATGATTCCAATATTGGAAAACAAACATTCATTCCTGTAGGTCCAAGAGATATGCGTCGACGATACATGGACGCTACTACTTTAGTACAACATTTTGGTAAAACTGATTTATTCATAACCATGACTTGTAACCCATCGTGGCCAAAAATAAAAGATCATCTAGTATCAACTAATGAAGGACAAAATAGACCTGATTTAGTTAGTAGAGTATTTAGAGAAAAAATTGAAGAACTTAAGACTAACATACTGAAAATAAATATTTTTGGAAAAGTTGCGGCTTTCATGTACACAATAGAATTCCAGAAACGTGGTCTACCTCACGCACACTTTCTTGTTGTACTTACCAATGACTATAAATTATTGACTCCAGAATCTTATGATAACGTGGTTTGTGTAGAATTACCTGATTCTAATTCACAACAATATTTACCGTTACTTGTTTGATTGAATATGATGCATGGACCTTGTGGAAATTTAGATCCAACGAAATTATGTATGAGAAAACAAGGTCATTGTAAATTCAAGTATCCAAAAAAAAAATTCCATCAAACATCAAAAGGCAAGAATTCATACCCAATTTATAGAAGGCGAAAAACAGGAGAGGTTGTAAAGGTCAGATATAAATACCTTGATAATTCATGTGTTGTCCCATACAATCCTCTCTTATCAAATTTAACTATCATATAAATGTTGAAATTTATTCAGATATTAGAGCTGTTAAATACATTTATAAGTATATCTGCAAAGGACATGAAAAATTTATATTTCACATACACAACAATGATATAGAAACAAAAATTGATTAAATAAAAGAATATCGATCTGCTATATGGGTATCTCCACCAGAGGTTACATGGCATTTATTTGGTTTCCCAATTAACGAAATGAATCGAAGTGCTTATAATCTTCAACTACATCTTGAGGGACAATAATTCATTTCTTTTAAGACTACAGCAAGCATTGATGAAATTATAAATAATCTGATGATTAGATAAACAATGTTGACGAAATTCTTAGTTATGAATAGAGAAAATGAAGATGCTAAAGAACTGAACCTATTGTATAAAGAATTCCCATAATAATTTGTATGGTGGGTGTAATATAAAATATGGACTCGACAAAAATAAGGTAATGTTATTGGATGTGTTGTAACTTGTCATTCAACAGAACGCGAAAGATATTATTTAAGATTATTATTAATTAATGTAAGAGCACCAAAATCATACAAAGATCTACGAACTGTTAATGAAGTACCATACAATACATTTAGAGAAGCCGCTGAAAAGAGAGGATTGCTTCAGTCTAATATTTATTTGGCTGAATGTATGGAAGAAGCTATGAGTTATAAAATGCCATATAGTTTAAGACATTTTTTCATAACATTGTTATAGTATAATGTGATCCTACAAATTCAAGAGAGTTATGGGAGAAATTTGAAGCGCCTATGTCTGAAGACTTCAGAAGTTTACCAAAAGTGAAGTAAAAAACATATAGTACAGAGTTTTGAATAATAGTAATAACATCTTACGTTCTATAGGACATAACATTAATGATTATAAATTAATTTCAACAAATTACAAGCCTTCTACTATTGCAAATGAAGCAAAAGAAATTTATTCTGAAAGAAACATTATTGTTACTGAAGAAGAATTATTATTGGAGAAAAAGTTAAACTCTGAACAACGAGTAGCATACAATCTGATTATAGATAAAATATTTTCTGACAAAGCAGGAGCTTTTTCATTGATGGTCTGGGAGGAACAGGCAAAACTTTTTTTATATGGAGCTTTATTAGCTACAATACGATCTAAAGGATTCATTGTTTTAGCAATCGCAATTTCTGGAGTTGCATATTCTATCCTTCCCGATGGTCATACAGCTCATTCTCGCTTTAAAATTCTTATTGATATTGATGAAAACTTTAGTTGCAATATTAGCAAACAAAGTTCACTTGCATGTTTAATTCGAGATGCTAAATTAATTGTCTGGGATGAAGTGTCAATGACGAAAAGAAAATGATTGAGATCTTTGATCTACTTTTGAAAGATTTGTTGAACACAAATATACTTTTTGGTGGTAAAGTTGTTGTATTTGGTGGTGATTTTAGACAAACACTACCGATTTTTCAAAATGGAAAAAGAGAAGATTTTATTTATCAAAGTTTATTTTATTCGGACATTTGGAATCAATTGAAAAAATTACACTTGCCAGAAAACATTTGTGCAAATACAGATCCAGCTTTTTGCAAATATTTGATGAGAATTGGAAACGGAAAATAACATGTTAACTCTGAAAATAAAAGTAAAACTCTTAATTCATTTATTATTTCTTTTACTATTGCAAAAGAATTATTGAATGTATTGTTTAAAGCAACATTTCCAAATTTGCATGAGTTCTTCTGTAATTCAACTTCAACAACTTCTCATTCCATCTTAACAATGAGAAATGAGTTTGTCAATGAAATAAATGATATGTTTTTCAGTAAATTTCCTAAGAATGCTAGAATATATATTGCAATTGATGAAACTATAGAACCAAGAGATCAAAGTCAGTATGAATATTTTTTTCATACCTTATATCCTACTGGTTTGTCTTTGTATAAATTCATTTTAAAAGAAAATTATATGATTATATTGTTGCAGAATTTGAATCATTGTAAGGGTTTATGTAATGGTACCCGATTGACATGTTGTGATTTTAAAACACATGTTATAAGTACAAAAATTACAACAGTCGACTTCAAAAATAAACATGTATTCATTCCAAGAATACCATTACTAACATCACAAGATGAAAAATTATTTGTCCAGTTTAAAAGAACTCAACTTCCAGTCAAATTATGCTTTCCTATGACTATAAACAAAGTGCAAGGTCAAATATTAGATTTCATTGGAATTTATTTACGAGAACCGGTGTTTTCACATGGTCAACTTTATGTCACGTTCTCAAGAGCAAGAACTTTGAATAATGTCAAATTATTAATTTGACCCCTAAACCCAGATAGTCATGACAATGATTCCACATATAATATAGTTTATGATGAGATTATTCAAAAAGCATTTCCGTGAATCTTTCATGGCATACTCTCTCAACTTATGACTTACGCGATCCTTATGACATGTTTTTTTTCATAGACAATTCAAATTCTTGAACATATAAATATTGATATTTATCTGTCTTAATTATGTAGAGAAACTCGACCTTTCTTTACTTACTTGAGACAAAATGAATGGCTATGTGTATATTATTCCCTAAAAAATTATTCAAGTACGTTATTTCCTATAGTTCTATGAAAATGCATCATTTACAGATCATGATCCTATGCTCAACTCACTCTCCAGTCTCCAGGCCCTTCCCGAAACATTTGAATGAACTAAGTTTGCAGTTCTTCACAAATGTTTCAACAAATTATTTCTACTTATGATCTTTGAGCAAATACTTTAGTAATTGGTATACATTGTTTGATAGTTTATCTTGACTTCATCTGCTAATACCGAGGTATATGCTCTGTTTGAGTTTGGTATAACAAACTGCTTCATCAAATTGTAGGAAATTATAGTTATTTATCTTCAATACCATACTTTGGTAAGTTAAATCTTGATGTATAATATTAGATATTTTCACTCAACGGAAGTAGCTAGTTCTCTGAATCTAAATTAGAAAATTTCATTCTTTCTTATACCTGTTATTTTTTAATGCGCTTGAAGCCACTTTTCCTATTATTTTGGGATACTGCTATAATTAATTTTGATGTTATGATACCATAAAATAGTTTTTAACTATATAAATGCCGGTGTCTAACTTTTACTCTGATATTTTCTCTTTTTGATACTTTTGTAGGTTATATTCATGAGTAGGTAATTTTTATTGGCTCTATCTTTTGTTGAAATAGTGTGGTGACATCATTTTTGATTTGTTATGTAGACTGTGTGTAACAGACTATTAAAGCTATAGGAGTTGAGGGCGAGTATATTTCATAAGTGATTAGTTCTACTATGAATGTTCAATCAGTAGGGGATATTATGACATTAACTGCAGCTACAACTACTGGTGCACTTCTAAATTTCATGATTATGTCAAAATTTTCCTATAATTTGGTATGATATAAGAAAATTAATAATATTGTGTTGTTAATATAGTATTTAAGTTCGGTAGGTGATGGATTTGATTTGAGTTATATATGTATATTTTTTAATTTGAGAGCTAGTCTTTGGTAGCTCTCTATGGTGCAGCCACATTAAAAACCAGAACATGAAGGAAGTATAGAACATAGCAGCAATAGTTCCTATTGATGAAGGGATGGGAAGTGGAAGTTCACTTCCAGCAGTGAGCTAATTCCCGAGGAGAATTTTCTCAAAATTTTCAGTAGAAAATTTCCTACAAGAGGTGGTGAGCTCCTAAAGTGTACTCATAAAGGTACATAATTAAGATCTTGATTATTCAAAATTATAATTTGTATCATCACTTGTTCATTGTCTATCCTATAACAAAAACAACAAAAATGTCAACCTTAGGGGAGATCATTCAAAAAAGTAAGGTCATAAAAATGACTCATGGGGAGTCGAAAAGAAGCAGAATCAAAGGTGTAAAAAATAATAAGTAGAGAGGTGAGATATGTCTTCTTTTTGGCAGACTCATGGAGTTTCCATTTGTACTTTGTAAGAAGACTTAGTTTTTTTTTAAGAGAATTACATTATGTTGTAGGTTTTTTACTTTTGATATATTGCATATATATGGTAGGTTGTTTCATTATTGATAAAATTATATTACCTTATAAAAGAATATTGATGACACTAAATAGATAGACATGGAGGTGTAGTTGTTATTGTTGTTTTAGACTTTAGTATTATAAAGCAACTCAAAATGGCTTGAAAGATGTAACACCCCATACGTTTCTAAGCTAGAAATCGAACCTTCATTCATACGTGTGTAAACTCTAGTACCGTGATTCATACTTGAATCCATGTTTCATGATAATTAACCTAGTGTGAATAAAGTTTATTAGATGGTAAATATGTTCACAAGAGTTACTTAGAGCAAAGTGAGCTAAGACCCTTTGAATCGGCCAAATTTTGGTGTTCGATTCCACAAGGGTCTACTTTGAATGTGTATAACTTTTTATATAGGTGGACTTTTTCATCTCAAAACCCACCAAATGATATATAATTGAGTTAGATTTCCAATGATACCAATTTCTCTCTAATCCGATACCTGAGAGAAAATATATGGCCATCCAAAGGGGTGTGCATCGCCTAACAATCACCTAAGGCTACTGGAATAGGTGTGCGATTGGCTAGGCATCGCCCAACTTGGCTTGGGTGGTTGACTGGGCGTCACCTAGGTCATTGCCTAGTTCCAAAAACACTCTATTTTGACTTTAATTAAGGGTGTTGATGTTATTTCACACCCTTAAACGTCCCTAATCACTTCAAAATATTTTCATGATGTATTAAACATATTAACTCTTCTCCCTTAATCCTAAGCAATCAGTAAGAAAATCAAAAACCCTCCTCTATTCCCAAGAACAAAAATCCAAGTGTAATCTCTCAAGAATAAAGAAGTAAAGTCACAAATTCAAAGTTCTCTCCAAGGATACGTCCAATCAATGTATGTGGGGGTATGAACAAGGGTATCATTTCACCCTTGTGCCCAAATTGCATGATTTTAAGATTTAACTAACTTGTTTTGAATTAGGATTCATAATGTGGACAACTAATTTTATCCCTCCCAAAAACCCAATTTATCCATTTTTTGACTCATCTTATCATACACCCTCACCCATTTAATAATTTACCCTACAAAAATCTAAATAACAAACTTACAACAAAAATAACAACCCCCTAACTAATTTTGCCACATCACACCCTGACCTCATACCTCCTTCTACCCACATACTGCACCTCACTCGCTCTCACATTCACCAACAGCAACACACCACCACATATATATATACACACATATTTTCTTCACAAAAAAGGAGGACTCGCCATTATCACCCTCACAGTTTAAACAATTAACGATCCACACACACAGTTATATAGATTACATCACACACACACACTCTCATATACACAGACTCACCACTATATATAGATACACACCAAAACAATACAATACACAGTTCATACCCACACATACATACACTTGGGAATAGAGAGAAAAAAAGGGGAGAATTACCCCAGCTATGGAGGGATAGTGAAAATGGACGCATGGTGAAGAAACACACACAAAATCAAGAATGATGTGAGAGAGAAAGAAAAGAGTGATCAAGAGAAAGAGTGAGAAAAACAAGAGAGAGATTGATATTTTAGTGATAGAAAAAGATTGAGAGAAGAAAATAGATGAAGGAGAGAGAAAACCAATGGTAACTGACTTTTCCAGTGAGTTTTCACCGAAAAATGTTATTGTCGCACAAACCACGTTGTTTTCTCTGATTCTATTATTACTGAGCTCGTCGAAGCTTCAGCGAAGTGAAAAAATAACAAACCCAGTCCCTTTCCAACCAAACTACATCCAACAATACCTCCCATCCTTTTTTTGGTGAATATCCATTAGAAATACACCGGAATATGACATGGAACGAAAACGTATCTTCTCTGCTATTTTTGTAAATTTTGATTTGTTTTTAGTCAAAAAATAGTAAAGGATATACTGGAGCTTTGTTTGTTCATTTATTGAGGTTTGGTTCGAGATTTTGGATGCGGTTCTAGTCGGAAGGAGCAATTTCAATTAAAAAATCATTGAAGTCTATTTATCATCTCATTCTCTATTCTATTTTGGAACTTTGGTTATTTTTTGTGGGTGTGAATAACTTGTGTTCTTAGCATACTTTAATATTTGTTGTGTGTACGTTGTTGATATTGGATTTGATAGTCGAAGAATTGGTTAATTAGTTTGACAATGAAATTGGGGAAGATGATAATTGAAAATTGACAAAGGTGAAAATTGGTTATTTTGATTCATTGATGGTTGTTTAATTTGAAATAAGTATTGACATTGTTAAACGCAATAGTATCATGATAGGTTGAAATGGATAGGCAAACGTAGGTCGGGTAGGCAAATTTAAGAATTATGATTGATGGAATGTCTAAAATGTGTGTTGGATGGTTTTGTTTTGTCACATTTGACTCAATTGTACTCATTTGTCCAGGGAATGCCCCGAGGTCTCTGTGTTGTTTTATTCAGGGAATGCCTCGAGAAAGTTGTACTTGAAGATGATGTACGATCAAGGCCCGAAACGTCGGGTGGATTTTAGTTTAGGATTAATTTATAATAGAGTAGGTTTTACATTTTTCATATTTTTTCATTTTTTGTACTATCTAATTCGTACTAGACATTATTTTGGTGTTAAATTTTGTTTGATTTATTTGTTTGCTTGTTTTATGTGTTTTGTTGGTCTATTCACTTCATAGCGTCATACTAGCCAATATACTCCACGAAGTGACCGTGGTCGAACCATGGGACCAAGGGATGCCTTACACCTTCCCCTCGGTCAATAGAATTTCTTAACTAGAATCTCTATTCAGAAACCATTTTTTAAAAGATTCAAAATAGTTTTGAAAAGGATTTCCAAAGGTGACTTGGTAAACCAAGTTTATGTCAAATGGCGACTCTGAATTTGAATGTAAAAAAAATAAACCTTTTTCGAAACAAATCTTTATTTTGTCACTTTAATAATAAAAACTCTTTTCGAACTTAAAATTAATTTTTTTTGGTAAAAAGAAGGTGTGACAGTTCTAGTGACTCTGCTGGGGATTTTTTAGAATTCAAGCTTATTTTTGAGTTGTATCGGCTTAGTTTGACACTATAGGTGTATAAACATTTTATTTGTGATATTATTTGTGTTATTGTTTTATCATTATTGAATATGTATGTGCTACATGTTTACAGTCATCTCTTATGTGTTATTGCTTTATATCGTCATCATATGCATTACCCCATGTCAATTTTTCCTACAACAAGTCCTAGAGTCCATGTCATGTACACAAACTCTAGTTGATTTACCCTTATTTTAGGAGAGGGCCAATGGATGTATGGAGTAGGTGGAAAGCAATCGCAGTCACTATCTACCATATGTGCCCCTGAATAGCCTTTTTAGTAGACCCCTACCTAGGTCAGGCCTTAGGTCATGCTTATCTGCATCATATTGAGACCTAGTGGGACCTACTTGGTCCTCTGTAGGAGATTCACCCCTAAAGCATCCCTACATGTTAATTGTTGCATCTTTAAAGATAATAGGGTCAATTGATAGACTGATTTGGGAAAAAGCATGTGTTGGAATTAAAAGAGTGTGTGTTTAGGCAAGGAAAAAGAAAGAAAAAAAGAGTTTTGTACTTTTTAGAGTTCTTTATGGCTTTTGTTTTTCACCATCCAAAAAGTCAAAAAGATTTTTTACCATTTGCAACTTTTCACAAAAAAAAATAAAAAAATAAAAAAGATTTTCCTTTGTCTCCTTTAGCAGCATTCATAATTTAAAAATTTTTAAAAGATTTTTTTTAATAGGAGTTTTTACAAAGAAAATTCAAAGAGACGGTAGAAGTTTTTTACATTTCATATAACGAAAATACCAAAAAATATTTTTCTTTCATAGTTGTTGGTGTCAGTTTTATGTGAAATGTCTAACTAAAAATCAAAAAATGATTTTATTTACGTAGTTCATCGTCTGTCTTTGGTCGAGTCTCTAAAGTCATGTTTCAGTTGATATTTAATCTTTAATTGTCCAATCTGGATGAACTACGCACACCTGATTCTCGTTTCTCGGGAGTAAGATACGTGGCCTAGCGTGATTGTGATGCGTCGCGCGGAAGTTCCAGGTCCCAACCAGTGGGACAACATGATGGCTCCGAGTCGTGGTGACTCCCAGATTTCCATTTGTCAATTTCCAGTGAACCATTGCAATAGTGGAGCGTCGCGGTGGCCTATCAAATTGAGTTTCCAGTTCAATTTTTCCAACTTTGTACAGAAGTTAAAGGGGAACTTTGGACTTTTTCCAAGCCTCTTAAACCGTACAAACATCAGAATTTAGGGCCACTACCAGCATAATATGAGATTTTCTCAAAATTTCCCTCAACTAAAAACCCTAAGTATCCAAATCATCTTCTAAGAATCTCAAGGGTTCACCATAGATTTTCTAAATTGAGTCAAGATTCAAGGTTCTCAAGTCAAAGGCTTCAAGAATCCTCATTCAAGAGTACGAATAGAGTTCCAAAAGCGAGAGTTCATCCAAAGCTTCTAATTCAAGGTATGTGGGGTTTGAACAAGAACACTCTTTTCTTTCTTGTGGCCAAATTGTTGATTTTACTAAAGAATTTCATATTTTTGCAAGCGGATTTATACCCAAATTACTTTATTTTGAGATTATGATATTTTGAGTTGTTCAAGTCTTGATTTGCATGATTATTTCACTATTTTATGACATGAGTTGAGAAATTATGCTATGACTGCACATCCTTGTATTGATTTGATGTTTTCAAGATTGATGTCATGATTTAAGATTTATTATAAAATTGAGATTATTTGAGCATGAGTATAAGTTTTAAACCAAGTATGAGTTTTGATGTTTCTTGAAGAGTATGGTTTTTAGTATGATTCAATCAACAAGTACTTTGATTTCAAAGGAAGATTATTTTTAAGCCTAAGTTAAGAAAGGAATCCACATTATTTTGTATTTATGATTTAAAGCTAAGAGAATTATAAATTTGGTTTTCACTATAGACCCTTGAGTTGTTTAGAGGTGGACTTCTTAAAAGTTTTGAGCTTGAGTACGGGAGTAGTATTTATCACCGAGTAGGAAGTGTGGGTTTAGTGCATCCTACTTCCCCAGAACTATGTGCCCCCATAGGATTGAGATTTATGGGCCTGAGGCCGAGATAGTGATCACTAGAGTTGAGGTTCTATTTTGATGGCAAGGGTAGAAAATCTCTCCCCAACGTGGGAGAGACATTGGACTCCTTGTAGCTCACACGGTTTATGTCGGTTAGAAAAAAAAACCATGTTCATAAGAGTCTAAAATTTTTCCCATGTCTTGAAGTTTCTAAAGTTCTAAGTCCTTAAGTTTCAAAGAAGTTCCATTCTCCTCAAGATGAAAGCATGAGTTTAGAAAGCATAGTTTAAAGATTCCTTTAACTTATAAGTTTTGAGAATGAGAGGAGAAAACAGATTTTTGAGTTAAGTATAATGACTCACGATATTTATACTACATGTTTTATTATTCCTGATTTATGAGATTTATGTTTCAGACTTATTCAAGCCATGTGAGTCATTCATATTTGCATGCTAGATTTTATAAAGAGTAATGATATTATTTATGTAAATGCATACACCCCCATATACTCAATACATCCTCAAAGTGCTGATCCATATATACGTCTATGTACTACATTGTCTTACAATGCAGGTTCAGGTGCTCAGTCTTATCATCGTCAGTGATCTCCGAGTACCTTGATCTACACTCTGCAGTTGGTGAGTCCTCATGGTTTGAGGACCTATTTCTCAGACCCTCAGATTTTATGTCAGTGGTTATTTCTTTTTAGTTGAGTATGAGTTGGGGATTTGTCCCAATGGCTCTCTAGATCTTGAGTAGTAGAGGATTTGTCAGACTAGAGTTTCAGATGTTTATCAGATATTTTCATTATTTCGTGTTTCAAACATTATATTTTCAGTCTTTTTAGTTGAGATTTGATGATATTTATTCTTATTATCTAATTTTGAATCCCTGGAGTAAGTATGAGATTTAGTAGCAGGCTCAAAGGGTTAGCTTGAGGATACTTGTAGCCTTGTGCATAGTGTGATGCTTCGGGACAAGATTTGGAGCGTTACAAACTTGGTATCAGAGCCTAAGGTGTAAGGAGTCCTAGGGAGTCTGACAATCCGTGTTACGTAGAGTCTTGACCATTGGTGTGAAGTGTGCCATATCTATGGGCAAGAGGCTACGGGATATTTTAAAAAAAGTTATCTCTTTCTTTCAGAGTCTATTATGCCCACAACTGTCTGTGTCTTCTATTAATTCATGCTCTTATATGACAAAAAATGCCTCCCCGAAGAGCAAATGCCCGTAGGAATAACGAGCCACCTTTACCTATTGATCCCCTGAATGAGAATGTGACCCATGCAGAATTTCGGGCTGCTTTCCAAACTTTATCCCAACGGTGACTGCTACTATGCAAGCTAATAATCGAGTTGCTGCTCCACGTCAGCAAGGGGGTGACGCAGCCACATCCAGACTTCGTGAATTTATGAGGATGAACCCTCCCAAATTCTTTGGGTCAAAGCTAGGTGAGGACCAGCAGTTGTATCTTAAGGAGGTGAAGAAAATCACCCAGGTTATGCATGTGAATAAGGAGGAGAGTATAGAACTGGCCTCTTATCATTTGAAAGATATTGCTCATGAATGGCTTGTGGCGTAGAAGAAAAATGAAGGGGAGAATGTTGCTCCTATAACTTGGCAGGTATTCCAGGATACATTCCTGGATAAGTTCTTTCCATTAGAGATGAGGGAGGCAAAGGTAGAAGAGTTTATGAACTTGAGGCAAGGCTCCATGACTGTAAAGAAATACTGCCTTAAGTTTAACCAGTTGGCCAAGTATGCTCCATATTTGATTTCTGACACCAGGTCTAGTATGAGTAAGTTCGTGACTGGTGTGTCTGGGTTGGTGTTGAAGGAGTGCAGGACTGCTATGCTAAATAGAGACATGGATCTTTCTCAGTTTATGACACATGCTCAGTAGATTGAGACTGGTAAGATAAGGGAGAGAGATAGGGTTAGGGGAAACAAGAGGGCTAGATCAGGGCAGTACGAGTATGGCTAGACTAAATCCCATAGAGAGAACCCTCCACAGTTTCAAAATCATTTGTTAATGCCTGCACCATCATCAGCTAGTGCTCTCGTACCTAGAGGTAGGCAAGAGCAGGGGAATAGACCTTCTATGTCTAGATCCCAGAACAGTGTGAGTAACTGACCTCGTGGTCCTCCATGTACTAAGTGTGGTAGGGACCACCCCGGTGAGTGCTTAGCTGATTCAAGGGGTTGTTTTGGTTATGGCAAGTTGGGCCACAGACTTAGAGAGTGTCTGCATGCCAGGCAGGGGAAACGTGATGTTCTCCCCTAAACTCAGACTACTAGTGCCCTAGTTTCTGTAGCTCGTCCAGCCCCTCCTCAGGGTGCTTCATCTAGTACCGGTGGCGGTCAGTGCAAAAACCAATTCTATTCTTTGCCATCCCGCCAGGAGCAGGAGGATTCACTAGATATTGATACTTGTATGCTTCGTGTCTTTCATTTCGACGTGTATGTATTGTTGGACCCTGGGTCAAGTTTTTCTTATGTGACACCATTGGTTGCTGTGAATTTTGAGATAAACTCTGAAAAGATCCCTGAGCCTATCCTGGTATCTACCCCAATAGGTGAGTTAGTTGGTTCTAAGCAAGTGTACATAAAGTGTCCCATTACTGTTCTTCATAAAGTCATGTTTGTTGATTTGATAAAGTTAGACATGGTCGATTTTGACCTTATTCTGGGTATGGATTGGTTTCATTCCTGTTATGTATCTATAGACTGTCGTACAGGTGTAGTTAAGTTTCAATTTCCAGATGAGCTAATTTTTGAGTGGTCGGGTGATTTTGTATCTCCTAAGAGTCATTTCATATCCTATCTTAACGATAGAAAGTTGATATCCAAAGGTTGCATCTATCATCTAGTTTGGGTTAGGGACATTAAGTCTGAAACTCTAATAATTCAGTCATTCAATATAGTTAATGAGTATCCTGATGTTTTTTCGAAAGATCTCCCAAGGGTACCTCCCGATAAAGAGATAGAATTCTGGATTGACCTTATTCCCGATATACAGCCTATTTCCATTCCTCTATACCATATGTCACCCACAGAGTTTAAGGAGTTGAAAGAACAACTCAAAGATTTTCTAGATAAAGGGTTCATGAGGCCCAGTGTTTCTCCTTGGGGAGCACCTGTCCTATTCGTGCAAAATAAGGATGGTTCTTTGCGTGTGCGCATTGACTATTGTCAGCTTAAAAAGGTTACAGTCAATAATAAGTACCCTCTTCCGAGAATAGATGATTTGTTTGACCAATTGCAAGGTGCAAGTTATTTCTCAAAGATAGTTCGGCTATCATCAACTTAAAGTAAGGGAGCGTGATATTCAAAAGACAGCCTTCCGAACCCGTTATGGTCATTTTTAGTTTCTTGTCATGTATTTCGGGCTAACCAATACTCCAGCAGCTTTCATGGACCTCATGAATTGAGTGTTCAAACAGTATCTTGATATGTTCGTCATAGTTTTCATAGATTATAGCCTTGTTTACTCTCGTAGTGAGGATGACCATGCAGATCATCTCTAAACTATTTTGCAAACTCTTAGAGATCATTAGTTGTTCGCCAAATTCAGCAAGTGTGAGTTTTGGATAAGGTCCGTAGCTTTTCTGGGTCATATTATTTCAGTCGAAGGCATTAGAGTCGATCCCCAAAAGATAGAAGCTGTAAGAAATTGGCTTAGACCTATCTCTCCATCTGACAGTAGGAGTTTCTTGGGTCTAGCTGGATATTAGCACCGTTTTGTTGAAGGATTCTTATATATTGTGTCTTCTATGACCCGATTGACACAAAAGAAAGTTAAGTTCCTTTGTTCAGATTCCTGTGAGAAGAGTTTTTAGGAGTTGAAGACTCGACTCACTTCAGCCCCGGTGTTGACTTTGCCTGATGGTATGGATGGTTTTGTGGTGTATTACGATGCCTCCAGAGTTGGCTTGGATTGTGTGTTGAGGGAAAGGGGTAAGGTTATAGCCTATGCCTCTAGACAGTTGAAGTCGCAGGAAAAGAATTACCCAACCCACAATCTTGAGATGGTTGTTGTGGTCTTTGCTTTGAAAATATGGAGATACTATCTTTATGGTGTTCACGTTGATGTGTTTACTGATCACAAGAGCCTGTAGTATATGTTTACTCAGAAGGAGTTAAATTTTACACAGAGAAGATGGTTAGAGTTTCTAAGAGATTATGATATGAGTGTGTTATATCACTCGGGCAAGGCGAATGTAGTGGCGGATGCCCTTAGCAGGATGTCTATGAGTAGTGTTACTCATATAGAGGAAGATAAGAAAGAGTTAGCTCATGAGGTACATCGTTTAGCTATATTGGGCGTTAGGTTGCTTGAGTATGTTCGGGAGTTAGTTAAATTACATGGAGTCCCCTTGTCCATCATCTCAGATAGGGGTACTAAGTCACCTCCCAGTTTTGGAAAGTTTTTTAGAGAGGTATTGGTACCCAAGTACATCTTTTCGCTTTTTATCCACAGATAGATAGTCAGGCAGAGAGGACCATTCAAACCTTGGAGGATATGTTGAGGGAATGTGCTCTTGATTTCAAGTGTAGTTGGGATGAGCATTTTCCATTGATTGAATTTTCCTATAACAATAGTTACCATGCTAGCATCAAGATGGCACCATTTGAGGCGTTGTATAGATCACCTATAGGTTGGTTTGAAGTAGGTGAATCTGCTTTGGTTGGACCTGATGCAATGTTTGAGTCAATGGAGAAAGTGAAGTTGATTAGAGAAAGGTTGAAGACAACTCAGAGTCATCAAAAGTCAGATGCAGATATGAGAAGAAGAGACCTTGAGTTTGAAGTTAATGATTTGGTGTATCTGAAAATTTTGCCCATGAAAGGGGTGAAAAATTTTGGCAAGAAGGGGAAGCTTAGTCCCCGATATGTGGTCCCCTATAGAATCCTAAGTCATGTGGGGAGAGTAGCCTATCAGCTGGAGTTTCCCATAGAGTTGCCAGTTGTACATCCTATCTTTTATGTCTCCACAATTAGAAAGCACATTAGTAATTCCGTTGAAGTGGATCCTTCAGAGAGCCCTGATATCTCTACTAGTCTTTCATTTGAAGAGATTCCAGTTGAGATTCTAGACCACCAGATCCGTAGATTGAGGAACAAAGAGGTTCCCTTGGTCAAAGTGTTGTGGCGAAACCAGTCAGTCGAGGTTCTACTTGGGAAGCCGAGGCGGATATGCGATCCAAGTACCCGCATCTCTTCTCCGCGAGTTCAGATCAAGCCGAAGGTACTATTCTTCCTTAATTCAACCCCTTTTTTCAATTAAAGTTTCAGCTATATATAGCTATCCTTAATATAAGTTCATGCATTCTCCGAGGTATTCAAGAGTTTAGAATGATGTGGAGTTAGTTTAGCAAGTTGTTTCAGCTATGCATACTCAGTTTTCTCTGTATCCTTAGCCTAGTTAGCGACATTCAAGGGTGAATGTTCCCAAGGGGGAGATATTGTAATGCACCAAACTTTTCCTTAAGCCTAACTTCGTCTCTAGAGGGTTAAGGAATGACTTCCTAAGTGATTAATGTTTAAACCATATGGAGTTTCCCTAATTTTGAATTTTTATCATGTGGGAAATTTAATTAGATTTCCAACGATATAATATCCGCCCAAATCCAATAATCGGGCAAGAAGTTATGGCTAAACTAAGTTCTAGTCGTAAAACACCATCATTTTAGTGTTTGGCGCGTCGCGGAGAAGGTCTACTTAACAATTGTCAAATTCCAGTGGAACTCCGGGATAGTGGCGCGTCGCGGAGGACCCCAATTTCCCAATAGTCAATTTCCAGTGGCCTACCGCGATTGTGACGCATCGCGCTAAAGCTTCAGGTCCCAACCAGTGGGACAATATGATGGCTCCGCATCGTGGTGACTCCCAGATTCCCATTTGTCAATTTCCAGTGAGCCACCGCGATAGTGGCGCGTCGCGGTGGCCTATAAATTTAGGTTTCCAGTTCAATTTTTCCATCTTTGTACTGAAGTTAAAAAGGGCACTTTGGACTTTTCCCAAGCCTCTTAAACCATACAAACATCAGAATTTAGGGCCACTACAAGCATCATATGAGATTTTCTCAAATTTTCCCTCAACCAAAAACCCTAAGTATCCAAATCCTTTTCTAAGAATATCAAGGGTTCACCATAGATTTTCTAAATTGAGTCAAGATTCAAGGTTCTCAAGTCAAAGGCTTCAAAAACCCTCATTCAAGAGTACGAATAAAGTCCCAAAAGTGAGAGTTCATCCAAAGCTTCTAATTCAAGGTATGTGGAGTTTGAACAAGAACACTCTTTTCTTTCTTGTGGCCAAATTGTTGATTTTATTAAAGAATTTCATATCTTTGCAAGCGGGTTTATACCCAACTTACTTTATTTTGAGATTATGATATTTTGAGTTGTTCAAGTCTTGATTTGCATGATTATTTCACTATTTTATGACATGATTTGAGAAATTATGCTATGAGTTGTACATCCTCATATTGATTTGATGTTTCCAAGATTGATGTCATGATTTAAGCTTTATTATAAAAATGAGATTATTTGAGCATGAGTATAAGTTTTAAACCAAGTATAAGTTTTTATATTTCTTGAAGAGTAGTTGTTTAGTATGATTTAATCAACAAGTACTTTGATTTCAAAAGAAGATTACTTTTAAGCCAGAGTTAATACAGGAATCCACATTATTCAGTCTTTATGATTTAAAGCTAAGAGAAGTATAAATTTGGTCTTCACTATAGACCCTTGTGTTGTTTTGAGGTGGATTTCCTAAAAGTTCTGAGCTTGAGTACGGGAGTAGTATTTAGCACCGAGCGGGAAGTGTGGGTTTAGCGCATCCTACTTTCCTAGACCTACGTTCCCCCATAGGATTGAGATTTATGGGCTTGAGGACGAGATTGTGATCACTAGAGTTGAGGTTGGTCCTCCACATCACACCAAGTTTAAGGAAGAGTTAGTCATGTCCAATAAGGATATAAAGAGTGACATCATGGATCAAACAAAGAGTCAGGAAAATGAGAGTTTAAAGGAACAGAATTCGTGACTAAGACAGTAAATGATGGAAATGTATCGAGCTTGGGCCAGTAGGCTACCTCTTCCTCCATTCCCCACTATTGACCCTGCAAATATCTTGAGTTTTCCATCATAATTGATAAGTCAGTTTACTATTGTTGTTGACGCACCACAATATGCCTCAAAATTCATTCCACATCAGTTGCATCCCAATACTTCCACTACTCCTTCTCTAGCTCCTCATTATAAGCCTACTATATTCACAACACCATATACCATTTGTGATTTCGCTGCTCAACCCTCTACTGAGGTTTCTATATTGTCTATCAAACCAATAATTGTGTTTCCCCAATCTACTAAAGAGCAAGAGAAAATGGCTAGGAAAATGAATAGTGCAGAAAAGGTTATGAAAAATTCTCTAGGACTTGCGAATTATGAAGATGTTTCATATAAGGACTGGGGCAAGTCTTCAAGTTTTAACCTCCTTCCTAACTTTAAGGATTCAGAATTTGAGGAACATAATGGGTACGAGGATTCTATAAAAACACTTGGGACGATATTGCCATCAGTTGAGGAGGACTAAAGGAAAGAAGAAGGAAAACATACCTAACATCATTCCAAATGCAAAGCAAAGCTCGAGAGGTCCAACTTAGCAATATTAATAGTCTCAATCCTGAACCTGTGCATCAGATCCACATGCTCACCTGCAACAAGGTTCCTCCTTGAAAATTCTAAGATATTTCATTCCACTTCCTCAATATCCTTTGAATAATGCACAATGGTATACTCATCCATCTTCTTATCCACAATGGAGTTCACCGGTCCATCAACATCGTCCACTTCCCCCATATATTTATCAAAAAACTTTTAAGTCCAAGTTTCAACCGAGTCCAGAGTGTTCAAAGAGGGGAAAGGAAAAGGATAATTTCACTCCTATTGGGGAATCCTATGCCAGTTTGTTCCAGAGATTGAGACAATAGGGCATGATTACTCCTCTCCTTGGGTATACACCTGACCCACATTAAGAAATTTTGACCCTAATGTACAGTGTGCATATCATTCTGATGTTCAGGGTCACAGTACTAAAGATTGTCGTACTTTGAAAAGAGAAAAAGAAAAGATGATTTAAAAAAAAGTGATTGTAGTGCAAAACATTGACACTAAAAAGGCCACACATAATCCTTTATCAACACATAGTAATGTACAATATGTGGGAAGAAATGAGTTAAGCATGTAGATTCAGAACTTATTTGTTAATGAGAAAGTGTCGGATAGTGGTGGAAGCTCTAGTCATGGTGATATACAAAACAGTGGCTAAGATGTCAGGCTCAACAATTGAGAAGTCACTCCTCTCCCTACTAGGAAGTGGTGTGGTAGTTTGTTTTGTTTTGTTTTGTTTTGTTTTGTTATTCAGATTATTTCAGGATTGTAATTTGGGATCTGTCTTGTTTTTTCCCTTTGTCATTTATGTTCAAACTCTTCTATCTTTCATTTCAAATAAATAGAGTGTCCCTTTTTTCTTTTGTGTTTTAAATATGTGTTGTTTTTTTGTTTTCTTTATACAGTACATTTTATGTTGGTTCTAGTGATATGACATGCTGGTGGAATTTTCAACTAGATCTTAAAATCCAATTTAAGCATGAACTTTGAATCAAAAGGCTAAAGTTAGAAAGAATATCTGAGAAAATAGGTAGAGTGCTGAGACATTTGGTGACTATGTTGAAGCCTTCTTTCAAAATCAAGGCAATTATTTTGAGAATCTAGGGAATAACTTGGCCATAACTTGAAAAGCATAGCTTAATTAGGTCAAATAGTGGATTCGTGATCCCTATATCAAGAGAAACAGAAAGATAATCAGCTCTATGAAAGCATGGGTCATTTGATATGAGAAATATCAAATAAAAGTGAAGTTGTATGTTGAACAAACGCAGAAAAAGTAGTGATGCACAGGCTCAGTTAAAGTTAGTGCTGTAAAAAATGTCACAAATGATCTTCATCTTTCACTTCATATTGCATGATGTGTACTTGCATTGTCAAGGATTGATATGATGAAGGCATTTCCTTTTGCTATCCAAACATCGTGTCATCCTTTGTTTACCTCATTTGAGCTTTAGTTTTATTTTCTTTCACACCCCTCTTTCGAAATCAAGTAAGAGTTAGAAAAGTTCAAAAGAAAAGCATCGAGTAAAGAATAGAATCAAAAAAAAGAAAAAGATGAGACAAAGGATAGAAAAGAAGAGTGTCAAGAAAAATAGATGCAGAAAAGGTCTGAAAGAGAAAAGAGTCAATTAAAAAAATGAGAGAAGAAAATAAATCAGAATCAATCAAAGAAACAAGTTGTCAGAACTACATGTGACCTGATTATCCTCCCTAGAGGGTGAGCTACGTAGGCTGCCTTACTCTGGGCTCGGTCTAACCAAATAAACAATTTAGAATTGCCCAGTCAAAAGAAACTAGGGCATGATTTAATCTTCATTGTTTGTGTTGATTCCAAAAGTTGTAAGTCCCACCCCACTTCAAGTGTCGTTTAGGCCTCATGACATCCTTATTTCTAACCTTATCCAAAAGCCAAGTTACAACCAAAGAAAAACCTTCAGATCAATATTTAAGGATGATAAGGCTATGCATGCAATGTATATGATGATATATTTTGGGAACTGATTTTCTTCCTCAGAACAAGGAATCAGGAAAGAAATAAAAATGAGAGAGTCTTATTGGTGAAAACTCTCACGGGCACCGTAATGTGATGGTAAGTTGAGAGAGATAAAAATGAGAGAGTCGTATTGGTGAAAACCCTTACGGGCATCGTAAGACGACTATGAGTTGAGAGAAATAAAAAGAAAAGAATCTCATTGGTTAAAAATCTTCTCGGACACCATAAGGCAATGGTGAGTTGAGAAAAAAAAAATAAGAGAGGCTTGTTAGCGAAAACCCTTCAATGTGCCACTAGGCGAATAAGGTCTCCGAATGCAATTGGCCCAAGGAAGTAACTCAATTTCAGGGTCATTAACTCAACAACAATTGGTGAAAGTTTTGGATGGAAAGATCAAGCGGCTTAATCCAAAATGCATGTAATAATCATTAGAGTTGACTGTCACTTTCAGATAAATTCTTTTTTTCTCTTTTTCAATGGGGACATTCATTATCTTTTCTTTCGTCTCTATAGTTTTATTTTTGTTTTCTTGAGTCAGTTTTCCAAATTAAAGAAATCACTATTATTTTTCTCGGGTCTTTGAGTCAAGTCCATGTCAAAACAAGTGAGAAAGGATTTCAAAACTGGCTACCAACTTCTTCAATTGCACAAAGCAAGACAAAAGGCCAGCACATGAAAGAGACATAATTGTGAGCTAAAATAAGGCATGCAGAAATTTTTGTCAACAGACAAGTCTAGGAACTCATAGAAATACCAAGATTCAAAGGGTTTATCTGAGAAGCATGACAAAGCAGAGATATTGTGTTTGTTTCAGAGTCACTCTTAATAATCTGAGTTTGGGTCAATGATGTAGAAAGTTAATTAAATATGGTAATAGTTGAAAGCAAGGTTAAATATGATGATGGAAAGAGCGATTGCCGCAAAATCTAAAGCCACAGACCAGCCACCATATTTTTAAACTCACAAGTTTTCTTTGTATGAAACAGGAACACACGTTACCTTCAAGTCAAGGATTTCAATGCCTAAACATCAAAGGCTGTAATTTCTCACTTCTACAAATGCAAGAGACAATGTTGCTACACAGGTTTGGTAATCAAAATCATGGTAAAACTCATAATCCAATATCTCAAGGAGAAATACTTCCTTGTCAGGGTAATTCAAGTTCATTATTATGTGATACACTTTCTAAATTGAACCTTCACTCCTAGAAATCACACTTTCTAGTTGAGTCCTTCTATTTAATCATAAGGAGATGCATTTCCTTGTCTGGGTAATTTAAGTGGCATTTGTAAGGATACACGCTTCCTTGTTTGGGTAATTCAAGCGGCATTTTTAAGGAGATGCATTTCCTTTTTTGGGTAATTTAAGTGATATTTGTAAGGATACGCACTTCCTTGTTTGGGTAATTCAAGTGGAATTTGTAAGGAGACGCATTTCCTTGTCTGGGTATTTTAAGTGGAATTTGTAAGGCGACGTATTTATTTATCTGGATAATTCAAGTGGAATTTGTAAGGAAATGCACTTCCTAGACTGGGTAATTCAAATTTTACTTGTTAGGTGATGCACTTCCTAACTTAAGTCTTGACTCCTAGAAAATTCTTTTTCTAGTCGAGTTATTCCACTTGACCCGTAGGAGACACACAACCTTGGTGGGTATTCAAGTTTCACTTGTTAGGTGGTTCACTTCCTAACTAAAGTCTTTACTCCTAGAAAATGTAATTTTTAGTTGAGTAGTTAACCCTTAGGAGACGCATTTCCTTGTCAGGGTAGTTCAAGTTTGGCTTACAAGGTGACATACTTCCTAACTTAAGCCTTTACTCCTAGAAGATGCATTTTCTGTTCGAGTCTTTCCATGCAACCCCTAAGAGATGCACCTCCTTATCTGAGTAATTCAAGTTTTATTTATTAGGTGATGCACTTCCTAAATTGAACATTCACTCCTAGAAGCCACATTTTCTAGTCGAGCCATTTTACTTAACCCTTAGGAGACGCACTTCCTTGTCAGTTTTCATTTGTCAGGTGGCACACTTCCTAACTCAAACATTTATCTATAGAAGATGCACTTTCTAGTCAGAATTCCTTACTTTAATTATTAGGAGACACATTTCATAATCTTGGTCATTTAATCTTACTCTAAAGAGATGCATTTCTTGGTTAGAGTCTTAATTCATCATTGCAACATGCAAGTAATTATGATTGGATTGGACATTCACAAAAGTTTTCTGATGATAAACTGGGGTAAAACTTTAATTTATGTTATTGAAAGCATCATTTAAGATCCTTTTGACAAATGAGACTTTTATTTTTAAAAAGTGAGATTTATATCATAACCTTTGTTTGGGATAATCTTCTTTCTAGTTTAGATGTGATTTCAGGAGCCCGCCTGAAGAACAGGGTGAATAAATGGAAAGTTAAGCAACAAGGTGAAGAATGTTGAAAGTTAAGAAACAAGGTGAAGAAGTTGAAAGAAAAGAAACAAGGTGTAGAAATTGAAACCAAAGCAACAAGTTGAAGAAATTGCAAGTCAGGAGCATGCCTGGAGAACAGGGTAAAGAAATTACAAGTTAAGAGCCTTCCAGGAGAATAGGGTGATGAAATAGCAAGTCAATAGCCAAACAAAGCTGCATAGATAGGACTTTTGTAATTTTGTTTATAATTTTCAATTTTTGATGTAATGAAAAAGTCGTGGACCGGAACCTCGACAGGACATCACTCGATTCTCCAACTCGGTATAGTCATTCTCCTTCCAACCCTTGGAGATACCTGTGACTTGATTCCCTCATAACTTGGATAGGTAGGATGCTCTAAATCCAAACTCGGTGGTACTCTATCCTTTTTTATCTCTCTTTATAAATAATAGTCGGATCAAAATTTTGTCTCGTTATCTACTTCTTTATCAATAAACACTTTGTGTTTACATCCATAGAGGGGAATGATGTAGACACTTAATTTTGTCACTTCCAAAAACCCAATTTATCAATTTTTTTACTCATCTTATCATACACCCTCACCCATTTAATAATTTACCCTACAAGAATCTAAATAACAAACTCACAAAAAAAAATAACAACCCCTCTAACTAATTTTGCCATATCATACCCCATACCCGATTCTACCCATATACCCCACCCCACTCACTCTCATATTAACCAGCAGCAACACACCGCCACATATATATATATACACAGTCTATTTACTAAAAAGGAGGAATCACCATTATCACCCTCACATTTTAAATAATTAACGATCCATACACACAGCTATACAGATTACATCACACACACTCTCTTATATACACACACTCACCACCATATACAGAGACACACCAAAATAATATAATACACAGTACGCACCCACACATACATACACTTGGGAATAGAGAGAAAAGGGGAAGGGGATAATTACCCCAGCTATGGAGGGACAGTGAGAATGGACACATGGTGAAGAAACACACACAAAATCAATAATAATATGAGAGAGAAAAAGAAGAGTGATCGAGAGAGAGACAGTGAGAAAAACAAGAGAGACAGCAGATTTCAATGATAGGAAGATATTGAGAGAAGAAAACAGACAAATGTGAGAGAAAACCAATGGAAAATGACTTTTCTGGTGAGGTTTTACCGAAAAATACTACTGTCCCATAAACCATGTTGTTTTCTCTGATTTTGCTATTGCTAATCTCACTGGAGCTCCGGCAAAGTGAAAAAACAGTGAACATAGCCCCTTTCCAACAAAACTACCTCTAACAATGCCTCTCGTCCTTTTTTTTTGGTGAATATCTATTAGAAACCCACCAAAATACAACATGGAACGAACATTGGTTTTCTCTGCTGTTTTGTAAATTTTGATTTGATTTTGGGAGAAAAATAATAGAAGATATACCAAAGTTTGGTTTGTTCATTTATTGAGGTTTGGTTTGAGATTTCCGACGCGGTTCTAGTCGGAAGGAGCAATTTTAATTAAAAAAACATTGAGGTCCATTTCTCATCTCATTCTTTATTCTATTTTGGAATTTTGGTTGTTTGTTGTGGGTTTGAATAACTTATGTATTTATCATGCTTTAATGTTTGTTGTGTGTACGTGGTTGATGTTGGATTTGATAGTCGAAGAATTGGTTAATTAGTTTGACAATTATATTGGGGAAGACGGGAATTGAAAATTGACAAAGGTGAATATTGGTTATTTTGATTCATTGATGGTTGTTTAATTCAAAATAAGTATTAACTTTGTTAAACGCAATAATATCATGATAGGTGAAAATGGATAGGCAAACGTAGGTCAGGTAGGCAAATTTAGGAAATATGATTGATGAAATGTCTGAAATATATGTTGAATGGTTTTGTTTTATCGTATTTGACTCAATTGTACTCATTTGGTTGGAGAATGCCCGGAGGTATCTGTATTGTTTTATCCGAGGAATGCCCCAAAAAAGTTATACTTGAAGACGGCACATGATCAAGGCCCAAAATGTCGGGTGGAGTTTAGTTTAGGATTAGTTTAGAACAGAGTAGATTTTATATTTTTGTATTTGTTTCATTTTTTGCATTGTATAATTTGGACTGGACATTATTTTGGTTTTGAGTTTTGTTTGATTTGCTTGTTTTATGTATTTTGTTGGTCTATTCCTATATAGCATCATACTAGCTGATATACTCCATGAAGCGACCATGGTCGAACCACGAGACTGAGGGATGACTAACACCTTCCCCTCGGTCAACAGCATTCCTTAACCAGAATCTCTATTTGCAAACTAATTTTTAAAAGATTCAAAACAGTTTTGAAAAGGATTTTCATTGGTGACTTGGCACACCGAGTTTATGTCAAGTGGAAACTCTAAATTTTAATGTAATAAAAATAATCTTTTTTCGAAACAAATCTTTATTTTGTCACTTTAATAATAAAAACCTTTTTTGAACTTAAAATCAATCTTTTTGGTAAAAAGTGGGTGTGACACATACCCAAGTTTATATACCCTTAAATCATGTGATTTTCATGAGATTTAAAGCTTTATGTTTATCAAGAAGTGCTTATGCTTATGTTTTTAATTACATGATTTATATTATGAATGAGATTGAACTATCTTAACTTGTTATTGATTGAAGTATTTCAAGATTATTATTGAGCATGAATTTTTATTATGAATTGACATGAGTTTGAGCATGGGTTTTAAGCCTTAAGTTTGAGTATTGAGACTTCAAGAAGATTATGCTTTTAAGTATTCTATGATAAGTTTATTTTCAAGAATTAAAGCGAGAACTGATCTTTTGATCCTTAGCTAAGAGATAGAATCCACATTTACTCATTTTGATTACAGTTTAAAGCAAAGAGAAGCATAACTGGTTTTCCTTATAAACCCTTATGTTATTTTAAGGTGGATTTCCCAAAGAGAGCATATAAGTAATATGGGAGCAGTATTTAGCATGGAGTTGGGTATGATTCCAAGGTCTCATGCCCCATAACTACGTGCCACCGTTAGTATTAATACCCATAAGTGGGTTCATTGTAGTGATCACTCTAGCTAGGTTCTATTCTGATGGCAAGGGTAGAACAACTCTACCAACGTAGTTAAGAGACGTTGGATACCATGATAGCTCACATGGTTTATGTTGGTTAGAAGAAACTCCCAAAAGAAAGAGTAAAAGTACAGCTTTTAGAACTAAGTGTTATGGTTCTCAAAATTTATACAGTATGCTTTATTATTCATGATTTATGATTTTCAGCTTTCAATTTTATTCAAGCTCAAGGTGAGTCACTTACACTTAGCATGCATTATTTGAAAGTCTATGAATATATTAAGTTATGGTTTTACTTATGCATTCACCCCCACATACTCAGTGCATTTCAGAAGTACTGATCCACATATATGTCTATATGCTACATTGTCTCATAATGTAGGTACCAGTTGTAGCCCACACATCATAACTAGATAGTTTGCAGCTTTCAGTCAACAAGTGATGAGTCCTTTTGATTTGAGGGCTTGAGTCAATCATTGTTCGAGCAGCATATTGTTTTCTTTATTTAGGTGTATTGATTAGAGATAGCTGGGGGTCATGTCCTGGCTACCTATAGTCAATATTAGTAGAGGCTTCATAGATTGTCAGAAGAATTGATGTATTTGAATCCAGTTTTGTTTTATATAACTGGATTTGTAATCAGTTTAAATAGTCTTGTTGTGATTATGTTCAGCTAAAGACTTCTCTTCCACTTATCACTTCTAGTTTTTATGTATTTAAATCAGTAGCTTAAGCAATATGCTAGTACAAGGATTAGATTGGGGTCACTTGTGGTCCTAAGCATCGTGTGATGTCTAGGGGTAGTCTCAAGGCATTATAGTAGAGAAACATGCAAGGAAAAGAGGACTTGTTATTATATTCCAGTTTGGTAGCTTGGACAAAGAGTTTAGTTATAGTTATCTTAATTTATTATTTAACTTAGTTATTTGTATTACCCTTCACTATCTTCTAATTATTAGCATACCTTTTATTTAACAGGTATTGGCAAGAATTCAATAACTTTTAGTTTCAGTTAATATCTCATCAGGTTTCTTTCTTCTTCTCATTATGTGTGTTTGTGTCAATCGTATTTAATTTTCCTATTGGGATAAGCTCTGGTTATATCTTTTTAAATGATCAATTGACTATTATTTTGTTTTATATTACACATATTATCCCTCCCCACCAATAAGTTATTGTGTATATTGAGAACAAAAATGTAACTCGATTCAGATAATTGGGCTAGAAAAAAAGTATCTCCCTTTTCCGGGTAGGGTAATGGTACTGGCGGTGATGGAATAATCACTTTCTAAGATGTATCTTTTTACTTCGAGAAGAGAGATATGCAATTTTAGCTAAGACAGAAGTTTCACAAACTCATTTAGAGCTGCTAAAGTGAACTAATATTCTCAATGATGCATTTCCAATCTAGTATGATGATGAATTTGGAAAGATTAAAAATTTCTAGATTGGAAGACTTCCTAAAATTTTGGTATGTTACTTTTAACTTATTTGGATATAATTGTGTGGTTCCTATTACATAAATTCAGCATCATGCTTTGCTGCAATATCTGATATTCAATACTAAAATCATATTTCTCTTAAATTACGTCCTCAATATATCATATTAATGTTAAATATAACTATAGAATTTATACTTGTTTGGGTTATTGATTGGAGCATCAAATAAACTTTGTAGTTGAAAACTAAAATAGGGTATGAAAATTAGATGAGGGAGTACAACTTCTGTCTAGGGCATTGTGAAATATGTTAGATCTTCAATTCTATCTCCTGTTTAATATGGAATCTAAGGAAAGGAAAAGAAGAAATAGCAAGTACTATATAGTTTAATTAGTTGAACTCCATGTAGATGTACGAACTGTTATAAATTTCATTTATTCATCTTGAATGAAGTTTTGACCTTGTAGTAGCTATTTATTTTGCCATTTTTATCTTTTTGCATCCATGAACTGATATTTTTGCTACACTTTAAATGGAAGAAAGAGCTCATTGTTTCTCATTATGATACTGTATGCTGAAACTTTCTTGTCTTAAATTTTTTTCTCATCATAATAACATTTTCCTTTTTTTTCCTTTTTTTTTGTAATCTATAATGTATAATATTTATAATTTATGCTTAGGTTGAGTGGGACAAGATAAATGAAGCATGAGGGCAGGCGTGCCGCCTTCTCCATACAATGGCTCAACAATTCCGAACAAAGTTTCAGTATCCTTATCAGAACATACATCTATTTTCTTATTTATATGTATAAAATAATCCTATTCTTGAACTATTCTGGAGACTTGGCAAAGTTTCAATTAAAACCTTCAAATAGTCGATATAAAATCAATTTATCACATGGATGGCAAGGATTTTTTTGGATGTTGAAGAACTCTTGTGGCTGCAATATATTGATGTAGGTGGAATAGTTTAGATATTTAATAAATTTCTAGAATGTATAAATTAAGGTCAAAAGGTAGACAATAGAGTATATTTAGTTTCTACCCATAAAGCATATTGATCTTGTTGTTTAATTTTCCATTGTGTATCCTTGATTTTACATTCCAAATATCGAAAAAAAATTCTTCCTATGGGAAGTTTTCCTCAGATCATGGATGCCAATAATACTACTTATGAACTGTAAGTTTGTCCTCTTCTTTTTCTTAAAACGTATCTGTCCAAAAATATTAACTTTCGTTCTGTCAGTTTGATACAAATAAGTTTGTTATGAAGATCTGTGTTTTTTTTATTAGTGTGTTTTTGGTGTGTTGAATAGTTTTTTTGGATAGTTGTTTTTGATAGACCCTTGGCTCAAAGGACAAGTTTCCAAAGAAGAATGGTTATGTTATCTGATGATTGTTACAGGAGTGTCATTTATGTGAGTTATGAATTTATAATCCTTCTTTGCTATTTATTTCTCTTTAGACACAATATTTGATGATTTCATAGTCTCCATCTGCCCTCAAAGACTTGGTATTGAAAATGACATAGCAATTTCCTAAAGCTCTTGTGTTGATACACTTACAAAAAAATCAGTATTTACTTGAACTTCTTATCTTGTTACTTTCTAAGACACTATCTATTCTGTGTACAATTGTTAAGTAATTCAATTATATCTACCAAAATGATCAACAAGTTATATAGTCCTTATGAAGTATACTAACTGTAGTTTTGTACTTGACAATGTTATTTTGGCAATATTTAATTTTTTATTTCTAGCATATTCCTTTTTTTAGCAGTTATTTAATTATTGGTTTTTCACAGATTCACTCCCAAATTATGATTGCCCAAGAAGAAAACCAACTTCAACATCTATGTTGTTACTCTATTGCAGTAACCTAGTGGAAAATGAGAGTACCAATCAAATTTAGTAATCTGCTCATAGAAGGGATCTTCCCAGAGCCATGCAAGCATTATATTCCTTGTAAAATCACAAGCTACAGACTGATACTACCAGTTTTATGAACATGTACGTGAAATTTAAAATGTTGGATGAAGCGTAAGCTTTATTTGATCAAATGTCTGATACAAATAACTGCCTACTCTAGTACTATGGCTCAATTTGAGTGTGTAATCTACACCTTTAATAAGATGGGGACTGGAGATCTTGTTTTATGCAATGCTTTGACACTTTTTAAGAAAGATGCTTTGTAAATATGCTTCAATAAAGAATTATTTCCATATTTCCTTTGACAACACATGTTGGTCCTGTGCAAAGCATAGGCACATCCCACTGGTATTACTTATATATTCAATTGAAGCAGCCAATCCTTTTTCTAGTGGAGATATAACTAAAACTTTTTTCTATCTTTGTATAGTAGGACAGCATGTTCAGTGGATAAACAATTTTGTAGATACTGAATATGAGTATATATATTTTGACATAAATTTTTAAATTTATTTTTTTAGAATTTCTATAGATTTAACAACTTAATATAGTTATAGATATATTTTGTGATAAACTAGCAGAAAGAAAATTGTGTTTAATTAATTTATTAGTAAATATTGATAACTTTAACATTTATAATAAATAAGGAAATTTTAGTAAACTTACCAGTTACAATGTAGTATAATATCGTCAAATAAAATAATAAAACTATTATTAAACAACAGAAAATGGTACAGTCCATTCAAACATTGTATCATACTGTATTGTACAATATAATATCATTCCATACTGTACCGTACATTATGAAACCATGAGAAATCATGATCCAAACAAAGTGTAAGAAATAATTTACAAAACATGATTCTCTTAGTAACCATATGTAATGACTCGAGACTAGCCCCTAGTCGTTACACGGTGCTTACGGTCCCGAGGGACCACAAGCTAACCCATAAGCTAGTACCCGTTGTGAGCACTGAATAATATAATCATGAATGCGGAAGAATAACTGAATTGCCATAAGGTTTTAATAATGAAACGACTACTGAATTATGAATCTAGCACAATACTGAAATCTAAATAATCTGAATAGCTAACTGTAGTGTCTGAAAAGCCTCTAAACTAAATACGGTGAGTTGATGGAATAGGCCCCCAACTAACTATACTAACTAATTAGATAAAGACAAGAAGTAATATAATCTGTCTTCGGATTATGAGAACTCACCACTGCTACTGTACTGCTGATAATCTGAGGGACTAAGTGCGATTCGGGAACTGAGCGTCAGCACCTATGATATGATACATTATAGCACAAAGAAAGATTTGGGATCAGTACTTTGAATGTACTGGTATGCTAAATGAGGTAGGCTGATATACATGGTTTCATAAATAGAACTAATAATTAACTGAATATACATGCAAACATAGAGTACTGAGTAGAGAACATGGAATCTGTAGATACTAAAAATATGGAGAATCTATAAATACCGAATATGCATAACAGTTTGTAAATACAGAATATACGTAAAAATTTGTAGACACTGGGAATGCATGACCAAGCATATAACATAGACTGAGTAAAATCTGTAAACTGAAACACTAAAAAATATTGATATCTATATGCTTTGGTCAAGCAACTCTAAGACTACGTAACTGAACTGAGACTGTAAGTGAGACTATATCTGAGACTGTGGGAGGTATCATCTAACCGACATTCTCCAATTTGAGCTAATTAGGGTCTAACCTATAACCCCAGTTAGAAGGGTGCTAATACCGTGCCACAGGTACTAACAATGGTTTTTTGGATCCACTAAACTGATATAATGTCCAAAAGCCTATGGGTGTCAATCCTGAACTGACCGGTGACCCCTACAAGATAGTCAAGCCTGATCTGACGGGTGAATTCTCATGCCCTACGCTGGGTACGTAGTTCTGGATTTTAGGGACTTTCACTAGCGACTCTACCTATCTTACGAGGAAGCCGTCATCCCTACACTCGCTCGGTGCTAAATCCTACTCCCAACTGAAAGACTCTAAAATACTAGACTATTTTGAGTTTAACTGAATGTTCTAATAATGCTCATAATATAATCTAAAGTTATTCTGAAGATACTAAAATGAGACTAAGTAAACAGCTATGGTTTTTGGGTACTCAATACCCCCAAGACTCAAAACAATAATAGTAAAATGACACTAAAACTTGGAGATCAAAACATGAAGGCTCTTATTAAATAAATCACTCTTGTAGGCATTTTGCATTTTATCAAACATTTGTAGTTCATGGTTTAAAACAGTCATAGGAATATCATGGAACTTGTAGGAATAGCATGAATTCATCATAATAGCATTAAATCGTGGTTTAATTCATTAAATAATAATATTAAAACATGGAGGATTGAATAATAACAATAATTTCATGGTAACATATTATAAAATAAATAGTACATGGAGATTCATGGATGAAATCATAATTTAAAATCAAATAACTCGAAAAGATCAAAACTTAAAATTTCAATAGGTTACTTGGACTCCATGGATGAAAGAAATCCATAGATGAACATCTAACATACCTTAATGGATGAATTTCTAGAAGTTCTTGGTGAGATCCTAAGGATTGGTCTTGAATTTGAGAGATAGGGTTTCTTGTTCTTGGAAAAGGGGATCTTTAATTTGAGAGAAATTGAATAATGAATAATTATTTAGGTCAATTGGGGCTAAATTTTGTGTTTTAGGATGAGTTTAGGGCTTAGGAAAAAGACCTAAATACCCTTAAATGAATTTAAATCGTAAGATGAAAACTGACCATCCCAGTTTTTGGCCTTGGCGCGACGAGCCACTATCGCACCAAGCCACTGGAAATGGACAATTAGGACCTGGACAAACACCGCAACACGGAGCTATCGCGTTAATCCTTTGAAATGCCAATTTGGCTACCTCCGCGACACAGTAACATCGCGGAGGCCCAATGGAAATTGGCAAACGAGAAATTGTCTTGCTCCGCGATACGCCATGATCGCGGAGTCACACTGGAAATTGACAATTGTCATTTGGGCTTCCTACGCGACGCGCTAAGTGTTAAAATAATGGTGTTTAACGACTGAAACTCCAAAATCGCCAAAATATCTTACCCAATTATTGAATTTAGGCGAATTTTATATCATTGAAAAGCTAATTGAATTTCCTACTCAATGGCAGGCTCTAAACTGAAAAATGATGAGTGTTTTAAAAAATTTATTTACGAATACTCATATACTGGGACTCAGATTATGCTAAGAAAATATGGGGTGTTACACCATACTATGGAAAACTACCATCCAACCACAGTGTAAAAGAGGAAGAACACGAGAAAGAGGAAAAATAAGAAAGAGGAGGGAAGATATATTTATTTAGGAGAATAAGGATAAAATGATCATTAAATGGATATCTTTTATTTATTAGAACTTTGAATATTAATAAAAATTTCATTTATGAAAATTTTAATTAAAAATAATTAAATAAATTGTGTGACTTTAGAAGTAAAGATCAAAGTTAAGTCACATTTTGCGATAAAGTTGAGTGACTACTTGAGTTATTAACTCCCTAATTTTATATATGAGGTCAACTATGCTAATAATAGACTGGATTTTACTCCAAAAGTCTGCATAAACGGCCATGTTCAGCATAATGCTTACAGAAATTAACTTCTTCTCAATGAATTCAACCACTAATCTCATCATAAAAAAACCTGCTCTCTCGTGCAAATCTTTATGTCGGAAAAGTATTATTTTGTTTCAAAATAATTTATATTAAAGCATGTTTTAGAAGCCAAGATTACTTAAAGAATTTAACAAGAGAAATAAGTTTGACAATATACATGTCATTGTTTATTGAGACATTGACACTTGTTACACTTAAAGGGCCAAGTGTCATATTGTTTGACACTTGTCTTGTGGAAAAACATCAATTTAGACTATAAATAGGCTACAATTTAGCCTTCAAAAAACCATCCCCAACATATTTCTCTTGCTCTATAATTCTTCTTGTCGTTATACAATCAGATCTTTCTATAACGACATCTGGTTATAATGGTATTTCACTATTCTGGACTGATTTTCTCTAGAATTGATTTTTCATAATATATTTTACTTCTCTTTAACGGTGTTCTACCTATAACAATAATGACGTATATTATACTGATACCCTATTTGTAAAAATACTTTTTTATAATAGCATACTCAAATATTATGTAATAATATTTTGTAAGAAATATATTAGGAAAAAAGGTGCGAAAAATACTTGTACTTTATCTAAATTTGCAGTTGCGCATACCGAACTTTGCGGGGGTCCTATGACCCCCAGACTTTTTTCCCATATTTAAATGGCATATATCTGTTCACTTGAACCACTTATTCAGTCACCCAAAAGGCGGTGATTCACACATGACCTTTCAACAAATAATTATTCCTCTTAATTTAAACTTTTACTATTTAAAATACCACCATGATAGTATCCCAGGGTTATATAATTAAGAGTTAAAATATAATTAAGAAGAATAATTAATTGTTTAAAGGTCTCGTGTGAATCACAGCCCTTTGGTTTACTGAATAAGTGATCCAAGTAGGCAGATATATGTCATTTAAATTTGGATAAAAAAATCTAGGGGGACATAGGACCCTCGCAAAGTTCATTATATGCAACTGCAAATTTCGGCAAAGTACAGGTATTTTTCAGACTATTATCCCGATATATTATGTACAAAATAAAATGTCAAAATATTTATCATAATCATCACTAATATCATGCACACAATAAATTTCAAGTGTGAATATCTAATTTAAAGAATATGATTGTATTTAAATGGTATACATCCATCATTTCATAACTTCACAAGGAAAAGGCTACTAATGTTTGCTTTTTTATATTTATGTTCTTTCTAATTTTGCATTCTTTTGTTTATAACAGTTAAATAAAATTTAGACGTCAAATGTCAGTATACATATATAGCAGCACCTTTCTATAGCAGACACGAAATTTTCAAACAAACGATGCCACTATAGAGAGGTTTGACTTACAATTTAATTATTTGATTTCATGGCGTCTTTTATTATAATCCTCTAGTTTAACTTGCTGGTATTTGTATTAATAATTTAGCTGATTTCTATATCCTCCAATTAATTAGAAAAGAATTATTTAATCCTATATATATTCTAATTAATAAGGAAAGGATTGTTTAATCCTGGAGAAACATTTCACGTTACTGAAATAGTTTCTTAGAACAGTGCCTAGCACAACTCAAGTTTACGTTCCTCGAAGCACTATTAAGTTCAAATAGAGTAGAAAGCCAAAGTCTTTAATCTCCATAAATCCAAAACACAGATTATTGTTAAATTTCTTAAGATTGTTATTTTACGGATAAGAAATCTGTATTTAACAATAAGAACTTTAACTCCAAGTTCAAAAACAACTTCAAGAACAACAGTTTAAACAAGTGATTTAAATCACTTTATTGTTGGTATTCTGAAATACTAAAGTTGTTCATCTATTTGTGACAGAAAAATGACTATTGATAATCAAGCCAATGATGGAACAATAAACGCCGTAGCAATGAACATTGCTACTTCAAGTCGTACGAATGTTGCTCCTGCCATGACACCAGCAGAAAAAACAAAAACTTTTCTGGTGTGGATTTTAAAAGATGGCAGCAAAAGATATTCTTTTATCTGACTACTCTGATTTTATAAAGGATCATCACAGAAAGTGTTCCTAAGTTATCGGATGAAACTCCAAAAAAATAAAATTCTTGGTAACAAAAGATAGGAAACACTCTAACCTTTTGTGTAAGAATTATATACTGAGTGACCTACAAGATAATTTGTACAATATGTGCAGTGACATGAAAACCTCGAAGGAATTTTGAGATGCTTTAGAAAAGAAGTACAAAATAGAGGATGTCAAAATGAAAAAAATCATTGTTGCAATATTTTTGCACTTTAAGATGGTAGAAAGTAAAATTGTAGTTGTCCAAAAATTACAGGTCATAATCCATGATTTCCTAGATGAAGGTATAAGATTATTTAATACCTTTATTGAATAGATTAAACTTAATCTTGTTACTCACATAAGCTTTAAAATAGGTTTGGTTATGAATGAAGCGTTTCAAGTAGCTACTATAATCAATAAGTTATCCCCTCTATGAAAAGACTTCAAAAGCTACTTAATGCACAAGCGCAAGGAGATGTCTGTTGAAAACCTTATTTTGAGGTTAAGGATGGAAAAGGACAACAAGGCAGTCAAAGAGAGGTCTCGAGGTAAACATACAAAGAGTGTAGCAATCATTGTTGAAGATGACCTCAATAAATCAAATAAGAGAAAGAAAGAATTAGGACAACAAGTCTGACACGACCTGACCTGGGGCCTTATCATAATGGGCGTCCCAAGTTCGACCGGGACCCAAGACCACCCCCATTACCCAATCTAACCTCCAACCATTTGCCCTGAGTTTGCTGAATTTCAAGCATATAACAAGATAGCATAACTATCCAAATAACAAACTCAGGGATAGGTCTATTATGGAGACCAACCCAATTGAGTCCAACCATCCAAACCCAACCAATAGCCAAACCAACCAAACAATAAACATATCAATTCCATAATAGTTAAATAAAATCCCAAAATAAAAGAGGATGGAACAGTGAGAAATCCAATCCTATGGTATTAGCCCAATACCAATACTAATGCTAAGGCTGACACCAATATCGATCCCGCCAATACAAACCCATAGTATTTCCACAAAATACTCTAACCAAAAAAGTACCAAAATTTTGTTGGGACATGCCCCCAACCATAGCCAAACCCAATATCCATGAAATAGAGCCTTCCAGAAAGATGAAAGCTCACCACTTCAATCCAGTAGTTGATCATGAATGTCCACAGCTAAGCAGGAAGAGTAGAACGGTTGATTCCTACATCGCGTGGGGATACAGCCACTTAAAGACGGGTTAGCAGGTCAACTCTAGCATGAACTCAACATAAGGATAAAATAATGCCAACCAGTAAAACCAACCATATGCATACAAGCCATATATATATATAACCATGCCGGAAAAAGAGACCGGGTTGAGCATCCATTTAAAACCATTAACCTGGGTATGTAAAGCTTAACCATCCTTAATCACCCACGGGCTATATGGGTCCAGTGTAACCACCTAAATGGGCCCCGATGTATGTAGCCACACGAACCAGAGATACTATAAGAGTAAGGGATTCCCAAGTGCCCCCACCCTCCATGATACATATGTACAATGTACTTAGAGGATTCCCACATACCTTATAGTATCATAAAGGGGTTGCTATTCCCTACCCCTCATGTCGGCAAACATGAATTTCCAGTGTTCATTCATTGAACTCCTACTTTCACGGTTAGCTATCACACCCCTCTATTATTGCCCAATTAAAACCATTTCCAACCAACCAATCCATTACTCCATTTATTATTTACCAAGGCTATTAATAGTGGTATCGTCACACTGACTATAACTTGCAAGTATTGTCTTTAGACAAACCTTTTAAGGTAAAGGGATTTTCGTGTTCCCATTTACCAAGTTAACTTAGGAGAGCCCCATGTACCCCACAAGTGTTCCATTATTAAATTACTTGGGGGAGTCCCATGTACCCCACAAGTTGTTCTTTACCATGTTTACTTAGAGGATTCCATTGTACCAGACAAAGAGTTCAATTAACCATAACCATGACCACCAAACTATTCCATTTAAAATATTTCAAACCATTTAGGGTTCCATTACCAAGTCTAAACCATGCAATAGTTCTATCAAAATCCAACAATGTAGTGAAAGCTTTCTCGTAGGCATTTTATCAAACATATTGGGGGCATAGTATTTCCAAAACCAAAGCCAATTATCAAATAACCATTCCTATTCAACCAATTATCCAAAACCGCCATTAAACTATATAAAAGCATAATTAAAACATGGGAAAACCATAACCAAGAATTTATAACCAAAATCCCCAAATTATATTTGAAAATCCAAAACCATACAATAACCAAACAATAAAAACATTGTATAAAACCATGTCTTTAGTCAGAACTAACAATGAGGGAAGTGAACATGCCTTAAACTACGAAGAAGGTAGAGAGGAATCACCAACACAAGCCTCAAAGTAATCCTTAAGATGAAACACTAGCCTTCCTTTACCCAAAATCTATAGAGAGAATTGTAGAGTGTGTAAGAAAATTTTCTAAGTGTTAATGAATAGAATAATAGGGAAAATAACCTCCCACTAGGAATATAAGTTGTGGGGGGCTTGTTAGGTTAAGTGGGGAAATATCTATATTACCCTCACTTAAACTCCCAAAAATCTCATCAGGAGGGTACGACTATCCATACCAGTTGTAGCCTCCAATACGAATGGTACCCAACACTCGTATCCAAGGACATCTCCCTTCTACCCAACACTGTCTAAGGTACGACTCAACCCAAACAATGTTGTATCTAAGTGTACCACTAGTACCCATGATCCGTACCTTTGGCATAATAGAATCCCAAGAGGATTAAACACTGACCACTATATGTGTCCATGGTACAACTCATACCCTGGATTACATCTTGTGGTGAGCCACTCGTACTCAGATCCAACTTAAATTACCAAGTTCAAGACTAAATAAAGTAACCAAACAACTCATATCTACTGATACAACTCTTACCACCCAAGTCATACCCATTCCAGAAGCCTAATCCAACCCACCAACCAACACTAGTTAGCATACGACTAACCCATACCACTTGTATGCCATTGTATGAGTCATTTCCCCTAGTCTTATCCTATCTAGAGACTAGAAATCAAGGAAATTTTCCAAGGGCTAGAAATCCAGGGTGTTCAGTCTCCCACAATAGGAACATTCATCCCCAAATGACGAATAAGGTAGGGTAACCACAAGCACTATTTATTTACATTATCAAATATCAATCCAACCCTTAACTAAGTGAGGAAACACAGATGCAAAGATATTAATATTTCCCTTAACAAACTCAGAAAATAAAGATGTGTTCAAGAACATATACTTTTCACATGAATCCCAGGAGCAGAAAATAGATGCGGATACTTAAACTTCACGTCCTCTTTCACCTCCCATATAGCCTCTTCCACCTTGTGGTTCAGTAATAGAACCTTAACCGCGGCAACATCCTTGGTCCATAATCGATGAACCTACCTATCCAAGATCTCAACCGGAATCTCTTCATAAGACAGAGAATCTGAGATATCCAAGCCCTCTAAAGGAACCACCAAAGAAGGATTACCAAGACACTTTCTCAACATGGAGACATGAAATACCGAATGAATAGATCTCAAACAAGAGGGCAACTCCAATTCGTAAGAAACATTACCAACCCTATGTAAAGTCGCATAAGGAACAACAAACTGGGGACTGAGCTACCCATTCTTACCAAACTGCATTACTCCCTTTATAGGAGATACCTTTAGGAACACCTTATACCCAACCTCAAACTCCAAGTCTCTACATTTTATATTCGCATTGGACTTTTGGCGACTTTGGGAAACCTTAAGCCTATCCCAAATCACCTTTACCTTTTCCATAGTCTAATAAACCAAATCCAAACCAAACATGTTTTCCTCACCAAGCTCAAACCATCAAATAGGAGATTTCTACCTCCTACCATACAATTCCTCAAAAGGGGCCATCCCAATACTAGAATGATAGCTATTGTTATAAACAAACTCTACCAAAGGTAGTTGCACAACCCAATTGCCACCATAATCAATCACACATGCTCGAAGCATATCCTCCAATGTCTGAATAGTCCTTTCCGCTTGCCCATCTGTCTGAGGATGAAAAGTAGTACTCAGACTCACCATAGTACCCAATCTCTTCTTAAAAGACAGCTCGAAATAAGTTGAAAACTGCGTACCACGATCAGAGATAATCAAAATAGGTACCCCATGCAGCTTCACAACCTCTTAAAGATACAACTTTGCATAATCCTCCACTAAAAAGGTAGCCCTCACTGGCAAGAAGTGAGCAGACTTCGTTATCGTATCCATGATGACCCAAATCATATCGAATTGGTTCTGTAACTAAGGAAGACCAATAATGAAATCCATATTGATCACCTCCAATTTCCATTTGGGCAAATCAATTTCTTGATACAACCCTCCAGGACTCATGTGCTCAATTTTAACTTGTTGACACACCATGCACTGGGCGACAAAATCAGCCACATCCCTTTTCATACCATTCCACCAATATATCTTTTAGAGATCATGATACATCTTTGTAGTATCGAGATGAAAGACATAGCATGATTCACACACCTCATCCAATATCCTTTGACCCATCGATGTCAGGAACACACAACCTCCCTTGGTATCATAAAGTACCATCACCACTAATCTCGAATACCATCACCCTTTGCCCACCAATATCACTCTTATTTTCATAAAGATAGAATCTAGCACTTGCTTCTATAGAATCTATACATCGAGAGATGATCTAACCACTTTCTGTACCAATGCACTACTATATTCGGAGTCCAAGAGATGAATTCCAAAATTAGACAGGTGCTGAATATTCTTCACCAATTCCTGTTTCTCATTATCCACATGAGCTAAACTCCTTATGGATAACCTGCTAAGAGTATCAGCAATAACATTAGCCTTACTTGGATGATAGTGAAGACTCATATCATAGTCCTTGAGAAACCCCAACCATCTTCTCTACTTAAGATTTAGCTCCTTCTGAGTGAACACATACTACAGACTCTTATGATCAGAAAAGATATCTATGTGAACTCCATATAAATAATGCTGCCATATTCTTAAAGAAAAAACCACTAACAACAACTCTAAATCATGAGTAGGATAATTCCCCTTATGCACCTTCAACTGCCTGAAAGTATATGCAATCATTTCCCTATGAAGCATCAAAACACAACCAAGTCCCACCCTAAATACATCATAATAAGCCACAAACCCCTCATTACCTTCGGGCAATGTCAAAACTGGAGCCGAAGTTAGCTTCTTCTTAAGCTTCTTAAAACTCCCTTCACACGCTTTCGACCAAGAAAATTTTACTTTCTTCTGAGTTAACTTAGTCAAATAAGACGCTATCAAAGAAAATCTTTCCACAAACTGTCGATAATATCCAGCCAAATCTAAGAAGCTTCTAATATCAGTTGGAGTTGTGGGTCTAGGCCACCTTTTCACCACCACAACCTTTTGAGGATCCGCCATGATCCCCTCACTAGAAATAATATGAATCAAGAAAATTACAATGTTCACGCTTAGGGAACTTGGCATACAACTATTGTTCCTTTAAGGTCTGCAACTCTACACGGAGGTGATTGGCATAATCCACCATACTTTTAGAATACACCAAAATGACATCAATGAACATAATGACAAAAAGATCCAAGAACTGCCTGAAAACCCTGTTCATTAAATCCATAAATGTCGTCGGGGCATTAGTCAAGCCAAATGACAAAACCAATAATTCAAAGTGCCCATACCAAGTATGAAAAAACGTCTTAGGTATATCCTCCTCCCTAATCTTAAGCTGATGATACCCAAACCGAAGGTTTATCTTAGAAAAGAACTTGGCACCTTGCAATTGATCAAACAAGTCATCTATCCTTGGAAGAGGATACTTGTTCTTAACCGTTACCTTATTCAACTGTCGATAGTCAATGCACATCCGAAGGAAACCATTCTTCTTTCACATGTACAACACCGGTGCACCCCACGGGGATACACTAGGATGAATAAAACTATTATCCAGAAGATCCTTAAGTTGTTCCTTGAGTTCCCTCAACTCAGACATAGTCATTCTATTAGGAGGAATAGATATTGGATGAGTTTCCGAAACCAAATCAATACCAAACTCGATTTCCCTATCCGGGGGAACACCAAGAAAATCGTCCAGAAAAACCTCAGAAAACTCACTTACCCCCAGAACTGAGTGAAAAAAAGGACCCTCCGAGTTAGAATATTTATCCCAGACCAAGTGATAAGGACACCCTTTGGAGATTAATCTCTGAGCCCTAATATAAGAAATAAACCTCCTCTTAGGAACTAGGGTACCACCCTCTCACTCTATAACTGATTCACCAGGGAACCTAAAAATAATCTTACGATTCCAATAATCTAAGGACGCATAATAAGAGTGTAACCACTCCATCCCCAGAATAATGTCAAAATCCACCATGTCCAACTCAAAAAGATCTACTAATGTGTGCTTGCTACCAACAGATACCACACACACCCTATAGACTCTTTTAGAAATAATCGAGTCACCTACTAGGGTAGAAATAGAAAAAGGATCCAAAATAACCTCAGGATCAAAGCCAAAACACACAGCCATATATGGGGTTACATAGAAAAGAGTGGAACCTAGATCAAGTAGACAATACACATCATGAGAAAAGAGTTATAATGTATCAGTAACAACATCAAGTGATGCCTCAGATTTCTACTGAGATGCAAGAACATATAACCTATTTCGGCCTGTATCGGCAACAGAAGAAGGAGTAGACGCAAAAGCAGCACCACTAGCTACAGGAACAGAAGATGAAGCAACCAGAGCTTTGACCACTCTCAATGCACCCTTACTAATCGGAAAGTTCCTGAGCATAAAGCCTGCCTAGCCATATTTAAAATATTTGTCCCTCCTTTCATCATAAAATCCCCTATGAAGACAACCACAAAACTGACAAGAAGGACACAAAGAAGCCAAATGTTCCCCACTTGCCTTATATTGGGCACCTTGTGCCCAAAAATTATCACCACCTTGTTGACTCCTGTCACCGACTGTTTTGGGTAAGGAGCGCTAGCAGTAGAGAATGAACCAAAACTCCCCCACTTATTCTTCATCTATTTGCTTCCATTCCGACCACCCTGCTATTTAGCACCACCCTGCTTAAAGAACCTGTTTCTCTTACTCTGCCTTCCCCAAACTCTCCATGTTTCCTCTTTTAATCCTCCACCTACTGCATATGAATAACCAAGATCGAAATATGTATATCCTTAATCAATGAATCAATCTTTCTTTCAAGGATCAAATCCCGAGATATCCTAGAAGTGAACTTTCTCATCCTCGCCCTCATATTAGCCACCAAATCTGGAGCATGCCTTGATAGATGATGAAATTTCAAGGCATATTCATTGACAGGTATTTTTTCCTGCTTAAGATTCACAAACTCCTCCATCTCTACGTCTCTCAACTTCTGAAGAAAGAAGCAATCTAAGAAGGCATTATAAAAGTCCTCCTAAAAAGACAACTCCTCCATATCACCCCTATCCCTATCCCACTCCTTGTATGATTGGTACATAATATTCTTGAGCTGATAAGCTACAAATTTACCCCTTCCACATTAGTTGCCTGCATTATTCTAAATATCTTCTCCATTTCATCCAAGAAACCCTGAGGATCCTTTGTCACCTTCACACCAGTAAAAATAGAAGGATTCATCTTCATGAACTGGCCAACCCTTATGGCCTAAGCAGATAGAGCACCAGATGCATTCCGCTCAGCCTGAGATTAGTATCGAGGGGTTGTGAATCTTATCTTGCTTATGATTGTAATATTAGTATCGAGAGTCCTTCACTTTATTTTGTTCCAATTGTTTGCGAGTTTTTAAATTTTTTCCCAATCAACCTACCTAGCCTTCCTCCTAAGCATGATATTGAGTTTTCTATTGACCTTGAGTTGTGTACCCGAGCTATTCTTATAGCCACTTACTGTATGGATCTTGTTGAGTTTAAGAGGCTAAATTCTCAGTTTTAGGATCTTTTAGGTAAGGATTTTATTAAGCCGAGTGTATCACTTGTAGTGTTCATGTCTTGTTCGTGAAGAAAAATGATGGTTCTATGCTTATGTGTATCAACTACAAATAATTGAACAAGGTGACAGTGAAGAATAAGTCTCTTATGCCTTGTATTGATGATTTGTTTTACAACTTCATAGAGAAACAATGTTTTCTAAGATTAACTTGAGATCCGATTGCCATGGGTTGACGATTTGGATTATGTGTATCCCCAAGATAACCTTTAAGACTCGCTATGGTCGTTATGAGTTCCTGAATGTCTTTTGGGTTGACCAAAACCCCAGCAACGTTCATGAATTTGATGAACCATGTTTCCATGCCTTATTTGGACTTATTTGTGATTGTCTTCATCTATGATATGTAATCTTACTCGAGGACTATAGAGGTGTACGAGCAGTATTTGAGGATTATGCTCCAGACTTTCAGAGATCATAGGTTTTTTGCCAAATTCTTAAAATGTGAGTTCTTGTTGAAGTCTATGACATTCCTAGGACACGTGGTATCTAAGGATGGGAGTATGAAATATTTGAGGTAGCACTACTGGGGGAGCATCATGAAGAAGAATATAGGAGACTTTATAGCTTGTTGCATATATTTTTAGCTAGTGAAGGCCAAACATTAGAGAACTTGTGGCCTAATTCAGAGATTACCCATTCCTAAGTGAAAGAGCAGATTACTATAGCCTTCATGAGTGGTTTGCCTTCGTACTTCTAATGGTACCAATTACATTAGGGTCATTGTAGATTAGTTGACCAAATTGGCCTATTTTCTCCCTATTTAGATATCTTTTGGTGTCAAGAGGTTTGCTCATATCTATGTTCATGAGATAGTTCACCTGTATGGAGTGACCCTATCTATTATTTCATATAGAGGCTCAGTGTTCACCTCTATATTCTGGACGACTTTTCAGGAGGAGTTGGATACTCGGGTTAACCTCAGAACCATTTTTCGCCCCTAAACTAACAATCAATTGGAGAGGACTATTCAAGTTTTAGAAGATATGCTCCATATGTGTGTTATGGAATTTGAATGCCAATGGGAGAAATACTTATCCCTGGAAAAATTTGCCTATAATAATAGCTACCATTCGAGTATTGGAATGGCACCACTTGAGGCATATATGGTAGACATTATCAATATCCAATAGGTTGGATTGAGAATTTTGAGATTAGTTCCTATGGTACCAACTTACTTTGTGAGTTGTTAGATAGGGTTTGGGTGATTGAGAATAGGCTGAGGACAACTCAGAGCAGGTGAAAGAGTTATGATGATCATAGACTTTGTGCCTTAAAGTTTGGAGTTAGTTACCCAGTTTTCCTTCGAGTATCACCTGTGAGCAGCATTATGAGGTTCGTGAATAAGTGTAAGCTTAACCCTAAGTATATTGGACTATTGAGATACTTCGAACGGTTAGAGAGGTGGCTTATGTGTTGGCCTTACCCCTAGATTTTTCAGTTGTTCATCCAATTTTCCATGTCTCTATGTTGCAGCATTATATTCCCAATGAGTCACATGTGTTTCAATGGGACTTAGTTCAATTGATAAGAAGTTGAGCTTCGTAGATAAGCTAATTTCCATATTGTCTAGAGATGTTAGCCAGTTGCATTATAGGGAGATTCGAGTGGTTAAGGTTCAGCGGAGACATTGTCCAGTTAAGGAGGCTACCTGGGAGATAAAGAGTAAGATGTAGGCCTATTATCTCCACCTTTTCGAGCCTTAAGATACACCTTGATCCTTTACTTTTGCGGATGAAATTCCTTTTAGAAGTGAATATTATAATGAAACTCCAGGTCATTTTTACAGTTCCTTAATATTTGAGGATTTAGAGATTTTCTATAGCTTCCCCAAGTCATTTATCACTTGTTGGGTCCAATATTTTAGTTATCGGGTAATTCATTTAGTTTTTAGAGTCAAGTCCCTATTTAGAAGTTTCCACTATTAAAGCTTAGGTATCGGGTCGAAACTGCAATTAAACAACCTTGTATGCCAATTTTCACTATTCTGTTAGACCTCAAACATTGATTTTAGTCTAAGGGGATGCTTGGTTTGGGTACCAAGGCTTTCAGACTCATTTTGATATATTGGGTAGATTTTGGTTAAAATGAACCTGGTGTGGGACCTATATTTCATCAAAATAATCTCGAATAAAAATTTCAATGGCACTAGTGAGATCGGGATGTCAAATTTTGTAGGGTAGCATAGATTGTTTGTATTTGCGAGATTTCAAATATATCTCGAGGGTCTAATCACAACTTATCAGATTTTGATAAGTTACTAGTGCGGGCATCGGCTGGTGTAATCACTTAAGCAGTCATTTAGTCACTAAAGTGGCAATGGATCGTTTTAGCGAAAGCCAGGATCCTACCTTGTTGCTAAAGCAGCTCTCTACCACTTTGGCAGTAGTCGCTTAAGCAATAATTGACCACTTTAGCGATAGGATCCAGGCACGGATAGATCATTTTAGTTGTACCTCGCTTCTTTAATGATGATCGTTTAAGTGGTCCTTTGACCGCTAACGCGTCCATTGTTGCTATTTATAAGAGTATCCCAATTTTGGCTCATTTATTACAAGTTCCAACTTTCATAAAACTTAGAAAACTTAGAATATTGTAGAGATTGATCATTGGGTGTCGAGAATGAGTTGGAGATCCCGTTGTAGTCATTTGTCCATCTTTTATTTTGTAAGTTCCCTTTATTTTCTTGTTTAAAATTTCAATTGAGGGCTCATTTGTTCTTTGATTTCACTCATTTATAGGGATAAATGATCATTGAGCTTAGAGGAAATTTTGATGATTTCAAATTTATGATTCCACAAGCGAGCCCCACAAGGGATTTTTAGATTGATTTTGGATCCGAAACATTTATATGAAATCCGGATATTATTATTCTCATGTTGAGGCATAGATTTTTGTTTTATAGTTTGGTGTTGTGCAGAGGCTTCTCGAAAAAGGAAAACTCAGATCTAGTGTACATTATCAAGCTTTTGGTGGTGTCAAGGTAGGCTAGGCTTACTTCTCTCTTACATTGAGTTGTATTATGGTATTAGTGTAGTGTTATGCTAGCGATGGGTAGGGTTCTATAGCTGGTATCATATTTAGTGACTTTTGAATTATTTAGCCTGTTAGATAGCCATTTTAGGTAGAGTTGGGCTCATTCTTCCTCCTTGATGTTAGGTTGTTATTTCAAGCTTAGTTTCGACTTATTAGATAATTAGTAATGAAACATTGGGGGTTTATATTAGTTTCAAGTAGAAACTTATCTTAGTATGTACTTTTGGGGTTATTAGCGGGCCCCGTCATCCCATATTAGGTCAAATGTCTAGATTAGAGCCTTGTAAACATAGAAGATTATCTTACACCACCCTAGAATAATTTTTTAACATTAAAATGATTTAGATACATTTTTTACGTTTGGTTAAACTTGTGTCCATGTAATTACTTATAATTTCAGTTCAAGTCGGGCAAAGTGTGATTAATATGTTATACATAGATATGACGGTGTGATACTCTATTTTCGATTTGAGTCCAGCATTTATGACATTTATGACGTTATGATTATATCATACCAGTGGCAGACCCATGGTATATACTATGGGTGCTTAAGCACCCATTTCTTTTTTTATAAACATTATTACTTATGTATAAAATATAACAATTCATCTAAATATATTAGTTGAGCACATGCTCTATGTAGAAATTTTCAAACTAAAATAGTTGAGCACCCATGATATAAAATTTCTAGATACGCCATTGCACCACACTTTAATTCTGGTTCTGATCTAGTATGATAGCTCGAAGGGGATGTCAGGTATGGTCTCACTGTTGTTCACTTGAAGTTATGATTATTGGTACTCGTCCTCTTGTTTGCATCCATCGGGCTAATAGGGGCTCCAATGGATTTTTTTCCCTCGCTATTTGCACCTTCTAGGATTACGAGGATCCAGTTAGGCTAGCGCTAGACTATAATTATTTTTCTTTATTTATTATGCATGATTATCCTTATGCCCACTTTTAGCATAGTATTTCATATATCATCTTATTCCTTGACTTACCTTACTTCCTCGAATCTTATTATACTTTTATTATGATTTAGCTCAATCAGTCAATGATACCTACTGAGTACCTTTTGTTTTGATACTCATGCTATACTTTTTCATCTTTTCTGATGTAGATCTAAGTACAAGTCACCATCACTGACGTTCTATTTAGCTTGCTTTATGGATTCGAAGATAGGGTGAGCTTTTAGAGTTGAAGCTGATTCTCTCTCATTTTATTAATTTTGGACAGTCTTTAGTTATCAAGACTATCTGTATATTAAATACTATTTAATACTCTTATTCTTTTGAATTTAGTGGCTCTTGTATCGACCTTACTAGATCATGGGATATTCATTTGTTCTATTTCTCTCTCTCTCTTTTGGTATACTCTATTGCACTTATATTTTATCGCCTATACTTCCATTATATGATTATTTTTGGCATTTATTATACCCTCCATCAACTAGACCATTACTTATTATTCCGGACTATGATTTGGCTTATCTACTAATGTGTTAAGGTAGGTTCCATCATGATGCGCAAAATTGGACTGTCACACCTACTATGTATATATATTGTGATTTTCAAGTCGGAATTGCTATTCGAAGAATAGATCTTACAAATGTAAGATTAGACATATGAAATAGAGGCATGATATTGTTAAACAGTTGTTGAGAGATGGAAATATTTTCATTAATTATGTGAAGTAAGAATTGAATTCGGCTGATTCGCTGACTAAACCTGTGGAAAGAAAATTAATTCTTCAAACCTCAAAAGAGATGGGTTTAAGAATAAATCATTGCCAATGGGATAGTAACCCAACCTATGTGATTGGAGATCTTATAAAGTAGGCTCATATAAGTAATAACAAGTTGATATTGACATTGCGCACTATCTGAGAGTTCTTAAACTGCTACTAAAATTGAGGGATGAGTTATTAGCTCTTAATGAATTCATAGTCCTTATAGATAGTGTATTTAAAGCAGTGTACACTCGATAAGTTTACTTATATGAGATGTGAAATGAGGTCGTTCCTACGAGATTTTTAGCCTTAATCTCTAGAGCTCTCATGAATACTAGGTACACGCATAACCTATTGATGCAAAACTGCATTGAACAGTAAAATTACGATTAAAATGTCATTGAGAAAGTCTCTGACTTACATAAGAGATATTTGATTCATAAAAATATTTTTATCACCCGTAAGTCTGTAAGTTCATTAAATTATATCGATCTAAGATTGGTTCATCGTTCAAAAGATACCAAACTTATTGTATTTCGTTCATGAAAATCCAACAAGTTAAATTCTTTTTTCTATAAATTCTTTTAAAATAATGCGAGAATTGTAGAAAAATATTATTTTATTTCAAAATAATTTAAATTGAAGTGTGTTTTCAAAGCCAAGATTACCTTACTTAGAGAAGTTAACAAGAGCAATAAGTGTTGACGTTGACACTTGTTAGACTTCAAAGGCCAAGCTTCATGTTACTTGACACTTGTCTCGTGGAAACACGTCATTTTTAGCCTATAAAAAGGCTACATTTTAGCCTTCAAGAAACCAACCCCAACATATTTCTTGTGCTACTAGATATTGTAGTCCATGCCAGCACAGGCCCAACATATATTATTTACGTTATCTCGATTTATATAGCACAATTAGCATTTATAGTGTCAAATAATTTTTTATTAATATAAATCATTAAATAATTTAAGTTGTTAATCATTGTGATTTATAGTATCTTTTATGTAATTTAGTAATTTATGTTACTCGTTTTGTCCCAATTTTAGAATTTAGAGAGTCAATCAAAATTTTGATTTTAGTATCTTTTAATATAATTTAAAATAATTTATGTTACTTGCTTTATCGCAACTTATGTGACACTATTAGAATTTCAAAAGTCAATCATATTTTTTACTATATGTTTATAAAATATTATAAGATGTTAATAGTTATGACTTATAATTAATTTTTTTCATACTTTTTATATATATAATATTTTACCAAAATAAAATAAATAAAGTACTAAATTTTCATAACTTGTTAAATTTGAAAACGTCATTTGTATCAATAAATTACTAAATTAAAACACTATAAAATTCCAAAACTATCCCAGATTTATGTGAAACAAATATATTTTAGATAATTAATCATATTTTTAATATGTTTTTAAATATTTTAAATTGTTAGCTATTGTAATTTATAATAATTTATAATGTAATTTTCAAATAATATATGTTACTCTCCTTATTCAAATTTTTGTGGCATTAATAGACAATTATATTTTTAAAATAATTTAAGTTTTTAATTATTATGATTTATAATAATTTTTCTTCTATTCCAATTTAAGTGGCACTGAAATAAATTCGAGAGTCAATCAAATTTTTTGATTGAAGCAGCGAAGCGTATATGTCCTAAATGACTTATAATGCCTAATTAGAAGTAATATAAAAAAAATACTATAAGAAAATATTTGTGAAAAAAATTAAATGAGTCTCATATAAGATGTCATATTAATTTAAAACATCAAGATTTAATTTATCATTTTATATCAATTTTATTTTGTATTAAATATTATTAATTTTTTAATACCTAAATGACTTATAATAATTAATTATAATGATATAGTAAAGTTACGGTTGAAGCAGTTGAAGCAGACATATCATAAATGTCTATTTTACTTTTTTTTAACTAAATATTAATTTTCTTATATGTAAATATCTAACAATAATTAATTAGGGGTAATATAGTAAAATCATGGAGCAAACATACTTGTGAAATTTTTTTAAATGAGTCTCATAAAAAATATCCTATTAATTTAAAACATCAAGAATTAATTTATCATTTGAATCTATTTTATTATTTATTAAATATTATTAATTTTTTAATACTTAGATGACTTATAATAATTAATTAGATGTGATATAATAAAACTACGATTGAAGCAGCTGAAACAGACATGTCATAAATGTCTATTTTATCTTTTATTAATTAAATATTATTAATTTTCTTATATAAAAATGACTTAAAATAATTAATTAAGAATAATATAGTAAAATTACGGAGCAGGTAAAGAAGCAGACATGTTGATGAAGAGTTGTCTGCTTCTTCACACTTATTAATAGTAGTAATATTAATTAAATATTATCAATTTTTTTATATAAAAATGATTTAAAATAATTAATTAGGAATAATATAGTAAAATTACGGAGCAGGTAAAGAAGCAGACATATTGATGAAGAGTTGTCTGCTTCTTCACACTTATTAATAGTAGTAATAATATATTTCTACCTCACGTTCTCCCTCTCTTTATGCTATTTAATAATTTAATTTTTTGGTTTCTTTTATTATATTCCTCTAGTTTAATTTATTGGTATTTGTATTAATAATTTTGTTGATTCTTGTATTCTTTAATTAATTAGGAAAGACTTATTTAAGTTTGGATATCCTTTAATTAATTGGGGAAGGCTTGTTTAATCCTGAAAAAATATTTCACGTTGCTCAAATAGTTTGCTAATATTTGTTAGGATTTTTGTCCCGATTTTCTTACCAAATTTAAGTTTTACTTTTTCTTGAAAGGAAAATAAAAGTAACCATAAATACTTTTACTTTTCCTGAAAGAAAAATATAAAACTTTTTCATATTTGGCTAACCTCTTTTTTGGAGGAAAGGTTTTGGACATCTATAAATAGAAGACCCCTTCTCATACCACAATACATCAGCATGCACAATGTAGTCATCAAAGAGTCTTTTTTTAGGGGGAGATTTCTCCCAATAAGTTTTAGGATTTTTAATAGTATTTTTAATATTAAGTTTTATATGTAGGCCAATTGGTCAAATCATATAATAAAATTATGTTTTTAGTATTATTTTTCGTTGACATCTTATTTATCGTCTCATAGTTTGCAACTAACAGCTTCCGCATGACGCCCTCTCGATTTCGAACCCAACAAGTGGTATCAGAGCTTACGGTTCAATGGTCCAATGGTGTGGTGAGACGAGATTAAACACATTCAAAGCGATTTCAAAATCAAGCTGCAACAATTTGGATGATAATGAAGATTTTTGTCCAACTACACGTGGAGAACAAGTTTCAACCATATTTTCAACATTCATGTTGCTGTATCTTTAAAAATAAAAACAAAATATTAATTTTTAACCCATTTTTAACCATGATATTTTAAACTTTATTTTTAACCATGGCAAGCAACAGTTATGGATTATATTAAGAACGAAGTTCATGCATGTGATGTGAAGAAGACGGATCAAGTAAAGAAAATCAAGCCAAAAAAGGGAGATTTGTTAGGATTTTTGCCCCGATTTTCTTACCAAATTTAAGTTTTACTTTTTCTTGAAAGGAAAATAAAAGTAACCATAAATACTTTTACTTTTCCTGAAAGGAAAATATAAAACTTTTTCATATTTAGCTAACCTCTTTCTTGGAGAAAAGGTTTTGGACATATAGAAGGAACCCTTCTCATACCACACCACAATACATCAGCATCCACAATGTAGTCATCAAAGAGTCTTTGTTTAGGGGGAGATTTCTCCCAATAAGTTTTAAGATTTTTAATATTATTTTTAATATTAGGTTTTATATGTAGGTCAATTGGCCAAATCATATAATAAAATTATGTTTTTAGTATTATTTTTCATTGTCATCTTATTTATCGTCTCATAGTTTGTAACTAATAGCTTCTGCATGACGCCCTCTCAATTTCGAACCCAACAATATTATTATTGTATATTATTATTTTGAAAACAATTATTATTGAAGTGTTACCATTGTTTCCCAACACTTTATAAGTATTACTCATCTTCATATCATAAGTACTACTATTAAAGAAAATGCAGCATCAGTCGATTCATTTTATACTTGAAAAGCTTCCTTGCCTTTGCTTTTTTAGATTTTGTTTGTTTCAAGTTTTCTTTTTAAATTTTTTTCAGTTGGGAATTTTTGAGATCACTTGGAATGTAAGATAGATGTTTGTTCCTACTTTAGTGGTCTGGATTTGGCACTTTGGAGTTTCGCCTAATCATTTTCTGTACCATTTTTTCTCATTCTTTTTATTTTTTGCATGTGGTAACCCTACAGTAGCATGTTTTGCAATAACACTTGAAATATATTGTTATAGTATATTACATTATTGTTGTATACCATTAAAGTATACAAATACCTTAATGATATTTTGTAAATACTCTTTCCTAAATAGGTATACATGGTCATATTTTTAATAGGTATAATACATGAACACACTTAAAATTGGCCTCAATTGAAAAGTAAGCACTCTGAACTTTGATAGTGCACATCTGGACACCTCAACTTGATCTTGACTGGCAACGAAATACTTTAACTCGTTCCCTTTGTATCTTGTGGACATTCGATGCTAATGTGACATACAAAATTCTGAAGGTGAGACAGATGATCGTTTTGTAAGTTAGAGAACTGATAAAACATAGGCAAGTTGAGGTGCATACATTATCAAAAATTGGGCCTATGGCAACGAACTTTCTGGCGATGGTTGTCAAAACATTACTATAGAGGATCTATTGCAATGGTTCTAACCGTTTTTAAAAAAAATTGTTCTATTACTATAATTTAATTATATAACCGACGCCACTATAGATTAACCGTTGCAATAGGAATACGTTAACTCCTATTAGAACCATTGCCATGAAATCATCTATGGCAATACTTTATGGGGGAAATATTTATTGCAACGATTATTGAATCCCTCCTAAATATTTTCACAAGTCCCGCCAATTCTTTTCACAAGACTGCCATTTATTTTTTTCAATCCCTTCTCTTTCTCTCAAACCCTTTCTCTTTCTCTCCGCAATTCACTCAAAGATCAGTGGATGGGTTTTCATTGAAAATATCAGCATCAAAAATCATCATTTCTTCCTCAGCTATCTTCGACTCCTCACCGTTATCTCTCTGTCTACAATCCTTTGAATCCAGCGTCCGGTTAGTCATAAAGCCAGCGTCCGGTTAGTCGTAAAACATTCTGTCTCGGTAAGTTCATGCAAGATGTTAATGCTTTTGGTTTGAGTAACGTTCGTACAAAACAAGAATTATTTTTGTCACTTTTATATTATGGAGGTGAGGTTATTACTATTTTTTGAGCAATTTGTGTGGTTAGGTAAAGCGGGGTTAATTGATAAGAAAAATTTAAGTATTTTTCAGAAAATTAGTGTGTGGTGTGAGTTTATTGGTATTTCTTTGCTCCCATCATGACTATATATGAGTGTGTCTGAAAAATCTTCACTACTTATGGAATTGAAAATCTTAAAATTAGCTTGCTAGAAGATGATGATGAAAGGTTTAATGAATTAACAAGCTCAACTACCTGTTGTTGGTCTTATGGAGGAGAACATGTCCAATTTAACTTTTGTCGGTTCATGATGCTTTATTGACTCCTCAAGGAAGGTTTTTGTATGATATTTTTCTGTATAGGCTAACTTGTGGTTGTGAGATGCTTGATAAGGAAGGGTCTGGACAGGGATCGGAGAATGAGGAGGTGGAAGTGCTTGCTGATGTTGATGGTAATGAATTGGATTAGCTAATGCAGAAGCTAAAAAAGTAAGTTGAAAGTTTTAAGGTTTTTTTCATTTTGATTATTTAACTGGTAAAGTTGCAGTTGTGTTACTAGAAGGTGACGAGTTCAAGTTGTGGAAACAGCCTCTTGTAGAAATGCAGGGTAAGGTTGTTTACTTACAATAGACCTTTATGGTCTGGCTCTTTTTAGACCCGTGCATAACAGGGGATTTAGTGCACTAGGTCTAGGCTGGGCCATTATCCTGGGGAGGCAGAATTGTTTGCTGATGTATGGGCCTGAATTGGATGAACTAATGCAAATACTGAAAATATGAGTTCCAAATGTTGAGCTTTGTGTCGTTTTGCATGTTAAATTCAAGTTAATTGGAACATTTTATTGAAACAATGATTAGTTCGAGTATCTAAATAGAATATCGTGACAAGTTAAGAGGCTAGCTATGTATTAAGCTTAAAAAATATAAATCATGAACACTATCATTTGGTATCAATTGCAGGCACGCGACTTTTCTTTTATAGAATTGTACAAGTTTTGATGATTTGGTCAAATTATCTAGAAGTAGCTTTCAGAAACTAGCTAATGTCATCCCTTGAACAATGCTATAAGGAGACTATGACAATCCTCATCTACCTGTAAGAGTTGGTTGAGATTGTTTAGTACTTCCCTCCAACACATTTTTCCTACAGTTTACTTATAGCATAGAAATTGAGACATGGTGAGAAAAAGGCTCGAAGCTCAGCCAAAATGTTTCAATGAGGAGAGTTCAATAATTAGAGCACAGTGCCTTTTGGCTTCATCATGCCATATAAGATAGTTTATATTAGTTCATGTGCTTGTCTAGATAGAAGGTACTGCTGACAGCTTAGTTACTTATAAATAGAGGATCTGCCATCAGTTTTATTTCCTTTATAAGTAACAGATAACTGGTAGTTATACAGAATTACTAGAATATAGCTAGCCTAATTTCATATATATAATGAAATAAGAAACAAGAAAAAATTAGGACTTAAAAATACGGGGTTGAAGACAGTGTGGAGTAGCATATGGACTTGACTCGCCTCCACTTCTTTAAGTGTTTCCTCCAGACAAAATCCATGTTACAAAAGTTGCTATAACTAGAGAAAGTATTGTAATGAGAAGTAACATATACCTGAAATCTTCAGTAAAAGAGTCTGAGGTACGCAACAGAGCAAGTTGAGTGAAAAGAGATCCAGTTCATGAGCGAAGACATGGGTGGTCAACTCTAGCTTTGCTGGTATAGGTATTACTTTTTCTAAGGTCTTTCGCTATAACAACATGTGTGACATAAGCTTGCTGGAGTAACAGCGAAATCAATATAAAGAACCAACCCTAGATAATTACCTCAAATAATAACTAGGATCAGAAGAGAACTACTTAGGTGACTGAATTAGTAAATGCAAGTTGGGGTTGTATTTATGTAATGACCCTCTAGGTCATTTACTTGATTTACGTGTCTTTGATATTTCTAGCCTTCCCATAGCGGTTATAGGTTATTTATGACTTACCGTAACTATGGGTTTAGTAATCGGACAGTTCATTTGGATTTGTGGCTCATTACCTTATTTTGGAGCTTCCGATATATAGGATTTGGTCTTGGGCTAAAATTCCTAGTAGATAACCTCAGATGAGAATTTCAAAAGTTTCATTAGCTCTGAAATATCAATTTTAGGCTAGGTAGACCTTTAGTTTGAGTCTCGACGCACCCAAGCTCATTTTGATTTATTGGTCGGAAAGTTGAGAAATTGAAAATTTGGGTGTGGGACCCATATTTGGTTGAAATACCCTCAGGTGGAAATTTTGAGTGGGCTATCACATCTTAAATGTTGAATTTGGTATTGCTACATAGTTTATTTGGATATACAAGGTTCCAAACGAATTTCATACCCCCGTCGAAGTCCATTACAGACATAGAAAATCTGGTGCACCAGGTTACTGGTGCAATCTAGATAACAAAGGGTAAAATGCATTTGGCGTATATGTTTTATGCTCTTTTTTATAGAATTAATTGCAAGGAATAAATCGTGATCGCAACATGCGATTTACGTATACAGATCGTGATGCTCAATCGCGATAGCGACATCCGAAAACCTGGTATGGGTATAAATATTCCATTTTGGCCCTTTTTCTCATTCTTCACCCATTTGTTGAGATAAGAAAACCCTAAAGTGTGAGATAAGGTGAGATTAAATCTTGTAGATGATTTGGGGAGCTTGGATAACGATTATTCTGTGATTTCACTTCGAATTCATGGTAAGATTCCTTCAATTTCTTGATAAATTCTTGAAAATTATTGGGCTTTGAATTCTTAAACTTTAAGAATTGATTTGAGACCCGATTTGTGCTCAACTTTTGAGAACAACTATCTTGTCTTTCGAGGGACCTCATGACGGGTTAATTTTGGATTCTGTTAGTAGGCTCCACAAGTCCATTCTCGAACCAAAATTTGACCTAACCTGTTATATGGCAGTATGGGTCTCTTTTTACTCCTAATGATACATATATTATGATTTTTATAGAATGGTGGAATTTTGGAATTACAGAGTGAAGGCGGATGATTAAAGGATTTGCGGTTCGGCATCGAGGTAGGCTTCTGTCTACTCTTCTACATAAGATGATTTGCTTATATATTGTATGTAAATGAAAATGTTTAGATTTATTGTGGGTATAACACCATGACTTAGCCTAGAATATTGAAGTTCATGGATTAGATGGGTAGATTGACCCGTAAGGTGAAATGCTTATTATGCTTCTAGGATCCTATTACCCTAAGTTGCTAGCATTTAGGCATTGTTGAAATTAATGAACCTTAGAATAAGGTTATTATGTACTTGGTGGATTGTGATAATTATTCTCAGATCTTGAGGTTATAGTTATGTCGGATATGTACCTATTGTTGGGCCTAAGGCGTGTTATGATAATGGTTGGATTCCGGGAAGTGTTTATACTTGTGAAGGATGCGTCCATAGTCTATAGACATGTTGATGTTTATGATTTAATTGTATGAATGCTGGTGATGGCATGCATAAATTCGGTACATTCATGACCACTAAGACGGAAACTGGTATGATTGTAACTAAGTTATGATTCTACTAGTGTTTTTCCTAAAAAGGGATAAAACTCACTTCTTCCTTTTAAACAGATTTCTTCATAATAGGAATCATACCACCTTAATGGGTGATTTATGTGCATTGATATTGAAATGGTGTTTTAAAGATTTGGCCGAGATGGATCCAGCCTCTGATTTCAATACTATTACTTACTCAGGTCGTATGAGATTCTGACCCTTTCTACACTTTTATAATGATTTAGTCCCAAAGTTTACCACAGGTAATGAATTTATGGTTATATATACTCGGTTCAGTTATAGAGGTTATGTGACAACCTCGTGTATCACATCATTATTATAGAAGCTGCATGATAGTCTCAAAGGTTGTGCGATGACCTTGTGTATCACATCTTTATTACGGAGGTTGTGCGATGGCTGGGGTTACTTATGGTATTACAGATTTTATTTTTGGGAATTTATTCTTGCATGTGCATTGCCTGTCACAAGTATGCACCTATATCTATCAGCTTTATGGAGGGTTGCATAGGTATGGGTGATGAGTATGAGTTGTGGTGTGTTTTATGTTGATCGAACCTTTTGATCTTGGGGCAGTGGGGTTTGTGAAAGGCTTGATTAGGTATTAGTTGTCTGGGCTAGCCGGTTACTCACGTTGTCATTGCTATTCTTATTATTATTGTTATGTTCATTGTTATGGCTAATTTGTGGCAGCGTGTTAATGATTCGTTATTGAAACTCGAGGTATGATTTTGAATCTTTTATCTGAAGATTACATTATTATGCATGATTACCTCATGATTAGACGTATGAGTTGGAAGCCCCAAGTATACTAGCACTAGTTCCTGCAATGATAATGAGGTCTTAAAATTCTAGTCTAGTCTGATGATTTAGGTTGTACTTTGAGTTGACCTTGTTTATGTATATATATGTATATATGGCTATAAATAGCTATGGTATCATTGTATATCCCTTCTTTCCTTCATTTATCCAGATTGTATATTCATTCCTTGGCCTTATATACTGTTATATATCCTTCTTTCACCCTTTATTAATATATTAGCCAATGATATACGGTATAGTGTTGAGATTCCTGAGTATGGCCGAAATAGCATAGTTCATCCTTAATACTTCCTTATCCTTATTATGTTTGTTCTTGGATATGAGTAAGAAATTTTACCTTTATTACCTCACTGTCTTTATTATATGGTTGCTGGATATTTGGGCTTAGACTCTATTTTTGTTAATATATTTTGTATATCTACTTTATCTATGGAGCTTAGTCGATAGTTTCTGCTGATTACCATATGTTTGGTACTCATACTACACTTCTACAGCCTACAGATCATAGTACAGGTTTTTGCTGATGTTGTGTGTGTCGTACGGAGCAGCCATAGTTTAGAGACATAAAGTGAGCTCCTGATGTTTGGAGTGTTACACTTTTCTCCCTTTTATATACTAGACTAGTCTATGTGTTGTATGTATAGATGGGTTGTATCGGTGTAGTTCCCGGGGCACTTTATTTTGTATTCTTAATATATTAGAAGCTTTTGTACTGATCTCAACAGGTTTTGTGATTATCTTATATGTGTTAACCTTTTATTAAATATATTCCACATTCTCTATTACTAGTAGTTTTGGACTATGGGTTGTCTTGTCTACTGGTGGGTTATAGTAGGCGCCATCATGACCTGAGAAATTGGGTCGTGACAAATTAGTATCAAAGCCTAGGTTCACCGGTGAATTGGTACAAGAGTTAAGTATTTAGTAGAGTCCTGTGGATCGGTGCGGAGACGTCCATAACCTATCTTTGAGAGGCTAGGTACATTCTTAGGAAATTCATTTCTTGACTTCTGGCCATGTGTCCGTATTCCTATGAGCCTTAAGCACATTCTTTGACACTATTCTATCCCAAACGGATGATATGAGATAGTCAATAGATGCAGATGAGACTTCAACTTGCGTTTCGAGAGTTTCAGCATAGCGTTGAACCGGAGAGTTAAGGATGGATATCGAAGATCTTCAGTATCAGCTAGTAATGACATCCGATCCATTGAGTAAGTTCTGTGGTCAGAGTTGATTTATGGTGTTCATCAGGGTTCTTTATCTATTTTTGAGCATGAGATTGGGTTTCTTGAGTGGGCCAGGCATATTTCTATGTCATATCCCTCTGAGCAGGACATAGTGTGTAGATTTATTAGAGATTAGTATTACCACCCATTTGGTGTTAGATCACTTGATATCAGCTGGATTTTCCTTCTCTCAGGTTGTTGATTATGTCAGGGTCATGGAGAGAGCATGTATTTAGACTTTTAGAGGTTGAGGCTAGAGGCCATGCTATCAGTATAACGCTATTGGCATTTCATCTGGGAGTGAGGATCTTTCCGGTAGAGGTTAGCTTCACTTGTAGGCCATCGGTTCTACGCATGCGGCATTTCATATTATGGGTGACTCTCATATTAGTTGTGGTGATCATTCTAGATCAAAGTGTGTAGCACCTCAAAGTATTCCATAACCTTGTTTTGGTGGTGGTATGATGGTACATTATTCCAAAGAGTGTCCTCGGTGAGGGATTCTTGGTCGTTCAGCTCATTCAAATTGGTCTCATAGTGTTGTGGCCCTTTTAGTTAGATATAGTGCGCTTGGTGCCTTAGTTGATATTCAGTCGGTTGGTCTGAGTTTGGAAACATTCATATTAATTCTTTCGTAGACCCGTCAGGCATGTGACTGTGGATTTCACCATTATAGGTGTGCTTTTATTTTGCGTATTTACCTTTTTCATTTGTATGTATTGGGGGTTTTCGTATCCATTGATGATTATATGCCTTGATAAGTTCATATTTGTTATTGTGTGCCTTGATATTAAATTCATGTTTATATGACTATCCCCGTGGTTTATTTCTTTTAATAGTGGATGGAGTAGATCTATATTGATATTTTCTCCCTATGGGTCTAGCATTTGGGTCCTAGTCCCATTTCCTTGGCATAGTGGCCTTATGATGTCCCTTGAGTGGTACTTGCTATTGATTTTTATTTTGGTACATCATATTCATTATATTGATGTTTATATTGATTTTGTTACTGTTGTCATTGCTTGATGTCATTGATCCTTGTTGGATAGCTGTTTAGACTAATGTTATCTAGTTAGAATTCAATTCTTTGTGGTTCATATTCGGTGGCTTGAGTAGCTATAGCCCAATTTGATAATTTATTTTCTATAGAAAAGTAAGGATTGGTCATTTTCCCCTTAGTTAGCGGTGCTAGATTGATCAAGAATGTATTGTGGTATTGAAGGTAAATTTACCTTCTGTGATTTTGTTATGGTTCTAGAGTTGGCAATTTAGTTATATTGTCATTCTTGAGTTTGGGATTCTTAGACTCACCTCCTAGGTTGCAAAGGTTTTTGCATTAGCTATCCCTCTCTACATATCCCACTTTTGAGCTTGACCAGTTAGGGTCTATTCTTAGCTTTTTGCTATTTTATCGTCTGGTAGTGGTTTGATTTTAATATCGAGATGTCCTGGATTCATCTCTTAGAATTATTAGATTCGTCTCCTTATGACTGCTTGCCCTTGTTATTGGTGTGGAGTTGGATGCTCTGTTCTTGTCATGATGTGGTTTCTGTCTAAAGTGGAGCTAGAGAGTAGAGGAAGATGGTCTTTCCTGTGACCGCTTATAAAGTTGGCAAATTGGAGATTCTTTATCTTGAGTTGCATGATTTATTTTTTGGTAGTGGTTTTGACCTTGATGTTGGTCTCAGGCTTGGTACCTTCTTTCTCAGTGAGGTGATTAATGGTTTGTTTGAGTTATGATTGTCCCACTTGGGTGGATTAAGAAAATCCCCATTTCAAAGTTTGTTTGGCCTAATAAGACTTGGTGGAGTGCTTCTCTTTGGTGATATATGCCTATGGGTATTATTTGCCGAGATGGAGTATTGGATTGACTAGTCTTTGACTAATGTTGCAATTCTCTAGGTTGCTAGAGTTTTTGTCATTACTAGTGTGGTTTGCAGCCCCAGGGAGTTCTTGAGTATGTTTTGATAGTTTATGCCCTCTAGTGGATATGCACTTAACCTCTTATGTTTTCAGTCGGTGATTTATCCTCTCTTGTGATTTTGTTCTTCAGCTATGTTTCAATTCATCTTCGCATGATTTAGTACGAATGTGTCTATTTTGAACAGTATCGTCGATCTAAGTATTTGAACTTAGTATAGACTTCTTGGTTCAATTTTTTATTTGACGCCTTGAAATGGCGATTTGGAAGTTGTGATAGATTTGGAATATGAATTCTCACCCATCTTTAGGTTTGGTTTGGGTATTTGAGGTCGAGCGGTTCAGCCTTGGTGTTGAGATTTCAGCTTAGAGTTGTAGAACTTGAGTGCAGCCTTTGTTTTAGATTTGTCTCATTTCGGATTTCACCTATAGGCTAGTAGAGCCTCTTCCGTGGTTACATATTCGATCTTTTTAAGTTCGGGCAGATTATGATTAATAAGTGCTCAAATAATAGCCCATGGACCTGGTATTGGTTTCTTCAGCTTTGAACTCGGGTTCTCAATTTTCGTTGAGATTTATTGATGAGATACTCAGTGGGAACAGTATGCTAGAGTTGGATTCATCTTGGCTTCATTCTGGGTTGATGGGACATCCCGGAGTGGATCTTTTAGTGATGAGTAGTTGTGCTTTGGACTCCTAATGACGTCCAAGAAATGCCTCCATTTAGATGATGATACAGTCGCTGTCAAGATATAGTAACCCAACTAAGGTTGGGGTCGAGTCCCAAGGGAACACATGGCTTATCAGATCTCAGTGGTTGAAGTCTATGGGTAAAACAGGAAAAGTAAATTAGGGGATTGGTTTATAGTAGTCTCGAGCAAAGAACGGTATTAATTTTGTTGAAAGTAAGTGAACACTAGGATTGTGTTCCCCCTGGGATCTCAACTCCGTAGGCTTATCGTGTGTTTTTGAACCAACCTAATACCTTGCATGCAAAATCGATAAATTATCTACCTTATACGGTCTTTTGGACAAGTAGAAGGATTTCACCCTGTGAGAAATATAAGAGGAAAATATTATTGAATTGTTGTAACTACATTATTACATTGAGGCCCTATTTATAGACAATACATTCCAATCCTTTTCCTAAAGGACACTACATTACAATCTTTTTCCAAGTACGATTGTATATGTTATTCCTATTCCTACTCATATTCTAACACTCCCCCTCAAGCTAGTGCATAGAAGACATATGTATCAAGCTTGTTATGGATGTAACTAATATGAGAATCGGTGAGGGACTTGGTGAAGATATCTGCAAGAAAACTGATAAGGACTGCTTTGAACATCTAGGAGACCTCAATTGAAACGGAACAAATTGAAAAAGTGATCGGAAAAGTAGTAAATATTGCCGTAAAGTTGATGTGTTGCTGGAAAATTGTCGAAAACTGGTATAAAATATATGGGTCATCTCGAAATCAAGAGACGAATAGATCTTGAACATGAAAGTCACCGGAACTTAGCCGAAACATGCTCACATACCGGATTATTAGATTTGATGGCTGAAAAGTGACTACAATCTGAGGGAAAAAAAATTATATGGGTAGGGTCGAAATAATGACACGACCCTACTGAAAAAGAGAAATATGTATAGGGTCGGAATGATGGCACGACCCTATTGAGAAATAGAAATTATATGAGTAGGGTCGGAATGACGGCACGACCCTACTGAAAAAGATATGAGGAGTCACCGGAAAGACGTACGGAACTATGTAAATTAAATCTGAGGAGTCACCAGAAAGATGCATGATTCTATGCAACTCAGATATGAGATAGTAGTCCAGAAAAATGCACTGTGTTACGCAAATCAGATATGAGAAAATAGTCACCAAAAAGAAGCACCGTGCTAAGAAAAATAGATATGAAAAAGTAGTCACCGGACAGATGTATGGTGCTATGCAAAGATATGAGAAAATAGTCACTAGAAAGATACACAGTGAGTCAGTGACCCAACTTTTGCTAACATAATCATTGGCCAGACGGGCGGCATATATGGATTATAGCCGCCCGCTGGCAGCGGAAACTCTTTGATTCTTTACCAAGATCGTGGAAGCTCTGATACCATGTGAGAAAATATAAGAGAAAAATATTATTGAATTATTTTAACTACATTATTACATTGAGGCTCTATTTATAGACAATACATTCCAATCATTTTCCTAATAGGACACTGCATTACAATCCTTCTCCAAGTAGGATTTTATATGTTTTTCCTATTCCTACTCATATTCTAACACGCCCTTTACCTTTTGAGTCTCAGGATGTCGCATTACTAACCCTTATCTTGATCCCAGTTAACTATAACCTTTTGAGTCTCAAGTTATTAGATGAAAGCTAACGGCGATTCACTTTTCCATTGTGCGGCAATGGATCGGCAATTAACTCCCAAATTGCTGATATTTTTCTCTTTTCCTATTCACTACTCCTCTTTAGGAGTAATTAGCAATATCTAGGTGGGATCCTAATGTGTGAACTCACTAAGAAATCAATCATAATGAAGATAAAGAAATGCTTGCCATGGGTATTGGTTCAGATCAACAATCGTACTTCCCCTACTTCGTCAACTCGCCAGGGTTTCCACAACTCTAGCAATGGGTTTTAGCCACTCATGATTGTGAAGAAATCGATAACATTAATATTTGAAGGCAAAGATGAAATTACAATGATAAGATGAGTAAAACCCACAATCGTAAACTGAATAATAAATCAATGCCAATATAGAGAAATCCCAAGATCAAAGATGGATCTTGAAATCAAAATATGTTTCTAAGTGTTAAAAGTACGTAGCTCCTACTAAAAATTACATAAGGGGTATTTATAGTATAAGAGAAAACCCTAAAAACAAATCCCAAATAAAATAGGAGAAAATCGGGTCATTGTCCACCTACTCTCTGTACCTGCAGTCTGGCACAGGCGTAGGTAGTAATTATCGTCTGAAACAGGGTGCAGGCCGCAGGTTGTGGATGGACAATTTCCTGCAAGTCAGCTCTCGAGATTTTGGGATTTCTACCACCCGTTTTGTCTACATGCGGTCCGTAGGTATATATGCGGTCCGTAGGTCAACTTAGTAGGTGCTAGGAGTCAGTTTTTCAGCTCTTCTTCGACTCTCGAACATAGATTGATCACGATCAAGACGAAAAACATCCCAAACATCCATAATCGCTCCAAAAGTGGCCAAAACACCCTTTTCACCATTTTCACGATCTTATCCTCCAAAACATGGTTTTCTGTAGAACATACCTAAAACAGATCAAATCTAGCAAAAAATGTGTCAGAAACCTGCATATTTTCCTTGTTTTAAACATCGAAAGTACTATATTTCTATAGCATATCAACATCCTCAACTTAGAATGTTTGCATGTCCTCATGCAACACAGACACGGCAAAACAACAACGACACTTAACTAAGAGAATCTAAGTTATTCAAAGCAGTCAGTCATCACATTTAGTTCAAATCACAACATCCCCTCCTATATCTTTTTTAAAAATCAACTGTGTATGAACATGAAGTACAACAGTGTAACATAATGGAATCAAAGTATGGCAATTACATTAGCAATAAACAACCACTCATATGTACAAATTACACTACCCGAAATAAGTAATAGCTAGCAACATAACTCAAGTTCCCCCACAACAAGGATGTCACAGTCACTCATATCAAATAACACATGTCAATGCAGGGATGGTCAAGAGACACTCTCACTCAACAAACAAGTTCCAGTCTATGCCAAATACCATAGGCTTGCCCTTATTTTCTTTACCTTAGCATTCAGATAGTCAAGTTAGGATAACTATAGGACTTTTCTTGGCTTGTAATATAGGCTTGGGAGTTGGTATGATATATATGGACCTTTAAAGTGACACAACACTAACTTTGGGGTCTCACTTATTAGCCAATTTCCTTTTTTGATCCATCCTTATGCCTCCCTCTTATTCTTTTGTTGCGCATTCAAGTTGGGAGTGGTTTCTTTATTCTTTCTTTTTTTTTTTTCACAATTTTTCTTTTTCTTTTTCTTTTTCTTTTTTATAACACACCCAACCCTACTAAATTATTTCTTACTTTACCCTTCTTCATACCTAATTTACACTACACACCCCTATGATAGCCACCCTCAACTTAGGCATTTTGCCTGAGCTAAGGTGCATACTGTCCAAGGGGAAACAGGGCCAAAATAGGTCATTTGTACTATAAATAGGAAGGTGAATGGTGAAAATAAGAAAAATAGGCTTTAAATCTCAAAATAGGGATTAAGGGATATAATTCGCACATGGAAGGTCATTTAGGCGTGTGGATTGAAATAAAAAACGGCCTATGATCCTTTCCTAACTGACTATCCATAAACCTAGGAAAGACTAACCAGGCAGGTTTGAATTCTTTATAAAAAGGAAACTAGGTAGTATCTCACTCACACATAACATAGAGTCAATATCACTAACTACTACCTGTCCAGTTCAGACAATTGTCTGCAAATGGTTATTATGTCACTAATACTAACGCCATAACATGATCCATAAAGTTGACATATATCTACATCAACACAGTTCTAAAACATAAATTTTTGAAGGGGCATCAAAAGTCTGTCAAAATGTGACTACTGCCCTAAATACTTAAAATTCTCCTAATTACACAAAAACAACACAATACAAAGAAGAAGAAAAATACAGTACAATGTATACTTATCCTAGACAAGCCAGTTATACAACCATACCACATCCGAAAGGAAAAGAAGCACCATAACAAAAACCTGCGGCGGCATGGTATGCCCAGCCCCAACTAAAAATTGTGCACTGTCCTTAATGCACTAAAAAAAACAAAATGTAAAGAAGTGAGATCATACCTAGGGCGCACTAGGCGCCCGAGTTAGGAGCATCCCCAGATAGGGGCATATAAGTTGGCGGAGTCAATAGTAAGGGCGGTGCACTAATGGATGAAGCACCCACTGCTATAGCATCACGTCTCTGCCTATCTACGAATGTAGTCTCTAAAGAATTATGTATATCCTTTTTAAGGGCCTCCTCCTTTATCATAACCGGATCCTACAAATCATGTAAGTAACCTCCCTTAGTCCCAATAGCTGGGACCTCATCATCATCATCCATTAAGAAATAAAAGTATCTCGGCGCCCGCAAAAGTGATATCTTTACTACAGAGGGTAGAGTCGAGGAGTAGCTGCTATACGACTCTCTACAAGAGAGCGTACCTCTGCTTATAAGATATCAAAATCATCCCTTATCTGAAGTAGATCTGGTGCACCTGTCTTTATATATCGGGATGTAACCCATCTCTCCAACTCATCAATTCATGTATGATAATCAATACGTAGCTCTGACAGCGTGTCTCTCTGAGCAGCATCCCATCTAGCCTCGGCCTTCTCAAATATAGTCCTAATCCCCAATCTCATTTGCCCAAAGAGGGTAGACATATCAGTCTCGATAACCTATAATCGAGTAGTTGTAGCCCTCTTGCTGTCCACTAGGCTCTGGAAAAACTCACTATATATAGTAATCATACTTGTCGTAGGAGCTATAGTGGATGGGTGAGTAGGCTCTGTAGATGCACCAATTGGCTCTGAGGTAGAAGCTGGGGCTGAAGAAGAAGTAGCTTATGTCCCTTCGCTTTGTGTACTCAAATATGGGGCATCTTTTTTCTCCTCTATCTCCATGTCTACACCGATGCCCACATTATCTATGTGTGCTTCATCAGGCTCTGTAGAAATTATCGGCCACTCAGACTGGGACTGTGGTATTTCCTCCCACTATCTAGATCTTCTAGAAGTGTCTAGATATGCCACCCTTCATAGTTCTCATCTGCACAGTCGCGGGCATAGGTACCCTCTCATAAATACCGGATAACTCAGGGACACCTTCCTTATCACATAGCCTCTGGATCATATAAGGAAATAGAAGGTTGGTCAGCATGGCAAAGGCTCGATCATGTAGCTCATACAATAGGATGGAAGAAAAATCAATATCATAACCAGCCATCAAGCAGGAAACTAGTGCAGCTCCTTTCCACGTCAATGTATTATCTGAAGTAGTGGGTAGAAGGCAATACCTAATCAATAACCACTAAAATTTGGCCTCTAGTATCAACAAACCCTACTTGATCACAGCTTTCCCCTCAATCCATTAGGTCTCATCACCCAGTGGTGAAATATAATCGTCTATCCACCTAGACATCTCAACCCTCTATGCTCTGTGCTCAGCATTCCGCATAATATGATGATCTCATGCGATCCTCAATCTCTGGTCACACTCAACTATAGATGTAGGAGTGATGTAATCTGGGCTGAACATGATTCTGTGGATAGTCTCCTCTCTTATGTTAACTTTGACCTCTCTGACTAGTGTGTGATCAAGTTGTGGCTGTCGTGCAAATCTGATAAATCCTTGATGAAGGTGCATGGCAAGGACTATGGTGGCTCTGTAAGATGCATATAACTCACTTACCATAGTTGGGTTGTATGAACTTAGTGTCCTAGTCATCCACTGTAGCTGATATTTGTCAAATGTTACCCGTAGCGGTGGTAACCACTCTAGCCCTGATAATTTGATATGATGCTCCTTTCGTAGGCCTTCCTAGCTCCCAAACAAGTCTATCCAGCTCATATATATGTTGCATCCCATCCATACACCACATCGGATGTCCCTTCTCGAGAGGTGCATCTGCGGTAGGTGCGGGTGTCTGCTCCGGTTGTGCATCATGGGAAGCCTATGATGTACCTTCCTCAAATTAGGGTACCGTTGATGACTGCTCCTTCTCAACCTTCTTAAAAGAATCCTGGGACCCCTCCTCAGACTGGGGTGTCCTGATCAAGCTGTGGTGGAGCCTCAGACTTTGTCTCATCGTCATCGTCATTATCAGGTGGAGGAGTGTCTAGGGTGATATCCGTGAAGACTTTATCCTTGACTGAGTTGCAGCTACCTGAGAAGCCTGGCGAGTTTTTCCTCTCGTTACTCTATGTGTCACCCCAGTGGCAGTGTCTCTACGTCGCTGCCTTTGATACTTCTCTATTGAACCACTAGGCTCGGGAGACTCTTCCCATCTTCTCAAAGTACCAGCCATCATCTTCTTCACCGCTTTAGGTGCCATATGAACTTGAAAAATGAACTGTCAGTTTCCAAAAAAGTGAGGGGTAGCAAAAGTTGAAGAAAAACTCAAAATTCAAAATGTTTGAATTTTCCTCAATTATCACATCCCTATAACCTATTTGAAATCCCAATAAGTCCAATGTATACGCACTAATCAAGAATCATGCATTTCAAAGCAAACAAACATGTTCAACTCGTGGTATTACTTTCATTCATTCAAGTTCAACTTTCAGTTAGGACTTAAACTTTAATTTTTAATTCAAAACAAGGCTCTACACTAAGATTTTAGGCTATTTCAAGGCCCCCTCATATAAGCATGATGGTTTCTATATATTTTGCAATTAAATACACACATCAACTTGTTTCAATAGTAGATAAACCAATATATAACCAATAGGGGCCAAGAAAGTTACCTCTTATATGAAAATCCAGAAGAGAATAATAAAGAACTCAAGCAAAACAAGGTTGAAACTTATTTTTAGCGTGTTGGGACAAGTTGGTATCTCAAACAAGTGTCAAATTATCCTTTTCTTAAGTAAGGAGTTAGTTGGTGTTTTAAGTGGGAAGTTTGAATTCAAAGAGAAAAGTGAAGTTTTGAGGATTTGAATGAGTTAGAATGAGGGTAAGAATATTTTTATATAGGTGGGGGTTGTTTTAGGTCTTATTAAAATATTGGTGGGCCCAAAATTTTAAATAAAAAGTGGGCCCAAAACTAACCCTACTCGCGGTACGTACCCACGCCCTGTACCCGCAGTTGGGTCTTGAGCGCAGGTAGTACCTATGGCCCGCAGGTGCTGGGCGCAGATATCGGGCCAAAAATTTTGTCCCATTTTTTTGCAATCCAAAGTTGGCGTGTTGACATTTTTCCAGATACCTATGGTTTCGCAACCTAGGTTTTGTGTCCCAAAAGTGAAATTAGGTGCCAAAGTCCATAACTTACCATTTTTTATCCTCAAAATTTCAAATTTTCAACTTGTTACTCAACTTACCGTATGGGACTTGTGACCATGATGGGCTAATCACATCATCCCCTTACCTTAAAATCGATGAATGTATCAATGTTTACCGTATTTTGAGTAAGGTTCAAAAGCTAAAAACCTACAAAAATAAAAACAACAAAAATATGAACATTAAAATACAGTGAGTTGCCTCCCACTCAGCGCTTGATTTAACATCGCGGCACGATGTGTCTATGTTGGTTACTCAGACTTCACCAATAATCCCATGGGTTACCTTCCATGCAACGCTTGATTTAACATTGCTACATGACGCGGGTATAATGATTACTCAGAATTCATCAAGATACCCATAAAAATATCCTCTAGGGTTATCAATATAATCAATCACCGACACAACCCTCATATCGGTTGGCTGCTTCATTAACTTTTAGATGTTTAATGTCGCCTCCTCACAGTTGACTATAAATTTAGCTCACCTTTTTCCATGTCAACCATAGCTCTACCCATGTCCAATAAATGGTCTTCCCAAAATTACGGCCATCTCGGTGTCAACTTTACAATCTAAGATGACAAAGTCAGTCGGAAACATGAATTCGCCACCCTCATGATCACATAAAATAAGATTCCCACAGGCTTCTTCACTGTGCAGTCAACCATCAATAGTTGCATCAAAGTCGGTTTTAGAAGGTTCAAGCCTATTTGCTTGAATACGGCCAGCGACATCAGATTAATGTTGGCCCCCAAGTCGCATAAGGCTCGAGCAAATCTAGATGTCCAAATAGTGCATGGTATAGTGAATGCTTTGGGATCACCCTTTTTCTACGCCAAGGACCTAGTCGTGACTGCTAGGGGTGTACAGACCAAACCGTCAAGTCAAACCGAACCGACGAACCAAACCAAACCGAGAAAAAAAAAATGACTTATGGTTTGGTTTGATTGGTTTGGCGTTAGAAAAAAAAATCGACCATTCTTGGTTTGGTTTGGTGTTAACAAAAAAAAAGTCAAACCGAACCCAAATCAAACCGACATTATATATATATATATATATATAATATTTGAATTTTTTTATACATAAAATATTAATTATAATCTACTTTTTAAATACTTTTTCAACTAGTTTTAGTAATTTTCAATAATTTGAAAGTAGATATAGATATATAAAATACATAAAGTAGCATTCTTAAGTATTAAATTACAAAAAATAACAACACTTTTATCAAATTATATTTTGTAGCATATGTATTTGTATGTATTTGTATTTTTGTAGCAACAGCTTACAAAATACAAAATACATATCGACCATAAGGGCAATAAATATCATATGTATTTTTATTTTTGTAGCAACAGTTTGCAAAAATACAAAATACAACTTACTATATTATGTAATTATGAAACTGTTGCTATGAAACTCATAATTAAGGTGATAAGTATGCTATTTCTGAATTTTGCCCCTAAAGTAGCATACTTAAGTATTAAATTATAAAAACTAGCAACACTTTTATCAAATTACATTTTGTAGCATATGTATTTGTATTTTTGTAGCAACAGTTTGCAAAAATACAAAATACATATCATCATAAGGGTAGTAAAAATCATATGTATTTGTATTTTTGTAGCAAAAGTTTGCAAAAATACAATATACAACTTGCTATATTATGTAATTATGAAACTGTTGCTATGAAACTCATAATGAAGGGGATAAGTATGTTATTTCTGAATTTTTCCCTATATATATTTAGATTTGGGCCTTTAAGTTGTAATATTTGTCCATTAATTGCTAATTAAATGATCGAAAATCCAATATAAACTTAAAACCTAAACTTTTCACTCTTCATCTCATTTTTTAGTTTCAAGAGAGTTTCCGCTCATTTTTTTATAATTATGGTTTTTCATTAGCACATGAGTGAAAACATATTTGATCTAGTCTTCGATCACAATATAATTGTAAAAACTAAAGATTATAAAAGGAATCAAAAGAAATTGAAAAATTTGAGAAACCCGAAAAAACCGACTAAAACCTAAATCGAAAAAACAATTTTATGTTGGTTTGATTTGGTTTATAATTTTAATAAACCGACATGATTGGTTTGTTTATTTTTTTAATAAAATCTGAACCAACCCGACCTATGTACACCCCTAGTGACTGCACTGAAGTGGTGCACACCCTCAATATCCTCAATAGTTGCTCTTTCTTCCTTGTGACTAACTGATTCATAAACCTGGTGTAGCTAGGCATCTGCTCTGATGCCTCAAGAAGAGGTATGTTCAAGCTCAATTATTTCAGAATCTCAATGAATTGCTTGAACTTACCTTCCTCTTTCTTCTACCTCAATCTCTGGGGATAAGGTGGGGCGGTCTCAAAAATTTTCTGACTTCCTGCTTAATGATTGGACCCTTACATTTATCTTTAGGAACTATACCTGTATCACCTGTTACCTTCTCAGACTCAGCAAAAGATGTCTCATCATCAAAAACTTTTATAGTAGGCAGTGGGGGATCCATAGTAGTGATACCACTCCTTGTAGTAATAGCAAGTACATGACCATCATTTCTCAGATTTTACACTGTATTGCTTGAAAGGTTACCTGGCTTCCTCTGGTTTGGAGTGGCTGACATCTATCCAAACTGGAGCTCCAACTGCTTGATAGCAGAGGCACGTGACTCGACCTTCTGGGTCAACCCTGGAGTATCATCCTTAATTTCCTAAAGACTAGTCTCTTGATTGTCCTGACCCTTCAATAATTTAGCCAGCATTTCTTCCATTCTGGATTTTGCATCACGTCCACTAGGTGGAATGTAACTATCTCCCTTCTCTTTGTAATCATCCTTCTTCCTCCAGTCACTATCTCACTTTCTATTATGGTCTCTGTATCTATCATAATAGTTCTGACCATAGTTCCCTTGCCCTTGGGCTCGGAAACCCGCTATCCGATGATCTAGATAGTTAGCTTCCTCTTTTAATACTGACTCGTATGCTTTGGAAGCTATCCCCTGAGCTGCTACTGTATTCACTTTCTTAGAATTGGTCGCCGCAAACTGCTTCACTAGCACCCCTAAATCAGTCTTTAATAACCCAATTTCTTGTGTCACTAAATCATCAGTTGCTTTTTGGTCGCAGGAGGCACCAATAGCATAAGTACCAGATCCTTTCTCAGGCTCCCGAGTTTTCCACCCTCGGTTAGTGAGTTAGATCCAATCTAACATCTCCGAAGATACCTCCCATCATAATCTCATAAGCGTTCCTCCAGATATGGTGTCTGCCATGGCTCTAGAGCTGATGGTCAGGGCTCTGTAAAATATCTCTCATAAGGTCTTCCCTATAAACTGATGACTTGGCACCATGCTCAGCTTCTTTTTAAACCTAAACCAAGCCTCATACATAGACTCAGACTGTATCTGTGTGAAATTATAGATCTCGTCCTTAAGCTGCAACATCTTTGATGGAGGAAGGAGCCTATTTAAGAATTATTTATGCAACTCGTACCAAGTTGTGATAGAGCCTCTTGGCAATTCCCTCAACCATAAAGATGTTTCTCCTGTAAGTGAGAAGGGGAAAATCCTCAGTCTAAGTGCTTCCTGATCTACCCCTGGAATGGTATTCAAGGTACATATCCTAAGGAAATTTGCAAGTTACAAGTTTGCATCGTCTGTAGGCAATCCTGCAAACACACTCTTCAAATTTAAAAGTTGGATCATGGAACTTGTGATGTCGAATTTGATGCCTGGGGAAAAACAGGAGGTACTATGGATCCAGCCTTAATCGGCTCAACATATCTCATATCTTCTTCATCATTTATTTATGGCTGCATTTACTGATATGCTGGGATTACTTAAAAACAGGCACCTCTGGCTCTGTTCTGGTTTCCACCGAGTGCTGCTCAGTGGTCTGCTTCTTGTCTATGCTCAGTAAATCTTCTTCCCTAGCTACTCTCTTAGCTTCTTCCATTGCCCTCTTCTCAATTTTAGCTTGATCTAAGAGTTTACTAGTCTAACGACTAATAATATCTTGTATTCCTTCAGGCGGAGGTACAACATCACGAACCTGGTAGGTGTTTGTAGGATCCTCTCTGGATTTGGATTAACTGGGAGCAAGGTTTTGACTCTACTTCGTGTACTAGGCATACACTGGTGTATGCCCAACTAAAAACAAAAAGAAAAAAAACTAAAAATCCAAAAACTGTAACAACCTTGATTCATAAATCAACATCGTGATCCCCGGCAATGGCGCCAATTTCTTGATGACGTCTAAGAAACACCTCCTTTTAGGTGACGATACGGTGGTTTTCAAGATCTAGTAACCCAACTAAGGTTGGGGTCAAATCCCAAGGGAAAATATGGCTTATTAGATCTCAGTGGTTGAAGTCTATGGGTTAAATAGGAAAAGTAAATGGGGGATTGGTTTGTAGTAGTCTCGAGCAAAGAACGATATTATTTGGTTGAAAATAAGTCGTAAATGAACACTGGGATTATTTTCCCCCTGCCATCTCAACTCTGTAGGCTTATCGTTTGTTGTTGAACCAACCCAATACCTTGGATACAGAATCGATAAGTTATGTACCTTCTACAATCTTTTGGACGAGTATAAAGATTTCACCCTTTATCTTTTGAGTCTCAAGATGTCACATTTCTAACTCTTATCTTGATCCCAGTTAACTATTACTTTTGAGTCTCAAGTTATTAGATGAAAGCTAACGGCCATTCCCTATATTCTATTGTGCGGCAATAGAGCGGCAATTAACTCCCAAATTATTGTTGTCTTTTTCTTTTCATAGTCACTACTCCTCTTTTAGAGTAAGTAGCAATATCTAGGTAGGATCCTAATGTGTGCACCCATTAATAAATCAATCACAACAAAGATAAAGCAATCCATGTCATGATTATTGGTTCAGATCAACAATAGCACTTCCCCTACTTTGTCAATTTGCCAAGGTTTCCATAACTTTAGCTATGGGTTTTAGCCACTCATGATTGTGAAGAAATCAATAACATTCATATTTGAAGGAAAAGGTGAAATCACAATGATAAGAAGAATAAAAACCCACAGCCGTAAATTGAATTATCAATCAAAGTCAATACAGAGAAATCCCAAGATCAAAGATGGATCTTGAAATCAAAATATGTTTCTAAGTGTGAAAAGTGTGCAACTCCTACTAAAAAGTACATAAGGGGTATTTATAGTACAAGAAAAAACCCTAAAAATAAAGTTCGAATAATATAGAAGAAAACTGGGTCGGTAGACACCGGCTCTCTGTACTTGTGGTCTGGCATAGGCATAGGTAATACCTGCGGTCTGGCACAGGTGCAGACCGCAGGTTGAAGATGGATAATTTTCTGCAAGTCAGCTCTCAGGATTTTGGGATTTCTGGCACCCGCTTTGTCTACATGCGGTCCGTAGGTGTACATGCAATCTTTAGGTCAACTTAGTAGGTCCCGACAGTCGGTTTTTCAGCTCTTCTTTGAGTATCAAACATACATTGATCACGATTAAGTTGAAAACATCCCAAATATTCATAATCGCTCCAAAAGTGGCCAAAAACATCTTTTTCACCATTTTCATGAACTTATACTCCAAAACATGGTTTTCTACAAAACATACCCAAAAAGGATCAAATATAACAAAAAGGCCTCGGAAAACTATATATTTTCCTTGTTTTAAGCATTGAAAGTGTTATACTTCTCTAGCACATCAACTCCTGAATTTTAGTTTTGATTACCATTCAGACCAGTTGTAATATTGGCATAAATTACAGACCTTGGTTATCTCCAGCTGTGGGTGTCCAAGTATTGTAGGTGTCCGGTATTGCCCTATGGGCTTATTCTTATGTTGCCACATCGAATTTCAGTTGATCATCTTCCATTCTTTGAGATTTCTGTGATGATTTTGTGCGGACAGGACTGGGGTGACTTTCTGCTTGATTTGGAGTATTCGCAGGCTTAGAAAGTTGAAAAAAGGCTATGTTTGGATTTGGAATCGATTGCATGACTCATGCCTTGGCTTGGTTTTATCTTGGGTAAGCCTTTAATTGATTTGTGTTGGTATCGAGATGGTAGCAGTATGTTGTGGCTCAAATTCATGTGCATCATCCTTTCTCGGTTCAGTTGAAGGCCAGTTGGTGGTTGAGGGTGAGTTTTGGCTGTTTGGGAAGTAAAATGAGAGAGTTGGTTGAAAAATAAATACTTATGGCAAAATTCCTTGGAAGTGTTCTCTCTTCATGGAGGTTATTTGGGAATTCATGCTTAGAGCATACGGGTCGAATACCTCATCTTTTTTAGCTTTTGAGATTTTTTAATCCATTGACTTTTGTAGACGAAAGCCCTTTTAGTAGTAGATATTATAATGACACTCCAAGTCATTTCTTTGATTTATGTGCATTTTTAGTATTTTGAGCCTTCCCACAGCGGCTACAGGTCATTTATAACTTTCTGAAACTATCGGTATGATGATCGGATAGTTCGTTTAGATTTTAGGCTCATTTTCTTGTTTTAGAGCTTTTGTTGTTTATGATTTGGTCTCGAGCCAAAACTGTAGTAGATGACCTCAAATGAGAATTCTGACCATACTATCAGCTTTGAAATGTCAATTTTAGGATAGGTATACCTTTGGTTCAGATTCCGAGGCACACGTGCTCATTTCGACCTATTGGTCGGAAGTTAAGAAATTGGAAATTTAGGTGTGGGAATCACATTTGATTGAAACGACCTTACATGGAAATTCTGAGTGCGTCGTCGTGTCTGGAACATCAAATTTGATACGATTACATAGTTCATTTACGTATATGGGGTTCCGAACGAATCCTGAACCCCGGGTCAAAGTCCATTCCGGACATAAAAAATCTGGTGCACTAGGTTCTGGTGCAACCTGGATAACAAAGGGTAAAACATATTTGCTCATGTTTCTTATGCTCTTTTTAACAGAATCTTAATCCCAAAGCATAAATCGCGATTTACGTGTACAAATCACGATCGCAATGCTCAGTCACGATAGCGATATCTGAAAACCTGGTAAGGGTATAATTAGTCCATTTTAGCCCCTTTTTGCTCATTCTTCACCCATTTCTTGAGAGCAAAAATCCTAAAGTATGAGATAAGGTGGGGTTGAATCTTGTAGATGATTTGGGGAGCTTGGATAACGATTATTATATGATTTTTCTTTGAATTCATGGTAAGATTCCTTCAATTTCTTAATAAATTCTTTGAAACTAGGGGTTTGAATTCTTAAAATTTAAGGATTGATTTGAGACCCGATTTGTGCTCCATTTGTGCTGAACTTTTGAGCACAACTTCCTTGTCCTTTGAGGGACATCGTGACGAGTTCAATTTTGGATTCCATTAGCAAGCCCATGCGCTCGTTCTTGATCGGAAATTTGACCCACCCATTATATGGTGTAACGACTCGAGACTACCCCTAGTCATCACACGGTGCTTAGGACCATATGTGATCCCAAGCTAACCCTTGTACTGGTATAAATCATGAGCAACTGAATAAAATACATAAATCTGAATGAAATATGTGGAAGATCAATCTTTTTTTAATCCGATCAATACAAAGCTATATAAAAATGATTACAACTTTGCTTATACAAAAAAAAAAGTGGAATCAAATACATTAGCTCTACCGATATTCTATGAAGCCTCTACTATACTGACTATAGATAGCTGGTACACTACTCTAACTACCACTAATCATTACACATGAGTAAGAAAATAAAGTACATAAATAACATCTAACTGTAGTCCCCGAAATAGGAGGACTCATTATCTGCTGTCTGGAATCTGCAACTGTCTGATCTTGATATATGGACTACAACTGAACTGGTACCTACATTATGAGACAATATAGCACATAGACATATATGTGGATCAGTACTTTTGGAACGTACTGAGCATGTGGGGGTAAATGCATAAGTAAAACAATATCTTAATGTTTATATAAACTTGTAAAAGGATGCATGCTAAGTGTAAATGACTCACATTGGTTTGAATAACCGAAAGCTGAAAATCATAAATCATGAATAATAAAGCATACTATATAAATCTTGTGAGTCATAACACATAGTTCTAAAAGTTGTATTTTTACTCTTTCTATTAGTGGAATAAGTAGGACTGAAGTTAAGTTTGTCTTCAAATCATGCATGCTAAGTGTTAAAAGGACTCACCTTTATATCTGTAAACTGAAAGCTGAAATCTAATAATTGATGTGTTATGTAAGATAATATCTGAGTAAAATTGTGAGTCTTTACACTTAGTTTTTAAAAATTGTTCTCTTATTCTTTTCTGTTAGGCTTTTCTATTAGGGAGGTTCTTCTAACCGAAATAAACCAAGTGAGCTATCATGGAGTCCTACGTCTCTTACCTATGTTGGTAGAGTTGTTCTACCCTTGCCATCGGAATAGAACATAGCTAGAGTGATCACTATACTTAACCCATATAGGGACTTTAGACCTACGGTGGCTCGTATTTTTGGGGCATGAGACCTTGGAATCATACCCAACTCGGTGCTAAATACTACTCACACACTTAACGCTCAGACTTTAGGAAATCCACCTTAAAATAGCATAAGGGTTTGTAATGAAAACCAGTTATGCTTCTTTTAGTTTTAAATCATAAATTGTATGAATAATGTGGATTCCTTATCTTAGCTTAGGATTAAAAGATCAATTCTCACTTTAAAATATGAATACATGCTTATCAAAGATTTCTTAAAACATAATCTTCTTAAAATCTCAAGACTTAAACTTAGGGATTAAAACACATGCTTTAAACTCATATCAAAATTCATGCTAAATATGATTCTTGAAATGCTTCGACAATAACAAATCAACAAAGTGCAATCTTATTCATAATCTAAGTCATGTAAATTGAAAACATAACATAGGCACTTCTTGACATACTAAAAACTTTAAATTTCATGATAATAACATGCTTCAAGAATATATAGAAATTTGGGTATGAACCCTAATTCAAAACAAGTAATCAAATCTTAAATGCATGCAATTTGGGCACAAGGGTGAAAGTATACCCTTGTTCATAACCCCACATACCTTGCTTGTCTTGATTTGATGGAACGAGTTGACTTTGGAAGCCTTGGGAATATTCTTGAGGACTTTTTTTGAAGTTCTTGGATTGAAAACTTTGAATTCTTGACTATCTTGAAGAGATGGATTCTTGAAGTTCTTGCAAGATGGACTTAAGGAGAAACCCTAAACTTGTTCTTGTGAATAAAGAGGATTAGGGGTTTTCAAAACTGATTTATGATGGCTAAGTACGTGATTTTGATAATTTAAGTTATGGGAGTTGAGGGAAAAGACTAAAATACCCATCCGAATTCTAATAGAAATTTTTGAATTTCAAGGGTGATGACCTTGGTTGATAGGTCGTCAACCAAGTGATGACCTATAAGGCCAAGTCGTCACTCAGAAGTCGATTTTATGAGTTGATGGTCTTGGGTGACGACTTGGGCTGATAGGTCACTTAGGTGATGGCCTATCAACTCAGGTCGTCACTTGGAAGTTGATTTTTGTGAGTTTTGGGTTAAGGGCGACGACTTGGGCTAATAGGTCATCACTTAGGTGATGGCCTATCAACTCAGGCCATCACTTGGAAGCTAAAAATAATGGCTCACTGGTTTGGGGTGACGACTTGGCTGATGGGTCGTCACTTAGGTGATGGCCTATCAACTCAGGTCGTCACTTTGTTGACAGAAAAACATGTTGAAGTAAAATGAGTATAACTTTTTGCTCCGTTATTGTATTAAGGTTAAATAAAATAAGTTGGAAAGAAGATTCAAATACCTTTAATTTGATATATAGTAGGATACGTAATTCATCATGTCCAAGTATTAATGGTCATCTAAAGTTGACCCAAGCTGAAATATTTACTAGAACTTAATCAATAAGAGTATTCTCAACTCGTCTTTGAGTTAGGAGATTTTTATGACCTCGACTAATATAAAAGGACGTTTTAACACTATAGAACTGATCATCACACATATATAGACATAGAATCATTAGGTTTCAGTCTATATACCTAATAACAACGGTTTGAATTCTAGTCCGAATATGAGGGTTATTACATATGGTAACATGGATCTCTTTTTACTCCTAATGATGCATAGATTGTGATTTTAATAATGTGGCAGATTTTTGGGATCCCAGAGTGAAGGCAAATGTTTTGTGGATGATTCAAAGATTTACGGTTCAGCATCGAGGTAAGATTTTATCTACTCTTCTTTATAAGATGATCTGCTTATATATTGTATGTAAATAAGAATGTTAAGATTGATTGTGGGTAGAACACCATGACTTAGCCTAGAATATTGAAGTTCGGGGATTAGATTGGTGGATTGACCCATAAGGTGAAATACTTATTATGCTTCTAGGATCCTATTAGCCTAGGTTGCTAGCATTTAGGAATTGTTGAGATTAATGAGCCTCAGAATAAGGTTACTACGTACTTGGTTGGTTATGATGATGAGTCCCAAATCTTGAGGTTATAGTTATGTCGGATATGTACCTATTATTGGGCCTAAGGCTGTGTTATGATAATGGTTGAATTTCGGTAAGTGTTTATCCTTGTAAAGGATGTGGCCATAGTCTATAGACATGTTGATGTCTATGATTTCATTGTGTGAATACTTGTGATGGCAGGCATAGATTTGGTACATTTATGATCACTAAGTCGGTAAATGGTACGATTCTAACTAAATTATAATTCTACTACTATTTTTCCTAAAAAGGGATAAAATCCCTTTTTTTTTGCCTTTAAAATGAATTTCTTCATAACAGGAATTAAACCACCTTAATGGGTGATTTATGTGCATTGAGATTGAAAATGGCGTTTTAAAGATTTGGCCTCAATGGATTTCGGCCTATGATTTTTATACTACTACTTACTCTGGTCATGAGAGATTCCGACCCTTTCTACACTTTTATAATGATTTAGTCCTGAATTTTACCCCGGGCAATAAATTTACGGTTGTATATACCCGATTCAAATCCTGAGGATGCTTATGATATTGTACTTGATTTGTATGTACTTTTGAAATTCTAGAAATACTGGAAACATGGAGACTGTGCGATGGTATCAGAGGTTGTGCGACGACCTTGTGTATCACATCATTATTAAAGAGGTTGTGCGACGACCTTGTGTATCACATCATTATTAAAGAGGTTGTGCGACGATCTCGTAGGTTGTGCAACAACTTTGTATATCACATTATTACTATATAGGTTGTGTGACAATCTCAAAGGTTATCTGATGACCTCATGTATCACATTATAATTATAGAGGTTGTGTGACGGTCTTAGAGGTTGTGTGACGACATTATGTATCACATAATTATTATAGAGGTTGTGCGATGGTCTCGGAGGTTGTGCGACAACCTCGTGTATCACATTATTATTATAGAGGTCGTGCGATGCTCTTGGAGGTTGTGCGACAAACTCGTGTATCACATCATCATTATAGAGGTTGTGTGATGGTCTTAGAGGTTGTATGACGACCTCGTGTATCACATCATCATTATGGAGGCTGTGTGACGACCTGGGTTACTTATGGTATTATGAATTGTATTTTCAGGTATTCATGCTTGCATGCGCATTGCCTATCACCAATATACGTCTATATCTATTAGCCTTATGGGGGTTGCATAGGTATGGGTGATAAGTATGACTTGTGGTGTATTGTACGTTGATTGAACCTTTTGAGCCTGGGGTAGTGAGGGTTCATGAAAGGCTCGATTATGTATTTGTTGTCTGGGATAGTCGATTACTCGCGTTGTCACTGCTATTGTTATTGTTATTGTTATGATCATTTTATGGCTAATTTGTGGTAGCTTGTTAATGATCCGGTATTGAAACTCAAGGTATGATTCTGGCTTTTTTATCTGACAATTACATTATTATGTATGATTACCTTATGATTAGACATATGAGTTGAAAACCCTGAGTATATTAGAACTAGTTCTTGCTATGATAATGAGGTTTTAAAATGCTAGTCTGATGATTTAGGTTGTACTTCGAGTTGGACTTGTTTATTTATATATATATGTATACCTAGCTATATGTAGTTGTGGTATTATTGTATATCCCTTTCTTCCTTCATTTATCAAGATTGTATATTCATTCCTTGGCCTTGTATACTATTATATATCCTTCTTTCTCCCTTTATTCATATATTGGCTGGTGATATTCGGTATAGTGTTGAGATTTTTGAGTATGGATGGAATAGGATAGTTTATCCTTCATACTTCCTTAGCCTTATTATGTTAGTTCTTGGATATGAGTAGAATAGTTTACCCTTTCTATCTCACTGACTTCATTATGTAGTTGTTGGATATTTGGGCTTAGACTGTATTTCCTTTTATATGTTATATATATCGTCTTTATCTTTGGAGCTCAATCGGCAGTTGTCTACTGAGTACCACGTGTTTGGTACTCATACTACACTTCTGCAGCCTGTAGATCATAGTGTAAGTTTTCACTGGTATTATGTGCATCGTCCAAAGCGGCCATGTTTCGAATACATAGAGTGAGCTCCCGACGTTCAGAGTATTACTTTCCACCCTCTTATGTACTAGACTAATCTTTATGTTGTATGCAGAGATAGGTTGTATCAGTGTAGTCCCCTTGGTACTTCATTTTGTATTCTTAATATATTAAAAGCTCATGTACTGATTTCACCAGGTTTTAGGATTATCTTGTATGTGTTAGCCTTTTATTACATATATTCCATGTTCTTTTATTTATCTCTCTTGCTAGTCTGTTACTAGAAGTTGCGGACTACGGGTTGGCTTGCCTACTAGTGGGTTATAGTAGGCACCATCATGACCTTAGAAATTGGGTCATGACTATTTATTATGCACGCAGGTATATAGAGAAGCTTGAAGGGGCAAAAAAACAGTTTGATTGCTTGAGACCAACTTCTCCATCACTGTAAGGGGTCGTTTGGTAGAGTGTATTGAAATGTTAATGCATGCATTAGTTTAATGTGTATTAGTAGTACCTTGTTTGGTATACCTTTTGACCCTATGTATAACTAATGCAAGTATTAGTTATACACTCTATTGTGTATTGAGGTGTGTATTACTAATACCTCAAAATCCATAACATTAGTAATGCAATGGATCTAATGCATGCATTAACATGCTTAAAGACCATATTACCCCTGGAAAAAAAATTCGCATCCTTTCCAATATATATATTGAGGGTATTATGTGAAAAAAAAAATTTTGTTTTAGAAATTATGTAATTCATGTTTTTTTTTAATACATCGAACCAAACACTGCATAAGAAAAATACAAGCATAACTAACACAAGCATTACTAATACACTATATTTTGCATTATTCTTATACACTCTACCAAACGAGCCCTAAAGGAACTAATTGGTCTATAGTCCTTAAGATCTAATGCTTGAAATTGAAAGAGGGAGGTGCAGGTATTTTATGCAAGCTGGACATCCAAAAAGCCTTTGGTCAGTTGAACAGTCATATGCCAATGTGTCATTTTTTCTTTGCATAAGTTGCTGGAATGGTTCATCTAGAATGTATTCCTACATTTCCTGGCTATTAGGAAATTGTCGTTTTGAGGGCTTGAAATGGTGAAGTCAGTAAAATTATAGTGAAGCTAGTGTATCTTATTCTAACTAAAATGATAACAATAACACTACTAGAGGAATCTATGCACCTCCATATACTTTTGCTCCTCCAATTCAACAAGCCCAACCTGCGCAACAACAAATCTGGAAGAAAAAAAATCAACCAGGAAATCCAAGTCAAAACCCAAAGCATTTTTTTTGAACTTCGAACTACTTATCTTTTATGCTTATGAAATCCATTCAACTTTTTCTTTTTCCCCTTTTGGTACCAAACATAAGGTAACAGACCCAGTTGCTTAAGTGATAGCTTTGTCACCGAAGACACTAATGGAAACCAACAAATTTGTGTGCAATCTGTAACAAAGGATTTCAAAGGCATCAGAATCTGTAGCCACACAAAAGAGGACACAACTTGCAAGTAAATTCTACCTATATGGTTAAAATTAAAGTTGGGGTTGATTAGTTTCTTTTGTTAACAGCATACTTTGATTATATGTATTTAATTATGTATCAGTCTTAGGACAGCTTTGACTTTTTCCATGAGAACTTTTCACTTTTTTCAGAATATTATTTCACTTGTTTTCACTTCAACTTCTCTCACAAAAGATCAAAAATAACTTTAATTTATTTTCATGGCCAAACACATACTTAAAAAAAAAGGACCCCCCAAAGCTTTTATAAATTGTAAAATCTCTCTTGTTTGACGTTCTGGTTTTCTTTCCTGCAATTATTAGATTTGTTGAATCCTAACAAAAAGTTGAAGGTGATACAAATTAAAATATGAATTATTTATATATTGTATTTTGTGTTCTGCTGCGAGGAGAGGGTTGTCATTTGGTACCACTGGTGCTATTGAAGCTCCTAGTAACATTTGGTGTTTTAGTCTCTAACTCTATAGATATCATTGTGTTGACATTATGTTGTGGTAATGATGACAGATGCAAGGTGTTGTAACTTTCTTTGGCCGCATTGCAATGTTGATAGACCAGAATACCCAGGCATTTCACATGTTCATGTCGGTACTCCTTCAGGTATATGTTCGTTCACGACTACCTTTGCACCTAAATAGTTTTTGATCAACTAATACTTCTTTAATTACCCTTTAGATACTTTATGGGGAAGTACTAAGGATAGATGACATGATAATTCATTAACACGTCTTTCACAGTTGTTTGATCGCTCGGGGTTATTAAATGGAGATCTAGCAAAATTTGTGTTAAGATTGTTGGTGGTCAAAACGAAGCCCAGCAAAGGTCACCCCCCGGGCCCTAATGCACTTCCGGTCCATCCCAACCTCGAGAACTAGAACTTTATTGAGGGGCCTAACGATGCTCCAGCTACTACATGGAAAGATTGGGGGGGGGAGGGGGGGATAATGCATAGTGATTTGGAGTAGTAACTTCCAAATACCACCTACCGTCGAAGCCAATGACAACAGGTTTTGTTGTCTCTGTAAAAGCTTGTTCTCTTATTTATAAGAGCCAGTAGCAGCTGAAGCACGAGGTCACGTGCCTGCTTTAGCGGCTTCAATTGTGATTTTACGATATCACCCTTACTTAATTATTAAAAGTTATTTATGTATTAGAAAATTAATAATATTTGATAAAAAAATAAAATAGATATTTACAATGTATCTGTTTTAGCTGCTTCAATTGTAATTTTATTATAGCACCCCTAATTAATTATTATATCTCAAATTAAATATTATAAGTCATTTACTTGATAAAAAATTAATAATAGTTAATTAGAAAAAATAAAATAGTTATTTATGACATGTCTGTTTCAGCGGTTTCAATCATAATTTTACTGTATTACCCTTAATTAATTATTATAATTCATCTAAGTATTAAAAAATTAATAATATTTAATAAAAAGGTAAAATAGACATAAATTGAAAATTAACTCTTGATGTTTTAAATTAACTTGACGACTTATATGAGACCTTCTTAAAAAATTTTCACAGGTATTTTTTTAAAGTAATTTTGATAAAGGGAGTTCATCAGCTGAAGCCGGCAGCAGATCGACATGTCTGTTTGAGCTACTTCAATCGTAATTTTACTGTATTACAGCTAATTAATTATTATATATAAGTCATCTACATATTAGAAAATTAATAATATTTAATACAAACAAGTAAAATAAATATTTTTGGCATGTTTGTTTTAACTGCTTCAATTGTGATTTTATTATATCATCCATAATTAATTATTATAAGTCATCTAAGTATTTAAAAAAATAATAATACTTAATAAAAAAATAGATATAAAATGATAATTTTACTATGTCACTTCTAATTAGTAGAACGGACGAGAAATTATTATAAATCACAATAATTTAAAACTTAAATTATTTTTAAAATATAATTGACTATCAATGCCACAAAAGATTGAACAAGGAGAGTAACATATATTATTTGAAAATTACATAAAAAAGTACTAAAAATTACTATGGTTTATCTAAAAAAATATTAAAAATATGATTAATTATCTAAATTTTATTTGCGTTACATAAATTGAAGCAAAAAAATAATTTATACTAGCACGGGCCCTCGGTACCCTCGGTATCTAGTTGTATAGATAAGAGCTATACCGGTGTACTCGTATATAAAGCCAATCTACCTATTGTGCTAGATCGGTCTTCTGCATTTAAATGAACAATAATCCTTTTATGCTGAAATGCATGTTTAAGGGATCGTTTAGAACTTTCTGTAAACTTATGTATGTCGACTCTTGAATTGTCAAATTATATTGTATATTTGCTTTTTGTATAGGTTGGATATTTGGCATTAATATAAGTTGATTAATGTATTCCTACATAATTTATACTATATTTCAGTCTAATATTAATTATTGTATAATTAATTTGTTTTTGCTTTATTATGTTGGTGCAACACCTTCTATAGTCCGTTGCAATAGCATTAAAAATATGATTGCAGTAGGTACCAAAAGGTGTTTCTATAGCCTCAAAAAATGTTACAATATTATAAGAAAGTCATTGCAAACCATTTCCAAACATCTATTCCATCAATTAGAAACTGCTGCAATTCAAAACAAAAAGTGTCGCATCAGAAGGAAGAATAGCTATTGCTATAGATAAGTCTACGATGACGATTTTAAAATCATTGTTAAGATCGTTGCTATAAATCTATGGCTACACTCACATATAGGATGCTTGATAAATCATTGCGATAGGTCTATGGCAAAGGTTTTCATATATATTGCAATAATTTTTGAATCGTTGCCATAGGGGTATTTTCTAGTAGTGATACTCTAAGTTAGAGTTCTTACTTGTCATGTGAGGCCAAGTTTGTGCGACAATCCGACCCCTAGCCTAGTCTTGATGGGTATCTCATGCTCATCGAGATTTGGAGACCACCCCTTAGCCTAGCCAACTAGAACACAATATAATATAATATAATAGCAGAAGCAACCCAAACAAACATATGGAAGATAAATAGAGAACTCAATAAGAACTAAGAATCAATAAACAGTAACCACCCACACTTTGTCCACAAAAGCCTCTAAATCAAAAGACCAAGTAAGGTCGGGACATGCCCCCGACCATGGCCAAAAAGGGAATCCAAAATATAAAAAAAATCATTAGGATTTCGATAATCATAAAGTAGTGAAATGTCTAGCCTTTCGAAAGATGGAGGATCACAAATTCAACGCAACTTGACAGGCATGCAAATCCACCTAATGTTGCACATGGGTAAAAGTGATGTCTTCGAACCCTACATTATGGAACAATGTAGCATCCTAGGAGGGTTAGTGGGGTGAGCACTAGTATGTAACTCAGAGAAGGAATAAAATAATTCCAAGTACAAATTAGTCCAAAACCATATGCACACATTCATACACACACACACATAAGATGTCAGGATAGTGAATCAGGTTTAGCATGAGATTTAAAACCATTAACCTGGACTGTGCAGCTCTAACTGTCCTAAGCTGAGGACACCCACGGGCTATATGGGTTCAGCTCCTCTTGCTAAAAGTATCTCGTGCGTGTTAGCCGGATGAACCAGGAAAATCTGAAGAAGGGCCAGGAAATTTCAAGACCCCAGTCATTCCAATATATATATATATATATATATAAAGTGTGAATAATGGACAGGGTCACCAAGACCCCCATGCCGACAAACGTGGTTTTCATTATCAGTCCGTCCAGGACCTCCACCATCCACAGCAAGCTACACAACTCATTTTAAGCCCAAATAAATCATATGCACATAACACATCCATTAAACCAAGGAGTCATCCATTAAGGCATTTATCGAATGCTATCATCATACCAATTGAACTTGCAAGTTAATTCCATAATGCCATTCCAAACCAATTAGCCAAATAGACTCCAAATTTCCAATTTAGAAACCAATCCATGGCCACCAAGGCCTTTCAAAACCATTTAAAACCAAACCGTGGCCACTAAGTCCTTCCAAAATCATTTTTATCCGTTTAACCATTAATGCAACGTAATAATTTAGTAAAGTAAGCAAAATCATGTAATTGTCCATATTTCAAACACAATTATGCAAATGGGTTGTGGTTAATACCAATTCCAAACCAAAAATCATAATTTTGGAGGAATGCCACAACCACCATCTCATCCACCATGCCCATGCATTCAACTAGTGCAAAAACAACAAGTTAAAGCATGAATAACAATTCCAAACCATAGGAAAACCAACAAAGTAACAATCATTCTAAACCCTCAACCCATCATTCAAAACCCACAATTTAAAATCACATAAACAATGATTAAACATATGTTTTTATGAAAAACTAAGTTAGGGAAGAGATACATGCGTGAAAACACCAAGAGATTTGAGTAGGAGACCACAATTGGAACCCTAGGTGCTCAATCCTTAGAAACCCTAGCTTTGTTCTTGACTTGGGAATTTGAGAGAGAAAAAAGTAGTTTATGATTTGATAAATGGTTAAAATAAGGTCCCTTAAGTGTTTTAGGGTCGGGGGTTTCAAGTGTAATGAGAGGGAAATGACCAAAGTACCCATAAATAAAATTATAAGAAAATAATTCCAGTCGTTATGAGTCAGTCATGTGAAGACTTGTAATGACTGGCCACGAGTCATTGTCTGGACTCGTATCTTGAGCAGAGTATGGTCACAAGTCACACCCTTCGAATCGTGACTGGTTCTTATAATTCTTGAGGGAAGAGTCGTAACCACAACAGAAATAATGGGCTATCTTGTTATCCGACTATGACCTGCACTATATGACTCATGAAGATAGAATACGACTCTTTACCTGAGTCGTAGTGTGGACAGTGAGCACAATCACATGGGAAAATTTCAGAGTCCAAAACCTAGGGTGTTACATTACCCTCCCTAGGATCATTTAACCCCGAATGAGGAGCCAAAGCACCCATTAGCATGAATACAAGATAGAAGGCAACCACAAAACCATGAACAAAATCTAAAAATCGATAAGATAAAAAAGGGAACCCATACCTCAAACACTTCCATCCAATGCGGGGAATAAGAAGGGATATTTGGACTTTATGTCCTCTTCAACTTCCCAAGTAGCTTCTTCCACCTTTTGATTCCTTCAAAGGACTTACACCAAAGCTACATCCTTAGTTATCAATTTACGAACTTATCTATCCAAGATCTCAATCGGGACTTCATCATAGGACAAGGAATCCGAATTACCAACATTTTCCAAAGGAACATCGATACATGCCCCAATCCTCAAGTGTTCTACCTTCACTTATTGATATACCATACACTTGCCAAAAATTTTGTTGCATCCCTCTTCATATTGTTTCACCAATAAATCTCCCTCAAATCATGGTACTTCTTAGTCAAACCCAGATGAACCATATACCTTGACTCACGAGCCTCAGTCTAGATCCTCTCTCGCAGTCCATCAACATCAGGAACACACAACCTGCCTTGGTACCTCAAGATACCATCACCACCAATCTTAAAGGCCATAACCTTTTGCTGCCCTACATCATTCTTAATCTGCATCAGAATGGGATCCAAAGCTTACTTCTCCTTCACCTCAGCACCAAGAGATAATTTAACCACTTCTTGAATAATTACTCACTATTTTTGGAGTCCAAAAGATGAACTCCTGGATTAGTCAACCGTTGAATGTCCTTCACCAATCCTATTTTATCCTCATCCATATGAGATATGCTCCCCATGTACAACTTACTAAGAGCAGCAACAACCACATTAGCTTTACCTGGATAGTAGTAAAGACTCATATCATAGTCCTTGAGCAATTCAAGCCACTGTCTCTACCTAAGATTCCACTCTTTCTGAGAAAACACATACTGCAATATCTTATGATCAAAATAAATGTCCACATGCACCCCATACGAATAATGGCACCAAATCTTTAAAGCAAACACCACAGCCACCAACTCCAAATCGTGAGTCAGATAATTCTTCTTATAAACCTTAAGATGCCTAGAATCATAGATCATAACCTTACTATTCTACATTAAGACACACCGCAGGCTCATGTGGGACGCATCTCAATACACCATAAATCCATCAATACCCTTAAGAAAGGTTAAAACTAGCTTAGAATTCAAATTATCTTTAAACTTCACAAAGCTACCCTCAATGGCATCGAACCATAAGAACTTCACTTTTTCTTAGTCAACTTCGTAAACGGAGTGACAATAGATGAAAAGCTCTCCATAAACCTCCTATAATACACAACTAAGCCCAAGAAGCTCTGAATATTTATTGGAGTCGTGGGTATAGGCCACCTCTTAACTACCTCAAATTTTTGTAGATCTATCTTGATCCCCTCACTAGAAACAACATGCCCAAGATAGGTCACAACATTCAGCCAAATTTCACACTTAGAAAATTTATCATACAACATTTGATCCTTAAGAGTCTGTAACATAATTTGGAGGTGATTGGCATGATCCTCCTCACTCTTAAAATACACCAAAATAGCATCAATGAAGACAATCATAAATAGATCCAGAAACTGTCTAAACACCTAATTTATCAGATCCAAATATGGTTGGATCATTAGTCAACCGAAATGACAAAACTAAGAAATCGTAATGACCATACCGAGTTTGAAAAGCAATCTTGGGAATATCAGCCTCGCTAATCTTCAACTGATTATAACCCAAACGAAGGTCAATCTTAGAAAAAAATCTAGCACCCTGAAGTTGGTCGAACAGATCATCAATCCTAGGAAAAGGGTACTTATTCTTCATTATAACCTTATTCAACTGCCGATAATTTATACATGTCCGAAGAGACCCATATTTCTTTTACACGAAAAGAATAGGAGCACCACATGGAGAAATACTAGGATGGATGAAACCCTTATTGAGAAGATCCTTTAACTGCTCCTTTAGCTTAGTCAGAGCCATTCTATAAAGAGGAATGGAAATAGGATGAGTATCCAGTAATAGATCAATCCCAAAGTTTATTTCCCTATCACGAAAAATCCTAGGAAGGTCATAAAAAAAACCTCAAGATATTTGTTCACCATAGAGATAGATTGCAAAGAGGGAACCTCAGAACTAAAAACTTTAACCCGAACCAAATGATATAGATACCTCTTGGAAATCAACTTTTAGGCTCTAAGATAAGAAATAAACCTCTCTTTAGGCACTAAGGAACTTCTCTCCCATTCAATTATCAGTTTATTAGGAAATTGAAAATTAACATTTCGGGTCCTACAATCCAAAGAAGCATAGCATGAATAGAGTCTATCCAACCCCAAGATTACATCAAAATCTACCATATCAAGCTTTACCAAATCCACCAATGTCTTCCTATGAAAGATAGACACCACAAATGCCCTGTAGATCCTTCTAACAACTATAGAATCACCCACTAGAGTAGACATAAAAAAGAGGGTCATAAATACTTTTAGAACCAAAATCAAAATGTACAACCATATAAGGGGACACATAAGAAAGGGTAGACCCTAAGTCAAACAAATAATACACATAATATAAGAAGAGTTGTAACGTACCAGTGACAACATTAGGAGATGCCTTAGATTTTTTACTGGTGGCAAAAGCATAAAGATGATTTCAGCCAGTGTCGAGATCAGAAGTTGCACCCTTTGGTGTAGGAGCCGAAGATGTGGCAATTGGAACCTTATTATCCCCAGTGGCCACCTTAGCTATAAGATAGTTCCTCTGTATATGTGATAAGTGGTGATTTTACCACTTATTTGCACTCAATATTCATACATATTACTTTATTTTAAATAAATAAATGATACATAATTGTGAGTAAATGCACTAATATTCACACTTTGCAGGCATAGAGTTGATGAGATAGAAAAATGTGGATTGGAGCCGAAAATAATCAAAAGAAAGCAAGAGAAGTTCAGCTGAAGACCTGGAGCAGAATGGCCTCAGTTACCATGGTCGCGGTCTGATAACCGCAATCACGACAGTCAAGCATGGTCAATCAACCGCGGTCGCTGCCAAGCTGGTGCGATCGCGGCTTAGCGAAAGATTGCAGCCCAAGGGAAAAATTGGAAATATGTGTGGTTGATCCTAATTTTGACAAAAAGACTCAAACCTTAGATTCATTGATCATATTCCATCTTCCCCAATAGTTAGGTTTTGTTCTTAAGTTCATAGCCAGCATTATTGGACAAGACAATATTGTATAAAACTTTGGGTGAAGAATAAATTGGAGTAGCCTCTAAGTAGAGGAATAGCTCATTTTTATTGGAGATTTGTGTGAGTCCAAAGTTTGAAGTAACATTCACTTAGTATTCAATAAATCATTTCAATAGAGATTATAGGTATATCTTTACTTATTTATCTTATGTGTAGCTAGATCTCCCTCTTAGGGTTATGTATGAATAGGGTTTAAAGTGTGTGTGGTTTGTTGTTGTTAGCTTCTACTTGGTAGTTCAAGTTGATGGGTTTTACCATTGCTTGACCAATTTGATTGGGATTTATGGGTGAAAGCCCTAAATCCTGATATGGGTTTGTGGGTGAAAGCTCCAAACTCTAGAAAACTCAAGGCTATCTTCGAAAGAAGGGCTTGGGTGAACTTTAGGAATCCATGTCATCCTTGAAAGAAGGATGTGGAGACCAAAGCAATGGTAGACAATTATGTGTGTAGTTTGCCAATCTATCACTATCTTAGACATAAGAGTGATTTGTGAAGTTGACTATACCATGTGTATTATCCTAGAAATAGGGATTCCTAAATTGAGGTTTGGTTACCAATTGTTGAACACACCCATTAGGTATTCGAAAGAATCAATGGGTGAAAGTTTAGTGTTTTGTTGAAAGACTAGCATCAAAACCTATAACCAAACCTACTCACACTTGATCTACTAAAATGATGTTGACTATTAGCATCCACATGTCACTTCCTTTAGTAATACATAATCCCAAGGTTCGTGCCTAATCGATAAAACTTTAATTATAAGTAGCCCCGAATTTATACTAGAAAAACCCAAAAAGAAACATTAGTGTAGATGCCTATCTCCCCCATTTTTATCTTCTTGTACTATTGGTTTGAATTTAACTAGTATCTATTATTTAGAATTAACTTAATTTCCACTCACATTGTTCCTTGTGGATTCGACCCCGACTCCAAAGTTGGGTAAATATATTGACAAAGACCGCCTTGAACTTAAATTGACATATAAGTTGAGCGTTATCAATATGTCCAAGTTGACCGTAATTGAACCACAAGTTCATCCTCTCATAACAATAACCACGGTGAATCTATCCATAAAATTTACAAGAAGGATAAGGTGGAGCTGACTAAACTCCACTAGCCTGAGATTGGGCACCTATGCCTTAGGACCATTACTAGCCTAAAATCGACGGTCAAGGAGGATAAGGTTGAGCGTTATCAATATGTCCAAGCTGACCGTAATTGAACCACAAGTTCATCTTATCATAACAATAACCATGGTGAATCTATCCATAAAATTTACAAGGAGGATAAGGTGGAGCTGACTAAACTCCACTAGCCTGATTTTGGGCACCTATGCCTTAGGACCATTACTAGCCTAAAATCGACGGTAACCAGATGACTTAGGATATGGAGAACTAGCCAATAAATGGGAATTGGAATTTCCCCAAGCCTTTTTCTTTGTCCACTGCCTACCATCTCTTCCGCTATTTTGCTGATTTGTACCCGGCTCTAAATACCTAAACTTCTTGTTCTGCGTCTCCCCAATCTCCGCTTGTTTCTTTTTTTTTCGTCTTCAACCTGCTGCATATAGACAACAATTATCTATATCATTAGTCGACACTGTAGACTTATATCCAATACCAAGTCACGTGAAAAACCAGAAGCAAACTTCCTCATCATATCCTCATACTAGAAACCAACTTTGGAGCATAACGAGACAACTAATGGAACTTCAGGGCATACTCTTTCACACTCATTCTACCTTGGTTCAAGTTCACAAACTCTTTGGCCTTGGCCTTCCTCAACTACTGAGGAAATAAACGATCAAGAAAGGCACCAAAAAACTACTCCCACATTGCTTGCTCAGCATCATCACCCCTTAACTGCTCCCACTCTTCATACCATGGATAAGCAATATCCTTCGACTGATAAGAAATAAACTCTATACCCTCTATATCAGTAGAATGCATTACTCAAAAAATCTTATCCATCTCATTAATAAATCCTTGAGGATCCTCCTCAATCTTAGAGCCTGTAAAGGTTGGGGGATTCAACCTCATAAACTGACTAACCCAAATAACCTCAATTAGAGCCACAATAGAACTAACAAAACCAAGCTGATGAGATTAGGAGGCCACCAATGATATAAGCAGATGATAGAACTCCGCATTAGAAATATCCCTCTGAGGTGACTGAGCATGAGTGTCACCAGTCTGCGAAGGACTAGTGGGGACTGGTGAAACCCCACATAGAGTAGCACAATCAGGAGCATGAACCCTAGACCAGGTCTGCACTCCATAGACAGGACAAGTCCCCTTTATATTCCCCTCGGGTAGAACAGAAGTTCCACAGAGTTTCTATGAACATCAGATCTTCTAGGAGGTGCGATCTCAAATGCGATCAAACCTGAAGTTAGGGAAATTCCATGACCCTAGGATCTATAGCCTAAAATAAAACACAAGAAAGGAAAACATTCCTAAATACCTTGTGGCCTTTCACTTATAAGTGTGGTGCACTACACACTCAAAAAAGGACATTACTTAACACGTCTTTGTGGACACCCAACGACCCTAAACCTATGCTCAGATACCAAGCTTATCATAACCCAACCCTAGGCTTAGTCATGACGGGTATCTTAACTCACCAAGAGCCAAAAACCATATCTTAGCCTAGACAACCAGAACACAATATAATATAATAACGAAAGCAACCCAAACAAATATATGGAAGATAAATAGTTAACTTAGTAAGAACTAAGAATAAATAAACAATAACCACCCATACTTTGTCCACAAAAGCCTTCAAATCAAAATACCAAGTAAAGTCAAGACATGCCCACGAACATGTCCAAAAAAGAATTCAAAATATAAAAAGAAACTAATAGGATTTTGGTAATCATAAAGGAAGTAGTGAAATGTTTGGCCTTCTGGAAGATGGAGGCTCACCACTTCAACGCAACTCAACAGTCGATCTAATCCACTTAACGTTGCAAAGTGGCACAAGAGGTGTCATCAAACCCTACATTATGAAATAATATAGAGTCCTAGGACGGTTAGCGGAGTGAGCGCTAGCATTTAACTCAGGAAAAGAATAAAATAATGTCAAGTACAAATTAGTCCAAAACCATATGCACACATTCATATACATATATATATAAGATGTCGGGATAGGGAACCAGGTTTAGCATGATATTTAAAACTATTAACCTAGATTGTATAGCTCTAACTATCCTATGGACACCCACGGACTATATGGGTTCAGCTCTCCTTGTTGAAAGAGTCCCAGTGTGTGTTACCCATACGAACCAGAAAAATCCAAAGAAGGGCCAAGGAATTCCACAACCCCAGTCATTCCAATATATATATATAATAGTGTAAACTATGCACACGGTTACCAAGACCCCCACACCGGTAAATGTGGTTTCCAGTATCGATCTCCTCGGGACCTCCACCTTCTACGGCAAGCTACATAATCCCGTTTAAGCCCAAATTAAAGTATTTTCATATAACTCATCTATTAAACCAAGGAGTCATCTATTAAGGCATTTACCAAATGGTATCATCATACCAATTGAACTTACAAGTCAATTCCATTATGCCATACCAACCAATTAGCCAAATAGACCCTAAAGTTCCAAATTAGAAATCAATCCATGGCCAACAAGGCCTTCTAAAGCCATTTTTATTTATTTAACCATTATTGCAATGTAATAGTTTAGTAAAGTAAGCAGAACCATGTAATTGTCCATATATCAAAATCAATTATGTAAGTGGGTTGAGCTTAATACAAATTTCAAACCAAAAATCATAATTTTAGGGGAATGCCACGATTGCTATCCCATCTACCATGCCCATGCCTCGAATTAGTGCAAAAACAACAAGTTAAAGCATGAATAACAATTCCAAACCATGGGAAAACTAACCAAATAACAACCATTCAAAAACCCACAATTTAAAATCACATAAACAATGATTAAACATATTTTTTTATGAAAAAACAAGTTAGTGAAGATATACATGCCTGAAAATACTAAGAGATTTGAGGAGGAGACCTTAATTTGAACCCTAGGTGCTCAATCCTTAGAAACTCTAGCTTTGTTCTTGACTTTGGAATTTTAGAGAGAAAATAGTAGTTTATGATTTGATAAGTGGTGAAAATAAGGTCCCTTAAGTGTTTTAGGTTTGGGGGTTTCAAGTGTAACGTGAGGAAAATGACCAAAGTACACCTAAATAAAAGTGCAAGAAAATAGTTCCCAGTTGTTACGGGTCAGGTGAAAACTTGTAATGACTGGCTACGAGTTACCTGGACTTGTAGCCTGAGCAGAGAGTTTGGTCACCTTCACTGGTATGGTCACGAGTCACACCCTACAACTCGTGACCAGGCCATAAGACTCTTGAGGGATAAGTCGTAACCATAACAAAAGGACCATCTTGCTAGTCGGACTACGACCTGCTGACAGTGTCCAAGCGCACACGCAAATGTATGTGGTCTTATCAAGTAGTAAAGTGGCCTAATGAAAGCCAAGTATCGATCCCACAGAGACTTGATTCAACAACAATTCTATTTTAGTTCATGATTTAGATTCAATTGATGCAAGCGTACCCAAAAAGAGAGTTTGTAATTTATAACTAGAGAAAAGTAAATAATGTGTAATGTAAATATCTTGAAACAATCAATAGGAGAAAACCCAGGGTTAAAGCACTTTCGAACAATCATACTATATTATTGAACTTCATTCGTTAACTTGCTTATCTTGGTTCTTCATTCATAGGGTTAATTACATGATTATGGTTTCCCAACTGCTAATCGTTTACCTAAGTTGAGCCTTACAACTACATCATTGAGCGGGAATGTAATAGTCCACTTAAGTGTAATAAGTTATCCTCCCACGTGTGAATCAAGTAAAGTATCTAAGTACATCCCTGTCCTAGGCACTAATTCGAATTCCTTATATCATAAAGGAATACAAACCATACTTTGTTTATCTTCATGTTCTATCCCCTATTTCCTCTCCCGAGATTAAAAGATAGATAATTGATATATTTTAAGGGTTGTAAATCCTTAAAATAGTTAAATCAGAGATGAACACACAACCAATAAAGATAAGCAAAGCTAAACAAATTTAATTCAAAACTATAGTACTCATGTTCTTGGATTCAACCCCGGAAAAGGGCGTTTAGCCATGCATAGTCATAATCGTAATCACAAAATTATAATTAATAACTAAATACATGAATGAACTAAATTAAAATAATAAAAACCTAATTATAAAGTTGTATCAGCCCTTTTCTCTCAAAAATATGTTCAAAAGTATGTAAAAATGTGATATAACATGTATTTATAGTATAGGAGTAAGACAAATCCATGTTGGAGTTGGAAATGTTCAATTATTGAGCCCCGGAGGGGAGAGGGCGCCGCCCAGGCAATAGCCACGCTCCAGGTGAGGCTGAGCCTTGGGTTGAGCGATGCTCCAGGAAAGGCTCCGCCCTTCCCATATCCCTTCTCCCGGTAGGGAAGCGCCTCCATATCACCTTGAGCCTCTGGAAGTTGTTCTTCGAATTTTGGTTAAGTGTTGAGTCTCCCCTCTTAGCTCCTTGTCTTGTGGTGTATTTCCCATATTTTTCCAACCTTTTTAACATCAAAATATCATCATATTCATCTCCCAAAGAATCCTACATAATCACACCACATGAATTAGCAATTTAAACAACACTACATCCATAAAGACGAATCAAAATAAGAGCTAAACTAGGCTAGTTCGCATTGATCTTTCACTTATTATTCCAGCTGTACACTCACTCAAATTGAACTTTTCTCACTAACAACAAGTTATTACACTCATAATTATACATTAAAACCATAAGGAACTCATTAAACACACTAGAATCCAACGGGACCAACTAGACAAGCACCTAGTCAAGCTAGTAACACTAGTTTTTAGGGTTGAACTCTAAATGAAACTTTTAGGTACAAACTTGTTTGGAATTCACTTTGAACATTATAAACACATGATTAAACACTTTGATACACATTTATCTCATTATTAACCCATATAGCACACGAATCATCCTCAAAACAAGGCTAAAAAGGCTAGAATAGTGATGCTAGAATGCATAAATACACCCAACATCACCACCCCATACTTAAAACCTTGTTCATCCTCGAACAAATCTTCACTATAATCATCATCAGCTGGAGGCTCTACACTTCTACTCCATGCAAGACACTTAAGTTAGTACTACAATGACTACACGAATGCAAGTTTCTACATAAAGCATATTACAAATGCGATTGAAGGCTTATGAACACTACTCCAAAACATCCTAGCCTCAAGAATTGACTCACCTCGTTGGCAAAATCATGCTTCTAATTCAATCAAGGACATTAGAAAAATAACCCACATTCATAAAATATGTGCCCCTCACAACAAGAGAGTTACCCATAATCACTCAAAATTATGCAATTCATAACATAGGTACAAGAATCAAATTACACTCACTCTCACAAAAAATTCATAAGTTACACACAATGAACCATAGGCTTTCCCTTAGTGTTGTGCTCCACTAATATTAGAATGATAAAATTAGGATCAAATAGGTCTTTTTTGGGTTGTAATGTAGGCTAAGGGACGGGTAGGAACTATTTGGGAATAGTGACTAAACTCTCTAAGCTCTTTAATATACTACATTATACATTTAAAACCAATCTCCAACAAACAAAGTACACTTTTTCAGCCACCCATATCATTTGTTTTTGCCTCATCTCTTTTAAGTATTTTAACAAACACATGGTGGGCATATTGTTTATTCCTTCAAGATTTAATTTTTCTCATTTTCTACAATCATGGGAATATTTCTAACACCATTTATATCACTCCCAACCACCACACATCAAATATAAACACCAATAACTATTACCTTGGGGCATCACTTGCACTTTTTTCTTCTTTAATTTCTCAAACTCCTCACTAAATCAATTTTTCATTAAAGTACTTGGGAGCTTTTTGGAACAAATTATGGTCTTATCAAAGAAGGGGATTAGGCTACATATAAGGCTGCCAAAGAAAAGGCTAAAGGCTCAATGGGGGTTAACTAGGATAATGCATGAATGGTAGGACAAATAGAAGGTATTGCTAAAATTATCTCCTAAACCCACACTCTTTATTTCGCTTTACACATATACCGGGCAAGTTCTAAACGTCACATGCAACAAGGAATATACAAAAATCTCGCACGCACATGGCACATGCTCAACTCAATAGGATCATCATAGACTCCCAACTAAACAGTTGCATGAATTCAAATTTAAGTCAAAAAGTACAAGAGTCACAAAAAATGAGCCTAAGAGTCTCAAAAGTAGTAATTCACTTATTCCACATGCTTTTACCACTAAAACACTTGCACCATGTAATTAAAAATAGCACCAACAAGAATATCTCACGCCAATTTTTTTTAATTGAGCTAAAATTTAGGAATTTCTCCACCCCAAACTTAAAAATCTACTTTATCCCTAAAGCGAACTTAAAAGTAAGAGATAGAAATACTCTGTGAGGCCTCTAGGCCTAGCTAGTAGCATCTTTTGCATTAATGGGATCCGCGAGACCCCACACTCAATTTGTCCATACTTTTTATCTTAGGTTTTTGGTACTCAGACTTCCCATTAACCTGAGATTCAATCAAAAATAAAAACTACATGAAATAAAAACTAAAAACTAAAAATAAAACATACCTACTTAACTTGGGTTGCCTCCCAAGCAGCGCCTGATTTAGTGTCGCGGCACGACCCAACTAACGACTTAGTCATTCTCTTTTCTTCTCTTTCTCATGCTTGGTCTCTATCTTCTTATTCTCTTCACCCCTCTTGGATGTGATTTTTCAAGAGCAACAGATTCCTCAACTTTAGCCTTTTCAGGCTCATCAATTAACATCAAATCAGGCTTAAGTGGTAGAAGCTTAGGCTGCTCAATCAGGTATTCCAAAGAGGTCTTTGGTGGACTAACCACCCCACACTTGTCCTCTTCAATAAAATTGATCATACATAAATCTTTATAGTGGGAAATTAGTGTGGGTACTTTGTAAATATCAAATACCACCTCTACATCCTTTACCCTCATTTTGAGCGTGTCTTCTCTAACATTAATCAAAGCTCCTCCAGTTGTTAAAAATAAATTCCCCAAAATGATTGGTAACGGCTTGTCTGCCTCAAAATCAAGAACAATAAAGTCAGCAGGAATAACAAATTTACCAACCTTTATGAGGACATCCTCAATAATTCTTTTCGGATAAACGATGGACCCGTTTGCTAGCTGTAAAACCACCTTGGTTGATTTAGGCTTCCCAAGCTCAATGTATCAAACAAAGACAGGGGTATCAAATTTATACTCACCCCTAAGTCACTCAATGATAGACCACTTTACTCTCAATTTGGATAGGTAGAGTAAACTTCCCCGGATCTCTCAATTTCTTAGGGATTTTCTGTGTCATTACAGCACTACACTCTTCAATGAGTGTTATTTCCCCCACATCCTAAAATTTCACCTTATTAGCAACCACATCCCTCAAGTACTTTGCATACTTTGATATACCCTACAAAATATCTAACAAAGGTAAGTTAATGTAAAGTTCTCTGAATGTATCAAAGAACTTCTTGAACATTGTGTCCTCCTTCGCTTTAATTTTCTTCTGCAATAACTTTCTCTTTCAAGTACTCAGACTTCCTTGATTTTTCAACAACTTCTTCATTTACCTGTTCAGTCACCACATTAGCATCTACCTCTTTAGTTGTCATTAGAGGTTCTCCTTGAAGCTCTTTACCACCCCTCAAGGTGATTGTCATAACCTGCTTTAGATTTTCTATATCTGTTGGCAAACCACCTTGTCTCTTAGTACTTAATGTTTGTTGTAACTGTTCCATTTGAATATCTAAGTTTCTCGGTTTTTCTTGCAAATTTTTTATGTCCGCAGCTAATTGTGTCTGAATAGCTAGAAGCTGCTTCAATATCTCTTCCATGTTGCTAGTTGACTGATTTATTTTGGTCTGTGGGTGTGAAGCGTTCCATGGCTGAGTCTGCCACTTTATGTTGTAGGCATTACCATAATTTGACCTTTGAACATTACCTATATACATTACTGATTCTGGATTGGACGCACACATAGCTGCTAAATGACCACTATTTCTGCACACTTCACACCATCCTACAGCTTGTTGGATGGAATTGACTGTGGCTGCAGGTTCTGCTGCTCCCAATTTTAGGCTGTTGAACTGAGTATTTATCATATTTTGCAATGCTGCAACCTGAGCTTATAAGGAAGTGAACTGGTATACCTCCAATACACCCGTAATTCTTTTTATGGCACTTCTAGAATCTGAATGCCATTAAGGATTTCCTTGTGCTATGTGGTTCAACAATATGTACAGCTCATCATAAGTCAACTCTAGCTCTTGACCACCTGCGGCTGAATCTAGAAAAATCTTCGTATTGTGATTAAGTGTTTCTATAAAAGTATGAGCAAGTACCTCGTTAGACTGTTGATGGTATGGAAAATCCCAAAGAAGAGCCTTAAAGCATTACCAAACATGATAGAGGTTTTTATCTAGCTTCTATTTGAAACTCACTATCTCACTATGAAGCCTCGCAGTCTTGTCAGATAGAAAGAATCTAATGAGGAACTTTCTGGTTAAGTCATCCCATGATGCGATTGAATTGGCCGACTCCGCATTCAACCACCTTTTAGCTTCCCCCAATAATGAATGGGGAAAAGTGTCAGCCTCACATAATCTGTACTCACCCCAGTCAGAATGAATGCATCATTAAGCTCAATGAAAGTCTGCAAGTGGACTTTTGGATCCTCGTATGAAAGCCCTACAAACTGTACACTATTGATTAGAAGTTGCACCACGTTGTGCTTCAACTTAAAATTTCCCCATCAACCAGTTTTTGAATTAGGGAAGTCAAGTTCGTCGGAAGTGAGATTGTCACTTCCCTAACTGTCCTGCGAACTGCTTTTTCTTCAGCCATTGGAGCAGGAACTACTTGGTCTTCTTCTATTTGTGGAAATTGGGGGGAGATGGATTGCATCTCTTCTTCATTTATGGAAGTGTTGTTCGGGTTCAGGGCTTGGTTCAACCAAATCCCTATCCCTTGCCAGCTTTCTAACCTTAAAACCTATTTCCTGTAATCACAAAACCAATACCAAGTGTAAAAACACCAAATTAAACTCAAAGTAAAACTAAAATAAACAGTTGACAAATTTTCAAGTCCCCGACAACGGCGCCAAAAACTTGATAGCGCACAAGCAAGTGTGCATGGTCTTATCAAGTAGTAAAGTGGCCTAATGAAATCCAACTATCGATCCCACAAAGACTTGATTCAACAACAATTCTATTTTAGTTCATGATTTAGATTCAGTTGATGCAAGCGTACCCAAAAAGAGAGTTTGTAATGTATAAATAGAGAAAAGTAAACAATGCGTAATATAAATATCTTGAAACAATCAATGGGAGAAAACCTAGGGTTAAAGCAATTTCAAACAATCATACAATATTATTAAACTTCATTTGTTAACTTGCTTATCTCGGTTGTTAATTCTTAAGGTTAATTGCATGATTATTGTTTCGCAACCTCTAACCATTTACCTAAGTTGAACTTTACTACTACATCATTGAGCGGGGATGTAATAGTCCACTTAAGTGTATTAAGCTATCCTCCTGCGTGTGAATCAAGTAAGGTATATAAGTATATCTTTATCCTAGATGCTAATTAGAATTCCTTATTTCATAAAGGAATACAAGCCATACTTTGTTCATCTTCATGTTCTATCCACTATTCCCTCTTCCGAGATCAAAAGATAGACAATTGATATATTCTAAGGGTTGTAAATCCTTAAAATAGTTAAATCAGAGATGAACACACAACCAATAAAGATAAGCAAAGATAAACAAATTTAATTCAAAACTATAGTACTCATGTTCTTGGCTTCAACCCCAGAAAAGGGCGTTTAGCCACGCATAGTCATAATCGTAATCACAAAATTATAATTAACGACTAAAAAAATGAATGAACTAAATTAAAATAATAAAAATATAATTATGAAGTTGTATCAACCCCTTGCTCTCCAAAAATATGTTCAAAAGTATTTAAAAATGTGATATAACATGTATTTATAGTATAGGAGTAAGCCAAATCTGTGTTGGAGTTGGAAACGTTCAGTTATTGAGCCCCGAAGGGGAGAGGGAACCGCCCAGGCAATAGCCACACTCCAGGTGAGGCTAAGCCTTGGGTTGATCAATGCTCCAGGCAAGGCTCTGCCCTTCCCATATCCCTGCTCTAGGTGGGGCGGCTCCTCCATATCGCCTTGAGCCTCTGGAAGTTGTTCTCCAAATTTTGGTTAAGTGTTGAGTCTCCCCTCTTAGTTCTTTATCTTGTGGTGTATTTCCCATATATTTTCAGCCTTTTTAACATCAAAATATCATCATATTCATCTTCTAAAGCATCCTACATAATCACACTACACGAATTAGCAATTTAAACAACACTATATCCATAACGACGAATCAAAATAAGAGTTGAACTAGGCTAGTTCTCATTGGTCTTTCACTTATTGTTCCAGCTGTACACTCACTGAAATTGAAATTTTCTCACTACCAATAAGTTATTCCACTTATAATTACACATTAAAACCATAAGTAACTCATTAAACACACTAGAATCCAACGGGACCAACTAGACAAACACCTAGCTCAAACTGGTAACACTAGTTTTTCGGGTTGAACTCTAAATGAAACTTAGGTACAAACTTGTTTGGAAATCACTTTGAACATTATAAACACATGCTTTAACACTTTGATACACATTTATCTCATTATTAACCCATATAGCACACGAATCATCCTCAAAACAAGGCTAAAAAGGTTGAATAGTGACGCTAGAATGCATAAATACACCCAACATCCCTGCACTATACAAATTCTGAAGACTGAATATGACTCGTTACCTGAGTCGTAGTGTGGAAAGTGAGCAGAAATCACATGAAAAAAATTCAGAGTCCAAAACCTGGGGTATTACAATTTGAGTGTGTCTATTTACTATGCCTTTATAAAATGTGGATTATTTGAGTAATTTCTTTGAATGTAGGGACATTTTGCATAAATTTCTCAAATATTTTTTACATCTACAATGCATAAAACTAACCAAGTATCCACTATATATATATTACTACTATATATAAGGGAGAATATTTTATTTTGGTAGTCCTCACATGAAGATCTCATCCATTTTAGTAAATTCAAACAATTACATGGGCTATTAAAATACTATACAAAAAATGATGAGTTATAAAGAAGTGAAAGTGACAGTACAATATATCTATTTATCCAACTAAATTTAAAATTAATTCAAATTTTTGTTGTCTTCTTTTATGTGGGATAATTATAATTTAATAAAAGATGACACTCATTTTCTTAAATCCTGACAAGAAAGTTGTGAAGCTTTAATAATCTTGTAAGGTTTCACCCATTGAAGAAACATCTACAAAAATTAATTTATTGAGTTAGACTTTTAATTATTCAATTTATATACTATTTTTATTCATAAATCATACAATAGTTTGTAGCATTAAAGACTTTATATTAATCGAATATTGTATTATTTTTTAAAAAAGTATGTTAGCCAATATAAAGTTTAATTGAGAAAAAAATAACAAAATTAATTAAACATAAGGAAAAAATCAATTTAGATCGTTAAAGACTTTCATTTAAAAAAATTCAGTAAAATAAAAATGAGGAAAATTTTAGTGTGTGAATTTGTTTGAAAATTAAAAGAAAACTAAAATATACCATAAGAAAAATGTTATTTTTAACTTATAAAAACTTTTACTCCCCCCGTTTAAATTTTATTTGTTTGATTTTGACTTAGCACAATGTTAAAGAAAAAGTAACAAATATTTATGAATTTTGTGGTCTTATTAAAAATATGCAAAAAGGACCAAGATATCTGTTAATCTTGTTATCTTAAACATGTCACGTGAAAAGTTGAAATTAACTCAAGAAAGAAAAGATACATTTTTTTTAAACGAACTAAGAAAATAGGACAAAAAAGTGAAACATATATATAATTTAACATTTTAAAAATATTAAAAAATAATTGAACTATACCATTAACTAATATGATGGTACAAAACAGACAAAAAGCAAATATAGTAAAAAAATAAAAAAAAATTACAAATATAAATATTAATGTAGTTTAGGCCTAGGCTAAGCAAGGGCCAAGGACACTAGTATATGTATTTATTTATATATACATACATACATGCATACATATATATATACATATATATATAGTGTAAACTATGCACACGATCACCAAGACCCCCACGCAAGCAAACCGGTCCCCCCGGGACCTCTACCTTCTACAGCGAGCTACATAATCCCCTTTAAGCCTAAATTAAAATATTTGCACATAACTCATTCATTAAACCAAGGAGTCACCCATTAAGGCATTTACAGAATGGCACTGTCATACCAATTGAACTTGCAAGTCAATTCCGTTATGCCATTCCAACCAATTAGCCAAATAGACTCTAAAGTTCCAATTTAGAAACCAATCCATGGCCACCAAGGCCTTCCAAAACCATTTGTATCCATTTAACTATTAATGCAATGTAATAGTTTAGTAAAGTAAGCAGTTTCATGTAATTGTCCATATTTCAAAATCAATTATGTAAGTGGGTTGAGGTTAATACCAATTTCAAATCAAAAACCATAATTTTGGGAGAATGTCACGACCCTCATTCCATCTACCATGCTCATGCATCGAATTAGTGCAAAAACAACAAGTTAAAGTATGAATAACAATTCCAAACCATGGGAAAACCGATCAAGTAACAACCATTCAAAACCCTCAACCTATCATTCAAAATTCACAATTTAAAATCACATAAATAATGATTAAACACATGCTTTTATGAAAAAATAAGTTAATGAAGAGATACATACCTGAAAACACCAAGAGATTTGAGGAGGAGACCACAATTTAAACCCTAGGTGCTCAATCCTTAGAAACTCTACCTTTGTTCTTGATTTGGGAATTTGAGAGAGAAAAGAGTAGTTTATGATTTGATAAGTGGTGAAAATAAGATCGCTTAAATATTTTAGGTTTGGGGGTTTCAAGTGTAACGTGAGAAAAATGACCAAAGTGCCCCTAAATAAAAGTGCAAGAAAATAACTCCAGTTGTTATGGGTCAGGTGACAACTTGTAATGACTGAATACGAGTCGTTTCCTGGACTTGTAGCCTGAGCAGAGAGTTTGGGCACCGTCATTGATATGGTTATGAGTCACACCCTACGACTCGTGACCAGGCCTTACGACTCTTGAGGGATAAGTCGTAACCACTATCGAAGGACCATCTTGCTAGCCGGACTACGACCTACACTATACAACTCGTGAAGACAGAATATGACTCGTCACCTGAGTCGTAGTGTAGACAGTAAGCACAATCACACGAAAAAATTTTAGAGTCCAAAAGCTGAGTATTACAGTTTGCATCTATTTACTATGCCTTTATAAAATTTGGATTATTTGAATAATTTCTTTGAATGTAGGGACATTTCGCATAAATTTCTCAAATACTTTTTATATCTACAATGCATAAAACTAACCAAGTATCCACATGCAAAAAGCCCAGGGTCATCCGCAAAAATACCTATTTGAGGTGGTGCTCAATCTTTGCTCCTTAAATATGTGTTCTTTAGTTTTTGCCCTTCCGCATTTTAACTAATACTAGTTTAGGTGTACGTACCTCGTGCATGTACCTCATTTTATTAAGTTCAAATGTTACACTAAATAGAATATTTGTTTAAATAATAAAAATGAATACAATAATTAAATTCAACATCTTTTGGAGAATTTATTTAATTAAACCTAACATTTACCAAAAAAATTTATCAAAGTCGATCGACATTCATCTACCACCTGTAAACTGCAACAAAACCATACGATGATAGAGACATCAAAACAATATAATTAAATCTAATCCTTACACAAAAATTTCCTCAAAGTTGTCTGACACGCATCTACCACTTGTAAACTAATATCAAAATAATACAACTAAACTTTACCTTTACACAAAAAAAATTCTCAAAACAGAGATATAAAAATAATATAATTAAACTTAACCATTACCTAAAAAAATTCCTCAAAGCCGATCGGCATTCGTCTATCACCTGTAAATTCATCTACGACCTATAAACTACAACAAAAGAATACAATAGTGATCACAAAGCTTAAGTAAATCGATTTCTTCAGTAGTTTAACGTGCACCTCAATATTTATAGAAGTATTTTCTATTTTAGGAGTATTTTTCTATCCTATTTTTGGAGTATTTTTCTAATTGATCACTACAAAGAAAAATATTAATTGATTCTCCTTCCATATATTTTAGGAGTCCCATATATTTTAGAAGTCTAGTTAATATAATTAAATAATAAATTAAAAAAATAATGAAAAGACAGCTTTGTCTAAAGGAATATCTTTTAATGAAGGACAAAAAGTTCAAATCACTTTTTAAAGACCTTCACACTTTTAATATATTATAGATATAGATATAGATTATATATATAGATATAAGTGGCCGGAAATATTCCTAATATTGAAATAACAAATAATTTTTTTATGGGACATAAGTTCATATTTTTATATCATAATATTCCACAAGTTATGTTGTAAAAGGCATAACAAATTATGTTCTCCGACACTGAAATAATGAATAACTTCTCACGACATAAATTTATATATTTGTATCATAATATCTCATAAATTATGTCGAATATATGAAGAAAAATAATATCTAACAAATTATGTTGTAAATTAAAAAGCTTAACAAATTATGTCGTATGTCGGAGTAAAAGTAATTAAAACCCATTAAAATTGAGAACCAAAATTAAAGACCACCACAAATAAGTGTAATCCGTGTTAAAAACATCAAGAGGCCATCCTCGACCGACAAATGACACTGGTATGCAACGTCACCACCATGTGTGGACTTGGAAATATGCTAAGCCTAAGCAGGTACCGCCTAAGCATGCCGTCTTTAGCGATATCATCACAAATTTAGGACGTAGGAGTTGATTGCCCTAAATTATATTTATTTTGAATAAATATACACAACAATATTGTCAACATTTAGGTGTCTGGATACAGTTATTCTGATATTAGTAATATATGAATTAGTAAAATAATTAATAAATTATATTATGTAGAGTGTAGTTATTTATGTCTTAGTTATTTCACATTTTATTATGGCTAAAATAATATGTAAATTTTCTCTTAACTTATACATATATTAGTTATGCGAGTTTGTAAATAGCAAATCAAACACTATAAATTTTATTACATAAATAACTTACCTCCTAACTAACTATCAAACATAAAATTAACTATGTAAGATTTAATAGCTATGTAAGTCATCTCCAAACTAGCTACGAACCGCCCCTTAATGCTTTCGAGAATTTAATTGCAGTACGTTTTGGTTGTCCCCATTAAGAAGATTTGTGGCGTATAATATATGAGAGTATATATCATCTACTTTTTGCTTGCATTCAATACACTATTGAAGTATATCCACTTGTGCTGCGTTACTGCTCCTAATTCCTTGATATGTTATAAAGACACATGAATTCCATTTGCCAAAATGGATGTCCATGTGTCCACCTTAACAAAGCCCAAAATTGATGTAATCCCCCATCCTTTCATTTTGGAAAGTTATTGATTTTTGTGTTTTGGCTATAAATAGCCCTGACCAAAAATGGATGATAAGAGGAAACTTTTACATTTTCCATTTTGCATACTTTTGTTACTTTTATATATTTTATAACTCATTATCAGCACGAGTTTTTATCATTCTAAGCAAATGCAGATAATAAAGGTAAGTATTTTTTTAAAAATAATATCAAATATATTCAAATGTGAATTTGTTGCCTTAGATATATCGGGCAAAACTTACATGTTCTGGGCACTAGATGCCGAAATATATTTAGATGTGATGGGTTTGACAGACACCATCAAAAATAAAAATCAGGCATCAAATCAAGACAAGGCCAAGGCCATGATATTTATCCATCATCATCTTGATGAAGGTTTGAAAATAAAATACCTCACAATTAAAGATCCACTTATATTGGCAAATAATTTAAAAGAAAGATACGACCACCTGAAGATGGTCGTCCTTCCACAGGCACATTATGAGCGGACTCATTTGAGGTTACAGGACTTTAAAAATATAACTAATTATAATTCTGCGATGTTTAGAATTAAATCGCAGTTGAATTTATGCGGAGAAAATATAACTGATCACGACATGTTAGAGAAAACATTCTCTACTTTTCCCGCCTCGAGTATGCTCCTGCAGCAGCAGTATTGAAAAATGGGATTTAAAAAGTATTCTGAATTGATTGCTCATCTTCTTGTTGCTGAACAATATAATGAGCTTTTAATGAGAAATCATGAAAGTCGACCTCCTGGTACTGCTCCATTCTCTGAAGTGAATATTGCACATTTTCACCAAACCAGGCGTGAAAGAAGCCCTGACCCCAGTCGTGGTCGTGGTCATAAAAGAGGTAGATATTTTAATCAGGGTGATCGTCTTGCACTAAACAATGCCCTTCAACACCAGCAGTGTAAAAAGAAGGGTGAAACTACTAAAGCAGTACCAAGGACGAACACTGAAAATAGATGTTGTGGGTGTGGAGCAAAGGGACATTGGTCGCGTATCTGTCGTACGCCAAAGCATCTGGTAAAGCTCTATCAAGCATCCCTTAAGAAAACAAATAATGACGCTGAGGCAAACTTTATCTCTGAGTATAATGTTAAGCCCATGAATTTAGATGCCTCAAATTTCTTGACAATCCCCAAAGGATATGTTAATCATTCTGTAGATGATGAATATGAAAAAGTCTAATTGCTTTACTTTCCTGTTTAGTTGTATTAGTTTATGTTTTGTTAATAGTATCTCACTAATCTTGTAAATTGCTAAAGTTTGTGTAATACGTTATGTGCTAGTAATATTATAATGTTTACATTGTTTATGTTTTCATCTTGAAGAATATATGAATACTCCTGAAGTAAGAAATCAGAAATTTACTCCTGAAGTAGTAAATCTGAAATTAAACATAATGATAGAGAAAATTCTCTACAGCTATATGTATACCTGGATTTGCTTCTGAAGCAGCAGAATATTGACAGAAGTCCTAAGGTATCATAGTTTGATATGCTTAAGGCACGTTGTAATAATTATATTTCATTCTCGAAGAATGAAAACTTTTGATAAATTGTTAATTATCTTTCATTCTCAAGGAATGAGAATTTTTGATAAATGTTACAATTATAGATTCATTCCCTGAGGTGAATGTGATATTTAGTAAGGTATATAAATGTGCACTTGACTGTGAAAATCACATTCAGATGGAGTAGAATAAATTATTCTGAAATTTACTCCCGAAGTAGTAAGTTTGAAATTTATCTTAAATCTACTCCTGAAATAATAGAACCTTGAAATTTACTCCTGGAATAGTAAATCTGATATTTACTTCTGAAGTAGTAAATCTGATATTTACTCCCGAAGTAGTAAGATTGTGCAATAGTAAAATCTTGCAAACTACTCTCGAAGTAGTAGACCTTTTACTCTAGTAAATAACTCATGCCATGATAAATTTAGAGTTTACTAGTTTTATTTATTGCGTGAATGATTTTGTCATCCTAAAGTTGAGCATATTGAGTTTTAGACATATAATGAAGAACTAGAAGATTCTTCAAGAACTATTACTTGTTCTCATGATAAGTTAATTGAACCAGCTAATGTTGGGACTGAATTTCCTAAATTCTGAAAAATGTAAAAGGTGAATAAGGGCCCATTCACCCTTTATTTGATATGATGCATCCATAAGATGGTCACATGTATGTTTATTGTCAACCTGCAGTTTGACTTTCATAAAGTTGTCTTCTCAATTAAATTGAGTCAAGAGCATAATTTTTAGATAACGTAATCAAGACAATTGATCTTGATAATGCTAATTATATTAAAGTTGGTTTAGCATTGAATGCCTCATATAAATAGCTAAATAATTGCTTATGGGAACAAAGATAAAAGGTATTGGTCTGAAATATATATATTGCATACAATAGCACTTGTGTGCATTAGACCAATAAATTATGATCAATTATTCCCTCTCAGTTGGTTCAGGATCAGGAAGCATATATTTTACATCTAATAGCTTTTTGACGTGCGGTATGTAATTAATAGATATACCATGATTCACAAAGATGAATTCTCCAAAGTAGATTGGAATATATGTTAGTTTTCATAACATAAGGGAGAGATAATAAACAGCTAAGAAATATGTTGTGAATTATCGTTAGTATGATCCTCATTTAAAAGATAATTCTAGTCAAATGCCAGAAGCATTTGCTGATCCAAAATTGATTCTATGTTTAGCTGCACATGCTCCTACTATGTGTCCCTGAAGGACAAGGTCTATAGCATGCATGGAGCATGGTAGATCAATCGGTTCTAAATAAAATAATCCCTGAAAAAATGGAGCAAATGGTCATAATAAAGAGGCAATATGCTCTTGAAGAGCGACGACATAACGCTTCGTGAAACCTCCAGAAGAGGTTCAGGTACCTGAAAATAATAATGTGATGAGATCTCAATGAGTTATGTCGTAATAAGAACTGATACAAATGATATATTGTCAACAATATCTTTAGTACAATAGTGTGCAATATTGTATAATATTATGAGGATCGGAATTCTACGTTTATTTAAGCATGCTGACGTAGAAATAATTATCAAGTTGAATATGCTTCTTGGTAAGCATATGTAACGTCCCAAAAATCAAGTTCCGAGATGCCACACGGTGCTTAGGGTCACAAGTGACCCCAAGCTAACCCTTTTCATCGGTATAACTCAAAAGCAACTAATTAAAACATAATTCTGAGAGAATGAAGCTGAAAATGTCTCAATATAGAATTTGCTCAGTACAATATTGGAATTACAAGATGACAATTCTACTAACACATATACATATACAAGAAGGAGACTGAATACATCAACCACTACTACTGTCTATGAAGCCTCTACTAGTATTATCTGTACATAGTCGGGTCATGACTCCCACTTACCACACTCAATACGATCGATGAAAGAAGATATAATGCTCCAAACTAAAATAACCGACCCAAGTCCCTAAACTGTGAGGACTCTTTACCTGCTGACCGAAAACTGCAACTGAATAGAATAGTAAATGGAGGTCAGCACAAAGAGAATGTACTGAGTATGTGGGGGTGCATGTAACACTTTAAATAACATCATCAATTTCATGAAAACATGCATACAAACAATGATAACTCACTTGGCTTGAGTTATATCAAATCATACTCTTCATACTTTCATAATAAATAGTTCAAATGGTAAAATCTCATAATCCATGTAAATCATCAAAATTCATAAATTATGATAAATCATCATAAATCATCATAAATTATCATATCGTCAAAATTCATCATAGGTAATCATAATTCATCATAACATCTCAACTCTTTGACTCAAATCTCGGAGTGACTCGGTAATTCAAGAAACATGACATTTATGGACAGGGGATATTCCTATAACCGACAACCCCACGCGAGCTACGTGGAATACCAATGTTTGAAACCCCCATTGGCGGGAGCGTCAAACTCTTTGCCAGGAAGTACGACCTTAAAACTGCAATAATCACAATCGGGATCTCTGGCCAATAATATCATCATCAAACAACCCTACGGTGGCACATAGGTTTGGGGAAATACCAAATTTCCCTCTCGGTGCTAAGTACTACTCCCCAATAAGCTCAGAACGCGTTAGGAAATCTACCATCATCATCACAAGGGTCTATCATAAAGACCAAATCAAATATCTCAATTTTTAATTCATCAACAATTTGTGGATTCCTAACCCCAACTTCGACTTAAAATATTTCAATCTTTTTCAACATTAACAAGGTATCAATGCATTGAACCATAACCGACTCGACATTTGAACAAGGATATGAAGACTCAATACGTAATATTTTCAACAATTCAACTCATCAAAATCATCCAAAAAAAATACCAAAATTCATCTCAACATCTATATCAAAATCAATCTTTCTCATAGTCAAAATCATCTCGACTCTGCGAGTTCAAGGTCAATGTACTCAAATGATTATTCTTTCAATTCGACAATTAAATCATGACAACAGCTTTTGAAAAGTACTTGAGACCTTCAATTCATAATAAGAATACATATCCCGTAGTACAACTCAAGTCATCACTTTTATCTCGAAAGCCTTTAGAAATATCAATTCATTGTAGTAGTATGCAATTCATAGCATAAATTCTCAATTTAAGAAGTAGAGTAATGAAGTAATCATGTATATCCATATTGAAAAAAAATTCAAAGTCTTATAAATCCTTCATAAAGTAATTTGAGTGTATACCCATTTTCGAATATCATGAAATTTCAATAATAGAACTCAACCTTTTTAAATGTCAAAATGTAACAATTTATCAAGTCGTGACAACATCCATATTTTTGAGAAAATATCAAGACTCATGGTAACATCTCAAATGTTATATCTCAATATGCTCAATGATTCAATTTCGTCATAAAGAAGCTTTAAGCTTATCATAAATCTCAAAATCATTCCAAAATATCATTTTAACATATATCTCGAAATCATTCAAAATAAAAATATGAAATTTACAATTATAGATATCAAGACATCTCATGTCTCTAATATATATTCAATAATTCAAATCGTCATTGGGAAGCATAAAGCTTGACACATATCTCAAAATATTATTTCAAAATACCATCTCGACATACGTCCCAAAATCATTCAAAATACCACCTCGTGGTAAAAGTGTGTAATTCGCAATGATAATTATTAAATCATATCATGAAAACATTGAGATAATCATATAAATCAAAGTTTATTCATTCAATCATCATAATCTCATAATCGAATTATTTAGACATAATCTCACTTGCAAAATCATGTAAAACCATAATAAAATTAAAGCTTTGGGCACAAGAACGGAAGATTGCTCTTGTTCAAAACCCCACATACCTTAAGATGAAAGATGAATATGAACTTCCGACTCCGAAACTTTATTCACGAAAATGAAGGGTGCTTCTCGAAGCCCTTAACATGATCAACTCGAATCCCAAATCAATTTGAAATTTCTACGGTTCAATTTAAAGATTTTTGGAGCTAAAATTTAACCTAGGATTTTCCTCTCCTCCAAAACTTGATGAAAATATAAATTTCATGGTCCAAATATGCATTATATGCAAGATATTTTGTCCAAGAAGGGGAATAAAATGACCAAATTGCCCTTAAAAAAACAAATAATGTCAAATTTGTCCTTTGATGGACTGTTTTGATAGGTCGACCATAACATTTTACTCCGACAACCAAATTGGATGAAACCAATTTCATTAGAAAGAGGGCTCTTAGAGATTTCCGTTGATATATAGTAGCTCACCCAGATCATTATGTTCAAGGAGTTATGGTCATTTGAAGTTGACCCAAAAATTCGCTTTTGATAGGCTGAACTAGATTGACCATAACTATTTTTCTCCGATAGTCAAATTGGATGAAACCAATTTCATTAGAAAGAGGACTCGCAGAGATTTTCGTTGATATATAGTAAATCACCCAGATCATTATGTACAAGGAGTTATGATCGTTTGAAGTTGACCCTGAAATTCGCCTGGCTGCAGTAATTTTAATTTCCTGCACGTTTTAATGTTCACAGTTCGATCGAAATGGTCGTAGTTCGATCGGAATGGTCGTAACTCATCGCTCGAGTGTCCGTTTTTGATGATCTACATATCGTTGGAAATTTTATTTGATACTCTACACAATGGTAGGTCAACGTCTTAGAAATGCTACACAGAAAATTTATGGATTGCTCTAAAGCGTAGAACTCGATACGTTTCTCATGAAATCTTTACGAAGAAAATTTTTTGGGGTATTACATTATCTCCCCCTTGGAAACATTCATCCTCTAATGTCGCTTGATAGGATAAAAGCACTGATCAAATGACCTTCTTAAGGGACGCGAACATCTGAGACATCGGCACGATTGGAATTACAGTTTCCTAGTCCTCATACTGAACATGCATATCTGACGCATAAATATCTAGCTGAACTGACTCTGGAATGTATGAATGCGTATGCAACAATAGCCAATTCAAGGCTCGTAATGAGAACTTGAGCATGAACTAGATGTGTTTAAAACACGGAAGCTTTAAGAAGTCACGGGGTATCTCCCCCTTGGGACTCTATGTTCCTCTACAACACTTATTTCACAGGGTCACTAAGACTGTGCATGGGGCACCTATGAATTAGCTCATATGCATGACGCACGAACAGGCTCATATGCATGACGCACGAACAGAGGTATACTCGTAACTTCTGAGATGCTCCATATGGAAATAATTTCATTCCTAAGATCCTTGGATAACATGATGAAATGATAAATGAGAAGGTACACTATATGATTATGATTGACTGAGCTGGAATACTTGGAAAACAAAGATCGTTTAGTAGAAGTTTACGAATTGAAGCATAACTAGCTTCCAGAATCTGAAACATGTACACCACATTCCCTCAAGATAACCACTTAAAACTTCAACTAACCACAATATACATGAAAGCTTAATCTCAATCTTACTTCACATTACCACTTAGCTCAAAATAAGCATACACCTTTCTAACCAAGATAAGGAAACATTTTCTCTCTTCTATCTAGATAACTATTCACCAACACCCTTATCCACAACAAATACGTATTTTTTTCTATATAACCAACCATTCATCATCACTCTCTCACCCTACGAAAGAAGTTATCAAAGGGCTAGAACATGCTGGTCTAAAATAGGACTAGATACCTTGAATAACTTAACGTTCACCAAGGCGTAAGGAATAGAAGATTTAACATCATGAACTCGGCAAAAAAATTTGATTTGGGAATATGCACGATATGAATCCAAACTTTCATTGATCATTAACAGAAATGCTTTATTTCTCAAACAGAGCATAGGGTAAGGCTAGAGTACCTCGATTACTAGCCACATAACATAAGATTTGGAATTCATAACTTATGGAATATAATTCCACCGCTAAAAAAAATCTGAAACCTCACGTATTGGGAACTGAGAGAGAACATAGTCCTTTATGACATGCACGAACTCAAATTATGATCATGGAACTGAAGTGTAAAGAAGGAGTAGGCGCTGGAATAACTGAAAGAACTGAAATAGGAATGGGTCGAGCAAAACCCCTTTCTTACCACTATTGGAATCCGAACACTTAACTCGGTTACTTGATCTATCATCTCCCCCTTAGACTTAAGCCAGCGCTCTGGGTCAGTAACACACTATACACTTTAATCTAAACTAAAGTCACTTCACTCGAGAGTCCGATACATAATCACACACACAAACCATAAAACTTCACCCAAATGACTACCTCAGAAAGCATATAACCACATCCTCACACAACTTCTCGAATTACCACCTATCCTTCTATAACCCCAATAATCAACACCTAACACTTGCACACTTTCTAATCTCAAATCCGCATAAGCAACCCGATAGTCGGAGTATACACCATTTAGAGCTTCAACGCTTTCAGCTCAACTTCGGAATTTCAATCTTAGAGTCTAACGCTCAACTCAAATTTTTCTCATCCTTAACGGACCACACTACCTCTGTCATCGCTTATTAAAATCAGGCTTGTAAACTTATATTTCTAAACCATAAGAATCAAAATCACATCTAAGAAGCTCAACCATTACAGTCATACACTAATCCTCAAAATTAAAGCAGTCCCATAATATCTTGGGTGAACTTTCTCATCATAAACACAACATCAAACTTAATCACGAATCAACCAAACTTAGGCTCTTATATCCACTATTCAAGCCTACTAGATCACTTCCTAACAACTAATACCATTAATCAAGAAATCGTCACAGTCACCTTCACGATCACCAATCATTCAAACTTAACTTTTAGCACACAATATAACTTAAAACTTTTCGCACGAAATTTCCACTTAGAAACTATAAAACAATCCTCAACAAATGCTAGCCCATTTAAACTTCATAACAATAATAATTGGTCATAATCATATAGCTTATCTTATTCACAATCCATTAACACATCCTTCTTTCACCCGTCACTACTATCTATCCTTCATACACAACTTAACTTAGTTCATAGCTCTCTACGTCTTAACTTAACTTCCTCTTGTAACCCGGCAATGGCATAATTTAACAACACTCACCCACCGAGTACTTCCATTACTAATCTATACTCTCTGGCATACAAATACCGTCAACACCCATTTCGTACCTCGAACAAACTACATCACAAAATTGACACACAAGGATATATCACTCCCTATTAACCCCAAATATATGCAAAAATGGATTCCGTTATACTTATGCTCAACAAATCACACTTACCATCCTTCTTACTACTACACCTCCAAATCCCATATTTTCAGCCAGCACAGGAACAAGATAAACTACAAGTTGCTAGTGGATCGAAATAGGCCGCACACGGCTCCACTAGGCTTTGAATATGAATTTTGAAAAAAAGTTTGAGGTGAATAACAAAACAGTTGTGCTAGTGAATCGAAAGAGCCCCACACGGCTTCACTAGACTTTTTTTTTTTCAACAGCATGATGATAACAAGATTACGGGAGATAGGAACTTAGCATACCATATTTGATGATCAAGGAGTACGCATTTACTCAATCTTAGCTGAACAAGTCATAAAGAAGAGGACATAACATGAAACTTCAGGAACTTATAACACACTGGGAGGCTCTTCTGAAGCCACTTTTATGAGACTTCTGAAATATTTTGTTAATCAGTCTGAAAACATTATCAGGGAAAGAATCGGGACTTGCTGCTCATACTATCTCAAGAATAACACATAGATAGAAAAGTACAAACTGTCACTTATAGATCCTGAAAAGAAATTTGGTAGCTTATCTGGTTTAAACGTATTGCATGATTCAAGACTTGAAAGAATAACAACCTTTCTTAAATGCCTTATAGCCTCTCGAAGAAAAGTACAGACGTATCTGTACCGTTCTGCAAGACTCTACTAGACACAGTTTTATAGACATCTTAGGACACTTGAACTCTATGCTCTGATACTAAGTTTGTAACGTCCCAAAAATCAAGTTTCGAGACGCCACACGGTGCTTAGGGTCACAAGTGACCCCAAGCTAACCCTTTTCATCGGTATAACTCAAAAGCAACAGATTAAAATATAATTCTGAGGGAATGAAGCTGAAAATGTCTCAATACAGAATCTGTTCAGTACAATATTAAAATTACAAGATGATAATTCTACTAACACATATACATATACAAGAAGGAGACTGAATACATCAACCACTACTACTGTCTATGAAGTCTCTACTAGTATTGTCAGTACATAGTCGGGTCATGACTCCCACCTACCACACTCAATACGATCGACGAAAGAAGATACAATGCTCCAAACTGAAATAACCGATCCAAGTCCCTAAACTGTGAGGACTCTTTACCTACTGACCGAAAACTGTAACTGAATAGAATAGTAAATGGGGGTCAGCACAAAGAGAATGTACTGAGTATGTGGGGGTGCATGCAACACTTTAAATAACATCATCAATTTCATGAAAACATGCATACATACAATGATGACTCACTTGGCTTGATTTATATCAAATCATACTCTTCATACTTTCATAATAAATAGTTCAAATGGTAAAATCTCATAATCCATGTAAATCATCAAAAATCATAAATTATGATAAATCATCATAAATCATCATAAATTATCATATCGTCAAAATTCATCATAGGTAATCATAATTCATCATAACATCTTAACTCTTTGACTCAAATCTCAGAGTGACTCGGTAATTCAAGAAACATGACTTTTATAGATAGGGGAGTTTCATATAACCGACAACCCCACGTGAGCTACGTGTAATACCAATGTTTGAAACCCCCGTTGGCGGGAGCGTCATACTCTTTGCCAGGGAGTACGATCTTAAAACTGCAATAATCACAATCGGGATCTCTGGCCAATAATATCATCATCAAACAACCCTACGGTGGCACATAGGTTTGGAGAAATACCAAATTTCTCTCTCGGTGCTAAGTACTACTCCCCGACAAGCTCAAAACGTGTTAGGAAATCTACCATCATCATCACAAGGGTCTATCATAAAGACCAAATCAAATATCTCAATTTTTAATTCATCAACAATTTGTGGATTCCTAACCCCAACTTCGAATTAAAACATTTCAATCTTTTTCAACATCAACAAGGTATCAATGCATTAAACCATAACCGACTCGACATTTAAACAAGGATATAAAGACTCAATACGTAATATTTTCAACAATTCAACTCATCAAAATCATCCAAAAATAATACCAAAATTCATCTCAACATCTATATCAAAATCAATCTTTCTCATAGTCAAAATCATCTCGACTCTGCGAGTTCAAGGTCAATGTACTCAAATAATTATTCTTTCAATTCGACAATTAAATCATGACACCAGCTTTTGAAAAGTACTTGAGACCTTCAATTCATAATAAGAATATATATCCCGTAGTACAACTCAAATCATCACTTTTATCTCGAAAGCCTTTAGAAATATCAATTCATTGTAGTAGTATGCAATTCATAGCATAAATTCTCAATTTAAGAAGTAGAGTAATGAAGTAATCATGTATATCCATATTGAAAAAAAAATCAAAGTCTTATAAATCCTTCATAAAGTATTTGAGTGTATACCCATTTTCAAATATCATGAAATTTCAATAATAGAACTCAACCTTTTTAAATGTCAAAATGTAACAATTTATCAAGTCGTGACAACATCAATATTTTTGAGAAAATATCAAGACTCATGGTAACATCTCAAATGTTATATCTCAATATGCTCAATGATTCAATTTCATCATAAAGAAGCTTTAAGCTTATCATAAATCTCAAAGTCATTCCAAAATATTATTTTAACATATATCTCGAAATCATTCAAAATAAAAATATGAAATTTACAATTATAGATATCAAGACATCTCATGTCTCAAATATATATTCAATAATTCAAATCGTCATTGGGAAGCATAAAGCTTGACACATATCTCAAATTATTATTTCAAAATACCATCTCGACATACGTCCCAAAATCATTCAAAATACCACCTCGTGGTAAAAGTATGTAATTCGCAATGATAATTATTAAATCATATCATGAAAACATTGAGATAATCATATAAATCAAAGTTTATTCATTCAATCATCATAATTTCATAATCGAATTATTTAGACATAATCTCACTTGCAAAATCATGTAAAACCATAATAAAATTAAAGCTTTGGGCACAAGAACAGAAGATTGTTCTTGTTCAAAACCCCACATATCTTAAGATGGAAGATGAATATGAACTTTCGACTCCGAAACTTTATTCACGAAAATGAAGGGTGCTTCTCGAAGGCCTTAACATGATCAACTCGAATCCCAAATCAATTTGAAATTTCTACGGTTCAATTTAAAAATTTTTGGAGCTAAAATTTAACCTAGGGTTTTCCTCTCCTCCAAAACTTGATGAAAATATAAATTTCATGGTCCAAATATGGATTATATGCAAGAATTTTCTTCCAAGAAGGGGAATGAAATGACCAAATTGCCCTTGAAAAAAACAAATAATGTCAACTCTGTTCTTTGGTGGACTGTTTTGATAGGCTGAAGTAGATCGACCATAACATTTTACTCCGACAACCAAATATGATGAAACCAATTTCATTAGAAAGAGGGCTCTTAGAGATTTCCGTTGATATATAGTAGCTCACCCAGATCATTATGTACAAGGAGTTATTATTGTTTGAAGTTGACCCAAAAATTCACTTTTGATAGGCTGAACTAGATTGACCATAACATTTTTTCTCTGATAGTCAAATTGGATGAAACCAATTTCATTAGAAAGAGGACTCGCAGATCTTTCCGTTGATATATAGTAGATCACCCAGATCATTATGTACAAGGAGTTATGATCGTTTGAAGTTGACCCTGAAATTCGCCTGGCTGCAGTAATTTTAATTTCCTGCACGTTTTACTGTTCACAGTTCGATCGGAATGGTCGTAACTCATCGCTCAAGTGTCCGTTTTCGATGATCTACATATCGTTGGAATTTTTATTCGATACTCTACGCAATGGTAGGTCAACGTCTTAGAAATACTACCCAGAAAATTTATGGATCGCTCTAAAGCGTAGAACTCGATACGTTTCTCACGAAATCTTTACGAAGAAAATTTTTCGGGGTATTACAGCATAAGCTTTATTGTGGCTGCAGTCCTGACACTAGAAGATGTCATGTATTTAATATTGAATGGTTCACTTGATTATGAAATTTAGATGAGAATTCCAGAAGGATTAAAGATGCCTGAAGCATAGAGTTCAAAAGTCTCAAAAATTATTTTTAATCAGATTACAAAGATCGTTGTACGATCTAAAACAATCAGGCCGTATACGGTATAATCGCCTTAGTGAGTACTTGATAAACGAGGGTTACATAGATGATGTTAGTTATTCTTATATTTTCATTAAGAAAACGATATCAGAGTTTGTTATACTCGTTGTTTATGTGGATGACATAACTCTCATTGAAACTCTAGAAGAGGTCCAAAAGGCAATTGAATATCTAAATAAAGAATTTGAAATGAAAGATCTTGGAAAGACAAAGTTTTATCTTGGTCTGCAGATTGAATATTCAGCAGACAGGATCTTCATCCACCAATTTGCCTATACTGAGAATGTCTTGAAATAATTTTACTCGGACAAAGCACATTCATTAAATAATCTAATGATTGCTTAATCACTTGAAGTGAGTAAAGATTCATTCCGACCTCCAGAAGAGGGTGAAGAGATTTTTTGTCCTGAAGTACTATATCTCAATGCTATTGGTACACTTATGTAGTTTGCTAATAGCACAAGGCTTCATATTTCCCATTCTGTTAATTTACTATTCAGGTACAGTTTTCTTTCATGTAGACATTGAAAAAGAGGTAAGCATATATTGTGATATCTAAAGGGGCCTATTTATATGAATCTATTTTATACTAACAAAGATAGTTTAGATCTTGTTAGTTATGCAGCTGCAGGTTATTTATCTGAACCACATAAAGAAAGATCTCAAACAGGCTATGTGTTTACATACGGAGGTACTACTATATCATGGCGATCTACAAAGTAGTCTATCATTGCCACTTCTTCTAATCATGCTGATGTAATAGAGATCCATGAAACAAGTAGAGAATGCATATGGTTGAGATCAGTGGTACACTCCATCAAAGAGAGATGTGGCCTAAAACTCGATATCAAGGTACCCACGGTCATATTTGAAGACAATGCAGAATGCATAGCTCAATTAAAAGAAGGCTTTATAAAGGGAGATAGAACGAAGCACATCTCACCAAAGTTCTTCTTCACACATGATCTCTAGAAGAATGATGATATTAATGTACAACAAATCCGTTCAAGTGAAAATCCAGCAGATTTGTTCACAAAATCTTTACCAACTTCAACCTTTAAGAAGATAGTACACAAGATTGAAATGTGAAGACTCAACTAGTTGAATCGGGGTCTTCATTAGGAGGGAGTGAGAATATGTGTTGTACTCTTTTTTCCTTAACCAAGGTTTTTATTCCACTGAATTTTTTCTGGAAAGGTTTTTAATGAGGCAGCACTCAAATGCGTATTCAGCAAGTGTTTTATGCTTTTGGTTTTCTTACCGTAAAACTAATGTTAGGATACAAATGTCAAGTTCATGGCAACATGGATTCTACATCTGTAATTTGTCCCCAAAATGGTAAACCATCTCAACCATTTTCACAAATTGTATTTTAGCTATTGCACTAATTGTAGAAATAATTGTTAATTTTGCTCTTTCGATGAAATGAAAGATGACCCATTTCGCGTTTGTGTTGAAATAATTGTTAATTTTGTCATTTTTTATGGAATTGAAGATAGACCCATTTGGGATGTGTTTGTTGAAATAATGGTTAATTGATTTTTTTTATGGAATTGCGGATAATTTATTTGGTGTGTGTGGAGTAGTCATGGTGTTTTGTTGAAGAGAAGAAACAAGAAAGAAAAGTCATGGTGTTAAAGAAAGAAAAGTCATGATGTTAATGAAAGAAAAGAGCAAGAAGACAATGGAAAAAATAAATAAAAAACATAAGAAATTAAAAAATTAAGGGGTTAAAACGTCTTCACTCTCTCAAAGAGAGTGCACTACACCTTCCGTGTCACCTCAGTATTTAGGGGGGGAATAAATCTATTTTAAAATAGTTGGTGTGTAGTTAAGATTTTGGATAAAGGTTGGAGGGACTTTTGACCATTTCATGAAAATGTAAACCATAAGAGGAAGTTTGCCATGGGAGCTTATCTTTGGACCTATTAATTATAATCCCACTTGCTACTTGATTCACCTGACAACTTTTTTGTTCATGATGTGATTAATTTGTCTCATAATGTCAACTAATAAGAAAAGATTGACCGTGTTGCGACCTGACCTCAAGTTGTTTGGGACTGAGCATAGTTATCGTTGATAGAGTAATTTTAAGGATGATTCCGAATAATTACTGTGTTAAAATTACTAAACTATCTTCTTGAGTATTTAAGTTATTTTAAGAATCACATAAAGTCTTTAAACATTTTTTACAACATAAGATCAATCATTTTTTCCTTTGTATCATGAAAAAATTTCTCCTTTATTTCCTCCTACCTCTAACTATGACTTTCTTTTATTTTTTGGTTATAAAATATAACTTAGCGACTTAGGTGATACCCAGGTAAAGTTGAGTGATTTTTCGTAAAATAAATAAATTATAATTTTGATACAATAAAGTAAAAGTTGAGTGATCAGTACTGATCATATATGAAACTAACCTTTGGTAATTCAGGCATACAATTGGAGTAACTTTTCAAACACTAAAAAATGGATTGAAAATGGCACAATTGGTAACATCACTATATGAAGTACTTGAATTATTCCCTCCATCTCATATTACTTAGCATTGTTAGGACACCATAATAGTCACATATTATGTATTTATATTTGATTAGAATTGTATAGTTTATCTCTTAGAGAGTTTGTGTTCAACTATACTTTGTATAGCATCTTCTATATATTGAGGCAAAACCCCTCTCTGAATATAATTGAGTGAAAACCTTTTCATGGTATCAAAGCCTTGCGAAGACTCACGTCCCACAATGGCACTTCCCTCAATTACCAACTCACCTCGCAAACCCCTTCCCAAAATTTTTCGTCGCTCGCAACCAACGTTAATCAGTCTCATCTTCTCAAATTGGACCGCCATAACTATATTGGGTGGAAATCACAAATTCTCCCAGTTCTAAAGGGTAACGAACTCGAGGGATATGTGGATGGTACGCACAAGTACCCTCCAAAGTTCACTTCAAATAGCTCATCTGAAGCAACCTCAACTGACGTGGTTATCAACCCAGCGTACAGTTAATGGATCAAACAAGACCAACTTTTATTGAGTTGGATTCTCTCAACCCTCAACGAAGGAATTTTAGCCCAAGTAGTCGGTTGTATAACATCTCAGGCTGTTTGGAATGCACTTGAGACGATGTTTGCATCGCAATCCAACACTAGGATAATGCAACTAAGGTTGCAATTACAAACCACAAAGAAACGAAACTCGTCCATGGTAGAATATCTTCAAAAGATGAAGCCTTGTGCCGATAATCTCGCGGTTGCGGCACACCCGGTCACTGATGATGATCTTGTCTTATATATTCTTGGAGGACTTAGACAAGAATATGATGTTGTGGTTGTCTCGGTCACTACTAGGGCTGAGTTAATTTCATTAGCCGATCTTCATGGCTTTCTCTTAAGTCAAGAGTATCGTTTGGAGCAGATGACAAGTACAGAACAAGGATTAAGCCAAGCCAACTTGTCTACTAGACAATCCAACAATACTCAGAATGATAACTCCTTAAAGAAGCCTACTGATGTCAATAACAATCAGGCTTATTGTGGCAGATCTGGACGAGGACGAGGTCGAGGTCGTAATGCCAACTCATCCAACCAAAATCAATGTCAAGTTTTTCATAAATTTGGTCACTACGCCTTGGTTTGCTACCATCGTTTTGACCATACCTATCAAGCTTCTTCTAAATCGCACATGGATGCTCTCATTGCACCACCTTCTATGGTTGGAGACTCGAATTGGTATCTGAATTTTGGGGCTACTCATCATTTAACTAATGATATTTAGAATATGGCGGTACGAGGAGAGTATATGAGAAACGATCAAATTCAAATTAGTAAAGGCATAGGTTTGACAATTTCTCACTTTGGTAATGCTATCTTACCTACAATTACTCGACCTTTACATTTATCTAATGTATTATTGGTGCCTAAAATTACCAAGAATTTGCTTAGTGTAGCAAAGTTCACTTCTGATAATGATGTTATATTTGATTTTCATCCTCGTTTTTGTCTTGTGAAGGATCAGGCAATGGGGAAAGTACTACTGTTCGAGACTCTTGAGCATGGCCTTTATCGTCTCCTTGCAACCCAGTTACTCAGCCAGCCTTCTTCCTTAAATAAATCACAGGCTTTCCATGTCTCCAAGTCATCTTTTGATCTATGGAATAGTCGTTTAGGTCACTCGTCTCTACGAGCAGTCAATAGTATTATTAGGAGTCTTTCTTTACCGGTCAAATCAAGTCCTCAGTCTAATGCTTGTTCTTCTTGCCAATATAGCAAGAGTCACAAATTGCCATTTTCTAATTCTAGTTCTAGTGCTAGTTTTCCCCTTGATTTGATCCACAGTGATGTATGGGGTCCTGCTCTACAATTGGCTAGTAATAAATTCCATTATTATGTTTCTTTTATTGATGACTTTAGCAAATTTACATGGCTATTTCCTATGAGTTCCAAAAATGAAGTTTATACAATATTTTTACGGTTTAAAACTCAAGTCGAGAAGTTCTTTGAGAGTCATATAAAAGTGGTACAATCTGATTGGGGTGGCGAATATAGGAAATTATCCAACTTTTTTTCTCAAGAGATGATCATTCATCACTTATCTTGTCCCCATACCCATGAACAAAATGGTACTGCCGAAAGAAAACATCGTCATATTATTGAAATTGGTTTAACACTTCTCGCACATGCATCCCTTCCTCTCACCTTTTAGGATCATGCTTTTGCTACTGCCGTTTACACTATAAATCATATCCCAACACCCTCGCTCAATAATGTTTCACCTTATGATAGGTTGTTCAAACAAATTCCTGATTACCATTTTATGAAAAATTTTGGCTGCGCGTGTTTCCCATTCCTTCGTCCCTATAATTCTCACAAACTAGCCTTCCGATCCTTAAAATGTATTTTCTTGGGGTATAGTGGAAATCATAAAGGATATCAGTGTTTACATGTCCCTAGTGGCCAAATATATATATCTCGGCATGTGGTTTTTGACGAGTTAAAATTTCCTTTTGCTAGTTTATCTTCGACTTCAAATAGAGTACTGACTTCCAACTCTACTGTCATGACCTCGTTACCTGTCATTGTTCCTTGTAATTCCTCTTCACCTATCACTTCTTCCCATAATAGTTTTATAACAGATGTTGCCTCGCTATTTCCATCGTTAAACTCGTCAAATCCTTCTTCACCAAGTCCATCGTCAAGATCACTAGTGTGTTTTTCGGTCCTATCTGATTTGTCTCCATCTTCCATCCCTGCTATTAACCTTACTGTTGATCTTCCAGTACCTATTGATACTCTTATAGTTGCTCATAATTCTGAACCACCGGCTTCTCGGACCACATCCTTTATACCTCATCCTATGGTCACTAGGAGTAAAACCAAATCACAACTTCCCCAAGCTCACGTTGACACAAAATATCCTTTGTTTCCCTCTACCCTTCCACCCGAACCTACTTGTTTTACCCAAGCCAACAAGGATCCAAAATGGCGAAAGGCTATGCAAGGAGAGTAGAATGCCCTCTTGCAAAATGGTACTTGGTCCCTTGTTCCATCCCTCACGGCAAAGAATATTGTGGGATGCAAATGGATTTTTAAGTTAAAACTCAATCCTAGTGGCTCCATTGAGCGTTACAAGGATCATTTAGTGGAAAAGGGATTTAGCCAAGAGGCTGGAGTGGACTATCATGAAACATTCAGTCCCTTGGTAATGCCTACAATGATCTGAGTGGTTTTGTCTTTAGCTCTGTCCAAAGGGTGGTCTTTACGGTAGCTCGATGTCAAAAATGCATTTCTTCATGGTCAATTACATGAAGAGGTATACATATCTCAACCCCCTGGATTTACTGATCCAAGATATCCCAACCATGTGTGCAAGCTTCACAAAGCCATTTATGGCCTTAAACAAGCACCTCGGGCATGGTTTGAGAAACTTAGCTCGAAATTGCTTTAACTCAATTTTATACCTTCCAAATCTGATACGTCTCTGTTTATACACAATTTTGACGGCCATATTACTATTATCTTGGTGTATGTAGATGGTCTTATTGTTACATGAAGCTCTAATGAGTTCATTGCAAGCCTTGTTCTTCAATTGTCTAATGTCTTTGCTGTAAAAGATCTTGGTAAGCTACACTACTCTTTTGGTGTTGAGGTCCATTATCAGCCCACTGGATTGACCCTTACTCAATCACAATACATACGATAACTCCTTTCTCGTGCCAATATGGATGGTGTGAAGCCAATTGGTACACCTATGGCCATAGGACTTCAATTATCTCAACATGGGAGTTCACCGTTTTCGGATCCATCATTGTATCGCAGCTTGATAGGAGCTCTTCAATTTATAACCATCACGCGTCCAGATGTGTCATTCACTGTCAATAAATTATGTCAATTCATGCATAATCCTATGGAGTCTCATTTCACTGCTATGAAACGCTTGTTGCGTTATTTAAAGGCAACCATAAACCTCAGCTTGCATTTGTGTTCCGCTAACTTCTTACCACTTCAGGCCTTCATAGATGCGGACTGGGCTGGTTGCCCAGATGATCGCCGGTCTACCAATGGTTATTGTCTATTTCTTGGACCCAATTTAGTGTCATGGAGCTCAAAGAAGCCGCGAGTGGTTGCACGATCTAGTACCGAAGCTGAATATAAGGCCTTAGCTGCGGCTACTGCCGAAGTTACCTAGCTGCAACATCTTCTTCAGGAGTTGCATGTCTCTCTTCCCCAAGCTCCCATACTATGGTGTGATAATCTGTTCGCTACCTACCTCACTGCCAATCCAATTTTTTATGCGCGAACCAAACATATTGAGTTAGATTTTCATTTTGTTCGAGAGAAAGTGGCCTCAAAGGACTTGAATGTTCGCTGCATCAGTTCCTTGGATCAGTTAGCAGACATCTTCACCAGGAGCCTTACTTCCCGTCAGTTTCATCTCCTGCGTTTCAAGCTTGCAGTTGCCCAGCCACTGCTCAGCTTGGGGGGGCATGTTAGGACACCATAATAGTCACATATTATGTATTTATATTTGATTAGAATTGTATAGTGTATCTCTTAGAGAGTTTGTGTTCAACTATACTTTGTATAGCATCTTGTATATATTGAGGCAAAACCCCTCTCTGAATATAATTGAGTGAAAACCTTTTCAAGCATGCTAGTCTTTTGCATAACTTTTTAAATAGAAATTAATAACGGTGTAAATTAACTAATATGACCCTGTTAAATTCACTTTAAATATTGTCATTTATTGGAGTTAAGTACTTTCATTAAATTTTTCAAGGGTAAAGTTGAAAAAAAATGTTCAATTATTTCTTAAATTTTTAAACATAACAACTATTTTGAGACAACTTTTTGACAAACATGCCAAGTAATATGAGACGGAGGGAGTAACAGTTTCTTGACAACTTTCGCTATCAAACTCCATGTTAGATCAATGAAATTTTGATGATTGACATATAAATGAAATATGTTTCTCAAACTGGTCCAATCACATGAAGACTGGGGTCAAATCTCACTAGGAGATATAGACAAGCTCGCTTGAAGTCAAGAATGGATAAAGCTCTCTTGATAAAGTCGTAATGATTGATCACGTGTGAAAAAAGAAGTGGTGATTGAGTAAAACAATTGAAGATAAGCTGAAGAAAGAGTTTCACTTAGATGAGGAGATTGATTTGAAGAAGGACTTTGACTTAACAACAAACTCTGATGAGTTGAAGAGTCCAACTAAAGATAGAAGATTGAGGACATGAAGGAAGTCCAACTAAAGATAGAAGATTGAGGACATGAAGGACCCTTTGAAGGATTGTTGTTAAATAGAGAAAGTGATTGACATAATCACTCATGCACTTACTAAGAAAGCAACATATCGACAAATTATCCAAGCAACTCTCCATCTTGAGATATCATCATTGGACCTGTTCCTATTATTTAGAGTTAAGTACTCTTAGACTTTATGTATTAGGATTGGTTTTGAGTTGTATTATCAGTTTAATTCTAGTCTCAGTGAAGTACTTCAAGTTGGGAAATTCGAAGACTTGGGAACACTCATCTTGGGAAGATTTGTGTTTTGTAGAAATAGGAATCACTACAAAAAAGGAATCTAATTGTGGGGGTTAATCATAAGATTTGCGGGCCGCAATTTATAATTTTGGCGGTTCTCAAAACCCCCATAATAAGAGTCGCCATAATCAAGTTGCGGCAGTTTTTTACTGACCGCCTGAATTAATTTATGGCGATCAATTTACGGTGGTCGACTTCCGCTAATTTAAAATTAATTCTTTATAGCACTTACGAATTGCGGCAGTTTAAAATCTCCACAATTTATAAATTTTCACTTACAAATTGTAGTGGTTTAAAATCTCCGCAATATATTTTTTAGGAGCTTTATTTAGTGGGGGTCCTTCAATAACAAATTACAACAATTTAAAACATCCGTAACACATCTTTGTTATAAATTTTAATTTTAGCTCAAAGTTAATTGTTTTGTCAGTCGCATAACCTACAATTCATTATTGTTTCAATTCATATATATCATCAATTGATACAACATAACTAATTAAGCTATAATTCACAAGCATATAAAAAAGGCATTGATCATTAAACTTCAAAATTAAATTTTCAACATTAACTAACACATCTTCAAACTCTGAACTTTAAACATTAACCATTCAAACTTCAAAATCAAATTTAAACACAAAATCCTCAATATTTTAAGATTCATTCCAACCACACAATTACATTGTCATGATTGAATATCCAAGACAATTTGCTATTAAATCAATGATTGTCATTATGATCACTACTATCATATGATCTTGCATTCATGGGAAAAATGGGTCCACTGGCCGCATCAGTTGGCGACTCTCCTCAAGAAAACTCTGCCAGAAATACCTTTTGTCAATTTTACTGAAGGAACAAAAACTTTACTTGCAAACTATTTATAGGTTTCAAATGCTTAATGACTAGGAAGGATAAGAAAATCAATCTATACCTGAGATATTTTTACTACAGTGAGCTGCAGGGAATTAGTATAGCCCCATCCATGTACAGAATTGATTACACCAGGATATACAAAGATAACATGATGTAACCACGTTCCTTGTTACCAACAATGATACCGATATCTGAATTCCTGCTAGAGGTAAAAGGTTATCACTCCAGTAAACATTCTAGTGTCATTATATTACTGTAAGCTACCAGTATCATTCTTAAGACACAATACTAAAGATAAAAGTAGTTTAGCATACCAAGGATAAAGGTGTTTGCATATTTTCGAGAGAAACAACTATAGATGTCAAAGAACATGATAATTATCATTAAAATAAAAAAATTGGTGGAACCATTATCTGCATATTGTCTATGAATGTCAAGAATTGGTTTATATCTGCATATTGTTTGTATGTATCAATGTCAAAACTTGGTTTATATTTGCTAACAGAACAACCTTAGGCTTCCCCTGAGATAATGTTTTCCCAAGCCAATTAGTAAGGTTTATATCTGCTAACAGAACATCCTAGCACTTCTTTGTTATTTCACTTCAATTAAGCCCCTCTCAATCAAATAATAATAACAAGCAACACAATGGTAAAGACAGTGGAATGCTAATTAGTTTTTCTTAAAAAACCATGGTGTGTCATGGTTAAGCTCTCGTGCATCTCAACTAAATCCATCAACAATAGATGAGAAGAACCACCTACTATTTTTTTCTCAAATTCTCAACCCGTTTCATTGACCATAGGGCCACACCTTGATTGCGCTAACTAGTTTATATTTTCATCAAAAATTCCAGATCCATCACCATCTTTTCATGCTCAACACAGATAGACAATCACTGGCTAGCACAGACAGTCTCAGTGTACTTTTACCATCCACAAACAGAACCAAAACAGCACACATTTTTCAATGCAGATAGGGTTACTGTACTATTCATTAATTAAGTACATAGAGGGAGAGAACACATATAATCTACTGGCAAAAGAGCAACATATATTCTGCATAAGGGAAAAAATGACAAAGAGAAAGGGGAAACAAAGGATAAAGAAAAACAAAGATAAACAAAACCTGATTACATAGCTTTTCACTCAACTTCTAAGAAAAATAAGATCACGCAATTCGAGGTTTAAGTCAAGTATATAAATATACTAATTTTACATTCAGAGGAAAGAAACTTAATCAACACAGGAATAATAAGTTACTATACTTAAGTTCATCACAACTAGAAGGTAAACGAGGGGGGAGGGGGACAAGAGAACCTAAAACACAAGTGGTGAGCTACAAAAATCTTTCTCCTTAGCATGAAACTAGAAGTCAGGAGAAGGTTAATCATACAAGGAAACAACATACAAGAAGCCTTCAATTTGGCCGGCCAATAATTACATAGGGAATTCTAAGTTATTACCATCTTTTCATGCTCAACACAGATAGAAAATCACTGGCTAGCACAGACAGTCTCAGTGTACTTTTACCATCCAAAAATAGAACCAAAGCAACATACATTTTTCAATGCAGATAGTTCCTACTCATGAGAAAAGTTGCAGATGACAGAATAGAAGGTTCAGTTATGGCACTACTAAAATCAAGAAGTATTCTTATAAATGACATGATTTTATAATGGAGGAGCATATCTCAGTTCTGTTAATCATGCTAGGGAAAATTTACATTAGCTGATAGATAGGAGATCATGTGTAGTGCACGGAAAGCCTTCCCTTCTGTTAGTTTTTGAACTTATACTAATAATAGGATGGAACTAACTATGTTAATCTGTATACCATCACTTCTTCACTAACTAATCATCGAGAAGGCTTTAACGACAAGATACTAGTTAATGAAGGAATCCTAAATCTAGACATGGATATTTATGATACAACGCATACGTCTGAAGACCAGCAACAATAGAAGGAAAAAAAGGATTAAGGAGAGCAAGAAAACGAATTGAGTGTTGACACTTAGCATGTTTGCCTCTATACAAATTACAAGAAAGATAGGTATTATAATATCAAAATATAAAACTAAATCGGGGAAGAAAATGACAATGTGTACCTCATCAAGAGTCTTACGGTTCTTGAGGTTCGACAAAATCTAAAGAGGTTCTCCCTTTAGCCAGCTTTGCCCCTGAAAAGCAGAGAAAAAAAAAAGACGGAGAAAAAGACTTAGAAGTTATGCCTCACAAATAAAGATGGTTCAAATTATATAAACTTAACTAGGAGCCTCATATTTGTTCCAACTAAAATGAAGTGATATAAAATGGTGATATGAGTTCACATCTTTCACTGAATAAATAACTTCATTTTACTTGATATCCTAACTTATGACTTTTGGCTTAAAATGCTTAAAACAAGTCAAAAGCCATAAATTAGGATTAAGCTAATCCAATGTTTTCTTGAGAGAGTAGTGAACCTAATTTGGATAGCTAATCGAACAATTAAAAGAAAACTCATGAACTAAAGGATGTAGGAAATTTACGTTTTCCTGAATCGAAGAGCAAAATAGTCATTAGGCCCTAAATTTTATGTTATGGGGTTTTCAATGGGTGGTCATTCTGTTTGGGGTTGTCGTAAGTACATCCCTGATCGGTACGCTTGTTTGTATCCAATAAAATTAACAACATCAACATACTTAGGGTAATCGCACAGTGGGGTCTAGGGAGGGTAGTTTGTACAAACCTCTTAGTTCTTATATTCACTTATGAACCCCCTTAGTAAAAATTCTGAATCCGCCACTGATATCAAATATATTCGGATCAACAGACTTTTGTTGCAACAAAGAGAGAAACAAGGATTATTTCTGACTTGAACAGGGAATATATTCCAATTTGAAAAATGGATTAGACAATCATGAAACAACACAACATATTGAACTAACACGGCAGCTAACATGAAGTAAAAATGTAGAATCTAGAAAAAGAACAGAGAGAAAATAAAGAACATTCCAAATTATGAGAGAGAGAGAGAGAGAGAGAGAGAGAGAGAGAAGTAACAAGAATGTTGTCCCACGGCAAAGATGAAACAATTAATTCCACAAGGGCATTTTCATAAGAACATTATTGGCAATATGGCTTATAGATTACTAAAATTTTCTGATAAAATCAAATAAATTAAGTCCTCCATATGAAAAATTCTCCACCTCAGTTTAATGACTTACCTACATATTCTAAACACGACAAAATAGATACTAAACTTAGTCCACAACTTCACTAAAATGCCTTATGATCAAATAGTAATTTAGTCCTCCATATGCAAATTCTCCACCTTTGTTTAACGAGTTACCTACATATTCTAAAATACATCAAATAACAGCTAAATTAGTCAACTAATTCATGCTTCCTCAAAATAAACAAATAACTATAATCCTTCCCAGCAGACCCAATCAACAATCAATCAACTACGCTCAATACCACACAGGTTCGACTATAATCCTCTATATCCATTTCCACTATTTCAGCCAATTTCAATTTCAATACCATAGTTATCAACTAAACAAGCTTAACCAAGTAAAATAAAACAGAACCAAGCAAAGAGTTATTTGGTACAACTAAACATGCTTAACCAAGTACAAATTGAGTATAAAATTAATGGAATTTTGAAATTTCCAAAGAAAGACATGGGTGTGTGAAGATAGCTCTGTATAAAGAAATATGTGAATTTTTTACCTGAGTAGGCAGCTTAAACTTGATGGGACGAAAAACAGTCCTTGTTTCTGCAATCCACACCAAAATCAGTCAAAAATTAAGCTTAAGATCCATCTACAAGATGATATAAACAAAATTAGAATTCACTTATAAGATAAAATCTATTCTCAAAGAAGAAATCAAGATCAGAGGGTTGATTTTATTTTGAGGGGAGAATCAGAGAGTTGTGTGTTTGGGGAAAGAAATGAGAGAGTTTTGGGGGAGAATCAGAGGGTCTTGGGGGGAAATTAGATTAAGAAAAAATGTGTGTTTTGGACAATTAAAAAAACGAGGGAACATGAAATTGATTTCGCGCTATATTTTTTTTTTTTTATGGATAGCGAGGGTTAAAAACCCGCAAATCAACAAATTTTATTTTTTGATGAATAGTGAGGGTTAAAATCCTCGCAAATTTGCAAATCTATAAATTTTAGTGATGTCTATTTGACCCCTGTATTTAATATAATTTTGCAAAGGTTAAAATAATCCCCCACAAATAAACTCTCATAACTAGACCTCATTTTTATAGTGGAATTAGAGTTTAATTCCTAGTTTACAAGAGTCTTGTAATTTAATGATTGTTGAGGCTCAGTTGTTTTAGTGGAGTTGGGGTTAAATCCTGTAGAAGTGCAGGTCAGAGTTTTTTACACCTCTTTGAGCCGGGTGTTTTCCACGTAAAAATCACGGTGTGATTTACTTACTATTTTAGCCATATCAAAAACACGTTAGTTAACCTGTTCCATTAATAGGCAACTATTAGGCTTAAATAAGGTAATCAGTAGGGCACGTACTCTAGCAAGTGGTATCTCTCTCTTAAATAAGGTTAACACCTAAGAGTTGATCACTATGATGAATTTCGTACCACCTACTAGTCACAATGAAGGTCAATTCATTACTAGGCCACCACTCTTTGATGGATCCCATTTCAGTTAGTGGAAAGCTAAGGTGAAAATATTCATTCAAGGAGAAAATTATGAGGTTTGGGACAGAATTACTAATGGTCCAACTATTCAAATGAAGCTGGAAGATGAGGAACAAGTCAAGAAAGTAAGAAGTGTTGCACTAAGGAAAAATGCAAAGGCAAAGAACATCTTAGTGTATGGACTAGGTCCAGCTGAGTACAATAGAGTGTCTATTGGAACCACTGCCAAGAAAATTTTGGATGCCTTGGTTAATGCACACGAGGGCACCACTCAAGTGAGAAAATTTAGAATTGCTTTCCTCTTTACTGAATATGAGACTTTTAAGATGAAGGATAATGAATCTCTTCATCAAATAATTTCAAGACTCACTGCCTTGACCAATGAATTGACTTCCTTGGAAAAGTCACTACTACTGAGGAACAAGTTGAGAAAGTGTTGAGGTTTTTGCCTAAGTCTAAATGGGATGTAAAGGTTACTGCGATTAGGGAGGCAAAGGATCTAGCTAGTATGACTTTAGATGAATTTGTGAATAATCTAAAGACTTATGAGATGCAGATTGATGAAGCCAAGAGGGAAATGGCATATCCTGAAAAAATCTTGGCCTTAAAGGCTTCAGACATTAATGAAGAAGTTGAACTTACTGAAGAACATGTGGCATTTATAACTAAAAATTTCAGCAAAGTCTTCAAGAAGAAGAATGGAACAAGTAGCAAAAAGTGTTCCAATGACAATCCCACTGGGTGTTGTAAGTGTGGTAAAACTGATCATCAAATAAGATATTGTCCAGTTTGGGAAATTAAATGGAGAAAAGCAAGAGCTCAAAAAGAATTGAAACAAAAGGCTAAGAAAACGGATAAGGAAGAATATGTTATGGTGGTTGCTTGGGGATCTAACTTAGAAGGATCAGATGAAGAAGAGGTAGATGAAAAAACTCTCATGGTAATTGGAGATTCAGACATGGAAGATGAAGAAAACACAACTGAGGTAAGTGTTCCTGAACTTAAAAAGAATTTACAGTTATTTACTAAAGAAAAACTTGTTTCTCTGATGAATGCCTTAACAGATGATTTCCAAGAATTAACTTCTGATAGGGATGAATTATTCAACTGTTTTACAAGTCTCAAATTTGACCTTATTGATTTGAAAACTTACAAAAACACTATTGAAAAGGAAAATAACATTCTCAAGGAACAAATTAGTCAACTTAATTCTTCAAATTTAAATCTTTAATCTGAGATCTTAAAATTGACTCTTTCTAAAAAGGGTAAAAATGATGGAAAACGATGAACAAAAAAAATTTGAGCTTAAGTTGACCAAGTTCAAACAAAAATATAATAATGAAAAGAAAAAGGTAGAGAGGTTAAGTCGAGAAATCTCTAAATTGAAACTTGATCTTAAAAGGGCTAACAGATGGACAAATTCCTCAAGAATTGTTCATCAATTGGGTGAAAAAACTCACCATGAAAAGGTTGGCTTAGGATTTTATAAAAGCCACAGTGTTACTAAGGATCTATGCTATATATGTGGCAACCATGATCACCCAACTACTGAATGTCCACTTGCTGCTAAAACCAGATCTAGGAATACAAGGCTGGCAATGAAATCAGACTTCATAAAAATCCAGACAAATAAAATGAATAACAAACCAGGTCAGAGGAACAGGTTACACAACCTGTTGCCTCGATGGGCCAGAAGAAATTTGATTCACCCTTTATCTCATAAGAAGGGACATAAGCTTGTTTGGGTTCCAAAATATAACCCCTGATGTTTTTTGTAGGAGAAAGTGAAAGGAAGCAAGAAACACTAGTACTTGGATAGTGCTTTCTCAAGACTCATGACTGGTACAACAACAACAAAAACAAACTCAGTATATTCCCACATCATGGGGTCTGGGGAGGGTATAGTGTACGCAGTCTATACCACTACCACTACCTCTAAAGAAGTAGAGAGGTTGTTTCTGATAGACCCTCAGCTCAATATTTTAGATTAGTAATGAATAATGGAATGTCTCATCTCGATGAATGAACAAAATAAAATGTAGTACTAATTTTTTTTTTTTTAGCTGGCCTTTAGGGGACAAATTAGGCTCTTAATTTGATATTCTATCAGAACAGACGACCTGAATGTAGCTTCAGGAAATTAGAAAATTACAAGGGTGAAAATAGTGCATGCATTATATTTTAGACATATTCAAGACACATGACTGGTGATAAGAAAAAAATCTTTTTACTCTCTAAAATAAGTGGAGGGGAAGTATCCTTTGGTGATGGCAAAAAGGGAACCATTACAGGAGTTGGGAAGATTGAGACCTATGAATCAAGGGCACTGGATGATGTCTACCTTGTGGAAGGACTGAAGCACAATCTGCTTAGCTTATTCTAGGATTATCCAGACATTATTTTTAGTTTCCAAAGAGGATGTTTTTGATGTCTTTTCCATATTCATCAGAATATGAGAAAAGAAGCTAGGCACTTCCCTAATTTTCATAAGATCTGATCATGGTACAGAATTTGTAAATGCAAAGTTTTTAGAATTTTGTTCCTCAAATGGTATAGATTACTATTTCTCTGCTCCCAGAACGCCTCCGCAAAATAGAGTAGCAGAAAGAAAAAATAAGACATTGGAAGATATGGCCAAAACAATGATGCTTGTAGGAAATCTTACAAAAAATCTTTGGGCTGAGGCAATCAATACTGCTACATACATTGTAAATAGATGGATGATCAGGCCTATTTTAGAAAAGACTCCCTATGAATTACTAAAAGAAAGAAAGTCTAATATCTCTCACTAGAACCTTTGGTTGTAAGTGTTTCATTCATAATAATGGCAAAAAAAATTAGGAAAATTTGATGATAGAAGTGATGAGGGAATCTTCCTAGGATATTCACATCATAGCAAAGCTTATAGTGCATTAAATAATAGGGCAAATTGTGTTGAAGAAAGTGTGCATGTAATATTTGATGAATCATGTGCTGAGACTAACATGCAGGAAGAAAGTGACTCTGAAGAACAGTCAATGGAATAGGTTGCACAACCTGATCCACCAATATGAGAAACTGAACATAGAGGCACCTCAACAGGGGGAACTGAATTTGAAGGCATTCTGACAGGGGAAACTGAACCACCATCTACTCCTGCTCAAACTAGTCATATTGATCCTAGTAGTTCTCAAGGATTAATCCCTAAAGGATAAGGGTATCAAGGATCCCATCCTATAGAAAATATTCTCACTGATCTCACCTTAGGAATCACCATAAGATCAGGATTGATGAGCCTATATACTTTTAAAGACTTCTTATCTGTGATTGAACCAAAGAAGGTAAATGAAGCATTTCTTAATGCTTATGGGATCATAACTATGTAAGAAGAGCTCAACCTGTTTGAGAGACAAAATGTTTAGCACTTAGTTCCACCTCTAAAAGACAAAACTATGATTGAAACTAAGTGGGTGTACAGAATCAAAGTTGATGAACATGGAACTGTTACAAGAAACAAGGCTAGATTGGCGGTCCAAGGATACAATCAAGAAGAAGGCATAAATTTTGATGATACTTTTGCTCCTGTGGCAAGAATTGAAACTATTAGACTTCTTGTGGCATATCCTTGTAACAAGGAATTTATACTTTACCAAATGAATGTTAAGAGTGCATTCTTGAATGGTATTCTTAAAGAGGAAGTTTATGTGAAACAACCTCCTGCATTTGAAAGTAAGAAATTTCTTGACTACGTGTACAAGCTTGATAAGGCTTTGTATGGACCGAAACAAGCTCCTAGAGCTTGGTATGAGAGATTGTCAAAATTTCTTTTGGAGCATAGACATACTAGAGGTAAAATTGACAACACTTCTTTTGTAAAAACTAATGGAAAAGATTTGTTGATGGTGCAATTATATATTGATGACACCATATTTGGCTTCACAAACATCAACATAACTTTACCAAACTCATGAGTTGTGAATTTGGGATGAGTATAATGGGAGAGCTAACCTTTTTCTTAGGCCTGCAAATCCAACAAACAGCTTTTAGAACCATTATTCATCAACAAAAGTATGTGAGAGAACTGCTCAAAAAATTCTCCATGAAAGAAACCAAGGAAATCAACACTCCAATTGCCACTGTTACTAAGCTAAATATGGATGAAACAGGTCCAGTTCTGGATCAAAAGTTGTTTAGATAAATGATTGGGTGACTGCTATATCTCACAGCAAGTAGCCCTAATATTGTGTTCAGTGTAGGATTATGTGCACAGTTTCAATCAAATCCCAAAGAGTCTCATTTAAAGGTTGTGAAGAGGATCTTTAAATATCTCAAGGGAACCACTGATCTTGGTTTGTGGTACCGTAAAGGGAGTAATTTTAAGTTAGTAGGTTACTCTGTGTTGATTATGTAGGTTATTTAGTGGACAGGAAAGACACTACATGTATGGCATACTTCCTTGGATTATGTCTAATTACCTGGTCCACTAAGAAATAAAACTCAGTAACCTTGTCCACTGTTAAGGCTGAGTATATTGCTGCTGGTTCATGTTGTGCTCAATTATTATGAATCAAGCAATAACTCATGAATTTTGGTATGGATGTAGGTTGTGTTCCTATCTTTTGTGATAATACAAATGCTATCAATATTGCAAAGAATCCTGTGCAACATAAAAAAAATAAACATATAGATAATAGACACCATTTTCTTAGAGATAATATTGAAAAAGGTCTTATATCCATCATGTTTTGTTTTACTGAGGACCAAATAGTTGATATTTTCACTAAGGCATTAAGCAGAGAGCACTTTAAAAAGAACAGATTAGACTTAGGGATGATTAATATTGCATAAACTCCCCTCGATGATTGACTAGAAATCTCAATTCTTGTTTATGTCCTAATTAAAAAGGTTGAGTAATTCAGTCTTATATATTAAGTTGCGTGTCCTAATTCTAGAATTTTGAATGACCTGACTAAATTGTGTATTTAATTGTGCAATGATACCTGTTCATATAAGTAATTTTGGTTGTGCTTTGAAACCCTCCAGGAATGATCTTCATGAATTATTTCTAAAAACAGCTTGATTAAATAGCTAAGCTCAAATTGGTTCCTAAATTACTCAAGTCTGTAACATCCAAGTCCCAAGAGTCCATTTTTTTTTCAAAAATACTGCAACCAAACTCCCATTAGACCTCTTCTTCAACTACAATTACATCTTGACACCTTATATACCACAAATTGCCTCACCCAAAAATCAACACTCACATCGATCTCTCCCTCTCTTTTCATAAAGAGTGTGTTTCTCTCTCCTTCTCTATGATTTTCTCTTTATCTTTTTTCGATACAACTGAATCCATCCTATTGGTGCTTCATGCTCCTCCTAACACCACCAGTCACATTTCTCCAACAACACTCAGCAATCTCAATCATCACGAGATTCATATGGAACTACCTGGTTCAATACAAAGTCTTGTTAATCCTAAGCAAAGGTTAAGAAATATACTTGTTGAATTGGAACTTGAAGAGGATCTAGAATGTGAAACATCTAAAAAGGCTCCGACTACTAACTTGGAAGTTGCTCAATTGAATTGAAACTTGTTTGGGTTGCTTATAATACAGAAAAATGGAGCTCCTTGCTCAATTTTCTGCTCTCTAAAATATCCTTGCTGAGAAAAATGTCGAACTAGTAACAGATCGGGTTGATCATGAGGTTGAGAGAATAATGTTTCTTGCAAAAATTAGTTCTCTTCAGGCTAATAATGTTTCCACCTTTACCAACTCTTAGAGCCCTAGGATTTTTTTATTTTCTATTTCATCTTGTTGTTTTTGTTGGATTGATTACATGTTATCATGTGTTGGTAGTTTCATAAAATGGCTTTTTTGCTCATTAACCTCTATCTTTGTACACTTTTATGCATAATTTGTCTTTTCTTTCATGCTCTACTTGTCTTAGTGGTAGTCCCAGTGGCCATGAATTATTAAATGTTTATTTTTAGTCTTGGATTATCTTGAACTAGCATTTCAATGATGTCAAAAGGGGAAAGATGAGTTGTGCAAACATTTATAACCTAATAACTAATTTGTTTCACTCTAGTGTCTTCTCTTGACTAAGTATTTCAGGGATTATAATGGCTACATCAAGGCAGTGGTTTGTCATTATCAAAAAGGGGAATTTGTTAGATCAATGAAGTTTTGATGATTGATATATAAATAAAATATGTTAATTAAGCTGGTCCAATTATATGAAGACATGGGTCAGATCTCACTAGGAGATACAGACAAGCTCCCTTGAAGTCAGGAATAGATAAAGCTCTCTTGATAAAGTCATAATGATTGATCATGTGTGAAAGAAGAAGTGGTGATTGAGTAAAACAATTGAAGATAATACAAAGAAAAAGTTTCACTCAGATAAGGAGATTGATTTGAAGGACTTTTACTTAACAACAAACTCTGATAAGTTGAAGAGTCCAACTAAAAATAGAAGATTAGGGACATGAAGGACTCTTTGAAGAGTTGTTGTTAAATAGAGAAAGTGATTGACATAATCACTTATGCACATATAAAGAAAGCAACATATCGACAAATTATCCAAGCAACTCTCCATCTTAAAGATATCATCATTGGACCTGTTCCTATTACTTATAGTTAAGGAGTCTTAGACTTTATATATTAGGATTGGTTTTGAGTTGTATTGCCAGTTTAATTCTAGTATCAGTGAAGTATAATCTGAGGTAGGATTATTATATTCAAGTTGAGGAACTCGAAGACTTGGGAACACTCATCTTGGGAAGGGTTGTAATTTGTAGAAATAGGAATTAGAGTTTAATTCCTAGTTTACAAGAGTCTTCTAATTTGTTGATTTTTTAGGCTCAGTTGTTTTAGTAGGGTTGGGGTTAAATCCTGCAGAGGTACAGGTCATGGTTTCTTACACCTCTTTAAGCCGGGTGTTTTCCACGTAAAATCACTATGTGATTTACTTACTGTTTTAGCCAGATTGAAACACGTTAGTTAACTTGTTCCATTAATAGACAACTGTTAGGCTTAAATTAGGTAATCAGTAGGGCACGTACTCTAACAGTCCAGCATAACTAAAAGATCAGATGCAATAAGGTGCAAATTTATATTTTTACGAGGAGTTAATGGTGAAAAACACACCTAATATATTCTGATTTGTTGAGTTTTCTAAACGATCACTAACTATTTATCAAAACACACTAAAGTATTAACTTTTTAAATTTCTACCTGAACTTTCAGATAAAAGTAAACAATTAATAGTTCCAAGTATGTGATAAATAGTTAGTGATAGTTCAGTTAGGAAACTCTCACACATAATAATTCAAGTATGAAACTCAAAAAACCAGAATACGTTATGTGTATTTTTTACCCTCTATATTGATATTTTTTGGTATCCGGAGGCATACAAGATGTTGCTAAGCTTACCTTTGGCTGGTTGAAGTATACCACACTCTTTAGGGAAGGAAAATAGATGTCTTGGTCAACTTATTTCACATTTTCTAACTTACTATGATTTTGGGCCTTTTGATGTTAACGTTTCTTTCTTATTCTTGGTCATTGTTCAAGAACCAAAGGATATAAACAAACAATGAATTTTTCTTTCTTGATTTTGCCAGCTCGGCGTGGAAAACATCTTCAAGTTCATGGATTGATTTGAGAAATCTTCAAATTATTGATGTTGCAAGGTCATTTTAAAACACACACACATGCCCATTTCCTTAATTAATTCTTCAGCCTCTATTAGTTTTGTTTATTAATAATGTACTCTTCTTTTTCTTTTATTTTTATAATAATTATGCCTAAACCAACTTACGTCACCACTATTCCACCACCCACTTGCTACTCGCTTGGCAAGGTTTTAGGCAGATAGAAAACCAAACACCTAGTATATGTGTCTGTATTTAAATATAAACTCTAATCTCTCATGATTTTCATACTTGTCCCTAATATCCATTCTTAAGCCTCTTATAAGTAAAAGGTTAAGCCATTGCCACTTGCCTTATTGACTTAGAAAATATTTTTATATTATGCATTTGCTATAATATGACTTCCTAATTTGGATCAAACCACTTCTAGTCCTAGGGGTAGGTGCTTTTGGTGAACAAAGTGTAACCATATTCACTCCTGGTAACACAGAAGACTATCTTCAGCCTTTATTTTGTAATGTAAAGAAACATGTTGTCCTAAAAACAATTACTATTTAATATCAACTTTCCATGTGTTGTGCATCTCGAATATTCTACTCGTAGGAAGAGGGATGTAGGAAAGTGGGGTCTAAGGCTATAGTTAACCTTCAACCACACATCCATTTATATTAATACATAGTTCATGGAACACACTCTATGAGTTCTTAAATTAGTACAACTAAAAGTCTGAAAATAAATCTTTTCAGAAACTATATTTGATATTGTAGTATAAAAATCATATTTGAATCTGTATTATGTCATATGTATCACGTCTATAACTGAATTCTCTGCTATATTTATCTATGGAGATAATATCTGAAAATTATGTTGGGTTTTTAAGAGGTGTGAATGAAAAATGAATAGGTGCAATTTGAATAGACACTTTTTCTGATTGAATGGTTATGACATTTTCAATGGGTTGTGCCTTTTTCAAAGAGTTGCATTTTTTTTTTGAAGAGTTGCACCCTTATAAAGGGGTGAAACTTTCTGAATCATTGCTTATCTTCATAAAGCAACACATTGATGGCTATAAATACCTGAATTTTTCAACTGGTAAAGATAATTTTTTTGAATTGAAAAATAATTTTCTTCTTCTTCTAAAAACTCTTGTGTGATCATAAAATCGTTGAGTGTGCTCGAAGTTTTTAAAAATTTGAAGTACTACTATTTTTAGAAAGAGAATCATTCTATCGTGGGAGGAAAGATTCCATAACCATTTGAGGGGAATAAATTTCTTAAGGACACATTATGCATTCGGTGGACTTGATTCTATAATTTTCTGCTTCATATTCTTTCTTAAAGTTGATAAACACTTTATTTTGGTAGTTCATTTGATTATTCATTTGGACTTGTGTTTCAAGTTGTTGTAACTTCATTGTAGTTCTTGAAAGTTGTTTTTGAACTTAGTATTGAAGTTTGGATTGAAACATACAGATTTTTATACCCAGAATAACAATCTTAAGGAATTTATTTTTAAAAAAAATTGTGTTTTTTTGGTGAAATATTTTTTTTCACCATTTATAAATAAAGTACATTCATAATTTATATTGTTTGGTTTTTGGATATTAAAGCTTGTTGCTTTCAACTCTATTTGAATTTAATAGTGATTTGAAGATGTAAAAACTTCATCACGAGTTAAAATTTATTCGGTTGACGATTAGAAGAACATAAAAACTTCATCGTTAAACTAGAAACTAGTGGTGTTTAAAGTTTTAAAAATTTTATAATTAGTATTCTAGAATACTAAGTTGATTGTCTCTTTGTGATAGAAAAATGACTACTGAAGGTTATGTAAATGATGGATTGACAAGTGTAGAAGTAACAACTATTGCGACGTCAAACCACACAAGTGTTGCTCCTACAATGACACCTACGAAGAAACCCAAAATGTTTTCGGGTGTAGATTTCAACCGCTGGCAGTAAAAGATGTTCTTATATTTGATGACTCTATGTATTTAAAGTTTTATCTCTGAAGATGCTTCAGAATTGCCCGAAGAAATATCGGACAAGGAGTGGTTTGTTGTAATGGAGGCATGAAAACACACGGACTTCTTATATAAGAATTATATCCTAAGTAGCCTCCAAGATAACCTGTACAATGTGTACATGAGTATGAAGACCTCGAAAGAGTTGTGGAAAACTTTGGAATGAAACTGAGGATGCAGGAACGAAAAAGTTCTTTGTTGCAAATTTTTTTAACTTCAAGATGATTGACAGTAAGACTGTCATATCTCAAGTGCAAGAACTGCAAATAATCATCCATGACCTCTTGGTAGAAGGTATGAACATAATGAATACCTTACTTGAACATATTAAAGTTTTTCTTGATAATTACATAATCTTTATTGTAGGTTTGATTGTGAATGAGGCTTTCCAAGTAGCAGCTATAATAGAGAAATTGCCACCTTCGTGGAAGGAATTCAAAAACTACTTGAAGCATAAAAGAAAGGAGATGTCAGTTGAAGACCTCATTGTGAGGTCATGTATTGAAGAAGATAATAAAACAGCCGAGAAGAGGTCAAAAAGGAATTCCACAATTATTTGAGAAAGTATTGTGGAGAATGACCCTAACAACTCAAAGAAACGCAAGAAAGAATATGGACAACAAAACAATCCTCCAAAGAAGAAATTCAAAGGAAACTACTTTAATTATGGCAAGGTTGACCATAAGTTCGTGGATTGTCGGGCCCCTAAGAGAGGCAAGAAGAAGGATCAAGCCAACATGGTTGAATCCAAAAATAAAGTGGATGATCTATGTATCATGCTTTCAGAATGCAACTTGGTGGGTAATCCTAGAGATTGGTGGATTGATTCGGGTTCCACTCGTCATGTATGTGCCAACAAGTAATTGTTTGCTTTGTATGCACCGACTCAAGATGAGGAGAAAATTTATATGGCTAACTCCGCAACAGAAAAGGTTGAAGAAACAAGAAAAATTTTCTTGAAGATGACATCAGACAAAGTGTTGACACTCAACAATGTCCTTCATGTACCGTAGTTGAGGAAGAACTTGATTTCTATATCACTTCTGACCAAAAAATGAATTCAAATGTGTATTTGTTTCTGATCATATTATAATTAGCAAAGAAAACGTGTATGTAGGAAAAGGTTAACTCATCGAGGGTCTATTTAAGATCAACATAATGACTGTTGAGATCAATAAAAGTTCTAATTCTTCTTACTTGTTTGAGTCTAATGAATTGTGGCATAAACGATTAGGACATGTCAATTACATAATTTTGCAAAAACTGATTAACTTAGAAGTTTTTTCAAACTTTGAGTGCAATAAATCAAACTGTCAATAATGTGTGAAATCAAAGTATGCTAAGCATACGTATAAGTCCGTTGAAAGAAATTTCAATTCCTTAGATTTAATCTCAATTCCTTAGATTTAATCTACACAAATATTTATGATATGAAGTCAACACCATCTCGTGGTGGGAAAAAGTATTTTATAACTTTTATTGACGATAGCACTAGGGTACTTTTATGTTTATTTATTAAATAGTAAGGATGAAGCAATAGACATGTTTAGGCAATACAAAACCGAAGTTGAAAATCAGTCAGAAAAAAATTAAAATAATAAGAAGTGATAGGGGTGGAGAATATGAATCTCCTTTTGCGGAGATATGTGTAGAAAATGGAATTATCCATCAAACTACTACCCCGTATTCATTTTAATCAAATGAAATTGCAGAAAGAAAAAATCGAACATTAAAGAAAATGATGAATTTCTTACTTATAAGTTTGGGTTTACCGCAAAATTTATGGGGGGAAGCTATCCTTATAGCTAATCGAATACTCAATAGAGTGCCCCATAGTAAGATACTTTCAATTTCATTTGTAAAATAGAAAGGAAGGAAACCCAACTTAAAATATTTCAAAGTATGAGAGGGGGGTGTCTAGCGAAAGTCCAAGTTCTTGTACCTAAAAGGGTAAAAATATGACCTAAGACTGTGGACTGCATGTTCATTGGATATACTAAAAGTAGAAAAGCATGTCAATTTTTGGTTCATAAATCCGAACTTCGGATATCAAAGAAAATATGGTAATTGAATCAGATAATGTTGAGTTCTTTGAATATATTTATCCGTATAAAATAGTCTAGTGGATAGTCTAAATGGCCTCAAGATGAACCAAACAAGAATAAACTTAATGATGAGAATCCAAGGTGTAGTACATGTCAAAGAACTTCAACTTCCTTTGGATCAGATTTGTGACATTTCTTCTTGCAAATGAGCCTTAAACGTTTAAAAAAGTGATATCGTCTTTAGACGCATCCTTTTGGAAAGAGGTAGTCAATAGTAAGATTAATTCAATCTTGAGAAACCATACGCGGAAGTTGGTTGATCTTTCTCCAGGAAATAAACCTTTAGGTTCTAAATGAATCTTCAAAGGAAAATGAAAGCGGATGGTATTATTGACAAGTACAAAGCAAGACTTATAGTAAAAGTCTTTAAACAGAAGGAATACCTTGATTATTTTGATATATACTCACCTGTAATAAGGATAATGTTAATTTGGATGTCAGTTGCCTTGACAGCGGTATATGGTCTTAAAATCCATCAAATGGATGTGAAAACTGCATTCCTAAATAGAGAATTAGAGGAAGAAATTTTCATGGAACAACCCGAGGGTTTTGTGATTTCTAGTAAAGAAAAAAAGGCGTGCAAACTTGTTAAGTCACTTTATGGACTAAAACAAGCACCCAAACAGTGGCATGCAAAGTTTAACCAAACCATGTTGGTAAACGACTTTAAGATAAACGAATGTGATAAATGTGTTTACATTAAAGACACACCAAATCATAAATCCATTATTTATTTGTATGTGGATGACATGTTAATCATCAGTAGAGACATTTCTGACATAAATACTATGAAATGAATGTTTGAGAGCAAGTTTAATATGAAAGACCTTGGAATTGCGGATGTGATCTTAGGGAAGAATCCATAAGACTCCACAAGGGCCGGTGTTGTCACAGTTTCACTACATTGAAAAGGTACTTGGCAAGTTCAAGTATTTAGATTTTGGTATTGTCAAGACTCTATTAGACGTGAGTTTTGCACTTCAAGAGAATGAGGGTGAAAGTGACTTACAATTGGACTACACAAGAGTGTTGGGATGTTTGATATATATCATGAATTGTACGCTACCAGACATAGCATGTACTATTAGTAAATTGAGTCGATACATGAATAATCTCAATAAAACTCATTAGATGGAAATGAAAAGAGTTTTGGGATATCTAAAACATACTCAAGACTATGCTTTGCATTATAATAAATATCCAGCAGTAATTGAAGGATATAGTGATGCAAATTGGATCACCAAATCGAATGAAGTCAAATCCATGAGTGAATATGTATTCACTTTAGGTGAAGGAGCATTCTTTTGAAAATCATCCAAACAGATATGTATTGCCCACTCTATAATGGAATCTAAATTTATCACATTAGATAAAGCCGGTGAAGAAGTTGAATAGCTCCAAAATTTCTTGAAAGATATTCCTTAACCTTTGGAACCAGTATGTATACAGTGTGATATTCAAGAGATGATACGTAGGGCAGGGAGCATGATGTACCATGGTAAATCTCATCATAGAAGACCGAGACATAATATCGTTAGAGAACTACTCTCTAGTGGAATTATCACTGTTGACTATGTGAAGTCAAAGAATAATGTGTCGAATCCACCTACAAAAAATCTATCTAGAGATGGAGTTGAGAGAACATCGAAGGGAATGGGTTTACGACCTAGGACAAGTCAGTATGGCGGTAACTCTAAGAGCTAGGTTCAAGGAGATCAAACAGAGTTGTAACTGACGGTTCAACATTGTCAATATACTCAACTCATTCTCATGATGAAAACAATGTTCAGAGAACAAGGATAAGGCTTATGATTTGAAGCTTTTTAATGGTTTTTAAGTTTGGCACGTTTGACCAAATGGTTTGATCTATAGGATTGAACATTTAGAAATCAACTATGTGAGGGTGAAGTAGAAGCCGCTTCAAGGAGAATGTTAGTAACGGCCTATTCTCTACGCTATCACGAAACTAGAACGTGTTCATGGTTGAAACGAATAAAATCGTGAGAACCATAAATGGTAAAAGACTGGTTGTGTGACTTATGTTGTCTAGATGTATATTAAAGTTCGACGGTTCAAAGATATCAAATCTACCGATTGACCGAGTGTATCCGATGCATGTTCACTATGGAAAGTTTAAAAGAAACCTACTTCTCCAGATGCAATTATTCTTTGCTTGTTGATCACAGACTTGTCCATAAATTTTTTGTTAAAATAGTCATTTCTCATTCATGTGTGGGATTGTTGGATTTTTAAGAGGTGTGAATGGAAAATGAATAGGTGCAATTTGAATAGACACCTTTTTGGATTGAATGGTTAAGACATTTTCATGGGTTGTAACTTTATGAAGGGGTGCATCTTTCTGAACTATTGCTTCTGTTCATGAAACAATACCTTGATGGCTATAAATACCTGAATGTTTCCTCAGGTAAAGATAATTTTTTTTGAGTTGAAAAACAATCTTCTCCTTCTTCTAAAAACTCTCGTGTGGTCATCAAATCGTTGAGTGTGTTCGAAGTTTCTGAAAATTTGAGGTACTGCAATTTTCAGAAAGAGAATCATTTTATCCTGGGAGGAAAGATTTCATAACCTCGAGTACTTGAGGGGAATAAATTTCTTAAGGACACACCGTGCATTCGATGGACTTGATTCTACAATTTTCTACTTCATCTTTTTTCTTAAAGTTGATAAACACTTTATTTTGATAGTTCATTTGATTATTCATTTGGACTTGTGTTTCAAGTTGTTGTAACTTCATTGTAGTTCTTGAAAGTTGTTCTTGAACTTATATTGAAGTTTGATTGAAATATACAGATTTATTTTTTGTACCCGGAATAACAAACCACACACACCACGCGTTCCGTCCCTAGTCCAATTGACTACCTAGGTATCCATACGCCTCGTGTGTACATTATCTAACAACATTCAATATTTATTTAGATTACCGTATCGACTAGGTATTCGTTATGATCATCCCTTTCCTAATGAAACAGCCAATTGGCTATCTGAATAGTCAATCTTCAGTCTTGGAACAGGCATTTTGTTGTTCTTATTTTGCAACCTATTCCTGTACAAGTTAATAATCAATGCTATGGCAGTAATTCTTGTGGTACGATACCAATTCCATGGATTGAATAAACGTCTTATGCAAATGACCAAGAAACATGAACTATTCTTCTTTTCTTTCTCATCTTCACTCTGTTTCTGTTCTGTTTTTGCCAAATCCTCAGAAAATAATGCAACTTTTTCTTGACCAAAATATTCTTTTAGTTTTTCAATCACTTCTAGTTTCCTTCCCCACGTTGGGTACTTATTTAATTTGTCTATCAGTAGCATTCTGCTTGCTTCCAGACGGAAAAGTGCTCCGTTGTGATGTCTCTCCTGCCGAGACTCTAATATCTGCATTGCACAAGTAAAAGTTATTAGTAATGATTACCATTTATACAAATAGTGGTGCACGCAGAATTTTACTCAAGCAGTGTTGAATCCATTATAGTTTACCTTTCAAGTGAGTTGGGTTGATTGTGATAAATTTAAGATTTTACTTCATGCCCCAAAGTTGATATGGTATTACTTGTGTTATTTTCAATCGATATTTAGATCTCTAATATAATTATTTACACCCCAATCACATTAACAAGCACCTCAACTTGACACGGACTTTATTTTGACACCTAAACTAAACGTTGTTTATTTTAAACACTTAAATTAGTGTTGAAATGTCCAGACACCTAAAATGGTCTTGCCCTCAAGAAACAGCAGGCCAATGTAGCTCGATTTCATTGATAGAGAATGTTCACGAAAGTGAGCTAGACGTGAAGAAAATTAACGATATTAAATTCGTAATGTAAATATTTATACATGATAGTATCAAGTTGCAAGTATTGGAAATGAAAAACTATATATGTATTGCAGCGAATAAATTATTCTGAAAAATAAAGTGTCATATTCTGGGTTAGAGAGTTTTTTTTTTCAACCTAAAGTTAATAAAAGAATTCATAATTTAAAACTAAAAAAAAAAACAAAAAACTAAACATGCAACAAATAGAAAGAATCAAAATTTTATGAAATTCAAAAAAAAAAGAATTAGAAAAGAAGGGTGGGTTGAAATCGTTTCCGCGATTCAGTAAATAGAAATAGTTTTGTTTTCTTTCGGTGAAAAATAGTTGCTAATCGGTGAAAAAGAATTAAATATAATTGCTAAAGCTTTAAGATATTAGTTGTTAATCAGTGAAAAACTAGAGGGGCGGGGGGTTGTGTTAAAAGATTTTTAAATAGTTTCTAAAAAAGAAAAATACCACTTGCAATAACGCTAGCTTAGGTATTTAAAATGAACACCGTCTAATTAAAGTGTCAAAGTGAAAGATCGTGTCAAGTTGAAGTATCTGGTGATGTATTTGACCTTATTTACATGGGGCTATATTCCTTGCCATGGTTGAGCAAAGACTGAGCCAGAATTTCATTTTTATAGATTTTAAATTCTAGAATAACGACATCGGGTGTAAATAATTGGTTTAGTGTTTAATTTTTGTATATATTAAGTGAATTTCTTAATATGAATACAGAATTAGAACTGAGGCTAATGGGTTTGATTTAACACGAGAACATTCATTATGTTAATATGTAATCTGTATGAGACTCAAAACTTATGAAGACTTATGGCTCTTTTGACATCATATATGTTGAATTGTGCGTGAAAATCTCATCTAAAAACTTAAACCGCTAGTAAGATTGCACACCTATACTTATTTAGAAGTTGAATATGTCATCAGCATTGCCACCCCTCGTGCATTTAGAATAAATAAATAAATATTAAAGAAAAAATGAAATGTCTAACCTGGTAGAACTGGAGCATGTTCTGAAGATCCTTCAATGAGTATTGAATTGCAATCAATTTCTCCTTCTCTTCCATCATAGCGTCTTTAATTCCGCATAAACGACCATGATCAGCGCAATGTTTACAGAAATTAATTTCTTCGTAACGAATTCTATCACTAATCTCATCATATAAAACCCCTGTTCTCTCAAGCAAATCTTTACAAGTATTATTCATCTTCAAATCATTTAGTAGTAGTTAGCACTATTATATTAAAGCAAATACAGCATCAGTCAATTCATTTTATATTTGAAAAGCTTCCTTGCCTTTGCTTTTTCTGATTCTGTTTGTTTCATGTTCTCTTTTTTTAGTTGGGAAATTTTGAGATCACTTGGAATGTAAGGTAGAGGTCTCTTCCTACTTAAGTGGTCTGGATTTGGTACTTTGGAGTTTGGCCTAATCATTTTGTGTACCATTTTTTCTCTTCTTTTTATTTTTTGCATGTTAAGTGGTAACCCTTCAATAGCAAGTTTTGTCTTCTGCTGAAACCATTAGCTGTTCACTGTCCCACACGTTCTCGTATTCGCACGCAATATTTTGTAATGGTTTCATTTGAAAAGTGGCCACGTGGAGCAAGCGTTTCGGTTATGAGTTCCGCTGAACTCAATAGCTTCGAACACATGACCTTAAGAAAAATTTGCAACACCTTAACCACTGCGCAAAACCTTCAACTTGTGCCAAAAGGTGTCACCACTGATAATATACCTATGAAACAAAACTTTGACAAATTTATACAATATTTTCAGAGGAATGGGTGTCGCTTGACACACCCCGGAAAGGGTAGCTCCGCCCTTGTGTACAAATTATTAATTTAGAACTCATAATTTCAAGAGACTAGAATCATGAACTCATAAGTTTTAATCCTAGCTTTACCTTTGCCATTTTGGGCTCAAATTATGAATTTATAACATAGTAACGGTAAAAGACTAAAATCTAGAACTCATAAACTACATATGTATCAGAAAGAGTTAGAACTCATAACTACATATGTATCAGAAAGAGTTATGGATGTAACGACAACTAAATAGCTTCATCTCAATCTCAAACAAGTCAAAATTATATGAATCTTCATCATCAAAGAGTCTGCTAACTTAATATATAATTAAATTTTCATTGCTACACGGTTTGTTTGTTGTTGTTGTTCTTTTTTATCTTGGTTTCATATTATATATTACAAAATGGAAATAAATAAAAGATCGATTGCAGTTGCAGAGTTGAGAAAAAGAAAAGGAAACCATGTCCAAATGTGACGCTGGTAAAAAAGTGGATTCTTTGTGATGCCCAACAGCCCAAGTTTTTAACCTTTATTCTTTGGCAACTTATTGGATAATGAATTTGGTCTTCCATCTCTTTTCGCTCACTCTTTTACTGTTATCAAGCTCAGGATCCAAGCAAAGTATCAAGAACACTAATTCTCCTATACATTCAATCGTGTAGGAATGGGACATTCAAATAATTGGAACAGTACAAAGACAGAAGTATGTAGTGAATAAACCCACAATATTAGATGGTCTAGTACCCGAAGATTCAAGTAATAAGAGAACCTAAGTTGGAATTCCAACGAAGACAAGGCTAGGTGATATTTGTTTGAAACTTCAGTTGCAAATGCATACAAACTAGCTCGAACATGCAAACAAACAACAAAGGAAAAGTTTACCATAAGAGACCATTATGCACCTTTCCATCCACCCTTATTAGTTCGCACAATCAATTTTGTCATATAACTACAATTTGATTTTCATTAACAGAAATGTCTTTTAAGGAACACATCATCCATCAAAAGGCCAAAAAAAAAAAAAAACTCATCTCACTTCAAGAAAATAGTTTCTACTCACTAACCAAACACCGAAATATTTTCCATGCTGAAGTGCTCTCCGTAATAATAAACACTAAACACATGATTTACAAAAGGCTTTTGAAGTATGCAAAAATAATTACACGATAGACTGTCAAACAAAAAGAAACAACCCAAAACCAGATAAATACGTTTCACACATTCAAAATTCAAATATTAGCATCCATACATAAAGAAATTCAAAGCATCACCGTGCTTCCTGTAGAGGAGCAACGCCTAATGCTAGTCTACACGTTGTTAATGGAAAATAGAGAAGATAAAACATTTGAAATTTGTTTTTGTTTATATCAATTCAAGCCATCATAGGGTAATGTTTTAACCCATGGCGTACTTCTGAGTCCAACTCCTGGCGGTTCCTTCGTATTTGGACTTGTCTGTCTTGTACATATGAGCAATCTCAGGAACCAACGGGTCGTCAGGGTTTGGGTCCGTCAAAAGTGAGCAGATTGAAAGCAAAACCTGAAATGTAATCCAAAATCCTTTCCCACCTTGAGAAACATAAATAACAGGACATGCTTCGTGGAACACAAACCAGGTTGACTGGTTTTGAAAATCCATTTAACAAAACACGTAACTCCAGAAAAGCAATTGATGCTACCAGCAGAAAACAGAGACAAGATCTTATCCCATGCAACCGAAATCAAAGTGCTTTATGAAGGACATATTACAACAACATACCCAGTGTTGTCCCATAAAGTGGGGTCTAGGGAGGGTTGAGTGCACGCAGACCTTACTTCTACCTCAAAGGTGAGGTAGAGAGGCTGTTTCCGATAGACCCTTGGCTCACGATAATAACAGCCTAGAAAAAGACAATGGAAGTACAAGAGACGATAGACAGTAACAAAAACAACAGATAATAGCAGAACAGTACTACAACAAAATGATACTGCAATCGAACTACACAAAACAATAGATAGTAACAAAAATCAAAGAACAAGAAACTATCTTGTAGTCCTAAGACCACTAGTAAGGGCAACAAGACAACACACTCTTACCTACTAGTATGGACACATTAGACTGTTAAAATATTTTCACCGTAGCCCCTAAAGCTGTTAAGAAATAATATTAAATCACCTATGATCTATAATGTCCAATGAAATGATCTTTCCTTTTAAGGAGTCAAAGTTTAATTAGCTATCCTTCAGATTATATGCGATTAGCTAATGAATCGGAATCGATTTGAAAAGGCACTCATATCATGAAAGTCTCAAGCCTCTGAATAAGAATGTTTTCATAGCTTATATTATTTCTTAGCAGATAAAGGTAAGAAAGGACCTTGGAAATAGTCAAGGCAGGGCTCCACTGCTCCTTCAGTATGTCCAAGCATATACTCCCATTACTATTGATATTTGGATGGAAAACTTTTGTCCTAAAAGCAACCTGCAAGGATTTAACGATAAATGCAACATAATAAAGTTGATGGAGACTACAGTTTATCAACTGATATGCATGAAATTACATGTTCAGGTTTGCCAACTAAAGATTTATAAGAGAAACAGCTGGTCCGACATGAAAATTTTCCAAACAGCTCTATCAACAACTTTGCCTCAATATAGGATTAGTGTGGCCGTTATCTGAATGCTCAATAACCACTTTTCTGAATGCTCAATAACCACTTCGCTCCAAATAGATCTATGTATTTCTTTTTCCTCTTTTTTTTTTGTGTGGGCATCGATATCATCAACCATATAACCAGTGTAATCCCCACAAGTGGGGTCTAGGGAGGGTTGAGTGTACACAGCCTTACCTTGTGAAGGTAGAGAGGCAGACTCCGATAGACCCTCGGCTCGAGTAAGAATGTCGCAAATCAAGTATGTAAAGCAAATACACTAGTAGAAAATACATACCGATACCTTGTGTACCAGTAAGTGTGTATAAAACATACATCAGTCATGTAGATCCACCTAGCCCAGTTGATATTAATCATGACATGATTCTAAAGAAGCTGAACTATCAACCCTCCCCAGAGAAAACCCTAAAACTCTTTCAATAAATGATGTAAAGAGTTTGGATAGTCCAAGGCAATATTGAAAATAAAAATTGAAAGATGAAATTTCGATTCCTCCTTAATCACCTTATCACCTTCTCATGCAAAGTGACAGTCTAACAAATAAGCTTTAAGAAAATAAAGCCAGAGAAGGCGCTCCATCACTGACACATGATCAGTTAATAGCAAAAATCTTCTTCTCTTCTTAGTCACAATGCCTCAAAAGTATGCACCACAACTACAAGCTCATTACTAAGAGATCCATTTGAATATCATCAAAAATATACTCGAATGAAGACAGCCAAAAAAAACAAGAAAATTATGCTCCAATATGCAAAACCAAATAAGAAGGCATCTGCAAATAGAATAGTCACCAGCAAAGACATCATTAACTCAAAGAAATTTGCAACAGTAAGATACCTTGGGAGGTTTGAATGGATAATCCGGAGGAAAATGGATAGTGACCAAAAATACACCCCCGGCATAAGGGCTATCTGAGGGGCCCATTATTGTAGCCTGCCAGTGAAACATGTCCTCTCCAACAGGGCCTGTTAACACATTGTACAAAAATGTTAGGAAGTCAATAACAAAGAATAACAAATAACATAGCATATATATTCTTTACAAAAGATGCAGGAATATGTGCACGACATCTTGTTGAACAATAAGTCATACTAGTATCGTCAAATACGGATGCATATCATGTAGCAATGTAGTCAAGCATGCATAAAATGCTATACAGAAGCCGATTCAAAGAAATGCACAGAAACTATCATGTTTATAAATATTCAACAGTAGTAAAAATAAACTAGAGATCCTCTTTTTAAAAGGTAAGATAGCTACAACCTTTTTTTTTGTGACCAGGATAACTTTTAAGGAACAATCATTAGGATTAACTGCAACCTTTAAAACTCGGACATAATGCAACTGCCCCTCAACCCTTAAAAAGGTAATATAGCTACAATACTATAACACAATAATACAACAAAGAATAATGAAAAACAAACACAAAGCCTTATAAATTTGTTATTCAAATCTAAATTTGATAACAACATAATCACTAACATGATCAACCTGAGTCATCATCAAGAAATAGTTAAAACGCGTGAAGCCTATCTTGTAATTGTATTGTATATATATAATTGTAAGATATGAAAAGGATTCACTAAGGGGTCGTTAAGTTCAAAGAAAAAATATGCAGGGAATTGCTGAGGTTATTTCTCGTAGGATATTTTCAAGGAAAAAAAAAAATTGAAGTGTGTTAAGGAATTTAGTCATTTTCTTATCATATATTACTAATACTCATATTTTCCATTATAATCTTGGTGTCTGGCCAGCTTGCGCACACATCGACTATTTTCACGGGCACCTACTACCTCCCACCAACACAGGCATCGGGTAAATCTTTCCGCCATGGCTTGGACAGTTGAAAATATAACATAGTATGTTTTGCCTTCGCTAGGAATTGAACCTGAGACTCATGATTCTCAATCCACTTCACTGACCACTAAGCCACACCCTTGAGTGCTTGTGGCCTACTGGAAAAACAAAACAGAAACCAAACAATGTCTATAGCAGTACGGAGTTCAATGCGGTGATTTAATCTCTTTTTCCATTCAAAAAACGGCTTCTAAGGGTATAATTAAGCTCATAGCACGTGCATTTCTGAGGTTTGTATTAAATTGTATCATAAGATAGAACAACTACGAAAAAATTCCGAATGTTATACAATGTAAAGCACATAGTTATTTCCATGGGGAGACAACATGGAAGTTGAAAAGCATCTGATAACAGCATCACAGTACAGACAGACTAGAAGGAATAATGATTTGCACATGACTACCATGACAACGTAGAGAAAGTAAACATCTTTTTAAGGATTCTAGGCAGGAAATACTTTTCGTGGAGGCTTCAATGCAAATGACATGATTCTGAAAAGACGCAGGTATGGACATAATGACATTAGGAAAACCAGCGCAACGAAATGTGAAGAATGAACCGATGTTGCCATATAATCAATAATTCTAGTCATTCAAAATTGATCTGGTCACCTACATAAGCTCTGTATGAACCCATTAGGCAAAATCCTGACATGTATAAACTTTTTGAGAGAGGATTCTTCTCATATCGATCCTACAAATTATTCCACAATTCAGGGAAACAATTGGCCAAAATGGAAAAACACAATCCAAATTGAATTGTCTCCACTTGAAATGCAAGGTTTTCAAACCTATAGTTCGAACACCTAAAGGTGGGCCGTTGGGGTATGAATGGGTTTACGTGTGAAAACAAAATGAAAAAATGAAGTCATATTCACAAACGAAATGAAAATATAAAGCATAAGCTGTGGCAGAAGAATTTTCACAAAGATCTGGCATTGATTATATAAACATATATTATCACATATGGATGCAATCACTTCCGGGTATATTATACATCTGGCAGTACTTAAAAATGTATTATGCATTTAATGGATGTCGTCACATCCTATTTATATGACTCACTAGACAACAAATTTTTTATAAAAATTCCTGAAGGATTCAAAAATGCCAGAAGCATATAAAGATTCAGGGGGAACTTGTTCAATAAAGCTTCAAAAATATATATACAAATGAAAATAATCCAAGCGCATGTGGTATAATTGTCTTAACCAATACCAATTAAAAGAAGGGTACACAATGTCCCAATTTTCTCTTGTCTTTATGAAAAGGTCACTGGGTATGTTGTTGTTGTTTATGAAAAGGTCAAGATCGGAATTTTTTAATAGTTGTATATATTAATGATTAATGACTTGAATATCATTGGAGCACCTGAAGAGCTTCTAAAGGCATGAGAAAGTTTGAAAAATGAATTTAAATATGAAAAATCTTGAAAGACAATTTTGTTTTGTTTTTTCCCATCAATCAACATATATTGAAAATATTTTAAAGAAAGATTTTAGATGGATAAATCACATCCATTAAGTACTTTGATGGTTGTGAAATCACTTGATATTAATAAAGATTCATTTTGACCTTATGAAAATACTTGTTAGTGCTGAAATACCAAATGTTCAACAAGTTCGCTCAAGTGATAATTTGGCAGATTTGTTCACTAGAGCATTGCCAACTTCAACATTTGAGAAGCTGATATACAAGATTAGAATGTCGTTTTTGAGACATTAAAGTAATGATTTCATCGGGGGTAAAACGTGTTGCACTCTTTTTTCCTTAACCAAAGTTTTGTCCCACTGGATTTTCTAATAAGATTTTTAACGAGGATGCAAGCAATGTGTATTATGACTAAACTTGTATAGCTTTTCTTTCACTAAATTTTTTTACATGGACATCCAAGGGGGAATGTTGTCAATAGATCAAGTAGGTGCCCATGTGGCCCACTTCCATATACCAAGCATGGCTCCAAGTTACTTTACATTTTGAGACTTATAAATAGTCATGTATAATAGATGAAATAATACACTCAGAAAAGAGAAAGAAAAGTTACTGCTAAAAAAAAAAGATGAATGAAGTGATAGATGGCAAAGAAGAATACTGTAAACAAAGAGCTAACATAGTTTCAAATCAGCATATGCAATTGCACAGAACGGGAAATAGCGATCAATGAAGTTGGAATGGACTAGCTAATTGTCAAATAAAGTTATCCGTGCCTAAAAAATCGCACTGAGCAAGACAATGATCAATTAAGTTGGAATGGATCAACCCTCAGGGGTTGGCCTGGTGGTAATTGGCTTGAGCTTTGGGGTGTTCCCTTTCAAGGTCTCAAGTTCGATACCCACTGGGTGCAAACAATTTCTGAGGGCCATCGGACTGGGTGAAACCCTGAATTACCCGTGGTGCACTTGCGGAAAACTCCTTGCCGAGGAACTGTGCACCCCCGGGATTAGTCGGGGCTCGAAGAGTCTCGGACACCCGGTGCAAGTCAGAAAAAAAAAAAAAGTTGGAATGGACCAGCTAATTGTCAAATAAAGTTGTTTGTGCTTAAATTCCTAACTTGAAAGCATACTTTGAAGCAAAAACTTCGATAAATCAAGCCTGTGTAGAGTACTTGACTTCTCCATATGCAAGACCACAAAAAGTATTACCCCTATATCTTATTTCAGCGAAGGCCTTTCGGAGATTGACCTTTCTTTTGTTATTTATTTTTATGTTTTTTTTTTGTTATACTGTTATCAATCCTGAGCCGAGGGTCTATCGGAAACAGCCACTCTACTTCATCTGAGGTAGTGGTATGGATTGCGTATGCTTTACCCTCCCCAGACCCCACTTTGTGGGAATACACTGAGTTTGTTGTTGTTGTACCTTTCTTTTGAAAAACAAAGATGCAAACCCACCAAAGTTGCAATTGCACTAAGTGGGACATAACGAACCCCTGCGTCAAAGCTTTGGTTAACAGAGTGGCTAGGGTATGTGAATTATTCCAGGTGTGCAGGACGGGGCAGACGTTACTTATAAAAACAAACCAACATACACATTTGACCAATCACCAAATCTTGCTAGATATCTTTGACTTCAAATAACTTAATTTAGAAAAACAGAACAATAACAACATACCTAGTATAATCCCAAAAGTGTATGCACACCTTACCTCTAACATCAGTTAGAGAGGCCATTTCCAATAGACCCTCGACTCAAGGGAAAAAAGTCAAAGTCAACTTTTCTTTTTGATAACCGTGGTGTCCGGGCCAGCTTGCGCGCACCTCGAATAAATCCATGGGATACCTGCCACCTCCCACCAGCATCAGATACCAGGTAACTCTGTCCACGTGCACCTCAAATAAATCCACGGGATACCTGCCACCTCCCACCCGCAACAGATACCAGGTAACTCTGTCCACCAAGGCTAGAACAGATGGAAAGAAAACACAGTGTTTGTCTCAGTTGGGAATTGAACCTCAGACCTCATGGTGCTCATCCCAACTTCATTGAACCACTAGGCCACACCCTTCGGTGTAGTCAAAGTCAATTTACAAAAATAGAAAAACATCTTTAATTATCAGAACGAGTCATTACAATAATCAAGCAACTCATAACCATAAAATCAAACAAAAGATATCTCAAGAAAAGTTAAAAGATTGAAATTCAAGCATCTAAACAACATATAACTCAAAACTAGCATGGATCAACCACCAAACAAACAAAGAAAGGACTACAATTTTACACAAGCATTCATATGAGTATAATCGAAGAAAGGATAGATACCAGCGCTACATGAAGTAGGAGGGTCTTTCTGAAGATCCTTCAATTCCTTCAGTATTCGTTTCGAAGCCATCAAAAATCCAAACAATCAAACAAATCTGACCGAACAACAAATAAAAAAGAAGATCAGAATTCAACAAGACTATCTGCAACATATATATAGATAGACAAGAGGCGTGAATTACCTGATCAGACTGCTGACTCTTTACGCGAAACAAGCATATGAAATTGGGTGGGAGAAGGGGAATATAATAGTACTTTTTTCCCTTTTATTTGTTGCTGTTTTTTTTTTTCTTTTTTAATTCTTGGTTATATTCAATGGTTCTGGCTGCCCCTGGATTGAGCCCCACCGGAAGTACTGTGTGATTGGGATTTTAGGGCGCTTCTCATGGCCCCACACATCATGTTGTTATCCATAACTAGCAATGCGCGAACTTGATTAAATTATAATTATAATTATATTAATTAAACGTATTAAATTATATGAAGTTCAAAATATTTAACATAATATTTACTTACTCTCAACAGATAAATAATATGACATGTTAGTTAAGAGTTATATTTCTAACATAAATTGATATTATATTTCCTCCATTTCATTTATTTGGATTAACTTATTTTAGGCGCTTTTAAATTAAAATTGTTTTTAACAAATTTTTATAGTGTTTGGATAAAATTAAAAAGTGCTTATAAACACTTATTTTTAAGTTGAAATAACAAATATAAATCAAAAGACATAAGTTAGAAATTCTTACTTATAACTTTTAACTTAGAAGTTTAAGCACATCTAAACATGCTCTAAGTAGATAATCTTTGCTGGATAAAAGTATTCAACTAAAGTTCATTCATAAAAAAAAAAAAAAGAGCAGTGACATGTCTTGCTCAATGTTTAACCACCCTTCCAATGTCTTGCTTGATAAACTGTGTGGATTACATTTACTTGTGACCATTGTGAATCTTGTTGTGGCATTAATTATAGTTGCTTGATGATCATTACTGAACAATTGCATGAACTAGATAAGTAGTGATATGTGATATACTTGTGTGCTAGGTGTGTTCGAGCTATTACTTGTTTCCCTCTGTATGCTAAAGCCAGAACTTGCCTGGTTAGTCTTGCTATGGTCTTAGGATAGGAGTCAGGACAGGATCATAGGCCGTCATTGATTAACTCACTTTTAGCCTAAATATTCTTCCCTGTATGCATAACACCCTTTTGATCCCTGTTTAGAGCATAGCTTGACCATTTCTTTTGTATGACACCTTTCACCTTCCGAATTTATACCATAATAAACATATTTACCCCTAGGCTTCCTTGGACACTGAGCACCTTGATCTAGGCAAACAGCCTCAGTTGAGGGTGGCTATCATAGGGGTGCATGGTGTAAGATGAGGAGTATGAAGAAGGGTGGAATAAAAGAGAATGAACTAAAGATGGGTGATAATAATAATAATAAAAAAAGTTGTTGCAACACCCAACTTGAATATGGATAATCAAGAGAAGAAGAAAACCGAAAGAGGATAATTAGTGAGTCCAAGAAAGAAGTGTAGTGTCAAGGAGGCATAGTCACTCTAAATAACCTTGAATTTCATACCAGCCCCAAACCACATTACAAGCCTAAAAAAAGTCCTATAGTGATCCTGACTGGCCTATCTGAGGTCTGGTAACGAAAATAAGGGCAAGCCTATGGTACTTAGCATACATTGACTGGAACTTTCTTGTGAGAGTGAGAGTCTAGTGATAACCCCCAATTTTTATGGTTGGATTTCTCGTATAAGGTGAGGGGGATTTCTTTGTTGTGAGGGCACACAGGTATCGTCACTAGTTACTCGCTTGTTTAGACAATGTGGTATTGATATGTGAATGGCTATTGTGTCCAAGGTTGATGCTGTCGCTTGATTCCTTTGTGTTACAGTACTGTTTTCAATGATATGCACATTGGTTTGGCATTGAAAGGATAACTTTGTGTTGAACTATACGTGCTAAATGTGCTATGTGTTTTCTTAATTAGATTTAGTTGCTTGAGGACAAGCAATTACTTTAAGTTGAGGGTGTTGATGTGTGCGCAATTGCGAACACATTTAAGTCCTTTAACCTAGAATAATTGTGAAGTCTTAAGCTACTTTTATTGTTTTTTATTATTTTTATTGTTTTAATACAGATAGTAGTGATCGGGGAGGAACCCAGAGAAAAGAAAAACAAATCAGCTGAAATCTGGTGCAAATAAGCTAAAGTGTAGTTGACGCCATTTCTGAAGCGTCGTCAGACATATGACGGGCTGTCAAAGTAGCCGTCAAGCTTAGACAAAACTTGAGGAGTTGAGATAAAATGTGACGACGTTTTGCCAGCGCCGTCAAACATGGGACAGACTGTCAAAGTGGACGTCAAACTGAGGTAGATTTTGCTGATTTCCAGTAAGGATGTGACGACATTTTTCACGGGTCGTCACATCTTTGACACGCCGTCAGATTTGCCGTCCGAAAAATCAGAAGATAGTAATTCACTGGAAACTTTGATGATATCCTGCACACGCCGTCAGACGTATGACGCGCTGTCAAGAATGTCGTCACCTATTCCGAAGAAAATCATAATTTTTTTTTTTTCTTATTTAGGGTTAACTATTTAAAGGCCTACAGGGGATCAGACAATTAACTCGGAGGGTGGCACGTAAAATTGCTTAATCTTTTTCATCAGATATTTTTCTTATTTTCTTTCCAAACACTTATCAACTATTGTGGGTTTCCATCTTGTGATTGAATTGAAGAAATACTTATTGGGTTTCATCCATTCGTAAGTTTATCCATATTACCATGAATTCAGCTTGCCATTTCGTTCATCAAATCATGAGCGGCTAATTCTGTTAGCCAGAGTTATGGGATCCATGGATTAGGGTTTGATATGACTCTAGGTATTTAAAGGATTCAGAGAGTAGTAGGACGGACATCTTGAAATTCTGTTGCTTTAACTTGAATCTATTGGTTGCAAATAATAAGTTATGCCTTAGGCTTATTTGCTTTTAACAGAGAAATAAAATAAAGGATGTGAATTATCAACAGGGACTCGAAAGCTACCAAACTTCTGTTTAATGATTAATGTTGTAACTGGATTAATCAACCTGAGATAAAATCCTATTGGAAATAGATAAGTTATCTAAGTTCGAAAAAATTAGATAATAAATTATCTGGTGAGGTCGAGAGATAAGTCAGATAGTATCGTCGTCAGGGATATTCTGCTATTTCTACTTACTTCAAGAGTCTTAAGCATTACCTAGTATCTGGCAATTCCCAAAACCCATGGTGAACATAACTCTGGTCTCCCATTTATCTTGGTTACAAACACTAAAATATTGAAAGTGATATTTGACTCTCTGTGAAACTTAAACCCCCATTTTTGGAAATAGTAAACTACCAGTAAAGTATTTCGTAAACAAATCGAAGTTCACACCCTATTCCCTGTGGGATTTAACCCCAACCTAGTTGGGTTTTATATTGAAAACAATCGTTTACACCCATTCAAGAGTGTAGTTTGAGCGTTATCAAACAGTTAAAGGATTTCTTAGATAAGGGTTTCATCAGGCTTAGTGTTTCTTTGTGGGGCGCTCTAGTCCTGTTCGTGCATAAGAAAAATGGTTCTCTCAGAATATACATCACTTATCGTCAATTGAATAAAGTCACTATCATAAATAAGTATCCATTCCCCATAACTGATGACTTATTCGACCAACTTTAGGGTGCCAGTTATTTCTCTAAGATAGACCTCAGATCCGGCTATCATCAGCTTAGAGTCAGATAAAGTGACCTTCCAAAGACAGCTTATAGAACTTGGTATGGTCACTTTGAATTCCTAGTTATTTCTTTCAAACTAACGAATGCCCCTGCAGCTTTCATGGGCTTGATGAACAGGGTGTTCAAGCAGTACTTGGACACGTTCTCCATAGTCTTCATTGATGATATCCTTGTCTATTCCCGTAGTGAGAATGATTATGCAGACTATTTGAGGGTCGTGTTGCAAACCCTTAAAGACCATCAATTGTTCATTAAGTTCAGCAAGTGTGAATTTTGGTTAAGATCAGTAGCTTTTCTTAGCCATATTATTTTCGGTGATGGCATCTGAGTTGACCCTCAAACTACCAAAGCAGTGAGAAACTGGCCCAGACTCATCTCTCAATCAAACATTAGGAGTTTCTTGGTGTTGGCTGGCTATTACAGATGGTTTTTGAAGGGTTTTCATCTAGTACTTCCTCCATGTCTAGATTGACCCAGAAGAAGATCAAATTTCAGTGATCAGATTCTTGTGAGAAGAGTTTTTAGGAGTTAAAGACTCGACTCACTTCTATCCTAGTCTTGACTTTACCAGATTGTTAAGATGGGTTTGTTGTTTATTATGATGCTTCCAGGGTTGGTCTTGGTTGTGTTTTGATGCTGAGAGGCAAGGTCATAGCCTACGCCTCGAAACAGCTTAAACCCCCAAAAAAATATCCTACCCATGATCTTAAATTGGCAGCTATTGTCTTTTCCTTATAGATTTGGAGGCATTACATTTATGGGTTCATGTTGATGATCATAAGAGTTTACAATACATGTTCACGCAGAAAGACCTGAATTTTTGCCAGAGAAGATGGATTGAATTGTTGAAAGACTATGATATGAGTATGTTGTATCACCCAAACAAGGCCAATATAGTGGTGGATTCCCTTAGTAGATTGTCTATGGGTAGTGTTGCACATGTTGAGGATGATAAGAAAGAATTAGTTCGTAAGGTTCATCAACTTACTAGATTAGGTTTCCAGTTGTTTGGCTTAGCTGAAGGTAGTATATGGATTCAGAATGGTTCAGAATCGTCATTGGATGCCAAAGTGAAAGAAAATCAAGATAGGAATCCTAGTTTGGTTAAGTTGAAGGAGGCAGTTAGATATCAGAAAGTAGAGGGTTTCTCCTAAGGGGGGGGATGGTGTGGTTCATTGTCAAGGTAGGTTATGTGTTACATGTTTTGATGTTTTGAGACAGAAAATTCTCGCAGAAGCGCATGGGGCAAGAAATTCCATCCACCCAGGAGCCACTAAGATGTACCTTGATTTGCGGGAAGTCTATTAACGGAATAGTATGAAGAGGGATATTACAGAGTTTGTGGCTAACTATTCAAATTATCAGTAGGTTAAAGTTGAGAACCAAAGACCTAGTGGTACATTGTAGGAATTCAGCATCCCAACTTGGAAGTGGGGAGTGGTGAACATAGATTTTTTGATGGGATTACCTTGTACGCGTCGTCAGCATAATTCGATTTGGGTTATTATTGATAGAATGACTAAGTCAGCCCACTTCTTGCCAGTTCATACTTTGTACCAAGCTAAGGATTATGCCAGGATTTATATTAGGGAGTTGGTTAAGTTGCATGGGATTCTGTTGTCCATCATTTCAAATAGAGGTACTCAGTTTACCTCTCACTTTTGGAAGGACTTTCAAAAGGGTCTTGGTACCTAAGTTCATCTCAGTATAGCTTTTCATCCTTAGATTGATTATCAGGCAGAGAGGACCATTCACCTCAGAGGACATGTTGAGGGAATATGTTATTGACTTTAAAAGTAGTTGGGATGACCACTTTCCTTTGATTGAGTTTGCTTACAATAACAGTTATCACTCTAGTATTTAACTAGCTTTATTTGAAGCTCTCTATGGGAGGAGATGTAGATCTTCTATTGGTTAGTTTGAAGTAGGTGAGGTGGCTTTGATAGGTCAAGATTTAGTATTTGAGGAGATGGAGAAAGTTCAGTTAATTTGAGAGAGGCTGAAGACAACCCAAAGTTGTCAAAAATCTTATACAAACGTGAGGAGAATAAATCTTGATTTTGAGGTTGTTTCTTTGGTCTATTTAAAGATTTCTCCTATTAAGGGAGTAAGGATATTTGGAAAGAAGAGGAAACTCAGTCCCAATTATGTTGGCCCATATAAAATCTTAAACTATTTTGGGAAGATAGCTTATGAGCTTGAGTTGCCTGCAGATTTGGTATCGGTGCATCCGGTGTTTCATGTGTCTTTGTTAAATAAATGTATTGGTGATTCAGCTGTAATTGTTCTTATAGGAAGTATGGATGTTAAGGATATCCTTTCCTACAAAGAAGTCCCAATTTAGATCCTTCATCGTCAAATTCGTAGGCTAAGGAATAAGGAAACTCCCTTGGTTAAAGTTCTTTGGCGAAGGCAGTCTATTGAGGGAGCTATTTGGGAAGCAGAAGAAAATATGTGAGACAAGTACCCTCATATTTTCTCCATAAACTCAGATTCAACTTAAGGTAATGACTTTTCTTAGATTGACTCAACTCGGTTCTCAGTTTTAGCTATGTAACCAATCTCATGTCATTGCATGTATTCACGAAATCAGTTCAGTTCAAGTATCATGCTTCAGACGTAGTTATGTATTCATGTTTCAAATCACGCATGTTCATTATATGATCTCAGCTTTAGTATTCTCGGTCTAACCAGTCTCATTCGAGGACGAATGATTCCAAAGGGGAGATAATATTGTCCCTATATTTTTGGATTAGAATTCAAACCATTGTTCCTATGTATACAGACTTTGATACAATTATTCTAGGTATATATATGTGTGATTATCAAATCTATGATGTGGGAATATCTTTGTATATGAATCGAGGTCATAAGAACCTCCAAACTCAAGGATGAGTTGAAAACTTTTCTAGCGATAGAGTTTTATCGAATGCACCAACCAGGATTTCTTTTAGATGAGTGTATCTCCAAGAATATATCGATTCAGGTATCCTACTAATGCCCATTTTACCTCAGCATGTCCATCTGTCATCAAGGTGATGACTAGGTTGACAAGTTGTCAACTAGTTGACAAGCCATCAACCAAGTATCAACCTTAACCAGTATCAATGAAGGAGTTGACGATGATAAATGGTGAGTTTACCACTCATTTTCACTCAACATTCATGGACATTACCATGCTTTGAATGAGTAAATAAGACATAATTGCCTTGGAATGCACTAATATCCACATTTTACAGGTATAAAATAGATAAGATCGAAAGATATGGATCAGATCTAAGAGTTGATCAAAAGGAAGGAAGAAAGTGCAACTTGTGAATCAGAGCATACATAGCCTCAGTTACCGTGGTTGTTGTCTGAGGATCGCGATCGCAGTCAGTTAAGCAGAGAACAGATCTTCAGGTACTGCGATTGCAGTCTTAGTAATGCAAGTCCATCAAGAAGGTCAACATATCGTGATCGCAGTCAAATATCCATGACCGCGGCCTAGCGGGATTAATGAGTAAGGGAATTTCGGTCAATTGGGATAGCTGATTCAAAATTTCTATAGAAGACCCAAATTCTTTTTCTTATGGCACTAGGCAATAGATTAGAGTGGAAGGTTTGATAGACAAGAGAAGCCCTAGAATTTGGGGAAAAAATCTATTTTTCATCTTTATTGTACTTATTATTCCAAGAAAAAGTTGGTGAAATTGAAGTGTGGAAGTGAATATTATTTTTACCTTCTATTATTATGGATACCATGGAAGAATTACTTGGTATAAATCTTCTTCCTTATCTCATGAGTAGCTAATTTCTTTAATCTTGGGATTATGTTGAACTAAAGTGTATTTGTGTGTGGTTGTTGATGTGTTTGCATGATTTTTAGTTGTTGATTATGGATTAAACCATTGCTTGAATTTAATAGTTGGAATTTGTGGGTGAAAACCCCAAATCTCCAAATTGGTTTGATGGGTGAAAATCCCAAACTCTAGAAAATCTTCATCATCCTTGAAAGAGGGATGAAAGTGAAGTTGTGGGAACTCATAGCATCCTTGAAAAAGGGCTATAGGGGGACAAGGCAAAGATGGACAATTAAGCATATGGTTTACTACTCTTTTCAATCTTAGAAATAAGTGTGATTGGAATGTAAATCATGTCAAAGGTATCATCTTAGAAATAGGGATACCCGATTGAGGTTTTGGGTGATTATGAGTTGCACACTTGTTAGGTTCTCAAAAAAGTCAATGGGTGAAATCCTTGTGGTTTTGTTGAAAGGCTAACCACAAAGACTTTAGACCTAGCCTATCTATCACTCAACAACTAAGTTTCGTGTTAAACTATCAACAACCTACACACTCTTTATCTTTATGTAGGCATAATCCCAAGATTCTGTATAACTTTGCATTAAAATCAAAAGTAATATAATAGTGTGTTGTTTGACCAAAGATTGTTGCAAACAAAATCCAAATTAAAATCCCCCACTTTATTTTATATATTGTGTTTGTTTACACCCCGGGTAACCTTTTAGTAACTAGAACACCCATAGGATTTGAAATTTATACTTCGCTCCTTGTGGATTCAACCCTAATGCGAGTTGGGTTATTGACAACAACTGCCTCACCCCTCAAACAAGAGAGTAAGTTGAGCGTTATCAAAATGGCGTCGTTGCCGGGAGTGAAATATAGATTTTTCTTGTGCGGTGTGATTTTTACTTGGGTGTACCCATGGTGCGTGTGACTTAATTTCTTTGTTTAATTTCTTTGTTGTTTTTTATTTTTGAATAGTTAAGCATTCTTCTTTCCACATAATCATGAGTCAAGAGGGCTCGGATTGTCTTAGCGCTGAAGATTATGAAAGTACTATTCGTATTCCCCCCACCGAGAAGCATGGAGTATTTTATGTCACAAGTGTAAGATGCAATTTCTCTACTTAAAGGGACTTTTGGGGGGTAAAGCCTATGAGGACCCGAATGCACACTTGAAGGGTTTTGTAGAAACTTGTGCTCCTTTCAATGTTGCACATATATCTCAAGAGTCTATCCGATTACGTCTTTTCCCATTCTCTCTTAAGTCAATACTTCCCACCTTCTAGGATGTTGAAATCGCGGGATGAGATTGTTAATTTCTGACAATACCATGAAGAATTGTGGTATGATGCTAGGGGAAGATTCAAGGAGACCCTCTTAAAATGCCCCAACCATGATATACCATAGAAGATGTTTCTCCAAGTCTTTTATAGGGATTTGGATCAACTAAATAAGGCCATAGTGGGCAATGCAAATGGTGGATCATTCATTAACACGCCATATGGAGTTGCGTCAAAAGACTTGGATCAAGTGGCAATATTGTGTAGGGGTTGGGACATAAAAGATGTTGAGGTGGCCGTGGAGGATCCCTCCTCATCCTTTGTATGCCAATATGAAAAGAGAGAAGAGGGAGAGAAAGAGGCAAATATGGTCAAAGTGATATCATATCTCAAACTCCTTATCGATCATATGGTAGGAGACCCGATGAAAAGTGTAAGGATGATAAGTGCAAGAGAAGTTGAACTATGTAAAGGTACAGAGAAAGAAGTGAATGGTGGCACTTTAGATATGATCCCTAAGATCTCGGAGGATTTCCATCTTGCCCCTCAAGGACAAGACAAAAATCAAGGTTGGAATTAAGAAAGTCTAAGCTTGGCACAATGTGAAAGGAAAGAGGAAATAAATAGAGATACGTTGGCTCGGATCTTGAGTAATTTTGAGAGGATTGGTATAATGGTAAATAAGAGTCGAACTGATTTCTCTATGCTCCACCAAATGGTTATATTCCACTCAATCGCCATTCAACAACTAACGAAAAAAGTGAACCAAATATCAAAGTATCTTATAGAAAGGCAAAGTGAAGAAATGCAAAATGGGGAGGAAACAAAAGCAAAGAGGAAAAGGTCCAATGATGAAGAGCCAAATCTAAGTGAGTTTGTGATGGGAAAGCCAATAGTTAACGATTGTCAAATTTTCCCTATGTTCTCGAAACCCATCAATCCTCCTTTCCCTAAATAGTCCTTAAGAAATGGAGAGCATGCAAAGCTTAACAAGTTCTTTGATAAATTTAGTACTCTATCTATCAATATTCCTCTTATTGAGGCCTTGCAAGACATGTCAGGGTATGCTAAATTTATGAAGGATTTTATATATAAAAATCAACTTGTGGAGGATGAAACAATAGAAGTAACACGTCATTATAGTGCCGTCATGATAGGAACCTATGTGAAAAAGAAGAGAGACCCCGGTTCTTTTACAATTCCATGCACCATCGACTTATTTAAATTTGCAAAAGAATTGTATGATCTTAGAGCAAGTGTAAACCTAATGCCTTATTACATATTCCATAAGATTGTATTGGGGAGCCAAAACCCACCAAAATAAAGTTGTGTATGGCCGATCGATCCATCAAAAAGCCAATGGATGTTCTCAATGATGTACTAGTAAAAGTAGACTAGTTCATCTTTCCAGCGACTTTGTTATTTTAGATTGTGTGATGGATGTTGAAGTCCCTATTATCCTTGGGAGACCATTTTTAGCTAACAGAAAAACTTTGGTAGATGTAGAATCTGGTGAGATAAAATTTTGATTGAATGATGGAGAGGTATCCTTCAATGTATGCAAATCCATGAAACAACCGATGGACTTTTAAGTCATCTCGGTGATTGATATTATTGATGAAGAAGTGACTAACCATGTTGATGTGAGCTTGTTGGATGATCCTTTGGTAGGAGTGCTATGGAATTGTGAAAGGGATGAAGTGCAAGAGTACGATGAGGTGGTTGTATATTTAACGGGTTTTGGATTTCACACCAAGAACCCAGTAAAGTTGGACCTTGATCTAAAAAGCTGCGAGAGCCCACCCACAAAACCATCCATCCTTGAGCCTCCAAAGGTTAAATTGAATCCCTTACCACCCCATCTCCAATATGTGTTCTTGGGGAAGGATAATACATTACCAATCATCATTGCAAGTGACCTCGATTCCTCTCAAGTATAAGCATTGGAGTTAGTGGTAAAAAAGTCCATTCCGGCCATTAGTTGGACGATAACGGATATTATTGGAATAGCTCCCAGCATTTTTTCTCACAAAATTAAACTCGATCAAGATCATATACCGAGTGTAAAGCATTAAAGAAGGCTAAATCAATCCATGTAAGAGGTGGTAAAGAAAGAAATCATAAAGCAGCTTGACACGGGAGTGATATATCCTATATCCAATAGCACTTGGGTGATCCTGGTGCAATGTATCCCAAAAAAGGATGGCATCACGGTAGTTGAAAATGAAAAAAATAATCTCATCCCCGTCCGACCGGTCATCGGATGGCGGGTGTACATGGACTACCAAAAATTGAACTCATGGACCGAGAAAGACCATTTTTCAATGTCTTTCATGAATCAAATGCTAGATAGGCTCACCAAGAGAGAATGGTATTATTTCTTGGATGGTTACTCCGGGTACAATCAAATTTGTATCGCCCTGGAGGACAAAGAAAAGAAAATTTTTACTTGCCCATATGGGAATTTGCATTCAAGCGAATGCCCTTTGGGTTGTGCAATGCCCCAATCTTCCTTTATATTACCTAATAATACTGTGGAATGACTTTCTCTTCTTTTCAGAAATTCGTTGATAATGATATTGGAAAAATCACTATTTCTGAAATAAATAATCTTATTTCTCAGAATAACTATTTGAGTTTGTATGTTAAAGTTCTAGGAAAACATATTTCTTCTCTTGATAAAAACTTGATGAATTAACTGAAATGGTTAGAAAGCTTAAAGATAATATGAAGTCATCTGATATTGCTTCTACTTCAGAAAGCAAGGCAAGCGATTTAATAATGTCTAGATCCTGTATTCAGAGACCTTTTGATATTGAAGGATTTGACAAACCATCTCATATAGAAGAATTGGAAAAATTGTTAGACAAAAAATTCTCACATTTGAATATTAAACCCCTTGATTTGTCTGATGATTTTGTCAACAATCTAGAGTCTAATTTTGCTGATACTCTCGAATCTACTCCAAATGTGGGAAATGCAATTTCTTCCAAGCTCAATAAGCTCAGAGGAATGATTAGAAAGCAACCGGGGAAAAAAATGTTGATATTCCCCGTATGACTGCCCCTTATTATCCACGGCCAACACCTCAAGATGTTCTGATAGAGGAAAGAGACGGGAATCAGACTAATACATCTTATAATGGTAATGCAATATATGAATGGAACATAGATGGATTTTCTGATAGGCAAATCTCTATTCTTGTTCATCGTATGTTAATGTATTCTACCATAGCAAAAGCCACGACATCTGCCGAAAATCGTTCAAGACGTAATATTGAAACTATTTGTAAAATGATAGTTGCTGGTTTTACTGGCCAACTTCGTGGTTGGTGGGACAACTTCTTAACCGCAGAAAAAAGAAATGTCATTTTTACTGCTAGGAATAACACTCCTGGCCAAGATAACTTGGGGATACCTTTACGTACGGGTAGAGAAGATGTTGTATATACCCTTATGCTTACCATTATAGAATATTTTGGAGGTAGGTTTACCAACCAATATAAAAACATTAGGACACTCCTTAATGGTCTTATATGAAGAACCTTAGGAGAATTTAGGTGGTATAAGGATACCTTTCTAAGTAGGGTTATAGATTTACCCGAAAGTAAGTATGAACATTGGAAAGCAAAATTTATTGATGGTCTTCCCCCCCATTTTACTGAAAGAGTAAGAAAAACACTTAAGGGATCTTATGGTGAAATAAAATTTGAAGAACATACTTATGGTCAGCTTATAACATCCTGTACTCATGAAGGCTTAGCATTATGCAACGAGTTGAAATTAGTTAGACAAATTAAGCTTGACAAGCTTAGAGAAAAATCCCAACTAGGAGATTTTTGTGAGCAATTTGGTACGGATAAACCAGTTTATAAGACAGGGAAAAGTCAAAGGTATTCTAAGTCTGATAAACCTTATAGAAAGAAACTTTCTAAACATAGAACCAAACAAGAGCGTGAGACTAGAAAAAACTATCATAAGTCTACTAGATTTACGAAGAATAGATCCAAAAGAGATTTAGCAAAAATCAAGTGCTATAGCTGCAACCAATATGGTCATATAGCTCCTAATTGTAATCTTTAAAAACTCAAATCTTTAGGACTCTCTGATGAGGTGCATGATAAATTTTATGGTTTATTATATACCTCAGGTTCCGAATCTGATTATAATTGTGATTCTAAATCTGAAAATGATTTTGAATTGCCTAGTTCTGATAGTGAACAGGATGATATTAATAAATGCATTGATTGTAATAATGATAGATGCAATTGTGATGAAATGATGTATAAACTGCAATCACAGTTTGAAGATTTAGACTTAAATGTTCGAACTCTTACTGCTGATAATGTTCTTGAATTATTAAAAGAAATTTCTGATGAAAAGCTTCGTGAAAAAATTATCAATCTTGCTGCTAAAAAATTTGTTGATAGTATTGCCAGTACTTCTAAAATTAAGATTAAAAATACTGATGATGATTATTATATGCCTTATTCTTTATCTGAGGTAAATAGAAGACTTGCTTTGAGTCAAACCCCAGGAAGGAATACAACTTTTGATAATTTAAAAATAGAAGTTGAAAAACTGAAAAATAAAACTATCTCTTTAAAGCAAAATCAAATGATCTCCGATCATAGGATTTTGAAAATTGAAGAAGATTTTTCTGATTTTTCTCAAAAAACTATTTTCTCTAAAGGAAAAGAAAAGGAAGTTGTTGAAAATCCTAAAAATTCTGATATAAATAAAATTATTCAAAAAATTGATTCAAAAAATAATTATTTTCTAGGTATGATGCAACTAGTTACCGCCCATAAATGGTATATAAATTGCACTATTCTGATTAATAAAGAATTTTCTATCACTAATGTTGCTATGATCGATAGTGATGCTGACATTAGTTGCATTCAGGAAGGATTAATTTCGACCAAATATTTTAAAAAAACTACTCATATAATTAAATCTGCTTCTGGGCATAGTCTTGATATTAATTATAAATTACCTAATACTCATATTTGTCGAAACAAAGTTTGCATTCCGCTTTTCTTTTTCTAGGTAAAAAATCGACGTTATCCTCCTATCATTTTAGGAACCCCTTTTATAAATGTTATATATCCTTATACTCATATTGATGCAAGTGGTTTTAAAGCTACACATAAAAATTGGGAAATTTCTTATTCTTTTGTTACTGATCCTGTAACAAGAGATATAAATGCTTTAATAGAAATGAAACAACGACAGGTAAATTTTTTACAATTGGAAATAATAAGTATAAATATTCATGATACAATGAAATCTGTAAAGGTTCAAGAAAAAATGAAAATAGTCTCAGACCAAATGACTGTTGATATTTGTGCTGATCATCCAAATGCTTTCTGGAATCGTAAGAAACATATTGTTTATCTTCCTTATGAAGAAAATTTCAGTGAAGATAAAATCCCTACTAGGTATCAACCTTGCCAAATGAATACAGAATTAGTTGAGTTCTGTAAAAGGGAGATTGACAGTCTCTTACAAAAAGATCTTATAAAACCTTTCAAATCCCCTTGGTTTTGTACTACTTTCTATGTGAATAATACTGTTGAAAAAGAACGAGGTATGCCAAGACTTGTTATTAACTATCAACCTCTAAATAAAGTTTTGAAATAGATTAGGTACCCAATACCTAATAAAAAAGACTTGCTTTCTAGATTATATGATGCCAATATATTTTCTAAGTTTGACTTAAAATCTGGATATTGGCAAATTTAGACTGATAAAGATCACACTTATCGAACTGCTTTTAATGTCCTTTTTGGACAATATGAATGGAATGTCATGCCATTTGGTTTGAAAAATACTCTTTCTGAATTTTAGAAAATTATGAATGATATATTTAATCCTCATATGGATTTTATAATTGTCTATATTGATGATATTCTAGTATTCTCAAAAACTCTTGAATTACATTTTAAACATCTAAATATGTTTAAACAAATTGTACTTCAAAATGGTTTGGTTATTTCTAAACCAAAAATGATTTTGTTCCAGACAAATGTTCGGTTTGTAGGACATAATATTTGTCAAGGTACAATTGAACCCATACAAAGAGCTATGGATTTTACTAAAAAAATTCCTGATATTATTACTGATAAAACGCAACTGCAGATATTTCTTGGAAGTCTTAACTATATTTCTCCTTTTTATAAAAACCTGTCCAGGGATTTAGCCCCTTTGTATGATAGGTTGAAAAAGTATTATAAAAATCCTTAGACTCAAGTCCACACTGATTTAGTAAAATTAATTAAAAAACGAGTTGAAACTTTTCCCTGTTTAACTCTAGCTAATCATGCTTGGTTAAAAATAATTGAGACTGATGCATCAAATATTGGTTATGGAGGAATACTTGAACAAGTTAATTCCCATATTAAGACTGAATATTTAGTTAGATTTCATTCTGGCAAATGTACTGAAAGTCAGAAAAAATACGCCACTGTGGCTCATGAAATGTTAACTATTGTTAAATGTGTTTTAAAATTTCAAGATGAATTATATAATCAAAATTTTATAGTTAGAACTGATGCTCAATCTGTTAAATACATGTTTGATAAAGACTTTAAACATAATGCTTCTAAATTAATATTTGCAAGGTGGCAAGCCCAGTTAGGTCCTTTTGATTTTGAGATACAATACAAGAAAGGAAGTGAAATTTTTTTACCTGATTTTCTCTCTAGAGAATATTTAAACAATCAATGAATTTTTACACTTACTATCTCTCTGAAAAACTATTATTACTATTATTAAAAGTATTCCTTTAAATGAAGATATTCATTTTATTATCTTAGAAAAACTCATTCGTAATATAATTGAAGAAGACTTAAATCTTCCTAATCTTGAAGATATTCGCGATGAAATTGACTGGGATGATTTTGATACATCATTTGACGCATATTAAACTATTTTATGCAGCATGGGCACTGATCCACCTTGGCAAATGGCCAGTGGAAGAGGAAAAGGCGGCAGAAGCAAAAATCAAAACTCTAGAGGAAAAGGAAGAAATTCTCCCTCATTATCATCCTCATATGCTTCAAGCTCATCTAATTTCCCAGTATTGCAATGAGGAAATATGAGTTTGATTAATTCAAAAATTCAGCATTATGCAGAAGCCTCGTCTTTGAAAACTCAGAATATAAGTCCTTCTATTCATTTGGATGACATACCAGAAGATCATCCATTATATGAGCAAATACAATCTTATATATCTGCAAAGCAAGCTAATTCGGTTGCTTCAATTGCAATAGAAAACACTGTCGATAGGCCGAATTATGAAAAACTTAATGAGAGAGAATTAATTCTTCTCATTGAAAATTCTCAGATATGTAAACAAGATGACCCCTAGAAATTACTCCAAAAACACTTGGTGACTAACCTCTATTTTGCAGGTGAATCATACAAAACAAGAGCTTACTATGAGTCTATTCTAATTTCCGCAGGAAGCGCTGACATAGAACATCACTAGGTGAGTGAAACCTCAGAACATGTTCATGGCTACTCCAAAATGGTAATTAAAAAACTTTTATCTGTATAAGATTGGGGAACAACCTCTATGGCCGAAAAAACCATGAAAATAAAAACTGCACAAATCTCTTTTACTTATTGGGATTATATCAAAGCATTTTCCCAAACTTTATATTACAATAACATTAACATAAACATACTTGGTTTTTGAAAGTTTGTCCAAAAGTCTTTGCGGATCCTGTACCAAATTGGTTTATTCAATGGTGGTCATTTCATGGACCTACTGTAAAAATTCTACCACCAGAATGTTTGCCCCTATACAAACAATGGAAGATGGTATCCCCATTTCTAAATGATTTATATAATTCTGATCATATTTGTAACCTAGAAAAAATTGATCAAATGTATTTCTTCATAGAATTCTCCATTCCATGGATACACAAATGGAGTGTTGAATTTGGTTATACTAAAGAACAAATACCCGGTCTGTATAGGGTATTTCATACAAATTTTTTAGATAAATTAACCAGAAAGGACCCTCAGACAAAAATCCCTTATGGCAAGGAATTGCTAGAATTTATCAGACATACACTTGTTGAATATGAGAATACTCCTCCGAAAAAAACAATTCTAGAAAACAAGCACTTAAGGCATATCTCCAAAAGAATCTCCATTCATGAAGGAGATAAAATGGAAATGATTGAAAAATATTTATCAGAAGTCAGAAAAAACCTCCTTAAATCGGTAGAACAATGCTCAGACACTTCAATGAAAAGTCTTACAAGCGAAAAAGCTGCTGAAACTGAAGAAATTCAGGAATCACAACCACTTTCCCTAGAAAACATTCTTAATGATGAAGATATTGAAAAGGTCGAGGCATTTCTCAGCTAGTCAAAAAGGGGAAAAGACAAGATATGACCGATATGACCACACGAATCTATCTGAAAAGAAAAAAAACAAAGACAAGAATAGACGTCAGGCCCATGTAATAGTAAAAATACTGTGCACTGGGACCTACAAGTTAATGTGCAAGATGCTCTTTTCCACTATAAATAGGTGCCCCATTTCTGTTAGAGGGGCAAAAGTTTTTCATTTCTTTCTATCATTTTCTCTCTCTAACTCTCTCTTATCTCTACTCTTTGTAATATATTTAGCAAATAAATAAAAAGGCACTAGCCGCAGTTTGAATACTATTCATGCCTTGCACTTCAGCCATTTTAAGATATTTATTCTTTCTTCTTCTATTGTGCTTTTAATACAACTTCTTCCCTCTTCCAGCCATGACTATGTCTGACTAAAAAGCCTCTTATATCTATGCCGAAGATCTAACTTCATTTACATAGTAACTATGGAAGATCCATACTCTATCAAAATGTGAAGGAATTTTTCTATAGTTTCTTGACTTGGTTCCAAAATGGGGGTACAGTCGAGTTTAATAAACTTATGTTGACTTTGTCTCAGTGACTACGTCTAGTAAGTTGTGCCTCTTTATCCCATTATATTGATGAAGAAAGGGCGACTTTTTGCATAATTTGAACTTCTAGACACATGGGTTTAACATAAGTCTATTGAATCTCTGACAGGCTCCTTATTTGGGTAAAAGGTTCCATGCAGTCGTTAAGCTATTTGAAATTCTTTTATATTTTGATCGGTGCTTTGGTTCGATTTTCCGACTATGGCTTGATCCGATATTGTTATATAGGTCTGGCAGGCTGAGCGACTTACCCCAGCCATGTGAGATCTTAAAAAATAGGATTTTGTAAAATTTGTCTCAATTAGAATGGTATAATTTGTTTAACGACATTTTCAAGTCGGCAAAAATATCTGACGCATGGAGGTGGAGCACTATGATCCCTTTGTATAAGAATAAGGGTGACATTCAGTGTTGCAACAATTATCAGGGTATTAAATTATTGAGTCACACTATAAAAATTTGGGAGAGAGTGGTCGAGTTGAGGTTGAGGAGGATAGTCTCTATTTCAGAGAACCAGTTTGGATTTATACTCGTGCGCTCGACGACGAAGTCAATTCACCTGGTTCGGAGACTGGTGGAACAGTACAAGGAAAGAAAGAAGGATCTGTATATGGTGTTTAGCAACTTGGAGAAGGCATACGACAAAGTCCCTAGGGAAGTTCTTTGGAGATGCCTGGACGTGAATGGGGTCCCGGTGGCGTATATCAGAGCAATCAAGGACATGTATGATGGAGCTAAAACCCAGGTAATGACGGCGGATGGTGATTCTAAATATTTCCCTATCCTGACAGGGTTACATCAGGGATCTACTCTTAGCCCATTTTTGTTTGTTTTGGTGATGGATGTGTTGACATGACATATACAAGGTGAGGTGCCTTGGTGTATGCTTTTTGCAGATGATGTGATTTTGATTGATAAGACTTGGGGGGTGTAAATGATAAATTAGAACAGTGGAGAGAGACCCTTGAGTCAAAAGGGTTCAGGTTAAGTAGGAGCAAAACCGAGTATTTGGAATGTAAGTTTGATGGCTCGAGGGAGGGGGATGACGTGGTAGTAAGGCTGGAGTCTCAGGTGGTGTGTAAGAAGGATAGTTTCAAGTATCTTGGGTCCATGATTCAGGGTAATGATGAGATTGACGAGGATGTCTCTCACCGTATCGGGGTAGGATGGATAAAGTGGAAGCTCACCCCGGGGATGTTGTCTGATAAGAAAGTGCCGCCCAAGCTTAAAGGAAAATTTTACAGGGTGGCAGTCCGCCCGACCATGTTGTATGGATCAGAGTGTTGGCCAGTCAAGAACTCTCACATTCAGAAATTGAAGGTGGAGGAAATGCAGATGTTGCATTGGATATGTGGGCGTACTAGGGGTGATAGAGTTCAGAATGAGACTATCCGAGAAAAGGTTGGGGTGGCTTTGGTGGAGGATAATATGCGGGAGGTTCGTTTGAGATGGTTCAGATACGTGATGAAGAGGGGCAAGGAGGCACCGGTTAATAGGTGTGAAAGGATTGCTTTGAATGGTTTCAGATGGGGTAGGGGTAGGCCGAAGAAGTACTAGAGAGAGGTGATTAGGCGGGACATAGATCAGTTACGACTTACTGAGGATGACCCTAGATAGAAAGATCTGGATGGAAGGCTAGTGCCATTTTGGGTAGGTAGGGTAGGGCATTACTTGGTGGGTGTAGTATACTTATTATGATTTCTTGTAGTATTACGATTGTTTACTAGTCTTTGTTTACTCTTTCCCTGCATGTGGCATCTCTATGTTTTGTCTTGTTCTAGGTTTTTTGGTATGACTTTGATTACTATTCCTTGTCTTGAGCCGGGGGTCTATTGAAAATAGCCTTGCTACTTCCCCGGGAGTAGTGGTATGGACTACGTATATCTTACCCTCCCCAGACCTCACTATGTGGGAATACACTGGGTTTGTTATTGTAGTTGTAGAATGGTATAATCAGAAGCATTATCCACCAATTTACATTGAGGATTCATAGTAGATAATAAGCGGTAATAAATACGATAGGATAAATATATAAGTTCAGATCCGGGCGCATAATTATAACATGGGTTATCTCATATAGAAAAATTAGAAAAATTATTAGACAAAAAATTCTCACATTTGAATACTAAACCCCTTGATTTGTCTGATGATTTTGTCAATAATCTAGAGTCTAATTTTGCTGATACTCTCGAATCTACTCCAAATATGAGAAATGTAATTTCTTTCGATCTCAATAAGCTCAAAGGAATGATTAGAAAGCAACCGGGGAAAAAATATGTTGATATTCCCCGTATGACTGCCACTTATTATCCACGACCAACTCCTCAAGATGTTCTGATAGAGGAATGGTATAAAGAAAACTTTATACCATTTTTCACTAAAAAAATTCTTTTCTAATATAGTTTCTTGCCTGTGAACCAGGACTAAAATCAATAAGTTGTGGAATCATGATTAAATAGAATTAATATCAAACTCCATTTTGGAGGGAGTAGGGTTTTCATTATCAAAATCTTGCACTATATTTGTTTTAGGATTGATTTTAATTTTTTCTACATTTTTAGGTAGAGCATGCGAATCTGCAGTGTTTAGAGTATGCAAGGATGCAACACGACTCCTAGACAGACCATAAACTGGTTTGACTGGGGAAATATGATGCATAACAGGCAACATTCTAGGTATAGAAAAGGAATTTCGATTATAAACAGTAGAATTATCATCAAATTCTCCCGTCAGTATTTTGAGTTACATGGGTTAACTCTTTATTTGTCACATCCTCCGCAAGTTGATTTGGAGAAATGACTGAATTTAAAATCCCATTTGATAGGTCTTCTCGTAGTGACTCTGAATTTTGCAAAATTTGTCTCAATTAGAATGGTATAATCAAAAGCATTATCCACCAATTTACATCGAGAATTCACAGTAGATAATAAGCGGTAATAAATACGATAGGATAAACATATAATTTTAGATCCGGGCGCATAATTATAACCATGGGTTTTTATATTTAGAGTTAAACCATCAAGAATATTTTGATCAGACATGGTTTTTTGAAACATATAGTCCTGAGGAATTGAAAAATATCTCTGACAGGCCCCTTGTTTGGGTAAAAGGTTCCATGCAGTCGTTAAGCTATTTGAAATTCTTTTATATTTCGATCGGTGCTTTGATTGAGTATTAAAATATACAGGTCCATATGCAAGGGTGGACTCTATAGATCCCATCAGAGAGTCCTAAAGACTTGAGTTTTTGAAGATTACAATTAGGAGCTATACAACCATATTGGTTGCACCTATAGCACTTGATTTTTGCTAAATCTCTTTTGGATCTATTCTTCATAAATCTAGTAGACTTATGATAGTTTTTTCTAGTCTCACGCTTTTCTTTGGTTCTATGTCTAGAACGTTTCTTTCTATAAGGTTTATCAGACTTAGAATATCTTTGGTTTTTCCCTGTCTTAGTATAAACTGGTTTATCCATACCAAATTGCTCAAAAAAATCTCCTAGTTGGGATTTTTCTCTAAGCTTGTCAAGCTTAATTTGTCTATCTAATTTCAACTCGTTGCATAATGCTAAGCCTTCCAGAGTACAGGATGCTATAAGCTGACCATAAGTCTGTTCTTTAAATTTTATTTTACCATAAGATCCCCTAAGTGTTTTTCTTACTCTTTCAACAAAAAGAGGGGGAAGACTATCAATGAATTTTTCTTTCCAATGTTCATACTTACTTTTGGGTAAATCCATAGCCCTACTTAGAAAGGTATCCTTATACCACCTAAATTCTCCAAAGGTTCTACATCTAAGACCATTAAGGAGTGTCCTAATATTTTCATATTGGTTAGTAAACCTATCTCCAAAATGTTCTATAATGGTAAGCATAAGGGTATATACAGCATCTAGTCTACCCGTAAGTAAAGGTCTCCCCAAGTTATCTTGGCCAGGAGTGTTATTCCTAATAGTAAAACCTTATACCTAGTAGGACATGGTTTTTTGAAACATATAGTCCCGATGAATTGAAAAATATCTCTGACAGGTCCCTTGTTTGGGTAAAAGGTTCCATGCAGTCGTTAAGCTATTTGAAATTCTTTTATATTTCGATCGGTGATTTGGTTGAGTATTAAAATATACAGGGCCATATGCAAGAGTGGACTCAATAGATCCCATCAGAGACTGTCTAAAATTTAAATTTCTAGCATCCGCAGTGCAGCTAGAAAGGTCTCTCTGGAAGTCCCTTTAAAGTTAAGGGTTTAAAAGCAATTTGCACTAAGCCAATATACAAAAAATTATAATGATTTTTAAATATATCAATATCATTTTGATTAAGCAGTTTAATAGTTTGTTCATCAGCATTTAAAGAAATAGATTGTTCGGTGGTTTTTATTATTTATTTATATTTGAATTTATCGAAAAAGCCATAATCATAAATAGTTTTTATGTTGGTTTTTGGAATTGTCCATTTATTTAAGAGATTTGTATTTTGAGGTGAGTCTACCTCTTCTAGTTTAGTACTTTTAGTACTAACTTCTCCCATATCCATTTTTATAAAAACCTTATACCTATGCTGAATATTTCACATCTCTTACGTAATTACTATGAAAGTTTCTAGGCTCTGATACCATTTTTTAGGATCTCACATGGCTGGGGTAAGCCACCCAGCCTGCTAGACCTATATAACAATACCGGATCAAGCCATAGTCGGAAAACCGAACCAAAGCATCGATCGAAATATAAAAGAATTTTAAATAGTTTAACGACTGCATGGAACCTTTTTTCAGGATTACCTTTTTTCAGGATTTTCAACAACTTCCTTTTCTTTTCCTTTAGAGGAAATAGTTTTTTAAGAAAAATCAGAAATATCTTCTTCAATTTTCAAAATCCTATTATTTCTCAGAATAACTATTTGAGTTTGTATGTTAAAGTTCAAGGAGAACATATTTCTTTTAATAATTCAAGAACATTATCAGCAGTAAGAGCTCAAACATTTAAGTCTAAATCTTCAAACTGTGATTGCAGTTTATACATCATTCCATCACAATTGCATTTATCATTATTACAATCAGTGCATTTATTAATATTATCCTGTTCACTATCAGAATTAAGCAATTCAAAATCATTGAAAAATCTTATCAAAATACTGATGGTACAATTACTCAGGCTATTTACCTTCTTCAATCTTACTTTATATTACCTAATAATATTGGAATGACTTTCTCTGCTTTTCAAAAATTCGTTGATAATGATATTGGAAAAATCACTATTTCTGAAATAAATAATCTTATTTCTCAGAATAACTATTTGAGTTTGTATGTTAAAGTTCTAGGAGAACATATTTCTTTTAATAATTCAAGAACATTATCAGCAGTAAGAGTTCAAATATTTAAGTCTAAATCTTCAAACTGTGATTGCAGTTTATACATCATTCCATCACAATTGCATTTATCATTATTACAATCAGTGCATTTATTAATATCATCCTGTTTACTATCAGAACTAGGCAATTCAAAATCATTTTCAAATTCGGAACCTGAGGTATATAATAAACCATAAACTTGATCAGTCAAAGACAATTGTAAATTTGGTTGATCAAGTTTATGGTTTATTATATACCTCAGGTTCCGAATCTGATTATAATTATGATTCTGAATCTGGAAATGATTTTGAATTGCCTAGTTCTGATAGTGAACAAGATGATATTAATAAATACACTGATTGTAATAATGATAAATGCAATTGTGATGAAATGATGTATAAACTGCAATCACAGTTCGAACATTTAAGTCTAAATCTTCAATCTGTGATTGTAGTTTATACATTATTTTATCACAATTGCATTTATCATTATTACAATCAGTACATTTGTTAATATCATCCTGTTCACTATCAGAACTAGGCAATTCAAAATTATTTTCAAATTCAAAATCACAATTATAATCAGATTCGGAACTTGACGTATATAATAAACCATAAACTTGATCAACCAAATTTACAATTGTCTTTGACTGATTAAGTTCATGGTTCATTATATACCTCAAGTTTTAAATCTGATTATAATTATGATTCTGAATCTGAAAATAATTTTGAATTGCCTAGTTCTGCTAGTGAACAGGATGACATTAATAAATGCACTGATTGTAATAATGATAAATGCAATTGTGATGAAATGATGTATAAACTGCAATCACAGTTTGAAGATTTAGACTTAAATGTTTGAACTCTTACTGTTGATAATGTTCTTGAATTATTAAAAGAAATTTCTGATGAAAAGCTTCGTGAAAAAATTATCAATCTTGCTGCTAAAAAATCTACTGATAGTATTGCCAGTACTTCTAAAATTAATATTAAAAATACTGATGATGATTATTATATGCCTTATTCTTTATCTGAAGTAAATAGAAGACTTGCTTTGAGTCAAACCCCAGGAAGGAATACAACTTTTGATGATTTAAAAATAGAAGTTTTTCATTTCTTTCTTTCATTTTCTCTCTCTAGCTCTCCCTTCTCTCTACTCTTTGTAATATATTTAGCAAATAAACAAAAAGGCACTAGCCGCAGTTTGAATACTATTCAGGCCTTGCACTTCAGCCATTTTAAGGTATTTATTCTTTCTTCTTCTATTGTGCTTTTAATACAACTTCTTTCATCTTCCAGCCGTGACTATATCCGGCTAAAAAGCCTTTTATATCTATGTTGAAGATCCAACTTCATTTACGTGGTAACTATGAAAGATCCAGACTCTATCAAAATGTGAAGAAATTTTTCTATAGTTTCTCGACTTGGTTCCAAAATGGTGGTACAGTCGAGTTTAATAAACTTATGTTGACTTTTTCTCAGTGACTACGTCTAGTAAGTTGTGCCTCTTTAGCCCGTTATATTGATGAAGAAAGGGCGATTTTTTGCACAATTAGAACTTCTAGACACATGAGTTTAACATAAGTCTATTCCTGAATGCAACTAACGTCAGCACCACTATCGATCATAGCAACATTGTGATAGAAATTTTTTTATTAATCAGAATAATGCAATTTATATACCATTTATGGACGGTAACTAGTTGCATCATACCTAGAAAATAATTATTTATTGAATTAATTTTTTGAATAATTGTATTTATATCAGAATTTTTAGGATTTTCAACAACTTTCTTTTCTTTTCCTTTAGAGGAAATGGTTTTTGAGAAAAATCAGAAATATCTTCTTCAATTTTTAAAATCCTATGATCGGAAATCATTTGATTTTGCTTTAAAGAGGTAATTTCTTTTTTCAGTTTTTCAACTTCTATTTTTAAATCATCAAAAGTTGTATTCCTTCCTGGGGTTTGACTCAAAGCAAGTCTTCTATTTGCCTCAGATAAAGAATAAGCCATATAATAATAATCATCAGTATTTTAAATATTAATTTTAGAAGTACTGGCAATACTATCAGCAGATTTTTTAGCAGCAAGATAGATAATTTTTTCACGAAGCTTTTCATCAGAAATTTCTTTTAATAATCCAAGAACATTATCAACAGTAAGAGTTCGAACATTTAAGTCTAAATCTTCAAACTGTGATTGCAGTTTATACATCATTTCATCACAATTGCATTATATCATCCTATTCACTATCAGAACTAGGCAATTCAAAATCATTTTCAGACTCAGAATCACAATTATAATCAGATTCAGAACCTGAGGTATATAATAAACTATAAACTTGATCATGCACCTCATCAGAGAGTCCTAAAGACTTGGGTTTTTGAAGATTACAATTAGGAGTTATATGACCATATTGGTTGCACCTATAGCACTTGATTTTTGCTAAATCTCTTTTGGATCTATTCTTCGTAAATAGTCACCCCAACCTTCACTTATTTATAGTAGTAAAGTAAAGTAATAATAGTAAAAAATATATAGTAGTAAAGTAAAGTAATAAAAGTAATAATAATAATAATAACAATAATAGTAATGATAATAGTAAAAAAAAAGTAATTATAACAATAATAATAATAATATAATAGTAGTAGTAATAGTAATAGCAAAAAAAAAATATAATAATAATAATAATAATATATAATTACTTATAATGAAGAATTGGTGTACTACACAAAAGGAAAATAAATAAATATTAGGAAAAAGTAATATGCATGTGTAACCATTTTATTGTATAATAAAAATGAGGACAAAACTAATAAATATAAGAAAAAAATAATATGCATGTGTAACCATTTTATTTACTACTATATATAAGTAAAGGTTGGGGTGACTAAATTTACCGAACTACCTTTGATAGTCACCCCAACTTTCACTTATATATAGTAGTAAAGTAAAGTAATAATAGTAATAATAATAATAATAATAATAATAATAATAATAATAATTATTATTATTATTATTATTATTATTATTATTATAATGGTAATAGTAAAAATACATAGTAGTAAAGTAAAGTAATAATAGTAATAATAATAAAAAATGCATACTCAAAAAATATATATATATATATATTCATAATAGTAGTAGTAGTAGTGGTGGTGGTGGTGGTAGTAATAGTAATAGTAATAGTAATAGCAAAAAAAAAATATAATAATAATAATAATAATATATAATTAATTATAAATGAAGGATTGGTGTACTACACAAAAAGACAAAATAATAGTACACCCATTCTTCATCATTACTATATAATATAAGGGACAATCCATAACTTTGGTAATCCTTACAACCTCTTATTGTAAGGGACACATAGTTATTGTAATTGGTTGTTTACCATGTATTGTCATTATTTGAAAGCCAACTTATATTTTACATATAATAATACTTTTGTTTGATTTATACACTATAAGTGGCCTTTCCCAACCCCATCCCCTACTTTTAATTTTTGATTTTTCTTGTAATTAAAATATAAAATGATTAGTAATCATTAATATTATATTTTTTAAAACGTCAAATATAGCGCAATTTTTTTAACAAATTTTCTTTTCACTTTATTGTCATTCATAATATGGTATTTTTAATTGTACAAAGTCAGTCACCTTTTGAAATTAAAATATATTTTGAATTAAATTATTTTTTATTAACATTCTCTTCATCTCAAAATAATTGGCATGTGCTCCTTTTATTTCAAAATAGTTAACAACTATATATTTTGCATAACTATTAAAAAAATTAATAAGGAATGTAAATTAACTAATATGACGTCGTTATCTTTTTAATATTAAATACATGAATCTTGTTCAATTAATGTGGGAATCAATTACTAAGGGTACATTGAAAAAAATCATCTTTTGATCCTTTAAACATGTCAATTATTTTACAATAATTTTTTTATAAACATACTGACTATTTTAAGATGAAAGGAGTAGTAGTATTAATTTAATATGATTTCTTGGTTATATAAAAAAAGTTACCCACTTTTCTAATGTAGGAAATATATTTATCAACTTTTCCTAATTAAATAGTAATATTAATTTGATATGTTTTCTAAAATATATTTAAAAGTATTTATCTAATGAGGTAAATTTCAAAATTAAATTAACACCTTATTGATTTAAATAAAGTTACGTATTCATTTGAACCAAGTGTGAAAGCTTAAATTGCTTATGTTACCTTGTTCTCCATGTGCATTTGGTACTCCAACCATTCCATTTTAGTTCTCACGATTCATTTTTAGTTCTCATGATTCATTTTCCAAAATTCAATTTGAGTAATTTCTAAAATTAAATTAGATTAAATTAATTTGATATTTTAAAAATAAAATTTAAATATTTAAAAAATATGTCAAAAGTAATATAAATTATAATTTTTCAAATATCAATATGATGAAAAACTATATTATTTTAAAATAATGGTTCAAATTACATCGATTGACTCTTAAAAGAAAAACTATAACAAATAAAAAAGAAGAAGGGTGTAAAATTTAGGAAATTTAGAGGTAAAATTTCTTTCTGAATTAAAGTATTTATTAGATTTTTTTTACATTTAATGATTTAAACATGTCTTATATCATATATTCGTCTCTATACTTTGGTTCAAGAAGAAAAAATAATTGGTACAAAATACTTAAATTCACTTGGTTAAATTTTTGTCATAGATAAGATATGTTGAAAAATATTATACTTCAATTTTGATCATGGTTTAACCTTTAATTCCTTTACAAGGCAAGCCAAATTCTTTTTCTCTTTCTTATAATTTTCGTTAAATATTGCATCTTTTTTAATAAAAGGTTAGTGCATTGATTTACAATAAATTAGCATTTTTTGAGAAAAGAAAAAAGAAAAAGGACAAGGACTCTAACTTTTTAAAGAAATTTATTCAATTAAGTACAATATTGGGAGAAGAGGAAGAGGAAAAGCAGAATAGTACGATCCTAAATTTTTTATAATTATATATTTGTATAAAGTTATAAATTGTTCATGTTGAACTAAATACAATCTTTATGTAATTAGTTGCTTTTTTTCTATTTTTTTTTTAGAATTCAATAAAAAAAATTATGAACAATTTTATCCACACCTTTGAAACATGCATTATAAATACTAGAAGTAGAAATTAGTGAATGGTGTCATATAATGTTGAAAATGAAGGTAGCGTCATTGATCAACATTGAATTAATTATGCAATAAAAATAACATAACTTATGCTTATTCAATCAATTAAAATTATATTTATTATATTTAGGTTTGGGCCCGGACTCAGCACGGGCCTCGTGCGATTAGTTTATATATAAGAGTAAAAAGCAAAACTAAAAGCCACATAAGAAGTCAAGTGACAATATAAGAATAAGCTAAATGATAATTTTAAGACAAATTAAAAAAATATATAATAAAAATTTTGAATTGAAAGATTAAGTATTCGAATTTGAAATACATTATCTCTTTTTAAAAAAATAATAATTTTTTTTTATTGTCTTAAATAAAAAATCATAATTGAAGATTTCTAATAAACTTTTACTATTTCAAACTTATCTCCTTTAAAATATAAATGTCATAAAATATATTAAACATAATTTGTTTATATATTAATAAAAGGTAAAAATATTATTAAAATAATAATAATAGTTAGTAGTAGTAGCACGGAGGATATGTAGTAGAAGAAGTAATAATAATTACTAGTTACTACTATATAGAAGAGCGAGTAGCAGCTCTTGGAAGTAGGCAGCTGACGGTTGACATGTCTGCTTCCAGCTGCCTTCTTGCTCCGTGATTTGACTATATCACCCCTAATTAATTAATATATGACATTTACTTATAAGAAAATTAATTAAAAAAAAAATTAAAAAAGTAAAATAGATATTTATGACATGTCCACTTCAGCTGCTTCAATCGTAATTTTCTTATATCGACCCTAAGTAATTACTAATTACTAATATATATAAGCGCGAGTGGGTGGCTGTAAGCAGACAGATGGCGGTCGACATGCCTGCTTTCAGCTGCCTGCTTATTCTGTGATTTTACTATATCGTCCCTAATTAATTATTATATGATATTTACGTATTAAAAAATCAATAATATTTTAAAAATAAAATAGACATTTATAAAGTAAAATAGACATTTATGCCATGACTGTTTCAGTTGCTTCAATTGTAATTTTACTATATCACCTATAATTAATTATTATGAGTTATCTAAGTATATAAAAATTGATAATATTTATTTCAAAAAAAGGTGAAATAAATATAAAATGATAAATTAATTTTTGATGTTTTAAATTAATTTAACATCTTATGTGAGGCCCACTTAAAAAAAATTCACAACTATTTTTTATATCAATTTTAATTAGTTATTATGAGTCATTCAAGAGGTGTCAGTTTCGCTATTTCAATCGTGACATTTGGTTTACTCTCGAAATTATATCAGTGTCTCTTAAATTGAAATAGAAAAGAAATATCATAAATTACAACAATTAAAAACTTAAATTACTTTTAAAGTCTAAATTCACTAACAATGCCACAAAAGTTTGAACAAAAAGAGTATTATAAATTACAATAGCCAACAACTTAAAATAGTAAATTACAACGTCGAAAAAGCATTATAGATTACAATAGTTATCGATGTCATATTAATTAAGATAAAGGGATATTACTTGAAAATTACGTTGAAAGTCACATAAATCATACTAATATAATTAACAACTTAAAATATCTAAAACTATATATAACAAATATGATTGACTTTCTCAAATATTTCATCGACGTCATATAAATTGAGATAAAAAAATAGCATATAATATTCGAAAAGTAGCACATTGGGCCTGTGCTTGCACGAGCTCCAATATCTAGTTATTAAATAAGCGCCAGTTCACTGGTGTTGACACCTAATTTTTGCTCTCCATAACTAAGTTTAATTTCGAGTTTCTTCAATTATCAAATAAAATTACAACATTATTTTATCCGAATAAAAGCTTTTTAAAATATTCATATGGGTAATTTTATCATTTTAAGTAGCGATTATATATTATCGTATTTAATTATACGAGATAATATAATTTGGTACTTAGACATTTATTTTATGGAATATCGGGTTTTAATCAAAGCCTATCTTGAAAATAAATTCAAATGGTTGAAATCTTGATTTAAATATGATTAATTCTCAAAATAATTTATTGGAGAAATACTTGTCTGATTTTATCAAATCATGAAATCCGGGATTAAAGGAGGAGTTAATTCATATCGAACTTCAATTTAATTTAACCAATCTATTAAATTCGATCATAATTGGAACTAAATTGACCACAATTGCAATGCAATTGGCCAATTAACTTTCAATTTTGTCAAAATGTAAATAGAATGGGCTAAATTAGAATTGAATTTTTTTTTAATAATTCCCCATTTCCAGCCCAATTCTCAACCCACTCCAGCCCATTTTTCTTTAATTTCTTCTAAATTCCAGCAACTCATTCCAATTTAAAGAAGCCCAAACTACACCTAACCTGGCCTACTTCCTACTTCAACAACATTCAAAACAACACCAGCAATAATAACAGAAAATGGCAAAACCCACAAGCTTCAACAACACCGCAAAATGACAACAGTATCAACATACAACACAATAGCAGTGGACAATAAAAAATGCTTCAGGCATCAACGACTCTGCCAGCGTACAATAAGCTAACGGTAACCAATACCCGACCTGAATCCACCAGCACCGATAACCCAAACCCGACGTCAACGAAAGCTTCGAGTCTGACCCAATAACTGACCCGCGAACCTGACCTATACCCATCAAAGATGCAGCAACAGCTGGCAAGAGCATCTCATTTGAATTTCAAAGTGTTACTGATTCGTACATTGCATTTGAACAACCTTATCCTTAATTTTGAAATATCAAAATTGCCCTTCACAATTTCTATCCCACATCGCCAAAAGCAACAATTCAACCCTAAAATTCTTCTATATAAATCCCTTTCTTGAGCTGAAAAGAAAAGAGGGGGAAAAAGTGAAAACCTTGAGCAAAGTCTTGGAGGTGGAAAACTTTCGAGCCAAAACAGTCTTTTTTAGTAAAAAATATTTTTCGTGAAAAGTCAATGATTATTCGGAGTCCTCGGAGTCGCAACGAAGCTTTTAGATAGTGGCGAGGAGATTCCGACGATATCTCGAGTCCCGTTTTGCTGCCCTCAAAAGAGGTAAACTTCTCGACGCTTTATTTCTTTTCTCATCATTTTGCCTCATTTTCGCTTTCAATGTAGTAGTAATTTAATTCTCTTATTGTTTGCTGGGAGTAGCTGTAGAAGCCTCGAAGGTCGTAGGATTTATGTACAATTCGTATTGGTTTCACCTTAGTTGCTTAGTTTTGTAATTCCCTCTACTGTGTTCTTTCGCTCCTCTGCTTTCATACAATATTCTCGATTTTTATTTTGACTGTTTTTCTTTGAGGTTATCGTTATTGCTCTTATGTGGATTACCTTGATTTTGGTCTATTAAATCAAAATAAAGTGACTTAGCGTTGATTTGTTAACCTGCTGATTCAGGTTTAAGGATTGAATTATTGTAGTTTTAATCACTATTCTTGTTAACGTTCTCGCCCCGATCCCTCTTTTGGTTTACTGTTTTGGTGTAAGACATCTTCTTTTCCCTATTTCAGCTTGTCACTGTCTGTGTGTTTCGGTTGTCAATCTGTCCAGTATGTTTAATTATATGTTTCACAAAATATGATGGATTCCTGTAAAGTTTCGCTGATTCTGAATTAGATAACCAAGTTGCCTCCCTTGTTTGATTAGAATTTGGTTCAACGAGAATGAGAAAGTATTAGAAAAGTTGAGCTCTAGCGAGAACCTTGAGTACCCTAACTCGATTTCCTAGGCTGCTCCTTATTCCAAACATTCAGATTAGTCATTGAATCTTATTTGTTAAAGTTAAGATAAATCCCTTTCGAAGTCGTTTGCTCATGTAGGTTTGCACCAAATATATGACGTATATTTGTTCATCTGTGTATTAGTTTGCCTAAGAAGTAAGTTTTGCTCTAGCTTGAACTCCCTTTTCTCGGTATGTCTTTTTTTGAAGGAATGATTCAATTCTTTTTGTGTGTGGGTATGAGAGAGAATTTATTGTTTCCTTTCATGAAAATACTCAAACTTTTCTTATTTCAATAAGTTTGGACTGTTGCTTTCATTATCATTTTCCGTAAGTATTGGTTTCAAAATACTTGTTTTTTTTATAAAATTGAATGAAATAGAGCTTATGTTTTATAAGTTGAAATTTCCTCATTAAATCAAACTTTTTCTTTCCTTATAACCATTCTTTCCCATGTCAAGATTCGAGGTTATCGTCGTGAGTATAATGAAAAGCTAGGCATGCCATTATCTTTTTCTTTTCTTTTGTGCGAAAGTTCATTCTTTTCTTTTCATGAAAATATTTAGATTTTCCTTTTCTTTTCACGAAAATGTTTAGATTTTCCTATCTCTATAAGTTTGATTATGGCCTTCATTATTACTTTCAGTACGTTTGATTTCAAAATACTTGTTTGATAATAAAGATTGGATAATACATAATCTTATGTTGTCTTTTGACTTCTCGGAATAGAGTTATAACCTTGGTCACATTTCGATCATCTTGATATGATCTCGGATAAGTTTGTGTGTTGTTTTGATTGATTGATGAACCGCACAATAGTTTGATTATGAAATCTTTCAAATAAGTTTGTCGAGTGTTTATGTGCTCTCTATGTTTTATTAATGGTATGATTTGGTATCAAATATATATTACTTTCATTCAAGTATAATGAGACTCATACCAAGATAGCACTTAATGTGTTGCTTGACTGCCTGGACCTATCCCCATTTCTTTCGTTCCAATAAATTTCTTCTATCTTTTTCCTTCTTTTTTTGGTTGGTCATGTGTTAACTAACTTTAATTTTCCTTTCCTTAGGTTGGCTAATGTGTTAATTTTACTTTTCCTTCTCTTCTTCCTTTCGTTGGTCATGTATTAATGTTCTTTATTTTTCTTATTTTTGCATGGAAATCCGTTAGAGTCTAAACAGACTCTTTCCCTTTGTATTTCATAATGGGCCAATGAGGCCCATCTTATTGAGTCAGTCCCGAAGAAAAATCTAAAGTCGAGTCTGTGACATACGGATACAAAGAGTAGAAAGGAGAAGAATGGACTAAAGTCCCGTCTTTGAAGTGGCAAAGAGACTCGGAAGTCTCATTTTTTTTTTATTTTTTTTTATTCATTTATTGTTGTCTTTTTATTATTATTTATTCATTTCTTCCTTTCATTACTTATTCATTTGGACCTTGAAGCGAAAGTTGTAAACTAATACAGGTGAAGCGAAACTCGAGCCAAAGGTTCAAAAAAATAGGTAGGACAGGTTATGGGCAAAAACCCAGTATCTAGATAGGACAGGTGAAGTTGGGCTGAAAGCCCAATTAGACTAGGACAGGGTGATAGATTTGGGCATAAGAGCCCAAATCATTTATTTCTTCTTCCTCTTCCCCTTTTATGGGTTTTCTTTGTGTTCTTGCGAATCTAGTTAAACCCTTAACTAAGTCGCTAGAAACTAATTTTGCAAAAACTTTCAAAAATATTCCTTAATTAACTTCTTATCAACAATCGACTTTTTTTTAGAAGTTGGTCAAAAGAAAATTATTTTTTCAAACAGTTCAGATAATCGCAAGTTAGCAGACATTTTAGGTGCCTTAAAAACCTTCCTAAAATGTTAATAGGAACCGCTTACCTAGAATCCCTAAACTTGAATGATTTTTCTTTTTGAATCATTTAAAGGTTTTCTTAATTTTCCCAAATAAATTAAGTGGCGACTCTTAAAAAAGTCAAAATTTTTGCAAAACAGAAATGACGACTCTGCTGGGGATCTTAACTAGGTCCTGACCAAATGTTTGAATTTGTCTTTTGACTAACTGTTATAGTGTTTAAATTGTTTATGTGTTTATGTATTTAAATTCTGCGAAGTTTAACTGTTGCATTTCATGGCATAATCCCGCATGTTGATTATTAAACTGTTTTGTGGTTTCATATATGTCTCGGTCCCTATTGTTGAACTCCAAATAAAGTGTTGAAAATATGACGATTTATTAGCACGTGAGGCGTTTGATGGTTGTTCATATTTCAAAACCCAAGTTGTCCGCTTGGGAACCTGGTTCAAACCCACTCTAGACACTCAGGATAGAGCTAAATCAAAACCCTTTTAGGCATAAACCTAGGACGACTCAATACCCGAATGGGGTATTGGGACCATTAGAAATCTTGCCCTGTGTTTATTGACCCCGAGTCAATTACAGATGAATTATATTTACGTGTTGAAGAAATATATGTTTGTTTAATCCAATCCATTATCCTTTGGGGGTCGGAAGAAGACTTGTTTTGCTTACTTTCGTGTAAGGATGCCTCAATTATACACCAATTAAGGGAGGAATTGAAGCAAGCCAAGTAAGAAGTTGATCGATCTAGACGATTGCATGATTTCCTAGACTAATGATCTAGAGCACAGTCATACGGTAATTGCTTGATCACCAACAGATGTTGCCTATGACATTAAGTGGACAAAGTTAAAAGGGTGAAGGCCGATAGAAGAACATCTAGGAGCTACCATTTCCTAGCCCCTGTGTGGGACGTTGTTCTTTTTCTCATGTTATTTTCCCTTTCCGTAAAGAATGTATCCCTTTTGTACAACTTTTGTAGGCATTTATGCCCTTTATGTATACCTATGGAGGTTTTTGGAGGATAATGGATTGATTTTAAAAAGCATATACTTCTTTCAAATACGTTAGGCCAACCCTTGGCTCAAAATGATCACCCAATTAGGATGCACGTTTATTACAATATGCTTGTGTGATATAACTGTTTATGTGCTTATACGTGCTATGTTGATTCGAATCAAAGGTGAATTGATCCAATCGCATTTTCCATAGACCATCTCTAGGCAGAAATACACTCCACTACACAAAAATTCGATCAAACATACTCCAAGTCCCCCAAGTTTCTCAAAAAAGTCCGCAGTCATTCTTAAAACTTCCAAAATGATCGCTACCATTTTAGGAAAGTTGACTTTAAAATCAGAAAAAGCCTTTATAGTTTTGAACTATGTAGGGCCTGATTTCTCCTCCTTGAGATACGTAGGCAGCCTTTCGTCCCGGTCTATGTCTTCAAAAACTCTATTGTCCTCCACTTTCTTGAAGGAAGAAGAAGAGTTGAACCTTCCTGAAAAATTTCACTTATCCAAAATCCTGTTCATTGAAATTCTCGAGTCATCATTACTCCATGGATCAATTAGCATGAGTTGAGAAACAACTTTATGTGTTTACTTCCTGCCTTAATATCTTGCTTCGCTTATTACTAACAGAGTCTAACACATCTGCTTTTGAGTTGTTTTACTTTGCAGGTAATAGAAACTATTATGTGTTGACAAATGAACCTACTTTACTAGATCAAAGTGAATAAGAGATTCCCTTCTTGACTATAGCTTTGTTGCAGGAAAAGAAAAATGACTAGTAGTAAAACTGGACTCTACCAGTCATTTTTTAAAACCTATAAGCGACGGTCTCGAGGATGAAATAAGAGAAAATGTGAGGGAAAAATTTTCCGAGACAACTGGGATCATGTAAGATGAATTGGAGGAAACATTATTGAATTGGACCTCCACTCCACTCATGACTCATCGCCCGTCGTACAACAATAACTTAAAATATGTCATTGTCATGTCATGTCAAAAAGAAAAATGAGCAAATAAAAAAGGATAATGATAAATGGGAAACAATAGCCTTAGAACAGTCAACAGAATAGTCAAAGAGTTAGAGAATCAAGAAATCCTAATCTTGATGAAATCGAGGTGGTTAACTAGGAGGACAATGACTAAGGAAATTGGATAATTGATCCTTCGTTCTATTAAGACAAATGTAATGAAAACGTCATGTCATCCATACAATGCTTATTTCTATCCTAGTAGGATGGATAAGAGTATCTAGGGCCATTTAACCTTGAAGATGAGTTTATGTACGAACTACGTTTGACCTGAATTCCTAAGAAAGGGATACGTAGGCGGCCTATATCGGCTTCGGTCAAACCCTTAGGAGAATTTATCCTTTTTCTTTATGTATAAACTACGTGATGACCCGAATTCCCAAAAAGGAATACGTAGGCGGCCTATGTCGGCTTCGGTCAACCCATTAGATTTTTCTATATATCTTAGCGTAGTCTTGAACTACATTTGACTTGATTCCTCCTTCAACGGGATGCATAGGCGCCCTAATATCTCGGTCATACCACTCCAGGAAATGAAAACTGGGGTAGAATTTTTGAGAAGGAATCTCAAAAATTCACAAGGGGAAGATCACCATGCAACAAAGAGAACGAAGACTAACAAAGACTTCAGATACTCTCGAGCTGAGATCATATCAAACAACTTTAAATTGGGGAAGAAATTTTGAGGAGCTCCTCAAAATTTCCACTAACACTGGAATATACTTCAAATTCCCCAGCACCAGAGGTCAAAGCCAAGCTTTAGAAGTCACCAGCTGCGATAAAGTCTAGGTATACTAAATCTCTGGCTATGACGGAATTGTTGATAGAAGCCCTTAGTGACGATGATGAATGCTTGGAATTCCTCCATCAAACGTCGGATATAGTCACAACTAAGAGAAAGATGTTTGTTGAGCTTGTACATGATATGACTGACAGAGATTTTATAAAGTTTTTACAGAAATTTTCAAAACTATTTTCTAAAATTAAGACTACTTTCAAAAATCTATACAAATCTTTTACTTAGTGATTGCCTAGGAATCTATTGAAACGAAGAGTGAGGGTGGAAGTCCCAACATGATGGAGTACCCGAAAGATGGCGAAGAGCAAACCAAGGATCGAAGAAGGTCAAGACGGAGTAGTTTCACTCAAAAACTAATTATTTTTCTGTGGATGCAGGGATTAGTACACAAAAAATGGGATTTTTTTTTTCAAAAAAACCCCAAGCGGATTGCGAGCCACACCAAAGTCTATAATGCTCAAGAACGGTATTTTTGGGTAGCGCCGAAAACGAGTTTAATACGCATTTATTAAGGTCTTTTTGAAGTGTCTATCTCATTTCTTGAGACCATGAAAGACAAACAAAGGTGCCTTATCTACTTTATGAATATTGTATTTAGAATTCTTTCTATAAAAGCCATCACTAGCATAAGCGACTTTATGTCTATTAAATATTTACTTTGTGCGCAGGTGCATTCAAGGAAGTCGGCACAATAAATACAACAATCAAAGGATCACTCAACAAGATGAAGAGCAGAAAATCATCCTCAAAATTCTCCTTGTTTTAAAGAAAACGGTACAGGTAGAAAGCAAAACGCAGATAAATGGACTCAGGTGAAACTATTTTCAAATCACCGGAAGAGCTATTTTATATCATCTCATTGCCGAGAGGGTCATTGCATATCATCTCATTATCGAGAAGGCCATTTTATGCCATTGCCAAGAGGGTCATTTTATATCATTCCATTGCTAAGAGGGACATTTTATATTATCTCATTGCCGAGAGGGCCATTCATGCCATTGCAAAGAGGGCCATTTCATTTAATCTCATTGCCAAGAGGACCGTTTTATTTTATTCCATTACCGAGAGGGCCATTTCATATCATTGCCGAGAGGGCCATTGTATTTAATATCTGTTGATATGCGAGATAGCATACGCTGGCATCGAGGATATCATCAATATTTAATATCTGTTGACACATGAGATAGCATACACTGGCATCGAGGATTTCATCAACATTTAATTTCTGTTGACACGCGAGATAGCATATACTAGCGTCGAGGATATCATCAGTATCTATTGACACATGAGTTAACATACGCTGGAATTGAGGATATCATCAACATATAATATCTGTTGACACGCGAGATAGCATACGCTGGCGTTGAGGATATCATCATCAATCAACATCTGTTGACACGCGAGATAGCATACACTGGTGTCGAGGATATCATCAGTATTTAATATCTGTTGACACGCGAGATAGCATACGCTGGCATCGAGGATATCTCATCATTTTGTGAATCAACATCTTAATACATCAAAATCATATGATTCAAAGAGACGTCTTTAAGTCGCTATCTGAAAGCGAACGACATATGAGATTTCCTAGAAATTAACAATTTGAGGATCATCTATAAGTCATATTATTAAAAATAGGATAGTGTGTAAGATTTCCTCTGAGTTGATAACCCATAGGTCATCCGTAAGACGCAACAACATCTTAATCGAAATGTGTACAAGGTTACCCAAAAATTAATAGTCTGAAGGTTATCCATAAGTCGCAACTAAATCCTTACCAGAGAATATGCGAGATTATCAGATTGATAAGTCTAAGGGTTCTTTATAAGCCATGTCATATCCAAAGATCGATTATGTGTAGGATTACCCAAAGACTAGAAATTTGAGATATCTATAAGTCATATTGTATCCAAGGTCGGATGATATGCTGGAATACCTGAGAGCTAGCAATTGGAGGGATATCTGTAAGCCATCTCTTATCCAAGGTCAGATACTATGCAGGATCTCCTAGAAGCTAGCAATTTAAACAATATCTGTAAGTTGACTCATATCAAACATCAAATAATGTGCAAGATTATCCAAAGATTGTAAATTCAAGAGAAATCTATAAGTCGTATCGATACAAAAGATGCGCAAAACTTACCCGAGGTCATATGCAAAGAATCATTGGCAATGACCAGAGAGGTTATCATACAACAAGCATTATAGGTGACCAAAAGGTTGCCCCATCAACATAAGATTACACGATTGCAGGGACCGTTCTACATAAAGTGTCGTCGATGTCCAAAAGGACCACCCCACTTTGAAGACATATTCACTCAACAAATAAGCTAATTATGCAATAACTAAGAGGATTGTTGTGTTTGTTGTTGCAAGTTATCTCTTTCCAAATAGGTACATAAGAGGATGACTTCGTTTTTCAAGCGACAACTTACGTAGAGATATGGTAAAGACTATATACCTCTTTCGTGAATTATGTTTAGCACTAACACTCTTTGTTTGAAACATTTTCGAGACCATCCGAGAGGAGAAAAATCTCAAATCAAAACCACAGGTGCGGACAACTCTAGATAGGACGCAACACAACGTAGAACTCTTTCTTAGCAGCAAAATGAGACATATTCTAGAGAGGGACGTCAAACTTTTTGGACACGAGATAAGGGATGATCTCCACTATAAATCAAACCACACCCCTATTATAAGGCATGTGGGTACTTTGGGATATTTTTGTTCCATCTCCACTCTCAAGATATTTCTAAACTCATATCGAGGGTAACCTTTTTCTTCCTTCAAATTCGAGTGATAGTACACCTAAAGTTTTAAAAATTATGTCCAGGTAAGTTCTTGCCTATGGATGTGAAGGATCCTACATTCATGGTTAAGAAGTTACAAGCCTTTTTTCGCAACTCAATCAACTTGTCACTCATCCCGAGTCAAAGTTCGTCTGAAATAAAAGACTATTTTTTCTACCGATCGAGTCAAACTACAAACAGTCTGATTCCCTGAGTCTCGGAGATATGTAGGTTGGGCTCTATTTTGAAAACTCGACTGCATTCCAACCTCCCCAAAATCCCTTTATTCTCCATCTTTTCAATTTCATTAAAAAATTTAAAACCAAGATAGCTGTTGAATTTTTTGAAAATAGTGTTTTAAATCAAGCTGTATGAAGTACAAGTGGCCTGAATTCTCAAGTAACTTGAGATATGTAGGAAACCTGATACCGAGGTCTGGCCATAACTCCATGAAACTAGTGCAAAACCAATCTCCTTCATAAATAAATTCGTGGTCAAACAAAAATTAGGAATGTCAAACTCCCTTTGCCCAGGGTTACATGCATCCACCCTATCCAAAGGGAGGGGGCAGTTGTGGACACCTAATTTTTGCCCTCCATAACTAAGTTTAATTTCGAGTTTCTTCAATTTTCAAATAAAATTACAACATTTTTTTATCCAAATAAAAGCTTCTTAAAATAGTAATCTGGGTAATTTTTTCATCTAAAGTAGCGATTATATATTATCGTATTCAATTATACGAGATTATATAATTTGGTACTTAGACATTCATTTTATGGAATATCGGATTTTAATCAAAGCCTGTCTTGAAAATAAATTCAAATGGTTGAAATCTTGATTTAAATATAATTCATTCTAAAAATAATTTATTTGGAGAAATACTTGTCTGATATTATCAAATCAAGAAATTCGGTATTAAAGGAGGAGTTAATTTGTATCGAACTTCAATTTAATTTAACCAATCTATTAAATTCAATCATAATTGGAACTAAATTGACCACAATTGCAATGCAATTGGCCAATTAACTTTTAATCTGGTCAAAATGTAAATAGAATGGGCTAAATTAGAATTGAAATTATTTTTTTAATAATTCTCCAATTCCAGCCCAATTCTCAACCCGCTCCAGCCTATTTTGCTTTAATTTCTTCTAAATTCCATCAACCTATTCCAATTTAAAGCATCCCAAACTACACCTAACCCGGCCCATTTCCTACTTCAATAATATTCAAAACAACATCAGCAATAATATTAGAAAATGGCAAAACCCACAATCTTCAACAACACCGCCAAACGATAATAGTATCGACATACAACACAGCAGCAGCTGACAATCAAAAATATTTTAGCCATCAACGACTCTACCAATGTACAACAACCTAACGACAACTAATACCCGACCCAAATCCACCAACCCTGATAACCCAAACCCGACGTCGATGAAAGCTCCGAGTTTGACCCGACAACTGACCCACGAACCTGAACCATACCCGTCAACGATGCAACAACAGTTGGGAGGAGCATCTCGTTTGAATTTCAAACTGGTACTGATTCGCACATTGCATTTGAACAACCTTATAGTTAATTTTGAAATCTCAAAATTGTCCTTCATAATTTCCATCCCACATTTCCGAAAGCAACAATTCAACCCCAAAATTCTTCTATATAAATCCCTTTCTTGAGCTGAAAAGAAAAGAGGGAAAAAAAGGTGAAAACCTTGAGTAAAAGTCTTGGAGGTGGAAAACTTCCGAGCCAAAACAGTCCTTTTTTAGTAAAAAATATTTTTCTTAAAAAGTCGACGATTATTTGGAGTCCTCAGAGTCACAATGAATCTTTTCGGTGGTGGCGAGAAGATTCCGATAATATCTTGAGTCCTGTTTTGCTACACCAAAAGAGGTAAACTTCTCGATGCTTTATTTCTTTTCTCGTCATTTTACCTCATTTTTTCTTTCGAAGTAGTAGTAATTTAATTATATTATTACTTGTTGGGAGTAGATGTAGAAGCCTCGAAGGCCATAGGATTTATGTGCAATTCGTATTAGTGTCACCTTAGTTGCTCGTTGCTTAGTTTTGTGATTCACTCTACTGTGTTCTTTCGCTCCTTTGCTTTCATACAATATTCTCGATTTTTATTTTGACTGTTTTTCTTTGAGTTTATCATTACTGCTTCTATGTGGATTACCTTGATTTTGGTCTATTAAATCGGAATAAAGTGACTTAGCATTGATTTGTTAACCTGTTGATTTAGGTTTAAGGATTGTATTGTTGTAGTTTTAATCACTATTTTTGTTAAAGTTCTCGCCTCGATCCCTCTTTTGGTTTACTATTTTGGTTTAAGACATCTTGTTTTCCCTATTTCAGTTTGTCACTGTCTGTGTGTTCGGTTGCCAATCTATCCAGTATGTTTAATTATATGTTTCGCAAAATATGATGGATTCCTGTAAAATTTTGCTGATTCCGAATTAGATAACCAAGTTTCCTCCCTTGTTTGATTAGAATTTGATTCAACGAAAATGAGAAAGTATTGAAAAAGTTGAGCTCTAGCAAGAACCTTGAGTACCCTAACTCGGTTTCCTAGGCTGCTCCTTATTCCAAACTTTCAGATCAATCATTGAATCTATTTGCTAAAGTTAAGATAAATCCCTTTCGAAGTCATTTGCTCATGTAGGTTCGCACCAAATATATGACATTTATTTATTCATCTGTGTATTAGTCTGCCCAAGAAGTATGTTGAGTTTTGCTCTAGCTTGAACTCCCTTTTCTCGGTATGTCTTGTTTTGAAGGAATGATTCAATTCTTTTTTTTTGTGTGTGTGAGAATTTGTTGTTTCCTTTGATGAAATACTCAAACTTTTCTTATTTCTATAAGTTTGGACTATTTCTTTCATTATCATTTTCCATAAATATTGGTTTCAAAATACTTTTTTTTAATTAAATTGAATGAAATATAGATTATGTTTTATAAGTTGAAATTTCCTCATTAAATCAAACTTTTTCTTTCCTTATAACCATTCTTTCCCATGTCAAGATTCGAGGTTATCGTCGTGAGTATAATGAAAAGCTAGGCATGCCATTATATTTTTCTTTTCTTTTGTGCGAAAGTTCATTCTTTTCTTTTCACGAAAATGTTTAGATTTTTCTATCTCTATAAGTTTGATTGTAGCCTTCATTATTACTTTCGGTAAGTTTGATTTCAAAATTCTTGTTTTATAATAAGGATTGGATAACACATAATCTTATGTTGTATTTTGGCTTCTCGTAATAGAGTTATAACCTTGGTCACATTTCGATCATCTTGATATGATTTCGGATAAGTTTGTGTGTTGTTTTGATTGATTGATGAACCACACAATATTTTAATTATGAAATCTTTCAAATAAGTTTGTTGAGTGTTTAAGTGCACTCTATGTTTTATTAATGGTATGATTTGGTATCAAATATGTATTACTTTCATTCAAGTATAAAGAAACCCATACCAAGATAACACTTAATGTGTTACTTGACTGCCTGGACCTATCCCCATTTCTTTCGTTCCTATAAATTTCTTCTATCTTTTTCCTTCTTTTTTTGGTTGGTCATGTGTTAACTAACTTTAATTTTCCTTTCCTTAGGTTGGCTAATGTGTTAATTTTACTTTTCCTTCTCTTCTTCCTTTTGTTGGCCGTGTATTAATGTTCTTTATTTTTCTTATTTTTGCATGGAAATTTGTTGGAGTCCAAACAAACTCTTTCTCTTTGTATTTCATAATGGACCAATGAGGCCCATCTTATCGAGTCAAGCCCGATGGAAAATCTCAAGTCGAGTCCGTGGCATACAGATACAAGGAGTCAAAAGGAGAAGAATGGACTAAAGTCCCATCTTTGAAGTGGCAAAGAGACTCAGAAGTCTCATTTTTTTATTTTTATTTTATTTTATTCATTTATTAATTTATTGTTGTCTTTTTATTATTTATTTATTTATTTATTTATTTCTTCCTTTCATTATTTATTCATTTGGTCCTTGGAGTCAAAGTTGTAAACTAATACAGGTGAAGGGAAACTCGAGCCAAAGGTTCAAAAAAATAGTTAGGACAAGTTATGGGCCAAAGCCAAGTATCTAGATTAGGACAGGTGAAATTGGACCAAAAGCCCAATTAGACTAGGACAGGGTGATGGATTTGATCTTAAGAGCCCAAATCATTTATTTCTTCTTCCCCTTTCCTTTTTATGTCATTTGCTTGGTGTTCTTGTGAACCTAGTTAAACCCCTAACTAAGTTGCTAAAAACTAATTTTGCAAAAACTTTCAAAAATATTCCTTAATTAACTTCTTATCAACAATCGACTTTTTTTAGAAGTTAGTCAAAAGGAAATTATTTTTTCAAACAGTCTGGATAACCGCAAGTTAGCAGACATTTTAGGTGCCTTAAAAACATTTATAAAATGTTAATAGGAACCACTTATCTAGAATCCCTAAACTTGAATGATTTTTCAGTTTGAATCATTTAAAGGTTTTCTTAATTTTTTTAAATAAATTAAGTGGCGACTCTTAAAAAGTCAAAATTTCTGCAAAACAGCTGGCACCTCAAGCAGGCAGCTGACGGTTGTCATGTCTGCTTTCAGCTGTCTGCTTGTTCCATGATTTTACTATAACATCCCTAATTAATTATTATATGTCATTTAAGTATTAAAAAATTAATAATATTTAATAAAAAATAAAATACACATTTATGACATGTTTGTTTCAACTGTTTCAACTGTAATTTTATTATATCACCCCTAATTAATTATTATAAGTTATCTAAGTATTAAAAAATTAATAATATTTTATTAAATAAAATATAAAATAGATATAAAATAATAGATTAGCTATTGATGTTTTAAATTAATTTGACATCTTATATGAGACCCACTTAAAAAAAAATTTGCATGTATTTTTTATAGCAATTTTGCTATATCACTTCTAATTCGTTATTATAAGTCATGTAAGAAATGTTTGCCTCGCTACTTCAATCGTGATATTTGGTTGACTGTCGATATTATATCAGTGTCGCTTAAATTGGAATAGAAGAAAAAGTATTATAAATCACAATAATTAAAAACTTAAACTATTTTTAAAATATAATTGACTATCAATGCCATTAAAGTTTGAAACGAAGAGTATTATAGATTATAATAGCTAACAACTTATAATATTAAATTACAATGCCAAAAAAGTATTCTAAATTACAATAGCTAATAGCTTAAAAAATCTAAAAACCTATTAAAAATATAATTGATTATCTAAATTTTAATTTAATTATTTTTTTATCTTTAACTTGTTATATATATCTATAATCTATATCTATATCTATAATATATTAAAAGTTTGAAGGGTCTTAGAAATGTCGTTTGAACTTTTTTCCCTTCATTAAAAGTCTTTGCTTTAGACAAAATCATTTTTCACTATTTTTTTCCAAATATTTAAGAGTTGAAAATTAATTAAATATATTTATGGTAAAATATTTTCTTATTACAAGTCATCAGAATTAATGACAGCTAATACTTTTCTCATTAGTTTAAGAATTCTAAATCAATTAAATTTGATTTTAAGAAGTGATCAGAATTAATGATAACTAATACTTTTTTCATTAGTTTTAGAATTCTAAGTCAACTAAATTTAATTTTAAGAAATTTAAAAAGTTGAAATTTAAATTTTTTTGAAAAGCTATATACTTTTCTAATATTATTAGTTAGGTAAAAATATTGAATTTCAGCTGATCTTGTCTGAGAGAGTATTGTCTCAAAATACATCCTATATTTATATGCAGTAGTAACATATGATGTAGTATCTAAGTACTTTTGCATTAATTTCCATGGATCATCTTTTCATTTTAAATCATTTTGATCCAGGATAATGTAATACCCCGGAAAATTTTTCGTCGAAATTTTATGCGTAAACATATTGGGTCCTATCTTCTAGAATGATTTATAATTTTTCTGTGTGTCATTTCTTGGATTTCGACCCACTATTTCGTAGATCATCAAATAAGCTTTCCAACGATATGTGGATCACCCAAAACGGACACCCGAGCGATGAGTTACAAACATTCCAATCGAACGGTGAATAGTGATGAACAGTAAAACGTGCAGGAAAAAGTACTGAGGCCAGGCGTATTTTTGCTCCAACTTTAAATGATCATAACTCCTTGTACATAATGAACTGTGTGAGATGCTATATATCAACGGAAAGCCCTGAGAGTCTTCTTTCCAATTAAATTGGTTTCATCTAATTTGGACATCAGAGTTAAGAGTTATGGCAAATTTACTTCAGCCTAACAGATAGATCACTGAAGGGAAGATTTGACATTGATTGATTTTTAAAGGTATTTTGGTCATTTCCCATTATTGTAACCCTCTATATATACCCCCTTTGAACTGAGAATTGTCATTCATTTTCTCTCATTTTTCTTATATCTCTCTCTCAAAATATATGCATATATATATATATATATATATAGAAGAAGAGGAGTTAGGGTTAGGGTTCCAATTGGGGAAAAATCGATTCAAGGCTTCGCTTCGCGAATTGCTTCCGTCAATCTCTTCGGCTACGAAGTCTAAGGTATGCAAGTGGTTATCTATGGGCTCCTTTCGTCCATAGAGCCCACAAATTCTTTTTCAAAGGCTCAAGATACATGTGTGTGTATATATATATATATATATATATATATATATATATATATATATATATATATATATATATATGATTATACTTTTTAAAGTTTCATTGTGTATGTGTGTAGTATTCATATGATGGTTGAGATATATGATGATAGGCGAATTTACACGCCTATAGCACTATATTTTGCCCATATTTTAGCCTAGTTTTGAGAACAAATTATATATTTCATGCACTTTTAGTCCTTTTTCCTGTAAGTGAGCTAACGAACATGATTAGCAAAGTTTCAGGTATAAATGATGCAGAATTCAGCATTTTATGGATAACTTGACGCCAAAGAAAGCTTCACGAAAGGAGAAAAGCCAATCTTGGACGCCAAGGACTAAAGATGGCGCATGGAAAATCTGTCCCGGGCTAAAACAACATTTCTGAAGACTTTGGGGACTAGCAGTAATTTATTAGGATTAGGATAATGATACATTAACCTAGTACAATTGGGTTAAGTATTTCATTAACTTATTAGGATTAGGATAATGATACATTAACCTAGTACAATTGGGCTAAGTATTTCATTAACTTAGTAGGATTTGGTTAAGCATTTCATTAGCTTAGTAGGAATAGGATATGGGTATTATAAATACCCTATCTTGCTAGAGATTTTAGAACATCTCAGAACATATTCTTCTATTAATTCTATTTTTCTTCTTCTATTCTTAAATTCCGCAACAAGAGAAACGTTACCTTGCTAAGGAATTCACGCCTAACGCCTACCACACCATTACAAACGTGAAATCTTTATTGTGGTATAACAACAATGTCAATTGTGATTTCCTTCGCACTCATAGGTAACTAAACTTCTCTGTTGGGGTTATGGAAGCCGAATGAGATACTATTTATTGCTGTGAGTTTGTGAGTTCGTGACACGTATGTTGCTTATATCATTATTCTCTTCATCTTAATCTAAATTCTTTGTGGTTGCAAATGCAAGAATACGCCAGTATAACATTTAACTTGTTCGAAAGAAAGGTTATCTGTCTGGAAAAGAGATAATGTCAAGGTAGTAGGGTCCCATCCCCTATTAAAAAGTTAGTGCCGTAACTGGATTAACCTCTTGGAGAATTCGTACCGTTAGATACGCTTTAAGCTCGAAAGAGTTAAAGTGAAATAATCCTCGAATAGGTCGAAAGACGCCTGGATTTACCATCGAATACAATTCTCTATAAGCACATGCATGTCCGAATTCAACACACTCATAGTCAATAGAGACGTATAACTCAGAAGGTGGACATAACCCCAACTCCTCAATTCTCATTATTTACATCTTACTAAAACATTCTCGTTCTTTTTACTTTGCTATTGCCGTTTTTAGCTACTATTTGGTTACATTACTTGCACAACAAGAATCCCCCCTTTTTCGAGACTTTCACTAAAAGTCTAGTAATCTTCACTTACTTGTTGACCAAGCTATTCCCTGTGGGATCGATACCCAACCCAGGTTGGGTTCTATATTTTCTAACGACCGCTTTACACTCCTACGAGAGCTGTAGATTGAGCGTTATCAAAAATTGGCGCCGTTGCCGGGGAATACAAGTGTCAATTAAGTTCGTGATAATTACTAGACCCTTTGGTCAAAGATTCTCGTACTTTTACTTTTAGTTGTTGTTTTTGTTTTATTCAGGTTTGTTCAGTGCATCAATGGATGCACAACGTGAAATTGAAAGGATGGCTGCTCAAGCGCATCAGCAGAATATTGATAACCCAGGGCGTGCAACAAATCCTGATGATGAGGACCTGGGCGATGAAGAGCTACTAAACCCACGGCATACTGCTGAGATCGCAACACCTGCCAACAGAAGAGATCGTCAAGCTAGGTTTAGGCCTGAATGCCAAGCTATGCAGCCAGCTTTCGACGATAATGATGATGATCTTGATGGAGCCGGAGCCACAGGAGCCATTATTCCTCCACCATTGGCACCCGGAGCCAAGTTCAACATCACGAGCACCATGATTCAGTTATTGCAACTCAAGGGATTATTTGGTGGACTAGCAGGCGATGATCCGAATATGCATCTCATCAACTTTATTTCTACATGCAAGTCGTTTGACAATCCTGGTGTTGGTCAGAATGCAATCCGATTACGCTTATTTCCATTGTCTCTGTCTGGGGAGGCAACTCTATGGTTGAATGGGTTGACTCCTGATTCTATTAAAAATTGGAGGCAATTGAGAGATGCTTTCCTAGAAAGATTCTTTCCGCCATCCAAAAGAGCACAATTGAGAGATGAAATCAGCAACTTTCGTCAGCTTCCCACTGAAGCTCTTCATGAAACATGGGAGAGATTCAAGATAAAGCTAGCGAGGTGCCCAAACCATCATATGACTAATGTTCACCTAATGGAGATATTATATAGAGCCCTGAATTCAATAACTAAACCAGTGATGGATAATGCGGCTGGAGGATCCTTTATGGATCTCACCTTTGGTCAAGCAAGCAATATGCTAGATCGTATGACGAAACAAAGTAGATCTTGGCACACCAGGGATTCTGAGGTAGCAAGCCCCACTTTATCTATAGTCATGACTGCAGACCAAAGGAGAAGAGAAGAAGAACGTGATCAAGATATGGCGCACATAAAAACACAAGTGGATCTTCTTACAAAGCATCTATTATCAGGGAAGATAAAAAAAGTGAAAGCTATTGCGTCAAAAGGAAGAGACGAATCTGATTCGGAAGAGGAAGCCAACTACTTGAACAATCAGGGGGGTTTCCGAGGCAATGCCCAAGGAAACCAAGGTCGGAACTATTATGATAAATATGGAAACAAGGACCAAGGTAGTTGGAAGAACAAGAATGACAGTAGTGGTTTGTATGTTCCCCCTGGAAGTCGTGACGCCACCACATCTAGTTCTGGAAGTAGGGAAGACATGATGGCTAAACTACTGAAAGGAGTGGAAGCAACGAGCGCAGGAGTAACGGAGGTAATAAATGATTTGTCCTCTATGAAGCAATTAGTTGACTCTCATTCCACTTCAATCAAGAAAATAGAGCAGCAATTGAGCCAACTTTCAGCAGCACTCAATCAAAGAAAGGCTGGCACTTTACCTAGCGACATTGTGCAAAATCCAAGAAATGAGGGATCATGCATGGCTATTACTACTTGAAGTGGTAAGGCGCTGGAAACTTCATCTAAGGGCAAACAAGTGGTCGACGATGTAGCAAACATTGATGAAAAGGCAAAAGGAGAAGCTGCCGTAGAATCCAACCATGACGTCCAAGACGGTACACCGAGTATGTTGCATCCTGAAAAGGCTGAAAAACGAAGGAAAGAAGAGAAGAAAGCTGTGGAGAGAACACTTTCCTATCCACCACCACCTTTTCCTCAAAGATTGAAGAAGCAGGCGGATGATACAAGGTTCAGTAAATTCATGGCAATGTTAAAACAGCTGACCATTAATGTTCCGTTGGTGGAGGCACTAGAACAAATGCCCGGATACACTAAATTCATGAAGGACCTTTTAACAAAAAAACGGGCAGTAAGCTATGAGCCGGCAGATAATATTCATCATTGCAGTGCAATTGCCACAAAGTCCTTAGTACAGAAGAAGGCAGACCCTGGTGCTTTCACTATTCCTTGCACGATTGGATCTATGAATTTTGCTAAGGCATTGTGCGATTTGGGAGCTAGCATCAATTTGATGCCACTATCCGTCTACAGAAAGTTGGGGTTGGGCGACCCTACACCAACCAATATGCGTCTTGTGATGGCAGATAGGTCGGTAAAACGACCTGTGGGTATCTTGAATGATGTGTTGGTGAAGGTGTCTACCTTCATTTTTCCTGCAGACTTTGTGATTTTGGATTGCGAGGTGGATTCTGAAGTTCCCATAATCTTGGGACGTCCTTTCCTTGCAACGGGAAGTGTTCTTATTGACATGAGAGCTAATGAGCTTTTATTTCGATTGAATGACGAAGTGGTCCGCTTTGATATATGCAAAGCAATGAAGCAGCCCAACAATATGAATGTTTTCTCTGTAGCTGATGTTCATCATGAGGATAAGAAAGCATTATATGTAGAGAAACAGCTTACTGTAGAGCCATTGTCTGCTGCGCCACTGAATGTTGAGCATGAGGACGATGAAGATTATGAAGAACTTATGGGTGCTCTAACAGAAATAGAGTCCTATTCCCATACTCTTAAGCAACCGGACCATGATCTTAAGAATCAACCGTCACCAACAGCGAAGACTTCCCCTGAAGAGCCACCAATGCTAGAATCGAAAGAGCTCCCCGATTATCTAAGGTATGTGTTCTTGGAAAGTATAAATATACTTTCGGTGAGTGCGGATGATTTAAGTAAACAGCACGTAGAGGCTCTCATCTCTGCTCTGAAGAGATACATGAGAGCTATGGGTTGGACTATTGATGATATAATTGGTATCCCTCCTGGGATAGACATGCACAAGGGTCATCTCGAAGAAGATTACATGCCTACAAGTAAGCCTTATTATCGTTTGAATCCATTCAAAAAAAGATCCACCATCTATCTCGACGAAGTCTAAGTACTCGAGGTAACTATGTCGTGCCGCGACAATAAATCAAGCGCTAGATGGGAGGCAACCCATCGTTTATCATTTTTCATTTTTTCTTTCGTTCTAATACGTGTTTTGTTTTTGATAAATAAAAATCCAAAAATAAGAGTCGTGCCACGACCAAAACTAAGGCGCTTGGTGGGAGGCAACCCATCGTACTAATCGTTTTTATTGGTTTTGAGCAAATGTAGGTGTAAGAGGTATTCAACGAGAAGATCGGTTTCAAATTTTGATTTGGACGTATTGCATGGTAAAGGTGGTAAGTTAGGCATGAAGATGCATAAGGCTATGGATTGAACATTGCTCATGACAAAATAGGCATCGAGCAAGGCTAGGCCTAGGTAAAACTAGGCCACGAACAAGGCAAAGCCTATACTATAGCCCAAGGTCTCGGAATCTAGTGTGCTATAGCATAGGCGCCGCCTATGCTAAAGCATTTGGTCTCTGAATCTCATATGCCATGCTAAAGGCGCCGCCTATGGTCACTAAAGGCATTGCACTAGGCGCCGCCTATGCTCACCATAGGCTTTGCATTAGGCGCCGCCTATGTTCACCATAGGCAAAGCTAAAGACGCCGCCTATGGTCACTTTTTATCTCCAAAACCGATTTTAAATGGGTCAAAACCCGACCCATTCTTTTCCTATATAAAGGAGACTTAGTCTTGAAACACAAACACATTGAAAACTTGACCTAGGCACCGCACATACTCTCCAAATCATCTCAAAAATTTTCTTTTTGCTCTCCCACTTCACAAGAACATCTCCAAAGGCTTCAATCATGTAAGTACTCTTTTGTTCTTCATCTATTTTTTGTAAGTGCTACGTTGCTATGTCTATTATGGATTGCTACATCTTGAAGAAATATTGGTGATGTTAATGTGTTTGAATTGTTGATACAAAACCAAGTGAGTGAACATGTACGTTAGGCTACTCTTAACTTGTTTCCGACTTGAATTTGATTTTGATGCATTGTTATACTACTTGCGGAATTGCTATAGTCATGAACATTGTATAATCTTGTCACTTGAATACGTACATGTTGGGATGTCTCGTTCATCGGAATAAGACTTATAGTTGCCTACCGACATAGGAGATTGTGATTATTGATAGAAACTATACCATGATGTAATCCATATGTAGAAGTCTTGATATACCTAACATGAAAGTATTGCAAAGATTGCAAGAAGTGTTACATCTCTGAATTTCCTGTTGGAATATAGCCCCTAAAACGTATGTCGATGAAGCCTAAGTAATCGACCACTTTCACTTCACTAATTTGTGCCAACAAACTAAGTGTGGGGTGGTACCCCTACTGCTTGTGTATAGATTGTATCCATTGAGCTGATGCTAACATGAACATTGTTCTAAGTCTCAGGTACAATGGCACCCAAAGCAAGACAAGGCAAAGATAAGGCTACCACTTCACAAAAAGGCAAGAAAAGAGGTCGAAAAGAGCAAGGAGAACCCTCCTCGTTGCAAATACCTCGACTCACTCTTGGAATTAAGTGGGATACTTATGAGGAACTTCTGAGGATGACGACTCTGATGATGATTTCGACGAAAGGGGTATGACCCCAGACATAGAGGATGAGTCCGACTAACCAGGTTCTTCTTATTTATTTTCCATTGAGGGCAGTGTGTCCCGTCTAAGTATGGGGTGCTGGTATTTGCATGCTATACTTCTCTATCCACATTTGCATTTATTTATGTTTGTTTGTTTTGTTAGTAGTTAATTGTTTTTTTCAGTAGTTAAATTTTTTTTTTTAACTCATCTTCGCATGAAATTATTCTAATAGGCAGCATGAGATTATGACAAGAGTTTGTGCTAAAATCATGACTATTGAGACATTTAGGCTCTAATTGTGACTCACTATGTGATATTGTTTGGTTTAATTCCTTCATCTGTTGGGTCAAGAGTCTATACTACTCCCAATAAAGTCGACCATGTGCCTTGTGTGTGTGAGCTAATAGTATATTCTGTGCTTGTGGCTGATGCTAGAACTTGCCTGGTATGTATGTAAAGCGAAAATAAAGAGTGTAAGTTTAGGAGATGATTTAGGCATTTCTTTGGCAACCTATATTTGTTTACCTTCATTTTTACCTACCCATGGACATTATCCTAGTTAAACCCTTTTGAGCCTTTAGCCTATTTTCTTTGACAAACCTCATATGTAAGCCTAATCCATTTTTTTCAAGACCATAATTTGATCCAAATTCCTAAGTGCTTTAAAGTGAAAAAGTCATGTGACAAAATAAGAGGAAATTGGGTGAGTATGATGCTTTAAAATGCATTGGTGCTTGAAATTGCTATAAAAAAGAAGTGCTATCATAAGAGGTATGTTATGAAAAGAAAAAGGAAGAAAAAATTGAAAAGTTAGTCATGTTTAAAATCGAAAAACAAAAAAGGAGAAAAAGGGTGGTAGAATAAATGAAATAAAGGTTGTTAGAAAGAAAAGTGTTAATGACACAATGTGATGTATTAAAGCGCTTAGGAACATAGTCACTATTTCTGGCCAAAATAGTCCTACCCGTCCCTTAGCCTACATTACAACCATCAAAAGACCTATTTGATTCTAAGCTTAGCATTCTGACATTTAGTGGAGCATTACAATAAGGGCAAGCCTATGGTCATCAGTTTCTGCATATGAATTCTTTGTGAGAGTGAGAGAAAGGATATTTTGATACCCATGTTTGAAAAATATGCTATACTTGTGAGTGATTATGGGTAATATATTGTGAGACACACATGGTTGATGAGTTTTGGGTAGTCGTGAATGATTCTTTGTGCCTTAACCTTTGAATATGAGTTGACCACCATCACGAGTCTATGCTAGAGGTTAAACTGTTTCTACTAATGATCGGAAAACTACTCTTTGTTGATAATTGTTGTGCTTGTCTTGACGAATATTTTATGTTGTTGCTGTGAAACCCTAAGTTGATGTTTAGAGGGACATGATATTTTGTTCGAGGACGAACAAAGCTTCAAGTGTGGGGTGTTGATGATAGGCGAATTTACACGCCTATAGCACTATATTTTGCCCATATTTTAGCCTAGTTTTGAGAACAAATTATATATTTCATGCACTTTTAGTCCTTTTTCCTGTAAGTGAGCTAACGAACATGATTAGCAAAGTTTCAGGTATAAATGATGCAGAATTCAGCATTTTATGGATAACTTGACGCCAAAGAAAGCTTCACGAAAGGAGAAAAGCCAATCTTGGATGCCAAGGACTAAAGATGGCGCATGGAAAATCTGTCCCGGGCTAAAACAACATTTCTGAAGACTTTGGGGACTAGCAGTAATTTATTAGGATTAGGATAATGATACATTAACCTAGTACAATTGGGTTAAGTATTTCATTAGCTTATTAGGATTAGGATAATGATACATTAACCTAGTACAATTGGGTTAAGTATTTCATTAGCTTAGTAGGATTTGGTTAAGCATTTCATTAGCTTAGTAGGAATAGGATATGGGTATTATAAATACCCTATCTTGCTAGAGATTTTAGAACATCTCAAAATATATTCTTCTATTAATTCTATTTTTCTTTTTTTATTCTTAAATTCCGCAACAAGAGAAACGTTACCTTGCTAAGGAATTCACGCCTAACGCCTACCACACCATTACAAACGTGAAATCTTTATTGTGGTATAACAACAATGTCAATTGTGATTTCCTTCGCACTCATGGGTAACTAAACTTCTCTGTTGGGGTTATGGAAGCCGAATGAGATACTATCTATTGCTGTGAGTTTGTGAGTTCGTGACATGTATGTTGCTTATATCATTATTCTCTTCATCTTAATCTAAATTCTTTGTGGTTGCAAATGCAAGAATACGCCAGTAGAACATTTAACTTGTTCGAAAGAAAGGTTATCTGTCTGGAAAAGAGATAATGTCAAGGTAGTAGGGTCCCATCCCCTATTAAAAATTTAGTGCCGTAACTGGATTAACCTCTTGGAGAATTCGTACCGTTAGATACGCTTTAAGCTCGAAAGATTTAAAGTGAAATAATCCTCGAATAGGTCGAAAGACGCCTGGATTTACCATCGAATACAATTCTCTATAAGCACATGCATGTCCGAATTCAACACACTCATAGTCAATAGAGACGTATAACTCAGAAGGTGGACATAACCCCAACTCCTCAATTCTCATTGTTTACATCTTACTAAAACATTCTCGTTCTTTTTACTTTGCTATTGCCATTTTTAGCTACTATTTGGTTACATTACTTGCACAACAAGAATCCCCCCTTTTTCGAGACTTTCACTAAAAGTCTAGTAATCTTCACTTACTTGTTGACCAAGTTATTCCCTGTGGGATCGATACCCAACCCAGGTTGGGTTCTATATTTGCTAACGACCGCTTTACACTCCTATGAGAGCTGTAGATTGAGCGTTATCAATATATGTGTGGGATGATTATGTGTGTTGGTTGAAGTATATGTGTGTAGTATTTGTGTGATGGTTGGTGATTATGTTGTTGAAGTTGATGATATCCAAGAAGGGATCTTTGTATGTTTATGGAAACTATGGTGGTGTGTGATGTATAAATATATGAAATGGGTGATTGAATACTTGTAATCTTGATGAATCCACCTATGCCTAAGAAGTGCATGTAAGGTGTTTGTGAAAATACCTAAGAGACTAGAGATTTTGTTTTTATAACATAATAGGTCCAAAATTAATTGATTATGAATATATGATGATTTAAATTGTTAAGCCTTGATTTATACTATCATTCCATTATTTTCTTGTTATGACTTGATAATTGTTATTGGAAATTATATATCCCTACTATTTATTGATATGTCAAATATTTTCTAAATGTGAGTTGGATTGTGAATTGAAAAATGTGGATGTTGAAGTTGAAGGATGATGGTGTTGTGGTGCATGAAATTGAGCATTAAACCTATGCCCTAAATAGTGCATGTAAGGTGATTTCTAAAATGCCTATGTGAAGAAGAATTAAGTATTTGATATGTTTGTTATCCAAATTATGATTTCATGCCATATCCATATGCTTAACTTATGTCTACCATATGTTTGACAAAATATGTAAGACAATAGGAAACTATGCATTGTGGTTCATTAGGTCTTAAAAGATAAATTCATGCTTTGTTCCTATGGATAGTTGATTTCCTTGAATTTATAGTGCGTTGTGGGTGTATGATGGAATGCCATGATGAATTGTTGAGGTAACTATGATGTTTGTGCGTAGTATTTGCTGTGGACCCAAAGCATGCTCCCCACGTGTTTGATTGGACGCTTATATGAAGAAATGAGGCCATTTGATTTGCTAAGTGTGAAGTCCTCAATTATGTGTTGTGTATGATGGCCTATGGGCATGTTGTGTATGCTATCTTGTGTTACTTTATGCTATTGTGTGCTGGGGGTACGTATGCCCGAAATAGTCTGCTGGTCTAGAGACGATTCAGTTTCACGGTAATCTCAATCGAGCCATGAACAATGAACTCCCGGATAGTTTTAAAACTTGGGGAAAACTCAGTAATCTCGGAAATCATTCTTTATCGAATACTCGGGTCATGAAGATCTGAAATCTTACACATCAATTCACTCCGTTACAGACCTCTGTACATTTTGTGAGATAGTAAGCTTATCTTAAAAGTAAGTGGCATTTAAAAATACTCCGTCAGAGAACAGAATCAAGCGAACTCTGTCATATTGATAAAGTATCATAATGTGAGAACAGATTCAGTTCAGTTGAGTACAGTTAAGAACCGGTTAAGTGTCTTTCAGTTGGGAGTAGGATTCAGCACCGAGCGAGCTAAGGATGGGAACATTCCTGCTAGTAGAGGGTTTGATTCCTGGTAGCAATCCTTATGCTCCAGAACTACGTCGCCGGCGTAGGTTGAGACATCTATCCTGCGAGTAGAGGGTTAGATGAGGTGGTTGTCCTGCGAGTAGAGGGTCTCACCGTTCTCGTTTGAGGTCTTGATAGTAGAAGGTCCTATGCAGTTGTCTTTGCTGGTGGTGCGGTATTGACACCCTTCCAGCTAGGGTACAAATTGGATCCCACTTGTGGTAAGTGGGGCATGTCGGTTAAATGATCACTCCCATAGTTTCAGTAACAGTCTCAGAAAAGAACTCAGTTAATGTGAAGAAGTTGAGGTTGTCAAATACAGGCCTCCCAGTATTGCTATCATTATCATTGAGTAGAGAGACTTCCTGCGAGATGAGGGTTGCTCTCGAACTTATTTACCCATTATCATTATCATTGAGTATAGAGACTTCCTGCTAGATGAGGGTTGATCTCAGATTCAATTGTTCAGTGTTCCAGAGTTGGTGAATTTGAATATCAAATATCAGTAATATTAGTTATCCGATTTCTCAGTATGGATAAGTACAGATGTCAGCTCTAGTAGCTTCAGATACTTAGTATCTTATTGTCAGTATTATTATTTTCAAGTGTCAGTGTTCAAAATGTAACATTTGGTGTCATGATGATTTCAGTTGTACTTTATACATCCATGTGTGTATTGTGGATCAGACATGTTTCAAAATTGGTAACTACAGAGTTTCTATATATGTTTATTCCAGCGAATACATATTATTCAGATTGTTATGTTTATGCATAAGCCTTATATTTCACCTTACCCTATCCTTGCATACTCGGTACATTCTTTGTACTGACGCATTCGCGCTATGGTATTTTCCCCACCGTAGGTTCAGCAGAGCGAGATTCAGAGTATATTTAGCTGTCAGATCTTATAGCAGTGGGTGCAGCAGTGAGTCCTCATCATCCGAGGATATTCTATTTCAGTGTTTTGATGATTTTAGTAGACGAAGTTAGTTGGGGAATTATTCCTTCAACTTCATAGTTCAGACAGTGTAGAGGCTTTTCAGAAAGATGTATTGATATTTAGTTTTCAGTACAGTATATTTAGATGTTTGAACCTTATGGCCAGATTTAGCCAGTTTCCGCATTTATCGTATTATATTATGCAGTGAACAGATACGAATATCAGTGAAGGATTAGCTTGTGGTCCCTCAGGGTCACGAGCACTGTGTGGCATTTCGGTTCATGGGAATCGGGGTTTTACAGATAAGTATTACTTCATCTGTCTCATTTTATTCATATAATTCAATATTTTTGTTATTATCATCTATCAAAGCACTCGAATATGAGGGGATATCGTTCTCCCCTTTTTTGGATTTAATAAACTCCAAAATTTTTTGATACATTTGTTGATCTTTATTAAGATCTAAAGTACTTGTAATATTTGCAGATATCAATTTTTGGCTTTTAATTTGGGTTAGGACATTGCTTCAGCCCATTCCTAAGCGTCCTCTCTCCCTTTCTCTATTAGAGAAGGTTGAAAACTGTTATTTCGTCCTGTATAAAAGATAGGATATCAATTTAAATATTCTTTGGCGAGAAAGTCAGGAAGACTATTCTCAGATCCCTTTAAATATTATATTTCAAAATCAAACGGGGCCAATAAAGCTTGCCATCTTGCAAACATTTATTTAGAAATGTCATTCTTACAATCATTATTAAATATGAATTTTTCTGCTTGACAATCAGTTTTTATTAAAAACTTTTGATTATATAAATCTCCTTAGAACTTCAAAACATATTTTACTATTGCAAGAATTACTTTTGCAATAGCTGCATAATTCTTCTGGATAGTATTCCATTTTTTAGAATAGAATTGAATAATATATACTTGTTGATCTTGTGGGGAATATTTTTTTAAAATTCCTCCATATCCAATATCAGAAGCATTTGTTTTCACAAATTTTTCCCAATTAGGATTAGCCAGTGTAAGGCATGGCAGGTTATTAACCTTTGCTTTAGTATTTTTGACAGCTTGAGTATGATCTTCAGTCCATGATTTTGGATTCTTTTTCAATCTATCATATAAGATAGATGTATCCTTAGCAAGGTCCTTTATAAAAGGAGAAGTATGATTTAGACTTCCCAAAAATCTTTGTAATTGAGTTTTATCAGTTATAACATCTAGAAATTTAGAAGCAAATTCTATGCTTCTATTTATAGAAATTATTTTTCCATTGTCAATATTATGACCTAAGAACCTTACTTTCGTTGAAAAAGAGATATTACTAACCCATTTTGCATAATAATTTTCTTAAATAAATCCAGGTGTTTAAAATATATTTCTATATTTTTTTTAAAAACTAATATGTTATCAATATAAACTATTATAAAATTGCTATAAGGCATGAAAATATCATTCATAATATTTTGAAATTCGGATGGGTCATTTTTTAATCCAAAAGGCATCATATTTCATTCGAATTGGCCCATAGGAACATTAAAAGCAGTTTTGTATTTATCTGCTTCTGCAATTTGGACTTGCCAATATCCTGATTTTAAATCAAATTTTTAAAATATTATGGCATTGTATAACCTATCAAGTAAATCATTTTTATTAGGTATTGGATATCAAATTCATTTCAAAACTTTGTTGAGAGGTTTGTAATTAATAACTAACCTTGGAACTCCTCTTTTCTGCTCTGTTTGTTTATTAACATAAAAAGCAGTACATGACCATGGTGATTTGAAAGGTCTTATAAGGCCTTTATGAAGAAGAGAATCAATTTCCTTTTTACACAACTCTAAATATTCTGAGTTCATCTGGCATGGCCTAGCTTTAGTGGAAATATTATTTTCTCTAAAGTTATCTTCATATGGAAGACTAACCACATGTTTTTTCCTTTTCCAAAAAGCATTTGGGTGATCCCCTCAAATTTCTAATGAAAACTGATTCTTCAAAACTTCTATTTTTTTCATTTAGCTTAGAATTTTTCAAAGTCTCTTATATTTTTAGACTATAAATTTTATTTTTTTAAAAATCAACCTGTCTATTTTTTAAAAGTATTTTTTCTTTTATTAAATTTAGAATTCGTGTATATGGTGGTGAACACCATTCAAATTTAATTTCCTTGTTATTAAATATGCCAGTTACACCATTTTTATCCCACCAATTAAAAGGATATATGTGAAAAAATCATGACACCCCTAAAATAATTTCATCACTAATATCTTTTACTAAAACAAAGGTTTCTGGCATGCATGATTTGCCTTGACAAATATATGCCTTGAAAATTGTATATTCAACTCTCACTCTATAACCAGTAGCATTCCTTAAAATATGAGTAGTTTTATGAAAATATTTAGAAGGTATTAAGCCTTCTTGTTTGCAATTACAATCTGCTCCACTATCAATGAGAGTTGTAAATTCTTTTTTGAAGTTATAATCAATCAAAAGAGTTATCTTTGCATAAAATTTCTGACGTGTTATAACTTCTACTATTTGAAGAAATCCTTCTTCTGATAGGCTAGGAATATTATCTATAATATTTGTATCAAGATTTTAATTTTCTAGAGTAGATATCCTTTTATCTAAGAAGATATTATTATTTTTGAGGTTGGCAATTTTTTTTTTGAGATTATCAATCTCTATCCTTAAATCTTGGGTTGTTGTCGGAGTATTAGCTACTTTCTCCTTTTCTTTAAGATGTCTTCGAACTTCAGTCATAGTATAAGAACCCTTTTGAGAAGGAATTTCCCATTGTTCTTTAGGAGAACTAGCAAAAGGTTTTTCCATATGACGCATTATTTGAGATCTTAATTCTGAATCTTTGATAGTTTCTAGAAATGCTGCTAAATTATCATTTTCAAAAACATTAATTTCTAGATCCTGAAACTAAGAATAAATATTATAAAAAACATCATCTTCATCTTTGTTATCAGAAGGTTGTCCTATTTGACAAGGTGAACATTCATCTTCAGAAGACATATAATCCTCATTCTGAAGAACTCTTAATTCTTCATCTGCAGAAAATTCTTCATTATCACTCTAATCCGAGCTTGAATTTTCCGGAGAAGAGTTTAATAGTATTTTTCACAGAGATTGTTTAATCTCTTCATCTATGTTGAGATTTTTAATCTTATCCTTAACTTTACAATTCCCGGCATAATGACGTATTCTCCCACATTTGTAGAAAACATTAGGCTTGTTAGATTTGATGAAATCATTTCTTGGTTTAAAATCTTTCTTCCTCCTATATTTTTTCTCAATTCTTTTATTTTTCCTATTATGAAACTCTTTCTTATTTTTATGCCTATAAGGTTCTCTAGAACTCTTAGGAATATCAAGGCAAATTGTTCACAAAATTCTCCTAATTATTGTCTTTCGTTAAGACGATATCTCTTAATTTGCTGATTTAATCTAATCTCATTACATAAGGATAGCCCTTCTTGAGTACAAACATTAATCAATTTTTCATATGTGTACTCATCATAATTAATACTTGTTGCGGATCCTCAAGAGCTTTTTTTAACTCTTTCCGCAAAGAGCATTGGTAAGTCATCTATAAATTTAGACTTTCAGTGAGAATTATTACTCTCTAATAATTCTATGACTTTTGATAAGAACACATCTTTGTACCATCTATAAGATGTGAGAGTCTTGCACCTTAAATTATGAAGCATTGTTCTAATAGTTTCACTATTATCAGACCATCTTTCAGAAAAATATTCCATATTATTAAGAACTAACGTATAAACTGCATTTTGAATTGGATGACCGTATTCAGTCTTAATAGACTGTAAAATTCTAGAACTCTAGTCTAAGGTTAAATAATTATCCCACCAACCTTTTAACTGACCAGTAAATCCTGTTGTAATCATTTCTGCAATAGTCTTATCACCATTGGTATGAACTTTACAAATTGTATTGTACATCAACATTTGGTGTACTACTGTAGAAATTTGTCTGTCAGTAAAATCATCTATGTTCCATTCATAGATTTTATTTCCATTATAACTATTAGAGACTATTATCTCTCATTCCTCCAACAATATATCTTGAGGAGTAGGTCTAGGCTAGTAGTACATCCTTTGGACCGGCTTTCGAGGATACTTCTCAGAGATCTTACGAATCTCACTAGGGATCTCAGTATTATCCTCAAAACTATTATAGCTACTAATAGGACTAATTTTTAATGCATTAAATTTTTCTTCTAGCAATTTCTCTAAATCTCCTAAATTTTTATTTAATTTAAAGTCTTTAATATCAAGGGGAGATTGGATACTAGTCATAGCAATAGAAACTTGATTTGTTTTTTTATTATCACTATGATCCATTTTCTTAATTCAGTATATATTTATATAAGTATATTGGGTGAATAAATTGTTAATCATTTTTCATTAAAAAATTATAGGGATCACCCAAATACTTTTTGGCAAAGAAAAAAACATGTGGTTAGTCTTCCATATGAAGATAACTATAGAGAAAATAATATTCCCACTAAAGCTAGTCCATGCCAGATGAACCCAAAATATTTAAAGTTATGTAAAAAAGAAATTGATTCTCTTCTTCATAAAGGCCTTATAAGACCTTCCAAATCACCATGGTCAAGTACTACCTTTTGTGTTAATAAACAAGTAGAGCAGGAAAGAGGGGTTCCAAAGTTAGTTATTAATTACAAACCTCTCAACAAAGTTCTGAAATGGATTCGATATCCAATACATAATAAAAAAAATTACTAGGTAGGTTATACAACGCCATAATATTTTCAAAATTAGTTTTAACATCGGGATATTGGCAAATCCAAATTGAAGAAGGAGATAAATACAAAACTACTTCTAATGTTCTTATGGGCCAATTCGAATGGAATGTGATGCCTTTTGGATTGAAAAATGCTCTCTTCAAATTTCAAAATATTATGAATGATATTTTCATGCCTTATAGCAATTTTATAATAGTTTATATTGATGACATACTATTTTTTTTAATATAGAAATACACTTTAAACACCTAGATTTATTTAAGAAAATTATTATGCAAAATGGGTTAGTAATATCTAAACCCAAGATGTCTCTTTTTCAAATGAAAGTAAGGTTTTTAGGTCCTAATATTGACAGTGAAAAAATAATTCCTATAAATAGAAGCATAAAATTTGCTTCTAAATTTTCAGGTGTTATAACTGATAAAACTCAATTACAAAGGTTTTTGGGAAGTTTAAATTCTATTTCTCCTTTTATAAAGGACCTTGCTAAGGATACATCTATCTTATAGGATAGATTGAAAAAGAATCCAAAACCATGGACAGAAGATCATACTCAAGCTCTCAAAAATATTAAGGCAAAGGTTAATAACCTGTCATGCCCTACACCGGCTAATCCTAATCGGGTAAAAATTGTGGAAACAAATGCTTCTGATATTAGATATGGAGAAATTTTAAAATAATATTCCCCACAAAATCAACAAGTATATATTATTTATTTCTATTCTGGAAATGGAATACTAACCAGAAGAATTATGTAACTATTGCAAAAGAAATTCTTGCAATAATAAAATGTGTTTTGAAGTTCCAAGGAGATTTATATAGTCAAAAGTTTTTAATAAAAACTGATTGTCAAGCAGAAAAATTAATATTTAATAAGGATTGTAAGCATGATGTTTCTAAACAAATGTTTGCAAGATGGCAAGATTTATTGACACTGTTTGATTTTAAAATACAATATTTAAAGAGATCTGATAATAGTCTTCCCGACTTTCTCACCAGAGAATATTTAAGAGAAAAGACATAAAAACACCATTGAAGTTGTCCCAAATACTCAAAAAGAAATTTTAAATTTGTGATGGTCCTATTACCCCCTTATTCTTATTTAAAATTATTAATATTAATCTAAAAGAATAACAATATGAAAGAAGAAGTAGACATAAGAAAACAAGATAAAAGATTAGAGATTTTCATTCTTCCAAGTATCAAATATACAAGTCTTTCAAGTGTCTACAATATGAATCCTTATGCCTCTATTTATAGGAATTAACATAATGAAGAAGGTTATGGATATGAAAGGTTACAAAAATAATGGCCATCAATGGTGGAGGTTATCTTCATAAGAGAAGAAAGTAATGGAGATAAGTAGTGGAAGTAATTTCTAGAGTAGTGTACATCCACACTTATTAGTTTTATAACACCCCCTGGATGTCCATAGATGATGTGTCTCGTTAAAACCTTACTAGTGTGAAAAAAAAATTCTAGTGAAGGAAAAAGAGTACACATATCTTATAATACGTGTTTGTTTGTTGCCTCGTTAAAAACCTTGTCAGGAAAACCCATTGGGATAAAACCTAGGCCAAGGAAAAAAGAGTGTAGCACGTATTTTACTCTCCCTGATACAAACATTATTTTACTTCTCAAAGACAACACCTCCAATCTTATATGTCTACTTTCAAATGTTGATATTGATTATGTCGTTGTGATCAAATCACATTCATGAAGATGTTGCATTCTTGAAATCGTCCTGATATGTTGTTTTCTTGTTTCTTGGATATGTTAAGACCATGAACACAGACGAATAAATTCTTGAAAATCACTTTATATGTGACCTCATTGTCGCAAGCCATTTGCATATTGAACTTATTCGTAGCAACAACCAATTAGCTGTAGAAACTCATTTGCATGATAGATCAAATATTCTTCCTGCACTTGTATAACCAACCAGCCTTTGACAATATTAAGTAGAAATAATAAATCCATATCAATAATATTTGATTTCACTCACATTCACATAAAAGTGAAATTATATCTTTTCTGCACATTAATAAAAACTATTATCTCATGTATAGAATAGCAGGATACATAAGTGCAATAATTGCACTAATACATGGTATTTTCTAATCATTTGGTGAGATCGAAATTGATCTTTCTTTATGATAAGTGATTTCACAACCATTGGGGTATTCAATGGATTGAATCTTTTTTAAATCCCTTAAGGATTTTCCTATAACATTTGTCGTCTAGCTAGACATGACAATCATTTGTTATACGCTTTCAAGATTTTTATACATTGTCAGATTTAAAGAAACCTTATTGCATCCACCATAGAAGAGCACATCTTCAAACAATAATGTCAGGACTTTATGAATAACCTTTATGCCTCAAGGCACAAGTCGCATTTTATATCTTACGATTTTACTTTTCGCACAATCACTAACTTGTATCCCACTGACATTATACCTCAGTCTATGGACTAATTTCACAATATCACTTTTCAAGTGAAACATAATATATACTTGAATTACATATTTTATCTGTCCATACAATTCGACAGATTTAAATTCAAGATCATCATTACCATTTATAATGGTAAGCGCTATATTATACCAAAAATATCATCGATGGTTATTTGATATCGATTCTAATAAGACATAACTTATCGAGATCTCTTCATTTCATCATTTTCAGGTACCTGAACCTTTGTCAAGGTTTTATGAAATGTTATGTCATAATGCTCTTTTGAAGCACTTGCCTCATTATCATTGACCACATTTATCATTTGCTCCTCTCCTTCTTCAAGGAGTTTTATGTTTGGAACCATTTTGTCTATCATGCTTTAGGTGTGCCATAGACTCTGTCCTTCAAGGACTTCTCATTGAAGCATTTGTAGCTGAATTATAGCATAGGATCAGTCTGGCAATGAACTTGCAACATTTTGCAATCATGAATTATCAATTAAACTTCAAGTTCACTATTGATTTTTTACGAGGATCTCGATAATTCATTCCATACATTTCAGCTATAATCATATCTCCCCGTAATGTTAGAAAATCTAACATTCAACCTAACTTTATTTGGGGATCCATCTTTGTGCGTGGTGGATATTGCACATTCAAATTTTTAGATAGATTTTAATTGGTTCCTGACCCTGAACCAACAATATAGGGGAACCTTGTTGGTTTGATACATACAAATGTTTTTATATTTAAATAAACTCCTCATACCAAATTTTCCTTTTGGTAGAGTTGTTCTCATAATCAATGGTTCAACTATAATTGGAGGCACACAATTTTCTGCTAAACCAATAAGCACTATCAGCTTTTATAGTATGAAACCATGCTCACAATTTAACAATTTGAGCAAACAATCTTGCAAAAATCAAATTGCAAGTTGATAGCAAAGCACATGTGACCAACCATAGATGCATCTCATTTCATAATAAACGGTCTACACGGTAGGTGAACAGGCCCATATTCACCTTGTTGTACGTTCCAAAAATTTGAGGAATATAACCATAACCTTAGTCGGTATAGTATTTTACCATGAGAACAAGCACCATAAGAGAATTCTTGAAGAATCATTTATTTCTTCAATGTAAAACCTCATGAATTCTCAATTATCTTCGCATCACATTTGAATCGAAATAGTCAACCAATCATGCCAACTTATATATTTTCTGTAACCTTTTAGTTTCTTGCAGCATGTGATTCCATCACCATACTCATATATTTATATCAATCATATATAAGCACAATTTTATCCATAACTTTCTATTTTCATATTTTGACACATTCACTTTCAAGAATGGCCAAGTATTCACAATACTTACATGAGTTACATTCTTTTCAAGAATTGGACTATAATCATATGTGATTCATAATTTAATTTATAAGTTCATTGTCATGCCTTGACATTTATCATATTTTATACCCACCTCAACATTACTTTGAATTACCAAGTGTATCTTCACTTTTGTTCTTTTCTCTTTTGATGAAGGATTTATAAAACTTATTAAATTAGGTTGCACAACAACCATGTGCCCACTACCTTTCATACCAAAGTGATGGTGAACAAAAAAATTAACTCACCTTTTGAAGGACAATTTGGAGAACCCATAATATTCTTTTCTTTTACAATTACCAAAATGATGACTATTATATATATATATATATATATATATATATATATATATATATATATATTTGGTTTCATCACTCCCACATATACTAAATCACTTGTCTTCTTTTCAGACTTATTATGCAATGCTACCAAATTAACATCAAAGAATAGAGCATATCAATGTGGCGAATTTAATGACTTTTCATAAACTGCTTTAGCCATCATCATATCATTAAAATACCTTGGGACATGAACCCAACGTCTTACCAATCAATCATTGATAAAATAAATCAAGTGCAATAAAACATACTTTTGAGTCTTATATAAATAAATATCATTTTAGATTGAAGCCATGCACTTATAAATGTTGCACTATTTATTGTACCAATTGCATATAAATGTTGTTTCTTGCATGTCTATTTGGGAATATCAATTAATAAACTAATTTTTTTTACTGCAACAGTGATCATAATAGGAGAAAAATCATCTAAGTCATCCTTTAATTAACAACACATTTTAGTCAAACAATGAACAACTTTCTAACCATCATCTTATCTTCAGTAGTAAAAGAAAAAAAATCAAGTGATTATAGTAATAATAATTATAATGCAGGATGCAAATATAATCAGAGAGTTAGGTAAATCAAAAAGGAGATGAAGTGACATTAGAACATGTCACCTGATTAATCTTAATGAGCAGTACCATCAAACTCAAATCATGAAAATTGATGCTCAACGTTGTTCTCAACTTTGAAACACTAAATTAGTTAGAACATCGTGCTGATAACGTGTTAAAATTAATCTAAAAGAGTAACAATATGAAAGAAGATGTAGACATAAGAAAACAAGATAAAAGATTAGAGGTTTTCATTCTTCTAAGTATCAAATATACAAGTCTTTCAAGTGTCTACAATATGAATCCTTATGCCTCTATTTATAGTGTCATATAGAGGAATGCAAAAGGTTGTCATAAACATGACATTAGCAATTAACATAATGGAGGAGGTTATGGATATGAAAGGTTACAAAAATAATGGCCATCAATGGTAGAGGTTATCATCATAATAGAGGAAAGTAATGGATCTAAGTAGTAGGAGTAATTTCTAGAGTAATGGACATCCACACTTATTGGTTTTATAACAAAAATGAAATAAATAACACATTTTGATCCTACATGGCATAGAGAGTGTATAACACTCACCTAAAGAGAGTGGGAAGTAAAAATATAATTAAAAAAAATAATTGTTGTCTCTATTATTAATATAATATTTTATTTCTTTTTCTTTTCTTTCTTTTTTAATCTTTCTCTAATCTCTTCCCCTCTATAGCTGGCCGAAAAATAATTTCCGGCAACCATTATTTGCCAGATTTGAACTGGTCATTCAATATTAGGAGATTTAGTAAGGTGAAGGATAGAAAAAGAGAAAAGAAAGTCAGCTATAATTGTCGATAAAATTAAACTTCGATAACTAAATCATCAATTTTTGATGATTGTCACTATTTTCAATCGAAAATGATAGAGAAAGAAAGAATGAAAAGGAATTAACAGAAAAAAAATAAGAGAAGCCATAGATTTGAAATTGCTATCACCCTTTTTTCAATTATTTTTTCTGGTCACAGCCTCTTGCCAGTATTTTCTCCGGCAAGAAATGAAGGAAATCTAAAAAAGGATTAAATTAATATGAATACTAATAGAAAAAAACAAATACTAATCAAAACAAAAAATTATAACAAAAATGATAAAATAAAAAAGTAGTAGCCATCAAAATTCACACACACTAACAATATACACATAGAGCAACATACACACTGAGGTGGGGATGAACAGTCATTAGAGGAGGAAACAGTGTGAGAGAGGAGAGAAAAGCAAGGGGAGGGAGAATAAAAAAATTAGAGAGAGTGAGAAAGCAAAGTGGAAAAGAGAAATAGAGGAGAATTGAGAGAGATCTCAGAGAAAACAAAAGAGACCCACACATAAAGAGGAAGAGATAGTTTATGTTATTTTTTATCATTTAAAAAAAAAATATTTTTGACACATTTGTGCACGTGTTTTGCACTCAATGATTTAAAGTGGAATTACTCTTACAAGGGTGTCAAAGATGTACTTTGATATCCTTTCTTTTATACAGGATGAAATCACAGTTTTCAATCGTCTCTAATAAAGGAAGGGGAAGGGGACAATCAGAAATGGGCCGAGGCAATATCCTAGTCCAAATTGGAAGCTAAAAATTGATATCTGTAAATATTGCAAGTACTTCAGATCTTAATAAATATCAACAAATGTATCAAGAATTTTTGGAGTTTATTAAATCCAAAAAGGGGGAGAATGATATCCCCTCATATTTGAGTGCTCGGATAGATGATAATAACAAAAATATTGAATTATATGAACAGAATGAGACGGATGAAGTAATACTTATCCTGGATCAAAATGATTTAAAATGGAAAGATGATCCATGGCAATTAATTCAAAGGTACTTAGATACTACATCATATGCTACTACTGCATATAAATATAGGATGCATTTTGAGACAATACTCTCTCAGACAGGATCAGCTAAAATTTAACATTTTTATCCAGCTAATAATATTAGAAAAGTTTATAGATTTTCAAAAATTATTATTAAAAATATCTTTACTCCTGAGGAATGGAGTACTAGTACTCTTAAAGAAAATAATTATTTACATCCTGAGCAAAAAATTTCAGTTAAATTTAATTACTGGGATTATGTTGAAATCTTTAATAAAGCTTTTTTATATGAAAATCCTAATAGGAAACATTCATGATTTATTAGAATTTATGAAAATATTTTTAATCAAAATATTCCTAACTGGTTTAGACAATAGTGGATTCACCACGGACCATCCATAAAATTTTTACCAAAACCATTTAAAAGTGTATATACTGAATGGTTAGAAGTATCCCCAGCATTAATAAAAGTGGAGAGAGATAATATCTATTTTAAAGGAATTTCTACCATGTATTTTTTTATTGAGTTCTCTATTACATGGATAATGAAATGGTCTGTGAAAGTAAAACCGGGTCTTAATAATTTTCAATGTCTAAAAAGAATATTTTATACAAAATTAAAAAATAAATTAAATTAGAAGACGACGGAAGGACATATCCATGGACAAGCAATAATTGATTCAATTAATGAAGTCATTGCTAAGTACAAAGAACAAAGGGACATGACACCAATGCAACAGAAGGATGATATTAGTCCTTTCAAAAATATCGTAGGAGACTTCAAATAAAGAAATGGATCATATCCAAGTCAGAAATCATAGCCTCATACATGGAGGAAATTAAAAAAGATTTAATGAGAGATCTTGACAAGAAAAATGCATAAGACGTTTCTATGACATCTACTAGTCATACCACGGACAATGAAGAGGATTACTTAGCAAGAGAATCACAAAGTATTCAAAGTAATGATGAAATTAACCTTGATGTATACCAACACAAATTCAGAGAAAAATTAGAAGAATCTTTCACGCCATCAAAAGATAAAGGCAAGGGAATAAAATAATAAGAAATACAAGGCCCCACATCATGAAATTATTGGGGAAAATTACATGTGAAGACATGTGAAGTCAGCTTTTATAAAGCATTTTATAGCTTTCATAAAGAATCTTTAAAGAAGATGTGACAAATAAAGTATGTTAGTCGATATAGTAATGATGTATAAGTAGAATAAGAGATGTCACATTTTTCATGCTTTTAAGTTTTAATTTGTCGTTTTCCAAGGAGAACCCTCTATAAAAGGATCTCATTTTAGGTATTGAGAGGCAGGTTTTAGAACCACCTTACTCCTTCTACTACTCTCTGCCCCCATTGTAATATATTCATCTATTAATAAAAGTTTGTCCAAAAAAGTTTGTCCATATTTTTAGGAGGCACTGATCAAGCTCTTTCATTTTAAGGTATTTTAAATTTTCTATTAGTTATTTTATCATTTTTCCTTTATATTAGCCAAAATGACAGGCTAAATATTTTGTGTTGAACTATAACAAACTAAGCTGCTAATATAATATGAAACTAAGTACTTAATAAGAATCTTATCAACCAATGATACTAAGATTGCACATCATAATCTTGTAATAATAGTTCCGGTTCAGGATATATGTCGGAGGTCCTGTTATAAGGCCTATTAACTCCAAGAGTGGCATTTAAGTCTATGTGTGGACTCATAATGAACCAAAAATTTTACTATTAAGGTTATGATAATGCGTGAAGGTTCCTGTAGTATCATTGAAGCAAATAATAACAATAAAACCATCTATGTTCCATTCATAGATTTCTTTTCCACTGAAACTATTAGGAATAATCATATCTTGTCCGTCCAATAAAACATCCTGGGGAGTTGGTCTAGGATAGTAATACATCCTTTGGACCGAAATTCTTACATATTTCTCTGAGATCTTATTAATCTTACTAGGACCTGTTTCATTGTCCTTGATTCTGTTAGCACTGTGAATAGGATTATTTTTTAATCTACTAAATTTTTAATCTACTAGTAGTAGCAATAACAACTTGATCCATTATTTTAGTAGTGCTAAGCTCTAAACTCTTTAATTCAGATAAAATCTTACCAATTTTATCATGTATGAAAACAATTTGTTCACCCAATATGCTCATATAAATATTAGCATAATTCTGCTATTTCAACATAATATTAACATGTTGAGCAGTAATAAGATCAGTAACATTCTCAAACAATTTAGCAAATGCAGTAAAATATACTACCTTATTATCTTTTTCAATTTGAAAAGATTGTTGAGATGGAAAGACTGATGTGGTGATTTCACTAGTAGTCAATTTATAGTCTTTTGTTAATATGGAGATATAACTATCCACATATTTGGCCATAAACCAAGGAACAAACGCAATAATTTTACTATGAACATAAAGATCTTTATAAAATTCTTCCTAAAAGAAATTCTTTTCTTCTTTATTAAAGTTTTGAAAAAAACAATTTCTAAAAAGTTCCCATCTTGATTTAAAGAACTCATCTGAATTTTTTATTTCTTGTCAGTGATCCCGGACTAAAATTAATTTTGTTTTGATTCATTTTAAACCTGTGAAAAAATCCATTTCGGATTCAGTTGGATCTATATCAGGAATAACATTAGCAATATTATCTCTATCTAATCTAATATTATTAAATCGAGTACTTTCTCTTATTTGAGAAGTAGAAGCTCTAAATAGAGAATTAACAATATAATCAATAGGAGAAATATAAGAAGATGTTGACCTAGTTAATCTAGATGCAACACTCAGATTATAAGCTCTATTTATTAGAGGCATAGGATCAGAGAAGCTGATTTTAACAATACCATCAACGGTCTGTTCTACCTCTATTATTTCACTATTAATATTATCCTGAGGAGGAGCTGCATCCTCAAGAAACCTTTCTTTGGGAAAATCAATTTCATCCCATTTAATAGGTCGTCTAGTAATAACTTTGGACCTACCCAAACTTGTTTCTATAAGAATAGTCTCATTCTTAAAATCCATCATTTTACACATGTGATTTAAAGTATAAAGAGGCTTATAGTAAATTCTATAACAAATACATATAACCTCAGTACCTGGAATATAATTATAACCATGCAATTTAATGCTTAATATTAAATCATTTAAAGAATTCTCATCAGTTAGATATATCTGCAAATTAGGATAAGCATTAAAATAAATAGGGTCATAAGCCAAACTTGTTTGAATAGTCCCTATAAGAGACTTTTTCCAATCTTGATTTCTACCATCTCGTAAGGCTGCTATAAAACTTTCAGGTAGACTTCTTAAAGTTAATGATTTAAAAGCAACTTGTATTAAATCGATATGCATAAATCTATAAGATTCTCTGTAGGGAGCCAAATCATTTTTAGATAATAATCTGAAGGTAGCATGATCATTATCAACAGTAAGAGTTTCTTCAGTTATTTTAAGAATTTGTTTGAGACCCAATTTTTCACAAGTTCCCATTTGATATATCAATTTGGGTTGGACTTTAAGAATTATCCATTTATTAAGTAGGTCCAATTATTGTGGCATATCATATTCTTCTTTTCTACTATTTTTAACAGTAGTTTGTTTCCTCATGATATTCATGAAAAAGATGTGTTGAACATATAATACGTATTGCTAAAAGTATGCAATGGCTCTGATACCAAATAAGGAATGGATCGCTTCAATGATATTCCAGGAATATTTACAACCAAAGTGTAAACTCATAGTTATAGCTTTAATTCAAAACGGGTCCAAAATACAACCTTAAACGCCCTCTTGGCTTCAACAGGCCTTTCAACTGGACCTCCAGCATAAAGCCTGAATCAGAGCTACTATTGCAAGTCTTTGTCCTACGATCTTAATATCATTGGGTGACTTGATTCTTATTTATGTAATTCATGCCATATTACTCTCTTAATAAAAGTTTTGTAAATTTCCAAGTACTAATCAGGCCCTTACATCTAAAGGTAATTTAATTTTCTGTTATTTATTTTATTTTCTTTACTCTGAAATAGCCTAAATGATAGGCTAGACATTTAAGTGTTGAAATAATAATAATACTAATAATAATAATAATAATAATAATAATAATAATAATAATAATAATAATAATAATAATAATAATGTATGTTAGTTTTCCTAACATAAGGGGGAGAATATAAGCAACTATGAAATATGTTTGGAATTATTATCAGATCCTCATTAGAAAGATAATTCAAGTCAAATGACGAAAGCATTTGCTGACTCAAATTTAGCATCATATTTAAGATACAAGTGCTCTTATTGTGTGTCTGTAAAGGACAGAGTCTATGAATACGTAAAGAGTGGTAGGCTAATTGGTTTCAAATGAAATAATTCTTGAAAAGGATAAGGAACAAATGATCATAATAAGAAGGCAATGTTCTCTTAAAGAGTCTACGATATAACACTTCATGAAATCATATGAAAGATTTAAGTACCTGAAAATAATGAAGTGATGAGATCTCAAAATGTTATGTCACATTATGAATTGATAAAAATGATATATTATTAATAATATCTTTGATACAATATAGGCACAATATTGTGAAAGATTACGAGGTTCTGAATTCTACGTTTATTTAAGCATGATGACGTAGAAGTATTTATCAATTGTCATGAAAGGATGCATCTATGTAAGCATAAAACTTATTTGATTTACAGTCCAAATACTTGAAGATGTCACACATGAAATGTTGAATATTGTCATTTGACAAAATTTACATAAACCCTTTTTTAAGGATTCAAAATGTTTGAAGCTTATAAAAGTTTCTGAGTAACTTATTTATAATCCTTATATTACATAAGTTTTTAACTTGAAAATTATTGAAAATTTTGGAGAGTTTTCAAAAGTAATAAAATATTTTCTTAAACGAGAAACAAGCAGAATTGAATAAGGATTCATTGCGACCTCAAGAAAAAAATAAGGAACTCCTTGATTATGAAGTACCATATCTTAGTGTAAGTGGTGCATTATAATGTATCTTGTAAATATTACAAGGTCTGATATAGTCTTCTTAGTTAATCCGTTAGCAAGATATAGTTCTGCTCTTGATAGAAGACATCGGAATGAGATCAAACATATATTATGGTACCTAAAGAGAATATTGAGATGGGTTTATTTTATTCTAAAGATTGTAGTCCCAATCTTATTAGTCATGCTGATGTTGGATACTTATCTGACCCGCATAAAAAGTGGTCTCAAACAGATTATGTGTTTATAGATGGGGGTACTGGTATAGCTTGGAGATCTACAAAGCAATCTATCATATCTACCTCATCAAATCATGCTGAGATAATAACTATTCATGAAGCAAACCAAAAGTGTGTGTGGTTAAGGTCCATGATATATCTAATTTTAGGAAAATATGTTTTGAAATGTGACAAAATACCCACGATTTTATATGAAGATAATGCAACATGCATATCAAAACTTAAGGAGGATTCATAAAAGGAGATAGAACGAAACATATTTCGCCAAAGTTTTTTTATACACATGAACTAGAAAAAAATTATGTTATTAACGTGCAACAGATTTTTTCTAGTGACAATGTGGCTTATTTATTCACCAAGTCTCTTCCAACTACAACTTTCGAGAAGATAGTGCACAAGATCGGGATGCAAAGGTTCGAGGATGTTCTCATTAGGGGGAGTTAATGTGTGTTGTGCTCTTTTTCCTTTACGAGATTTTGTCCCACTGGATTTTCTTGTAAGGTTTTTAATGAGACATCCAAAATGCGTATTATTAGAGATGTGTACTCTTTTTCCTTCACTAGATTTTTTTTCCACTGGGTTTTTCTAGTAAGGTTTTAATGAAGCACATTATTTATCAATTAGACATTCAAGGGGAGTGCTATAAATGTATTTACATTATAGTGAATGTCTATCAAGAATATAGATAAGATCTATCAAGATATAGTTGATATCTATCATTTACAAAGAAACTAGGAGTAATTTTAATTTCCCCTATAAATAGAAGGACTTTCTTCATTGTAAAAAAAAAACCTCAAGAATTCCTCAATAGGAATAAAGAAGTCTTCTCTCTTCTCTCTCCATTCTTCTTGTTCTCTGCATTATATTTCATAACAGAAATATATTTTTATGCAAACTCAAAATATGTAAACTATAAGATAATCATGATATTTTAGAATCTTATCTTTCTAATAAATTGATATCACATTCAATTTTGAATTTGAAATTCAACTTCATAATCTCTTATATATACACACCTTTAGTGACACATATATCAGTCTAAGCTTTATTCTTCATCTTCTTTTATTATTAATTATTTTTAAATTTAGATTTTATTTATCTCGATAGAATATTCTGTTATCGTTTCATTCACAAAAATACTGATTAATCTTTATTTACATGTCTTTATATTATTTTGTTGAACACGTTGGTTTGCTCTTTTTTTTAAAAAAAAATTACTCTTAATTTTGATGTCTTTGTATATATAAAAAAATTATAGCAATGATTAGTTCCTCTTATTCCCCTTTGATATCACTGTATCAATATATTCTATTTTTTTATTTTATTTCTATTCATTTCCTTTTCATAAGAATAATTGTATTTATCTGCTTACAGTTTTTTTTTTTTGGTGATTGCCTAAGTTATTTGCTTGGATGTCGGTTCCTTCATCATCAAATACTAATTTCGGTAACAATTTTTGACCTCTTGCTTGATCAATTTAGCTTCTTTTTTTGTGTGTATATGGATGCTTTTATATCATATTTTGTGAATTAGTTTAGACTATTATGATGTAAGATGAACATTGCCATAAAATGATGATGATAATAATAATAATAGCATCATTTTATGTTTTGAATTAAAGTAGAAGCTATACAAATTCAATAGAAATTATAAGATCCTATAATCTCAAAAAAATTCATTTCTTTATTTTATTTAATGAATTATTTTTTAAATATTCTCTTTCATTCTTAAAAACATTAATTTTAAAATATATCTAGTGACACGATTCGAACTAGGGTCTGGCTGTGTCAGGTATCTCAAGTCCAATCAGGACCAGAGATCACCCCCAATACCCAAACCATTGACCATCCTTCACCCCATGTCGGATGAATTTCGAACATACAACAAGATAAAATGGTATTAATTTGAAGACATGATAACAAGTCTATAATCAAAATCGAAATCCACAATCAATTAACCATCCAATATCAATATCAATATCAATTTCAATTTATCAATATCAATGGTAACACTAATAACGACACCGCCCATGCCCATAGTAGTCCAACAAAGCCTCCAATCAAAATAAAAAAATATCCAGCCCGGACATGCCCTCGACCATAGCCAAAACAAAACCAAAAGAAATAATAAGGACATAAAAAAATCCATAGAATGAAATGGGGTCTTTCGGAGTATGGAAGCTCACCACTTCCGTCTGACTCAAAAATTATCCCCGAATCACCAATTCACTTAGCATGAGGAGTGGTAGTATGGTCGATTCCTGCATCGCATGGGGATACAGTACCCGAAGATGATTAGCGGGGTAAACACTGGAATCTAACTCAAGGATAAGGATAAAGTAATGCCATTAAACCAAAACCAAATCAAACCAATACAAATAACCATATACAAGTATGTGTATATATATATATATATATATATACCATGTCGGGATAAGGAATAAGGCTTATCATGCATTTTAAAACCTTAACCTGGATTATATAGCTTTACCGTTATAAGTCCACCCACGGGCTATATGGGTCAGTGTTACCCCCTAAATGGGCTTTAGTGCGTGTAGCCACATGAACCGGAGATACTATAGATGGACGGGAATCTTGCACCCTTCTCCCTCCATGAAACATATATACGTGTATAGACTTGGGGGATTCCCTAGTACCCCACAAGCTCAAGGTCATCAAGACCACCCCTCATGTCGGCAAACATGATTTTCTAGTGTTCGTCCTTCGGACTCACACCTTCACGGCTAGCTATCACAACCCCCATTATTTCCCAATTAAAACATTTAACACTTAACCAACCACCAATACCAAGAGTCAATTATTAATTCATTATTATGTGGTATCGTCATACCGACTATAGCTTGCAAGCAATATCATTAAGCCAAGACATAAAAGATTCCTGTGTACCCCGCAGACTCTATTATTAAAATCACTTGGGAGATTACCATGTACCTCACAAGGTTTTCAAAATCATCATTAACCATTTTTTCATTTACGCAATACATTAATTCATGTAATAAATCAAATCAAACAACTTGGGGATTCCACCGTACCCCTAATTCAAATTCCTACTTTCTCATAACTACAAATCAATTTTACAATACAGGATTGGGATGATAACCACTTTAAAAGTCACAAGTTTAGAGAAAATTACCATTCACCAGTTCAACCACCATACCCATGCATCCACATGTTCAAAATCATATTTAAAACATAGAAAATCATAATTAAATCATTGGAAAATATTATTTATTAATAAGTATTCAAAATCTCCAACCTTTATTTTAAAACCATAATAATACCATGAAAGTCATACGTTAAAACATGTGCTTTTGATAAAATAACAATGTAGGAAGAGTAACATATCTGAAATACCAAGAAATTTGAATGAGATAGCACCCTTAGAACCCTAAATGATCACTTTCCTTGAAACCCTAGCCTTATCTTGAACAAAGTATTTTAGAGAGAATTTTAAGAGTGTTTTATTGGGAATGGTGTGATAATGAGGTCCCAAGGAAGGTTTTAAGTCATGGGGTCCAAGGGATAAAAGTGAAAAATGTCCAGAATGCCCTTAACTTAAAAGCCAAAAAAAGTGTCGCCCTTGGCTACAAGTCAACCATTGACTCGTAACCACTCCTTACGACCCGTGACCACGAGTCGTAACCAAGACAGTGATCAAGACCTCCATATACTGTCAACCTTACAACTCAACCACCCAACTCGTAACCAGACCCTACGACTCGTGAGGTCCAGTCGTAGGCAACACAAATTCAAATGGGTTAAGCACTGAACAACCTACAATTTCACCTCACGATTCGTAACATATCCCTACGGCTTTTACTGAGCCACTTGTACTCAAAGCAGATTCAAATCACAAACTTACTGATTTGGTTATGGCTCATCCTAACGATGCATCACCAGTCCTTACGACTTGTATCCCCAAGTTGTAAGTAAGGTAGAAACCCAAACACCATTCACTAGACACCTTACGACTAGGGCCACCTGACCCGTCAAGATACCATACGGCTCGTATGGTCAAGGCAGTGAGCTCAGAGCTCAAGAAATTTTCAAGGGCCAAAATCTGGGGCTTTCATCGACATTTGAATTTGAGTATATCAATAAAATTTTATATTGAAATGATTTAAAAAAATTAATTAAAAGTTCAACATTTAAAATTTAAATTTAATACTAAATAATTTTGAGATGGTTACAAAATTCTATTCTTTTGTAGGAGTTTTAAACTTCAAATATACCTTTTGTAGGAGTTGTATTAAAGAAAGAATAACTATCTATTTTATACATGAATTTGCACTAAAAATTTAGACTTTTTATTTGTAACAATAAAATACGAGTTTTTATATCTTTTTTTTTTTACTTTATTTGAAAATTAGTTGTGTGGTTGTGAGTGTTATATAGTTCTTCCACTTTAAATAAACTTACAATTTTAAAAAAATTATTAGATATCTATTATATCAAATAACACAATTTCTTGCTGGCAAAGTGAGTATTATTTGAGTCCTGTAATTCAAAAACACATTTAAGAAAAGTGTTAATACTTTAATCAAAAAATCTTTGTGAATTATATTTAATTTAGATTTTTTTGTGCAATTTATGAAAGCGAATAAAAAAGTTATAAGTAATATTGCTCATCAAATTTCTTTAAATAAATAACTATCAGAATATATTGCTCATGCTTAAGTTAGATTTTTAATTATTTTAATATTATTTATCACTAACATTATATCTATTTTTTCTGTCAAAAATACTTATCATCGCTAAAATAATTTTAAGTAATGCTCATCAGATTTCTTAGAATAACTGTCAATATATGTTTTTATGATTGATTTAATTTTTGATCTATTTATTGTTATTTATGATTAACATTATAGTTAATTATTTATCTTTTGAAATAGAATTACCTGCCATGGATAAAAAAACATATAGGTACTACTCATCATATTTTTTCTGAATAGCTACCAAGGTATGTTATTGTAATACCCCGAGAATCCCAACCGATAGTAGAACCATGCTTCAAGCATATGAGAAATAAATTATAGTGATTTGGTAGTTTTTTGATCAAGTTAGATATATATTAAGGCCTAAAATACATCCTAGATATTAGACGAATCAAAACATCACTTACCAATTGAATATTTGAGAAGGATATTATCATAGTCAACTTCAAATAAGCATATCTTTTGTTATACTACGAATTTTTGATCTCATGACACACCAAAAGATATATAATTGAATTATTTTTCCAACGATACAAATTTTGCCAAAATCCAATATCGGAATAAAAAGTTATGACCATTTTACTGAGAGCTATCCGAGCTGACCAGGAGCGACGGACAAGGTGACGGACCGTCAAGTCAGCGATGGACCGTCGCTTTGGCCGTCACAACTAAGGTAGTAAGTCTGTTTTATGGCCCAAAACTGATGGTTGGAGTGACGGTCAGTCACCAGAGTGACGGTCCGTCACCCAGACCGTCAATTTTGTCCGACACAACGTTGAAACAATGTTTTATAGGGCTTTTGGGGTCTTTTTCCATCCTTTTTAACCCCTAATTACATCAAATCAAAGAACATAAATCCTCATTCATCCATAACATCAAAATTAGGGTTTCTTTCAAAATCAAAACTCAAGAACAAGATTCAAACCTTTCTCCAAGAAAACTCAAGAATCAAAACGTCACCATTCAAGAACCTTCAAGAAAAGTTAACCTCCTTCAAGATTGCAGCTTTTGAGGTTAATAATAGGCGAATTTACACGCCTATATCAATATATTTTGCCCATATTTTAGCCTAGTTTTGAGAACAAATTATATATTTCATGCACTTTTAGTCCTTTTTCCTGTAAATGAGCTAACGAACATGATTAGTAAAGTTTCAGGTATAAATGATGCAGAATTCAGCATTTTATGGCTTACTTGACGCAAAAGAAAGCTCACGAAGGAAGAAAAGAGAGTTTACACGCCTAAGGACCAAAACTGCTGCATGGAAAATCTGTCCCAGGCTAAAACAACATTTCTGAAGACTTTGGGGATCTGCAGTAACTTAGTTGGATTTGGACAATGTTACATTAACCTAGTACAATTGGGTTAAGTATTACATTAGCCTAGTAGGATTTGGTTAGATATTTTATTTATCTAGTAGGATTAGGATATGAGTATTATAAATACCCTATCATGCTAGAGATTTTATTACTTCTCATCTTACAATTCAATTCTATTACTCTACAACTCTTCTAATCTATCCATTAATTCTATTTTTCTTCTTCTACTCTTCCATTCTTAAATTCCACAACAAGAGAATCGTTACTTTGCCTAGGAATTCATGCCTCACGCCTACCACCTAAGCTACACGAAATTACTCAATCTTGTGGTATAACAACAATGTCAATCGTGATCTCCTTCGCATTCATGGGTAACTAAACTTCTCTGTTGGGGTTATGGAAGCCGTATGAGATACTATCTATTGCTGTGAGTTTGTGAGTTCGAGGCACGTATATTGCTTATATCATTATTCTCTTCATCTTAATCTACATTCTTTGCGGTTGCAAACGCAAGAATACGCCAGTCTAACATTTAACTTATTCGAGAGAAAAGTTATTTGTCTGGAAAAGAGATAATGTCAAGGTAGTAGGACACCCTTTCCTATTAAAAAGCTGGTGTCGTAACTGGACTAACCTCTTGGAGAATTCGTACCGTTAGATACGCTTTAAGCTCGAGAGAGTTTAAGTGAAATAGTCCTTGTTTAGGTCGAGAGACGCTTGGATTTACCATCGACTACAATCCTCTATAAGCAATTGCATGTCAGAATTCTACACACTCATAGCCAATAGAGACGTATACCTCAGAAGGTGGACATAACCCCAACGCTTTAATTCTCATTGTTTACAACCAACGTAACAATCTCTCTCTGTTTACTTTATTATTTTCAGCTTTTGTTTACATTACTTGCAAAACAAGAATCCCCCCTTCTTACGAGACTTGCACCAAAAGTTTAGTAATTTTACTTACTTGTTGGCCAAGCTATTCCCTGTGGGATCGACACCCAACCCAGGTTGGGTTCTATATTTGCTAACGACCGCTTTACACTCAAACGAGAGTTGTAGATTGAGCGTTATCAAAAATTGGCGCCGTTGCCGGGGAATACAAGTGTCAATTAAGTTCGTGAAAATTACTAGACCCTTTGGTCAAAGATTCTCGTACTTTGACTTTTAGTTTTTGTTTTTGTCTACTGCAGGTTTTTATTTTAGTGCATGCCCCATACTCGAAGTTCTGGTCAACCGTTATTACCAATCAATCCTGAACCACAACGCATTGGTAGAATGGAAGCACAAGATGAAATCGTAAGGATGGCTGCTCAACAGGAACAAGCAAGATTGGTTGCCCTTGCCGCAGCCCAGGTTCAACAGCAGAACATTGATAACCATGCACGAGCACCAAATCCTGACGATGAGGATTTAGGTGATGAAGAGTTACTAAACCCTAGGCGTGATGCTGAAATCGTAACACCTGCCAACAGAAGAGGTCGACAAGCTCGGTATAGACATGATCACCAACCTATGCAGCCAGCCTTCGATGATGATGATGATGATCTTGATGGTGCCGGAGCCACTGGAGCTATAATTCCACCACCATTAGCGCCCGGAGCCAAGTTCAACATCACAAGCACCATGATTCAGTTATTGCAACTCAAGGGATTGTTTGGTGGACTAGCAGGCGATGATTCGAATATGCATCTCATCAACTTTATTTCTACATGCAAGTCTTTTGACAATCCTGGTGTTGGTCAGAATGCAATTCGATTACGTCTATTTCCATTGTCTCTGTCTGGGGAGGCAACACTATGGTTGAATGGGCTGACTCCTGATCCAATTACAAATTGGAGGCAATTGAGAGACGCTTTCCTAGAAAGATTCGTTCCGCCTTCCAAAAGGGCACAATTGAGAGATGAAATCAACAACTTTCGTCAGCTTCCCACTGAAGCTCTTCATGAAACATGGGAGAGGTTCAAGACAAAGCTAGTGAGATGCCCAAACCATCACATGACTAATGTTCACCTCATGGAGATATTGTATAGAGCCTTGAATTCAATAACTAAGCCAGTGGTGGATAACGCAACTGGAGGATCTTTTATGGACCTCACCTTTGGTCAAGCAAGCAATATGCTAGATCGCATGACGAAACAAAGTAGAGCTTGGCATACCAGGGATTCCGAGGTAGCAAGCCCCACTTTATCTATAGGCATGACTGCAGACCAAAGAAGGAGACAAGAAGAACGTGATCAAGATTTAGCGCACATGAAAATGCAAGTGGATCTTCTGACAAAGCATTTATTATCAGGGAAGACCGAAAAAGTGAAAGTTGTGGCGCTAAAAGGAAGAGAACAATCTGATTCGGAAGAAGAGGCCAACTACTTGAACAATCAGGGGGGTTTCCGTGGGAATACCCAAGGAAACCAAGGTCGGAACTATTATGATAAATCTGGAAGCAAAGACCAAGGTAGTTGGAATAAAAACAATGAAAAGAGTGGTTTGTACGTTCCCCCTGGTAGACGTGATACCACCACATCTAATTCTGGAAGTATGGAAGACATGATGGCTAAATTATTGAAAGGAGTGGAAGCAACAAACGTGGGAGTTACTGAGGTAATTAATGATTTGTCCTCCATGAAACAACTAGTTGATTCTCATTCCACTTCAATCAAGCAAATAGAGCAGTAACTGAGCCAACTTTCAGCAGCACTCAATCAAAGAAAGGCTGGCACTTTACCTAGCGATACTGTGCAAAACCCAAGGAATGATGGGTCATGCATGGCCATCACTACCAGAAGCGGTAAGGTGCTAGAACCTTCAGAAAAAGGCAAGCAAGTGGTTGACAAAGTTGCGGACATGGATGATAATGTAAAAGGAGAAGATGTCGCAACAACCAGTCCTGATGTCAAGGATGTCACGCCCAGTGACGTGCAGCCTGAAAAAAATGGAAAAACGGAAGCAAGAGGAGAAGAAAGCCATGGAGAGAACACTTCCATACCCACCACCACCTTTTCCCCAAAGATTGAAGAAGGTGGCGGATGGCACTAAGTTCAGCAAATTTATGACTATGTTGAAGCAGCTGACCATTAATGTTCCATTGGTAGAGGCACTTGAACAAATGCCTGGGTATGCGAAGTTTATGAAAGATCTTTTGACTAAGAAGAGGGCAGCAAGTTATGAGCTGAAGGATGATGTGCATCATTGTAGTGCAATTGCTACCCGATCGATAGTTCAGAAGAAGGCCGACCCCGGAGCTTTCACTATTCCTTGCACCGTCGGATCTTTGAACTTTGCCAAAGCATTATGTGACCTAGGAGCCAGCATCAACTTGATGCCATTATCGATCTATAAGAAGTTGGGGTTAGGAGATCCTACACCAACTAATATGAGGCTTGTTATGGCGGATAGGTCGGTAAAACGACCGGTTGGTATTCTATGCGATGTCTTGGTAAAGGTTTTTTCATTTATCTTTCCAGCAGACTTTGTCATCTTGGATTGTGAAGCAGATTCAGAGGTTCCCATAATCTTGGGACGCCCTTTCCTTGCTACAGGAAGTGTGCTCATTGATTTGAGAGCTAATGAACTTTCATTCCGAATAAATGACGAAGTGGTTCGATTTGATGTTTGCAAATCAATGAAGCAACCCAAAGATCTGAGTATATTTTCTGTGGCTGATGTTGTCTTTGATGATGAGAAAGAACGACTTGAAGAAGAGCAAATTCTTGATGATCCTTTGGAGGTTTTGCTCATGAAAGGAGAGAATGAGGATGCTGAAATTTCTGAAGAAGCTATTTGTGCTCTATCGGGATTAGGGACATATCGCTATACTCCCAAGAAGCTGGATCTTGATCTCAAGAATCGACCCACACCACCAGCCAAGCCATCTATTGAAGAACCACCCACACTAGAATTGAAGGAGCTGCCAAGTTATTTGAAGTACGCATTCTTAGGAAGCGGAAACACACTTCCAGTCATAGTGGCAGCCAATTTGGGTGAGCAACAAGTTGCAGCTCGTATTACGATCTTTTGCAAGTATATTAGAGCCATTGGATGGACCATTGCGGATATTATTGGTATTCCACCTGGGATTTGAACACATAAAATTCAGCTTCAAGAAAAGTGCACACCCACCATTGAACATCAAATGCGTTTAAACCCACTTATGCAAGAAGTGGTGAAGAAGGAGATTATCAAGTGGTTAGACGCAGGAGTTTTATATCCTATCTCTGATAGTACATGGGTAAGTCCTGTACAATGTGTTCCCAAGAAAGGAGGAATGACGGTGGTCGCGAATGCAAAGAATGAGCTTATTCCACTCAGGCCCGTTACTGGATGGAGAGTATGCATAGACTACCGCAAGCTGAATTCTTGGACACTCAAGGATCACTTCCCCATGCCATTTATGGACCAAATGCTAGATCGATTAGCGGGGAAAGGATGGTTTTGCTTCTTGGATGGTTATTCAGGTTATAATTAGATTTGTATTGCTCCCGAAGACCAAGAAAAGACAACGTTTACATGCCCATATGGTACGTTTGCCTTCAAACGCATGCCATTCGGGTTGTGTAATGCACCAGCCACCTTTCAATGTTGTATGATGTCTATTTTCTCTGATATGGTTGAAGACACTTTGGAGGTATTTATGGACGACTTTTCAGTTGTCGGTGAGTCTTTTGAAGCATGTTTGGCAAACTTGAGCATGGCATTGCAAAGATGTGTAGAGTTCAACCTTGTGCTGAATTGGGAGAAGTGTCACTTCATGGTAAAAAAAGGAATCGTTCTTAGGCACAAGATCTCTGAAAGAGGAATAGAGGTTGATCGAGCAAAAATAGAGGTAATTGAGAAGCTACCGCCTCCAATTTCGGTGAAGGGAGTTCGTAGTTTTCTTGGCCATGCTGGTTTCTATCGTAGATTCATCAAAGACTTTTCCAAAATTTCTAGTCCATTGTGCAAACTATTGGAGAAAGATGCAAAGTTTGACTTTAATGACGATAGCTTAAAGGCATTCGAATGCCTTAAAGGAAAACTCATTAAAGCCCCTATCATGGTAGCACCAGATTGGACGCTCCCGTTTGAGGTCATGTGCGATGCTAGTGGTGTAGCCGTTGGTGCTGTTCTTGGACAAAGAAAGTTGAAATTATTTCATCCTATCTACTATGCGAGTAAGGTCCTAAATGAAGCCCAAAGGAACTACACTGTTACTGAACAAGAGCTCCTAGCGGTTATGTATGCGTTTGAGAAGTTTCGTGCCTATCTATTGGGTACTAAGGTGATCGTCCATACAGACCATGCAACTCTTAGGTATCTAATGACGAAGAAGGATGCAAAACCAAGGTTTATTCGATGGGTATTGCTGCTGCAAAAGTTTGATTTCGAAGTCAAAGATAGAAGAGGTTGCGAGAACCAAGTGGTTGATCACCTATCTAGACTTGAGAATGAACATGTGGCGCAACCTGAAATTCAGATTGATGATGCATTCCCTGACGAGGAGATATTAGCGACAAAAATGGAGAAATTACCATGGTATGCCGACTTTGCAAATTTCGTAGTGAGTAATGTGCTACCTGCCAATTTATCTTACCACCAAAGGAGGAAGTTTATGCATGACGTTCAGCACTACTATTGGGATGAACCTTATTTGTTTCGAAGATGCGCGGATGGGATCATTCGATGATGTATATCCCATGAAGAAGTGCCTACTATATTGGAAGCATGCCACACTTCGCAAGTTGGAGGACATCATGCAGGCAATCGAACGGCAAGAAAAGTATTGCAAAGTGGTTATTATTGGCCTTCGATATTCAGAGATGCATACGACTATGTGAGAAGGTGTGACTAATGCCAACGTCAAGGTGTTATTTCAAAACACCATGAAATGCCCATGTCCAAAATTCTGGAGGTAGAACTCTTTGATGTGTGGGGTATTGATTTCATGGGTCCATTCATGAATTCGTTTGGAATGAAGTACATCTTGGTTGCTTTGGATTATGTTTCGAAATGGGTTGAAGCTGTAGCATTGGCCGACAACGAAGGAAAGCGTGTTGTAGCGTTCTTAAAGAAGAATATCTTCTCTCGCTTTGGAGTACCTCGTACTATCATAAGTGATGGAGGATCTCACTTTTGCAACAAGCTATTCAAATATGTATTGGCCAAGTATGGTGTCAAGCAACACAAGGTAGCTACGCCTTATCATCCCCAAACTAGTGGACAAGTAGAGGTTTCCAATCGCGAGATTAAGCAAATCCTTGCAAAGACGGTTAATGCAAATATGAAGGATTGGTCTCGAAAGCTAGATGATGCACTATAGGCATATAGGACTGCATTCAAGACACCCATTGGCATGTCTCCTTATCAACTAGTTTATGGGAAGGCTTGTCATCTACCCATCGAGCTTGAATACAAGGCATTGTGGGCATTGAAGCACTTGAATCTGAATTGGGATGATGTGAAGAATCTGAGGTTGGAGCAGCTGAACGAATTAGATGAGTTCCGTCTCCATGCATATGAAAGATCGGATTTATACAAGGAGCGGATGAGGAAGTATCATGATCAGCGGATTGTTCGACGAAACTTCCAAAAGGGTGATATGGTACTACTCTTCAACTCCAGATTTAAGCTCTTCCCAAGTAAGTTAAAATCTAAGTGGTCTGGTCCATTTAAAGTTATCCAAGTCTACTCGTCTGGAGTAGATGAATTGGAAGGCAATAAGGGTGTTGTCTTCAAAGTGAATGGCCAACGTGTTAAGCCTCATATCGGTCCTCTTGACTCAATGAATGACATGGCCATCACTTATCTCGACGAAGTCTAAGTACTCGAGATTACTACGTCGAGCCACGACAATAAATAAGGCGCTAGATGGGAGGCAACCCATCGTTTTATCGTTTTATCGTTTCTTCTAGTACTTGTTTTGATTTTGATAAATGAAAAATCCAAAAATAAGAGTCGTTCCACGACCAAAACTAAGGCGCTTGGTGGGAGGCAACCCATCGTACTAATCGTTTTCATTTGTTTGAGCGAATATAGGTCCAAGAAGTAGTCAACGAGGAGATTGATTTCAATTGACGATTTGGACGCATTGTATGGTAAAGTTGGTAAGTTAGGAAGGGTGATGCATAAGGCTATGGATTGAGCCTTTCTCACGCCAAAATAGGCTTCGAGGAAGGCTAGGCCTTGGTAAAACTAGGCCACGAACGATGCACAACCTATCCTATAGCCTAAGGTCTCGGAATCTAGTGTGCTATACACTATGCGCCGCCTATTCCTAGGTATGCTTTTGACTATGCGCCGCCTATGCTATGGCATTTGGTCTCAGTATCTCATATGCCATAGACTATGCGGCGCATATGTCTACAAATGCCATAGACTATGCGGCGCATATATCCCATTATGCCATAGACAATGCGCCGCATATGTCATTGATATGCCGAGTATTATGCGCCGCATATGTAGGATTTTTGTCTCTAAAACCGATTGTAAATGGGTCATAACCCGACCCATACTCTTCCTAAATAAAGGGGACTTAGTTTTATAACACAACCACAATAGAAAATACCCTAAAGGCGCCGCATACTCTTCCAAATCTTCTCAAAATTTTCTTCTTTTGCTCTTCCAATTCACAAAACCATCTCCACAAGTTTCAAGCAAGTAAGTACTCTCTTATTCTTCATTTATTTCTCGTAAGTACTACGTTGCTATGGCTATTATGAATTGCTAAATTATATAAGATTGTTGGTGATGTTCATGTGTTTGGATTGTTGTTGCAAAATCATGTGAGTGAACATATACGTAGGAAAATCTTGACTTGTTTCCGACTTGAATTTGGTTTCAATAGCATTGTTATGATATTTGCAGAATTGCTATGGCTATGAATATTGCTTAAGATTGTTGTTTGGATACTTACATGTTAGACTATCCCGGCCATCGGGATAAGACCTATAGTGCCTACCGACTTAGGAGGTTGTGATTGTTGTAAGAATAACGATTCCATGTGGTAACCCCTATGTAGGAGTGTTGCTATATCTACCATGAAAGTAGTCCAATGGCTGAAAGTAAGTGATGCATTGCTGATTTTCTTGTTGGAATACAATCCTAAAACGTATCTCGACGAAATCTGAGTAAATCGACTACTTTCACCTCACTGATTTGTGTTAACAAAACTAAGTGTGGGGTGGTACCCCTAATGCTTGCTTATAGATTGTATCAAGTGAGACTGTGCTACAACTAACACTATTTCTAGTCTCAGGTACAATGGCACCTAAAGCAAGGCAAGGCAAGGAGAAGGCGACCACTTCCCAAAAGGGCAAGAAGAGAAGTCGAAAAGACCAAGGAGAATCATCCTCAGCACAACTACTCTGCAGAATGTTTGGAATAAAATGGGTTCTTGAGGAGGAAGCCAAAGAATGGTACAGGAACAACAAAGAAAGAAGATATGTTCACGTCGACCTGATCAACAAGCACACCTTAGCGAAGAAGGAGCCGCGTATGTTGGCGAAAATCATGGCATTGAAGCTGGATTTCATCTTCCGCGATATGGGAGAATGTAATCTTGATTTGACAAGAGAGTTTTACGCCAACTGGTCGCCGAAAACAACAGGAAATGAAGTCAAAATTTAGGGCCAAGTGTTACAGCTCAACGCGGACTGGATCAACTCTTTTCTTGGCTTACCTTCGGTCGACCCAGCACCATTCAAAGAGCTGTACAGCAGGCCTCCTTATGGAGCAATTAGACACACACTTTGTGGAAGTAGATTGATGGCAAGATGGGGCAGACATAAAGACAAAGGACGACACAACACCTTCCCATATGCTTCACTAAATAGGGAAGCAAGAATCTGGATGCGTATTGTCAACTCATGCCTTATTCCTGGGACTCAATACACCAAGATATCAAGAGATAGAGTGTGTTTGGTCTATGCTTTGATGACGAATGTCCCTATCAACTTTGGGGCAATCATTCGCTCTACCATGAGGAAGGCCAGACTCCACAAAAGGTCCCACTACACGTTTGGAAATCTGTTGATAGCAATCTTGCGGAAGGAGGATATCGAAGAGGAACCAGCTGACCACAAACTCCCACATAACCCAAAGAAGGTTGACCTTACTAAGGTCAAAGATGTTGAAACAACTCATGGTGTCAACCTTACTACTACGGAAAGACATGCTCGTGATGAGAGTTTCTTCCGTCATCTTTATGGCATGACACGATTTACTATGATGAGTGGTGGACGTGTTCCAATTGCTGAAGAGCTCCAACAGCTGGACCACAACTATCCCATGAACATGCATGCACGGGAGATGTGTGGAGTGGGCGTATACTTTGAGGAACCTCTAGATGATGATGTGCCGACTGATGACGATCGACGCTTGCCAGACTCTGACGAGGAGGATAACTCTGACGACGATTCTTATGATGATACCGACGAAGGGGGTATGACCCCCGACATTGAGGAAAAGTCCGACTAACCAGGTTCCTCGTATTTATTTTCCACTGAGGGCAGTGTCCCATTTAAGTGTGGGGTGGTGGTATCGTATGCTATACTTCTCTATCGCATCTATGTTTGTTTATTTTGTTGTTTTTTTATTTTTTTCGTGTTTTAGTTTTTTGTTTTTGTTATTTTTTCTAGCTTCGCATGAAATTATTTTGATAGGCAGCATGAGATTATAACAAGAGTATGTGCTACAATTGTGACTATTGAGACGTTTAGGCTCTAGTTGTGACTCATTATGTGATATTGTGTGGTTCAATTCCTTCACTTGTTGGGTCGAGAGTCTATATTACTTCCAAGCAAGTCAACCATGTGCCTTGTGTGTGTGAGATAATCATATATTCTATGTGTGTGGCTGATGCTAGAACTTGCCTGGTATGTATGCAAAGCGAAAATAAGGAGTGTAAGTTGAGGATATGATTTAGGCATTTCTTTGGCAACCTATATTTGTTTACCTTCAGTTTTACCTACCCATGGACATCGTCCTAGTTAAACCCTTTTGAGCCTTTAGCCTATTTTCTTTGACAAACCTCGTATGTAAGCCTAATCCATTTTTTTCAAGACCATAATTTGATCCAAATTCCTAAGTGCTTTAAAGTGAAAAAGTCATGTGACAAAATAAGAGGAAATTGGGTGAGTATGATGCTTTAGAATGCATTGGTGCTTGAATGAGTTATGAAAAAGAAAGTGTTATCATAAGAGGTATGTTATCAAAAGAAAAAGGAAAGGAAAACTGAAAAGTTAGTTATGTTTAAAATTAAAAAAACAAAAGAGGAGAAATAGAGTGGTAGAATAAAAGAAAGTAGAAAGGTTGTTTGAAAGAAAAGTGTTAATGATACAAAGTGATGTATTAAAGCGCTTAGGAACTTAGTCACTATTCCTGGCCAAAATAGTCCTACCCGTCCCTTAGCCTACATTACAACCATCAAAAGACCTACTTGATCCTAAGCTTAGCATTCTGACATTTAGTAGAGTATTACATTAAGGGCAAGCCTATGGTCATCAGTTGCTTCATATGAATTCTTTGTGAGAGCGAGAGCAAGGATATTTTGATACCCATGTTTGAAAAATATGCTATACTTGTGAGTGATTATGGGTACTATAGTGTGAGACACACATGGTTGATGAGTTTTGGGTAGTTATATATGATTCCTTGTACCTTGACGTTTGCATGCGAGTTGATCACCATCACGAGTCTATGCTAGAGGTTAAATTGTTTCTACCTATAATCGAAAAGCTACTCTTTGTTGATAATTGTTGTGCCTGTCTGGACAAATGTTTTGTGTTGTTGCTGTGAAACCCTAAGTTGATGTTTAGAAGGACATGGTATTTCGTTCGAGGACGAACAAAGCTTCAAGTGTGGGGTGTTGATGATAGGCGAATTTACACGCCTATATCAATATATTTTGCCCATATTTTAGCCTAGTTTTGAGAACAAATTATATATTTCATGCACTTTTAGTCCTTTTTCCTATAAATGAGCTAACGAACATGATTAGTAAAGTTTCAGGTATAAATGATGCAGAATTCAGCATTTTATGGCTTACTTGACGCAAAAGAAAGCTCACGAAGGAAGGGAAGGGAGTTTACACGCCTAAGGACCAAAACTGCTGCATGGAAAATCTGTCCCGGGCTAAAACAGCATTTCTGAAGACTTTGGGGATCTGCAGTAACTTAGTTGGATTTGGACAATGATACATTAACCTAGTACAATTGGGTTATGTATTTCATTAGTTTATTTGGATTATGATAATGTTACATTAACCTAGTACAATTGGGTTAAGTATTACATTAGCCTAGTAGGATTTGGTTAGATATTTTATTTATCTAGTAGGATTAGGATATGGGTATTATAAATACCCTATCATGCTAGAGATTTTATTACTTCTCATCTTACAATTCAATTCTATTACTCTACAACTCTTCTAATCTTTCCATTAATTGTATTTCTCTTCTTCTACTCTTCCATTCTTAAATTCCACAACAAGAGAATCGTTACTTTGCCTAGGAATTCACGCCTCACGCCTACCACCTAAGCTACACGAAATTACTCAATCTTGTGGTATAACAACAATGTCAATCGTGATCTCCTTCGCATTCATGGGTAACTAAACTTCTCTGTTGGGGTTATGGAAGCCGTATGAGATACTATCTATTGCTGTGAGTTTGTGAGTTCGAGGCACGTATATTGCTTATATCATTATTCTCTTCATCTTAATCTACATTCTTTGCGATTGCAAATGCAAGAATACGCCAGTCTAACATTTAACTTGATCGAGAGAAAAGTTATTTGTCTGGAAAAGAGATAATGTCAAGGTAGTAGGACACCCTTTCCTATTAAAAAGCTAGTGCCGTAACTGGACTAACCTCTTGGAGAATTCGTACCGTTAGATACGCTTTAAGCTCGAGAGAGTTAAAGTGAAATAGTCCTTGTTTAGGTCGAGAGACGCTTGGATTTACCATCGACTACAATCCTCTATAAGCAATTGCATGCCAGAATTCTACACACTCATAGCCAATAGAGACGTATACCTCAGAAGGTGGACATAACCCCAACGCTTCAATTCTCATTGTTTACAACCAACGTAACAATCTCTCTCTGTTTACTTTATTATTTTCAGCTTTTGTTTACATTACTTGCAAAATAAGAATCCCCCTTCTTACGCGACTTACACTAAAAGTTTAGTAATTTTACTTACTTGTTGGCCAAGCTATTCCCTGTGGGATCGACACCCAACCCAGGTTGGGTTCTATATTTGCTAACGACCGCTTTACACTCAAACGAGAGCTGTAGATTGAGCGTTATCAGAGGTATGTAAAGTATTGATTCATAGGTTTCTTTCACCCATGAAGCTCAAGAATCCCATTTTTAAACTCATGAATTGTGAATTTCATGTGGTGGGTTGATTTTACTTATGTTGATGTGGTTGTATGAATCCCAAGTTGGAGTCTTTATGTACTTTTCATGAAATTATGCTAGTATGTGGGTTGGAAACTTTTAAATCGAGTTGATTAAAGTAACCATAATGTAAGAACTAGTGTATATACCTAAGAGTAGGTTATGCATGCAATGTGTTTGATAAAATGCCCAAAGAACAAGAATCATGCTTTAGGACTCAATTATAACCAAATTGATGAACCCATGCTTTACCCTTATGTTCAAAATGACTTCCATGTTATTATTATGCATTGAAATTTTCTGATGGATTGTTCATGAGATTAGCCTATGAAATTATGACATGTTTATATGCTTTCCTATTCATGTTCAAAACCATGATAATCAAGTGTCTCATGAAATTTCACTATGATTGTATTATGGATTGTTGATTATGGTCGTGAGTCCAGGAAGTGTCATGTCTTGTCAGTTTTATGCTATCAAGTCCTGGGGGTACTTGTACCCAATAATTAGCTATGTGACTAGAGCCAGTGTCATGTTTTTAAGATACTCTCAGTCAATCCTTCAATAGAATTTAGTCAGTCTCATGACTTAGGAAAACTCAGTAATCTCAGTAATCTCAGTAATCTCAGCAATCTCAATAATCTCAGTCAGTTATAAGATCTCAGTGATACTCTGTCAGTTAACGGAACTCAGTAAACTCAGTTCAGTCAGTTCAGTATAATTAATTTAGTGTCTAATCAGATGGGAGTAGGATTCATCTCCAATTAAACCCAAAGATGGGAACTCACCTGCGAGTAGAGGGTGTGATTCTTAGAAGCAATCCTTGCACTCCAGAACTACGTTGCCAGTATAGGTTGAGACATCTAACCTGTTAGATGAGGGTTGATGAGGTGGATTATCCTATTATATGAGGGTCCCACCATTCTTCTTAGGGTACCTGTTATATGGGGGATCACTCGCAACTTATCCTTACCAGTAACGCGGTATTGACACCCTTCCGATTGGGGTTACAGATTGGACCCCAACTCAACTATAATGCTTTATTTGGGGCATGTCGGTTACATGACTATTTCCTACAAATACAGTCTCAGTCTCAGTCTCAATAATAGAACTCAAATAGTTCTATAGAATTCAGGACTGTCAGATACAATGAACTCAGAATAGTATGAAACTCAGCTAGTTCCAGCAGAACCTAGACTGTCAGACACAGTCGCTCAGTTATATCAGTTGTCAGTAACTCATGTCATCAGTATTCAGACTTAGTAGTCAGTATTATCATAAATTTATTTATAATTACTTATTCATGCATGTATTCTCACGCTCATGTTATACCGTCGATTAGCATAGTTCATGCATATAAACCCCTTGCATACATCCTACCTCACTTGCATACCAGTATATTCAATCGTACTGACGCATTTGTGCTATGGTGTTTTATACCATAACTTCAGAAGCACGAGTTCCAAAGTATTAGTAGCATTTTAGTCTCAGCAGTCAGAGTTAGCAGTGAGTCCTCTTCCTTCGAGGACATGATTATTATGTTATTATGTCATTACTTAGTTTATTTCAGTAGTTGGAGTTAGTTGGGGACATATCCCATCAACTCCTTATTCAGACAATTTAGAGGCTTTCAGACTAGTATGTTCAGACTGTTATTTTAGTTGTTTTGGTATTGATATACCATATCTCCAGATGTTATGTTTTATCGGATCTTTGAACCTTATGGCCTTTTAGCCTTTATTTCCACATTTATACAGTATATTATGCAGTGTACAGGTACAGATATCAGTCATGGGTTAGCTTATGGTCCTTCGGGGTCATGAGCACCGTGTGGTATTTCAAGTACCAGATTCGAGGCATTACAAACATGGTATCAGAGCCTAAGGTTCAACAGTGTCCTAGGAATTCTGAAAGTCGCATCTAGTAGAGTCTTGTACATGGGTGTATTGCGCGCCATATTTATGTACATGAGGCTATAAGATATTTTAGCAACAGTTTCCCTTCTTTCAGTATTTATGTCTTGCCAGTGAGATTAGCTTAAATATAACTCTCAGTCTAATCTATTTCTCTTTTTCATTTATAGATCATGCCTCTCAAAAGGGCTATCGAAATGAGAACCGGGAATCAGTCAACACCACAGCCCATCCAGGCAATTCCCTAGACGAGTATGTCATTCATGGTGAATTCAGAACCGACTTCCTTACTTTATCTTACTCAATAGTAGGTCAGAGCAATCAGCAGACTGTTGTCCCACCTAGGCATATGATTCACGCCCGACAGAGTGAGGTAGGGAAACATAGGGAGAAAGAAAAAGAGAAAATGAGAGAGCTAGAATAGGTAGCTTCAATTTCAATCAGCCTAAGTCAGAGGGTGGGAATCGTTCTCAGTTTCTCCCAAAGTCCTCATTTCCAACTCCATCCCCAGTCAATGTACCAACACTTAAGTTCAGAAATGGTAACAGTGATAGGATGCCAGCCTCTAAGTCTCAGGGCAGTGTAGCATTTGCCCGAACTAATTCTCTTTGCCAGACTTGTGATAAGAACCACAAGGGTATTTGCAGAGATGGTAGTGAGGTGTATTTTAAATGTGGCAAGCCTGGCCATAGAGTTAGAGATTGTCCCCAGTCAGGATTTTAGGGTCAGTAGAACCATTCCTCAGTTCATTCCGGTCGCCCGAATTAGCAGGGTGCCACGTCCAGCGCAACCAGTGGGCAGCGTTCAAACCGACTCTATGCTCTTCAGTCCCAACAAGATCAAAAAAATTCTCCTGATGTGGTTACTGGTACGTTAAAGATCTTTCATTTGCATATTTATGATTTGCTAGATCCAAGAGTTTTTTTTCTATCTTTTGTTACTCCTTATATAGCAGTTGATTTCGGAGTCAATCCCTAAATTCCAGCAGAGCTCTTCTCATTCTCTACCCCGGTGGATAAATCCATCATATCCTAATGGGTATACAGGAACTGTCTGGTGATGGTTTCTCAGAAGGTCACTTCAGCAGACTTAGTCAAATTAGAGACGACTAATTTTGATGTCATTCTCGGGATGAAGTGTCTTCATTCCTGCCATGCCATAATCAACTGCAAAAATAGAGTTGTCCAATTTCAGTTTCGAATAGACCTGTCCTTGAGTGGAAGGGTAGTATTTCAACATTCAGAGGTTAATATGTTTCCTACCTACGGGCTAGGAAAATACTATCTAAGGGATGTGTCTATCATCTTGTTCAAGTTAAGGACTCTAGTTCCGAAACTCCCAGTCTTGAGTCAGTTCCAGTTGAGAGTGAATATTCAGATGTCTTTCTCGAAGATCTTCTCCGAGTTCTTTCTGAGAGGGAAATAGACTTCAGCTTTGACCTTCTTTCAGATACTTAGCCCATATCTATTCCGCCATACAGAATGGCATCAACAGAACCCAGTGAATATAATATTCCAAAAATAGCTTTCAGAACTCGGTATGCTCATTTCAAATTCTTAGTCATGTCCTTTGGTCTTACCAATGCCCCAACAGTTTTCATGGACTAGATGAACCATGTATTCAACCAGTACTTGGACATATTCATCATAGTCTTCATAGATGACATTCTTGTCTACTCCCGCAGTGAGCGTGATCATGCAGACCATCTCAAAAAAGTGTTACAGGCCCTCAAAAATCATCAGTTATCATGATATCTATTCATGTCCTATATGTCAGCTCTATGATCATCGCTCATATTTGTGCACGTTAGTGAGAATCATGTACGCTCACAGTTCCTAGTATAAGGAGTTCCAGTTCACTTCGTGTTACGAATCATGTCCCATGAGTACAGAGACTTCAGTCTCAAGTAATGCAGCTCATGGCTCACGCACTCATGTCATGCTTTACAGTATGCTCAGCCCACATGACTCATGCTCTACTTTGAATGATCAGCCAAACTCAGATTATGTCACGTATACCCTCAATTTAGATCCCTCGGTGAAATATATGGTGTTGATGCTCTATCCCTCAAGCCTCAGTTACAGCATCAATTCAGTAATTAATATTCAGTAAAAGACTCAGATAGTCCTGCAGAACCATGGCTTTCAGCTATCAGTTACTTAGCCATCAGAATTCAGTATCAGTCTAAACCTCAGTTATCGGTATTCGGCTATAAGAACCTAATATTTAGTTCCAGTATGAGTCCAGTTACAGTCTTAGTTACAGTGTCAGCTCTAGTTCAGTAATCAGATCAGAAACTCAATCCAGATCCAGGTTTGCTTGACCATAGCATATGGTTATTAGCTATTCAATTATTAGTATTTCAGTACCTCAGTTTACAGAATATTTTTGAATCATGTTATACGCTTAATCTTGCATCCTTAAGATAATATAGTTTTTACTCATTGATGCTCAGTTATCTCATGTTACCCAGTCAATCATTACCTTCTATGCATAATGCTTTATAGTTTTAGTCCAGTTATTCAGACTAAGTACAGTTCAGTCTTACTTGCCCAGTATTCAGCTATCAGCCATGCAGTTAATCAGGTAAGTTAGTATGTTTATGCATTCGTGCTCAGCACCCATGTGAATATTTTTTATAGTCTCAAGTGATGTGTTGTACTAAGGCAGAGAGTATAGTGGAAGGAGTATTCGAGGGATATGTCTAAGGCTAAAATTTTTAGATGCAGTGCATAAGTCTTAGTCACTCTATTTTAGATAATTTTCATAGGCATTGCCTCCTAGTATAAGAATCCCAGCCATGTAGTGATCCCCTATTCAGATGTCCTGCTCAAACTAGGCCAAGATTTCCTTTCTCCCTACAGTCACTAGAACACTATAGAAAAAGTGTCATAGAAATACTCCAGTCGAGTATAAGTTTTCAGTATGAGTTAGTACGCAAAGCCATCGATTCAGTTTAGCAGTCAGACGAACAAGTTCGAATGGTGTGACTTTCCATTTTTCTATCTAGTCACATTATCCGAAGTCTCATGAATGTAACTATTCAAAGATAGATCAACTAGGTAATTGCGTGTCCAGCTCAGTTCGTTTTAGAATCCAGATATTCAGTCACAATCTAGTTCGTAGTTGCCTTGTGCATCACCTCAGTTTCCTCAAAGCTAAAAAAAAAGAGAAAATCAGCCCAACATTCTTCAAGGGACACAGTGTCCCAAGGGGGAGATACACTATAATCCCTCAAACTTTCATGACATAAACAGGCCACCCTCTCTTTGTGTAACAAACCTATTTTAGAGTAGTATGTACCCACAAGTTGGCCCTCTATCTTCAATCTCAGTCATAAGCCATGTACTCAATGGCTCAGTTCAGTTCACGATAGTCAGTCCAGGTCAAACATTACAGACTTAGTTATGTTCTTATATTCCTGTTCATGCGTGTTCAGTAAAGGATCTCGATTTGAGATCAAATAAAATTTAGTATTTTGAAAATCTCACCCATGAAGGGAGTGAAGACATTCGGCAGGAAGGGAAAACTCAGTCCCCGATATGTCGGTCCCTTTAAAATTATCAGTCGCTTAGGCAAAGTAACTTATGAGCTCAAATTGCCTTCATATCTAGCTTCAGTTCATCAAGTCTTTCATGTCCCCTTTCTAAATAATCGCATAGGTGATCCAGCAGTTATAATCCCAGTAGAGGGCATAGATATTCAGAACAGTCTCTCGTATGAGAAAATTCCAGTTGAAATTCTTGACTATCAGATTTGCAGACTGAGAAGTCCCTCTAGTTAAAGTTCTTTGGTGGAATTAGTCCATTGAGGGAGATACTTAGGAAGTAGAAGCAGATATGCGGACCAAGTATCCTCACCTCTTCTCCGCTAATTCAGACCCAGCCCAAGGTAATAGCTTTCCTTAAGTTCATTCGGCTTATGGTTTAAATTTTAGTTACAAACTATGCTCCGTTTTCATTTCAAACATGGTATCTTTACCCTTACATGTTCAGTCACATGTTCATGAGTTAGTTCAGTTATGTATTCACGCATTAAATATGCGTGATCAGCTTATCAATACTCTCAGTCATACATTCATGTATCATTTCGGTCATGAAACCATGCATCAGATATGCATGATCAGTATGAATCTTAGTAATGTCAGTCATATAGACATGTTTCAGATGTTCACGTCCTTTAAGTAAGTTCAGTCTATCAGAAATCTCAGCTTAGTCAGTCCCATTCGAGGATGAATGTTCTCAAGGGAAAAATATTGTAATATCCCGAGAATCCCAACCGATAGTAGAACCATGTTTCAAGCTCATAAGAAATAAATTATAGTGATTTTATAGTTTTATGATCAAGTTAGATGTATGTTAAGGCCTCAAATACGTCCTAGCTATTAGACGAATCAAAACATCCCTTACCAATTGAATTCTTGAGAAGGATATTATCATAGTCAAATTCAAACAAGAATATCTTTTGTTATACTATGAATTTTTAGTCTTGTGACCCACAACAGATAGATAATTGAATTAGCTTTCCAACGATATCAATTTTGCCAAAATCTGGTATCGAGGAGTAAAATGTTATGGCCGTTTTACTGAGAGCTATCCGAGCTGCTCAGGAGCGACGGGCAAGCTGACGGACCATCAAGTCAGTGATGAACCATCGCTTTGGCCATTGTAACTGAGGCAGTAAGGCCATTTTATGTCCCAAAACTGATGGTTGGAGTGACGGTCAGTCACCAGAGTGACAGTCAGTCACCCAGACCGTCAATTTTGTTCAAAACAGTGCTGAAACAACGTTTTAAAGGGATTTTTTGGGTCTTTTTCCACCCTTTTTAACCCCTAATTACATCAAGTCTAAGAACATAACTCCTCATTCATCCATAATATCAAAATTAGGGTTTCTTTCAAGATCAAAACTCAAGAACAAGATTCAAACCCTTCTCCAAGAAAAATCAAGAATCAAAACATTACCATTCAAGAACCTTTAAGAAAAGTTAACCTCTTTCAAGATTCAAGCTTTTGAAGTATGTAAAGTGTTGATTCATAGGTTTGTTTCATCCATGAAGCTCAAGAATCCCATTTTTAAGCTCATGAATTGTGATTTCCATGTGGTGGGTTGATTTTAATTATGTTGATGTGGTTGTATGAATCCCAAGTTGGAGTTTTTATGTACTTTTCATGAAATTATGCTAGTATGTGGGTTGGAAACTTTTAAATGGAGTTGATTAAAGTAACCATGATGTATGAACTAGTCTATATGCCTAAGCCTAAGGTTATGCATGCAATGTGTTTGATAAAATGCCCAAAGAACAAGAATCATGCTTTAGGACTCAATTATGACCAAATTGATGAACCCATGCTTTACCCTTATGTTCAAAATGACTTCCATGTTATTGCTATGCATTGAAATTTTTTGATGGATTGTTCATGAGATTAGCCTATGAAATTATGACATGTTTATATGTTTTCCTATTCATGTACAAAACCATGATAATCAAGTGCTTCGTGAAATTTTCCAATGATTGTATTATGGATTGTTGATTATGGTCTTGAGTCCAGGAAGTGTCATATCTTGTCAGTTTTATGCTATCGAATCCTAGAGGTACTTGTACCCGACAATTTGCTATATGCCTAGAGCCAGTGTCATGTTTTCAAGATACTCTCATTCAAGCCATGTTCAGTAGAATTCAGTCAGTCTCATGACTCAGGAAAACTCAGTAATCTCAGTCAGTTATCAGATCTCAGTGATACTCCGTCAGTTAACGAAACTCAGTAAACTCAATCTAGTTAGTTCAGTATAATTAATTAAGTGTCTAATCAGATGGAAGTAGGATTCAACATCGAGTGAGCCCAAGGATGGGAACTCACCTGAGAGTAGAGGGTGTGATTCTTAAAAACAATCCTTGCGCTCCAGAACTACGTAGCCAGCGTAGGTTGAGACATCTAACCTGTTAGATGAGGGTTGATGGGGTGGCTTAACCTGTTAGATAAAGGTCCCACCGTTCTCCTTAGAGCACCCGTTAGATGAGGGATCACTCACAACTTGTCCTTACCAGTGGTGCGATATTGACACCCTTTTAATTGGGGTTACAGATTGGACCCTAACTCAGCTATAATGCTTTATTTGGGGCATGTCGGTTAGATGAATATTTCCCACAATTACAGTCTCAGTCTCAATCTCAGTATCAGTAATAGAACTCAGATAGTTCTACAGAATTCAGGACTATTAGATACATTCAACTCAGAACAATACGAAACTCAGCTAGTTCCATCAGAACCTAGACTGTCAGATACAGTCGCTCAGTTATATCAATTATCAGTAACTCATGTCATCAGTATTCAGACTTAGTAGTCAGTATTATCATGAATTCAGTTACAATTACTTATTCATGCATGTATTCTCACACTCATGTTATACAGTCTAATAGCATAGTTCATGCATATAAACCCCTTGCATTCAGCCTACCTCACTTGCATACCAGTACCTTCAATCGTACTGACGCATTTATGTTATGATGCTTTATACCATAGGTTCAGAAGCATGAGCTCCAGAGCATCAGTAACATTCCAGTCTCAGCAGTCAGAGTTAGCAGTGAGTCCTCATCCTTCGAGGACATGATAATTATGCTATTATGTCATTACTTAGTTTATTTCATTAGTTGGAGTTAGTTGGGGACATGTCCCATCAACTCCTTATTCAGACAATTTAGAGGCTTTCAGACTAGCATGTTCAGACAGTTATTTCAGTTGTTTTGGTATTGATATACCATATCTCCAGATGTTATGTTTTATCAGATCTTTGAACCTTATGGCCTTTCAGTCTTTATTTCCGCATTTATACAGTATATTATGCAGTGTACAGGTACAGATATCAGTCATGAATTAGCTTATGATCCTTCGGGGTCATGAGCACCGTGTGACGTTCCGGGTACCAGATTCAGGACGTTACAGTTATTCATGCTTAATTTATTTTTTTAGTTATCTTATTTTCATTTGTGATTAACATTATATTTATCTTTTCTCACAGATGGATCCAAGGAAGTTGAAGTTTCCGCAGACCTGATGTACATTAATCTCTCAAAAATACGACATGAATATTTAAAAAATCAATAAGTACAATGGAGAATCAAAATATACAAAGGAAACTTATCATATGATTTGTGTTAAAGAATGAATTAAATATATTTATGTGTGCACAAATATTATTATATCACTTTTCTTTGGTCTTAAATATATTTCTCTTAAGCATAAAGATTATTCTGAAATATTACTACATTTCAAATATTTATCCCAATTCATATATATAATTACAAGATAAATACATATTAGTTTTGAAAAAAATAAGGACAAGGAAGAATAATAAACTAATTTTCTTTCAACAAATTAATATGATATTATTTGAATTTGAATTTATAAGATTAAAAATATTCAAATTTGAAAATATTATATACTAGAAAATTTTGAAAAAATGTTAAATTTTGTCACTATTTTTACATTTTTATTTCATTAAAATTCTTTAAATTGTAAATAATATAACATAGAAAAATATAAAATATCAAAAAAATAATAATTAAATAATTGTTTTTACTCATATAAATTTAGTTAGAGATGAAAAGAGGGGCAAGGTAGGCGAAATATTAATAATTTAATATTTTTAAATTGTGAATAATATAATAAAAAATAAAACATAATTTTATTTTTACAATTACATGATTAGTTTTTTATATTGATTTAGTTAGAGGTGGGGTGGGGGAATGGGTGGAGTGAAGGCATGCTGGTGGTGATGGTAACATGTTCTATTTGAAATTTAAGATAATATGATTTAACATGTTCGAACGAGACATGTGAATATAAAATAATTAAAAATAATATTTTAATATCACACGAATAGGCATACTAGTTAACTTTATAATACCACTAATTTTGTGTCTGACTCTGGCGTGGTCTTTTCTCCGCAAATTATTACTTTAAATGTTAAATATCAATCAAATTGGATAATTCATTTCAATCCACCAATTATGGATTTTTGAAATAAAAGAAAGGTTGGTGTTGGAGTGGCGAAGGGAGAGGGCGAGGGCAAAAGGGGGTAGGGGTCTCATCATTCTTTTCGTCAGATTTCCGTCTAGTATAAGATTAGCCTGTACCCTTCTATTTTTCTTTCAATTTTCCTTACATTAAAATATATGATAAAGCATTTTTAGTTATTACTTTCCAGTTCCACAGTAAGTGAGTTATAGAATTTTGATACACATATTAAAAAATATATATATAAAATTAGTATATTTTTTTATTTTTATTTTTTCTAAATTTAAAATCTTAATAATAATACATTACGCTCAATACACATTTAAAGTCCTTGAAAGCTGCTAAGTACTTAAAAGCTGCTAAGATTTTAATTGAAGAAATACTTAAAAGCGGCTAAGCTGTTAATATAAAGTACTCCTTCAATTAATGGGGAACACAAGAAAGCTGCTAAACTGCTAATATAAAGTTCTTGGAACTCGACCAAATTTTAATTAATGGAGGATAAATTTGAAAAAAAAAATTCAATATCTATCTTGAATGGTAAACAATTTAATTATTTTGAATACTAAAAAATACTTCAACAATTCACTTATTATGAAATGGAGAAAGTACTTCCTTCTCATTTTATGTATCATTATTTAATCATATGCGAAGTATAAAAAATAATTAATAATTTTATAAAGTTTATAAAATTATTTCTCGTAAAGTCATTTTAATATTTAATTTTTTTAGTTATTTTTTAACTAAGTGAGACCCATTAGAATAAAATGGGGATGATGTCATTAGTAGTTGTCAAATAAGAAAAGATGATATTTTTTTGAGACAGCTTAAAAAAAAATAATGACACATAAAATGAGATGGAGAAAGTAGTTATTATGATAGATTTGTCAAAGAATGCATCCATTGCAACGCATTTGACAAAATTAACTCAGAAGAAAATATCATTTGTTTGATCAGATCAATGTGAACCTTTCAATTAGTATTTGTTATTCTTAATTAGATTCCGCATTCAATATTCCTTTCATCTCTTATGAAAGTTCTTAGAGTTATGGTGGACATCTCTGTGTGTAGAGATTTCTCGAACATGGGTCGAGTATATAGAGGGAGAAGAATTAAGTATATAGAGGGAGAAGAATTACCATAGCGAATCAAAATTTTAAATGTGATAGTTTTGATATTATGGTATTTGAAATGGTATACATTACACATTTTAGATTCTTTTTGATATAATACTTGATATTTATAAATAAGTAGTTTCTGAATATGTGTTTTGCACATGTGTTTCATGTGAATTTTTATAGATTCTAAATTCTGAAAATCATGTGCATAATGAGCAATATAATGTAACAATTACAAATAAATTTTTTAAAGTATAACAAAAAACACAGAGATTTGTTACTGGGAAAATTTACTGAAAATGACATTCTCTTCTACTTTCAAAATAGTTTTGTATACATTTTATAGAGGCTAATCTAGAAAGTAAAGCACAAATATTCCCACAGAAAAGAAGGAAATTTTCAGCAAGATGACTGAAGGAATATTATAACAAGCTTATACGCACAAATGATGAATATTGAGCATGTTAATATTTAGTTTATAATATTAATTTGCTTTATATTTTTTATTTAATAAAAATATATTGATTGGTGCTTGGCAGTAAGTGACATTAAGTACCTTGAAGTGCTTTAAATTACATTGGTGGCATGTAATGCCTTAACTTTAATAGCGTTAATGGCAAGGGACGTACTTGGCCTCAATTTTCAGCTTCCTAACTCTTATTTCATTAGTAGTTTATGAATCATTAATCACAATAGTTAGTGGTGATAGAATGTGGATATAAGTTTCACATATCTTCTATTCTTTATTTCTCCATTATTCTATTCTTTATGTGTAGTAACTCTTATAACCTAAAAGTCATTGATATGTCATCTTTACTACTCCTCATTGATTCTTACTAATTGCTTGGAAGACATTTCTCTTCTATAAATAGAGGTGGTCTTGCATATTTTTCTAAGTACAAGATAATATAGAGTACACAAAAGTTACTAAAAAAAAGAGTTTATTAGTTGAAGGGATCTCTTCTTTTTGTGGAGCTTTGAACTCAATTCTTGTCCAGAGTTATTGAGTTGTTCTTTGTGAGAAGACTGTTGTATCCTGAGGGGGACAACTTAAGAATATTACTGTTAGACCGGTGAAACAATATGCTGCAGTGAACTTGAATCTCCTTAAAGAGAGCGAGATATCCGCGCCCAGCCGAAGAAAAAGAAGAGATAACTTTTATTTTTCTTCACTTATAAATTTTCAGTTGTAATATTATTGTAATTTCACCAATAACTTTAAGGAGATTCATGGAAACAACTGAAAAATCCGCGGATGTCAAGATGGGAGATCTTAACAAGCCATTTCGTTCAATAATACTCATTTCAAGAGGTGGAAGGGTAAAATATTTTTCTACTTAAATCTTCCCAATGTTTCTTATGTGTTAACTGAGAAGAACCAAACAAAGTAGATAAATCTTCCATGACCGGTGAAGAACTTATTTCTCTTTAAGAGAAAGTTGAAAAATACGATGGTGACTCCTATAAGTGTCGGTATTTTTTTACTTACTTATCTATCTGATAACTTTTGATTATTATGATAGAACTTACTCTAGTGCAAAGAAAAATTAGAAAGCATTGCAGAGTAAGTATGACACTGAGGAGGGTGGAGCAAAAAAGTATGCTGCTAGCAGATTTTTTTCATTTTCAAATGGTGGATAATAAATCAGTGGTAGACCAAGCTCAGGACTTCATAATGATTGTTGGAGAGACCAGGTATGAAGAAGTCAAAATTGGAGATAACCTTATTGTTTGTGGCATAATTAATAAACTTCCACCTTTGTGGAAGGAATTTCAAAAAAATTATGCGCCACAAGCAAAAGAAAATTTCTCTTGAGACTTTGATAATGAGAATCCGCATGAAAGAAGAAGCAAGAGGCCAAGATGCACTTTTGCAAATAGAAGAGAACAACATCACACCGAAGGTAAATTTAACTACTTAAAATAATGATGCCCCTGAAACTAACAAATATACTACTTTGTAGCTTGAGAAGAAAAAATTAAAGAAAAATAATGATAGACTTACCAAGAGCAATAATGGTGAAAATAACCAAGCGAAAAATCAACATGTTCAAGAAAAGAGACTTTGCTTTGCTGTGGCAGGAGTGGGCACATTGCTCGATTTTTCAAAATTTAAAAATGTAGACCTATACCTCAGGCAAATATTATCGAAGACTCATTTGTGGAGGTGATAACAAACATAAACATGATGGAAAATATTGATGGATGGTGGGCTGACTTTACTGCAAACCGTCATGTCTGTTATGACAAAGTCTGATTTAAAAAATATACTCATTTTAAGGAGTCCAAAATCATCATGCTTGGAGATTCTCACACAACTCAAGTGCTTGAAATGAGAGATGTCAAGTTGAGTTTTACTTCTGGAAGAGTATTAATTTTAAAAGATATAATTTATATTCCTTCTATGAGAAAAAAAATTGATGTCTAGTTTTCCTCTTAATAAAGCAGGTTTCAAACAGATTATTGAATCTGATCAATATTTAATTGTGAAAATAATATTTTTGTGGGAAAAGGGTATGCTTGTGATGGAATGTTCAAGTTGAATGTTGAAATGAATAAAACATCTACTTCCGTTACACGCTTTCTTCTACTAATTTTTGACATAATTTTTTGTGTCATATAAATGATCGTTATGTGGAAATCATGAGTAGTTTAGGATTAATAAAAATGATAAAAAATAATTTTAATAAATATGAGGCTTGTTGTAAAGCCAAAACCATAAAAAAGCTTCATTTTTAAGTTGAAATAAAAACTGATTTATATAGTTCATACTGATATTTGTGAACTTGAAAAATTTTTAACTCGTGGAGAAAATAGAGATTTTATCATTTTCATTGATGATTTTTATAAGTTTACATATGTTTACTTAATGAAAAATAAAAGTTATGCTTTTTAGAATTTTAAAATTTTTCTCCATGAAGTTGAAAATCAGTTTGGGAGAAAAATAAAAAGAATTCAATGTGATAGTGTCACACCCCTTTTTTCGCTCGAAGAAATCGGAGTCGAAGGGTTTTTCTAATTAAAGTGACAGTATTGAATAGGGGTTATTTTAATTACAGAGTCACCACTTGGAATTGAGTTATGGTGTTCCAAGTCACCTTTTTGAATCCCTAGTCAAAAGAAAATGACTCTTTATTACGGTCTGCGAAAACAGAAGACCGGATAAGGAATTCTGTTGATCGAGGGGAAGGTGTGGGGCACCCCTCGAGTCCCGTGGTTCTAGCACGGTCGCTTTTATTGACTTATCTTGACTAAAACTATTTTTATAATTATGTTTGTAGGCCTAGATTCACTCATTTTTAATATCTAAAATTTGTTATAACTCTTGTATTTAACTAGTGAAAGTCAATTTTTTAAAAAAATCTTTGCCAAGGTGCATAGCTGCATCCTTGATTAATTTTTAAATATCTTAGAAAGATGCGTGCACCGCATTCTTAATTGGGACAAATATTTTAACGTGACTAAAAATTTACCTAGCGTTGAAGTTTTAATTGGCCTATTCGAAACTCATAATAATTTTATCTATTCAAGATGTTGTTTATTTTGAACAGTAAACTAAAGCAGTATTCATTTTAAATAATAAATTAATTTAGTAAAAAATAATTATCGAATTTTGTCAATTACTGTAAAATAAAATAAAGACATCACTTTTCAAAGGGCTTCATCGGAGTAATGAATTTCCTGGTTAAATGTGAATATTGTTGTTACTTTAAACAAACAACAAATATTTACACTATATTTGAGTATATTTTAACTTTTAAAATTCAAAACATAAAATAAATAAAATATACATGCAAGATATACAAAATGATATTAAACAATAACGGAAAAAGAAGAAAAAATAAAATGAAAGTCCTTAGCCACCTAGGTCTTTGGGTTCACATTTCATAGATTCCTATTTATATAAAATAAAATAAAAGACAAGTTAATTATCTAACTGAATGAAAATTCTAATATTTATACTTAATCTGTAACTTCATCTCCATAACAAAATTTTAAATTAGTGGGACGAGGAGAGGGACGACGGCCGGATGAAGACGGAAGTGGTAGGGTTGGATTTTCTGTTGAAAATACACTGAAATAAATATTTCTTTTCTGATCTGAAATTTCTCTATTGTTTTATTTAATCAAACATAATTTTTTTTTTTACTGTTTGTTCACTGTTTTTTTTTTTTATCAATTTTCTCTCCACTGTTTTTTTTTGTCATATATTATACTGTGTGTTCAAATAGTGTGCATGTATTAATACAAAGTAAGTAGCATGCATACATCAGTATAAACAATTTGTTAAACATTGTTTCAAATATTCACTTTTATAAAATTTAAACTCACTTTTGATTCATCATTTTACATAATAAAATATTTAGATAATCAAATATACATTACAATTTATAATCACATTCATATAGTAATCAAACTCTTGTATATTGGATGATACATAAAGTCATTAAACTAAAATTTATGAAATGACAGTACAAAAATCGATAAGAACCTGTGTGATGATTTAAACGAATGTAAGAATAGAACTACCGTCACCGGAAACTCGAACAAGACTCCAAACTCAAACTCTAAATTTTTTCTCTTTTGATTTTTTTTTTCGTCAAGTTTTTCTAAGTGTTCTTGGTTTTTTTTTTCTTTTGTCAGAACTTCTTTGGCCTTTGTTTTCTTTTAGTCTTTTGGTTGGTCTCCTCTCTCTTTTTTTTCCCGTGTGTGTGTGTTTGCAATATATAGGGTGTTGGGTGTGTAGTGTTGAAGGAGTTGTAGTGGGAGTGGGAGTGGGGAGTTGAGAGACGTGGGGTATGTGGGGGAGTTAGGGTAATATAGGGAGGTTGGGTAGTTTTTAAGATTCCCTTTTTTTTTTTTAATTTGTATTATATATATATATTTATTTTTTATTTTAAAAAATAAAATAAAATAATATCCTAAAATTAACTTCATTTAATTATTTTAAATATAAAATAATAGTCAAAATAATATATGATTAAATATAAATATAAATATTTAGTACCGATAAACAAGTTAAAATTTAGGGAGGATCAAAAATCACGTGTCTACATTTTTGCCCCTCTTTGTGTGAAATCTCGAAGAGTTTTCATACAAAGAAGTAGACAAGATATGATTTTTGACTCTCCAATTATTTGAAAGGTAAGAATAAAAATAAAAAGACAAATATGACCGAGTCCTGTTTTTGGACATCCTACCTATCCCGGGTTACAAGGGAATCAGGTCATGAGTAGTTCAAAAGGTATTTTGGTGAGAGAAAAAGTGAAAGTCGAGTGAGATTCCATCGAGTTTCCGGTTGACAACTTCTGCTTTTACATTCAACTGACTAATAAAAATCAAAAATGAAAAAATACAAGTAAAAATTGTAATCTCTTGATTCAAATCTTCATGATTTGAACTTGAAAATTTACTCTATTCTTCAGGCGGGCTCCTGAACTTTCTTTTTCTTCACCCTGTTCTTCAGGCGGGCTCCTGAACTTTTTTTTTCTTCACCCTGTTCTTCAGGTGGGCTCCTGGACTTACAATTCTTCACCCTGTTCTTTAGGCGGGCTCCTAACTTGCAACTTTTTTACCCTGTTCTTCAGGCGGGCTCCTGACTTACAACTTTTTCACCCTGTTCTTCAGGCGGGCTCCTGGACTTACAATTCTTCACCCTGTTCTTCAGGCGGGCTCCTGACTTGCAACTTTTTTACCCTGTTCTTCAGGCGGGCTCCTGACTTGTAATTTTTTTCACTCTATTCTTCAGGCGGGTTCCTGAACTCAAAGCAAATAGTGAAATAGAAAAATAACATCCTATTCTTCAAGAGGGTTCTGTATATAAAATAAATTCCCATTCTTTAGGAGAGTCCTAAGCATAAAATAAATTCCCATTCTTCAGGAGGGTCCTGAGCATAAAATAAATTCCCATTCTTCAGGAGGGTCCTGAGCATAAAATAAATTCCCATTCTTCAGGAGGGTCCTGAGCATAAAATAAATTCCCATTATTCAGGAGGGTCCTGAACATAAAATAAATTCCATTTAACACACATAAAATTTTGCCCCAGTTTGTACTGAAAAAATTTATGTGTCACTGGATCTTAATATATCTCACAAAGAATAAAGTTTATCATGACCGAGATCCAGTATCGGATGTTGTAATTGTGCTTCTTGCATTGAATGAAGTGTCAAAATTGCATCCTTTAGCTGAAAACATTATTTTATCTCTGTTCCAAACAAAGAAAAATTGTGAGTTTTAAAACATGTGGTGGTTAGTTTGTGGCATTTGGCTTTTGAAGTGGCCGCTCTCGCACTTGCCATGCTCGACTCCTTTCCAATCCATGATAATCTTCTTTGAATTGTCATATTTCTGAATCAGAATTCTGACTACTGAGATCCTCGACTCAAATCATATTTCTTACTTTTACTTTGAAATGTTGTCTCTGTAGATCGACCCTTTGTCTTGCTTTGTACCCTTAAAGGAGTTGGTAGCGAGTTTGAAATCTTTTCTGACTCGACCTGATGTGAACTTGACTCAAAAGACAACAAAGATTTTTGTTTGATGACAAAGACACAACAATCAAAAATAAAAATAAAACAAAATAAAAAGACAATAGATATCTCTTTTCCAAAACAAAGAGAAAACTTATCTGAATGTGGAAGTCGATTCTGGTGATTATGACATGCATTTTGAATAAAACAACCAGATCTACCCACACCAATCATTACAACTTTTGTCCACATATTGAGCTTTAAATTAAGCCAATCTTGAATTTGTTCCTTCTTGATAACAATCTTTCTTAAACTAGTGGCACCTCAATGGGTTTTGCCAATGAGTCTATCTCTTTTTATTCCTGCCTTAGCTCACAGTCGTCTTACGGTGCCCGAAAGGGTTTTCACCAATAAGACTCTCTCATTTTTATTTTTCATCACTTTTTTTTTATTTAATAAACATCCAAAATATGAAATATCATGCACTCATAATATGTTTAGCCTTGACATTCTCAAAGATTAATCCGAAGGTCTTTCTTTGGTTGTAACTTGGCTTTTGGATAGGGTTAGAAAGAAAGGTAGGCATGAGTCTCAAAAAATTTATAACATTGGGTGAAACATACAACTTTTGGAATCTATCCTTTTAAGAAAATAAATTTTGCCCCAGTTTCATTTCATTCTGGGTAATTTAAATTTTCTTCTGGTTAGACCGAACCCCGGAGTAGGGCTGCCTACGTATCTTGTCATAGCAAGAATCAGGTCAAACGTAGTTCATGAAACATCATTCTTTTTTTTAACACACCTTTTATTTTGATTCCAAAAGAGGGGTTCGAAGAAAAATAAAGGCTCAAAGGGGTAAGCAAAGGTTTATATATTATTCAGATAGCAGAACAAAATGCCTTCATCATTTCAATCTTTAAAAATATAAGTACAAAACATACATAACATAATTGTATATGAATATCATACATAATATCTTTTAACTGCATCAGCATTGACCGGCATTCCTTCCATTTTTCCTTCTACATCAGTCAGATATAACGCGCCATTAGGTAACACTTTCTTTACTATGAATGGCCCATGCCAATTAGGAGAAAATTTGCCTTTGGCCTCAATCTGATGAGGAAGGATACGTCTTAGTACTAACTGACCAACTTCAAAATGTCTGTGGCGCACCTTTTTATTATATGCTCGTGCCATTCTCTTCTGATATAGTTGTCCGTGACATACTGACGCCAATCTTTTTTCATCAATCAAGCTTAATTGCTCCAAACGAGTCTTGACCCATTGGTCTTCATCAATTTCAGCTTCCACAACTACTCGAAGAGATGGAATCTCAATTTCTGCAGGTATAACTGCTTCAGTTCCATACACTAACAAGTAAGGAGTTTCACCAATTGAAGTCCGAACTGTAGTACGATAACCCAACAAAGCAAACGGTAACTTTTCATGCCATTGTCGGGAACCTTGTACCATCTTACAGAGTATTTTCTTTAAGTTCTTGTTGGCAGCTTCTACAGCTCCATTCGCCTTTGGACGATAAGGAGTTGAATTTCGATGCATAATCTTAAATTGCTGGCACACTTCTTGCATCAGATGACTATTGAGATTCGCGGCATTATCCGTGACAATTATCTTTGGAATGCCGAAACGACAAATGATATTGGAGTGAATAAAATCAACCACAACTTTCTTGGTCACTGACTTGAAAGTCACTACTTCTACCCATTTCGTGAAATAATCAATGGCTACCAAGATGAACCTATGTCCATTCGAGGCCTTTGGTTCAATTGGTCCAATTACGTCCATTCCCCAAGCCATAAAAGGCCATGGAGTAGTCATTGTATGCAACTCGGATGGAGGGGAATGTATCAAGTCTCCATGTACCTGGCATTTATGACATTTACGAACGAAGTTTATGGAATCTCGCTTCATGGTGAGCCAATAATAACCGGCTCGGAGTATTTTCTTTGCCAAAACATATCCACTCATGTGTGGTCCACAAATACCAGAATGTACTTCGGTCATGATTTTTGAAGCTTCTTTAGCATTTACACATCTCAAATGTCCCAAATCAGGAGTCCTCTCATACAAGATTCCTCCACTTAAGAAAAATTCACTAGAAAAACGTCGAATGGTTCTCTTTTGATTACCATCAGCATGTACAGGATACTTCCCAGTCTGAATATATTCTTTGATATCATAGAACCAAGGCTCCCCATCAAATTCTTATTCAACCACATTACAATATGCATGTTGATCATGAATCTGTATATGCAAAGGGTCAATATAAGTTTTATCGGGATGTTGAAGCATCGAAGATAAGGTTGCCAAAGTATCAACAATCTCATTATGAGCTCTGGGAATGTGTTTGAACTTCACTAATACAAATCGTTGACAAAGATCTTGCAAACAACTTCTATATGGTAGGAGTTTTGAATCACGAGTCTCCCAATCTCCTTGGATTTGGTGGACTAATAAATCTGAATCTCCTAATACCAACAATTCTTGGACCCCCATGTCAATGGCTAATCTCAAACCTAGAATGCAAGCTTCGTATTCTGCCATATTATTGGTACAGTAGAATTGAAGTTGAGCTGTTATGGGATAATATTGTCCTGATTCAGAAATAAGAACCGCTCCTATCCCCACTCCTTTTATATTAGTAGCTCCATCAAAGAACAACTTCCAGCCTGAATGACAATCTTCTGAAATAAACTCATCAGCATACAATACCTCTTCATCTGGAAAATAAGTCTTCAATGGCTCATACTCCTCATCAATAGGATTTTCAGCCAAATGATCCGCCAAGGCTTGAGCTTTCATTGTAGTTCGTGTCACATAAATAATATCAAACTCTGTAAGCAACATCTGCCATTTCGCGAGTCTGCCTGTGGGCATAGGCTTCTGAAAGATGTACTTTAAAGGATCCATACGAGATATGAGGTAAGTAGTATAAGATGACAAGTAATGTTTCAGCTTTTGGGCTACCCAAGTTAAGGCGCAGCACGTTTTCTCAAGAAGAGTGTACTTAGCTTCATAAGTGGTAAACTTTTTGTTGAGGTAGTAGATGGCTTGTTCTTTTCTTCCTGTGATATCATGTTGACCCAATACACAGCCAAAAGAATTATCTAAAACAGACATGTACAATATCAAAGGTCGGCCTGGCTTTGGAGGAACCAAAATAGGCGGATTCGACAAGTGTCTCTTAATTCTGTCAAATGCGTGTTGACATTCTTCAGTCCATTCAACTTTAACATTCTTCTTCAACAACTTGAATATTGGCTCACAAGTTGTCGTAAGCTGAGCAATGAATCTACTGATATAATTCAACCTTCCAAGTAAACTCATCACCTCTGTTTTATTTTTCGGTGGAGGTAAATCTTGGATAGCTTTTATTTTTGAAGGATCTAACTCAATGCCAGGTCGACTGACTATAAAACCCAAAAGTTTCCCTGACGGAACTCCAAATACACATTTTGCTGGATTAAGTTTGAGATCATACCTCCGAAGCCTTTCAAAGAATTTTATCAAATCTTTGATATGATCAGATTGCTCTCTCGACTTAATGATCACGTCATCCACATAAATTTCAATTTTTTTGTGCATCATGTCATGAAACATTGTGGTCATTGCCCTCATGTAAGTTGCCTCAGCATTCTTTAATCCAAAAGGCATAACTCTATAACAATATATTCCCCATGGAGTAATAAATGATGTCTTTTCGGCATCTTCTGGATCCATAATGATCTGGTGATACCCCGCATAACAATCCACAAAAGAAGCAAGATCATGTTTGGCAAAATTGTCCAATAAAATATGAATATTGGGAAGTGGAAAATTATCTTTCAGACTTGCTTTGTTTAAATCACGATAATCAACACACATCCGAACTTTACCGTCTTTCTTTGGAACACGGACAATATTTGCCAACCAAGTAGGATACTGGGCCACTCGAATGACTTTAGCCTCAAGTTGCTTCGTGATTTCCTCTTTAATTTTTACACTCATGTTAGTTTTGAATTTTCTTAACTTTTGCTTGACAGGAGGAAAAGCAGGATCAATTGGCAACTTGTGAACTACCAAATCAGTGCTTAAACCGGGCATATCATCATAAGACCACGCAAAGATGTCTTTATACTCATGCAAAGCTTCAATTATAGCTTTCTTTTGTTGCGGTTGAAGATGTACACTTATCTTAGTCTCCCTAATATTTTCAAGATCTCCTAAATTGATCGCTTCAGTTTCTTCCAAATTGGGATTTGTCTTATTCTCAAAATGTTTGAAATCTTTGCTTATATCCTCAAATGCTTCCTCTTTATTGCATTCAACCTCCTTATTCATTATTTCAAAATTAGATTGGTTTTTTAACTCTGGTGAACAATTCTTCATACATGTCATATCATTAGAATCGGCATAGAAAGAACTGTATGATAGAAAATAAATAAAAATCAGACTTAAAATAAAACAAAGGGAAACTGCGCTTAATTAGAAACATAGATAGAAAGGTTTTAACCTAACATAAAAGTTCTGAATTATAATCCTAGAATAATTTAAATTACAGAAGTAAAAACAAACAAACTACTAAGACTGTAAGAAAACAAATAAACTACTAAGACTGTAAGAAAACAAACAAACTACCAAGACTCTTTTATAATAGGGAGAGGAGTGGCCTCCCAATTGTTAAGCTGGACATCAAGGCCGACAAACTGCACATCTGCATTACTGGTACCTTCCCCAATTTCAACCATATCTGCTTCAATGAACATATTCTGAAAAAGGTCAATCAACTCTGTATCATCATTATTCATTGATTTTGCATCAGGTAACTTGGAGGATCCAACATTACTGAATTTGATGAAAGACTCATAAAGTGGCGGTATAGGCTTGGCAAGTGACCACGACTCTTTCTTATGCTTTTTAGCCTTCTTTATATCTTCAGCAGTAGGCTCGTATCCCAGACCAAACGTACCAAAGTTCTCATAGAGGTTTACCGGATGAACTATGCCTTGCAAAAACATCCCTAGACCTTTTCCTGGTTCAAAACCATGCTTCAACATTTCATTCACTACCATAACAGATGCAGAGGACAATTGTGGTCTTGCGATGAGATTCCCCTCGAGGATATGCTCAACAGCCACTACCTCAGAAGCTTGATGAATTAACACATTGTCAGTATTTGTTTCGATGGAAGAAATGGAGTAGTCTTTATACATTGATAAGTCTCCTTCACCATGAACTACTATCTCTTGCCTGTCATATTCGAATTTGACCATTTGATGCAACGTTGATGCGACTGCTTTAGCCCTATGAATCCATGGCCTTCCCAATAACATATTATATTAAGCATCAAGGTTCAGTACTTGAAAATCCATAGCAAAATCCACAGGCCCAATTGTCACTATGATCTCTATTTCACCAATGGCATCAGTTTTTGATCCGTCAAAACCTTTGACACACACATTGTTAGGTCGGATTCTTTCCACATTAACATTCAACTTTTGTAAAGTTGACATAGGACAAATGTTAGCGCCTGATCCTCCATCAATTAACACTCGAGTGATGATGGAATGTTCGCATTTCACAGAAATGTACAGACCTTTGTTATGCTCCGTACCTTCTATAGGCAGTTCATCATCTGAAAAAGCAATTTTATTTGCTTCAACGATCCTCCAACAACTTTTTCCAGCTGATTTACTCTAATCTCACTAGGAACACATGCTTCATTAAGAATCTTCATTACAGCCTTACGGTGTTCCTCTGAATGTATCAATAAAGACAACAAAGAAATCTGTGCTGGTGTCTTCTTCAACTGTTCTATAACAGAATATTCTGGCAATTTCATTTTCATTAAGAATTCTTCAGCTTCTTCATCAGTGACAGGCTTCTTGACTGTCATTCGTTCTTCACCGCCTTGTTTATTCTTTCTTAACTTTACGGGAACATAACATCTTCCAGATCGAGTTAATCCCCCTACTTCATCTACATCTTCAATTACTTCTTTCCCCTTGTGCATCACCACAACGCGTTTATAATTCCAAGGGACTGCCTTGGTATCAACCATAGGCAGCTGTGACACTGGTTTAATAACAATAGGAACTACAGGAGCTCCTTTTATGATTAAAAGAGGGTTATTGGATCTTCCAGGAATAATGAGTTTCGGCTTTATTTGACTTGACCCAATATTTTCTGAAATCTCTTTCCCCATCGCCAAGGGATCATTCGATGATTCGGGTTTTGCTATCACCACCTATGTTTCTGCAGGTTTTTCTTTCGTTAAATCTACAACATTTGCTAATTTTTCCGAATCAGTTTTAATTTTAATGATCGGTTTAAAGGGAATCATAGTGTCTTCACCACTTAGTATCATATCGAGCATGTTTGTTTCATTATGATCTGGCAGTGGATTTTGATTGACATTTGGAGCGCCTGGACTTTCTACCATAATTTGTTGGGTATTAATCAACTCTTGAATGGCTCTTTTCAGATACCAACATTTCTCTGTGTCGTGCCCTAGGGCATCAGAACAGTATTCACATCTTCTAGAATAGTCCAAATTCTTCGGAGGAGGATTCGGGATCCTTCTCTCAATTGGGTTTAGAACATTTATTTTTCTCAGTCTATGAAATAAACTGGTGTAAGATATTCCAATAGGAGTGAAATTATCTTTTACCATGTTATCCCTTTTGAATTCTGCTCTAGGCCGAAAATTAGACCTCGGAGGACCTCTTTCAACTTGCGGGGCCATTGGATGATTTTGGATTGCTGGTGTACGCCACTGTGGGTAAGAAGAACCTCGAGCATATGATTGTGTATTGTAAATAGGATATTGGGGAGATGGAACAAAATATAATGGATTCTGCTCGTATCTGCTCGTATGGTTGACGCGCACCTCTCCAATTTTGTCGTGGACCTGCCATGACAGTTGCTACATCCTCTTTTCTTTTCTTTCCCCCAAAACTTCCTGTACCACTTTGAATTGCCTGTGTTGTTGCTTTCAAAGCGGCCTGGATGATGATCTTTCCTGATTTGATTCCGTTTTCTACCATCTCTCCAACTTTGATAACTTCTGCAAATGTGCTTCTGATAGTAGAAAGCAAATGATGAAAATAATCAGGTTCTTGTGCTTGCAGAAAAATATCAATCATTTCAGATTCTTTTATCGATGGTCTAACTCTTGAAGCCTGCTATCTCCATCTGACGGCATATTCTCGAAAACTTTTGGTCATCTTTTTTCGCATGTTGGCAAGCGTAGTGCGATCTGGAACTATCTCAACGTTATACTGAAATTGTTGAATGAAATCTCGAGCCATGTCGTCCCACACGTGCCAACGGGAAATGTCTTGGTCAATGAACCATTCAGAAGCTATCCCTGTAAGGCTTTCTCCAAAGTACGCCATCAATAATTCTTCTTTTCCTCCTACTCCCCTTAATTGATTGCAAAACTTTTTCAAATGAGCTACAGGATCGCCGTGTCCTTCATATTTGTCAAATTTTGGCATTTTGAACCCTATCGGTAAATGGACATCAGGAAACATACATAAATCCTTGTACGAAACACTTTTTGGTCCACCTACTCCTTGCATATTTCTCATACTTTATTCCAGGCTTCTAACTTTTCTAGCCATCTCCTCCTGTTCCTCATTCTTAGCAATCTTCTCAATCACGATAGGAGTATCGCGTTGATGAACATGATAATGTGGATTTTGTGACTTAAAAGTCATTTCAGGAGGATATAACATATCATGATTTGGTTTTCCCATATCTTTTGGTACTGTCGGTTGAACACCCACAGTAGCTGGCGCTACAGAAGTAAAAAGTGGGTTATTTGCAACCGATGGATTTGGTGGGTGCACGGTAGAAGTACCAGCAACTCCAGACATATTAGCAAATGGACCAAATCCCGTGGGTAAAATGGATCACTAGTTTGAGCTGGGTCAGAATTTGGATCATTTAAAGTTGAAAGTCCAGGGATTGAAGAAGGCGGGGCTTGTCCATTCAACCAAGCTTTGTACATCTCCGCCATCTGTTGTTTTAATGACTTTATTTTTTCCATTGATGCTACTTCCTGCGAAGTCAACTGATTCTTCTCTTCTTCACTATCAGACTCTATATCTTCTTTGCGAGTCATTCTTCTTTTACCCTTGTATCTGGTATTATACGGATGTGATGCCAGTTTAAACCACAAACCAACCACCAATTATTTTATCTTTCTGGAAACAAGTAGCAAACGGTGAGTGTTATATATTTAACACATTATAATGCCAAGTTATATGTCATGTTTCTATATGCATTTCCCAACCTATCATAGAAGCTTTGTGTTTCATCCCGGCTTTTCTAGGAATATTTTCAAAAGTTATGATCGAACCCTTTGGAGGGTTGCCTACGTATCATGTCAGGACATGAATCAGATCTTGCGTAGTTCGGGTGTAATTTAACAAAATTGTTTTTTTTAATATTATTATTGAAGAAAATAAATAAAGTGAAGTAAAACATATGTAATATATATAGAAATAAACGTTCAACTTCATTACATTCTACGATAAAATAACTGACCCAACTCCTAAAATAAAACCTACTAACTGACATCTGAAAACTAAAAGACATAATATCTAAACAAGAAAATTTTTTAAAACTGAAAATGAAAAAAACTATGACAAAGAAAACAACGATCCTTTCAAGGAGATTTCGATTTAATATGTCCTCCCAAACTCAGATATATGTCCTCCAATGAAGTAGTGAGTCGTTGTGCGAAAGCAGGTACTTGTGCCAAAAAATCCTCACAATCCAGCTGCTGATAATCTAAGCCCATTATGGCAGTATCTTGTGCTACACGGTGGACCTTCCCTCGAAGAGAACTGAAAGCATGATCCCATTCCTGAGCCTGTCGATCTCTCAAATCAACTATCTCTCTTGCACGTTATTCACGAGCGGAAACAACCTCCAACTGTTCTCGCAATATTCCCCTTTCACAAATCCATTGAGATCTCTCTCGATTAAATTCTTCTTGCATATTCTTTTCAACTTCTTGAAGTTGTTGTCGGCGAGATGCGGCAAGTTCTGCAACGTGTGACCCTCTAGTGGTAGCAAACTTGATTTGTCCCCGAAGTGCAACCTCAATAGCTGCTGATTTAGCTTTCTCTTCAGATAATTCCCTTTGTTGTTCGTCTATTTTTTCCCTGGCATGCTCTAATTCTTCTCTTAAAATTTGGTTGGCTTTATGATGTTCTCGCATGGCTCTTTCAATTCCTATCCTGATTGCAGCTTCCTGACCTATAGGTCCTTTAACCGATTTTTCTGGTCTGACTGGAGGACTCGACTGTTCTTCAAACCATTCCCGATAATCTGGGTGCACTTCTCCTTTCTCACGCTCTATGACCATCGTTTTGATTCCCATAATACGGCGACCCTCCCAAATCTGCTGGGCCAAATCTTCTGGAAGTGAAATCTCTGGTCTGACCTCAAATACGAACTCAGCCATGTCTTCCGTTACGGGAATTATTTGACGTCTGCCTAGCTGACGTAGAACTCTCAATGGAACATACGGTTGAACACCTCTAATACCCATTAATAACAAGAACGGACGGATGACAGAACTATATATGACTTGCCTCCAAGGGAACCAATGGAGATTTCAAGTGATTTTATCTGTTGTCAAAGAACGAAAAAGTTTAACCCAATCTCCAATTTCTTTTGGACATTTATATTTCTCCATCCTTTCCTCGTAATCGTTGATTCGGTTGAATCGCTCGGGATTGAACCTTGTCAATGTAGGACGTTGATAAAGATGCTCTACAATCCACATCTATAACAAGATATTACATCCCTCGAAAAAACTTTTTCCTTTCTGACAAACAGTCAGAGCACGGTAAATATCAGCTAGGATCATTGGTATCATGGTGTAATCTTTCTTAATCAGTATCTGTACCACTCCCGCTAAACGAATATTAATTTTTTCTTCTCTTCTTGGGAAGACCATAGTGCCCAAAAAGGCTACCATGAATGCAAATCGTCTGTGAACTTTACAAGTCTCAAAACTTCCCTTATTACAAAGCTCTTTACCGTACTTCTGAAACCCCTCTTGCCTTCCGTATCTGTCATACAAAAACTGCAAGGAAACCCAACCTTTTTTCATTGATTCTTCTTTTGTGTTCCTTAGGTTCATGAGCTTGCAAAATTTATTTATTGAAATAAGTCTTGGGGCTATAAGTTTCTTCCGATGCATATCACCATATCCAACATAGCCTGCTATCTCTTCTAAAGTAGGTGTCAACTCAAAATCTGAAAAACGGAATACATTATTCTTTGGGTCCCAGAAATTCAATAATGCATCAATCACCTCCCTATTAAGGTTGATTCTCATGATACTCGTTAAAAAACCCAAGTACTTATGTATTTCGTCATAATCAAATGTATCCATTGCATTCCACCATAACCAGAGTTGCAGAGGGGTACAATCCACAACCTGAACCGGTACATTCCCATCTCTCTTTCTCTTTGGACGCTCTCCACGAACAGGGGGGGATATTTTATACCTATTGAAAGGGACATAAAATTAATAAATATCTAGACTTAGACAAAACTTAATTTATTAATTTTGAAAAGAATTTATAACTTAACTTGTAAAACTTAGCGCGATCATTATTTAAACTTAGTTACAAAGAACAATTTTATCAAAAATTGAAGCGAGAGAAACAAGATTGGTAATTTTTTTTTTTATTTAAATTGACCCTATCAAAAATTTTGTTATAACAGACTTCTAGACAATTTTATCTATATGTTTGAAGACAATATTCCCTAAGTAAAAATAAAAGGACTCAGAAATAAAGAAGAATAGAATGACCGTTTTATGTATGAAGTTGTATAAAATTTTCAGTCTCATGACCCTAAAGGTTTAGGACTTGTTAAAACTAATATATATATATATATATATATATATATATATATATATATATATATATATATATATATATATATATTTTGTAAAAACTTAGCCTCATGATCCCTAAAGATTCCGGTCTTTTGAAATATATTTTTATTTTATTGTTATTATTATTATTATTATTATTTATTATTATTATTTTACTATATATTTTTTTTTTCTTAGCCTCATGATCCCTAAAGATTCCGGGCTGTTGAAATATATGAAAATTGGACTTGAAAATTAGAAAAATAATTATGAAAAATAATCATATTTTCAAAATATTTTCCAATAAATCTATGAACAAAATTTTTCTTTAAAAGATAAGGTCGTATCCTGGGAGGGACTTCCTACGTATCTCACAAATATGTGAGAATCAGACCCTCGTAGTTCATAAAAATCGTAAAACTATGTTACTAAAAATTTTCTATTTTTTTTTTAAATAAATAAATAAATAAAAATTTTCTTACAAAAATGATTCACTAAATGTGACGATAATTTAATCTCTTGCATTTCAATGTTGCCTAAAAGCCGGTCAACACAAAAATAGCCTTTCAAACAAATATCAAAGAGCACATAGGATGCACATGTTGGTCTTTATTAAGTAGGTGACCTGTCCTAGACTGACCCGGCCCCTGTGCCGAGTCCCGCTAAGTCGAATGCAAATGATGCAAATAAAGCGGTACCTAATAGGGATAACCAGATTCTGAGTTTTCAGTTCTTCTAAGTTAAATCCTAATAGGGATAAGTGTCTAGACTGGCTTACTCGAGCGGACACTCGAGCCGGGGAGGGACAACTTGGTCGGTAGCAGGGCAACACCGCCTTCGTTGTCGATCCGAACCCCGCCTAACATGTGTGACTATATCCTTCACCAGGTGCCTTGACACTCCGGTTATCTCAAAAAGAAGGTGGGATGCATATGTTGCATTCCCTCTATCCTATTTCAGAGACTCAAAGGGGTACACGATAGAAGACAATATATAATACAGTTCAAATAATATCAAAGCAGTAAATGAGTGACAAGTAGCACATGAGGCCAATAAATACATTATAAAATAATTAAAGCAAGTAAAGTCAATATCAAAGCTCGAATTCTTATTTAGTCCCCAGCAGAGTCGCCAGAGATGTCACACCCCTTTTTTCGCTCGAAGAAATCGGAGTCGAAGGGTTTTTCCAATTAAAGTGACAGTATTGAATAGGGGTTATTTTAATTACAGAGTCACCACTTGGAATTGAGTTATGGTGTTCCAAGTCACCTTTTTGAATCCCTAGTCAAAAAAAATGACTCTTTATTACGGTCTGCGAAAACAGAAGACCGGATAAGGAATTCTGTTGACCGAGGGAAAGGTGTGGGGCACCCCTCGAGTCCCGTGGTTCTAGCACGGTCGCTTTTATTGACTTATATTGACTAAAACTATTTTTATAATTATGTTTGTAGGCCTAGATTCACTCATTTTTAATATCTAAAAATTGTTATAACTCTTGTATTTAACTAGTGAAAGTCAATTTTTTAAAAAAATCTTTGCCAAGGTGCATAGCTGCATCCTTGATTAATTTTTAAATATCTTAGAAAGATGCGTGCACCGCATTCTTAATTGGGACAAATATTTTAACGTGACTAAAAATTTACCTAGCGTTGAAGTTTTAATTAGCCTATTCGAAACTCATAATAATTTTATCTATTCAAGATGTTGTTTATTTTGAACAGTAAACTAAAGCAGTATTCATTTTAAATAATAAATTAATTTAGTAAAAAATAATTATCAAATTTTGTCAATTACTGTAAAATAAAATAAAGACATCACTTTTCAAAGGGCTTCATCGGAGTAATGAATTTCCTGGTTAAATGTGAATATTGCTGTTACTTTAAACAAACAACAAATATTTACACTATATTTGAGTATATTTTAAATTTTAAAATTCAAAACCTAAAATAAATAAAATATACATGCAAGATATACAAAATGATATTAAACAATAACGGAAAAAGAAGAAAAAATAAAATGAAAGTCCTTAGCCACCTAGGTCTTTGGGTCCACATTTCATAGATTCCTATTTATATAAAATAAAATAAAAGACAAGTTAATTATCTAACTAAATGAAAATTCTAATATTTATACTTAATCTGTAACTTCATCTCCATAACCAAATTTTAAATTAGTGGGACGAGGAGAGGGACGACGGCCGGATGAAGACGGAAGTGGTAGGGTTGGATTTTCTGTTGAAAATACACTGAAATAAATATTTCTTTTCTGATCTGAAATTTCTCTATTGTTTTATTTAATCAAACATAATTTATTTTTTTTACTGTTTGTTCACTGATTTTTTTTTTTTATCAATTTTCTCTCCACTATTTTTTTTCCGTCATATATTATACTGTGTTCAAATAGTGTGCATGTATTAATACAAAGTAAGTAGCATGCATACATCAGTATAAACAATTTGTTAAACATTGTTTCAAATATTCACTTTTATAAAATTTAAACTCACTTTTGATTCATCATTTTACATAATAAAATATTTAGATAATCAAATATACATTACAATTTATAATCACATTCATATAGTAATCAAACTCTTGTATATTGGATGATACATAAAGTCATTAAACTAAAATTTATGAAATGACAGTACAAAAATCGATAAGAACCTGTGTGATGATTTAAACGAATGTAAGAATAGAACTACCGTCACCGGAAACTCGAACAAGACTCCAAACTCAAACTCTAAATTTTCTCTCTTTTGATTTTTTTTTTTCGTCAAGTTTTTCTAAGTGTTCTTGTTTTTTTTTTCTTTTGTCAGAACTTCTTTGGCCTTTGTTTTCTTTTAGTCTTTTGGTTGGTCTCCTCTTTTTTTTTTTTCCCGTGTGTGTGTGTTTGCAATATATAGGGTGTTGGGTGTGTAGTGTTGAGGGAGTTGTAGTGGGAGTGGGAGTGGGGAGTTGAGAGACGTGGGGTATGTGGGGGAGTTAGGGTAATATAGGGAGGTTGGGTAGTTTTTAAGATTCCCTTTTTTTTTTTTTTTTAAATTTGTATTATATATATATATATTTATTTTTTTATTTTAAAAAATAAAATAAAATAATATCCTAAAATTAACTTCATTTAATTATTTTAAACATAAAATAATAGTCAAAATAATATATGATTAAATATAAATATTTAGTACCGATAAACAAGTTAAAATTTAGGGAGGATCAAAAATCACGTGTCTACAGATAGACGCTGTAAATATGAGTCACATGAGTTCAATTCTTTTGTTGGATCATTGGGTATAATTTATGAAACTACCCTTCCTTATTTTCCTGCATCTGACGATGTAGCAAAAAGAAAGAATAAAACTTTGGTTGAGTTGACTAATGTCATGCTAATTGAGTCTAGTACACCTCTAAGTTTTTGAGGTGAAATACTTTTGACTGCTTGTTATGTGTTGAATCGTGATGGAGTAGCATTTTAATATTTATAATATTAATTTGCTTCAATTGTTTGTGTTTGCCAAAAGTGTAATGGTTGTTGTAGGTAGTTAGTGACATTAAGCACCTTAAGTGCTTTAAGTTACATTTTGACATTTAGTCATTTGCCTTGACCAACAGAATGTGTTTATTAATATCATTTAACTTAATGACCTTATATGCCAAATAATGGCAGTACTCACACGTTGTGCATGGCTGTTTCTTTCAGCCTCAACTCCCATTCATTTGTGTCTTTAAACCTCATAGTTAGTGGTGGTAGAATGTGGATATAAGTTTCTTATAACTCTTGTAACTTCTACCTTTATTCTCTTCATTATTTCTTGTAACTCTTGTAATCCTTGTAACTTCTATTCTGTTTATTTCATTTATTTATTCTTATTCATTGCATGAAAAAATTCTTCACCTATAAATAAAGGTGGTCTTGCATATTTTTCAAGTACACGAAAATATAGAGTTCACAAAAGTTTGTAAAAAAGAGAGTTTATTAATTAAAGGGAGATGTTCTTTTTGTGGATCTTTGAACTGAAGTCTTATCCAAAGTTGTTGAGTTGTTCTTTATGAGAAGGCTGGTGTATCCTGGAGGAAATAAGTCATGAATATTACTGATGGACCAGTGAAAACATTTGTTGCAGTGAGCTTGAATCTCCTTAAAGAGAGCAAGATATCCGCACCTCAGCCGAAGAAGAAGAATATAACTTTTATTTTTCTTTACTTGTAACTTGTCAGTTGTAATATTATTGTAATTTCACAAATAATTTTAAGGATATTCAATGGCAACAACTGAAAAATTCCTGAATGTCAATATGGGAGATCTCCACAAGCCATTTCGGTTCAATGGTACCCATTTCAAAAGGTGGAAGGGTAAAGTGCTTTTCTACTTAAGTCTTCTCAATGTTTCTTATGTGTTAACTGAGAAGAATCCAAACAAATTAGATAACTCTTTCATGAATGATGATGAACATATCTCTTTTCAAGAGAAAGTTGAAAAATACGATGGTGACTCCTACAAGTGTTGATACTTTTTACTTAATTGTCTATCTGATAATTGTTATGATTATTGTGATAGAACTTACTTTAGTGCATAGAAAAATTGAAAAACACTGCAGAGTAAGTATGACACTGAGGAGGATGAAGCGAAAAAAGTACGTTGCTAGCAGATTTTTTCTTTTTCAAATGGTGGACAACAAATCAGTAGTAGATCAAGCTCAGGACTTCATAATGATTGTTGGCGAGCTCAGGTCTGAAGAATTCAAAATTGGAAATAACCATATTGTTTGTGACATAATTGATAAACTTTCACTTTCGTGAAAGGGAGTTTAAAAAACTATGTGCCACAAGCAAAATGAAACATCTCTTGAGACTTTGTTAATGAGAATCCGCATGGAAGAGGAAGCAAGGGGCTAAGATGCACTTTTGTAAACAGAAGAGAACAATATCACACCGAAGATAAATTTAACTACTTGAAATAAAGCTACCCCTTAAACTAAAAAAAATACTACTTTGAAGTCTAAGAAGAAAAAAATAAAATAAAAAAATGATGGTAGATATCTCAAGGACAATAATGGTGAAAATAACCAAGTAAAAAATCAATATGTTCAAGAAAAGGGATTGTGTTTTGTCTGTGTTAAGAGCGGCATATTGCTTGATTTTGTAGATTTTGAAAACATGGGCTTACACCTCAGGAAAACGTTATCGAAGAACCATTTGTAGCGGTGATAACAGACATAAACATGGTGGAGAATGTTGATGGATGATGGACTGACTCTGGTGTAAACCATCATGTTTTTTTATGACAAATACTGATTTAAAAAATATACTCATTTTGAGGAGCCCAAAATGATACAAGTACGACCACGAAGATGGACGCATCTGAGAATGTAATGAACTCGGGGCTTGGAGTGTGCGAGTGAAGGATTTAAAGCACTCACACTTGGAGTGTAAAGAGGAGTCTTGGAACACAACAAGGCAGCCCCTAAATACACTTGAAGGGAGCCTAGCTCTTAAAAGGGCATTTTAGATATTTTATATTTTATTTGTAACCTAGTATAAATAGAACATTGTAGGGATTTTAGACTTAGATTATTCATGATGTTGTAAGTCTTGAAACACAAAGAAATACAAGTCCTCTCTCCTTGAGGCACCAAAACCAAAATTAGTCATAGAGAGTGTGGAATCACTCTTGTTGATCTCATGGCTTGGAAACGTGATGCTTGGTAGGTGGATTCTGACCTTGTTCTTTGTAAGAGATAGTTAAACATAGTGTGTAGTGTTAAGGGTCTAAGAGTGGAATATTCTCTTGGGTTCTTAATATTATACTTTCATTTTGTCTATCTATCTATCTTTACATTTCTTGTACTCTTTGTTGTTGTTCTAGTAAAATCGTGTGTTGTTCCTATCTTGTTATTGTTGTCCATATCGTCATATTATTGTTGTTTTAATGTATTTCCACCTTCAATATCTTATTTTTATTGTGTTTTCATTGTTGTTGTAGTGAATCCGAGAGTGGTCACCAAAGGGGTCCTCGATTCTTTAAACTTGTGGACTGTTTTGGTGTTTGTTTTGTGTTTCCTAGTCTTTCTTGTATCACTTGGTATTAGAGAATGGATTGATCTTGTTCAAGATCAAATCTTAGGCTAGCTCACTTGAAAAATAAAAAAAAAAATTGAAAACTAAAAATTCCAGAAAAGAGAACAAACTGTCCATCTTGTGTTCTTGGCCGAAAATTGTGTTTTTCTGTAAGTGTTAGTTTTGTTCCTCTCTAATACATTGAGTCTACATCTTGATTTGAGCTTGTATTTTGATGTTGTTGTTGTGAACATAAGCTTGGCCCATTGTTGTTGAACAATTATTGTGACAGATTATTTTGGGCCATGAGTTGTGGATTTATTGTTGGAGGTTGGAGTGGCGTTTATTATGTTGTTTTTTTTGTTCTTGAAAGATTTTTGTGGTGTTCTTGTTGTTCATCACAACCTTGATCTCTCGTAAAAAAATCAAAAACACAACACAAAAAGAGACTTGGTCGTTTGTTGTTGTGGATTGGAGTTGGCCGTTGGAATTGTTGTTGTTCTTGAAAATTGTTGTTATTGTTCTTGGTGTGGTTGTTTTTGTTCTTTAAGTTCTTCACCTTCCTTCATATATTGTTAGAACATAAAGTGAATGTTAGATCCTAAAAGGTGAAGGAAAAATGTGTATGTACTTGTTAGTCTTGAAAAACCCCAACCACCAAAAGACTTTACATCACTTCTCAAGCACTTTTCCCTAATTTAAGGACTCATGTTTTAAGGAGAAGTACAAGAAAAAGTCAAGTCCTGAAAATTGAAAATTGAAAATTGAAAAAGGCTCCAAGACTTATTTTCCCTCCTAAAACAAATTCCACCAATCCAAATTAATTTTTGACCAAGACTTGAACATTTGAGAATAACCACTTGATAAAACCGAACCAATACATGGACACCACATCATCACTGCTACTGTTCATGCAATATTTTTGAGCTCAAAATTTTAGATTTCTTAGTTTCATTTTGTTGTCTCTTAGTTTCGTATAAATGATCCTTACTAATTAAGAAGCTAGTAAACTTCTACTAGGGTTTCACTTAGTTCTTGAATCCGTTGTTCGTGTCTACGTTTCTTTTGTGCTTTTTCTCTTTTGTGAATTCATTGTATCTTGTTGGTTCAAGTCCATAAGTAAATTTTCTTTGAGTCAACTCGAACGAAAATCTATTCCGGACCAAGGTGGACTCCTCCCTCAATCACGCACGAAGTACAAGCCGATTTTCAACACTTGTGAAATCAAGTGTGAGGTAAAAATTAAGAGTGAGAGTGTGATGAGGTATTTTTAAGCTAACAAGTTTGTTTGTTTTGTTGTTCGTTGTTGTCTTTTCTTTTAGGCACCATGGCTGCCACCAATCTCGATGCCACATTTGACCGCATCATCGACAATATTGAAGACATGAAATGACACGTTGTTGATATCCATATTAATCATAATAAATCCAAAACCTAAGGTCCAAACACCTTGCGGTGAGAGCTTCCCGAAGGAAGTTGCTTCCCAAAATTATGAAGGACTTTCACACCAAGGTAAAGACGAACGTACACATGAACGTCAAGGTAAAATAGCTATCTATTACACTTTGGTACATATGAATGATGAACATGTGACTAATAAGCCGTTGAGTATGAGTAGCAGCTTACCTAAGTTTGAGTATATTGATTCCTTACCACTTGTGCATGATGTACATATTGTGCGAATGGATACACTAGTTGATCCTATAGATGACCGAATCGACTCTTTTAGTAAGATCGGTTTGTGTCCACCTAGTGTTGAAGCTATTGTATTGAATGAAAGTACATCGTCAAGTGAAATTTATGTTGACCAACTTGCCCACCACTTGAGAATATGTGTGATGTGATTAATGAGTCTCAAGTGAGTGAATAATTTAAAAATATTGGTCAAGAAAAAAGGAGTGAACCCGTGAGCCTATGTTGTTGTAAAGATTCTAATATTTGCTTGGTTCATAGGGCTAATTGTGTGCTTGAAATATCTTTGAAACTTGATAATGATTACTTAGAGAGTGAAAGTTCCAAATCTGTCCGCGCGTTAGATCATTCACTCTTTAGGTACAACGTCCTATTTGAAGATAGTTTAAACACTCCTGATAGACCTAGTGGTGAAAATCATGGGTATAGATTGCCTTGGAAGCTATAGCCTATATGCTAACCTACTATGGTGTGACAACACTCCTCCTAAATATAGAAATCTCTTCTTAGAAGATGAGAGCGATCTTAAGGGTAAGGAATGTGTGGTCTTGGAAGCTACTTTTTCTTCTACTTTGTGTGGTTTTTCCGAGGACACCATAGTAGAAGTAGAATTGAATGCCACCTTTCTCTACTCTCTCTTTACTTGTGATGATATGTATGCCAATGTAGAGAGTAGGTCGTGTGTTGTGGTAAAGACTATGGGAAACGGGTATGTTGTTTAGAGTCGTGTCTATGGCCACTCTTCCCATTTGATCCCGGTGCCATCTTAGGGTGGGGAAGATTTACTCTCGGCTTAGGTGTGTTTCTTTTGGGTGCTTATCATAGCCAAGTCCTTAGTGAATTTGTCGATGGCTTCATAATGTTTAACATTAAGGACTCTTGGTTATATGTCAAATATGAACCACCTTGGCATGTCGAGATTTGATGTTGGCCGAGACTTGAACTCAAAGGGTCCTCAATTTTTTTTGTGTGTGTAGGTTGTTTTGAGTGTTTTGAGTGCATACCATTATTATTTATTTTTGCTAATACTAACCCTCATTCCATGAGGAAGTGTGCTTGTTTGTCTCTCTTTGATTTTGCAAGTCATGGATTCGAGGTCGAATCCTTTTTAAGGAGGGGAGGATGATACAAGTACGACCACGAAGATGGACGCATGTGAGAATGTAATGAACTCAGGGCTTGGAGTGTGTGAGTGAAGGACTTAAAACACACTAAACTGACCCTAATCTCACACTTAGAGTGTAAAGAGGAGCCTTGGAACACAACAAGGAAGCCCCTAAATACACTTAAAGGGAGCCTAGCTCTTAAAAGGGAATTTTGGACATTTTGTATTTTATTTGTAACCTAGTATAAATAGACCATTGTAGGGCTTGTAGACTTAGATTATTCATGATGTTGTAAGTCTTGAAATAGAAAGAAACACAAGTCCTCTCTCCTTGAGGCACCAAAACTAAAATTAGGCATAGAGAGTGTGGAATCACTCTTGTTGATCTCATGGCTTGGAAATGTGATGCTTGGGAGGTGGATTCCGACCTTGTTCTTTGTAAGAGATAGGTAAACGTAGTGTGTAGTGTTAAGGGTCCAAGAGTGGAATATGCTCTTGGGTTCTTAAGATTATACCTTTATTTTGTCTATCTATCTATCTTTACATTTCTTGTACTCTTTGTTGTTGTTCTAGTAAAATCGTGTGTTGTTCCTATGTTGTTATTGTTGTCTATCTCGCCATATTATTGCTGTTTTGATGTATTTTCACCTTCAATATCTTGTTGTTATTGTGTTTTCATTGTTGTTGTAGTGAATCCGAGAGTAGTCACCAAAGGGGTCCTCGGTTCTTTAAACTTGTGGACTGTTTTGGTGTTTGTTTTGTGTTTCCTAGTCTTTCTTGTATCACAAAACTATCATGCTTGGAGATTCTCACACAACTCAAGTGTTTGAAATGGGAGATGTCGAGTTGAGATTTACTTCTGGAAGGGTATTAATTTTAGAAGATGTACCTTATACTCCTTCCATGAGAAAAAAATCGATGTCTAGTTTTATTCTTAATAAAGTAGGCTTCAAACATATTATTGAATCTAACCAATATGTAATTGTGAATAAAATATTTTTGTGGGAAAGGGGTATGCTTGTGATGGTATGTTCAAGTTGAATGTTGAAATGAATAAAACCTCTACTCCTGTTTATATTTTTTCTTCTATTAATTTTTGGCATGCTCATTTGTGTCATATAAATGATCGTTATGTGAAAATCATAAGTACTTTAGAATTCCAATGATAAAAAAGAATTTTGAAAAATATGAAGCTTGTAGTAGAGTTAAAATCACAAAAAGGCCTCATTTTCAAGTTGAAAGAAAAACTGGTTTATTAGAATTAGTTCATATTGATATTTGTGAACTTGAAAGAATTTTAACACGTGGAGAAAATATATATTTATCACTTTCACTGATGATTTTTCTAAGTTTACATATGTATATTTAATAAAAAATAAAAGTGGTGCTTTTGAGAATTTTAAAACTTTTCTCCAAGAAGTTGAAAATCAGTTTGGTAGAATAATAAAAAGAATTAGAAGTGATAGAGGTCGTGAATATAAGTCACATGACGTCAATTCTTTTGTTAAATCATTGGGTATAATTCATGAAACTCCTCCTCCTTATTCTCCTGCATGTAACGGTGTAGCGGAAAGGAAGAATAGAACATTGGTTGAGTTGACTAATGCCATGTTAATAGAGTCTTGTGCACTTTTAAATTTTTGGGGTGATGCTCTTTTGACTTCTTGTTATGTGTTGAATCGTATGCCTCATAAAAAGACCAAATTAACACCTTTTGAGTTATGGAAAAGTCATAAGCCAAATTTGGGATATCTAAGAGCTTGGAGTTGCTTAGCCTATTTTAAGGTTAATTGATCCTAAAATCTCTAAGTTAGGTAAAAAAATTACTACTTGTGCTTTTCTTGGTTATGCTTTAAATAGTACAACCTATAAATTTTTTAATCATGAAAATAGTGTTTAATAGAATCAGGTGATGCTATTTTTCATGAAAATAATTATTTTTTTAATTCTAAAAATAGTGGGGGTCAAAGGGCTGAAGAAAATATTTTGTCACTACCTAGTTTTTCCACTTCTATTTTAAAAAATAAAGAAATGATGATTTTGAGTTAAGAAAAATTAAAACAGCTAGAGTAGAAAAATATTTTGGTCCTAATTATTATGTTTTTAACGTTGGAGATGACCCTCACTTTAAATATTTTTTGTCTTCACATGATGCTAGTTTCTGGAAAGAGGCTGTAAATGATGAAATGGAATCACTAATTTTCAATAAATCTTGAAAGCTAGTTGATTTACCATCGGACTGTAAAACAATTGGATGTAAATGAGTCTTACGTAAAAAATTAAAACCGGATGGATATGTTGATAAATACAAGGCTAGACTAGTGGGTAAAGGTTTTAAGAAACTAGAAGGCCTAGAATTTTTGGATACTTTTTCTTTGGTAATTAGAATTACATCCACTAGATTTTAATTGCTATTGCTGTAATTTTTTATTCCAAATTTATCAAATGGATGTAAAAACTGCTTTTTTAAGTGGAGACCTAAATGAGGAGATTAACATGGAACAATCCGAGTGTTTTGTTGAAGCTGACCAAGAAAGCGAAGTGTGTAAACTTACTAAATTCCTATATGGCTTGAAACAGGCACCAAAGTAATGTCATGAAAAGTTTGATTCCTACATGATTTACATTGGATTTGAAACAAATGAGTGTGATAATTGCATATATCATAAGTCTTGGAATAATACTCATGTTATTATTTGCCGATATGTTGATGGTTTATTGATCTTTGGCTCTAACATGAATGCTATTGGAGATACTAAAAATATTCTTAGAAGTCATTTTGATATGAAAGATCTTGGTGAGGCAAATTCTATTCTAAGAATAAAAATTACTAGAACATATGTTGGAATTTTCCTTGACCAGTCACATTATGTTGAGAAAAAATTGAAAAAGTATAATTTCCTTGATTGAAAGCATGTTGTTACTCCTTTTGATTTTAGTGTTCGCTTGTTTCCTGTTGAAAGTGAAAATGATGTAATAAACCAAAAGAAATATGCTAGCATAATTGAAAACTTAAGATATGTGACTGATTGCACTAGACCTAATATTGCATATGCAGTAGGATTACTTAGCAGGTTTACTAGCAAGCCAGGTAATAAACATTGGCATGTTATGATGAGAGTAATGAGATATTTAATTGGAACGAAAACTTATAGTTTGTTCTATAAAAAAATATCCTGATGTACTTGAAGACTTTTGTGATGCTGATTGAAACACTTTATCATGTGAATCCTTATCTACTGCTGGTAATATTTTTACTTTGGGTGGTGATGCTATTTGCTGGAAATCTAAAAACCAAACTATTATTGCTAATTCTACTGTGGAGACTGAACTAATTGCTTTAGCTTCAGCCAGTGAGGAAGCAAATTGGTTGAGAGATTTGTTAATTCAAATACCTTATTTTGAAAGTCCAATTCCTCCCATTTTAATTCATTGTGAAAGCACCACTGCAATTGGTAGAGTTCCAAACCGTTATGAAAATGGTAAATCCAGACATATAAGGAGAAAGCATAGTAATGTGAGATCATATTTGACAAATAGTACCATTAATATTGATTATGTCAAATCTTTTGATAATATTGCAGATCCATTGACTAAGGACTTAGCAAGAGAAAAGGTCTGGAGAACATCGAGGGGGGTGAGATTGAAGCCCGTTGAATCTTGAGTCATATGTGAGAAAACCCAACCTGAGGAATAGAGATCCTATAACCAGGTTCAATGGGAAAAATGAATCACATGATGACTTATTGTAAAAAATTCACTACTTTTTATCCCTACATATGGTGTGAGTTCATTTACCTGTAATGATTGTGAGGTTGAATTTAGAAAACTCTTAATGAAAATCTGTAGCTCGTATGAGTAGGGTGCTAAATTATAGGAGCACTCTCGATATATTTCACCTATGTGAGTGTGGAGATAGGCTGCTTCATATGAGAATTAGGCTTATTCTCAAAGGCATTCATTAAAACCGAGATAGCACAAGGTTGTAATGTGCTGGCTATAAAGCTCATGTCAACACCTTGACTATTATATGTAAGCAGTAACTTTTAATTTCCCTTAAGCAGTCATAGTTCAAGTCTAAGACCACTATGACTCTGGAGTAAAAATTATTATTTTACTAAGTGAAGGTTCAACACAGAGCACACCTTCATTATACATGGTAGTCTTCCTCCTGCTAGTAGACTCTCTTATCAAATATTAAAATTAGTGGAGGATTGATGGAGTAGCATTTTAATATTTATAATATTAATTTGCTTCAAATTATTTGTGTTTGCCAAAAGTGTAATGGTTGTTACATGGCCATTAGTGACATTAAGCACCTTAAGTTCTTTAAGTTACATTTTGGTATTTAGTTTATTTGCCTTAACCGCCAGAACGTGCCTATTAATCTCATTTAACTTAATGGCATTATATGCCAAATAATGACATTACTCACACGTTATGCATGGATGTTTCTTTTAAGCCTCAAGTCCCTTTCATTTGTGTCTTTAAACACCATAGTTAATGGTGGTAGAATGTGGATATAAGTTTCTTATAACTTTTGTAACTTCTACCTTTATTTTCTTCATTATTTCTTGTAACTCTTGTGACCCTTCTAACCTCTATTCTATTTATCTTCCCATTTATTTCTTCTTATTCATTGCTTGGAAAAAAAATTCACCTATAAATAAAGGTGGTCTTGCATATTTTTTAAGTAGAAGAAAATATAGAGTTCACAAAAGTTAGTGAAAAGAGAGTTTATTAGTTGAAGGGAGGTGTTCTTTTTGTGGAGATTTGAACTCAACTCTTATCCAAAGTTGTTGAGTTGTTCTTTGTTAGAAGGTTGTTGTATCCTTATGGGGACAAGTCAAGAAGATTATTGATGGACCGGTGAAAATATTTGTTGCAGTGGGCTTGAATCTCCTTAAAGAGAGGGAGATATCCGCGCATTAGCCGAAGAAGAAGATAACTTTTATTTTTCTTCACTTGTAACTTTTCAGCTGTATTATTATTGTAATTTCACCAACAAATTGTATACCTCAAAAAAAGACTAAATTAATACCTTTTGAGTTTGGAAAGGTCATAAGCCAAATTTGGGATATCTAAGAGTTTGGGGTTGCTTAGCCTATGTAAGGTTAATGGATCTTAAAATCTCTAAATTGGGTAAAAAAGTTACTACTTTTGTTTTATTGGTTATGCTTCAAATAGTACAACCTATAGATTTTTTAATCTTGAAGATAATGTTATAATAGAATCTGGTGATGCTATTTGTCATGAAAATAAATTCTCTTTTGATTCTAAAAATAGGAGGGGGGCAAAGGACTGAAGAAAATATTTTGTCATTACCTAGTTCTTCCTCTTCTATTTTGAAAAACAAAAAAAATGATGATTTTGAGTTAAGAATAAGTAAAAGAGTTAGCGTATAAAATGATTTTAGCCCTAATTGTTATGTTTTTAATGTTGGAGATGACCCTCCCTCTTTAAAAGAAATTTTGTCTTCACATGATCCTATTTTCTGGAAAGAAGCTGTAGTTGATGAAATTAAATCACTAATTTTCAATAAAACTTGGAAGTTAGTTGATTTAAAACCGAAATGTAAAATAATTGTATGTAATAAAAATCGGATGGATCTGTCGATAAATATAAGGCTAGACTAGTGGCTAAAGGTTTTAAGCAACTAGAAGGCCTAGAATTTTTTGATATTTTTTTCCGATAACTAGAATTATATAAATTAGACTTTTAGTTGTTGTTGCGGCAATTTTTGATTTACAAATTCATCAAATGGATGTAAAAACTGCTTTTTAAAATGGAGACATAAATGAGGAGATTTACATGAAACAATCTGAGTGTTTTGTTGAAGCTGGCCAAGAAAGCAAAGTGTGCAAACTTACTAAATCCCACATGGCTTGAAACAACCACCAAAGCAATGACCTGAAAAGTTTGATTCCTACACGATTGATAATGACTTTAAAATAAATGAGTGTGAGAAGTGTATATATCACAAGTCTTGGTATAACTAGCATGTTATTATTTGCCTATATGTTGATGATTTATTGATCTTTGGATCTAACATGAATGTTATCAGAGAGACTAAAAACATTCTTAGAAGTCATTTTGATATGAAAGATGCAAATTTTATTCTAGGAATAAAAATAACAGAACATGTGATGGAATTTTCCTTGACCAGTCACATTATGTTGAGAAAGTTTTGAAAAAATATAATTTCCTTAATTGCAAGCATATTGTAACTCCTTTTGATTCTAGTGTTCACTCGTTTCCTGCTGAAAGTGAAAAGTTGGTAATAAACCAAAAAGAATATGCTAGCATAATTGGAAGTTTGAGATATGTGACTGATTGTACTAGGCCTGATATTGCATAAGCAGTAGGTGACACGTCCCGAAATCGGGCCATTCCATATGGGCACCTCAAGCCCACATGAACCGGAGGTTGCCCGATAACCCATCACAATAATCACATCAATCACATGGGTCAGGTGAATCCCAACCATAAAATAAGATAGCGGAAAACATACTATAAGTCATAACTTAAACAATGTCTAACCATTTCATAAATATCAACACACTAACCAATATACCCAAGTCCACAGTCATCCATAATACCTCTATAAAAACTGAAGTTTAGAAATGTATATGTCGGTACAAGTCCCCGACAATAGCCAAACCAAGTCCAATTGACTAAGTCTACAGTTAAGAGACCAAGGATAAATGTCTTTCGAAGAAAGGAAGCTCACCACTCCAAAGTCAATGCACGAACCACTTCGATCATCTAATCACTGCGCAGGAAGAGAAGAAAATGCTTCGTCCCCTATATCGCGTGGGGATATAACGTCCGGAGATGGTTAGTGATGATAGGCGAATTTACACGCCTATAGCACTATATTTTGCCCATATTTTAGCCTAGTTTTGAGAACAAATTATATATTTCATGCACTTTTAGTCCTTTTTCCTGTAAGTGAGCTAACGAACATGATTAGCAAAGTTTCAGGTATAAATGATGCAGAATTCAGCATTTTATGGATAACTTGACGCCAAAGAAAGCTTCACGAAAGGAGAAAAGCCAATCTTGGACGCCAAGGACTAAAGATGGCGCATGGAAATTCTGTCCCGGGCTAAAACAACATTTCTGAAGACTTTGGGGACTTGCAGTAACTTATTAGGATTAGGATAATGATACATTAACCTAGTACAATTGGGTTAAGTATTTCATTAGCTTAGTAGGATTTGGTTAAGAATTTCATTAGCTTAGTAGGAATAGGATATGGGTATTATAAATACCCTATCTTGCTAGAGATTTTAGAACTACTTATCTTACTTCTCAACATCGAAATTCTACTTTTCAATTCCGAATTAATTCTATTTTTCTTCTTCTACTCATCTATTCTTAAATTCCGCAACAAGAGAAACGTTACCTTGCTAAGGAATTCACGCCTAAACGCCTACCACACCATTATCAACGTGAAATCATAATTGTGGGAAAACAACAATGTCAATTGTGATTTCCTTTGCACTCATGGGTAACTAAACTTCTCTGTTGGGGTTATGGAAGCCGAATGAGATACTATCTATTGCTGTGAGAGTGTGAGTTCGTGACACGTATGTTGCTTATATCATTATTCTCTTCATCTTAATCTAAATTCTTTGCGGTTGCAAACGCAAGAATACGCCAGTATAACATTTAACTTGTTCGAAAGAAAGGTTATCTGTCTGGAAAAGAGATAATGTCAAGGTAGTAGGGTCTCATCCCCTATTAAAAAGTTAGTGCCGTAACTGGATTAACCTCTTGGAGAATTCGTACCGTTAGACACGCTTTAAGCTCGAAAGAGTTAAAGTGAAATAATCCTCGAATAGGTCGAAAGACGCCTAGATTTACCATCGAATACAATTCTCTATAAGCACATGCATGTCTGAATTCAACACACTCATAGTCAATAGAGATGTATAACTCAGAAGGTGGACATAACCCCAACTCCTCAATTCTCATTGTTTCACAACCTACTAAACATTCTTTCTTTTTACTTTGCTATTGCCGTTTTTCTCTACTAATTTGGTTACACATTACAAACCCCCCTTCTTACGAGACTTGCACTAAAAGTCTAGTAATCGTTGCTTACTTGTTGCCCAAGCTATTCCCTGTGGGATCGATACCCAACCCAGGTTGGGTTCTATATTTGCTAACGACCGCTTTACACTCCTTTGAGAGTTGTAGATTGAGCGTTATCAGTTAGCGGTTGGAACCCTAGCATATAACTCAAGGATAATGATAAAATAGCATCATCATTCAACAACAAGTCAATATACATAATATTTAATCACATTCATAGCATTATCCAGATATATATCACATGTTACTCAAGGGGATAAGTCTTATCAATACTTTGGAAGCACACATTCATCATACATGCAATGGAGGACTCCAACCTTCCACACTTATAGATTCACGCATTTCTCATTAGGCATAGGGATTTAACCATATTCACATATCACCACTTCAAAGTCAATACACGAACCACTTCGATCATCTAATCACTGCACAGGAAGAGAAGAAGATGTTTTAGCCCCTATGTCGCGTGGAGATATAGCGTCCGAAGATGGTTAGCGGTTGGAACCCTAGCATGTAACTCAAGGATAAAGATAAAATAGCATCATCATTCAACAACAAGTCAATATTTATCATATTTAATCACATTCATAGCCTTATCCAAACATATAGACATATCACATGCTACTCAAGGGGGTAAGTCTTATCAATACCTTGGAAGCACTCATTCATCATACATGCAAAGAAGGATTCCAACCTTCCACACTTATAGATTCAAGCATTTCTAATTAGGCATAGGGCTTTAACCATATTAACATTTCATCAAGTAAGGGACTCTAAGCACATACATATCCATTTAAGTGAGGGACTCTAACCTCTCACACACATTCATATAAGAGAGAGACTCTAACCACTCACACACATTCATTCAAGAACGGGACTCAAACCACACGCTCACACATTCAGCACTGGTCTCTAACCTCACGCCATATTAGATAGGGGACTCTAACCCCAAACCAATTTATTTGGCGAGGCACTTCGACCTCTTGAAATCTCATTATGCAAGGGACGTTAACCACAAGTAATTTCATTAGGCAAGGGACTTTAACCACAAGCGATTTTATTAGGCAAGGGACTTTAACCTTAAGCCATCACGCCTATCATTAGTTGACATTGGGACTCTAACCCTTTGTCCATGCATCCACATACATTCAATTCCACACATAAGGACTTTAACCCATTTAGCCAATTCAACACCATACATGACCCCATGGTTCTCATGGGAGCCATCATTGCTCAACCACTTCAATAGGCCAATGCCTTAATTCAACTCATCATACAATTCAAACTACGGTCCTCAAGACCCTTATGAGCTATTCATACTTCATTAGCAATTCTATACAACAATTTAGTTCAACACACAATTCAAGTTCATTTTCATGTTAGGGACTTTAACCCCCTTCTTATTCATCAAACCATCAAGGTTATCAATTACACTACACATACCCTAGCGGTATTATTTATCAAGCATTCATACATATTGGGAGATTGCCCTAGCTCAAAGCATCATCATCATATAACTAGACATCTCACTTAGATATTTTCACAAATACCTCATGTGTATACCTTCAACAAGGCTATTTTCATGGTGTAAATCATCAAGATTTGGGTTACTCATGACCCACATGTTAAACCATATACAACAAGCATTCGCATGTAAAATTCATCATCAATAACATGTTAAAACACAAGTCTAAGCAAGAATCATAATTATTCATCATTAAGCAACAAAACCCTTTTCATTTGATTTCAAAACCACCATGTATACTTACTAATCCAAGTGTGAAATACATGGGTTTAAAGTTATTTATCAAGGGGAAGAGGAACATGCCTTAGACAAAAGATGGGGTCCAATGTTTCATCAAGTCTTAGACCCACATTACTCTTAATCTTCATCAAGTCGGGGTCCAATTCTTGTTTTTCCTTTATCTCAACAACAAAAGACAACTGAGATACCAGAAGCACAAATACACAACCATCCTTGGACTCCGCAAGTCAAACTCCAAGATTTGCCAAACGATGAATATTTTTCACCAATTCCAACTTACCCTCATTTACATGCGCCAAACTCCACATGGACAACCTACTAAGATCATCGACGACCACGTTCGCCTTACCGAGATGGTAATGAAGACTCATATCACAGTATTTCAATAGCTCGAACCACCTCCTTTGCTGGAGATTCAACTTTTTTTGGGTAAATAAGTATTGAAGGATCTTAAAATTGGAAAAAATATCAACATGAACCTCATATAAATAATTTCTCTAAATCTTTAATACAAAAACCACGGCTAACAACACTAAGTTATGGGTAGGGTAGTTCTTCTCATGAACTTTCAATTGCCTAGAAGCATAGGCCACCACCCTACCATGTTACATCAACACGCAACCAAAACCGACATGAGAAGCATCATAATAAACCACAAAACCATCATGACCCTCGGGCAAGGTTAAAACCGGAGCCGAAGTTAATTTATCTTTCAACTTCTCAAAACTATGCTCACACGCATCGGACCACAAGAACTTGACCCTCTTCTGGGTCAATTTGGTCAAAAGGATAGCTATAGTAGATAAACTCTCCATGAACCTTGTATAGTAACTGGATAGACCCAAGAAGCTTCGAATATCGGTTGGAGTCGTATGTCTAGGCCACTTCTTTACTGCCGCAACCTTTTGGGGATCTACCAGGATCCCTTCACTGGATATGACGTGACCAAGAAAAGCTACGACTTTCAATTAAAACTTACACTTGGAGAACTTGGCATACAATTGATGATCCTTCAAAGTTTGCAACACTACACGGAGGAGATCGACATGATCCACCTCACTCTTAGAATAGACTAAGATGTCATCAATGAAGAAAATGACAAACATGTCCAAGAACGTATGAAAGACCCTATTCATCAAATCTATGAATGTCATCGGGTCATTGGTCAACCCAAAAGACATGACAAGAAACTCATAGTGACCATACCGAGTTCTAAAAGCAGTCTTAGGGATATCCGCATCCCTAATCTTAAACTGATGATAACCTGATCTAAGATCAATCATAGAGAAACACTTCGCACCTTGAAGTTGATCAAACAAATCATCAATTCTAGGAAGAGGATATTTATTTTATGGTCACTTTGTTCAATTGATGATAATCAATGCACATACGAAGGGAACCATCCTTCCTGCACAAATATAACACGAGAGAACCCCATGGAGACACACTAGAGAGGATAAAACCTTTATCTAAGAGGTATTTCAATTGCTCCTTAAGCTTTTTTAACTCCACTGGAGCCATTCTATAAGGAGGGATAGAAATCGAGCGAGTGACCGGAATAAGATCAATCCCAAAATCAATTTCCCTATCGAGAGAAACACCGGAAAGATCATTGGAAAATACCTCGAGAAACTCATTAACCACGGGAATGGATTCTAGAGAAGGCTCTTCCGTGTTAGAGTCTTTAACTCGGACCAAATGTTACAAATACCCCTTTGAAATCAACTTTTGGGCCTTTAGATAAGAAATAAACCTTACCTTAGACACTAGGGAACCACCTTCCCATACGATGACCGGCTCATTAGGGAATTGGAACATGACCCTACGGGTACGAAAATCTAAGGAAGCATAGCAAGAGTGCAATCAATCCATCCCCAGAATGACATTAAAATCAACTATGTCCAACTCTATCAAGTCTACAAGAGTATCCCTACCACCAAGTGATATCACACACTCTTTATAGACCCTTCTAACAATCATAGGGTCTCCAATTAGGTTAGAAATAAAAAAAGAAACCGACAAACTCTCGGGACCACAATCAAGATGCACAACCACATACGGGGTCACATAAGAAAGAGTAGATCCTGGATTAAGCAAATAATACACATCATGGGAGAAAAGTCTTAACATAACCGTGACAACATCGAGAGACGCCTCAAAACCCTGGCAAGTAGCAAGTACATACTAACGGTTCCGGCCAACACCGGTGCCAGAAACAAAAATAGAGACAGACATAGCACTCTTCGGTGTGGGAGTAGATGGATTAGTAATAGGGGTCATGTTAGCCAAAGAAGCTTCTAGGGAGGAGCACTCACATTGCATGTTCCCAATCTGACCATAATGGAAACATCTATTTCTTCTCTTCTAACATTGACCATGATAACTCGGACCACAAAATCTGCAAGAAAGGCGAGGTGGAGCTGACTGGGAACCACTAACCTATATTGGGTACCCTATGACTAGGACCCACCACTAAACTTAGTTCGATGATCACCTAAAAATTTTGAGTAAGGAGAGCGAACACTAGCCAAAGAGAAAAAACTTAAACTCCATGACTACTTTCGTGGCGACTTTCCATTATCACTGCCACTATGCTCAAAAGGCCTAAATTTTCTCCCTTGCCTCTCACTAAGATTGACTTGCTTCTTTTTGTCTTCTTCCACTTATTGCAAATACATAATCACTCTAGAAATATCTATGTTTTCAATCAACAAGGCCGCCTTGCTCTCATAAAGTTACTCATGGGACAATCCCGAGACAAACTTATGCATTCTATCCCTCATGCTAGAAACCATCTCGGGGGCATACCTTGAAAATTGATGGAATTTCAGGTCATACTCTTGAACGGACATCCTCCCTTGCTTTAAGTTCACAAACTCTTCCATTTTAGCCTTCCTTAACTCCTGAGGAAAGAAGCGGTCTAAGAAATCCTCAAAGAAGTCCTTCCATATGGAGGGACTAGCATCAACACCTCTAGACAATTCCCACCCCTCATACCATTGGTATGCTACATCTTTCAATTGGTAGGAAGCAAACTTAACGGCCCCAATCTTCGAAACATGTATGATTTGAAAGATCTTCTCTATTTCATCAATGAAGCCTTGAGGATCATTCTTAACCTTCGTAACGGAGAACATATGAGGTCTCAACCTCATAAATTAGCCAATTTTTGTGGCCTCAGAAGACACGGTAGCTGGAGCACCACGCTTCGCTAGAGAAGCTACGAATTGAGTCAAAAGGTTGATAGAGTGATGAAACTCGACATTAGTAGAATCCCATTGAGGAGACAAAATGGGAGGGTCACTCTTATAGTCAGGGTTGGTGGGGACAGGTAGAACCCCACGAAGATGGTCGGATGCCGCAATTCCAGCCCAGGTCCAAACTTCAGAAGTTGGATGAGCTTCGTCCATAGGGCCCTCAGAAGGGTTTGCCTGAGTTTAAGATCATCTTGGAGGCATAATCTGAAAGATAGCAAACAAAAATCAGAGAAATCCAAGACCTTAGACTCTATATCTTGAGATTGTAACACAAGAAAGGGAAATATTTCCTAAAATGTCTCATAGCTCCTCTTTTATAAGTATGGCACGCTTCACACCCATAAAAGAGACTCTACTGACCATGAACCTTAGCTCTAATACCAACTTGACACGACCCAAAATTGGGCCATGCTGTATGGTCACCTCAAGCCTACATGAACCGGACATCGCCCGATAACCCATCACAATAATCACATCAATCACATGGGTCAGGTGAATCCTAACCATTTAATAAGATAGCAAAAAACATACTACAAGTCATAACTTAAAAAATGTCTAACTATTTCATAAATATCAACATACTAACCAATATACTCAAGTCTACAGTCAACCACAATACCTCTACACAAACCGAAGTTTAGAAATGTATATGTCGGGATAAGCCCTCGATAATAGCCAAAGCAAGTCCAAATGACTAAGTATAAAGATAAGAGACCAAGGATAAATGTCTTCCAAAGAAAGGAAGCTCACCACTCCAAAGTCAATGCACGAACCACATCGATTGTCTAATCACTATGCAGTAAGAGAAGAAGATGCTTCGGCCCCTAAGTCATGTGGGGATATAGCATCCGGAGATGGTTAGCGGTTGGAACCCTAGCATGTAACTCAAGGATAAGGATAAAATAGCATCATCATTCAACAACAAGTCAATATATATCATATTTAATCATATTCATAGCCTTATTCAAACACAGACATATCACATGCTACTCTAGGGGATAAGTCTTATCAATACTTTTAAAGCACTCATTCACCATACATGCAATGAAGGACTCCAAACTTCCACACTTATAGATTCAAGCATTTATCATTAGGCATAGGGTTTTAACCATATTCACATATCATCAAGTAAGGGACTCTAAGTGCATACACATCCATTTAAGTGAGGGACTCTAATCTCTCACACACATTCATATAAGAGAGGGCCTCTAACCACTCACACATATTAATTCAAGCAAGGGACTAAAACCATACACTCACACATTCGACAAGGGTCTCTAACCTCACGCCATATTAGATAGAGGACTCTAACCCCAAGCTAATTCATTTTGTGAGGCACTTCGACCTCATGAGATCTGATTATAAAAGGGACTTTAACCACAAACGATTTTATTATGTAAGGAAATTTAACCACAAACGATTTCATTAGGAAAAGGACTTTAACCTCAAGCCATCACGCCTATCATTATTAAACATTGGGACTCTAACCCTTTGTCCAAGCATCCACATATATTCAATTACACACATAAGGACTTTAACCCATTTAGCCAATTCAACACCATACATGACCCCATGGTTCTCATGGGTGCCTTCATTGCTCAACCACTTCAATAGGACAATACCTTAATTCAACTCATCATATAATTCAAACTATAGTCCTCAAGACCCTTATAAGCCATTCAGTCTTTATTAGCAATTCTATACCACAATTTAGTTCAACACACAATTCAAGTTCATTTTCATGTTAGGGACTTTAACCCTCTTCTTATTCATCAAACCATCAAGATCATCAATTACACAACACATACCCTCATGGTATTATTTATCAAGCATTCATATATATTGGGAGATTTCCTTAGCTCAAAGCATCATTATCATGTAACTAGATATCTCACTTTGATATTTTCACAAACACCTCATGTGTATACCTTCAACAAGGCTATTTTTATAGTGGAAATCATCAAGATTAGGGTTACTCATGACCCACATATTAAACCATATACAAAAAACATTCACATGTACAAGTCATTATCAATAACATGTTAAAACATAAGTCTAATCAAGAATCATAATTATTCATCATTAAGCAACAAAACCCTTTTCATTTAATTTCAAAACCACCATGTACACTTACTAATCCAAGTGTGAAGTACATGGGTTTAGAGTTATTTAGAAAGGGAAAGAGGAACATGCCTTGGAAAACTTGAATTATCAAGAATATTGACTTCACTTTGCCTCTTGAAGACCACTATTGAAACCCTAGCCTTCAATTCTTCAAAGATGAGTTTGAGAGAGTGTTTAGGCGTTTGATCCATCAAAAATGGATGTTTAAAAGGCTACACACACTTATATAGTGAGAGGGATTAGGGTTTTAGACATAGGAAATAACCACAAGGCCCTTAGTTAAAAGCTGAAAATTGACCTTGTCCAGTGGTACGACTCACTATACGACTCACTTAAGTAGTCGTACCCTAAGGTACGAGTGGTATCTTGACTCATACCCTAGGCTTCTCCTAGGTACACACACTGTTAAGGATAAGATCATGCACCTTTGAGTCGTATCCAAAGGGTATGACTCAACCCTAACTCGTACCCATCAACAGTACCAAAAATAGTCCACTTCAAGATAAGACCTCACTCCATATGACTCACCTAGGTATGACTCATACCATTTGGTACGATTGAGGGGAGGGTCACTCGTACCTAGGATAATGAGTGGCCCTCACCACCTGCCTAGAATATGAGAGGGAAGGAGAAGAAGGATACGCCTCATATCCAAGGGGTACGACTTAAGCCCCTAGTCATACCCACTCCAGTTACATCAAAAGATGAAGTTTTTCAATAGTTCTAAGTCTAGGTGTTTCAATAGGATTACTTAACAGGTTTACTAGCAAGCCAGGTAATGAATATTGACATGTTATAACTAGAGTAATGAGATATTTAATTGGAATAAAAACTTGTGGTTTGGTCTATAAAAAAATATCCTATTGTACTTCAAGATTTTTGTGATGCGGATTGGAACACTTTATCAGGGATTCCTTATCTACTACTGGTTATATTTTTACTTTAGGTGATGGTGCTATTTGCTGGAAATCTAAAAAACAAACTATTATTGCTAACTCTACCATGGAGTCTGAACTAATTACTTTAGCTTCAGCTAGTAAGGAAGCAAATTGGTTAAGAGATTTGTTATTTCAAATACCTTATTTTGATAAACTAATTCCTCCTTTTTTAATTCATTGTGATAGCACTGCTACAATTGGTAGAGTTCAAAACCATTATTACAATAGTAAATCCAGAACTAAGGAGAAAATATAGGAATATGAGATCATATTTGACAAATGGTACCATTAATATTGATTATGTCAAATCTTATAATAATCTTGCGGATTCATTGACTAAGGCCTTAGCAAGAGAAAAGGTCTGGAGAACATCGAGGGGGATAAGATTGAAGCCTATAAAATCCTAAGTTATATGTGAGGAAACCCAACCTGGGTACTAGAGATCCTATAACCAGGTTCAATGGGAAAAATGAATCATATGATGACTTGTTGTGAAAAATGCACTATTTTTTATCCCTTTCTACGGTATGGTGCATTTACTTGTAATGGTTGTGAGGTTGAGTTTATAATTTTTTAATTAAAATCTGTAGCTCGTATGAGTGGAGTGCTAAGATTACTGGAGCACTCTCGATAGATTTCATCTATGTGAGTGTGGAAGCAGGCCACTTTCTATGAGAACTAGGCTCATTCTCAAAGACGATCATGAAATCAGGATAGCACAAGGCCGTAATGTGTTGTCTATAAAGCTCATTATAACACCTTGACTACTATGTGTAAGCAGTAACTTTTTATATCTCCGAAGAAGTCATAGTTCAAGACTTTGACCACTACGACTCTAGAGTAAAAAAATATTGTTTTACTAAGTGAAGGTTCAATGCAGAGCACACCTTCATTATGCATAGTAGTCTTCTTTCAGCTAGTAGACTCTCTTATTAATATTAAAACGAGTGGGGGATCGATGGATATTGAGCATTTTAATATTTAGTTTATAATACTAATTTACTTTATATTTTTTTATTTAATAAAAATATATTGATTGGTGCTTGGTAGTAAGTGACATTAAGCACCTTTAAGTGCTTTAAGTTACATTGGTGGCATGTAATGCCTTAACTCTAGTAGAGTTAATGGCAAGGGACGTGCATGGATGCAATTTTCAGCTTTCTAATTCCCATTTCTTTGTAGTTTATGAACCATTAATCACAATAGTTAGTGGTTGCAGAATATGGATATAAATTTCGTGTAACTTTCACTTTTTATTCCTCTATTGCCCTACATTTTGTGTGTTGTAACTCTTGTAACCTAAAATCCATTGATATTTCATTTTTACAACTCATCGTTCATTCTTATTCATTGCTTGGAAGACTTTCTCTCCTATAAATGAAGGTGGTCTTGCATATTTTTTTAAGTACAAGATGATATAGAGTTCACAAAAGTTCATAAAAAAAGAGTTTATTAGTTGAAGGGATGTATTCTTTTGGTGGAGCTTTGAACTCAACTCTTGTCCAGAGTTGTTGAGTTGTTCTTTGTGAGAAGGTTGTTGTATCCTAAAAGGGACAAGTCAAGAATATTATTGCTGGATCGGTGAAATAATTTGTTGTAGTGGGCTTGAATCTCCTTAAAGGGAGCGAAATATATGTGCCTCAACTGAAGAAGAAGAAGATAACTTTTATTTTTCTTCACTTGTAATTTTTCAGTTATAATATTATTGTAATTTTACCAACAATTGGAATTCACCAAAAACGTACCATCAAATAAATCTAGAAAATAAAAATCAACACAAAAATTACAAAATAAAAAATAAAAAATAATTTTAAAAAATACAATAATTACTTGATCACTGCTGTATTTCTGGTATCCAAATAGTGGCTCATTCTGACCATCATCAAAAACTAGAGAATAAAATGCTCCTATTTTCCACCAACGTATCATGCGATGAAGTCGTCTCATCAAAATTGTTTAGAAATATGCATGAGTATATATTTTTAATTATTTTTGTATGTCTTCCATTATTGTGACCTTTGAAATACATGTCACACTATCAAAAATTTAATTACTCTCATTGGTTCATTTTTATTACTCATTTTTTATAGACAGAAATTAAGAAACAATAAAATGTATGAGTAATTTTATCATATTATTCTTTGAATATAATAAATTTAATATTTTAAGAAATTTATTAAATAATAAATCATATTTATTAATAAAAATAAAATAGACAAAAATATAGATTATTTATTAATTGAAAAAATTAACTAAATAAACTGATTAGATTGTTTATTACAAGTTATAGCAACTCTTTTTAGTTTTCAAGTTATAGCAACTTTCATTTAAAAAAAAAAGCTCAAAAATATATTTTTTTATTTTTTTTTAAAAGCATATCAAAATAATTTCAGAAAAGGAAAATATAGATTTAATATAACTAATTTACACTATCCCTTCCTTAAATATAGTTAACCTTAGTAATAGATATCAATCCCACCACTCAATTCTCTCTAACTATTTTTATCTCTCCTATTTTAATGTGTCCGTTAAGAGTTTTCATCTTCATCCACTTTTTTTTTCTACACGATTATATTGTTCCACTAAATCAATTTCATAATCAATTTTGACCTGAAAATTTTTGCTTTGATATGTGATATAGACTCACCTTCAATTACCTTCTTCTTGTTCTTTGATAATGGAGATGGGTTAAAAAACATCCCAAATAAAATGATGGATCTAGATAGAATAATCAAACTATTTTCTTGTATTAATCTAGGGCTTTTTCTATTAGAAGTAGAATCAAATTTGCATTTTTCTGACATGTCTCAAGAAAAAAAAACTAAAGTGAAGAACTCTTAATCCAAGCATATGAGTGAATGTTGGGAAACCCAAGTTTCATATGCATGAAACTCAAAAGAAGATGAAAAAAAAAACTCTCTGAAACAGTGTTACTCCAATTTCATTAACATCTAAACGGTTTCATACTTCCAAAATTATTATTCAACCAACAATTTCTTTTCCTTCATCAAAAACTCTCTTTCTTCTAATTTTTCCTTTATTCTTACAAAAAAACTGATATAAGTATAATTTTGTCTTAATTCGATCTAATGGATGGTGATAGGTTACATTCTCTACTTATAATGCATGGAGTAAGATGAGATGTTAATGATATTTTATTTGTTAAAGACAATTAATCTTTTGATTTTATTTGCTTTATTCAAAAAATTAATAGTTCAGTAATAAAATACATACGAAAAATACTGAACAATTCGTTATTTGTTTTGGTAACAACATAAATAAGGATTTAAATGTAGATTGAAATCTTTCATAAGCATAATATAGTGAAAATTATCTTGTATATACTTATTAAACTATTTCGTGTATGAAATTTGTATAAAATTAGTATGAAATATCAATATTCCGTTCAAGGTTTATAAAATAGTTTCTTACATGTTATATTTATATGGAATGAGTAGAATGATTGAAAAAGCTGGTACAGAAATCCACTTTCATCAAATAGTATACACTATTATTTATTTTAGTGTATAAAATAAATATACAAACTTGTAGTTTTTTGAATTATTTCGTGTATAAAACTTTTATAAAATCAATATGAAATATTAATATTCCATTCAAGGTTTATAAGATAGTTTCTTACATGTTATATTTATATGAAATGAATATAATGTGATTGTGATATTCAATTAAGAAGATATACTTAAGATTATAAATCGAATGAAATCAGTTTATAAAGGAATTTCTTACGTGTCACATTTGTACGAAATGTGTATAAAATAGATATATAAACTAATATTTATAGATTGTGATATTCAATTTAGGTGATACCAATTTATATATCCATTCCATACATTTTGTCCTTATTTTTTTGAATCAAGATCAATCATACAACCTCACGTAAAATCTTACAACCACCCGATATTAATTTATATACCGTTTCCTCAAAATCAATAAAAATCCTCCATAGAAATCGACAAAAAGTCTTTTTTGAATTTCACGTAAAATACTTAAATTGTTATTTCATATCAATTTGAAGGAATACAATCTCGACTAAAAATACCAAAATTTTATGAAAGATTTTGGTTGGAAACAATAGATGTTTGTTGATATGTCGCAGGAACAAGAATGTAAAAAAATCAAAAGATGTTGAAGAAGAAGAAACACACTGCTACAACCAATTCTCGAAAAATATAGATTTAATATAACTAATCTACAATATTCTTTCCTTAAATATAGTTAGCCTTAATAATTGATATCAATCCCACTCCCCAATTCTCTCTAATCGTTTTATTTCTCCTATTTTAATACATCTGTTAAGAGTTTTCATCTTCATACTCTTTCTTCTTTTTCCTACATGGTTATATTGTTCCAGTAAATCAATTTTGACCGACAAAATTTCGCTTTGATTATGCGATATAGACTCACCTTCAATTACCTTCTTCATGTTCGTTGATAATGAGATGAGGTAAAATACCCCAAATTAAACGAGGGTCTAGATAGAATAATCGAACTATTTTCTTGTATTAATCTAGGGCTTTTTCTATTAGGAGTAGAATCAAATTTGTATTTTTCTGACATGTCTCAAGAAAAAAAAACTAAAGTGAAGAACTCTTAATCCAAGCGTATGAGTGAATGTTGGGAAACCCAAGTTTCATATGCATGAAACTCAAAAAAAAAGAGAAAAAGGAGATGAAGAAAAAAATATGGTAAAGAGTGAAGAATTTATTGGTAAAGAAACATTGTAAAACGTGATAAAGTGTAGAAAGTAAGTTAATTATTAAAGTTAATAAAAAGTAAAAAATCAAGTATCAATGTAAAAAATATATTTACCATATTTGACTCCTTAAAATTGTGAACAAACTTTGAAACTTAATTATTAAAATAAAAAAAATCATTGATACCAATAATATAACTTGTCATAATTATCAAAAGATTTAATGAAGAGTGATAAATATTAGATGCTATAAATAAGGAAATAATATGAATATTAAAAAAATATTTTTTGAATATTTAAATAAAAAAATTCTAAAAAGTTGCTATAACTTGCAATTATTTCTTTAGTCTAGTAATTATTAAAAAGTGTTGCTATAACTTGTAATAAATAATCTAGGGATAATACCCACGAAAATACCTAAACTTCGATCGAATTTTCAGTTGAACATACTGAACTTTACGGGGGTCCTATTACTCCCCTAGACATTTTTTTTCGTATTTGAATGTCATATATTTGTCCACTTGAACACGTATAAATATGAGGTGGCACGTGTATTACACGCGTCAATACACGTATAAAAATGAGATTTCGCGTGTGTATTATACACGCCAGCGTCGAATCTGGGTATAGAGTTTTTTTTTTTTTTTTTGGGGGGGGGGGGGGAGGGGGGAATTAAATCCACTTTAAAAAGTCTAGGGTGTAATAGGACCCCCGCAAAGTTCAGTATGCTCAACTGAAAATTCGATCAAAGTTCAGGTATTTTCGTGAATATTATCCCAATAATCTAATAAATTTATTTAGAATAATTTTCACTTATTAATTTTATAAACTAAATAAGTACGGTTGAACTTTTTAAAATAAAAAAGTAAACAAGTCTGAGGGACAAAGGGAGTAGTAGCAGTTGGTCATCTCAAAGTATTTTTCGTCAACTTCAAAGCCTCAAACGATATAATTAAGAGTTAATACATAAAAATGACCCTAAACTTGACACCAAATTATAACTTTGACCTTAAACTTTGACAGTGCACAAATATGACCTTTAACTATTCAAAACTGCACAAATATGACCTCCAATCCTATGTGGCAAAACGCGTGTTCCACATGCAAAATTGGGCGCGTCCAGCTTAAAATCTAAGGGCATAATACACAATAATGACCTTAAACTTTGATAGTGCACAAATATGACCTTTAACTATTCAAAATTGCACAAATATGACCTTTAAATGACTCTTCACTATTATTTTTTCATTAGTTTCGGCTCAAAGATGAAAATGACATCTAATTTCTTTTGCCATTTAGGAAAAAGAGCAATATTGATGATTTATTAATTAGGCGGGTCAACCTCATACGAAAAAATCGAGCGGGTATGTATATATATTATAAAGCAGAGGACGAATTTAAGTTATATAATATATCTAAATATTATTAATTTAAATATTAAATTAAAGGTGAAACTATACTAATAATAAAAAAAATTATAGTTTTAATAAAACGTTATTAAATTAATGTTATTAAGAATAGTAGTAGTAGTATATTAAATTAATGTTATCAAATTAACATAATTAAACGATGTTATTAAATTAACGTTATTAAATCAACGAGGGGCGGACCTACGTGGTTGCCATGCGGTTCACCCGAACCCCCTCGGTAAAAAAATTACTTTGTATATATATAAGATAGAAAATGTATATTTATGTACGTATATTAATGTTGAACCACATGAAACAAGGCACTTAGATAGCCTAGTGGTGTTATTTGCTCTTCTTGGACGCTTCTTTCAGCCTACTGTGCGGGTTCGATCCCTGCTAGTGGCAGTTTTTTTTTAATTAAAAAAAAGTTAGGTGTTGCTGCTATAGAAATAAATAAAATAATAATAATAATAATAATAATAATTTTAAATTAAAAAAAAAGTTAGGTGTTGCTATTATAGAAATAAATAAAAAATTACTATTATAATAATAATAATAATAATAATAACAACAACAACAATAATAATAATATTAATAAAAACGACGTCGTTTTAACACAAAAAACAAAACTTTAATAGTGCACAAATATGACCTTTAACTATTCAAAATTGCACAAATATGACCTCTCTCCAAGTCAACCCTTTTAATGACGTGGTACCGTGTGATTGGATTACCTTTCCACGTAGGCACGAGTGAGACTCACGCATGGGATTGCGAAATTGGAGGTCATATTTGTTCAGGTTTTGAATAGTTAAAGGTCATATTTGTGCACTACCAAAGTTTAAGGTCAAAGTTATAATTTGGTGTTAAGTTTAGGGTCATTTTTATGTATTTAGAATTACTCCCTCTATTCGCAACTCTATGACATGACATATTCATTAAGAAAATAATTATTAATATTATTATTTTATTATATTATTATTATTAATTAATGTTTAGAGAAATATATTTTAAAAATAATTTAAAGAATAAATAATTAATATTAAAGATAAATTAATTTTCGTCTTTTCTTAATAAATCAAAACTAACAAATAAAAAAGAAATTCAATTAGAAAAATTGTGATAAGTAAGAGCGAATAGATGAAGTATAAGGCATCATTAAAGTACAATAATAAAGAAATAACCATTCAAATGTAATCAAATGAATTAGATCTTTCGGAGTTGGAGTTTAAATTGAAAATTGAATTGAAGTTAGAGTTGTTCATGAATATAAATTGAAGTTATTTTTGAAATTTTGTGAGAGAAATATAGTGAAAAAAATAAAAATAAATTTTACTTACTTTCACTTTTTAAAAATAATTTTTAGTAAAGTGAAATAATTCTTATGAGAAAACACTACTAATTTTACTTTTTTCACTAAAGCAAAATAAATGAAAAAACAAATTTCATGGTTAGACCCCAACTTAGAGTGGACTAATGTTTTTAACTTTTTAGCTTCTAAACGTTATACTACTTAGAATGTATCATTAGTCCCATTTTAGTTGGGTAAATTTTATTTTACATGTTTATTAATAAATTATAAATTAAATGATAAATTTTATTATTTTTTTATTTATTCATATTGGACATAAAAATAAACATTGAAATTTTAATTATTCACATTTAATATATACTATTAACTATAGGGGTAAAATAGAAAAAAAAATAGTAATTAATTCTATTCTAGTTTAATAAGTGATCAATTAATATGAGACATTTATTTTTAGTAAGATAATTAATTAAAATAAAACGGAGTGAGTATTATTCAACTTATTAATGAACTTAGGGGTTGTTTGGTTTGAAAATAAGTTATACCGGGATTAGTTATGCTGGGATAAGTTATGTTGAGATTAGTTGTCGTGGGATAAGTTATCCTGGTATTATTCTTTAGTGGTTGTTTGGTTTGTGGTACTAAAAATAATATGTAGTGCATGATTTGTAAAAATATATTGTTTGTTTACTAAAATACCCTTCACAATATTTAGCTTAATTATTTTCCTTCATATTAAATCATAATAAAGAAATTAAAAAGTTACTAATTATTTTTTAAATTTATTAGTTTCTTTTTCCTAAAAATATATGTTAAGAAATTTATGTTGATATTTCTTAAATGTGTATGAAACTCTAATATTTCATGTTAAATTACTTATTTTGTTCTAAATTCCATAAAATATTGATAATCTCATTTTTTGTAAAAAACAATTCATCATCAAAAAATGTGAAACAAAATTACTCCCATTTTTCATTATTTAGTATCATTAATATTTGGAGAGTCAAATTGTATTTAAAAAAAATAAATTTTTAAATATTTTTAGCTAAATATAAAAATATTTTTTTATTTAATAATTAAGCATGTATTAAGTTAGAAAGGGAATATCAACATACTTTAATAACTTGTCCATAATAACATTGTTAGGAAAAATGAAAATTTATGTCCATGATAAATTTGTTAGGAAAAATGAAAATCTAAAGTACGATTAATAAACATTTCTACAAAATAGAAAGATAATGAATCTTTGCATCAATTTTAAACTTGATTGTATAAATAGTTTTTATGGTGTCACTATCATTTTTCCATTACTCATCACTTTTGTAGCATTTAATAAGCTCATATAATTGTTCAAATTTATCAAAATGATTAAAAATTTGTAGAGTAATTAAAATTTAAATTAGGGATAAAATGATAAAAAAAAATTGATGCGAGGACTACTAAAATCTCGCATTCTCTCTTATATATGATAGTACAGTAAAGTAATATATATATATATATATATATATATATATATTAGTAAAATCATTTGAAAAAATGTTATTAGCTGTAGTTTTAAAAAAGATTTTAAAATAATAGCTAGCTAGATTCTCCATTATTCAACATAAAAAATTATTTATTTGATTCATATGATTTTTCTCTTTATTTATAAGTTTGAATTTTTTACTTTCTCCAAAACATATATAACGATGAATCGTGTAGTAGTTGGATTTTTTTTTTAATTTTTAGATAAACATATTTGAGTAAATTGGTAGAAAAAGTAAAATAAAAACGATGAAAAATTTGTGTAGAAACAACAAAATATTATACACAAAATTTTATAATTTATTTTTTCATCTCATCTAAAAATTTAAACTTCATATGATAAGTTTCATATTCATTCGCATTAAAATCTAACTTATTTCATTATACAAATACCTTATATTTAAAAAAAAAGAAGTAAAATAATATATATAAAGTGATAATCAAAGAATCTAGGGGTTATTTTGTCATTTTATAGTTTATCCTAAGGATAAATTGTGTTGGAATTGTTATCCCACCGCATGTGTGAGATAACTTATCCCGATACTATTTATTAATCCCAGAATAAGTTATTTCGAATATTAACGACCAAACAATGCATCAAAAAATTTATCTCAAGACTATTATTTTATCCCGAAATTATATATTTTAGTACCTCACACCAAATGACCCCTTAGTATTTATTTAAATGTATACTTTATGTAATGTAATTACTCCTAATAAAGTTGTTTACAATATTCATATCAGTAAATCTAGGTTTAAGTCAATAAATTCTTAAAATTATTTGAATAATTTACTTAGACACCTTAACATAACTCTATACCTATTGAAAACCTACACTGCTTCAAATTTGAACCACTTAAATATTTTATTAGCATGATATAGTGCGTTTAATTCACGGAAATTGGCGCGTGAAACTCTTTTTTGACTGAATTTTCTCTTTGGTGTTCTTTATATGATAACTTCGTTTTATAATAAATAAATTATTAAATTTTGATACATAAATTAAAAAAAAAAAAGTATTAAAAATATAAATATAACATAATTTTTTTTTTACCCAAAAAAAGAAAAAATTAATCTTATAATATCTTTTTAAAAGTTATTTGATTATCAAATCATAAGGGTAAATTTTAAAAAAAAATTCAATAATTAACTTATTTTGAAATACCAATAAATATTCCAATAATTCACTTATTCTGAAACGGAGGGAGTATTTTTCTTTCAACATTTGCCGATCACCACCGCCCGGCGCCCGCCACAATTTTCATCGGAAAAAATGGTGAACTCCATTACAAAATTCAAATCTTGCACTTTCTTTCTATATATCGTTTTCTCCCTCATTCTTCCTCTCCCGCCTCTCTTTCTCTCAGCAAATAAATTTGGATTTTTTAAAGAAAAATGGGACAAAATTCCAATAAAAAGAATCCAAATTTAAAGTGTGATGAGGAAGAAAGGTTAAAGAGGAAAAGTGATGATAAATTCACACTTATGCGTGTCAAAGACTTCATTTATTACTAATTCAATTCGTTTTTTTTATTAATAATGAAACTTCAATTCTTTGTTACTAATGATTTGTCCACCGTTATGTTAAGATTAGTGTTTTCTTGGATTTGTTCCCTGAGTTCTTCATTGGTTATTGTTAAAGGTTCTATGCCATTGATGGCTTGAACGACATGCCGCGACGGATAAAGGTGGTGATGTAGCATTAGATAGAAGGGGGCGGCGGGCCTGGTTTTACATTTAAATTTGGAAAAAGGACACTATTTAAAAAAATATGGCCCGCAATTTAAAAATGTGGACAACTGTATCTAATTGGACCAATTTAATTTTGTTTTAGCCATTTGACTCAATTGAACACATACAATCTCTATATTTAATTGATACACTTTTATACTACATTGATACACTTTTATACTATATTGATACACTTTTTAAAAATAGAAATGAAATTCTATGCAAACACATGCAGTCTCTATATCCAATTAATACTCTTTTATACTATATTAATACACTTTTATACTACATTGATACACTTGCAGTGTTCATATACTCAATTGATACTCTCTTATATTAGATTGATACATTTTTAGAATGCATGTAGAAATTATATAGAGTCGTATAAAATATTTATCTAAATAATAATTGTAGTTAAAAATTGTATAGAATGTGTATAAAAATGCTATAATTATTATATAGAATATGTATATATAGAAACTGTATCATTATTATATATAAATATATATCTTTAACAATTGTATTATATTAAAAGTATATGGTATTGTATAAATAAGTAAAACTAAACAAAATAAATAGTATATTATTTTAATAATGTTGGTGAATGCAAAATAATATGGAAAAAAAAAATTACTCGATTGTTTAAAAAGAATAAAAAAGAGTAGAACCTTTAAAAAAAGAAAAGGAGCCAAAAAAAGCAGCAACAAAAATTTAAAAAACAAGAAAAGAAAAAGGAAGGCAAGAACGTGACCTATAAAAATGAAACCAGTGAATATCTAAACATTGTCCACTAAAAGAAGGCTAGAAACTGGGGTATCTATTTCTTGGCCATTAGGTTGGAATTACTTTCCACCGAGTGGCTATTTATCGGGTTTTTAAATTTAAGTTCTAGTTTTGTTGAATTATTTTAGGTTTAGGTGTTATTTTTATCCTTTTCCCTTTAAATTTTAAGTTTTTACTTCATCCGTTTGATTTTACTTGTCACTAATTGCTTAATTAAATTTCTACTTTTACTTGTTATTTTTGACATATCAAAAAAAGATAACTTTTTTTTCTATTTTACCCTAAATATTAATTACTTTTTTTCAAATTAATTTTAAGATACAATGTAAGCATCATTTAATAGGGGTACTACGGTAAATCGCCATGTCATTAATTATTTTTTTAATAGGTGTGCCAACTCAAAATGTGACAAGTAAAATCGAGCAGAGGAAGTAACTCATAAATATGTTTTAATAATTTTCTTGAAGCCATATGCCATATGTCCTTCTTTCACTGATTACACACATTTTATACTTTTTGCAGATGGTAAAAACTGTCTAATAGGTCTATATTTTGAATTGTTCAGTGTTCAATAGGTATAAGGCTATGTTGAGGTATCTAAGTAAATTATTCAAATAATTTTAAGATTTTATCGATGACTTAAGCTGTAAACCTATTAATTGATAAAGCAAATGTCACCATCCAAAACTTAAGGTCATGATGACACTTATTGCGGCTAAATCTTGACAAGTAAGTCAATCACCCAAACTGATAAGTAAGAAGAAAACAATACATTAATTTCCAATGCGAGACTTCTAGAGCGAAGTTAGATCATACATGTACAATAATAGCGAGGGTTTGAAAAGTAAAAATATCATAAATCATCTCAAAATTCAGTGTCACAGTGTAAGAACAATCTAAATACTACTCAGAATGAAAAATACAATTGAATTCGAAAAATACTAGTTTGTCTTCGAATGAAAATTAGAGACATCAACTGAATAGTAGGAGGTCTGAGGTCGACTCTAAAGGCATAGAGCGGACAGTACCTCAAAATGCCTATCATCAATCGAACGATATTAGCTGTCACACGACAAACTCATACCTGAATCTGCACTGAAAGGGCCTAGTATGGATGAGTACGGTCCTCTTGTACCTAGTTGGTACTATAGGTCTACTGATCAAAGTAAAAAATAAGGCACATAAATATATACTATGAGCACATCACATGTAATCAGAAAATATCCCAAACAATAGCTAACACCATCTCTGCTAATAGTTCCAAATATAGATCATAAACAAGAATACAGATATACATGGAAAAAATAAATATGCATCGAACAAAACACAGAAGCAAAACACTGATGAAGTATAATGTATGAAATGTAAAGATGATAATGATGATGATATGATTGAGATTCTCACATAATCTCTGTATACACCCACCGAGCCTCAACCCTTCCAGGTAGGACCTATGAGGGGTTCACAATCTTTATATTTTTATCAAATACTCAATTCAGTCTCAATATCTATGTCTCCTCTTCGACTCGTGAACTACGATAAAGAAATTTTGTAAAAGTGTCTCATTTCTGTCAAAAAGGGTGTCTCCTCAATAGTACCAATATCTCATGAATGTATGTATGATATGAGGATGGAATTCTCACAATCAAACTAGTTTGAAGATCTCGAATCTATTCAATATGTGTACACGTGAGCTCAAAATCTACTCAATATATCAACCATCCATGATTTTAGTATAAGCAATACGCCATTGGAATAAGTATGTATGTAAGGCATCATTACTGTCACATTAACCCCAAATATATAAGAAAACGAAACGGATATACATCGAACAAAACACAGAAGCACAATACTAATGATATATAGTGTATGAATTGTAATGATGATGATGGTGATGATATGATTGAGGTTATCGCATAACCTCCGTACATACCTACTGAGCCTCAACACTTTCAGGTAGGACCCATAGGAGGTCTGTCAATTAGGTCTCTACCACTCCTCAAGGTGATTACCATTACTTGCTTTGAATTTTTTGTATCACTAGTAAAAACCCCTTGAGGTCTTATGTTTTGTGCCTGAGCTAACTACTCCAACTATATCTCTAATTCTTCTAAGCCAGTTGCTGATTTTTTATATCCGCAACCACTTATTCTTAGTTGGCCAGAATTTTTTTCAATGTCTATTCTATAGTGTTGGCCTAATTATTATTCTGAAGGCTTTGTTGCTGCTGAAATTGCTGAGTTTGAGCCTGATTATTGCCGCATTAGTAATTGGGATGACTTAGCCAGTTGCGGTTATAGGCATTACCATGGTTTTGATTTCCCTTTTGTTCATTGTCCAAAAAATTCACTGACTTCAAATTTGTTCCATATAAATCTACAGAGTGATCACTACCTATAGAGATTTCGCACCAAGTTTGAGCCTGCTGAATTGTATTAACTTGCAATTCGATTTAGGAGAGTATATAACTCGTCATAAGTTTTCTCCAAAGCCCAACCACCTGCAGCTGAATCTAGCAAATTTTTTGTGTTATGGTAAAAACCCTCAACAAAAGTCTGAGCTAAATCTCATTGGCCTATTGGTGATGAGGACAATACCTAAGAAGCGACGTAAATCTCTCTCATTCATGATAGAGATTTTCATCTAGCTTTTATTTGAAACTCAGGATCTCATTCCTCAACCTTGAAGTTTTTCAGACGAAAAGAACTAAATGAGGTACTTCTTCGCCAAGTCGTCCTAAGTTGTGGTCGAGTTTGAAGGTTTTGTCTTTAATCATTTCTTTGTTTTCCCCAATAGTGAGAAGGGAAAAGAGTAAGCATCACATAATCTGTGGAGACTCAAGTGGAAATGAAGGTGTGATATGTCTCCAAGACGTTTTGTAGATGAACCTGTGGATCCTCATATGACAAGCCTGTGAATTTCCCGTTACTGTACAACAATTACACCATGTTCTACGTAAGCTCAAATCTACCCCTAAGTTTTGATCAGCGGATGACAGAGATGACATTAGTTGTGAGTGGGATTGTCATTTTACGCACTGTCATGTGTCCTGGTTATTCTTCAGCCATAATTGCAGGAATGGCTTTACCCTATTGAATTTGCAGAATGGGATACAAAAATGTTGTTTCTCTCCTCAATTGATGCAAGCATCGCTCAGGTTCGAGATATGGTTTGACTAAATCTCTTTCCCTTGTCAGCTTACTTGAGATTTAGACCTATACCTGCAAGTTCAGTAGCTAAAATCAAGTCGTTACGCTTATTACTAAAAATAGCAAAACTAAAAATTAGAAGGTTGCTAATTTTCAAGTCCCCGACAATGGTGCCAAAAATTTATTGCACCCAAGTGCACACGCAAGGTACGTGGTCAACCAAGTAGTAAGTAACTTTTATGAGCCAAATATTAATCCCATAGGAACTCGGTGATTAGAAAACTATCCAATTCTAGCGTTTGTTGACATCCGATTGTATCCCGTCTTTCTTTCAAGTCATCTCTTTGCGCTTCTAATAATTTTGCTAACTTAAAAAAATACATGTATGTTATTTATATAATTAGAAGTTTATACCAGTCTTGCCACCATTTATATTTTAAACTAAGAATCACTGAAATTATTTAATTATTATTATTATTTGTTACTATATTTGTTATATTATAAATTATCGTCACATTCCCTATAATCTTTCGCGTAAGGCATTGTATTTATTTTTATTTAATCGAATAAAGTATTTTTGTGGTTTTATAATTTATAAATACTATCGTTCAATTTTGAAATTTATCATGCAACTTTGTTTAAGTACTTATATTTTAATATCAAATGATCTTTTATTTATTCAGATATTTTTAATATGTTTTATTAAAAGTGTTATTTATATTAATTTAGAAGCCCAAAGAATATAAGAAATAAGACACTTTAAATTGGGTGAATCTAAAAAATAGACCCAAATTGGGGTGACTTTCAAATTTTAGTTCTAAATAAAAAAACTTCCTTAAAATAGCCTTTACCTATTAACTAATATTTTTTTAGACAAAATTGTCCTTAATCAATGGAGTAAATTACATAAATGATCCTCATAATAGATAACAACTCCATATTTATATCTTTCAACTTTTATTTTTTTTTCTCTTTTTAATTTTACTTTGATTTTTATTTTTTATTTTTAATTTTCTCAACCCTTACTTTTTTTTTCTTTTTTCTTTTATATTATTTTTATTTTTATTTCCTCTTTTTTTGTTCTTTTTATTTTTTCTCAATCCGTACTTTTTTTTTCTTTACACCTTTCAACGTCTACTTTTATAAAAAAAAAAACCTTTTTTTATTTTCTTTGATTTTTTTCTTTTTAAAAATTTCTCGACCTTTATTTTTATTCAATTTTTTTATCAACCTTTATTTTTGATTTTCTTTGATTTCTTCCATTCAAGTTACATCTCATTTTCTTTGATTTTTATTTTTTAATATTTTTCTTCATTTTCTTCCTTTTCCACAATTTTGATTATTTTAGTTCTTTTCTTCGATTTCTTCTATTCAAGTTACATCCCATGAGCAAGAGTTGACACTATTACATTATAAATACAAGACTTACAACTTTTGAACAATAAGCTACGTTTCATGGAAAAGAGTTGACACTACTACAGCAAGACTTATGACTTTCAAACAACAAGTTATGCTTCATGGGCAAGAGTCGGCACTGCCACATTGTATTTTGATTTATGAGATGTTTTATAACTCTTACCTTAGAGGAAAGACTTAGCTCAGAGACATTCAAACAATAAATTATACCCCACGGGCAAGAGTTGACTCTACCACATTATGTTTTCATTTATGAGATGCTCTACAACTATTGCCTTAGAGGCAAGACTTAGCTCAAGGACTTTCAAACAACAAGTTATGTTTCATTGGTAAGAGTTGACACTACCACATTATATTTTGATTATGATATGTTTTACAACTATTGTCTTAGATGCAATACTTAGCTCAGGGACTTTCAAACAATAAATTATGCCCCACAGACAAGAGGTGACTCTATCACGTTATGTTTTCATTTATGAGATGTTCTACAACTATTGCCTTAGAAACAAGACTTAGCTCAACGACTTTCAAACAAAAAATTATGCCCCACGGGCAAGAGTTGACTCTACACGTTATATTTTCATTTATGAAATGTTCTACAACTATTGCCTTAGAGACAAGCCTTAGCTCAAGAACTTTCAAACAACAAATTATGCCCCACGGGCAAGAGTTGACTTTTCCACATTATGTTTTTATTTATGAAATGTTCTACAACTCTTGTCTTAGAGGCAAGACTTAATTAACTCAAGGACTTTCAAACTACAAATTATGCCCCACGGGCAAGAGTTAACTCTACCACATTATATTTTCATTTATGAAATGTTCTACAACTATTGTCTTAGAGGCAAGACTTGACTCAAAGACTTTCAAGCTACAAATTATGTCCCACGGGCAAGAGTTGACTTTACCATGTTATGTTTTCATTTATGAGATGTTCTACAACTATTTCCTTTGAGGCAAGACTTAGCTCAAGGACTTTCAAACAACAAATTATGCCCCACGGGCAAGAGTTGACACTACCATGTTATATTTTCATTTATGAGATGTTCTACAACTCTTACCTTAGAGGCAAGGCTTAACTAACTCAAGGACTTTTAAACTACAATTATACCCCACGGGCAAGAGTTGACTCTACCACGTTATATTTTTATCTATGAGATGTTCTACAACTATTGCCTTAGAGGCAAGACTTAGCTCAAGGACTGTCAAACTACAAATTATGCCCCACAGACAAGAGTTGACACTACCACGTTATGTCTTCATTTATGAGATGTTCTACAACTCTTGCCTTAGAGGCAAGACTTAGCTCAAAGACTTTCAAACTATAAATTATGCCCCACGGGCAAGAGTTGACACTACCACGTTATGTCTTCATTTATGGGATGTTTTACAACTCTTGCCTTAGAGACAAGACTTAGCTTAAGGACTTTCAAATAATAAATTATGTTCCACGGGTAAGGGTTGACACTATCACATTATGCCTTTATTTGTGACATATTCTACAACTCTTGCCTTAGAGACACGACTTATCTCAAGAATTTTTAAAGAACTTCGTAACAAAGTGAGATGCAATTTCCTCCTTTAACTCAGCCCATTTTATAATATTGTGTAATCCTGGCCCAAATTCAGGCTTGATCCGCCAAAGCCACTTTTTCTCTCCTTTCTTCCACCCCAGCACCACGTGGATGCCATATTGGTGCCACATAAAGTGCCAATCGGTCATGACATGGACCAAACACACGCTTATTGCACTCCTCCTATGCCTTGCACACTCCTGACTCTCTCTTTGCCACATGTCTATCTCTTATTAGTCATTCAACATTCAATTTAAAACTTTAGGGTCCCATTTACCATAAACTACCCTAAATACCCTCACTTTACTTACACAAATACCTAAAATAACCTTGAATCCCTAGAATGTTGTAGAGATGCGCTAGACGTACCTTATTCTTGCCCTTTCTCATCTCTATCTTTCTCCCTGCCATAGCAGGGGGTTTTTGTCATTACCTCCCATTTTGAGGCAAGTTTGAACTCAAAATCTTCTTCCTTAGAGAATTGTTTGCCCTATTTTGAATAAACTACTTTCTCCCTCTGCCTTTTCTCAATTTTGGTGCAGACGATTTCCATTTTTGCTCTTCAAATCTTCTCAAATCGCCCCGTAGCAGTAGGAGGTGCACCATTTTGAGAAAACTTCGATTCCAACCTTGGTCAAAGAAGAAAGATTTCAGTCAAGGCAAGGAAAATCAGAGGGTAAAATTGTGTAAGTTGGCTTCCATCTCTTAAACGTTTCAAATTCAAAATGGCGCCCAAAATTCTGCCCCCCCCCCCCCATAAACCCTAACCTCGCACTATAAATATCAAGAGATTAGGGAGCCCTGGAGGCAGTTTTTCTTTTTAGAGGGCAAGCCACTAATTCTAAGTCACAATACATAGCAAAAGAACCTCTTTTTACAAACTTCCTTTAATCTTTCTTTGTACGATTTGAGTTCAAAATTGTCAAGTCTGAGTATGGATTTGCGATGTAATAATGAACTATCATCTTATTTCTAAGAAAACTATCTCTTTACAGTGACTCTATTTAGTTAGTTGAAATAATAGTTGATGAAAAAAATGTATTTGAATCTCATTAAAGATCAGTAATGTTTTCCTAACAAATTTTGGTATGTTATGAATATCAAAACATATTTTTGTTTTGGATTTAGATAATTATACGAATCAATTTTCTATTATGAATAAATGCTCACTAGATATGTTTACATAATAAGATATTTTCAGCACATATACATCCATGCAGGGATATATATGATGGAGATGGTTGTCAATTTATTTGGCTAAAAAATAGTGTAAATTAGGTCTTTTTCCAATAAGGACGTGAAAGATTCACTTGAATTTGCACCCATGCTTTTTTCATATATATAAAGATGTTCTGCATACATATTAATCATTCACTATGATACCCGCATTGATTTATAAGTTCCTTCAAGTAAGAAGAGATGTTAAATGAAAAAAAGAGTTTTGTTCAGTTCATAAGTCAAAATTTCCATTGATAGAACTGGTAATTTACTTTTGCTTCTTGATTGGTTAACTTGAAATATGAACATTTAAATAGTTGTGAAAATTTGCGTAGAACTCATTCTTTGTCATTTTAATCCTTTCTTTCCTCGGGAGATCTTGTTTGTTGTATACACTTGTGTATTGAAGCATTCTCTCTGTTTTTATTTGATTTTTTTTTCTATAATTTAAGTGATTATGAATTTTGTTGTGAGTTCTTTTATTGGTTTCTCTATGCACTTTCAGAGAATCAGATTTCTCTGTTCCAATTCTTATCTTTTTTCCTTTTGCATATATACTTTGAGCAACAATTGGGAGTCTCAAAGCTAGACTCTCTTACCTTAATCGAGTCTCAAAATGAGACCCAACGCTACCTCTCATTCGATCAAGGAGTTATATTTCATATTCCTTAAGCTAAACCCACTAGCAGTCCGCTATCTCTTTCCCTATTCCAAGCTTTATCTTTCTTTGGTTACATATGTTATTATTTTCATTTAACATTTCATACTATTATTATTTGAAATTTGTGCTTTGTTTGCTTTTATTTGAATTAGTGTAAACCATTTAATATGATAGCAAATTTTAATTGTTACTCTCCCACCCTTTTTGGACATTGAACTTAGCATAATTATGGACTTTGATGTATAATTTATATCTTTAAAAGGTTAGAATTTAGTGGGTAAGAGCATACCTTTTAGAGTTTAACGGCATGAGTTTTCTGCACAAAATTGATTTGCTAAGAGTAAAAAAGCGAAAACAACATTTGTTTTTAGCATTTACGTTAGTATTTTATGATGAAATATAGCCAAATACTTTTTAAAATAGAACAACTCTTAAAAGGGATTCTTATGTTTGTATATATTGTACGTGCATGCTTAATAAAATCTTTAGGTCAATTTACTTTTATCGTTTAATTTTTTCTTTTAAAATAAAGTATAACTTTTTTATTCTTGAAGTTCGTCGGTTCAAATTCGTTTTTAGTTTCGGCCATTAAGTTTGCTAGCATAGTGTAAACCTATTTCAAAATATTTAGTTATTTTATGTGGTAAGTCATGACAAACATATTTTTTAATATTGAGGTACCATATTTTTCTCTTAGCGATTTTGGCGCTTCCCAAATTGATATTCGGAATTCTTCTTTCCTAAAATTGTGACTCTTTAAAATTAGTAGATTAAGCTATGATTCATCGATTTTCAGTTAATTGGTAAAATATTACTTTTGGAACTTCTTATCCTTCAAATATGTTTTATTTTTACAAGATAGATATTATTATCCTTTTGATATGTTATTTTTCGCAATTTAAAATAATGACTTTTAGAACTCTCTTTAACCAAAAGAGGTTTTTGGCAACCCTTTAATAACTTTGAGAACAAGCAAATTTTGTTAGTCTTTTAAATTCTAGTTATTCCTTTATTAGATGCAATAAGCTTTTCTTAACAACGTTTATTTTCTCATCTCATGCTTTTTAAACTTTTTTTATTAACCAAGTTTGATCGGTTAGCCATGTTAGTGGATTCTTTAGGATGTCTAATCCCTTCCCTATAGGATAATTAGAACCCTTACCTAGAATCACATAGTTATGTAGACCTTAAAATGAAGTCTTTATTTTCTTTTAATCATGTAGTTTATAATAGGTGTCCTAACTCACCATAGAACTAATTAGGTGGCGACTTTCTTAAATTTAATTAGGATTTTTTCAATATGTTGTACCTCAATTTGACACGTGTTAAAATGGGGTATAACAACGTTACTAATGAGATTAAATAAGTGCAAGTTTGTAATAAGAGTATGAGCTTTGTAATTATAACTAAGTAACAAAAAAATAACAATGATGTGAAGTTCGGATTGTAAACAATGTTGACACCCAATTTTGGCTCGCTCTTTTCCTATAATTCATTTGTTCGATGCTTCTTGGCCTTAAATAATTTTTCGAACTAAATTCTTATTTCTATTTTTATGAATTTTGAAAAGAATGAAAAAATGAGGATTCATTTTTCCTTATCATATTTTAAATATTTTAACTAAATATGATTAATTATTTAAGGCAAAATGACCTTTTGGACTCCCGTACTATGTCGGTTTTGTAAGTTGAACACTTTTATTTACATGTTTGTCATCTGGACCCCTGAACCCACTAAAAAACAACATTTTAAACACTTTTTTGGTGAGTGTAACACACTCTCCCCCACGTCAGCTGTCACGTCTGCCACGTCATCTGTCACGTCATTTTATAAAAAAAAAAAAAGTATAACATTAAATTCAAGTCATTTTTAAAATGGTACATAACAAATTAAATATTAAAATTAATTTAATTAAATAAGAAAAATTTATAAATTGTAGAAAAATTTGAATAATCATGTTTTTATTTTTGCTCACAAATCAAACATCAAATTCATTCCAAATAATTAAAATTCTTCTCCATTTAATTTAAATTTTTAATTATAAATTCATATATACAAACATTATAAATTTTTTATTTTTATATTTGAATATTTTTAACAAATTCACAAAAAATTTAATTTTTTTCAAGTGAAATTCACTATTTTTTTTCAATATTTACTATCATCCACTTTGAATTTAAATTTAAATTTTAATCCCCCCAAAAATAAAAAGATTTTGAATTTAAATTTTAATTAAAAAAGAATTGAATTGAAAGGAAAAATTAAAATAAAAACTAAAAAGTGAACGTGTATGGGGGAGGAGGGAGGGGGCTGGAAGAGTGTTGGGGAGGGGTGTGGGGGCTGAAAGGGGCTAGGGGTGGGGTGGGAATAGGGCTGGGAGGGGTGTGGGTGGGGTGGGAAGGGGCTGGACGGGGATGGTGAGGTGTGGGTGAGGATAGGGCTGGGGTGGGGTGGAGGGGTTGGGGGTCGGGTGAGATGGGGCTGGGTAGGGTGTGGGGACGAGCTGGGGTGATGGTGGGGAAGGGCTGGACGGTTGTTGGGGTGAGGGGCTGGGATGGGGTCGGATGGGGATGGGTGAGGTGTAGGGGTGAGGACGAGCTGGGGTGGGGTGGGGTGGGGAGGGATAAATTTTTAAAAATATTTTTAAAATGATTTTTAAATTTTAAAAATATTTTTTAAATTAAAAAGATGGAGGAAAAAAAAGGACCCCTTTTTTTAAAAAATAAAATATTTTAAAATTATTTTTAATTTTTTTTTAAAAAAATTAAATTAAAAAAGATGGAGGAAAAAAAAGAACCCTTTTTTAATTTTTTTTTTTTTAATTTTTAAAAATATTTTTAAATTAATTTTACATTTTTAAAAATATTTTTAAATTTAAAATGATGGAGGGAAAAAAAGAACCCTTATTTTATTTTATTTTTAAAATTTTAATATTATTTTTATTTTTTTAAATTATTTTAATGTAAAATTGGCCAAAAATTGACTTCCACTCGCACCCCCAGGCGAGTGGCTACACTCTCTTTGTCCTAGTCACCATTTTAATGCCACATAGGCAAGATCAACGGTCAAAGGGTGCAAAATATTGCTTTTTGATGGGTTCAAGGGTCTAGATGACAAACATGTAAGTAGAAGTGTTCAACTTAAAAAACGACATAGTACAGGGGTTCAGAAGGCCATTTTGCCATTATTTAATATCGAAAATCATACAAAAATATTTTGATAATCGCTTTCACATTTTTTTCTAATTTTGTTTTATTATATTTTTCAGACTATACTTTGTGACTAGAGAAAATTGAAGGAAAGGTGTCATTTAAGTCTTGAATGAAGGATTGGTGACATTGACTAACTTAAAGGGTCAAACATAATTAGGAAACTTGATTGAGTTAATTGTGGACTTGATTAATATTTTTAAAACATTCTAATCTTTTTAAGAATACAAATCAACCCACACCCCTCTCCTCTCCAAATCAACCGTCTCTTCTCTCTCGATAGTTTCTCTCAACCAACAGTTCTGCAAGTTTCTCCTTTCAATCTCCAACGACTTTAACCTCCGGCGATAAATAGTTAGTCTTCGAGTTCCTTTTCGACTTTCAACCATCAATCGACGTGACAACCTTGCTCTCCGGTCACAATAGTTTTGAGTTCTTCATCGTCCTTTTTCTTCTTTCACAAGTAAAAAATTATGGTCTTTTTAGTTTTGAAGAAAACAAGGAACTTGAGCCAACTTCTCTTCTAGTATAGTGAATAATTTCAATATTTGTTGCTTTAATTTAAAATGCGGTTCGAATAAAATTCTAATTTTTGGTAAATTTTTTTTCGAAGTGCAATATGATTTTTTGTTGCTTGTTGCATATTAGATTTACTGTTATCATTTTTTAACGATGCATTAATCAATTATAATTTATTTTATGTTCCTGTTAATTTTAGATAATATGGCTCCCAAAAGAAAAAAATCCGAATCAAGTCTAAGTAAAAGAACAAGTGAAGCAGCTAAGCTACATTCACCACTCTATGAGCTTTCTTTACAAGCGTTATCTCAAAGGAGCAGAGGATGATGAACATGGGGAGGATGAATATTTCAAAAGAGATGATCCAAATGCTAATATCTCTTTCACCAAAGAGTTGGTTAAAACCTTCAGCATTGATAGTTATCCTGTGAGAATGTAGTGCGATGGTGTCATAGATTTAATGTGTGATTTCGTGGTTAATTCAGCCATGGAAAAATCTTTTGACGCCTTCAGAAAAATACTTCGATAACAAAATTTGGATGTTTATTTCAGGGATAGCTGTTTAGGCAGTATCTTGATTTACCGGAGGACAACAATGCTCGTTTCCAAATGAAAATGGTATATGATCTTCTCAAGCGTAGGTTTATGTATGAAAACAAAGATAAGATGGATGATGTGTGGATAAATTACTGTGGCATGATTGTTTGTTTTGGTTGGAAGGAGTTTGCCATAGTTACTAGACTAAAATATTATCCCCCTTTTCCTTCTCAAGTTATACCTATTCTAACCTAAAATAGCACTCCGTACACCCAAAAAAGGAAAATGCAAGTCGAGTGATCGTGAAGACTTGGTGTCCCTTGTTGGTCCAAGCTTCAAAAATAAAAATTTGATAGAAGCGTTGAAAGGTAAAAGACTTTTAAAGAAGCACAAACAATCATTGTGCTTGGTTTATACATAATATTCTTTGGGTGAGAGACGTTAACAACAACATACCACTTGGTTTAATAAAGCTCTCCAAGGATATTGAGTTATTTAACAACTATCATTGGGGTTATGAAAGCTTCAAAATGGCTGTCAAATATTTGTTGACTCCGTTAGCGCCAAAGACAGTCAACTTATATGGCTTTCCATGAGCTTTCATGGTAAATATTTCTTTTATTATGATATGATTTATTTTTTTATTCAATAATGCTTTTGATTTATTGGCGTTATTTTATAGGCTTGAGCGTTTGAAAGTCATTTCTTATTTGAGACAACAAGTGAACTACCAAGAAGTTTTCTGTCCAAGAATCCTGAGATGGTTGTTGGCCAAAACTGATAAAAATGCAAAATTTCTTGATCTCTTCAACCCCTAAAGGATGCAGTAAGTCTAATTCTAATTAAGTTTTTATTTTAATTAATAATTTTCTTGAATGATCTAATCATCATTCTAATATATGTACTGATTTATGTTAGATTGTGCATCAGTCGCTTGTTCCAACCAATCGAGAGTTGAAGATGTCATTTTTTCTTACTTTACGATCTGTGCAAACTTTATTGGATCCTAAGGTTATTGACAGAATAAAAATGGAATTGTTTGGAGCAACATACATAATAAGAAAAATAATTTTTGAAGGGTGGGCTTGTTGTTGTTGATGATATTAGTGGTAGTGGAGCTGTTGGTGGTGGTAGTGGTGCTGCTGTTGAGGGTAATGATGCTCTTCTTACAGTTTTTAAAATAAACCATTATGAATATGATCATATTGGTTATGCAAATTTTGCCCCTCCCAACGAATGTTCTACATGTAAATGTCAAGACTGCAAGGCAAAACATGATGTAATGATTAATGTTATTAATGCATTAACTGCTTCTATAAAGGAATTGACATCTAAGAGGGGTGTCATTCCATCAAAGAGGATTTCATATCCATTCACTCCATTAAAGATTAAGGCTAAGAGGAGAAGGAAAGTAATTTTCAAGGCATTATCAAACATTCAAAAAAGCAAAATTGCAACTCCGCTGTCTTTGTGTTGCACTATTTAGCAATGTACAACACCCACAGGAGAGCAGCATGAGCTGAAGAAGGTAAATATATAACATCTGTTCCAATTAACAAACAGACACATATCTGTTTCAACAGATGATACATCTGCTGAAAATTATCAAATAGATAACTACATCTGTTGCAACAGTTGACTAACCTGTTGCATCAGATGCAATATCTATTGTAACATATGTCACATTTTTTAGCAAATCAAACAGATCTATGTACCATTTTTATTTGTACCAATAAATGACTTATATGTTGCAATAGACGAGTCATCTGTTGGGACAAATTAAATCAAAACTTCTTACTATTTCAATTTTTCCAAATAGATGAGTTATATGTTGCAACATATGGTTTATCCGTTAAAAATTATAATACTTTTCTTTTTCATATTTTAATTTATCCCAACAGATGATCCATATGTTGCAACAGAAAGATAATCTGTTTGCTAAAACAGATGAGTTATCCTTTTTCATTTTTGTTTGTAACTTTGTGATTAACATTGATAATTCTGGATTTCCATGTGGATGTGATACACGAACAAAATACGAAATCAAAAACTAAACTACAATACAAATACGAATGCTAAAGATAGATAGAAAAATAATAAGATAAACACAAAGCTAGGAATTGAAAGCAAATAAAGGGTGTATCAAATCCTAAACCCTCAATCAATTAAATCGAACAAAGAACCTAAATCTTACGTAGACCTCAAGGTAATCGATTCCCAAGCAACCCAAGTTTCTAAACAAAAGATCAACACAAGCGAATCCACGCTTACCTCACACTCTCAAAAGTGTTCAAATTCATAATTCAACATAAACTACCTACTAAAATGAAAATAAGTCCTATTTATAGTCTAGGCTAGGTTATTACATCATATGGGCCCAAAAGTGACTCATTGAGGAAAGACAAACACATAAAAGCCCATTAGGCACTTTCTTGAGCATATGGGGCGCACATGGGGCATATCCCAAGGGTATAGTGGGCTGTTTTGACCTGCTTCAGCGGATCTAGAGCGGGTTGGGCGCACCTCCAAAGCAGATGGGCCGCATCTCCTCTTTCTGGGGCTTTCTAGCCTCGTTTTGTCTTCCATTGACCTCTCTAACATTCCTTGACTCTCATTTTTCATCATAATCATCCAATGGATATCTTTTCATAGCCCTCAAGAAGTTTTCAAGTGTCATTTGACCCACAAGCATCCTCTCTAGCAACCCGAATACCATTTGGCTTGTATCAGGATGTCACAGTAGAAGTTACTGCTAAAAAATATTGACAATATGCTACTCTTTTTATGGAAGCATAGAGAAGCGAAAGAGCAGAAATCATACGCAAGCGACATTAAAGATCCACGATGACCAAAGCTGAATTTCATAGCATCAGATGAAGAACAACTTGTCCATATTGAGTACATCTTTATAGCTTGAGTCTGTCAAAGTAATAAACTCACCCCTCCTTAGAAATTATTGGCATCAAAACTTAAATTATTGATATGGTTGTTGAGATTTGTACCCATAACAATTTTTTTACATTTTATTTATTTGTTGATTTATTTCATGTAATTTTTGAAGGCTTCGATTTATTTTATATTGTCTATGAATTTTATTTTATCCTTAGATTTGAACTTATTAATTGAAATGGAATACTAGATTTAAATATTGTAACAGATAAGGTATCTGTTGCAACAAACGACATATCTATTGGAAAATATCAAACAGATTTAGACATATATTGCAATATGTAGGTCATCTGTTGGAAATTATCAAACAGGTCTTCCCACTATTGCAATGGATAGACTTAGATAGAAGCATCGACATAATGCAACAGATGCCAACCTATTGCAATAGATAAACTATCTATCAGAACAGGTAGAATATCTATTAAAACAGATAGATAATCTGTTCCTTTAAAAAAAATTCAACTTTCATTAGACATAAAAAATTTCCACCACATGTAAAGTGAAGTGACTTGAAATAAAAAAGGCGAAACCCATCGACAGACACCTAAAGTTGCAGCGATTTTTCACTTTGGCCCCTCAAGTAGATAGTGTTCATTTTAAACACCTAAAATAGGCATCAAATGTGTCAGTTTGGTAGTTTTTGCCCTGTTGGCAGCTCGCGTGTAATTCACACAACCAAGGCACGTTGGACCCCTATTTTTGCTAACTTGGCTTTTGATTTGATCCCCAACGATTATTTCCCCCCATTGTCTTATATATTCATTTTCTTCCTCAAATTTAATCCTAAATTCTCAAATCTTCTTCTTCATCATCTTTTTTTTCTCTATCCAAATTCTTCAAATTATTTGTATTTGATTTTTTTCATCCTTTTTTCATTTTTTCCAGCTAATCTTGACAATGTCGAGCTCATCTTTCACTATTTTTTGTGATAAAGATTTTTGATATTGTAAGTGTGGTCATGAAGCTCTATTGAAGACTTTTTGGACTCAACAAAATTCATTTCGTAGTTTTTTTACTTGTAAGATTTAAAAGAAAATATTTTTTTAATTTAATTAGTTGATTAATTATTGATTTGTAATTATTTTATAATTGTGGTCTTGTTTTTATATATATTGGGTGGATGTGATTACTTTGATTGGTCTGAAGAACGACACCCTTCACAAGCAAATCATGTAATATGAGGTTTGTTGAAGAAAGTCAAGGATTTTGAAGAAAAACAAAAGCGAGCAAAAAGATACTACATTGTTGACATTATTGCTATTGGTTTGGTGTTGTTGGGCACATGGATATTCAAACCTAATTGATGAAATTTTTATGGTGGTGTATTTGCGACTAGTTTGGTATTGTTGAGCACATGGATATTCTAGCGTAATTGTTGGAAAATATCAAATTGATTTAGACATATGTTGCAACTTGTAGGTCATATGTTGAAAATTATCAAACAGGTCTTCCCATTGTTGCAACAGATAAACTTAGATAGAAACATCGGCATAATAAAACAAATGACCAACTTGTTGCAACATATAAACTATTTGTCATAACAGGTAGAAGTTACAATAGATAGACAATATGTTGCATTATTAAAAGTTTAAATTTCATCAGACAAAAAAATTGCCACTACATGTAAAGTGAAGTGACTTGGAATGAAAAATTGTTATGGTGTTTATGTTCTACATATTCTTATTTATACACAGGCTCCAAGCATCTAGTTAGTACCCCATAATCCTAGACTTCTTGCATGTTTTTCACAACGTTGTTGCACAAAAAGATCATTGGTTCAACCATTTCTTTGCCGGTCAGCAAACATTTGATGTATGCAAGTGCGTATGACCCGCAAGCGACAGTGGTTTCATTTTTTGGAAGGTCCATGTCCTTGTTTCGATCTTCAAAATCCCATATTTTCTTCATCAACACTTCCACTGGCTAATCATCCATCAGTTTACTCTGCCTCAACAAGTTGGGGAATAAATCCAAAGGTAGCTAGCTGAATGTGGGTGCAAAAATTGACCTCATCGAAGGCAGGTAAGTTGCAGTCATAAACCTTGATATTTCCCTCCTAGAGTAGTATCTCAACATCCAAAAAATGTATGACGTCCACTTTCATAACTTCAAGAATTCTCTTTGCCTTGGTTCAGCTCTTGCCGTAAGGATATGACCTCTCCCCTCTAACATATTTAATCATTTATTCATCCCATTGGAACGCAGAAACTAATGAATCAAATCCTGGGCTACCGGGAGTTGGCGCTAGCTTAGTGAGCTTATCGTACCTATCCTTGAAATTCTTGTATAAGTTGAGGTCCATTATCCTATCGGTTGTATCATAAGCTTCTGGGTATGCTAATTGCCTGCCCCTCATGAGCCAGAGAATTTCTTTAACATTTTGTGATATAAGAAGTCAATTTTAAATAGGTTAGTAATTGTAAATAAAGAAAACATAGTGGAAAGATTCATCAGATGGTCCATCTACTTACCTTGTCCATGTACCTGGTACGCATATCTGTCATACTCTTGAAGTCTTGGGTAAAAAAGGTATGCAAAGGGTAATCTTGTGCGCTTTGCTTGGCATTCTTAGCCCATCGCAGATCCCTCTTCTCTTTGGCGCCAAGTTCTGCGTATATGTCCACCTTCTTCAATGACCTCTGCCCGTCAATAACTTTTGGAGAGGGAGGAGTAGCAATTTTTTTGGATTTCCAATTGGAGAGTACTTGGCTAATTGCTCCTTTCTTCCTCCTAACTGCCACTGTAGGAGTGTATGGATTTCTCACCTTCTTAGATGGTGTGACACCCCTCTTGGATTTTAATTCCTCGACAGCTTTAGAGATAGCCTCTACTTTTTCAAAGAGTTTATCCTGTCCGTCCTTGCACTCTTCGCATTTGCAACGAGAACATGAGGGTGAAGAAGGGTGAGAGGGACCACTGTAAGGGTGAGAGGGATCGGTGTAGTAAGATAGACCTATGTAAAGGAGGGACCTATGAAAGAGGTGTTTTAAAATATATTTATTTTTCTTGAGCATCAAAATGCTCATCATCACAACTGGCATCAACATGCCTACCACCAACATCAACAACTCCACCAGAAACACCCCCAGAAGAAGCACCCAGATCTATTGTAATAGGTAGGTCATGAAGAGCCTTCATATTAGGCTGACCTTGCCTAACTGCTCTTCTTATGGCTGTTTCTCCAACCAATTCCTTCATTATTAACTCCACCGTTGGGTCTGCTATTGTATCAACATAACCTAGAGTAATAAAAGAAGTCATCCCCAACTCCTACTCAGTAGGCACAGTCCATGGATGCACAACCTATAAAAAAGACAGATATATTTAAATTATATAATAATTTGCAGTCAGTTGGGTTACATGTTAACACAGACAACTTATGCAATAGATGATATTTTTGTTGCAACAGCTGATCTGTCTGTCCCAATAGATTAACAATATATTGCATCGGATTACCCATCTATTGCATTATTTACAGTAGATGGGTAATCTGTTGAGTCAGGTTCAGAGAACCAAAGCAACAGATGGGTAATCTAATGCAAAATATGAGTCGTAGATTACCCACCTATTGCACCAGTTATAGTAGACGGGTAATCTGTTGCAATAGATGACCCATCTGTTTCAGTATCTTCTTTTAAGTCAAATTATTTTACTTGAAAAAAGACGTACTACATCATCCGGAGGGTTATGAAAAGATATGTAGGCAACCTTACTCTGGGTTCGATCCAACCAAACAAATAATTTAGAATTACCCATTCAAAAGAAACTGGGGCATGAGTTAATTTTCATTTATTTAAGTCGATTCCAAAAGTTGTAAGTCCCACCGCACTTCAAGTGTCATTTGGGCCTCATGTTATTCTTTCTTTCTAACTCTGTCCAAAAGCCACGTTACAACCAAAGAAAGACCTTTAGATAAAAAATGTTAAGGCTAAGCATACAATGGATATGATGACACATTTTTGGTATTATTGGTCTTCCTTAGCAAAAGGAATAAGGAGAGAAATAAAAATGAGAGTCTTATAGGTGAAAACCTCATGGGCACCATAAGACGAGGGTAAGGAGAGAAAATAAAATAAGAGAGTATTATTAGTGAAAATTCTCATGGTCACCCCAAGGCAATGGTGAGTTGAGGAAAAAAAAATGAGAGAGTTTTAGTGGTGAAAATCCTCACGGACACCGTAAGGAGATGTTGATTTAAGAGAAATATAAGATGAGAGAGGCTTGTTGGCGAAAACCCTTCAAGCCGTCACTAGCCAAATGAGGTCTATGAGTGCAATTTACTTAAGAAAGCAACTCGATTTCAGGGTCATTAACTCAACAATAATTGGTGAAAATTCTGGATGGAAAAATCAAACTGCTTTATCCAAAAGGGCATGTCATAATCATTAGAGTTGGTTGTCGTGTTTAGACAAGTTTTATTTTCTTTATTTTCAAAAGGGGATATTCATTATCTTTTCTTTCTTTTTTTTATTTCTATTTTTGTTCGCTTGAGTCTGCTATTCAAATAGAAAATCATTATCATTTTTTTCATGTCTTTAAAATCAGAGAAATCCAAGACCTTAGACTCTATATCTTGAGATTGTAACACATGAAAGGGAAATATTTCCTAAATTGTCTCATAGCTCCTCTTTTATAAGCATGGCACGCTTCACACCGATAAAAGAGACTCTACTGACCATGAACCTTAGCTCTAATACCAACTTGACACGACCCAAAATTGGGCCATGCCGTATGGTCACCTCAATCCCACATGAACCGGACATCGCCCGATAACCAAGCACAATAATCACATCAATCACACGGGTCAGGTGAATCCCAACCATATAATAAGAGAGCAAAAAACATACTACAAGTCATAACTTAAACAATGTCTAACTATTTCATAAATATCAACACACTAACCAATATACTCAAGTCCACAGTCAACCACAATACCTCTACATAAACCGAAGTTTAGAAATGTATATGTCGGGATAAGCCCCCGATAATAGCCAAAGCAAGTCCAAATGACTAAGTCTAAAGATAAGAGACCAAGGATAAATGTCTTCCAAAGAAAGGAAGCTCACTACTCCAAAGTCAATGCACGAACCACATCGATCATCTAATCACTATGCAGGAAGAGAAGAAGATGCTTCGGCCCCTAAGTCATGTGGGGATATAGCATCCGGAGATGGTTAGCGGTTGGAACCCTAGCATGTAACTAAGGATAAGGATAAAATAGCATCATCATTCAAAAACAAGTCAATATATATCATATTTAATCATATTCATAAACTTATTCAAACACAGACATATCACATGCTACTCTAGGGGACAAGTCTTATCAATACTTTTGAAGCACTCATTCACCATACATGCAATGAAGGACTCCAAACTTCCACACTTATAGATTCAAGCATTTATCATTAGGCATAGGGATTTAACCATATTCACATATCATTAAGTAAGGGACTCTAAGTGCATACACATCCATTTACTTAAGAAAGCAACTCGATTTCAGGGTCATTAACTCAACAATAATTGGTGAAAATTCTGGATGGAAAAATCAGACTGCTTAATCCAAAAGGGCATGTCATAATCATTAGAGTTGGTTGTCGTGTTTAGACAAGTTTTATTTTCTTTATTTTCAAAAGGGGATATTCATTATCTTTTCTTTCTTTTTTTTATTTCTATTTTTGTTCGCTTGAGTCTGCTATTCAAATAGAAAATCATTATCATTTTTTTCATGTCTTTAAAATCAAGTCTATGTCAAAACAAGTGAGAAAGGATTTCAAAAATACTACCAACTTCTTCAATTGCACAAAGCAATACAAAAGCCAATACATAAAAATGGCATGACCTAAAGCGAAGCAAGGTGTTCGAACTGGTAGGTTATGAACTCATGATAATGCAAAGTTTCAACGAAGTTTAGTTTAGAGATACCGTAGGACAAAGATACTATTTTTATTTCAGAGTCACTCTTAACAATCTGAGTTTAGATCAATGGTGAAACAAGACATTGACACTTGTTTGACGCAAGATTAAATATGACAAATGCAAGAGCTATTGCCTCAAAATCTAAAGCCACAAATCAGCCATCATGTTTTTAAACTCACAAGTTTTTCTTTGTATGAAACAAGAACACATGTTACTTTTAAATCAAAGGTCCTCAAAGACTAAATGTCCAAAGAGGTAATTCCTCAATTCTACAAATACAAGAGGCAGTATTGCTACACAGGTTTGATAATCATAATTATGATAAAAATGCATCAAAATATATCCCTAGGAGAGACACTTCCTTTACTGGTTATTTTAGTTTTTATTTGTTAGGTGACGCACTATCCTAACTTGAACCTTCACTCCTAGAAGCCGTACTTTCTAGTCGAGTTTTTTTATTTAACCACTAGGATATGCACTTCCTTATATGGGTATTCAAATTTCATTTGTTAGGTGACACACCTCCTAAGTTGAATCTCTACTCCTTGAAGATGTACTTTCTAGTTAGTCATTCAATTTAACCTCTAGGAGACGCATTTCTTAGTCTGGGTAATTCAAATTTCGTTCGCTAGGTGACACACTTCCTAACTTGAACCTTTACTACTAAAAGAGACACTTTCTTGTAGAGTAATTTCTTTTAATCCCTAGGATATGCCAAAACAACCTATTCCCCTTTACGATGACTCAGTTACCTTTGACACGTTATGTCTAGTTGCATTCACTTTCCTGTCTGGGTAATCCAATTTTTGTTTGTTAGGTGATGCACTTCCTAACTTGAACCTTTGCTCCTAGAAGCCGAACTTTCTGGTCGATTCCTTCCATTTAACCTCTATGAAGCACACTTCCTTGTCTGGGTAATTCAAATTTTGTTTGTTAGGTGACACACTTCCTAACTTGAACCTTTACTCTTACAAGATACACTTTCTAGTCGGGTTATTTCATTTAACCCCTAGGAGCCATACTTTTTTTATCTCGGTAATTCAATTTTTGTTTATTAGGTAACGCACTTCTTAACTTGAACTTTTTCTCTTAGAAGCCGCACTTTCTAGTTGAGTTCTTCCATTTAACCCCTGGGAGATACACTTCCTTGTCTGGGTAATTCAATTTTTGTTTGTTAGGTGACGCACTTCCTAACTTGAACCTTTACTCCTAGAAGCCGTACTTTCTAGTCTAGTCCTTCCATTTTACCCCTAGGGGACGCACTTACTTGTCTAGATATGCAACACTCTAAATTTTTGGTCTTTTAAAATTTCTAAAATTTTACCCTCACTGTCCTGACTACGACTTATCCTACGAGTCATAAGGAGTCTTGATGAGTCATTGGACCCAAATTATAGCCTAACCAATGTGTATGGCTAAGTCTTCTACTCTGAGTACGAGTGGCTTACTATGAGTCGTGAGGACTCAGTACGGGTCGTTGTTTACAAATCATAGGATGTCCAGTGTATACCCAAATGGTTTCTGTGTTGACTACGAATGGACCTTATGAGTTGTAGGGTTCCATTACGAGCCATGGTATACGAGTTGTAAGGTCAACTGTGTGTGCCTGGTGACACTGTCATAACAACGACTCATAGAGATGAGTCATAATGAGTAGTGACGAGTCATTTTGAGACCCATAATGACTGACCATTTTTTTTCTAGTTTTTTAAATGAGGGTATTTTAGACATTTCCCTCTTATTCCAATAATAACCCACAACCTATAAACATACTTGGGTTCCTATTTTCATTGATAACATACTCCAAATATTCTTTTTTCTCTCTCAAGTATCCATACTTAGGGTTTCCAAGAAGCGGGTCAAGTAGAGCTTCAAGGGTTGAATTCTATCCATAATCTTGGGTATTTCACGCATGTTACTCTTTCCAAATTATTACTTTGCTAAAAGCATGTGTTTTAAAGTATTATTCATATAGTTTTGATGTTGGTTTTGAACATGAGTTGAGGGTTTTGAATGATTGTTGTTTATGTGATGTTTCATGTTTGTATATGCACTGGTTATATTTAAATGGTGATTTTGAAACTAATTTGATGCATGGGTATGGTGAATAAACTAGGGGATTGTGAAATCCCCAAATTTTGCGAATAATGACAATTGAATTGGTAATGACCTCAACCCCTATTGTGAAATTTGTTTTCAATATGAAAAGTAGGCATATTGAATTACTCTTGAACAATTGCATAATCTGAAGAGCTGACGAAGTAAAATGATTTTGAATTGAACTTATGGGGCTGGGCAATTCCCCAAGCTAATGTATAATTGAACCAAGAAGATTGTGAATTTTTCCAAGTGATGATAATTGTTTTGGAATGTTGATGTTACCTTGCAAGAGTAGTTGGTATAGCGATACCAACATTGTATGCCTAAATGTGTATCATGGTTCAATGAATGAGAATGTGTGTTAAGTATTTTAATTGGGATTTAATAAGGGTTGTGTAGCTGAGCCGTTAAAATAGAGGTCCTAAGGGATCAACACCAGAAATCACAGTTGCCAACACAGGGTCTACATGATCGGTGGTTCGAGTCCCCTTTATCATTATCACATGATTGGAAGGTTCGAGTCCCCCATATTACATTACGCGATTTGGGTGCTTCAGTCACCTTGGTATACTGGGAGGTTTGAGTCCCCCATGGTGCATATATACATCCTCTGGTTCATGCGTCTACACGCATTGGGGTCCTTCCAGCTAGGGGAGAGCTAGGCTAATATAGACAGTGGATGCCTTCTTATGTTATACAGTTGAGCTACACGACCCAGGCTAAGATTTTAAAGGTTTATGCTAAGCTTTGTTCCCTATCCCGATATGTGATATTAGGTATATATATATATATTTAAATATGATTATGTGCATTCAGTTTTAACTGATTTTGGAGTATTGATCATGGATTAATTTTGATCCCTTACCCCAGAGTTACATAATGATTTTGGAGTATTTATCATGATTATGTGCATTGGATTTTTAACTAATTTTGGAGTATTTACTTCTACTTTTCTTGTGCAGAGTTAGGTGGATCGAATCGGTTAATTAGTTCATGTGATGAAGTGGTGAGCTTCCATTCTTTGAAAGACTTAGACATTTCATTAGTTCCTTTCATAGATTAGAATTGAGAGTTTACATTATCATTAACATTGTCATTGTCATTTCAGGGTCGGGGGCATATCGCAATGCTTTATTGATTTCGATTTTGTTTAGAAGGCTTTGTTGTATTACTGTGGACTTGGGTGGTGATGTTGGTTTATTGTGTCTGGTTGGTTATCAATTAACGATTATAGACATATTTTAAATTTCTTGAGCTCATCTTATGCTATCTTATTATATGTTTATAGTTCATCGATATTGGGATATTGTGTTCTATATCGTTAGGTATAGGGGGTGGTCTCCGGTCCTCATTGGACTTGAGATACTCGTCACGGCCAGACCCTGGTTCAGGTCGTGACAAAGTTGGTATCGGAGCCTAGGTTTAGTGTATTGGGTGTCCACAAAGTCATGTCAAGTAGATTTTTTTTTATGGGTGTATAGCACGCCATACTTATAAAGGAGAGGCTACGAGGAATTTAGGAATGTTATCCTTTCTTGTTGATTTATTTGGTACTATAGAGTCTAAGATCTTGAAATCTCCTCTAATTCCCGTATGTTCGCTTTTCAAATTATGTATCCTAGAAGATTTGACGCTCGTGGAAACTCATCTGTCCCGTCTGAGGATAATGTGGATGGAGCTTGTCCTACTCAAGGAGTTCAGACCCAGTCTAGGGTTGCTGCTTCTGATTGCCTTTGTAGAGTTCCACTGATTTCCCCTAGCCCTCTCTGGATACCTCAGACTGGTGTGTCTAATGCTGAGTTTTGCCAGTCGATCCATTTGTTGACCCAGTTCTTAACTTGGTGTTTTGATTCCCATTTCACTATGAACATTACATTTATATGACATAACACTTAGATGCTTATTTCAACCAAGAATTACTCCTTAAGCTCAAGAGAAGTCCTCTAAACTAGGCTAAATAAGCCAGGATAACAACACTGAGGTGCATAAATCCACCTTATATCATCACCCCACACTTAAAGCCTTGTTCGTCCTCGAACAACTCTTTACTTTAAGCATCATAATTAGGGAAGACTCCATACTTATATAACAAGCAAGACACTCAAGCTAGTACTACAATGACTACACAGAATGCAAGTTTTTACCTTAAGCATGTTGCATACACAATTGAAAGCTCATGAACACTACTTCCAAAACATCCTAACCTCAATAATTGACTCACCCAGTTGGCAAACTCATGCATATTACTCAATCAAAGAGATCATACAAATCACCCAACTATCATTAAACATGTGCCCTCACAATAAGAGAGTTACCCATAATCACTGATGCAGATACAATTTATCACAAAATGGGTACAAGAATCAAGTTATGCTCACTCTTACAGAGAATTCACAAGCTACACACGATGAACCATAGACTTGCCCTTAGTGTAGTATTCAACTAATATCAGAATGTCAGGACTTAGGATCAAATAGGACTTTATGGATTAAAATATAGACTAAGGGACGGGTAGGAACTATTTGGCTAAAAGTAGTGGCTAACTTCCCTAAGAGCTTTAATACATCACATGAACATTAATATCTCCCTATTAACAACTAATTCACCATTTCTATCTACACCCATCTTTTATTTTTCCCTATCTTATTAAGCTAATTCACATACACTACAGTGGGAGTATTATCTATGCATACATTATTCAATTTTGAACAATATTCATGCTTTTCCTTACACAACTCCCAACCACAACACATAAAAATTTTAAACACCAATAGCTATTTCTTGGGGCCTTCACTTTCACCTCTTTTCTTCTTATTTTTCATACTCCTTAACTCATTAAGTTTTCACTTAATTTCTTAGAAGCTTTGTATTAAATTAAAGTCAAACAAAGAAGGGAAATAGGATACATATGAGGCTACAAAAGAGTAGGCTAAAGGCTGAACGGGGCTAACTAGGAATATGCACAAGGGTAGATAAAATAAGGCATAAAACATGGCTATTAAAGAAATGCCTATATCATCTCCTATACCCACATTCTTTATTTTGCTTTGCACACACACCAGACAAGTTCTAGACAACAAATGCAATAAGGAATACATAAAACCTTACTTCACGCATAGAAAATGCTCAATTTTAGTAGGATCATCATATACTCTTAACCAACCAATCACATGAATTTCGAATAAGCCAACAATGTACAAGAGTCATAAACTAGGGCCTAGGAGTCTCAAAAGTAGTAATTCACACAGACAACATGCTTTTACACACAACACACACTTGAATCATGCAATCACATATCGCACCAATAAGAATAGCTCACTAAACTAACACAAAAATTTAAACATTTACTTTAAAAAGAAAAAGGATACAGGGTTCAAAGGGTGCCCTTTTGGAAAAGAATAAAAAAGAACAACCACAGGGTGGGTGAAGTGTGCACCTACTCAACTGACACCTACAAACTAAAAGAAAAATCTTTTTGTAATTTTTTTAAAAATTTCAAAATTAACCCAAAAACTAGAAAAACAACTAAATACTAAGATCCTACCACAATCATTTCACCGAAATAATGGGACTTTCCCCTCCCCACACTTAAATCTACTTTGTCTCCAAAGTGAACTTAGAAGTAGAGACAAAAATACTCCCTGGGGGATCTAGGCCTAGATAGTAGCATCTTTTGATATCAAGAGGGTCCAGGAAACCCACACTTAGTCTCTGCCATACTCCTTAGCTCAATTTATGGTATTCAGACTTCACATCAACTTGTGGATCAACAAAAACAAACACTATGTGAAGTAAAAACTAAAATACTTAAAATAAAATACCTAACTTAACATGGGTTGTCTCTCAAGGAGCGCCCAATTTAGTGTCGTGGCACGACCCAATATCACTACTCATTCGAATTTTTTCATCCTCTTCCACCTATTTGGAGGCCATCTTCTCGCTCTCTTTTGACCTCTTGAGCCTGCACTCTCAAGGACAATAGATTTTTAAAGTTTAGACTTTTTAGAATTATCAATCATCATCAACTCAAGCTTAGGTGGTGGCTTGTTCACCTCAATGATACTGTCTGAAGAGATCTTTGGTAGTGCATTTTCTACCGCCCCACACTTATCCACTTCTATAACTATAATCATACACAAATCTTTGTAGTAGGAAGGTTGACTAAGTGGCTTATAAATTCTAAAAACTACCTTTTTGTTATCTAATCTTATTGTGAAAGTGCCCTATATTACATCTATCAATGCTTCTCTCATGGATAAGAATAGAAATCCAAGAATTATTGGTACCTTATAATCTGCATCATAATCCAAAACAATAAAATCAGTAGGAATTACAAACTTACCCACTTTTATGAGTATGTACTTAATTATTCCATCGGGTTTAACTATGGTCTTGTCTGCCAATTACAGTCTCAACAAGCATGGTCTTGTCTCTCCCAACCCAAGTGTTATGAATATGGACAGAGTCATCAAATTTATACTTGCCCCTAAATCACTCAAGGTACGGACTATTTCACTGTCACCAATCTATATGGGAAGGGTGAAACTCCCTGGGTCCTTAAGCCTTTTGGGCATCTTTTTCACTACCAAAGAGCTCCACTCGTCTTTCAATGCCACGATCTCAACATCCTACAACTTAACTTTGTTAGTCACCACGTGCTTCAAGTACTTAGCGTACTTGGGCATTCCTTGCAAAATATCTAAAAGAGGAAGGTTAATGTGAAGTTCTCTGAATGTATTAAAGAACTTCTTAAAGCACGCATCCTCCTTTGCTTTTATCAAACTTTTTGGAAATGATGGTGGTGGTCTTTCTCTCTAAACAACTTTTGTTTTTAGGTACTCAAACTTCCCAAATTTTTAGTAACTTTATCTGCAATCGGTTGAGGAACCGACTCTGTGTCTACCTCCTTATTTGTCTTTAGAGTCCATTTATTCAGGTCTTTTCCACTCTTATAAGTTTGCCATTACTTGTTTTGGAGGTTCATTATCACTTGGAAAACCACCTTGAGGCCTTGTAATTTATTTCTGCACCAGTTGCCCCACTTGCTGCTCTAACTGTTTCTATGAAATTTTTTGGTTTTTTATTTTAGCAGTCATCTGTTCTTGGTTGGACAAAATCTTTTTCAGAGTCTCTTTAATATTACTGGCCTGAGTATTTTGTTGCTGCTGAAACTGTTGCTGCTAGTTGTTTCTCTAAGTGTAATTTGGTACGTGAGTCTACTACTTTTAGTTGTAGGCATTACCATAATTTGGCATTTGAACATTGCCTAAAAAGTTCACCGACTCTAGATTTGCACCACATATGTCTATAGAATAACTCTAGTGCTACAAATTTCATACCAACCTGGGGTCTGTTGTACTGCATTCACCTAAGCAGGAGATTGATTCACACCTAACCTGCTAAATTGTGTCATCATCTAATTTTGTGCAGAAGATAGTTGGACGGCTAAGATTGTAACACTATCAACTTTTATCATTCCTGCAACCTTTTTAACTGAGCTTCTAGACACATCTTCATGCCAGTTAGGATTTCCTTGAGCTATACGGTTCAACTAGGTATACAACTCATCATAAGTTTTCTCCAAAGCCTCACCACTAATAGCTGTATTTAGCAAAATTTTCATATTATGGTCAAGAGCTTCTATAAAGGTCTAAGCTAATACCTTATTAGAATGTCGATGATGTTTACAATCCCGAAGAAGAGACTTGAATCTTTTCGTAGCATGATACAAGTTTTTATTCGGCCACTGCTTGAAGCTTAAAATCTCACTGCGAGGTCTCACAGTCTTGCCAGTAAGAATCGGATGAGGAAATTTTGGGCTAAGTCATCCCATATTATGATAGAAGCTATCGGCTCAGTATTCAACCACTTCTTTGCTTCCCCCAAAAGTAAGAAGGGGAAGAGTGTCAACCTCAGATAATCAGTTGACACACCTGTAGGGATGAATGTTTCACTGATCTCTAAGAAGTTTGCAAGTGGACTTGTGGATATTCATAAAATAGCCCAGTAAACTGTCCACTGCTGTACTAAAGATGCACCATATTCTTCTTCAGTTTAAATCTACCTCAATGAGCCGGTCTTCGAATGACAAAGGTCACATTAGTAGCAAGTGGGATTGCTACTTCACGAACTATCCTGTGGGCTGGTGGGTCCTCAACCATAGAAGTAGGAATGTCTTGTTCCTCCTGAATCTGTGAGATATGATAGAGAAATACTGCTTCTCTCCTTCATTGATATAAGTGTTGCTCGGGCTCAAGGTCTGGCTTAACCAATTCCCGATCTCTTCCCAGCTTTGTAGCTTGTTAACCTATTTCCTGCAAATCTAGAAACCACGAGCAAGTGAAAAGTGCCAAATAAATCAAAAGGTAAAACTAAAACTATGACGATTGCCAAATTTACAAGTCCTCGACGATAGTGCCAAAAAATTATTATGCCCAAGCGCATACGCAAGTGTATGTGGTCTCACCAAGTAATCTAGTGTCCTTTTACAAAGCTGAATATTGATCCCTCAGAGACTTGTGCTATAAAATATCCAAGATTCCTACAACATCAAACACCACACATTCTAGCACAAAATACATACAATTCAAGACAACGAACTAGTAAAGTCTATAGCTCACGCTAAGAGTACTAGCTTTTGTCTCTTGATTCTTAACTTGGTGTTTTGACTTCCATTTCAATATAAACATTACATTAACATAAAATAACACTAGATGCTTATTTGACCTAATAATTACTCCTTAAGGTTAAGAGAAGTCCTTTAAACTAGGCTAAATAAGCCTGGATAACAACACTGAGGGGAATAAATCCACCTCAAATCACAAACCATAATTACACAATCATATTCGTAACCTCAACCCTAGAATGAAGGTGTAACACCCTTAAAATTTTGTGCATTTTATTTTTGACCTTTTCTTGTTTAAAACATAGATTTTTGACTTAAGTTGTGCTTAGGTATGTTAATAGGATATTTCAGAAGAGTTTTAAAATCTCTGAAAAGGGTTCGGGGTTATTTTGGAATTTTGAGGTAGTAAGCCTCCGTATTTTTGGCGTTCCACGGAGGTTAGCCTTCACAATTTCAATGTGGCATGAAGGTAGTTTGCTTCCTTAATAAGACCGTGTCACGGAGGTTATCCTCTACAATAATGGCGTGGAATGGAGGTTAGCCTCTATGATAAGGCCGTGCTGCGTCGATGGTTTAAAATTATGAAGTCTTATTTTCATCCACTTGGGATGAGGTACTTTAGGTCTTTTTACCCTTATATAACCCATAAACATAAAATAAATATATTTTCTTCAGTTTTCAAAGATCAAATCCCCCTATTTCACTCTCAAACACAAAATCTAAGAACATTCAAAGGATTCACTATTAGTTCATCATCCAGGTCCCAAACTTTAAATTGATTGAAGATTCTTGTGTGTTTAAGGCATTTATCTCTTCCTTAAAACTTATTTTATTATAAGCATGTGTTTTACATTGTTACCCATGTGAATTTAATTGTTGGTTTTGAAATTGCATTAGGGGCTTTTGAATGTTATTTAGTTGAATTGCTTTAACCATGGTTTTATGGATTATTCATATTTTGAATAAATGGTTTTTGAACTGATTGCGTTCATGGGCATGGAATTGGAATAGGGGTCGTCAATTCCCATAAATAAATGAATTTTGGTATTGGAATTGGTAATAACTTCAACCCACCTTATGAAATTGGCTTTAAAATATGGCTATATGTATAACTTAACCCATTTTGAAATGATTGCATTGCATAAAAGGTTAATGGAATAAGTTTTGACTTTAAATTGAACCTTGGGGGTTATGTATTTCCCTTTTTGGATAAATAATTAAAACTTGTGCAGTCATGGATTCCCTCGAGTTGATGGATAATTGAAATGACATAATGATATTAGCTTGCAAGCAAACTGGTATGACGATACTAGCAGTATATGCCTTAATAGATGATTTATGATTTGATTAGGGGGAATGTGTAAGTGTTTTAAGTTGGGCTTAAAGGGGGTTGTGTAGCTTGCCGTGAAGGCAGAGGTCCTGAGAAACCGATATTGAAAACCCATATTTGCCTATATGGGGGTTGGTCTTGATGATCGTGTGCATGTGTCACACTTTATATATATTTGTATTCTGGATGGCGCAGGTTTGTGGATTCATCAACCTTCCTTGATACCTCCAATTTAGGTGGCTAACACGCTCTGGGCCCTTTCGGTGGGGGGAGCCAGACCCATATAGCTTGTGGGTGCCTTTTTATGATGGTAGAAGCTACATAGTCTTGGTTAATGTTTTAACTCTCATGATAAACCTTGTTCCCTATCCCAACACCTTATATATATGTATATGAATGTGTGCACACGGTTTTGGAATGATTTTGGATGATCATGACATTATTTTATCTCTTATTCCTGATTTACATGTTAGCGCTCACCCCGTTAATCGTCCTAGAACCTATATTGTTTTATAATGTAGGTACCAAAGATACTTCTTTTACCTCATGCAACATTAGTGGATTATCACGCCTAGCAAGTTGCTTAAAGTTATGAGCTTCCATCCTTCGGAAGGCCCATCATTTCATAGTTTGTTTTATTTATGTTTTAGACTATCTTTTGGGTCCCATTTTGTCTATAGTCACAACATGTCCCGACCTAGTTGCTGTTTAATTTTGTAGAGGCTTTTGTGGACAACTATAGATTGGGTATTGTTGAATACTTAGAAACCTTATCAGAGTTCATTTATATATCATTCATTACTATTTATTAGGCTTTTGTATTGTTACAATTATCATTTTTGTGCTCATAAGGTTAGGCGATAGGGGTGGTCTCCGGTCCATGGCGGACTTGAGATATCCATCACGGCCAGGCCCTAGTTTGGGTCATGAAAAGCTTGGTATCAGAGCACAATTTAGAGTAATTGGGTGTCTACAAAGCCATGTCGAGTAGAGTCCTTTTTATGGGTGTGTAACATGCCACACTTATAAGGAGAAGTCTACAAGGCATTTAGGAATGTTTCCCTTTCTTGTGTTCTATTTTCAAGATATAGAGTCTAGTGTTATGAAACTTCTCTAATTCCTGGCTTCCTCATATTTTAGATCATGCCTCCCCAAAGATCTAATGTTTGAAGAAACTTTTCGATCCCACCCGAGGATAATATGGATTGAGCTCGCCCAGTCTATGGAGTGCAGACTTTATCTAGGGTCCCTGCTCCAAATTGTACTGCCCCACATGGAGTTCCACCAGTTCCTACTAGTCCTCTTTGGGCTTCCTGGGCTAATGATACTTATGACCTGATGCCTCATGGTGACATCTCTAATGCAGAGTTTTGTTGCTCTATTCATTTTCTTCTTACTTAGATGGTGACCTCTCAGTCTCGTCAGCCGGATCATGTTGGTTCTATTGCTCCTTCTTATGAGGTTGTTCAAGTTGGTTAGTTCATAAGGTTGAATCCCCCGACCTTTATTGGCTCTAAGGTGGAGGAGTATCATCAAGGTTTTGTAGATGAGATGGAGAAAATATTTTGGTTTATGGATGCTTTTGATTTTAAGGGTGTGGAGTTTGTGCATATCGGTTGAGAGATATATCTTATTAGTGGTGTGAGGAGTAGGATCAATTAAGAGGCAATGAGGCTAAGCTGACATAATGGGATGAGTTTTTAGGAGCCTTCCTTGATTATTTCTTTCCTCAAGAGTTGAGGGAAGCTAAGGCTGGGGAATTTATGAATCTGAAGTAGGAGAAGATGACTGTGAAGGAGAATTCTTTGAAGTTTCAGTAGTTGTCTCGATATTCTCTTGAGTTAGATGTCTAGTCAGAGATCGAAGATGAGAAAGTTTGCTTTTGGATTGTCCCGTGACTTGGTATTAAAGTGTAAGGATGCTATATTGAATAAGGATATGGATATCTCTAGACTTATGGTTTATATGCAACAGGTAGAGGATGAAAAAAAGAAACAAACAGAGATTGGGGAGAGGTAAAATAAGAAGTTCAAGCATTCAGAACAGAGTCGGTGTCAGCAAAATAGTGAATGGGATAGTAGACAGTGGACCAAGAAGAAGAATTAAGGGAATTTACATTCATCTTCTAGTGCTACTTATCCTAAGCCTTTCGGTGATTTTTGTTTCCAGGCCAACAACGGCCCCAAGGCATAGGGTGACCAATCCCAGGCTAGTGGACCTCAGTCATCCCTACCCTATCCTTCTTATAGATTTTGTAGGAAGCTTCACCATTGATAGTGCGAGGAGGGAAGGAATTGATGTTATAAGTGTGGTCAATTTGGTCATCTACAATGATACTACCCTTCAGCTAAGGTTGCTATTGGGGCTAATAAGGTTTTGGTTGCAATTTCTTCAGCTCCCTCACCAAACAGTGCTACTTCTGGTATCGGTATTGGTTGGAATCATCTCTACGCTCTTTCTACCCATTAGGAATCTGAGGCTTCTCCTGATGTTGTTACCACTACTTTGTAACTTTCTCTCGTGATGTATATTATTTGCTTGATCCGGGTTCTACCTTTTCTTATGTGACCCCTTATAAGGCTGTGCATTTTGGTTTTGGTCCCGAGACTATTTTCAAACCTTTTTCTGTATCTACTATAATGAGTGATTCTATTATGGCTAGAAAGGTTTATAGGGGTTGTGTGGGGTATATCTTTCATAGGGGGACATTGGTGGATCTAGTAGAGTTGGATATGTTAGATTTTGGTGTGATCTTGGGGATGGATTGGATCCATTCATGCTATGCTTCCTTGGATTATCAAATTTGGAAGGTCAGTTTTTAATTCCCTAATGAACTGATAATAAAATGGGAGGAAAGTTCCCTAGAACTAAAAGGGAGGTTCATCTCTTATCTTAGATCTCGAAAGTTAATTTCTAAATGGTGTCTATGTCATCTAGTGTGGGTTAAGGATTCTGATTCTGAAAGTTGTTCCTTGCATTCTGTCTCTATGGTTATCAAATTTCCTAAAGTATTTCCGGATAATCTTCCTGGTATTCCTCCTAATAGGGAAATAGACTTTGAGATTGTTCTTCTACTTGATACCCACCCTACCTCTATTTTGCCTTATAGAATGGCTCTGACTAAATTTAAAGAGCTAAAAGAGAAGTTAAGGGATCTCTTAGATAAGGGTTTCATTCAACCTAGTTTGTCCCCATAGGGTGCTCCTGTGCTTTTCGTGGATAAGTAAAATAGGTCCTTGTGGATGTGTATAGAGTATCGACAGTTGAATAAGGTTACGATGAAGAACAAGTACCCTCTTCATAGGATTGATGATATCCTTGACCAACTTCAGGGTTCTAGATGTTTTTCTAAGATTGAACTTCGGTCGGGCTATCATCATCTAAAGATTAAGGAGGTGGATATCCCTAAGACTATTTTCCATACCCAGTATAGTCATTATGATTTCTTGGTTATATCCTTCGGATTGACTAACGCCCCGACTGCATTCATAGATCATATGAACCAGGTGTTTATACAGTTTTTAGATCTATTTGTGATAGTGTTTATCGATGACATCTTAGTGTATTCTAAGAGTGAGGAGGATCATGCCAATTATCTCTGAATTGTGTTGCAGACTCTTAAGGACCAGAAGCTGTATACTAAATTTTCTAATTATGAGTTTTGGTTGGGTGCTGTGACTTTTATTGGCCATGTCACTTTTGGTGAGGAGATCAATGTGGATCCATAGAAAGTTGAAGCGGTTAAGAAGTGGCCTAGACCCATGAATCCAACCGATATTCGGAGCTTCTTGGGCTTGGTTGGGTATTATAGGAGATTTGTGGAGAGTTTCTCTTCTATTGCCGCTCTATTGACCAGGTTGACTCAGAAAAAGGCCAAGTTCTTGTGGTCTGATGCTTGTGGGGGAAGTTTTGAGAATTTGAAGGATAAATTGACTTCTGCGCTTGTTCTGACCCTACGCGAGGGTACTGATGGTTTTGTGGTATATTGTGATGCATCCCGTGTGGGACTTGGTTTTTTGTTGATGCAGCATGGTAAGTTGGTGTCTTATGATTCTATGCAGCTCAAAGTTCATGAGAAAAATTATCTGACGCATGACTTGGAATTGTTGTTATGGTTTTTGCCTTAAAGATTTGGCATCACTACTTGTATGGGGTTCATGTGGATATCTATCCAGATTATAAGATCTTGCGGTATGTGTTTACTCAAAAGGAACTGAATCTCAGGCAGAGATGGTGGCTTGAATTGCTTAAGGATTATAACATAAGACTTAACTACCATCCAGGTAAAGCTAACGTAGTTGTTGATGCTCTTTGCAGGTTGTACATGGAAAGTTTGTCTTATATGGATGAAGATAAGTGAGAATTGGTGAAGAACGTTCATCAAATGGCTAACTTAGGAGTTCATCTCTTGGACTCTGAGGATGGAGGTATGATTATTCAAGAGGTGGTTAGATCATCTCTTTGGGATGAAGTGAAAGAGAACAGGCTTTGGATCCTATTCTGATATAGATTAAAGCTAATGTGAGTCAGCAAATAGTGATGACTTTTGAGATTAGTGGTGATGGTATCTTGAGATATCAAGGTAGATTATGTATTCCAAATATTGATGGGATGTGGGAAAGGAATTTGACTGAGGCTCATGAGTCGAGGTATACAGTGAAATTCAAGAGGGGGTGTGAATTGAAAATTTTCCTTAAGTCGACTGTTGAGCCTTCATAGTAGACTTACCTGTAAATTAGTATACTTCACAAACTAAATTAGATATAAATAAAAAGTCAAGTAAATAAGCAATGTAAAATAAAATCATGGACATTTATCCTAGTTTGGAACACCGATGTGGTGCCTACTTCCAGTCCCCTTGGGTTTCAAAGTTTCCTTAGATCTTTTCAAAGTGGAGTTTGAGTATAATGATAGTAAAATAGTTCTAAAAACTTATTTTGTTTTTTTCAGATCTTGTGACACAACCTCAATTGGTATTACAAATTTCACTCGATCTTATACTTGTGAAATTACTGTAAACGAAGAATTACAAAGCTTTATGAGACTATGATTGAGACATACTGAGATTCTCTTTTGAAGTTGCATGAGTGCTTCGATCTTCAGTCCTTTTCTTTTATATTCTTCAGCTACTACGGATTTTTTATTTATAAGGAAACCCAAGATATTTTGTCCTAATCAAGGATTTGAATTGATTCCTTGATTGAGGGATGGAACCATATAGTATGTCCATAGACGACAACTTTCTTATCACAACCATACACGTTCATATCAGATATGTTCATATAGGGGATGTGGCCTTCTTTTATGTTGCTTCTGTGGTAATTGATTTGCCTATCTTATATTTAGGGATCCAGAGGGATCCATGATTGATACTATTCCAAGTTTAGCGCTGACCATCTTGCGATTGGATGCTTGCTTCATTTTGTGAGATATTCTTGGAGATCTTGGATTGATTCCTTAGGGATCCCGAAATCTTCTTCTGATCTTCTGTAGCTTCATATATCCTACAAGATATTTTTTTATTAGTTTGTCTTTATTAAAATATATAGTTAGAGTGTGGGGCTACCAATCTCCCCTTTTTTGATAATGACAACTAATAAACACCAGTTGACTTCCCTATTTTTGCTACCAACTTGCTCCCCCTTTCTTGCTGATCCTTTTTATTTGGAGCATTAATCTACTCTTATATTTTATAGTCGACTTGATCCCCCTAACTTAAAGGCTCCTCTGATGTTCCTGCTTCTTCTCCTTTTGGCATAATAAAAAATAAATGGGAACGACACATAGACAGGCAAAAAGAATAACATAGAGCATATAACAGATGAACATTCAAATTGTTTAACAAAAGCAAAAGAAAAAGAGTGTGGCAGATAGTATGTAGTATCATCTTACAACCCAAAAAAAGGGACATGACCCCCTTCTAAATAGAAGTCATCAGATTACCATTTGGCAAGAATATACATGAGGGTATTGTGCACATTGAGACAAAATTGTTCATAGGATTTCTTGACATTTTTAGAGAAGGAGGAATAAAAGTTTTGGAAAGATATAGAAAGGTCGTTGTTAGAGGAGTTAACTTCAGTTTTGAGGGATTCCATATGTGAGAACACTTTAGAGAATAATTTGACACCCTCCTACTTGAGTCTATCAATGTACATCCTCACTCTGATTACATCAGTGCACTTTTATCATTCCCAAGCTGTAGCAATTTGGAAGTCGACTCCTGAAGTAGCATTAATTCTTCCTCTGTAGTCTTTATACGGTCCTTGAGCTCCTCCAATTCTTTTAACATAGGAAGCATGGGGATAGAAACTGACTTGCTTACCTTAGGGAGATCAAATTTTGCTCTGGCCGAGTCCTTTTTGCACCACTCATTATCTACTAAGATGTATCCCATACTAGCGAAGGTTTTCGAATCATAGGTGGCAGAGATCTCCACCATTGGGTATGCAGACAGTTCGATGGAGTAAAATTGGAAAATTCGTGTGATCAACAGTCCGTTAGGTAGGCTGGTGGATACATGTGCATCTGCATCACTTTTAAGTGTGTATTAATGAAACCAAGTCGCCCAATTAATCTTGTACTTTTTCACCAAGAAGTATAGAACAAACACATCACGACAGGTTATGTTACTAAGGGAGCCTTTTTTGGGGATTAGCATAGTGGAAATGATGTGATCAATAATACAATACTTAAAATAGAGAGATAGCAGACCAAAGCTGGATGACGCAATGTCTGGGTCAAACACAACTTGTTTCACCTCCTCAAAAATTACTTCAAAATCTTCAAGCCAGGAGCCTTTCATAATAGAGATTGCTCCAGAGAACTTCTATTAAAAACTTATTCAAAAAGAAAGTCATTAAGAATAATTCTTGTGCCCAGCACAATATTCTCTAACTCACCACTGTTTGAAGAGAGGCAAAGATTCGCATAAAACATGCGAACTGGGTCCTTATACATTAGAAGTCCATAGAGGGGAAAAAATAGAGACAAGTCTTGAAACTTAAAAAACAAACTTACATTAAAATGTTCTTACTTTAACTGGTAGAGATTCATGACACACTTAGGTACAACAGAGCGATTCTTGAAAGCAATGAACTTATCTTCTTGCAAGCCTATCCAAAACTTGTGCATGTCTTTTGTAGAGAGGGGATCCAAAGGGATTGAGAGAGGTTTCTTGACAAATGAAATAGGGATAGGGGTAGAGCATTTTTTAGTGACAACTAACTATTGAGAATCAGAAAAGGATGATTATTAGAGAGGAGGTCAGGAAGGTTTTGGAGAGATTAGCTATTGAGTGAGTTCTGGTCATTTGGTAAAGTGAAATCTGGATAAGGATTTTAAAGGGGTGGATGGGAAGATGAAGATATAGATAGATGAAGAGGTATGAGTGAACTGAGGAAAGGTGAAAAGAGGTAAAGTGAATGAGGAGACTGCTGAGGTGAAAAGACAATAGAAAGGGGTATTGGGAAGATAAATGGGCAGAGAAGCGGTAAAGGAGGCATAGAAGAGATAAAAGTAATGATGACACTTTTTCAGAAAGGTTTACCAAAATTAAGAAAAAGGTCCAAAACAATGAGGTAGAAAAAAATTCAAAATTAAAAAGAATCATAAGTAATTACCAAATCTTTTTTGAAGGAAACAAAATCTTTCTTCTAATAGGGGCTTAGTAAAAATATCTGCCAGCTGACTTTTACAATCAACAAATGTTAGGGAAAAATCACTATTTTCTACATGAACTAGAATAAAAGGATGATTAATATCAATGTGTTTAGCCCTAGAATGATGCATAATATGTTTTGACAAACTAATAGCACTAGTGTTGTCACATATTATAGGAACAAATTCAAATGACAAATTAAAATCAAGTAGTTGATGCATAATCCATAAATTTTGAGTACCATAACTTCCAACGACTATGTATTCGGCTTCAGCTGTTGACAGAGAAACTGAAGTTCGCTTCTTTCTATGCCATGAACTTAAAGCATCACCAAGAATTTGGCATGTTCCACTAGTGCTTTTTCTATCATTCTTCTCACCTGCAAAGTCAATGTATGAATATCCAATTAAATCAAAATAAGAGAAACGAGGATACCATAGTCTAGTATCCAGTGTTCCAATGAGATATCAAATGATTCTTTTGACGGTAGTCAGATGAGACTCTTTAGGAGTCTACTGGAACCTTGTACCCTTACACATACTAAACATGATGTCTGATCGACTAGTTATCAAGTAGAGGAGTGATTCAATCATTCCTTTGTATATCTTTTGATCAACATCTTTTCCATATGAATCTTAATCAAAACTTGTGGATGGACTCATTGGGGTTCCATAGGCCTTTCCCTTTTCCATGCCAAACTTTTTGATAAGTTCCTTCGTGTATTTGGCTTGACTAATGGAAGTACCTTTGGTGGGTTGCTTGATTTATAATCCCAAGAAAAATGTGAGTTCTCCCATGAGGCTCATTTCAAATTCTCCTTTCATCAGATTAGCAAAATTCTCACACGATGAGATGTTAGGACTACCAAAAATAATGTCGTCAACATAAATTTGCACAATGAGTAATATACAGTCAAGATTCTGAGTGAACAAAGTTGTGTCAATTTTGCCTCTTTGTAATTTAACAAGAAAGTACTCAACCTTTCATACCAAACCTTTAGAGCTTGTTTGAGACCGTATAGTGTTTTTGATAATTTAAAAACATGGATTGGATAAGATGGATTTTCAAAACCGGGGGGTCATTTTACGAAAACTTCTTCATGAATAAATCCATTTAAAAAGCACTTTTGACATCTATTTGATATAACTTAAAGCATTTGAATGTAGCAAAAGCTAACAAAATCCAAATCGACTCTAACCTTGCTACAAGAGCAAATGTTTCGTCAAATTGATACCTTCTTATTGGGAGTATACTTGAGCTACAAGTCTGGCTTTATTTCTGTAGACCCATCTGGTTCTAATTACTGAGTAGTTCTTGGGTCTCTCAACTAGAGCCCAAACTTGATTTCTATCAAATTGATCTAATTCTTCCTCCATGACCTCAACCTAAGATTCATCTTTGAGGTGTTCATCAGTCTTCTTGGGTTCAATTTGAGACACAAGAGCAACAAATGCTTACTTTCTTAATGAGGCTCTTCTTTTTATCTTATCATTTGGATTTCTGATGATAAAATCATTTGAATATCTAGCATTGCGTTTCCACTCTCTTGGAACACTTATTTTGGTAGATCTGGAGTTGTGATTGCATTGTCTCTAGATTGTAGATTATTTATCTGTTCTTCATTAATGCTTAAACTCATATGAGGGTGATTAGTTTTAACAAATATAATATGAACAGATTCTTTAACACATAGAGTCCTTTTATTATAGGCTTTGTAGGCACAACTAGTGGGAGAGTACCCAAGAAAAAAACCTTTGCCACTTTGTGGATTGAATTTTCCTAAATTATTCTTACCATTGTTGTGGATGAAGCACTTGTATCCAAAAGTATGAAAGTAGCTAACATTAGGATTCTTCCCTCTCCACAACTCATAAGGGATCTTCTTTAGAATTGGTCTGATGAGGTATCTATTGATGATATGACGAGTTGTACTTGCTGTCTCTGCCCAAAAGTGATCCAAAAGATTGTGTTCTAGTAGCATGGTTCTTGTAGTTTCCTAAATATGTCGATTCTTTTTCTTCACTACACCATTTTGTTGAGGAGGCTGAGGTGATGAGAAGTTTGTAGAGTATCTGTTCTGAGCACAGTATTTCTCAAAAGCTTTATTTTCAAATTCTCCACTATGATCATGGTGAACATAGGTGATGAAGTGTCCTGCTTCTCTCTGAACTTTCCTACAAAAGATCTCAAAGTTTGTAAAGGCCTCATATTTATGAAGGTGAAACATTACCCAAGTAAAGCGAGAATAATCCTCAACAATAACAAAATATATCATTTTCCACCAATACTTACTGTTTTGGTGGGACCAAATAGATTCATATGGATTGTTTGAAGGGGTTTGGTAGTAGTGACAATATTTTTGACTTTGAATGATGTCTGAGACTATCTACCCAATTAGCAAGCATCACAGATGTGATCCTTCTCAAACTTGAGTTTTGGCAGACCGTTCACTAGTTCAAGTCTGGAGAGTTTCTCAATGATATGCATACTGGCATGCCTAAGCTTCTGATGCCACAACCAAGCATCATTGGTTCACACAGTGAGGCAAGTTAAAGTGGCAGTCATGACTATTTAGAACCTAAATATTATTAATATTTTCACCGATAAGAAAGATGTATCTTTTGTCATGTTTGATGGAGTAACTTTCAGCTTTGAAAGAGACTCCAAATCTCGCATCACACAGCTGACTAATACTAAGCAGGTTGTATTTGAGTCCGTCTACGAGATATTCTTTAATGAGTTTGCATAAGGAGTTAAGCTTCACTGAGCTCACTTCGATGACATCGTCTTTGGCATTGTCACCAAATTTGACTGATCCTCCTTTTATTTTTCTTAGAGAACAAAAACTATCCTTTTATCGGTCATATATATGCAATATCTGCTATCGATGGCCCATATTCCCTTCTTATAGCTCTTAAATATGTGTTCCTTCAAAACAAAAAGATTAATTTTGCTTAGGTACCCATGTAGTCTTGGGTCCTTGAGGATTAGAGGTACTTTCTTTAGGCCTCCAAATCCACATGACTTTAGACCTTTGCCTGCAGTTGTGTGATTTATGCCCTTTCTTTCCAATGGTATAGAAGACTGGTCCTTGAAAGGAGAAAGAGGTTTTACTGATTTAATCAATCTTGATGAGAGGTTTTGCTAATTTAAACAATCTTGATGAGGAACTTGAGCTTATTTTAAAAGAATTTGATCTTACAAAACTATGACTTGGTGATTTTCTAATGCTATTAGTTGCATTTTTACACCATCAAGCTTTTCTTGAAGTAAGTCAATTTCAATTTGACATGCTTCAATTTTAACTTGACAGTTTCTCCGTTCCTATTCAAATTTTCATTTAAGCCAAGCTTCCCAATTTTTCTTTTCTTGAGAAAATTTATTGTATTCATTAATAACTTTTTGAAATTCATCGGTTATCATATCAAAATTTGATTCAAGGATGTTATAGTTATGACAGTCGTGTGGTCTTACCTCACTTGATTCACTTTTTATCATGAAACACATGTTGGCTGCTTCTATTTCTTCCTCAATTTCGTCTTCATCGCTCCAAGCCCCAAAATTTTTGTTTGTTCTAGAGGATCTTCTTTTTAGTTCTGGACAGTTTTATTTAAAGTGACCTGGCCTTCCACAGTAATAGCAACGATCATCATTCTTTTTTAGTTCATTGCTTTTGACTCCTTGGGGTCTCTATTGTCTCTGTTTCAAGATCTGCCTTACTCCTCAGTTTATGAGAGCCATTCCTTCCTTATTGGCTTCCTCTAGGAAATATTCCTCCTTAGTTTATACAACATTGAAGTCTATTGGTTAATTCTTTTCCTCTTTGTTATAGCTGTTGATATAATTTCATACATAGGCAAAAAGATTACCTCGTAGTTAGTCATATGTCATATTGTGGAGTTCTCCGTATTCTAGGATAGCAGATTTGGTTTACCAGACTTTAGAAAAGCTTTTGACAAGCTTCTAGTCTTGAAGTTTGTGTGGATAGATCATCCCTAGTGATTTCAGCTTACATACAATTTTGCTTAATTCGGCAAACATTAATTCCATGTTTTCATTCTCTTCCATTTTGAACAACTTATATTCTTTGACCAGGGCAAAGATCTTTGACTTTTGACTTTAGTGGTTCCTTCATAGTTACTTCCAGTTTTTCCTATATCCCTTTTGCGCTTTCACAGGTTGATATCTTGTCATATTTTTCACCGCGTACTGCACAAAGGAGTAAATTTATAGCTCGTGCAATTGTTTGAATTACCTCTTGTTGTTCTTCGGTGACTTTAAAATTTTCAAGCTCCTCTACATCAGCAATTGTTGATTCCTTGTCCTTCTCCTTCTACATTTCCTTGGGTCCTGGAATAGGCTTAGGTCCTTTCTTAATGACAACCCAAGCTTGGAAGTCATTTGATTGGATGAAGATTCTAAATTTGTTCTTTCAGTACGAGTAGTGTTGTCCATTGAAGTATGGTGGTCTTGTGGAGGCATGACTATCTTAAAGGAGAGCACCAGGGATTTGGTAGTTCACCATTTAATATTTGCTCATGTGTGGTTAAGCAGCACTGTTGGTGAGACCTACTCTGATACCAATTGGAATTCAAGTGGGTGAATTAAAAATTTTCCTTGAGTCAACTATTAAGCCTTCACAGTTGACTTACCTGCAAATTAGTATACTTCAAAAACTAGATTTAATTTAAATAAATAGGCAAGTAAATAAGCAATTTGAAATAAGAACACGAAAATTTATCTTGGTTCAGAACACCATTGTGGTGCCTACTTCAAGTCCCTTTGGGTTTCAAAGTTTTCTTAGATCTTTTCAAAGTGGAGTTTGAGTACAATGGTGGTAAACAAGTTCTGAAAAGATATTTTTTTTTCAGATCTTGTGACACAGACTCAATTGGTATTGCAAAGTTGACTCAATCTTATTCTTGTGTAACTATTATAAACTAAGAAGTACAAAGCTTTATGAGAATAATATTGAGACATATTGAGATTCTCCTTTGAAGTTGTGTGAGTGCTTAGATCTTCAGTCCTTTTCTTTTATATTCTTCAACTGCTCTGGCTTCTTTTCTTCATAAGGAAACCTAAGAGATATCATCCCAAACAAGGATTTAAATTGATTCCTTTATTAAGGGTTGCCACCGTATAGTAGGTCCATATCATATATGTCCATACACTGCAGCTGATATGACCCAAACCAGGTCCTAGTCTTGTTGGGTGTCTCAAGTCCAACCAGGATCGGAAACCACCCCCAATACCCCACCGGTAACGACCCTACACACTATGTCGGATGAATTCCGAACATATAACAAAATTGAACAATAATAATCTAAAGAGAATAAAGTAAGCATAAAACCAAAGTCAAAAACCAAAACCAGTCAACCATCCATTTCCAATACCAATGCTAACTGGAATACCGATACCGCCCATGCCCATAATAGTCTGACAAAGCCTCTAACTAGAATCAAAGAACATCCAATCGGTACATGCACCCAACCATTGCAAAAACCAAAACCAAAATAATAACAATAATGAAAAGAAGTCCATAACATGTAATGGAGCCTTGCGGAGTATGAAAGCTCACCACTTCAATCTGACTCAAAGTTGTCCCCGAATGCAAGTCACTGAGCAAGAAGAATGGTACTATGGCTGGTTCCTGCATCGCGTGGGGATACATCACCCGAAGATAGTTAGCAAAGTGAACGCTAGCATGTAACTCAGGGATAAAGGTAAAATAATGCCATCATTAAAAACAAATCAAATAACCATATGAAATCACATACATATATATATATATATCATGTGGGGATAGGGAATGAGGTTTAACATGTACTTAAATCCTTAACCTAGGTTGTGTAGCTTGACTATCCTAAGACCACCTTTGGGCAATATGGGTTCAGCACCCCCTGCTGAAAGGGCCCAGTGCGAGTTAGTCGCACGAGTAGAGAAAGAACCTAATATGACTAGTACATCTCAAAAATATAAAGTGTGATATCATGCACATGGTGACCAAGACCATCCTCACATCAGAAAATGTGAATTTCCAATGTTGGTCCCCCCTCGGGACCCCCACATTCCATGGCTTTTCTACTCAACCCCCTTTAAGCCCATATTAAATCATTTACACATTCCCAATTATTTACAAATGAGTCTTTTAGTTAGGCATTAACCATTGGTATCGTCATACCAAAATTAGAGCCTCCAAGTCTATTACCTTATGCCATATAAACCATTAAACCAAATTAGATTCCACCATTTCCAATTAAACCAAACCCATTTATAATCAAGCCATTACCATCAAGGCTTTTCCAAAATAATGTGAAACCAACCAAAACCAATTCATGTTTCTTTAATCATTTATGCAGTGCAAAGATTCAAAAAGTAGTCAAACTATATGACAAAATCATTCTCATTGACAATTTCATAAATAGGTTGAGGGCATGTCATTACCAAAGCCAAAATTATCAAATTTGGGGCTCAACCATGACCCCTCAATTAAATCACCATTCCCTTGCACCCACATTAGGAAAACCATAATTAAAACATGAAAACTATAATTAAATCACGAGAAACATTAATCAACCATGAACATACAAAACCCCAAACCTTTATTTCAAAACCATAACAACACAATGAAAACCAGAAATTAAAACATATGCCTTTACTAAAATAACAATGAGAAAAGAGTCACATGCCTGAATTACAGAGATTCATAGAGAGAAATTGATCCTTAAGACCTTAGATGACCACTTTGGAGAAACGCTAACCAATTTTTCTTGAGAGGATTTTGAGAGAGTAAAGAGGATGTTTAATCTTCTAAAGAGTGGAATGAATGACCAAAAAATGTTATAGGGACGTGGGGTATTAAGATTTTTAAGTGGAAAATGTCCAAAGAGCCCCCAACTTAAAATTGTAAAAAGATCGCTGGTGGTTACGAGTCGGCACCCGTGACTCATCACCACATCATACGACTTGTACCCTTGAGTCATCCCTAAGACAGTGAGTTGGACATCCATACACTATCCATTATACGACTCGTATGGTCAAGTTATATCCAAGGCAGAATCTAAGGGATTGGACACTGAACAACATACGACTCAACCCTACCATTAGTAACCTATCCTCACGGCTCATAGTGAGCCACTCGTATGTAGAGCCAAGTCAAGTCACTAAGTTACTGATTTGATTAAGGATCATTCTAATGACTCGTCATCACCCCTAACGACTCCTACCACCAAGTCATTACCAAGACTGAAATCCCAACCACCATTCACTGGTCACCTAAAGACTAGGGTCACCTGACCCGTACCCATACCATACAACTCGTATGGTTAAGTCGTCAGCAGGAAAGTGTGCTCAAAGATCAAGAAATTTCCAATGGCCAAAACCCATGGTGTTTCAATTCTCCCCCACTTGGATCATTCATCCTCAAATGATGGGTAAAGGCAGCGACTAGAACGATTTAACCCCCAAACGTCTCTACGCTTACCTTTAAGACAAAAAATAGATTACCAAGAAATTCACAATCTACCTTTAAGAAGATAGAAAATAAAGATGTTAAGATCAAAACATACCTTAACCATGATTATTTGGAACGGGAAATAGAAATATATACTTGGGAATCATGTCCTCTTCATCTTCCCATGTAGCCTCTTCCACCTTGTGGTTCCTCCATAGAACCTTTACCGAAGCTATGTCCTTGGTCCACAACCAACGAACCTGCCAATCTAAGATTTCAACAGGGCCTCCTGATAAGATAGGAAATCCGAAATACCAATATCCTTGATAGCACAATTTTTTATGGATCACCTACATACTTTCTTAACATAGAAACACGGAACACTAGGTGAATGGAGTTCAAACTAAAAGGATACTCCAGCTCATATGCAACATTACCCACCCTTGTTAAAACCAAGTACAGACCAACATATCAGGGACTAAGCTTTCCCTTTTTCCCAAACCGCATCACTCCTTTCATGTGAGACACCTTCAAGAACACCCTATCCCCAACCTTAAACTCTAAATCCCTATGCCTCACATTTGCATAGGACTTTTGGCAACTTTGGGAAGCTTTAAGGCTATCCTCAATCACCTTCACCTTCTCCATAGCTTGGTGAACCAAATTTGAGCCAAACATCTCTGCCTCACCAACCTCGAACCACCCAATAGGACACCTATACCTCCTACCATACAAGGCCTCAAATAGAGCCATCCCAATGCTAGAGTGGTAGATATTATAATAAACAAACTCTATAAGAGGAAAATTCCCAACCCAACTACCACCATAGTCAATCACACAAGCTCTAAGCATATCTTCCAATGTATGAATAGTCCTTTCTACTTACCTATCCGACTGCAGGTGGAAAGTCGTACAAAGACTCAACTTGGTCCCAAAAGCTTTCTGAAATGATCGCCAAAAATGTAATTAAAACTACGTACCATGATATAAGATAATAGAAATAGGTACTCCATGCAACTTCATAGTATCTTAGAGATACAACCTCACATAATCCTCTGTCGAAAAAATAGTCCTCACTGGAAAAAAGTAAGCAGACTTAGTCATCCTATCCACGATGACCAAAATCAAATCAAACGAATTCCGAGATCGAGGAAGACCAATAACAAAATCCATGTTGATGACTTCCCACTTCCACACAGGTAAGTCGATCTCTTAATGTAACCCTTTGGGCCTCATGTGCTCAACTTTCACTTGTTAGCACACCATGTACTTAGCCACAAAACTAGCCACATCCTGATTCATATTGTTCCACTAATACATCTCCTTAAGGTCATAATACATATTCGTTGATCTAGGATAAATAGCATAGCGTGACTCATGCGCCTCAGCCAAGATCCTTTCTTGTAATCCATCCACATCCAAAATGCAAATCTTTCTTGGTACCACAAGGTACCATCGCCACTAACCTCAAAAGCCATTACGTTCTTACCACCTATATCACCCTTGATCCTTATCAAGATAGGGTCTAACACTTCTTTCTCCTTCACCTCAGCACCCAGGGATGACTTCACCACCTCCTGAACAAACACATTACCACTCTCAGAGTCTAAGAGGCAAACTCCAAGGTTAGCCAAATGGGAACATCTTTCACCAATTCTCGCTTTCTCTTATCCACATGAGCTAGACTCCCCACGGATAACCTACTAAGAGCATCAAAAACCATGTTAGCTTTACCTATATAGTAGTGAAGACTTCTGTCATAATCCTTGAGTAGATCAAGCCATATTCTTCGCCTAAGGTTCAACTCTTTCGGAGTAAACACATATTGTAGGATCTTATGATAAAAAAAGATATCCACATGCACTTCATACAAATAGTGATGCCATATTTTCAATGTGAACACAATAACCAATAGCTCCAAGTACTGAGTCAGATAATTCTTCTCATGCACTTTCAACTGTCTAGAGGCATAAGCTATCACCTTGCCATGATGCATTAAGATGCAATAAAGCCCTACATAAGACGTATCACAATAGACTATAATACCATCCATGTCTCAGGCAAGGTCAAGATCAATGCCAAAGTCAGCTTATCCTTCAGATTGTCAAAACTACCCTCACAAGCTTCAGACCCAAAAAACTTTACCTTCTTCTGAGCTAGCTTAGTCAACGGGGTAGGTATAGAAGAGAAACTTTCCATAAACCTCCTGTAATAACCAGCTAAACCCAAGAAACTCTGAATATATATTAGAGTCATGGGTTTAGGCCACTTCTTAACCACTGTAACTTTCTGTGGATCCACCATGATCCCTTCACTAGAAATGACATAACCCAAGAAAGTGACAACGTTTAACCACAATTCATATTTTGAAAATTTGGCATACAATTACTGCTCCTTCAGGGTCTGCAATATAATGCAAAGGTTATCGGCATGATCCACCTTACTCTTCGAGTACACCAAAATATCGTCTATGAACACAATGATGAACAAGTCTAGAAACTAACACAAAACTCTATTCATCAAGTTCATGAATACCGCCAGGGCATTAGTCAACCTAAAATACATACGCAGAAACTCAAAATACATATACTAGGTACGGAAGGCAGTCTCAGGAATATCCACCTCCCTAATTTTTGGTTAATAATACCCAGATCGAAGATCAATCTTGAAGAAAAACTTAGCTCCCTGAAGCTGATTAAACAAATCATCTATCCTTACTTATTATTTACCGTTACCTTGTTCAACTGTCGGTAATCAATATACATACGAAGGGAACCATCCTTCTTATGAATAAATAACATCGCTGCACCCCACAGAGTCACACTAGGATTAATGAAACCCTTGTCTAAAAAATCCTTTAGTTGCTTCTAAAGCTCCTTTAACACAACCAGAGCCATTTTATACGGGGAAATATAAATAAGACGAGTGTCCAAAATAAGATTTTTCCCAAAATCAATCTACCTATTAGGAGAAACACCAAGATCGTCAGGGATGACCTCAGGAAATTCATTCACCACCGGGACAGAATGTAAAGAAGGACCCTCCAAGTTAGAATTTTAACTCGAACCAGATGATAGCGACACCTCTTGGAGATTAATTTTCAGGCTCTAAGATATGATATGAACCTCCGCATAGGTGCTAGGAACCACCTTCCCATTTAATAATCAGCTCATTAGGAAATTTAAAGATGACCTTAAGGGTCCGACAGTCTAGAGAAGCATAGTAGGAGTTCAACAAATCCATCCCTAATATGACATTGAAAGTAACCATGTCTAATTCAAATAGATCCAGCAAAGTCTCCCGACCACCCATAGACACCACACAACCCTTATAGACTATTCTAGCTACCACAGAGTCACCCTTCAAGGTAGAAACAAAAAAAGGGCTCGAAATATATTCGGAACTAAAACCAAAATGCATAGCCAAAAATAGGGTCAAATAAGAGAGAGTGGAACCTAGATTAAGTAAATAGTACATATCACGAGAAAAGAGTTTCAATATACTAGTAACGACATCAAGCGATGCCTCTGACTTTTGACGAGTAGTGAGAGCATAAGGTTGGTTTCGACCAGTGCCAGAGCCAGATGGTGCACCCTTTGGTACCAGAGCTAATGAAGAGGTAATAAGAACCTTGTTTGCCCCAGAAGCAACCTTACTAATAGGAAAAATTATAAGAAAATGTCCTGGATATACACAGTTGAAGCACTTGTCCTTTTCTTTATCACAATAACCCCGATGCAATCAATAACAAAATCTGTTGAGAGGAAATAATGAAGATAACTGGGCCCTATTAGCCAGAGATTGGGCACCCTGTGCCTTATACTTGTCACCATCATGAAAAATCCTATCACCCGATAGCTTTAGGTAGGGAGAACAAGTCGTCGAGTAATACCCAAAATTTCCCAACTTCTTCTTGGATCACTTTCTACCACCTTGCTCAGGAAATCTAAACCTTTTGCTCTGCCTGTCCCCTATCTCCACCTGCTTCTTCTTCTCTTACTCAACCTGCTACATGTACACAACCAACTTAGAGATGTCCATGTCCTTGTTTAATAAGGCAGCCTTACTCTTCAAATCAAATCCCGGGTCAACCCAAAAGCAAACTTCCTCATTCTAGCCCGCATTATAGAAACCAACTTTGGAGCATACCGAGACAACGAATGGAACTTCAAGGCATACTCTTTGACTAACATCTTGCATTGCTTCAGATTAACAAACTCTTCCGCCTTTGCTTTCCTCGTCTCTTAAGGAAAGAAACGATCTAGAAAAGCACTAGAAAAATAATCCCAAAAGGTTGACTTAGTAGCTTCACTCCTAGACTATTCCCATTCCTCATACCATTGGTATTCTACATCTTTCAGTTGGTAGGTAGAAAAATCCATACCCTCCACGTTAGTAACATGCATAACATAGAAGATATTTTCTATCACATCAATAAAACCTTGAGGATCCTCTTCAACCTTGACAACAGTGAGAACAGGAGGGCTTAACCTCATAAACTAGCCAACCCTTGTGGCCTCAGAAGATGGAGTAACAGAAGCACCACGTTTGACCTGAGAAGCTACCAATTATGCTAACATATGAATAGACTGATGAAACTTAGAATTCATCATATTAACTCGAGGAGCATGAAAAGGACTGGAGGAGATTGGTGGCACTCTAGGAGAACAGTTAAGAAATAGACCCTTTGATCGAGTCTAGACCTTATAAGTAGGGCGTGTCCCATCAACATTGTCCTCGAGCGGGATATAGAAGTTTCTGTGAACTTCACATCATCTGAGAGACATGATCTGAAAAGCCAACAAATGGGTATTAGTGAAGATTTCAAGACCTTAGACTCTACAGCTTGAAAATAGAGATAATAAGGAGAAATATTTATAAATGCCTCATAGCCTATCCCTTATGAGTGTGGCACACTACACATCCTTAAAAGAAACTCTACTCGACATAACTTTGTGGAATATAAATTTACCATAAACCTAGGGCTCTGATACTAATCTGACACGACCAGAACCAGGGTCTAGTCATGTCAGATGTCTCAAATCTAACTAGTACCGAAGACCACCTCAATACCCTACCTTTAATAGCCCTACACCTTATGTCGATTAAATTCTAAATATATAAAAAGATAGATCAATAATAATCTAAAGATAATAAGGTAAGCTTAAAACCAAAGTTGAAATCCACAACCAATCAACTATCCATTTCCAATCCCAATGCCAATACCTATACCAATGCTGACACTAATACTGATACCGCCCATGCCCATAGTAGTCCAATAAAGCCTCTAACTAGAACCAAAGAACATCTGGTTTGGACATGCCCTCGACCATAGCCAAAACCAAAACCAAAATAATAACCATAATGAATAGAAATTCATAACATGAAATAGAGACTTCTGGAGTATGAAATCTCACCATTTCAATTTGACTCAAAGTTGTCCCCAAATCCAAACCACCGAGTAGAAGGAATGGTATTATGGTCGGTTCATGCATTGCGTGGGGATACATCCCTGAAGACGATTAGTAGAGTGAACACTAGCATGTAAATCATGGATAAAGGTAAAATAATGCCATCATTCAAAACCAAATCAAATAACCATATGAAATCATATACATATATCCAAATCAAATAACCATATGAAATCATATACATACATATATATCATGTTGTGATAGGGAACAAGGTTTAGCATGCACTTAAATCATTAACTTAATTTATGTAGCTTAACCATTCTAAAACCACCCACAGGATATATGGGTTTAGCTCCCCTTTCTAAAAGGGCCCAAGTGTGTGCTATCCGCACGACTAGAGAAAAAAACTGAGAAGACTAGTATATCTCAAAAATATAAAGTGTGACATCATGTACACGGTCACCAAGACCACCCTCAAATCAGCAAATGTGAGTTTCTAGTGTCTGTCCCCCTTTCTCCGGGAACCCCACCTTCCACAGCTTTTCACTTAACCCCTTTAAACCCATATTAAATTATTTGCACATTCTCAACCATTTACCAAGGATTCTTTTAGTTAGGTATTAACCATTGGTATCGCCCTACAAAAATTAGAGCTTGTAAGTCTATTATTACCTTATGCCATATGAACCATTAAACCAAATTAGACTCCTCTATTTCCAATTACACCAAAACTATTTATAATCAATCCATGACCACCAAGGCTTTTCCAAAACCATGTGAAACTAATAAAAATCAATTCATATTTCTTTAACCATTTATGCAGTGCAAAGATTTGAAGAGTAGTCAAACTATGTGAAAAAATCATTCTCATTGACAATTTCACAAATAGGTTGAGGGCATACCATTATCAAATCCAAAATTATCAAATTTGGGGCTCAACCGTGACCCCTTATTTAAATATCTATTTCCATGCACCCATTTGAGAAAAACCATAATTAAAACATGAAAAACCATAATTAAATCATGAGAAACAATAATCAACCATGAACTTCCAAAACCTTCAACCTTTATTTCAAAACTATAACAACACCATGAAAACTATACATTAAAACATATGCCTTTAGGGATTTTGGAATCTTCTTCTGATTTTCTATATCTTTAGATATCCTGCAAGATATTCGTTTATTAGTTTGTCTTTATTAAAATACATAGTGGGAGTGTAGGGATAACATACAATTCATCCAGGATAGACAAATATGTTTCATGATTTAAAGAAGATCTATTAGTGGAACAACAAGAAGAGAGATATGGTTAATTTCTTGCTAAGTGTATGATTTTTCAGCAAGTGAAGGTCGAGCACTTAAGTATTGGTGGTATATCTCAAGAGATTAAGTTACCTGTGTGGAAATGGGAGATGATCAACATAGATTTTGTTGTATGTCTTCCGCGATCTTGCGACCAATATAATTTGATTTGGGTCATTGTGGATAGGATGACTAGGTCTACTCACTTCTTGCCTATGAGGACTAACTACTCTTGAGAGGATTATGCCAAGTTTTTTATCCAGGAGATTGTGAAGTTGAATAGAGCGCCAGTTTCTATTATTTTAGATAGAGGTTTACAGTTTTTATCTTACTTTTGGCATTTGTTTCATAAAGGTTTAAGGACTACGGTGAACCTTAACACTGCTTTCCACCCAAAAATGGATAGGCAGGCGGGGAGGACTATTCAAACTTTAGAGTATATGCTAAGGGTCTCTGTGATTGACTTTGGAGGTAGTTGGGTTAATCACTTATATCTCATTGAGTTTGTTTATAATAATAGTCATCACTCGATTATTTAGATGGCTCCTTTTGAGTCTCTCTATGGTAGGAGGTATAGGTCTCCTGTTGGGTGGTTTAAGGTTGGTGAGACTAGGTTTTTTAGTCCTGGCTTGGTTTAAAAATCTATGGAAAAGGTAAAAATGATTAGGAAAAACTTAGGATTGCTTAAAATTGCCAAAAGTCTTATGCGAGATGTGAGGCTAAGAGCATTAGAGTTTGAAGTAGGCAAATGGGTGTTTCTAAAAGTCTCCCCTATGAAAGGAGTGATAAGATTTGGGAAGAAGGGGAAGCTCAATCCCTATTATTTTGGGCTATATCAGATCTAGGGGAGAGTTAGGAATGTTGTCTATGAGTTGGATTTTCCTGCAAGTTTGGGTTCCATTCATCCCATATATGTTTCGATGATGAATAAGTGTGTGAATGACCTTTACTTAATAGTTCCTATTGAGAGTATTAGTGTTACGGAATCCTTGTCTTATGATAAAGTCCTAGTTGAGATATTGGATAGGCAAGTTCATATATTGATGACAAAGTATGTAGCTTCATTGAAGGTTCTTTGGAGAAACCAAAAGGTAGAAGAAGTTACTTGGGAAGCTGAGGAAGATATGAAGGCAAAGTATCCATTCTTGTTCCCCACGACTGATGGAAATTCTTAAGTTATGTGTTATGCTTCACTCGTATCATTATTCGAGTTCACAAGTTGATTCTGGTGTACTCTAGATATTATCATGCTAAAAGTGTTCCAACTCAGTATTTGAGTACGAATAATCCTGGGAAGGAGGGGGTAATGTAACACCCTTAAAATTTCAAGCATTTTATTTTTGACCCTCCTATGTTCGAAACATCAATTTTTGACTTAAGTTGTACTTAGGCATTTTAATAGGGTGTCTCAAAAGAGTTCTAGAATATTTAGAAGGGGTTCGGGGTCATTTGGAATTCTAAGGTAGTGAGCCTCCTCATTGTTAGCTTGCCATGGAGGTTAGACTTTGTGATTTCAACATGGAATAGAGGCAGTGTTCCTTCATGATAATACTATTTCACAAAGTTTAGCCTCCATAATAACAGCGTGGCACGATGGTTAGCCTCCACGATTAGGCTGCAGCATACTGATAGGTTAAAATTATGCAGTCTTGTTTTTATCCACTGATATGAGGGGATTCTGAGTCTTTTCACCCATGTATGACCCTTAAACATAAAATAAAAATATTTCCTTCAGTTTTCAAAGATTAAATTCCCCTATTTCACTCTCAAACACAAAACCCACGAACAATCAAAGGATTCACTATGAGTTCATCGTCTAGGCCCCAAACTTTAAATTAATTATAAATTCTTGTGTGTTTCAGGCACGTATCTCTTCCCTAGAACTTATTTTGTTATAACCATGTGTTTTAAATTATTAACCATGTGAATTTTATTGTTGGTTTTCAGATGTTATTTGGTTGAATTGCTTTTCCATGGTTTTTATGGATTATTCATGTTTTGAATTTATGGTTTTTGAACTAATTAGGTGCATGGGTATGGAATTGGAATGGGGGTCATAGATTTCCCTAAATAAATGGATTTGAGTATTGGAATTGGTAATAACCTCAATCCACCTTATGAAATTGGCTTTGAAACATGGCTATATGTACAACTTAACCCATTTCGAAATGATTGCATTACATAAAGGTTAATGGAATGAGTTTTGGCTTTAAATCGAACCTTGGGAGTCGTGGATTCCCCTTATGGTTGAATAATTGGAACTTGTGGGGTTGTGGAATCCCCCAACTTGATGGATAATTAAAATGGCATAATGATATTAGCTTGCAAGCATAACCGGTATGACAATACCAACGGTATATGCCTTAATTAATGATTCATGATTTGATGAACAAGAATATGTATGTGTTTTAAATTAGGCGTAAAGGGGGGTTGATTAGCTCGTTGTGAAGGTGAAGGTTCTGAGAGACCGATACTAGAAACCCACATTTGTCGGAACCCATATTTGCCAGCGTGGGGGTTGGTCTTGATGACCGTGTGCATGAGTCGGAAATACCCTAGGTTTTGGCCCTTGAAAATTTCCCGATTTTTGAACTAACTGTCCTTGTAACAACTCACCATATGAGTCGTATGGTGTGTGAAAAGGTCTAGAGACCCTGGTCGTAAGTTGGTCAGTATATTGCTGACTATGTCCTAGTTATGAGAGACTCCATACGAGTCGTATGGACTTATGACGATAATGAAGGGTCCAATCATAAGTTGACCAGTGCCTAGCCCTTGATGTTCTGCTTAAGGTATGACTATATGGTACTATTCGTATGGTATAGTAACGGGTTAGGCAAGGGAGTCGTATGTTGGATAGAATGTGGTATCCCATATTCTGACCTAGTGTCAACTTGAGGGTACCACTCGTATGTTGTGGTGATGATTTGAAGGGTCCACTCATACCCACATGTGAGTTTTTTACCCTTTTAAGTTGGGGGCAATCTGGAAATTTTCCCTCTTAACTCCTTTTGACCCCACGACATAAAACACCTTTTGGGATCTCATTGACCTATTATTCTAAATCAAACACTCTTAAAATCTCTCTCAAGATCTTGGTTCAAGAAAAGGCTAGGGTTTCTACAAGGAAATTAAATAGGGGCTCTCAAGAGTGAATCTCTCCATCTTTCTTGGTGTCTAAGTCATGTTACTCTTCCCTCATTGTTAGTTCAAATAAAGGCATGTTTTAATGTATGGTTTTCATGGTATTAATATGGATTTGTTTTGGTTTAGAAATAGATGTTGGGGTTTTTTGTATCTTATGGTTGGATAATGTTTTCCCATGATTTACTTATGGTTTTTCACGTTATAATTATTATTTGAACATGTGGTTGCATGAGAATAGTCAATTGATACTTGGTTTTGCTTTTGGAAACTATATTCCCTCAACATGTTTGTTAAAATGCCAATGAGAATGATTTTGTCACTTAGTTTGACTAATCTTGACACCTTTGCATTGCATAAATGGTAATGGAACCTAAATCGGTGTGGTTGATTTTAAATGGATTGAAAAGGCCTTAGTGGCCATGGTTTTGGTCTAATTGGAAATATTGTGGGGTGCATGGGAATCCCCTAAGTGTTGGCTAGTGACATTGCTTGCAAGCTATAGTCGGTATGATGATACCAATTCATAATGCCTTGATAAAGGACTTCTTGAATTGGTGGTTTAGTTTGTGCTAAATATTTTAATTGGGCAATAATGGCGGGTTGTGATATCTAATCGTGAAGGTGTAAGTCTGATGGATGGACAACTTATGTTTGCCAATATGAGGGTTGGTCTTAGTGACCATATGCTTGTGGAGTACACGGGAGTCCCTCAAGTTTATACTTGTATATATGTATCATGGAGGGCGAAGGGTACATGAGAATCCCTAGACCCGATGATATCTTTGATTCGTGCGGCTACACATACTGGGACCTGTTCATGGGGTAACACTGGACCCATATAGCCCATAGGTGGATTATGACAGTTACTATACATAGCCCAACTAAAGGTTTTAAATGCATGCTAAACTCGGTTCCCTTTCCCGGCATGATACATACATATATGTCTGTATGTGATTGAATATGGTTATTTACCTTGGTTTTGAATTAATGACATTATTTTTTCTTATACCTGAGTACATGCTAGCATTCACTCCACTAACCATCTTTGGGTGATGTATCCCCATGCGATACAGGAAATAGACATATTACTATTCCTCCTACTCAGTAAGTTGGATTCAGAGATAGCTTTGAGTCAAATTAAAGTGGTGAGCTTCCATACTCTGTAAGACTCCATTTTATGCTATGGACTTCTTTTCATTATTGTTATTAATTTGGTTTGGTGTTGGCTATGGTCGGGGGCATGTCCCGAATGAATGTTATTAATAGAGACTTTGTCAGACAACTATAGCATGTCGTCAACCTTGGTATTGGTATTGCCATTGGGGTTGACACCGGTTGGACGTTTGGTTGGATATTTGGTTGGTTATGGTTATGAAATTTATTAAATGTTCTTCAATTACTGCTATTTTATCTTGTTATATGTTTGGAATTCATCCAACATAGGGTGCAGGGGCGGTTACGGTTGGTATTGGGGGCGGTTTTTGATCCTGATCGAACTCGAGATGCTCGACACGACTAGGCCCTAGTTTAGGTCGTGTTAGTGTCACACTTTATTTATATTTGTATCATTCTGGATTCCCTGGCCTTCCTTTATACTTCCGATTCGTGTGGCTAACACACATTGGGGCCTTTTCGATAGGGGAAACCGAACCTATATAGCCTGTGGGTGCTATTTTATGATGGTAAAAGCTACACAGTCTAGGTTAATGTTTTAACTCTCATGCTAAACCTTTTTCCCTATCTTGGCATCTTATACATACATATATATATATATATGTATGTATGAATGTGTGCACATAGTTTTGAAATAATTTTTGACTAATTTAATCACGACATTATTTTATTTCTTATCCCTGATTTACATGCTAACGCTCACCCCGTTAACCATCCTAGAACCTATATTATTTTATAATGTAGGAATCGAAGACACATCTTTTACCCCTATGTAGTGTTAATTGATTAGCACACCTATCGATTTGTTTAAAGTGGTGAGCTTCCATCCTCTGGAAGGCCCGTCATTTCTTAGTTTGTTTCATTTATTTTTTAGACTTTCTTTTGGGTCCCATTTTGACTAGAATCGGGGGCATGTCCCGACCTAGTTGATGTTTATTTTTAAAGAGGCTTTTATGGAAACTGTGGATTGGGTATTGTTGAATTCTTAGAAACCTTATCTTGGTTCCTTTATCTATCATTCATTACTATTTAATAGGCTTTCATATTGTTACTATTATTATTTTTGTGCTCATGAGGTTAGGCGATGGGGGTGGTGTCCGGTCCATGGAGGACTTCAGATACCCGTCATCATCTTACAAAGAATCATAATAATGAAATTTATAACCAAAAACTACAAGAGAACTAAAGTAAAGAAGAAAAAAACTATTCGGAGCTTCCCTCATGTGTTTTCTCTCTCCTAAGTCATTCCGAAGTAATTAGAATAAAAGCTAAGTGTCCTATTTATAGTGTAGTATAAGTTTTGACCGAAAATACCCAAGGGTGTTGAACTCTCTTATTGCATGGATCAGTGGGCGTGGCACGCTCTTATCGTGTGGCTCCCACACTATTTCTTGCACTTCACTTTCTGTCCAGTTCTGTGACATGCCCAAATCACGGTAAAAAATTGTATTGGTGGTCCAAACTCTTCTATAAATTCTCTTTAATGTTGATTTCTTACTTTGATTGCAACACGTCTCAATCTTGATGAGTTTTTGGCTTCAATCCTCGTATTCTCTTGCTTAAAGAGATTCATTTGTGCACTTTTGAATCCATTGTGCACACTAAGCTTGCTTCTTGTGTATACACCCATTATGGCTCATGTATGGGTTCATTCATCACCTAATGCATCCCCAATAGACTCCTACAACAAGTCATCACAAGTGTTAGACCATGAAATACACAAAACTTGTTAACACTAAACAAGAACAAGCATAACTTAGGTCGGTTTAACTAGCTATCTCATCAAACCTTCCCTTGGACATTTTAACTCTATATTGATTCAGTTGAACTATAAATATCTTAAACATGAGGCTTAACACACAATTATATGAATATGCATGTTATACTGCAATAAGCACATCAAGTTATCCCCAAAACTAAGATAAACGCAAGTGTATAATGACTCTTAGGTGTTTAAATACGCCTAAGATCAAGCCTCTATGCATCTTGGTCACAACCCCTTCCTTTCCCCCTGACTTGGGCTTCAACAGCGGGTGTTGGCTCAACATCCTGAACAACTCTAGATCTAGTCCTTACCATCTTTATAGAAAGAGTGGAATACAAGTTTAGAATAATGGATATGAATAACATGAATCATAAGGAAAATAATTAGAAAAATTTTCTTAACAATGCCACTTAGACTCCCAAAGATAGATCCAAATATCAAAGTATCGATCCAAGGGACTCTATTAGACATCTTTCTCTTTTATTCATGACACCGGTGAAACTATCATGCTAGTACCAATTTGTCATAACCTAGAATTCTAGGTCATGATGGAACCTACCCTATAACAACCTTGGTAAGTAAGCTCAAAACCCAAAAGAGATAGAAATGCAGAAAAAACATAAATGACACCCAAATATGAGACTTTAAAATAAAGTTAGGCCAGATATATAATAAATAAACTCCAAAACTAGAATAAATACAACTTAGAACTGACATAGAATACGTAAATACACAACTCTACCTTTGAAACATAAAATAAAGACATGATGAAGTCTGGAATTATGATCTAAATGAGGATCTCACTAGTACTCCTAAATAGCCTCAACTCAGGATAATCTTAAGCTCCACGAGTCATACTTGAACTAGGATCTCCAATAAAAAGGTATAGAAAGTAGGAGAGAGTACGATCCATTACACTCAGTTGGCATGGTAGGTCGACCGAGCAAAGTAGAAAACAAAGAATATAAAGGATACTATGATCATGCATCACCTGCATACCAAAAAGTTCCCAATGCCAGCTAAATTCATATCTCCTAAAAATATAAATACTATAATTAGAATAATGGTATAAGAATAACTATGCACGAATATATAAAGGAAGGCTAAGTTATACAACTAGCAAACAACATAAGACAAATCCAAATGATGAAATTAAATTATAGCACCACAAAAATCCTAAGATAATGTCTCAAACTGAGCATAGAAATAAAAAAGAAACCAATAGAAAAATCTATAGGATGACCCTGACCACGACTCATGACCAGGTCTAACAAGTCATCCCAGCACTCATCCTAATATTTATAAAAAAATCCTAAAGGATGAAAAAATATAATTCATTGGTGAGGACTACTGGCGATAAGTCATTATCATCTAGAACGACTCATCCTGTCAACTATCCTGAGCATCAAGTCCAAACGTTCTAAAAGTTGAAAAATCTACCTAGTGACAATGGCCATTAACAATGAATCATCGTGTCACCATAAGACATAATCACCACCCATCATTAATAGACCTAGAAATAATTCCTGCACAATAACATAGGCAATAATTTGTTATAGGTGATGATGAGTTATCTTGAAACTCATCGGTTACATTCAACAATTTTTAAAAATGGTTTCCTAGAGATATTTTCATATTTTCCTTATTTTGTAGACTTATACAAAGTCATTTTAAGCCCTGTTGGCAAGGGTTTAAAGGGAATTAAATACACCTTAACACCAATCTCTCCAAAATACTTAAGAGAAAATAAAGGTGATTTATCTCCAAAATAGAAGCAAACTAGGCTTTTTCCTCATAGGATTCAAATTCCAAGTTCTTAGCAAAGATTCTCTAAACTCTTGGTATATGGGTATACAATAAGGGTCCCCTTCCACTCTCATGCCTAAATTTATTTCAAACTTCAGCTTAATGAAATCCATGAATTAGAGAAAATTTCTAAAATTCCCAAATTTAAGATTATTTCGGTATTCATGTTTCAGGACATCTTATGACTATGAATATGATCTTATTCATGATCTTAAAGATGGATTTCATATATGTTTTGCGTGTTATGAAGACACAATCCTAGATTCTTATAAAATTTGCATGAAATATCCAATTGAAGCATAAGTTCATATGAGTATTCAGTAAGCCATGTTCCTCATGATTTTCATTAGATAGTAAGATGCATATAACTAGTTCTATGATTTTAGTTATATTCAGTAATAGTAAATTAAAGTAGTTCATGTATTTTTCTTAGATTTAATTTTAATAAGAGTATATATGCATATATATATATACAATTAGAAGAGTATTACTTAGCATCGAGAAGAGATTGGTTCAGATAAACCAAATCCCAAACTACGTACCACTATTGGCAAAAGGGTCCTCATCGGTTGAGAGTGTCTCTCTTCACCCAAATGGGCTCATAAGTGAATTCATGCTATACATGGTTCATAACCTTAGAAAAGTGTATAACATCCACCAAACTTGGGTTATAAGTTAGATTCCTTGATGCTCACATGGTCTATATCGATTACGATTAACTCACATAGTTTCAGATTCAATATCTGTGTGTGACCCTTAGTTCAGTTTGTATTCTCTTAAACATAAAACATTTCATGTTTTCACTTTATATCAGAGTTTATATACACATAAATACATACATATATAGTATTTCAGCATAGTATCTCGATTAACAGGGTCATTGTATTTTAGTTCAATTTTATATCTCAATATAGTATTTTAGTATTTTCTAACGTATCTAGGATATTTTAAATTTGAATATTTGACATGCTTAGTACATTCAAAGTATTGATCACATAATCTTCTGTGATGTATCATCTTATGATATAGGTTTTAGTGCTCAACATCAGCCCCATGATTAGTGCACTTCGATACCCTCTCAACAGAAGATAGTGGTGAGTTCTCATCATCCAAAAATGAGATTTCATTATAAAGTGTTTTAGTATTTTATTTTAGTTCTAGACATTTTAGTATTTTGTGTTAGTATTTTTATTTGCACCTTACGACTCGTGAGGAGTCTTCATGACTTGTCAACTAAGTCATTGCCTGAGCAGTAAGCATAACACCAAGAGAGTTTTTAGAGTTTAGAACCTGGGGTGTTACATTTTCCTTTTCATGTAGACTCAGAACTTAACTAGTATATCAAAAATGTAATCTACATATCAAGAGGAGTCTACGATACCCATATAAGATATTTTCATTTTAGATCCAAAAATAGTTTGAGAATCAACTCCAAAATAAAGAGTAAACTCAGAATTTTATTGAAGAATTATATTTCCCATACTACAAGGCTTCTAACTATAAAAATCCATCAAAAATAAGTTGAAATCAAACTTGAAACTGAAGAAAAATCATTTTTTCACTTTGTCAGGTGAAACCTCAAAATTCCAAGTTTAAAATCCAAGGTTTGAAGTTGAAAACATGATTTATTAAAGGAAAATCAAAAGTAATATTTGAAGCTTTTCCAAATCCAAGTTGATGCAAAATCCTTTTAAAATCACTTAAAACCATTCTCTCCAAGCTAAAAGATAGTGAAGATGGTCTAAATTTATGAAAATAAAGTATTTATACTATTCAGGTGATGGTGCCTCGCGATCGCTGCCCCCACCACACAATTTCAAAAGTTAGCATTGGCTAGTATTATAATGATCATCATGATTATAGGAGGTGGGGGTTCACGAGTGTGATGAACAACCCAATTGAACTCACGATAGTAGTAGCCCACTTTACAATTATGATACCAAATGACTTAAGCCTTTACAATCACTACCCTATGCCATGCAATCGCGCTGAAGGAATGTCTAGTGCACCAACAATCAGTCCAAAGCCAAAAATGTTCTGAGCGAACCCTCAGAATTTATTTTGGTACCCACAAAGCTAAACCAATAATGCTACTAGGCTAATTTTGAAGTTTTGGATGCAATGGAACCATCAGATTTATAAAAAGATATCATTATCAACAAGTCAACCCATGGAACCCTTTTTTTAGGCTAACTTAGCTAGTTTCTCATTAAATGCCCAAAAGTCAAAATAAGGACTTAAAACTTGAACCAACCATACTACTAACTCAATAATAATACTTCAGATCTAATTGAATTAATAGAATCATCATCCAATGCCTGTATCACAAAATGTTGACCAAAGTCAAAATAATCACTTTTAAGGTTACTTAAAACTTCAAACTCATTTAAATCACTCTTGAATTCTTTGGGGACCATGACAACCATCCCCGCAACTCACAGATAATATATAACACGTATGAGAAAGGAAAAACTGGTCAAAACATAGAAAAATCTAAAAATCACAATAAGGTTTGTTATATTATCCACCATTAAAACACACATTTATCCTCGAATGATGAATTAAATAAGTTACCTGAACTGGTAAAAATATAGGGGTATATACTCTGTATATCAGACTCAACCACCCACGTAGTCTCCTAAATTAGGTGATGTCTCCATTGAACCTTCATAGAATTAATATTTTGGATATTAGTTTCCTACTTATCTATCTAGGATAGAAACAACCTTATACACAAAGGATAAATCATGACCTAATGCAACTGAATCCTACTAGATCACATGAGTATCATCCGGATGGTACTACTTCAACATTAAGGCATGGAATATTGGATGAACAACTAATAGATATAGAGGAAAAGCTATCATATAGGTTGCATCTCTAATTTTCTCAAGAATCTCAAAAGGCCTGATAAATCTCGAACTAAGCATCTCTTTCTTCCCAAGCCTCACCACACCCTTCATAGGTGATACCTTCAACAAACCCTTCTCACCATGAATGAGTGCTACATCATGAACTCACTTAATGAAGTAACTCTTATACTTACTTTGGGCATCCACAAGCCTCTACTGAGCCAATCTCACTCAATCCATCGAGTCTCTCAAAAAATCAGTGTCTGAATATCTAACCTCGAAATAATCAAACCATCCCACCGGGAATGTACATATACAAAGCCTCAAAAGGATCCATATGAATGTTATAATGGTAACTGTTATTATAGGCAAACTTTACCAAGGGTAAAAACTTATCCCAATGAGCACTAAAATCTATAACACACGTTCAAAGCATGTCCTTTGACACCAAAATGGTCTACTCTAACTGGAAATCCAAAACATACCCCGATGTTAAAATATCAAGTCAAACTAACTAGTTAGCCAAAGACAAAATGTCTGAGGCTAAGGCCGCTCCTCTACTAAAAGATAAGCCTTCCTTCCAACTAAAGGCATCCGCTACCATATTAGCCTTGCTCAAATGATAAAGAATAGTCAAGACCATAATCCTTAAGCAACTCTAACCATCTACGTTATTGCATATTAAGATCTCTCTAAGTGAAGAAGTATTAAATCTTATGATGATCACATAAATATCACAATGAACCCCATACAAGTAGTGACACAACAATTTCAACATAAACACAACCACTACTAACTCTTATTCTAGGGTAGTTATTCTCATAGACCTTCAACTACCATGAAGATAAGCAATCACCTTATCTTTCTACATCAACACACCACCCAAGCAAACTCTAAAAGTATCACAAAACATGGTGAAACTATTTCCTTCTCAAATAAAGTTAAGATAAAAGCCAAAGCCAATAACTCCTTAAGCTTCTGAAAGCTTCTCCCATAATTATTAGACCATGAAAAAACAACCCTTTTAAGTCAATTTAGTTGAAGGATCCACAATGGAAGAGAAACCCTAAATAAACCATCGATAATAGCCTACTAACCCCAAAAAACTTTGAATGACAATAGAAAAGTTGATCTAGACCAATCGTATCGTCGTCACCTTGATTAGGTTAGCCATGATACCATCTTGGTCATCATATGAGGTAAAATTAATATAATACAATCAAAACTCATGCTTGGAGAGCTTGGCATACAACTTGTCATCTCTTAATCTTTGAAGTACGATCTCAAAGGCCTCACATGTTAAACCTTATTTTTGGAATAAACCAAGATATCATTGATGAACAAAATCACAAAAGAATAAAGATAAGGTTGAAATACTCTATTCGTCAACTCTATAAGCACTATCAGGATATTAGTCAGGCTAAAAGACATAATTAAGAACTGGTAATGGCCATACCATATATAAAAAGTTATTTTCAGAACATTTAAAGCTCTAATCCTTAATTGATGTTAACCAGATCTAAAGTTGATCTTAGAAAATATTGAAGTACCCTGAAGTTGATCAAACAAATGATCGACGCGAGGAAGATGATATTTATTCTTAATAGTCACTTTGTTCAATTAGCAAAAATTAATACACGTGCGCATGGATCCATCTTTCTTAAATACAAATAATATTAGAGAAACCCAAGGAGAACACTCAATCTAATGAAACCTATACTCAAAAAATTCTGTAATTACTCTTTCAATTCTTTTAACTTATTTGGGGCCATCTTATAAGTAGGAATGGAAATGATCTTGGTGCTTAACTCTACATGTAATGATCCTTCCGATTATTTTTCATGTTTTCTCTTATATTCTCTGTTAGTTCTTCTCCATAGCTTCCCCAAGTCATTTATGACTTGTTGGGACCGATGATTCAGTTACCGGGTAGTTCATTTGACTTTTAGAGTCATTTTTTTTGTTTTGAAGTCTTCGTTGGTTCCAAATGACCATCGGACGAAAACTTCAATGAAACAACATCGAGTGCAAATTCCGATTGTGCCAACAGATCTAAAATATTGATTTTAGTATAGGTAGACTTTTGGTTTGGGTTCTAATGCACCCGAGCTCATTTCGACCTATTGGTCAAAAAGTTGGCAAATTGAAATACGGGTGTGGGACCCATATTTGGTTGAAACGACCTTGGATTGAAATTTAACTTTTCCATTGAATCCATAACATCGATTTTGGGCTAGGGGGACCCTTGGTTCAGGTCCTAAGACTTCTAAAATTATTTTGGGCTATTGAGCGGATTTTATGAAAAATAAAATTATAGGTGTGGGTCCCATTTTTTGTCAAAAAGATCTCAAATTAAAGTCTTGATGATTCCAATGGATATGAAATGTGGTTTACACTCAAATTTCACTATTTTATCATGTTATTTGGGTTCTAAATGAGTTCCGAGGGTCAAAAATAAGTTTTTGACTTTGCTGTCACGGGGATACGGATTCTCTTCGCTGAGGGGGTCTATAAATAGACCCTAAGGTCGCGAATTTAGGCATTTTTCCTTCATCTTTGAGAGCCTAAAATCCTAAATGGGTATGATAACTCAAAATTGAGTCTTGTTGGTGTCTAGGAAGCTTGATAAACATCTTTTATCATGATTATTATCCAGATTAAGGTAAGATTTCATCACTTTATTGCTGAATTTCTTAGTTCTTGACCCAAAACCCCAATTTATCTTAGGGCTTGATTTAGCCTCAATTTTGGTTTATTTGCACCTATTAATTAAGTATTATGATTCCTTGGTAATGTATGAGCATTGAGTTGACCTAAAAAATATGATTTCCATACGTGGGATCCACTTGAGGTTTTTGGTGTCATTTTTGGATCCAAAGCATAATAGTGCAATATGGGTATCATTGGAATCATATTGATGAGTAGATTATGATTTTGATAGCATTGTGGCATTTTGGATATTATGAAGTGAAGACGACCATGTGGTGCATGATGTGAGGTTTTGCGGTTCGGCCTTGAGGTAGGATTCTACCTACTCTTCTTCGAAGATGATGTGTATTATGTATGGAATGTGAATATGAATATTAGGCTGATTATGAATAAATAACCTAGTATTGATTATTGATGCTTAGGTAATTGGATAAGGGTTTTGGACCCATAAGGTAGTATGTTTATGACCTTTTTAGAATCCTATTTCCATCTTCCTAGATTTAATTAGTTTATAGTATAAAAATATTATGATTCTAGGTTTGGGATGTGGTCCAAGTGTTGGAATCATGGTTACTGTGATTGACCTTAGTTGCCCTAGTCTAGTGATCTTGAAATCGTATCTTAGAGTAGAATTGACATAATTGCCCATGTTTATAGATGAATTTTCTATTTTAGGATTAGTTATGGATTACTTGACATCTAGAAGTTGAACAAGATGCCTTAGCCTAGATTTGGGAATACTTTGCCTAAATATTGAGATTGGGTATTAGAAGTGGGATCATCCGTCCCTTTTAGGCCAAGACTTGTGTTAGCTCTTATGGGGTTAGTTGTGGATAGTAGGCCTAGTTGAGACTAATGAGCCTTATTTATGAGATTTACTTAGTGAATTGATAAATTGTGATGATTTTTGCCGGGTTATAATTAATGGACTATAGAGATGTTAATTTATCTTAGATATGATATTGGGTCCATAAAGATGTATTTTCCTCTTAGTTATGATATTTGGTCCATAGAGATGTATTTTTCTCTTAATTATGATATTTGGCCCATAGAGATGTATTTTTCTCTTAGTTGTTATATTTGGCCCATAGAGATGAATTTTCCTCTTAGTTATGATATTTGGCCAATAGAGATGTATTTCTCTCTTAGTTATGATATTTGGACCATAGAGAGGCATTTTTTTATTAGTTATGATACTTGGCCCATAGAGATGCAGGGTTCTCTTAGTTATGATATTTGGCCCATAAGATGCATTTTCCTCTTAGTTATGATGTTTGGCCTATAGAGATGCATTTTCCTCTTAGTTATGATATTTAGCCCATAGAGATGCATTTTTCTCATAGTTATGATAATTGGTCTATAGAGATTATTTTTATCTTAGTTATGATTATTGGGCTTATAGAGATGATTTTTCTCTTGGTTGTGATGCATGACCTATAGATATGAGATGTCGAATAGAGGTGATATGCTTATTGATATTATGTCTCCTATATGTGAGATGATTATAGATATGCTATGGCTTATAAATATGATTGTCGATATGAGTTATGAATATGTATATTGGCCTAAGGCTGTGATTATTCAGGATATATTATTGGGATGAGGGTCGTGTTATGATTTTGGTTGGATATTCAAAAAGTATTTATCCTTGTAAAGGATACGGTTGTAAAATATGAACACATAAATGTTTATGTTGCCTATGATTTCATTGACTGAATACTGGTGATGGAATGCATAGATTTAGTACACTCATGATTATTATATCGATATTGATGTGATCCTAGATGAAATACGACCTTAGCACTGTTTTTCTAAATAAGGATCAAAACCCACTTTTCTTCTTAACAATGAATTTCTTTACTATAATAATTTCCTAACTAAATGGAATATTTATACGTATAAAATAGGTTTAAAATATTGTTTTAAAGATTTGACCGAGACAGATTCTGGCCCATGACTCAACACTATTATTTACTTCGGTCGTGATATATTCTGACCCTTTCTGCACTTTTTAATAATTTAGTCTCGAAGATCATTCTAGGCAACAGACTTATGAATTTACAATCTTTTAGCCATGGCTTGAGTCTGTGCATCTATTATATATCTATATATATGTATTGATGATTATGATGATATATACCCGATTCGAGTCTGAAGAATACTATTGTGATGATATATATACCCGGTTTGAGTCTAGAGAAACTATTATGATGATATATATACATGATTCAAGAATGAAGGATACTATTGTGATGATATATATATACCTGGTTCGAGTTCAAAGAATATTGTGATGCTATGTTGATACCCGACAAGGTCAGAGGTTGATTAAGTTGATGATGATGGTTATGATAATGAGATTTTGATGTTGATTGGGTACCTTGCATTCATTCTTGCATGCACAATACCTATCACCAGTATGCACATATGTATATTAGCCGGTATAGATAGTTGCATAGATATGGGTGATGAATATGCCTTATGTTATTATATGTTGATTGAACCTTTAGAGCCTGGGGTGGTGAGGGTACTCATAGGCTCGGCTAGCTATTTTGTTGTCTAGAATAATCATTTACTCGCGCTTTTATTGATATTGTTATTATCATTGTCATGATAATTATTATGGCTAGCTTACGACAGATTGGTCATTAATTCGGTATCGATATTTGAGGTATGTTACTATCTTCTTTTATATTATGATTGCATTATTCTACATGATTAATTCACGTCTAGCCATGTGGGTTAGAAACCCTGATTATGAGAGTATTAAATCCTGATCAAATTATGATAGGGTCTTAAAATAAGAACATGATAATTTAGGTTATGCTTAGAGTTGACCTCATAACTATACTTATATATAGCTATTCATAGCTATGGTACTACCGTATATTCGTCCTTCATTTATTCATATTGTATATTTATTCCTTGGCCTTGTATATTACCATCGACCTTTCTTTCGCCCTTTATTCACATATTAGCCTGGGATATACATTATAGTATTGAGATTTATGAATTTGGACATAAAAGGATATTTCATCCTTGATACTTCCTTAGCCTTACGATGTTAGTCTCCTGGACATGAATAGAATAGGCTATCCTTATTGTCTCATTGACCTGATATATGATTTATCGACTCTTGGGTGTAATTTCTATTCTATTTATATGTTGTATATATTTGTTGTATCTTTGGAGCTCAGTTGGTAGTTTCCTACTGAGTACCATTCATTTAGTACTCATACTATATTTCTGCAGCCTGCAGATCATAGTACAGATTATTGCTATTTATGTGTGTGTTATACAGAGCAGCCATATTTTAGAGACTGAGAGTGATATCCTGATATTCAGAGTATTACTTACCTCCCTCTTATATATTAGACTAGTCTTTATATTGTATTCAAAGATAAGTTGTATCAGTATAATTCTATTGATATTTCACTCTTATACTTTTATTATATTAGAAGATCTTGTACTGATGCCACTAGGTTTTGGGACTCACTTATGTAATTGATCTTTATATCATTTATTCCATATTCTTTTCTTTATATTATTGAGTAGTCCTTTACTAACTGTTTCAGACAACAAAATGGGTTTGCCTGCTAGTGGGTTATAGTAGGTGCTATCTTGACCTGAGAAATTAGGTCATGATAAATTGGTATAAGATCCTAGGTTCACGAGTGTATTAGTACAAGAGCTAAGTATTAATAGAGTCCTGTGGATCGGTGCGGAGACATTCGTAACATATATTTGGAAGTCTACGGGGACATTTTTGGAAATTCACTTCTTGACTCCTTATCGTGTGTCTTCATATATATGAACCTCGAACACATCCATTTACTCTATTCTATCCTTAGTGAGCGATGTAAGATGGGAGACTATGTGGACAGATATGGATGAGACTGCAACACGCATTTCTAGAGTTTTAGCGCAGCATTGGACTAGAGAGTCAAAGATGTATGTCAAAGATCTTCAGCAAAAGTCAAAGGATTTAGGGATAATTTAGGCTCTAATTGAGCTCGTGACTACTTTAGCCTTTGAGGTTTAGCATTGGGAATCCAAGTCATGTTGTAGATCCCTCACAGCCATGGATGGCATTCGATTCATCGAGAAGTTCTTAGACCAAATTCGGTTTAGTGCTTTTTATCAGGGTTCTCTACCAGTTCTGAGTACGAGATTGGATTTATCGAGTAGGCCAGAATTATTCCTATGTTATAACCTTTTGAGCCAGACATTTGTGCATGGATGTATTTGAAGATTAGTATTGTAACTTTGTTTAGCGTCGGAGCACTTGATAGTAATTGAGTTTTTCTTTTCTCAGGTTGTCGATTATTATAGGACAATAGAAAGTACATGTATTGAGGCTTATGAAAGTGGAGGCAAGAGGCCATACCATTATTATAGTGCTATTGGTATTGTATTCGGAAGTGAGGATCCTTTCGGTAGAGTTCAGCTTTATTTGCAGCCTATCGATTCTATGCTATTAGTATTTCATACTATGAGATAATTGATTAGATAGAATTAGAATGTATTCCCCATCGTCCTAGAGTTCCTAAGATAGGCTATGGTTGTAGAAGAATGGACAAATTTCTAGAGATTTTTCTCAGCATCAGTTGTCCAGCCATTTTAGCTCAATTTGTGTCCCTGCCATATCGATGCTCCAAGAGTTTCTATGACTATAGAGATATTGACTACTGATCTAGAAAGTGTCCCCGGAATGGGATTTCTAGTCATTCAGCTTATTCAGATCGACCCTATGATGTTGTGGCATCTTCAGTTAGAAATAGTTCACGTGGCACCTCAGTTGATGATTTAGTCAGTCGATTCGAGTTTGGACTCATTTAGATTTATTCTCTCTATGCTCGGCAGGCATGTGATTGCAGACTTTACCGTGATAGGTGCGCTTTTGTTTCTCGTATTTATCTTTTATGATGTATATTGAGGTTTTCATACCCATTGATGATTATATGCCTTGCTGAATTGATATTGGTTATTGTGGGCCTTATTATTAAATTCATGATTATGTTACTACTCTATGATTTATTTTCTTAGTAGTGAATGGAGTAGATTTGTATTGATATTTTCCCCTATGGGTGTAGCGTTTGGGTTTGAGTCTTATTTATCTTGGCACATTACCCTTATTATGGCCCTTAAATGGTAAATGGTATTGATGTTCATTTTGGCACCGCCTATTCATTTTATTAACGTTGATATTATTTTTTCTATTGCTACCACTGCTTGAGGTTATTGATATTATTTGATATGATTACTTGAAGAAATTGATCCTCACTGGGTAGCTGTTTAGACTATTGTTATCTAGTTAGAATTTTATTTTATGATCTTATTCGGTGGCTTGAGTAGATATAGCTCAATTTAATAATTTCTTTCCCATAGCGCAGCGAGGCTGATTTTTCCTTCTTGGTTAGTTGTGTTACACTGATTTGTGAATATATTGTGGTATCAAAGGTAAGTTGACCTTCCATGGTTCTGTGTGGTTTTTAAGCTGGTAATTTAGTTATATTGCTTAATATTGAGTTCAAGATTGTTAGACTTGCTTCCTAGTTGGTGAAGGCTTTTGTTTTGACTATCCCTTCTGATATAACCCATTTGTCAGATTGACCAGTTTGAGGCCCAGTCTTTGGTTGTGACTATTTCATTGCCCGATAGTGGTTTTGACATAAATATTAAGATGTCGTGGATTCGTCTCTTAGATTTGTTGGGTTCGTTCCTGTGTGATTGTTTGTCTTTATTATTAGTGTAGGGATTAGATACTCATTTTGGTTGTTATATGGTTTTGTCTTAAGTAGAGTTGGAAAGTTAGAGGCAGGTGGCCTTTCTTGTGATTGCTTCTTAAGTTGGCAAATTGGAAATTCCTTATCTTGAGTTGTTGATTTTCTGGTGGTGGTCTTGACTTTGACCTTGGTTTCAGGATTGGTATATTTTTTCTTTGTTGATGTGATTCTTAGGTGGATTCAGGATATCCCTATTCTAGAGTTTGTTCACCCTAATGAGGCTTGGTGGAGTTTTTCTCCTTGCATTTCTCTGAGTTGATAGAATTTTTGCTTTTGCTAGTATGGTTTGCAGCCTTGGGGAGTACTTTTTGAGTATTTTTGATATCTCATTCCCTCTAGTAGATATGGGATGGGTTATTTGCATTTTCAGTCAACGATTTACCCTTTTGCATGATTTCTGTACTGTGGCTTGGTATGATTTATCTCAAATTTGTCAATTTTGGATACTAAAGTTGATTCGAATAGTTGGTAATGATATAGGCTCATTGGTTCAGTTTTGACTTAATGCTTTGGAATAGCAATTTGAAAGTTGTGATAAACTTGGAGTATGAATGCCTACCCATCCTCAGGTTTGGTTTGGGTAGCTGAAATCGAGCGATTCAGCCTTGGTATTGAGATTTTAGCTTGGTTTTGTAGATCTTGGGTGCAACTTTCATTTTGAACTTATCTTACTTCAGATTTCATTTATAAGCTGGTTGAGCCTACTTTGTAGTTTCCTATTGGGTCTTCTCAATTTCAGATGGATTATAGTTGATAAATGTTCAGATAATAGCTCACGAACTCGGTATTGGTTCTTTTAGGTTTGACCTCGATTCTCCAGTTTTCTTTGGGAATTTTGGATGATATACTTAGTGGGGGTAATACACTTGAGATGGATTCAATATGGCTTCATTCTTGGTTGATAGGACATCCTGGAGCAGAATATTTAGTGATGAGTAGTTATACCTTGGGTTTTGGAATTTCAGTTTGATTTTTATTTGAATTGGTTGCAGCATTGGTATGGATTACATTCCTTAATTATCTTTATTTGTGCGCCCAAATAGTGCCTTATAAGCTTATTCTCGTGTTGCAATTTGGACTTTTAGCAGGTCAGCTTCAGTTCTTGGAGCCCTCTGTGGTGAGCTTACGCGAACAGGACTCAGGTGATTTTCCTCCTGGTTCGGAGTGGATAGCAGGAATGGATTGGTAGAAGAAAATTATATTTGGATTTGGAAGTCAGTGGTATGACTCATGACTTGGGTTGGTTTGGTTTGGATGATCCTTTGTTTATTTTTGTGGGTATCGAGATGGTATCACCGTGTTATGGTTTAGATTTACATGTATCAGTCTTTTCAGTTCAGTTGGAGTCCAAGTAGCGGTTGAAGTTGAGTTTTGGTTGTTTGGGAAATAAAGTGGGGGTGCTAGTTGAAAAAGGAATACTTATGGTGAAATCCCTTGCAAGTGTTCTCTCCTCATGGAGGTTACCTAGGAAGTTATGTTCGGAGCATACGGGCTCAGTACCTCATCCTTTTGAGCTTTTGAGATTTTGTCTATCTATTGACTTTCGAGGACGAAAGTTCTTTTAATAGTAGATGTTGTAATGATTCTTTCGGTTATTTTTCATGTTTTTTGTTATCTTGATTATTAGGGCTTCTCCATAGCTGCCCCAAGATATTTATCACTTATTGGGACCGATGGTTCGTTAATCGGGAAGTTCATTAGATTTCTAGATCCAATTTCCTGTTTTGAAGTCTTTGTTGGTTCCAATTGGCCATCGAGCAAAAAATTTAATAAAATAATCTCAGATGTAAATTTTGATTGCGCCAACAGATCCATAATATCGATTTTAGTCTAGGTAGACCTTTGGTTTGGGTCTTAATGCACCCAAGCTCATTTCGACCTATTGGTTGAAAAGTTGGTAAATCAAAATACGGGAGTGGAACCCACATTTGATTGAAAAAACCTCGAATTGAAAATCCGACTTCTCCATCACGTTTGCAACATTGCTTTTTGACTAGGGGGACCCTTGGTTCAGGTCCCAAGGCTTCTAAACTTATTTTGGGCTATTGAATGGATTTTATGAAAATAGAACTATAGGTGCGGGCCCTACTTTTTGCTGAAATGATCTCGTGTGAAAGTTTGATGATTCCACTAGATTTGAAATATTGTTTACACTCAAATTTAACTATTGGATTGTGTTATTTTGGTTCCAAATGAGTTCCTAGGGTCACAAATAAGTTTTTAACTTTACTGTCACGAGGATACCACATCTCTTCGTCGAGGAGGTCTATAAATAGACCCCAAGGTCGTAAATTTAAGCATTTTTCCTTCATCTTTGAGAGCCTAAAATCCTAAATGGGTATGATAACTCAAAATTCAATCTAGTGGGTGTCTAGGAAGTTTGGTAAACATCTTTTATCATGATTATCATCCGGATTAAGGTAATATTTCATCACTTTATTGATGAATTTCTTAGTTCTTAATCCAAAATCCCAATTTAGATTAGGGCTTGATTTAGCCCCAAATTTGGTTTATTTGCACCCATTAGTTGAGGATTATGATTCATTGGTGATGTATGAGCATTGGGTTGACCTCAGAAATACGATTTTTGCACGTGGGACCCACTTGGGGGTTTTGGTGTCATTTTTGGACCCGAAGCACAATAGTGCAATATGGGTATCGTTATACTCGTATTTATGAGTATATTATGTTTTGATAGCATGATGGAATTTTGGAGATTGTGAAGTGAAGACGAGCATGTGGTGCATGATGTGAGGTTTTGCGGTTCGGCCTTGAGGTAGGCTTTTACCTACTCTTCTTAGAAGATAATGTGTGTTATGTATGACATATGAATATGAATGTTATTCTTGATTATGAATAAATAAACTAGTATTTATTATTGATGTTTGGGGAATTATATGAGGGTTTTGGACCCGTAAGATAGTATGTTTATGACCCTTTTAGAATCTTATTGCCTTCTCCCTAGATTCAATTAGTTTGTAGTATGGAAATGCTATGATGCATGATTTTGGGATGTGGCACAAGTGTTGGAATCATGGTTAGTGTGATTGACCTTAGTTGGGCTAGTTTAGTGATCTTAAAACCTTGTATCTCAGGGAAAAATTGACATAATTGCCCATGTTTCTAGACGAGTTTCCTATTTTAGGATTGGTTAATGGCTAACTTGACATCTAGACGTTGAACAATATACCTTAAACTAGTTTTAGGCGTAGTTAGCCTAAATATGGAGATTGAGGATTGGAAGTGGGATCATCCAGCCCACTTAGGCTAAGACTTGTGTTAGCTCTTGTGGGCTTAGTTGCGGATAGTAGGCCTAGTTGAGACTAATGAGCCTTATTTATGAGATTTACTTGGTGAATTGATAAATTGTGATGATTTTCGACGGATAATGATTAATGGACTATAGAGATGTTACTTTCCCTTAGATGTGATATTGGGTCCATTGAGATGCATTTTCCTCTTAGTTAAGATATTTGGCCCATAGAGATGCATTTTTCTCTTAATTATGATATTTGGCCCATAGAGATGCATTTTACTCTTAGTTATGATATTTGGCCCATAGAGATGCATTTTTCACTTAATGATGATATTTGGCCATAGAGATGCATTTTCCTCTTAGTTATGATATTTGGCTCATAGAGATGCATTTTCCTCTTAGTTATGCTACTTGGCCCATAGAGATACATTTTCCTCTTAGTTGTGATATTTGGCCCATGAGATGCATTTTTCTCTTAGTTATGATATTTGACCCATAGAGATCCATTTTCCTCTTAGTTATGTTATTTGTCCCATAGAGATGCATTTTCGTTATAGTTATGATATTTGGTCTATAGAGATGATTTTCCTCTAAGTTATGATTATTGGGCTTATAGAGATGATTTTCCTCCTGGTCATGATGTATGACCTATATATATGAGATGTATAATAGAGGTATATGCTTATTGATATTATGCTTCCTAGATGTGAGATGCTTTCTATATGTGAGATGATTATAGATATGCTACGGCTTATAAATATAATTGTCGATATGTGTTTCAGATATGTATATGGGCCTAAGGCTTTGATTATGATGTCGTGATTATTCTGGATATATTATTGGGTCGAGGGTTGTCTTATGATATTTGTTGGATATCCTGAAAGTATTTATCCTTATAAAGGATACGGTTGTAGAATATGGACACGTATATGTTTATGTTGCCTACGATTTCATTGATTGAATACAGGTGATGGCATGCATAGATTTGGTACACTCATGATTATTATATCAGTATTGATGTGAACCTAGCTGAAATATGACCTTATCTCTATTTTTCTAAATAAGGAGTAAAACCCACTTTTCATCTTAACAATGAATTTCTCTACTATAATAATTGCCTAACTAAATAGAATATTTATACGTATAAAAGAGGTTTAAAATGTTATTTTAAAGATTTGAACGAGATAGATTCTGGTCCATGACTTAACACTATTATTTACTTTGGTCGTGAGATATTCCGACCCTTTCTACACTTTTTCAATGATTTTGTCTCGAAGATTATTTTGGGAAGCAGACTTACGAATTTACACTCTTTTATCCATGGCTTGAATCTGTGGTTCTATAATATATCTATATTTATGTATTAATAACTATGATGATATATATATCCAGTTCGAGTTCGAAGGATACAGTTGTGATGATATATATACCTAGTTCGAGTCCTGAGGATATTGTTGTGATGATATATATACCCGGTTTGAGAATGGAGGATACTGTTGTAATGATGTATATATACCAGGTTCGAGTTTGGAGAATATTGCGATGATATATTGATACCCGACAAGGTCAGAGGTTGATTAAGATAATGATGATGGTTATGATAATGAGATTTTGATGTTGATTAGGTACCTTGCATTCATTTTTGCATGCACAATGCCTATCACCAGTATGCACATATGTCTATCAGCCGGTATGGGATAGTTGCATAGATATGGGTGATGAATATGCCTTATGTTATTGTATGTTGATTGAACCTTCTGAGCCTGGGGCGGTAAGGGTACTCATAGGCTCGGCTAGCTATTTGGTTGTCCAGAATAATTGTTTACTCGCGCTTTTATTGATATTTTTATTATCATTGTCATGATCATTATTTTGGCTAGCTAATGACAGACTGGTCATTGATTCGATATTGGGATTTGAGGTACGTTACTGTCCTCTTTTATCTTACGATTGCATTATTCTACATGATTAATTCACGTCTAGCCATGTGGGTTAGAAACCCTAATTATGAGAGTATTAAATCCTAATCAGATTATAATGAGGTATTAAAATAAGAACATGATAATTTAGGTTATGATTTGAGTTGACCTCACAACTATACTTATATATATAGCTATTCATAGCTATGGTACTACCGTATATCCGTCCTTCATTTATTCATATTGTATATTTATTCCTTGGCCTTGTATATTGCCATCGACCTTTCTTTCGCCCTTTATTCACATATTAGCCTGGGATATACATTATAGTATTGAGATTTATGAATTTGGACATAAAAGGATATTTCATCCTTGATACTTCCTTAGCCTTACTATGTTAGTCTCCTGGACATGAATAGAATAGGCTATCCTTATTGTCTCATTGACCTGTTATATGATTTATGGACTCTTGGGTGTAATTTCCATTTTGTTTATACGTTGTATATATCCGCTTTATCTTTGGAGCTCAGTTGGAAGTTTCCTACTGAGTACCATTCATTTGGTACTCATACCACATTTCTGCAGCCTATAGATCATAGTACGAGTTATCTCCATTGATGTGTGTGTCGTACAGAGTGGACATGGTTCGGAGACTGAGAGTGAGATCCTGACGTTCAGAGTATTACTTACCTCCCTTTTATATGTTAGACTAGTCTTTATATTGTATTTAGAGATAAGTTGTATTAGTATAATTCCATTGATACTTCACTCTTATACTCTTATTATATTAAAAGCTCTTGTACTGATACCACTAGGTTTTGGGATTTACTTATATAACTGGTATTTATTTCATTTATTCCGTATTTTTTTCTTTATATTATTGAGTAGTCCTTTACTAGCCGTTCCTGACTAAAGGTTGGGCTTTTCTACTGGTGGGTTATAGTAGGCGCCATCATGACCTAAGAAATTGTATCGTGACACTAAATCAATAGAAAAATCCATATCCAGGTAAGTTCATAGAAAACACGTCCCTGAATTCTCTAATGACTCTTACATGATCCAAGGAATGGGCTGAATTAACACTAGTATCACGTACATAGACTAAATAAAAAAGACTCGCCCTTCCTACCAAGAAACAAATACTAAGAAAATAAGTAACCCCTTTCAGACACAAAGTAGAGGTACTTTTCTTCTCTAACCTTTGTATACCCGAAATAGCTAATGTCATGGTCTTGATAAAATAATCCAAAACTACATGATAAGGAGACAATCAATACACACCTAATTTGAAATCAAAATTAACTGTGTCTAGGATAATTAAATCTACTCGAGTCTTATGCCTCAAAAAGGTTACCACATATGGTTGGTACACCTGATCCACAACTAAAGAATAGCCTATGGGTGTAGATACAAAAATGGGCAGATCAAGGGACTCAAACATAGAACCAATACTAGTAGAAAAATATGTAGAAACATAGGAGAATATAGAACCATAGCAAACATTACTAAAGTGGGACAATGGAAAACTATGATAATATCTATAATCACTACATTAGAAACCTCTGCCTTAGGTCTCCTAGGAAAATAAACACTGACCACATCTTCTACCAAACTGAGAAACTCCTCATCCACTACCATGAGCTCTCTAAGTCCCACTTTTGTTACCTATATTACCACATCTACTACCTTGTGTATCCCTTTAGCTTCTAACACTGGATTCAGACAAAGCTAAAGCTCAAAACTCAATTGGGGAGGACCAATTGCATATCGAGGTCAATCCTTCATTAAGTGTCCAAACTCATCACACACAAAATATACCTTACTGATGAATCACACTGAGAGGGACCAAAATAACCAAAATGCCCTCCATAACCTAAGGAACCAGAATGAGACCCTGAATATGTACGACCTGATATCTGACCAGCCAAAGTTTCAGCACCCACAACCCTACTATCTGAACTTTGTAAAGTTTCCTGAACCAGTATGCCCTAGTAACCATGAGAACCTCTACCTGAGAAATCCCTACCTTGGGATGACTGACCATTGAAACCACCCTATTAGCATACCCTTTTAGTACTACCACTCTGAGTACCCTACCAAATAGACTCGATCATCTTGGCATGATCAACAATACACTATAAGAAACCACTTGAAACCACAAACTGAGTTGTTTCCAACTGATAAGAAGTAGTCAAACCCTTAACAAACTTATTGATCTGTCAAACTCTATGGAGATACTAGTTGTGGAATACCTAGATAATGCATGAAAATGAGCCTCATACTCGGTAATTATCATAGAGCCTTCTCCAAAAAATAAAACTCATCCTTTGGCTTGTCCCTTAAGCTATATAGCATCAACCTCTCAAGAAAAACCTCATAAAACTGGGTCCAAGTCAAAGAAGGGGAACCTACTAATCTACAATTGATGTAAGGCCTCCAACACTTCTTAGCCACATCAAAAAGTAGTGTAATCAACACCATGGGACTCAAGAAAACTAAGTTTATACAACCTCTCCTAGAAATTAATGAAAAAAACTCATATAGTATCCTATCCTCACTATAGCACCATTGAACTTGGGAAGAGACAATCTCATAAATATCTAAATCTATATTACCCATCAGCAGACATCAAAGAACTTGGAGCCACAGGCGGAACAATAAGTCAAGCAGGCAAAGGATCAACATGTAGGGTCATAACAAAATCTAGCTCGATCTCAAAAGTGTGAAAACCATAAGCAGGGGCCTTCCCTACGGTAGAACACCCACTCTTATCTAAGAACTATCTATCATACTCGGTAGAATACACCTGTAGGAAATATCATCCATACTGCTCAAAAGACAAATAAGTAGATCCCGTAATACTACAGTAACAACAAAACCCTGTGTCATGACCAAAACCAGGGCCTGGCTGTGATGGGTATCTCAAGTCCCACATAGACCGGAGATCACCCCTTACCCTAACCTAGTAAACTCAACAACCTCAAGTGTCGAATGAATTCAGAACATAGAACAAGATAGTACAAAATAAAGACTAATGATAACTTATGAAGTGTCTAAACCAATCAATAAAACAACACACCCAAGTCCACAGTAATCCAAAAAATCCTCTACAAATATGAAGTCAATACAATATCGGGGCATGCCCCCAGTAATAGCCAAAACCAAAGTCTAAACAAGTCTAAGACATAGAATATAAAGACAATGTAATGAAGCCTTTCTAAGTATGGAAGATCACCATTTCAATGACAACTCACAAACTTACTTGGACACCTGATCACTGTGCAGGTAAAGTAGAAGAAGTTTTGGGACCTGCATCGCATGGGGTTACAGCGTCTGGAGATGGTGGTTGGAGTGATGGCATATAACTCAAGGATAGAGAAACAAAATAATGCCATCATTCAAAACCAAGTCAAATCATCATATATAATCACATATATATATATATATCGTGTCGGGATAAGGAACAAGGTTTGGCATGAACTTTGAAAATATTAACCTGGCTATGTAGCATAACTGTCATATCACAAGGCACCTACGGGCTATATGGACCAGCTCTCCCCTAGATGGAAGATCCCCAGTGCGTGTATCCGCATAAACCAGAGAATATCAATATCCGTATATGCCTTTATGGGGGACTCGAACCTCCCGACATAATCAAGGTGACTTCAGCACCAATGTATACAATATGGTGGACTTGAACCTCCCATTCATATATTTATTCGGAGGACTCGAACCTCCTGGTCATATAGATACCTGCACTGGCTAGCGCAGTTTCCAATGTTAGTCCTTTGGACTCTACTTTCACGGCCCGGCTACACTCCCGCTTTAAAGCCCAATCAAAACATTCATTTCACATACACAACCATTAATCCAATTACTTACTAAAGGCATCTTTTTGGTATCATCATACAACCCCACTTACAGGCGTACAACATGCCATAACCATTAGTAATCAACTTTGGGACTCGAACCCATTGTCTAAACAAAGATATAAATTTAATTCAACATTTAGGGACTCGAATACATTTAGCCAATTAAAACATCAAGGTTATAATTCAAGTCAGTTTATGGCCAACGAGGCCTTCATAAAACCATTTACCAATCATCAACATTCATAGGCCAATGCCTTAGTTCAAAACACAATCCTTATGTGGACAAGATTCTTCTCATTGACATTTTTATAGACAAGTTAAGGGAAAACCATTTTCAACCCATTATTCAATCCAAAAACCATCAAGTTGAGGGTTAAACATGACCCACTCATTAAACCACAATTTACATTCACCCACATATGCAAAACCATTATCAAACATATATGATCATAATTTAAAACATGGGAAAACAATACTCAACATTATGCACTGAAACCCTCAACCATGTCTTTTAAAACCACCATTAATGATTGATGAACAATGTTTAAAACACATGATTTTTGTGAACTAACAATGAAGGCAGAGTCACATGCCTGAGTTATGAAGATTCAAGAAGAGATTTTGATCTTTAAGCCTCTAGTTAACTAGCTTGAAGAAACCCTAGCCCAATATTCTTAAGAGGTTTTTAGAGAGTGTTTCAATCTTCTAAAGTGTAAAATGAAATCCAAATAAGTGTTATAAGACGTTGGGGATTAAGGGTTTAGGGTGGAAATTGTTAAAAATACCCTCAGCTTAAAAACTATAAAAAGTACGCAGGTGGGTACGATTGGACCCTTCAACTTGTAACCACATCATACGAGTGGTACCTCAAATTGTCACTTGATAAGAAAGTTGGACACCATATTCTTTCAAACATACAACTTCCTTGCCCAACTCGTATCATCACCATACGACTAGTATAGTGTGAGTCGTACCCAAGGCAGAACATCAAAGTCTAGACACTAGATAACATATGGTTTGGACCTTATATCTCATTACTTGAGCATACGACTCGTATGGAGTCTTCTCATATCTAGGTCAGAACTTGGCCAATATCACACTGACTAACATACCAATAGGGTCCTAAAACCATAACTACATCATACGACTAGTATGGTGTGAGTCGTATGATGATCAGAAGGTTCAAGACTCAAGAAATTTGCAAGGGACAAAGTTCGAGGTATTTCAGTCTCTCCTTTAGGATTATCCATCCTCAATTGATGGAACTAGGCAATACAAGCATAATTAAACCGTCAAACGTCTCTACTTTTACCTTTAAAATAGAAAATAACATGCCAAGGAATTTACAATCCACCATTAACAAAGATAGAAAACAAAGATGTCAAGAACCAACACATACCTTAAGCACAATTTTCTGGAATCAGAAATAGAAACGAATACTAGACTTCATGTCCTCCTCGGCTTCCCAAGTAGCTTCCTCAAACTTTTGGTTCCACCATAGAACCTTCACCGAAGCTACGTCTTTCATTTTCAATCGACGAACTTGTCGATCCAAGATCCTCACCGAGACCTTCTCATAGGACAAAGAATCTAAAATACCAATGTTTTGTAAGGGAACACCCAACGAAGGATCACCCATGCATTTCAACAACATAGACACATAGAATACCGGATGAATGGAACTCATGCTAAAGGTCAAATCTATCTCATATGCAATATTTCCAACCTTTCTCTAAACCACATATGGGCCAACATACTGGGTTCTGAACTTTCCTTTCTTTCCAAACCGCATTACTCCCTTCATGGGAGACACCTTTAAGAACACCCAATCTCCAACCTCAAATTCCTAATCCCTTCACCCAATATCCGCATAGGACTTTTGGTGACTTTGGATGGTCTTAAGCCTATCTTGGATTATGATGTGTGAGCCGATGCTAACATATTTGAAGCTTTTAACTCTTAATAATTGTGAAGTCTTAAGCAACTTTCGTTGTTTTTGATTGCTTTTAGTGTGTTAATGTAGACATAAGTGATCGGGGAGGAAACCAAAGGAAATACGAATAAATCGGATGACATCTAATATAAATAAGCTGAAGTGTAGCTGACATCAATTCTGAAGCGCCGTCATACATGGGATAAGCCGTTAAAGTTGTCGTCAAGCTTAGACAGAACCTGAAGAGTTGAGAGGAAATGTGACAGTGATTTGGAAGGGCCGTCAAATATGGGACATGGCGTCAAAATTGCCATCAACTAGAGATAGAGTATGCTGATTCCCAGTGAAGATGTGACGACAGTTTTCACATGTCGTCAGGATTTTGACACTCCATCAGGATTGCCATCTGAAAAGGCAGAAGATAAAAATTCACTAGAACCTTTGACGACATCTCGCACACGTCGTCAGGAATCTGACACGCCGTCAAAAGCATCGTCATCTAAATCGAAGAGAAAACTAAAACTTTAATTTTATTTCCTTATTTAGGTTTTACTATTTAAAGACTTGTTTTGGGGTTTTATTGGAGAGGTTTTTTTGTTAGCTATCAGGCATTAACCTAGGGAAGAGAGGAACGTAACATTGCTTTCTTACATCAATTATTCTTCTTGTTTTTATCAACTATTTTTGGGTTTCTACCTGGTGATTCAATCGAAGAAACTACTTGTTGTTTTCCATCTAATCGTAAGTTATCCTTATCATTATGAATTCAACTTGTGAGTTCATTCATCAAATCATGAGCGGCTAATTCTGTTAGTCGGGGTTATGGGATCCATGGATTAGGGTTTGATATGATGCTAGGTGATTAACGGATTCAAAGAGTAGTAGAACATCTTGAATTTTTGTTGTTTGAACTGAAATCTAGTGGTTGCAAACATTAGATTATGCCTTAGGTTTTATTTGCTTCTAACAGAGAAATAGACTAGGGGACGTGAATTATCAACAGGGACTCGAAATCTACCAACCTTCTGTTTAATGATTAATGCCGTAACTGGATTAATCTACCTGAGATAACATCCTATTGGAAATAGATAAGTTATCTAAGTTAGAGAGAATTAGATAATAAATTATCTGGTGAGGTCGAGAGATAAGTCAGATAGTATAATCGTCAGGGATATTCTGTTGTTCTACTCATTTCGAGAATCTCTAGCATTACCTAGTATCTGTCAATTTCCAAAACCCTTGGTGAACATAGCTCTGGTTTTTCATTTATCTTGATTACAAACACTGAAGTATTGAAAGTGATATTTAACACACTGTGAACTTAAACTCCCATCTTTCGGAAACAGTAAACTACCAGTAAAGTCTTTCGTAAACAAATCGAAGTTCACACCCTATTCCCTATGGGATTCGACCCCAACCTAGTTGGGTTTTATATTGACAACGATCGCTTAAACCCATTTAAGAGTGTAATTTGAGCGTTATCAAATTACCATCACCTTTTACATAGCTTGGTGAACCAAATTTGGTCCAAATATTTCTGCTTCGCCAACCTCAAACCACCCAATAGGAGATCTACACTTTCTACAATACAATGCCTCAAACGGGGCCATACCAATGCTAGAATTATAACTATTGTTATAAGCAAATTCAATCAAAGGAAAATGGTTGAACCAATTACCACCATAGTCAATCACATAGGCTCGTAGCATATCCTCCAAAGTCTGAATAGTCCTTTCGGCCTACCCATCCAACTGTGGGTGAAAAGTCGTACTAAGACTCACTTTAGTCCCCAAACCATGTTGAAAAAAGTGCCAAAAATGCGATGAGAACAGATTACCATGATCTAAAATAATTAAGACAGGTTCACCATGCAACTCTACAACTTTCTGAAGGAACAACTTCGCATAATCCTCGGTAGAATAAGTAGTCCTCATTGGCAAGAAGTGAGTGGACTTAGTAATCCTATACACTATGACCCAAATGGAGTCACACCGATTCCACGATTGTGGAAGGCCGGTAATGAAATCCATATTAATTACCTCATATTTCCACACTAGTAGTTCAATCTCTTGAAGTAGCCCACAAGGCCTCAGGTGCTCCACTTTCACCTCTTATCACACCATACACTTAGCCATAAAGTTAGCTACATCCTGCTTTATATTATTCCACCTATACATATCCTTGAGATCATGATACATATTTGTCGAATTAGGATAAATCGTATACCGCAACTCATGGGCCTCGACCAAAATCCTTCCTCGCAACCCATCAATGTCGGGAACACAATCTCTCTTAGTACCTCAAGTTACCATCACCGCTGGTCTCAAAAGCCGTCACCTTCTACTTACCCACATTATCCTTGATTTTTATCAAGATAGGATCAAATACATGTTTCTCCTTTATTTTCTAACCAAGAGATGATTGTGCCACTTGTTGCACCAATACGTCACCATTCTCGGAGTCCAAGAAACGAACTCAAAGGTTAGCCAAATGGTGAATATCCTTCACCAATTCCTTCTTATCCTTATCCACATGTGACAAGATACCTATGGACAACCTGCTAAGAGTGACCACATTAGCTTTACCTGGATACTAGTGAAGACTCATATCATAATCCTTCAGCAACTCAAGCCACCTCTTTTGCCTGAGATTAAGATCTTTCTAAGTGAATATATACTATAGGCTCTAATGATAAAAAAAGATATCAACATGGACTCCATATAGATAGGGACACCAAATTTTCAATGAGAATACCACAGCTAACAACTCCAACTCATGAGTCGAATCGTTCTTCTCATGAACCTTCAACTTCTAGAGGCATAAGCAACTACCTTACCATGATGCATCAACATACAACCCAAACCAACTCGGGATGCATCATAATAGACCACAAATCTCTCTGTACCCTCAGGTACAGTCAAGACCGGAGCATCAGTCAACTTATCTTTTAACTTCTCAAAGCTACCTTCGCAAGCAAAAAACCACAAGAACTTTACCTTCTTCTGAGTCAACTTAGTCAATGGGGAAGGAATAGAAGAAAAACTTTCTATGAATCTCTTATAATAATCGGCTAAACCCAAGAAGATTTAAATAATGGTTGGAGTCGTGGGTCTAGGCCACTTCTTAACCATAAGAACTTTCTGAGGATCCACTATGATCCTTTCACTAGACACAACATGACCTAGAAATGTGACTATGTTCAAGCAGAATTCACATTTAGAGAACGTAACATACAACTGTTGATCTTTCAAGGTCTGCAACATAATACAGAGGTTATCGGCATGATCCTCCTCACTCTTAGAGTATAAAAAAATATCATCAATGAAGATAATCACAAACAAATCTAGAAACTGATGGAAGACCTTAGTCATCAAATCCATGAATGTCGTTGGGGCATTAGTCAAGTCAAACGACATCAGCAAGAACTCAAAATGCCCATACCGGGTATGAAAAGTTATCTTAGAGATATCCACCTCCCTAATCTTTAACTGATGATACCTGTACTGAAGATCAATCTTAGAGAAGAACTTAGTACCCTAAAGCTGATCAAATAAATCATTTATCCTCAAAAGAAGGTACTTATTCTTTACCCTCACCTTGTTCAATTATCGGTAATCAGTACACATTCGAAGGGAACTATCCTTTTTATGCACGAATAAAATTGGTGTACCCCACGGACACACACTAGGACGGATGAAACCCTTGTTTAAACCTTAATTGCTCCTTAAGCTCCTTTAACTCAGTCAGAGCCATTCTATACGGGGGAATAGAGATAGGACGATTGTTCGGGACAAGATCAATACCAAAATCAATCTCCCTATCAGGAGGAACACCAGGAAGATCATTAGGAAAAATCTCCAGAAATTCGTTTACCACCGGGATGGAATAAAAAGAAGGACCCTCCAAGTTAGAATATTTAACTAAGACCAGATGATAGAGACTGCCTTTGGAGATTAACCTTCATGCTCCAAGATACGATATAAACCTCCCCTTAGGAGCTAGGGAACCACCCTCCCATTCAATAACTACCTCATTAGGGAATTTAAAGATGACCTTACGGGTTTGACAATCTAAAGATGCATAACACAAGTGTATCCAATCCATACCCTATATGACATCAAAATCGACCATGTCAAATTTGAAAAAATCCACCAAAGTCTCCTGACTACCAACAGATACCATACAACCCCTATAGATTTTTCTAGCAACCACATAGTCACCCACTGGGGTAGATATAGAAAAAGGGTCTGAAATACACTCGACACCAAAACCAAAGTGCACAGCCATAAATGGGGTCATATATGAAAGAGTAGACCATGGATCAAGAAAAAAGTACACATAATAGAAAAAGAGTTTTAACATACCAGTAATGACATCGAGAGATGCCTCGAAGTCCTGACGAGAAGAAAGGTCATATAAGTGATTCCGGCCACTGCTAAAGCAGGAAATAGAAGCAGAAGCAGGAACAAAACCCTTTGGTGTAGGAGATGATAAGGTAGCAATAGGGACCCTGTTGGCCCCAGAAGTAACTCTAGAGGGATAATCCCACTGCATATGCCCAATCTGACTATAACTAAAACATCAGTTCTTCTCCTTCTCACACTGGCCATGCTATGACTGACCATAGAATCCAACTGTACTCTCCACTATACTAAGAGTAATGATCACCCAATGGCTTTGGGTAAGAATTACTAGCCGTAGAGAAAGTACCAAAACTCCTCCACTTCTTTTTAGGCCACTTTCCCCTATCTCTACCACTCTGCTACTAACCTCTACCCTGATTAGAAAATCTAAACTTCTTACTCTGCCTCTCACCAATCTCAGTTTGCTTCCTCTTTTCTTCCTCAACCTACTGCATATAGACCACAAGTTGAGAAATAACCATATCCTCATTCAACAAGGCAGTTTTACTCACCAGAATTAACTTACTGGACAACCTAGAAGAAAAGTTATACACTCTATCCCTCATGCTAGATACTAACTCAGGAGCATACCTGGACAACTGATGGAATTTCAAAGCATACTCCTTGATTGCCATCCTACCTTACTTTAAGTTAACAAATTCTTCCATTTTTGCCTCTCTCAACTCCTGAGGAAAGAAGCAGTCCAAAAAGGCACTAGAAAAGTCATCCTATAATGCAGAGTCAACATTACTTCCCCTAGACTGTTCCCATTTTTCGTACCACTAGTATGCCTTCAATTGGTAGGCAGCGAACTCCACACCTTCAACATCTGACGCATGCATAATCCAGAAGATCTTCTCTATCTCATTAATAAAAGCTTAAGGATTTTTTTAATCGTAACACCAGTAAACATAGAAGGGTTCAACCTCATGAATGTGCCAACCCTTGTGGCCTCAGAAGATAGAGTAACATCAGAACCACACTCAGGATGAGAAGCTACCAACTAAGCTAATATATGAATAGACTGACGAAACTCAACATTTGTCATATCTGCCTAAGGAGCTCGAGGAGGGCGGGAGGGAACCGGTGGAACTTTGAGAGAGAAATCTGAAACTAGACCCCTAGATCAGTCTGTACCTCATAAGCAGGGCATTTCCCATCAATAGTGTTCCAAAGTGGAACAGAGGAGTTCCCATGAGCTTTAGATCATCTAAGAGGCATGATTTGAAATAAGCGAGCAAATGGGGAATTAGAGGAATCCAGGACCTTAGACTCTACAGCTCGAAAGGGAAATATTTCTAAATGTCTTGTAGCCTCCCTCTTATAAGTGTGGCACGCTTCATACTTATAAAATAGACTCTACTTAACACGACTTTAAGGACACCCAATTGACCATGTACCCAGGCTCTGATACTAACTTTGTAATGACCCAAACCAGGGCCTATCCGTGATGGGTATCTCAAGTCCCACGTGGACCGGAGATCACCGTTTCACCTAACCTAGTCAGCTCAACAGCCTTAAGTGTCGGATGAATTCTAAATATATAAAAAAGATAGTGCAAAAATAGGACTAATGATAACTCATAATGTGTCAAAACCAATCCACCAAAACAACATACTCAAGTCACAGTAATCCAACAAAGCCTCTACAAATCTGAAGTCAATAAAATGTTGTAACATACCCCCGATAATAGCAAAAACCAAAGTCTAAACAAGTTTAAGACATAACATATAAAGACTATGAAATAAAGCCTTTTGAAGTATAGAAGATCCCCACTTCAATGACAACTCACAAACTAACTTGACACTTGATCACTACGCAGGCAAAGTAGAAGAAGTTTCGAGACCTGCATCGCGTGGGGATACAACATTCGGAGATAGTTAGTGGTTGGAGCACTAGCATATAACTTAGGGATAGAGGAATAAAAAAATATCATCTTTCAAAACCAAGTCAAATCATCATATGCAATCATATACATATATACATATATATATATCATGCTGCGATAGGGAACAAGGTTTAGCATGAACTTTAAAAATATTACCCTGGGTTGTGTAGCATACCTATCAGATCATAAGGCACCCACAAGCTATATGGACCCAGATCTCCTCTAGCTGGAAAGGTCCCAGTGCGTGTAGCCACAAAAATCAGAAAATATCCATATCCATATATTTTTTATGAGGGACTCGAACCTTCCTGGATAATCAAGGTGCCTTAAGAACCAATATATACAATATGGGGGACTTGAACCTCCAATTTATATATTTATTTAGGGTACTCGAACCTCCTGATCAAATAAACACCCACATCGACTAGCGCAATTTACAGTGTTAGTCCTTCGGACTCCATTTTTATGGCTAGGCTACACACCCCGCCTTAAAGCCCAATTAAAATATTCATTTCACACACACAACCATTAATCCAATTACTTACCAAAGGAATCTTCTTGGTATCGTCATACCAACCCCACTTGCAAGCGTACATGTCATAACTATTATTAATCAACTTGGGGACTCGAACTAATTGTCTAAACAAAGAAATCAATTCAACATTTAGGACTCGAACCTATTTAGCCAATTAAACCATCAAGGTTAGAATTCAAGTCAATATATGGCCAAAAAGGCCTTCATAAAACCATTTACCAATCATCAACATTCATAGGCCAATGCCTTAGTTCAAAACATAATTCATATGTGACAAGATTCTTCTCAGTGACATTTTCACAAACAGGTTGAGGGCATACCATTTTCAATCTATTATTCAAGCCAAAAACTATCAAGTCTAGGGTTAAACATAACCCATTCATTAAACCACAATTCCAATGCACCCATATGTACAAAACCATTATCAAACATATATAATAAAAATTTAAAACATGGGAAAACAATACTCAACATTATGCACTCAAACCTTTAACCATGGATTTTAAAACCACCTATAATAATTCATGAACAATGTTTAAAATATATCATTCTTATGAACTAACAATGAAGGAAGAGCCACATGCCTGAGTTACGAAGATTCAAGGAGAGATTTCGATCCCTAAGCCTCTAGATGACCATCTTAAATAAACCCCAACCCAATCTTCATAAGAGGTTTTTAAAGAGTGTTTTAATCTTCTAAAGTGTAGAATGAAAGCCAAATAAGTGTTATAAGATGTAAGGGATTAAGGGCTTGGGGTGGTAATTGTCCAAAATACCCTCAGCTTAAAATCTGTAAAAAAAACGTAGGTGGGTACGATTGGATCCTTCAACTCATAACTACATCATACGAGTGGTACCCTCAAATCATCACTTGATCAACAAGTTGGACACCATATTCTGTTCAACATACGACTTTCCTGCCCAACTCGTATGGTGTAAGTCATACCCTAGGAAGAACATGATAGGCTAGACACTAGACAATATACGGTTGGGACCCTACCTCTTGTCACTTGAACATATGACTTATTTGGAGTCTTCTTGTATCAATGTCAAAACTTAGCCAATATCACACTGACCAACATATGACTAGGGTCCTAAAACCGTAACCCCATCATATGACTAGTATGGTGTGAGTTGTATGATGATCAGAAGGTTCAAGACTCAAGAAATTTACAAGGCCAAAGTTTGGGGTGTTTCACCCTGAGTGGCCTAGATTTCTCCCAAATACTCTAGTTCCTACATCGCCTCATCATAATCAATCTTAGACTGAAGAGAGAATGCTCTAACTCAATCTCTAGCCAATCCCGCTGCTCGTGCCCGACCTCTACTTCTGTCTCGGTCGTGCCCCTACCTCTTTCTTTGACTAAGGATCTAAAAATGTGTGTTGGCTTAACATCCTCAATAATTCTAGATTGAGTCCTCACCATCAATGTGAAAAGAGTGAAATATAAGTTTTGCATAATTGGCTTGAACAACATGCACAATAAGGAATAAAATTAAAGGGATTTTCCTAAAAATGTCCCATAGCCTCCCAAAGATAGATACGGACATCAATGTATCAATTTGCAGGACCTTATAAGATATATTTCCCTTTACTCATGAGATTAGTGAACCTAACACTCTGATGCTAATTTGTCATGACCCAAAATCTGAGTTCACAAGGGCACCTATCCTATCCCAACCTTGGTGGGTAAGCCTAATACCCCTAAGAGATAGAGTTGCCAGGAGAAAATAAATAACACACAAATATGAGATAATATAAAGTCAGGCCAAATATATAATACAAACTTTGAAACTAGAATAAATATAACTCAAATCTCAAAATCTAGTGTCATGAGTAGAGAGCAATAATAACTCGCATAGAATATGGAAATAGTAGCTTTGTCTCTGAAATGTAAAATAACGATAAGATAAAAATATGATGAAGTCTAGAATCATGATTTAAATGAGGAACCCACCAATATTCCAAGTCAACCTCAACTTAGCATAATCTAAATCTCCACGGGTCTCACTCAAACTAGGATCTTCACCAAAAAAGTACAGAAAGTAGGAGTGGTATGATTTACTTGTACCCAGTAGGCACGATAGGATGACCGAAAATAAAACATATAAAGGATACTATGATCATGCTTCCACCTACATTCGAAAAAATTCTAAAGGTATCTCAAGCCTTATCTCCTAAAAGTATAAATAATATAACTACAATAATAGTGTAAAAGTAACAACCACAACTATACATAAGAAAGACTAAATTACACAATAACAAACACATAAGAGAAATGCAAATAATGTATTCCAATGATATGAAAAGGATGAAATGTCTCAATATCACCTCGTATGCACCTTTCGAGCATAAGCTCCCAAGACAGGACCCATGGAGGTTCGCAGCCCAGACACTTTCACAATCTCATCAACCAAACTTACTACAATATCCCTTAGTCAAACCATTTTATAAAGCATCTCATTTTATTTTAAAATCATGATTCTCAATAATACCAATTACATAAATGTAGATGAAAGAAATGAGGATCTATCATCTATGATCATTACCAATTCAATATCATGTAATGAATCAACTCAATAATGGTAAAAATTAGCTCAAATTTTCTTATATCATAACAGATCATGATATAAACCATCACATGGCAATACAGTAGTAAAGAGTCGTGTAATACATCAATAATATCAATCTAAGCTCCCACTCGAGCATCACAATAATAATAAAGGTAAATAATGCTCAAACAAGACTAATACCAGCCCCTGAACGAGCATCACAAAAATAATAATTTATCAAGTCAATAATAATATTCACATAATCCCCCACATGGGCATCATGATAAAATAATAATCTTAAAAGATGAATCTCACGATAAAATAAATCCATCCATAGCATACTATACATAATGATTAACTACCCAAATCGGCCTAAGAATGTTAAGCCATAACCTACCTCAAAAAGTCAAACACGAGCCTAGACCTTTCAACAGGGAGCTTTTCTTTTTCATGAGGTCCAAAAATAAATCAATCTATCAGAAAGATAATCTACACATCAAGAGGAGTCTAATGATACCCATATTAACTACTTTTATTTTGGTTCCAAAAACACTTTGAAAATCAACCCCAAAATCAAAAGGATAAAATTGAAATTTTATTGAAGAATCAACTTTTTCATACTGTAAGAATTCTAAGTATAGAAATTCAATGAAAAATAAGTTGATAACAAGTTTAAATAATTGAAAAACTAATTTCTCACTTTACCAAGTGAAGCCCTAAAATTCTAAATTTAAAATCCAAGTTTTGAAGATGATTTAGAGAAATAATCAATGGATAATGGTAGAAATAAGGTTTAAAAGCTTACCCATGTCTAATTTGATGAGAAACTCCTTTCAAAATTGCCAAAATCGAGACCTCAACATTGAAGATAGAAGAATGAAATAAAATAAAAGAAAAAAAGAATTTATACCAGTGACATCGCCTAGATGGTCAAATGATCGCCTAAGTGGACAGTAGTCACTTGTCATGTAGTCTCATTGCTAGTCAACCAAAGCAGCTAAATTCATCACTTAGGCGATGGTTTCCATATGGATTGGCTTTCTCTAAGGTGGTTATTTATCCTCTAAGGAGGTACCATTAAGATGATAAAGGTTTGTCTAAGCGGTTGCACCAGAAAGTTATTACAACTGAAAATATGCAACTAAAATGATTCTAAATGGATCCTTGGGATTTGATCAAGAACCCAAAAAAATAAACCATTAGTGATACTATGATAATTTCGATGTTGCAGACTCAATGAAATTATTAAATTTATCAAAAGAGGTTGTTATCAACAAGTTAACCTCCGAAAATCCTTTTTAGGCCAACTTAACTAGTTTATCATCTAAATGCATAAAACTCTAAACAAATACTCAAAACCTGAAATAACTATGCTACTAATCCAAAAATGACATTTAGAATCTAATGCATTTGCCAAAGTCGTCATCTGACACTCGGATCACAAAATATTGACTAAAGTCAAACTAATCACTTTCAAGGCTACCCAAAACTTCAAACTCGAATAAAATCACTTTCAAATGCTTCAGGGACTATGTTAAAATTCCTACAATTCATAAATGATACAAAGCAACTATGAAAAAGGAAAAAATGATCAAAATATAGATAAAGCTAAAAATTGCAATAATGTTGTTACATGTAGTGTCAAAAATAGCATTTTGTTCCTTTTATGTGTCCATATATAGGCGAGTGTCTATCATGAGACAATATTAGTAGGATTATGATAATATCTATATTATAAATTGTGGCTCAATTGTGGCTCACTAAATACACGAGCATAGCATTCCGAAGTTGTTCTAAGGTTGTATACATATTCTTCAAAAAAAATTAAAGAAAATCATCTTTTGGCGAGAAACATAATATTCATTAATCAATGGCATAATACATAAATAGACTCTCAAACATGACCTCAACTGTCAAGTGAGAACTTCAGCATTGAGAGTGAACATCTAAGCATATCAACTTAGTCTCAACTCTCAATTAGAAATTGAACACTCTAACTAACACATAAAATATTGGAGGTATCGAGATGATCGTTTTGTAAGTTGGAATATTCAAATGACATAATGGAGACAAGTTGAGATGCGTGGATGTACATATTCAAAATTGGAGTGCTCACTTGCCAAGTGAGACTAAGTTTAAGTATTTGTTTCCATATTATAACTTAATCAAACCTAATGATCACCCAAAAGATTAAGATGAAACCTCATTGACAATCCAAATCGGAAGGTGTCAAATTAAGAAATTTCACACAACAATGATTTTGGAAACTTTGCTAACTTATGAGCACAATTACTAGCATGTTAACTTATATCAGAAAAAATAAACAATGCAAACGTACTTGAGATATCAAATATCGTCATAAACAGTATTCATATAATACTTTTTATGAAAAATAAGCATTTGACTCATTGTTGACAAATCTAACAAAATACTTATATTCTCCAAATCATATTAGTAACCATTTGAATTGTGTTTCTTACTGCAAACACTTTAGCTATTATGACTTCTATCGAGAGGAATCCATGGTGGATTATCCTACATGCTTAGGAGCAATCAAGCAACAATGTGGAAATTATGTATTGAAAATCCACTGAAAGAGTAAAACAGAAACTGCATTCATTAAAATGAATTGCTCAACTCAAAAATATATACAAGGTGTACATATATACTTGGTAGCACTACGACAGCTGGCTAAAACGAGGATCTAACAAACTTAACAAAAACTAACTTACATTACTGAATCTGTAGTAAACAAAAATAAATAATATTATCAACTAGTTAAGCTGAGTAATTTCAATAACCCCCTTCAAGTTAGATGTGATGGGTTTCATAACCAACTTGGAAAGAATATTGGATTGTTTGACACCAGTAAGAGATTTAGTTAGTATATCTTCTAACTGGTTAGTTGTAACCATATGCTGAAGTGAAATCAGACCATCCTACAACTTGTTCCAGACAAAGTGACAATCAACCTCTATGTGCTTGGTTCTTTCAAGAAAGACTATATTTCTAACAATGTGTAAGGCTGACTGACTATCACAATACATTGTAATAGGTCTGGAAAATGGAACTTCAAGTTCTTGTAAAAGCCTGTCAAGCCAAACAAGTTCACCAACAACCTTTCTCAGTGATATGTACTCTACTTCTGCTGAGAGAAAGAAATTATTTCTTGCTGTTTAGATTTCCAATGAATAGGTGTTTGCCCTAAAAGAACAATATAACCTAAAATAGACTTTCTAGAGTTAGGGAAAGCTGCCTAATCTGAGTTACAGTAGGCTTGAACTGAATAATTTGGTTGCGTACTCGTGAAGACACCCAAAGTGAGATCATCCTTGAGATATCTAAGTAAATGATAAACATCTTACAAGTGAGGTTCTATAGGATCCTACATGAACTGGATGAGATGTTGAACACTATATGCTATATCAAGCCTAGTGTTAATTAGAAAATTTATCTTGCCAATTAATTTTCTATAGAAGGTTGGATCAGAAAGTGCAACACCTTCCTTAGCTCTTAACTTGACATTGGGATCAAGTGGTGAGGATAAAATGGAATAATACAATCAACCATATTCCTTGAGAAGGTTGAGGGTAAACTTCCTTTGAGATATAATTAATCCTTTCTCTCCATATAATACTTCCAAGACTAGGAAATACTGAATTTTACCAAGATTTTTAATTTTAAAGGTATCACAAAGAAATTATTTGAGCGGATGAATTTTTGAATGATCAATCCATATAATAATCACATCATCTACATATACTGCCAAGAAGATGGAGTACTATGGAGATTTTTCAAAGAACAAAGAGTAGTCATACATGGAATGGCTATAACCTTTGGAGAATAAGGCAACAGACAACTTTTCATACCACTGTCTACTAGCTTGTTTTAAACCATACAGAGACTTGTTCAATTTATATACCATGAAATGACTAAGAACTTTAAGTCTGGGAGGTAAATTCATACAGACTTCTTTATGAAGATCTCCATGCAAGAATGCATTATTCTGATCTAGTGATTTATGTCCCATCTTTTCTTAACTGCTCAAGCTATCAATGTTCTTATTGTTGTCATCTTGACAACAGGAGAAGAAGTCTCTGTTTAATTTATTCCTTCTTGTTAAGTATATCCCTTTACTACTAATCTAGCTTTGTATTTTTCCACACGACCATCTTTTTTATGTTTGATTTTATAAAGCCATCTACACCCTATACTTTTCTTTTCTTCAGATAACTAAACAAGGCCTCAGGTGTTATTATTATGAAAAACGTCAAACTCTTGTACCATTACAGATTGCCAGGCAGGGAAAGAGCTTCCTCTTTATAAGATGATGGTTCACTATCATGACAAATATTGCCAACTAGTTGGTGACTATTAGGACTTAAAGTCTCGGGAGCAATATGACTACTATTTGAAAAAATAGTACTAAGGGACGTGATGGAGGAGTATGGTGTAGTGGAGGTAGATGGTGCATTGTTTTTTAGAAAAGGTAAGGTATAAACATAATCGGTGAGATGCTTGGGTATCTAATGATTTCTTTGAGATCTTCTAGTTGCTAAAGTGGTGTGTGATTCATGTGGGTTTGGCATCATCAGTTGTATTATTATCATTTAAGGGTGATACAAGATACTCATGAAATAATTCAGTGCTTGTGACATTATTATCTTCAACATCATTCATCACAGTGGTTGTGTGCAAGGTGTTATCAGTAGAGAAGTGATCAACAAAAGGTACTGATTGTAAAACTTAAAGAAAAGTACTTTTGTATGAAGGTAGTGTAAATGGAAAAATATTCTCATGAAAAATCACATCCCTGGAAACATGTATTTTCTTAATTGTCAAGCACAATACCATGTACTCTTTCACACCAAAGGGATATCCTACAAAACACATGGGGACTAGTTCTAGGTTTAAAGTTGTCCCTGTGTACCTTTGGGATAGTGGGGTAGCATAAACATCCAAAGCTTCTCAAGTCAGAGTAATCAAGTTTTACTTTGTACAACACTTCAAAAGGATATTTATTGTCCGAGGATAAAGTAGGTAATCTGTTAATGATGTGTGTTGCAATCAGTATGCACCCTCCCCAGTATTTTAGAGGTAGCTTAGACTGAAAGAGTAATGCTCTAGATGTCTCAAGCAAGTGCTTGTGTTTTCTTTCTACCACACTATTTTTCTATGACGTATAAGGACATCTTTTCTAATGAATTATGCCTTTTGACTGGAAAAAAGAGGATCCCTCACTATTGGAGAATTCTAGACCATTGTCTAACATAATAATCTTGACATGAATTGAAAGTTATTTCTCAAACATAGTTAGGGGTGTGCATCGGTCGGTTAGGTTTGGTTTTATATATTATTGGTTCGGTTTATTAGTTTTTAATTTTTAAATATGCAAAACCAATAACCAACCAATAAGATATTTTCTTATCGATTTTCGATTTATTTATTTTTGGTCCTTAACGGTTCGGTTTTCGATTTAACCAATAAGAAAATACTCTTAAAATATAAATAGTAACAACTAACATATAAAATTGAAATCTTAGTTGCCGCCAAAATCATGCGCAGTGCGTTTTAGTTTACAAGAATCTTCAAACTTGAACTGAATGTTAGTTTGGATAAAATCTAAATCATGATTGTTGAAAGCTACTACATGCTTCAAGCTTTTCAATATGATAATACCCGTGCTTTGTATTGTGCCTTTGTTTCCCTGAATAGGTTAATACTTTGTGAATCTCTGAATTGTGAATAAGTAGTGTATATAATATATATATATATATATATAAAGTAATATAAATATTTATATATATAACACAAATAAGAGTAAAACAATAACTTAGTGTATCCTTATTGGGTTATCGATTTAACCGATAACTCAATAAGATAAAACCGAAATCGAATCATTTACCTAATAAATTTTTTTATAAAACTAATAAAACAATTGCTAACCCAATAACCCAATAACGTTTTTATCGATTTGGTTTATCGGTTGGTTCGGTTTTTGCACACCCCTAAACATAATGATGAAGGCCTTGATTACCTGTAAGGCATTACTTTTGCAACTCAACAAGTGAGTTCTATGTTGATCTATTGTGATCTTCCATTATGATCAAAAGTAGTAGTCATGTGTGCTTTCATGATAGGGACCCCATAAATCTACATAAAGAAGCTCTAAAATCTTACTAGTCTTTGTGGTGCTTTGTGTAAAAGAAGTCTTGTCTGTCTAGCTATTGAACAGATAGTGTACAGAAAGGATTGTTCATTTGAAAATTAATCTGGAATGGATAGGATTTCCTTCATATTGGCAAAAGGTATATGGCCTAACCTTATGTGCCACAACAAGTCAACATCATTTCCATGAGAAAAACAAGAATTCATAAAATGTAATTTAGTTTTACAACATGAAAAAGAAGGTTTTATAGTACAAGCTTTGTTCTTATTACATGGAATAGGATTCACTGAATGAAAATGTAAAAGAGAAGAATTAGTAGGATTATGATTTATATGGGAAATATTAGTAGATAAGTGACTTTGAGAGGTGTATTTATGTGACATGGTGGACTTGGTATTTAAGCATCTTGAATAGGGTAAGTAAAGTCCATGCTTGTTACTACCAATTACTCGAGGTTTATTTCAGTAAAGGGTCCTCGCATAAGCAAGAGGTATCAGTAAGGACACAACACATTCAAGAAATGAGACTAGCGAGTGAACAAAAAATAGGTTATATTTGAAGGATGGTACAAATAACACACTATGCAAAATGATGGTATGTTTAATAATCACATCACCAATTTGTGTTACTTTCACCTTGTATCTATTTGGAAGTGTGATGAGCAAAGGGGATGGTAAGATCTTAAGGTTTGTCAGTTGTGTTTTATTAAAGGTCATATGATTGGAAGCTCCTGAGTCTATAATCCAAAAGTCACCATTTAATTCAAAATGCTTACATGAAGGACTATCAAAATCTATAGAAGAGGTGAAGACTACAGTTTTTGCAAAATTTACTGATCCATTAATAAGGTTGATATTCTTAGGTCCTTCTTTGCCCCCAAAGTGGTATAGCAAATCCATCATATGTACATCTTGTTCTTTAGTGAGAGTGAGTTGCTGATTTTCTTCCTTATCATCCTTTTCATCTCCTTCATTACCCATGTTTCTATATGCATTTTCTGCAATGTTCTTTCCTTTATTGTACTTAGTATTTGCACCTGAATTATACCTTGAATTATTGGAATTATTGGTATAACCAGCTCTATTGTTAAAGCGATGTTCATTTCAATTCTAATGGTTGTTGTAGGAGTGATTATCTTTGTTTTCCTGAGTATTATCTGGGGGATGACCATGTAACTTGAAACATTTCTCCATGACATGACTTGTTCTCTTGCAATATTCACAGAAAATGGTGGATTTGTGAGAACCTGCTGAAAATTGACCTCCTTTTATGGAGAAATTTGTCTTAAAACCTCTTGAGTTAGAAATACCTGCAGAGTAATTTACTTCATTTAAAGAAGTACATTCCATCAGCATTTTTTCTTTTGGCTTAAACTCTCTTTGTTTTTTCTCTTGTATCATAATAGAGAAAGTTTGTGCCACAGAAGGTAGAGGGTTTATCATTAGTATACTACCCTGAACAACTATATAAACCTCATTAAGTCCCATTAAAAACTGAATAAGACGTCTGTCCTGTTCAGTTTTATGTGTTCCATCCTTTACTCCACAAGTATACAATCATCTGCGTTGAAACTTATCAGTCAAATTGCTAAGTTCCTCTCACATCTTCTTCATCCTAGTATAATAGGTAGTAATATCCAACACTCCTTAAGTCATTGATTTCCTTTTGAATTTGATACAACTTTGCACCATTAGTTTGATCGTGGCGATCTTCGAGTTTTCTCCACAACTCAGCTGAATTGTTCAATACTCCACACTATCTGCAAACTCCGCAGTAAGTGAATTTAGGATTCATGATGTCACCATGTCATCACACCTTTGCCAATGTCGCGGTGAGGAAAACAGAAACTGCCTTTATTGAAATGAATTGCTCAACTCAAAAATATCTACAAGGTGTACATATTTACTTGGTAGCACTACAATAACTGGCTACAACTAGGATCTAACCAACTTAACAAAAACTAACTAACCTATATTACTGAATCTGTAGTAAACAAAGATAAATAATATTATCAACTAGCTAAACTGAGTAATTTCAATAAATTCTTCAACCAAACATATTGGACTATCATAGACATGAAGCATATCACTATTAGCCTTCAAGGCTACCAATATAATACTCTCTTGTGAACCTTTTGATCCAAACCTGCATCAACATACATCAACATAGACCACCACAATTCTGAAGAAAAATTTAGTAAATTCACATTAATGGCAACATCTCGAATAGCATTAACACTATCCACCTAGTTATATATTCATTAAAATCAAAAAATGTTTTAGATAATACATCACCTTCATTTCATAGTACTTAATTAAAGATATATTTATTACTCGTCTTTCACATCCCCACTTTTGTACTAGGAATGTTGTCGTTTTACTAGTCTTTGACATCATTCATAAAATAGATACGTACTGTCAGTTACAATAAAAAAATCTTAATGTCCAAAACTAATTTACACCATCGAGCAACAACTTATAAGATATCATGAAAATTCGACCAAAGTGCCGGGCTCATTTTCTACATGACATATAAATGAAACGTGTGCTCTAAGATTTCAGGTTCCATTCCACAAACATGACAGATTTCATCTATAGAATAATTTTTTTTTGTAACGACATAATTAGCATTCAATGTATTAAAAACACATCTCCTCAAAAATATTTTAACTTGCTTTTAATCTTTAAAGATCATAAATGGCTTTAAAAGAATTCAGGAAATATCTGAGAACAATTTTCTGGACGATTAGGTGAATTCCTATCATTAATAAGAATCAATTTTGCAAGATGATAGGTAGACTACTTTATATTTTTTCGAATTAATAAAATATCAAATCATTCTATCATTACCCAAGAAAAAATTGAAAAAGATGAAACAGATTCATTATCTTGATTAAAAAAAAGTAGCTTATTGAATATTTCAAAAGTTAGTGCTATCATCAATCAGTTTTGGTACTTCATATTTTTTGCAACACCACTTACTGTACTTGAAAAATAAAAGGATCTATCTGTTGGTACTCATGAATCTCTTCATTCTCTCATAGAAATACCTAAAATATCATGTTCCTACAAAATGCTTTTCATACCCAAAATGTAGATATATTAGTCACATTAGGAAAATATTTACCTTTAATCACTTAAGAAACTAACAAATCAGATTCAATTAGTATCTTTCATGCTAGTTTAGCTAAAAGAGACTTACTGAGGTCTTTAAATTCTGAGATTCTAAATCATCTTTGAACTTTGGGTTACACAATTTCTCCCACTTTTCAAAATGCATCTTCTTTTTTATTTTTCTTCTTTCTTACTCCACCAAAAATTAAGAACAAACTATTGATGATTTCCTTATATAGCGTATCAGATATTTGAAATGAGGCAATTAACTTGCAAAAACAAGTTAAAATGCACCGATAATGTAATAATTCATAATGTTGTCACTGTGTATAAAAAAAATTTATGTTGAGAGAGCTCTATACAACTGATTCTTTCACTAGAATTGCAAAATCATTGAACAAATTATTAATACTGCATATCTTTTCTTAAAACGCAAAAAAAAATTAAAAAGAAATTGCTAATTATTTTGATTTATAATCCTTTTACAAAATTTTCAGATAATACATATTACTTTTTCTGTTTCAATTTATGTGACACTGATGAAATTTTGAGATTCAACCGAATTTTTTAGATATAGTTTCTACCTATTACCTTAAAATTTACCATAAATGACACTGTCTAGGTTGAAATTTAATATATTCTAATAATTTACATTAATTAATTATAACTGCATATTTAATGTAAATAATTTTTATTAATTTAATTGGCTATCATATTCAAAAATAATCTACCTACCTATTTATTTTAGTAAATTAAAAAGATTTATTATTTTTGTCTTACATAGAAATACTCATATTTAACTTTAAATTTTTTAAATATAATTAAAATAATAATAATGAGTATTTTCTTAACATTTATGTCAAGTCAATATGTATCAAGTTAAAAGGAACTAATAAAAAAAATATAAATTATGAAATTTTACTTTTGTTAGAGGTAAACATAACTTACTAACAAGTAATGCATAATAATGTTGTATTTTATATAAGGAATGCAAAACTGTTTGTTTGAATATTTTTTTAATATTTTCTTTGTTTTAATTAGTTTATCTTATTTTTTAAATTATATATATATATATATATATATATATATATATATATATAACATACTATAAATCATAATAATTAATAACTTAAAATATTTAAAAGATATACTCCCGTCGTTTAAAAAAAAATGATCTACTTTTCATTTTAGTCCGTTTAAGAAAGAACGACCCTTTATTTTTATGACAATATTTCAATTTCAACTTTCTACATGGCATATTTAAACAAGATTAAGGAATATTTTAGTACATTTGAGATAATTTTAATTTAAGGTCATAAGATTCATAAGTTTTCTTCATTTTCTTAAACTCAGTGTCTTTTCTAATAATTTTCAAATAATATATGTTATGATCTCCATCCCAATTTATGTGAGTGTGATAGTATTTGGCGAATCAATCAAATTTTCTATATGTTGTTAAATATTTTAAATTGTTAGTTTGTGATTTATTATACTTCTTACATAATTTTTAAATAATATATGTTACTTTCTCGATTTTAATATATGCGACACTAATACAATTTTGAAAAGTCAACCAAATTTTTAATATATTTTTTAAATATTTTAAGCGGTTAATTATTGTAATTTATAATAATTTTTATGCAATTATTAAATACATAATATATTAAAAAAAGTAAGACAAACAAATCAAAACAAAATAAAAATAAAAATTTATAATACCTTCTACGTTATTTTTAGATAATCTATGTTATTAAAAATAACTTTTAGAATTTTTATTAATTAAATAGCAAATGAAAACTCAATTATATTTTCAATTTGTTTTATCTCTAAATTTTTTACTCATGTACTGTCAATTTTATTCAAAATAGGGTTTAAATTGGCTCAAGTTAAAATTTTAAACTAACTCAATCTAATAACCCTCTACCCAGCCCAAATTCTAATTTTGATCTCGGTCATCCACACCTTTAGATCAGACGGTCCCTATTAATTTCATATGTATTTTTCCTTTATTTTTTTCTAACAACCCTAATTTAATCAATTTCCCCAATCCTAGTTGTAACTCTCCTCTCCCTCCTCTCACCGCCTCCACTGTCGTCACTGTCACCGGCCACTGCTGGCCCAAAAACAGATTGATTCGCCGCTATTTTTTCTCCTTTCCTCTCTCCCCTTTGAAAAAAATGACACTTTCGTGAAGTTTAGTTATTTAAAGATTGAATTTTTATGTAAAAAAAAAAAAAAAAAAAAATTTGTATTTGTTGGGTTGCTTGGTATTGTGGGTATTAATTATATTCTTATTGTTGTGGACTGAGTGTGTTAATTTTTTGTGGATATTAATTTTGTTTGATCTAAGGCTAGTGTTTTACGAGGTTAAAGATTTTATTTTAAGGTTTGTCCATGTGGAATTTGTAGATTTATGTAATAAAGTTTTAATTTTTATAGCTTTTTCTGGGTTGTTTTGATTTATCTAGATTTATGTGAAAAAGCTCATTGACAGATGAAGTACTCCACAAAATCTTTTCATCTCTCTATATTTATTTTCGTCAACATCTCCACCATTATTACTTTAATTTTTCCTTTTCACCCTTTTTAGTTTTTTTTATTGCTTGTTCTTTTTTTTTTTTTTGCTTCGATTGATTTAGGGTTTAGGTTATTTTAGGAATTTTAATATGTCGATCGTTATTGGAATTGCTTGTTTCAAATCAAAAATAAAAATATTTTTTTTACTTTTTTTTTCATTGAAATTTGTTCTTGTCTTGTGCATATGGTTTTGCTGCTCCTACTTCATTATGCAATTGAGTCTTTTGAGATTCACTTTATAGTTTTTTGCCTTCTGAAATTTGGGGATTCTATTGTTATGTTTTATTTTCTAAATTATCGTCTTTATGAATCTAGTCAATTTAATCACCTTTTCATCTCCACCATCTATATCGGTGTAGAATTCCTAAAAAGAATTTTGCAGTGATTGAGATGAGATTGATGTGGAAGAACAAAAATGTCCTTAGGAGGAGTTGTGCGGTAGTCAAAATAGTGAAATGACAAAATTGTCCTTTGACTTAAGCTGGCAGGACAATCATCTCTTACCTGCTTTAAGCCACTTAAAATAATAAATTAGTAATAGTAATAAATAAATAAATAAAAAATAGACATGTGTAAAAAATGGAAAATTCACACCACGCGTCAAGTTTATTGATTTTTACCTACATAATTTACAAAATTTTTAAAGTTCTTCAAATATAGCATTTTATTCTAAAATCATACAACAATCTAAAAATTATATTAAAAAATTTGATTGACTCTCCAAATTTCATCAGTGTCGCATAAATTGAAACAACAAGAGTAACACATATTATCTAAAAAAATCATACTGTATTATATATCACAATAATTAACAACTTAAAATATCTAAAAATCATTCAAAAAAATTAATTGACTGTCAAAAATTTATCAATATTACATGAATTAGAATTAAAAAAAAGTATATATTTGGCTCATGCTTGCACAGACCCTTGTGTCTAGTATATTATATAAGCGGCCTAAAGTATGCAGGAGGTGGTTGTCCTGCTACCTTAGGCTGGAGGGCATCATCACTTCATATAATTTCAGCCGCCACAAAACCTGATACAAACCAAAATACGAAAGCGAAAAGACACACAAAAATGAGGAAAAATAATAAAAAATGAGATAAACACGTAAAAGATAAAAGGGATAGAAGGATAGATAGATAGACACAAATGATAAGAAAAAGGACAACCGAAAGATGTATCAAATCTAACAATCTTCCTTAATATTACTAAGAGCACCCAGCTCTTACGTAGGCCTCAAGGGAATTGGATTCTAGAGCAACCTACGTTTCAAAACAAAGTATCAGCACAAGCTAAAGCTTCCCTCACACTCTCTAAGGAGCATTCAATCATAATTCATCAAAATCCACTACTAAGATGAAAAGAAGTCCTATTGGTAGTCTAGGCTAAGTTATTACATCATATGAGCCAAAAAGTGACCCATTTAGGAAAGACAAACACATAGAAGCCCATTAGAAACTTTCTTGAGCATATGGGGCGCATCCCAAGGGTGTAGTGGTATGTTTTGACCCAATCTAGCGGATCTAGAGCGAGTCAGGTGCACCTCTAAAGAGTATGGGGCACATTTCCTCTTCCGGGGGCTTTCTAGCCCGATTTTATCTTCCTTTGGTCTATCTAATGTCCCTTCAGTCTCCTTGATCATCATAATCATCCAATGGACTCTTTTTGATAGCCATCAAGAAGTCTTCAAGTATTATTTCACCCGTAAACCTCCTCTCTAGCAACCCGGAGGCTATTTGGCTTGTATCATCCTCCCCCTCTTGAAAAGGATTCGACCTCGAATCCAAACCTTGCAACACCAAAGGAAGGACAAACAAACACGATATCCTCATAGCATGAGGTATAGAGTTAGCACATTCAATCATACCCTCATTCCAAGGTTACATATACTTAAAATATAACCAAGCATCAAAATAAGTAACAAAGGGTGTATAAACCCACAAAGTAAGAACAACTTGGTCATTCAAGAGATTTGGACAAAGAGGTATGCGAGAGGAACCATGGTAATTAATAAACCGTTCATGAAGGCTCGTATGGATTTCAAGTCTCAATAAGCTCATAACCCCTCTATAGCACTCATCTTTGTTGGAGACCCTTCCCTTACACCACTTTGGCCTCTCAAGTAGATTAGAAATCTCTAAGAAAGACTTTTCATCATAGGGATGAGTTCCAACACCCTCACCCATGGTTGGCTTGTCTTCTTGCCCAAGTACCAAGTGGTATGGAGAAGAACCATCACATTTCAAATGATTACCTGGATCAAATGGGTAGAGTGACCATGGATATGTGTTTAGGAAACACTAATTTCCCCCAAGATTACCACCAACACTATCATTTATACCCTCTATAGTAGCATGATCATTAACAAAGGCAATTAAAGGGTCACTCATATTCAATCGAACAACATTTTCAACATTACTATCACCATTCACTTAAAGTTATTTAAACATTTCACAAACATCCTCAAGTGGTGGGTTAGGTTCACACAAAATTTGGTCCTCATGACTTCCACAAGACAATGTACTATCACTCGTCACAATGGCTTCAACACTAGGTGGACATAAATTAATCTTGCTAGAAGAGTCAATTTTGTCATCATTAGGATCAACTAGTGTATCAAAACTCTCAAGTTGTACATTATCATCATGAAGTAAGGAGACATTAGGCTAACCTACAGATAAGTTATCATTCACACTTTGTTGGCTACTAGTCTCATTCACTAGAGTGCAAGAGTTAGCTTGTTTACCTTGAAGTTTATTTGGAGCATGTCGACTCAAGGGAGCGTGAAGATTTAGTGGATTGGGAAGGGTGGGGGTAGGAAAGCTTAGACGATCTATCATATTGTCCATCTTCCTTGAGAGTGATCCTTTCATCCCCTCCATTCTTCCTTCAAGGGATCCTAATCGGCTATCCATAGCATTAAGCTTATCTATGATGGAAGCTAACATAGCATTTGTGGTGTTATTATCCATGGTGTGTGATGTTTCACCTTCTTGAGCCATTGTACCTATTAAGAAATACTAAACAAAATAAAAAAACAAAAAATGAGTTACAGTTAAGAAAATCAACCTCACAAGCTCTCAAAGTTCAGACATTTGGTTGTTCACTCAATTAGCATCGCAAGCATTGATAGATCATTTATACTCCATTGAGAATGCTTGGTACCAATTATGGATTGAGGTCAGAATAGATTTTTGTTTGAAATTGAAAAGAAAAAACTCAAAAAAAACTAACGTACTTGAATCAAGAAGGTTCAACGAAAACAAAAGAGAAAAGCACACAAGAACAGATAGGAAAGAGTCGCACTCTAGAACCAATTAATCAACTAATAAATCAATTATTAGTTGTTAATTAGTGTTTAAGAATCAAAATATGAAGTTAAGAATCAAGAAATGAAGTTAAATTGTTGGAACCTTACAAAAAGTGTGTTGAAAAGGGTGATATGCACTTGGAACAAGCTGAAACGGGTCAGGAGTATACCTAGCGCATATAGGGGGCATCCCCAACATATAAGCTACTGTTTTGGGCCGACCTTAACCTTCTTTAGCAGGCTGGGCACACATCCAAGGCACCTCTAAGGCAGATCAGTCGAAATGCTTGCACAAGGGCCAAAATGTATTTGTTGTGGTCCCTTTTTGTCCTCTTATCTTGGAATATTCTTTGGATCTTCAAAGGTGCTCTTGTACTAACACTTTTGTACACTTTTTCTTTATCCTTTTTGGATCAAACAACAACTTTTTGATGAAGATTCAACTTGAAGATATAAATCTTCTCAAGAACAAGAACAATCTTGAAAATTCAAAATGCACAACTTCTCCATTTTGGCTCAAAAATCCACGAAATTTTAATCATAGGATCTCGTCAATATAAGAAACACATTACATGCTTCATTATCCGTCAAAACATCACCAAAACTTCAAACCCACTTGTATTTTCTTCAATCTTCAAAACCGTAAAAATGGTGAATTTTTCAAACTTCTCCAAATGACACCATCTTTTAACCCTAAGCTTCTTTTAACGTTGAAAACACCTTTTCAACCTTTTCAACCTCAAATTCCAACCAAAAATTTGTAGATCTAAGAACCCATTTCTTCAAATTTCAAGACAACAATAGTGGATTTTTCCAAATGCACTTCCAAACACACTAAATGACCAAGCTTCAACCTAAATATCACTAGATGAAACAAATCTAATGTAGAAACAACAAGAAGGACTCAAGAACACAAAATTTCTTTGGGGGATTTTCTTAAAACATTTTTGACACACTTTTTTAAAAAAATTTGAGATAACAAACCCAAGATTGACTTCGTAGGAACGAAATGAAACTCGGCTCTGATACCAAATGATACAAACCAAAATACAAAAGTGGAAAGAAACTCGAAAATGAGGGAAAATAATGGAAAATGAGATAAACACGTAAAAGATTAAAGGGATATAAGGATAGATAGATAGACACAAATGATAAGAAAAAGGACAATCGAAAGATGTATCAAATCTAACAACCTTCCTTAATATTACCAGGAGCACCCAGCTTTTACCTAGACCTCAAGGTAATTGGATTCTCGAGCAACTCACGTTTAAAAAAAAATATCAACACAAGATAATCCAAGTTTGCCCCACACTCTCTAAGGAGAATTCAATCATAATTCATCAAAATTCACTACTAAAATGAAAAGAAGTCCTATTTATAGTCTAGGCTAAGTTATTACATCATATGGGCCCAAAAGTGACCTATTTAGGAAAGACAAACACATAGAAGCCCATTAGGCACTTGCTTGAGCATATGGGGCGCATCCCAAGGGTGTAGCGGGTTGTTTTGACCCGATCTAGTGGATCTAGAGAGGGTTAGCTGCACCTCCAAAGCGGATGGGGCGCATTTCCTCTTTTGGGGGCTTTCTAGCCCCATTTTGTCTTCCATTGGTTTCTTTAACGTCCCTTGAGTTTCCTTGATCATCATAATCATCCAATTAACATCTTTTTTTAGCCATCAAGAAGTCTTCAAGTGTCATTTAACCCGTAAACATCCTCTCTAGCAACCCGGAGGACATTTGGCTTGTATCATCCTCCCCTTTTTGAAAAGGATTCGACCTCGAATCCAAACCATGCAACACCAAATGAAGAACAAACAAACACAATATCCTCATAGCATGAGGGTTAAAATTAGCACATTCAATCATACAATCATTCCAAGGTTTCACATACGTAAGATATAACCAAGCATCAAAATGAGCATCAAATGAAACTCACAAGAAAAGTCAAAATCGAGTCAAACTGAATCTCTAGTTCGACAAATTTATCGAAAAAATCATAAATTTCTCCGTAAATAGATAGTGGTGAAAGAAAAAGAGCAAAGATTGATGTTATTTTTTTGAAGAATAAAGAATATTCTTGCTATCTCCACCATCTCTAAACACTTTGAAGACCAAAATGAAAAAGCCAGAAAGTTTTGCTATATCGATGTATTTAGGTGTAATAACTGCACACCTCTCAATCTAAATTATAAGACATGTTTCAACATTTAAAAGGAAGGCACATAGTTTGTGACAATTTTATCCTTTATAGTATTTCAAACATTCTTGCTGATTAGTGGAAATTTATGTAATAATAATAATTTAAAATATTTTAACTCGTACAAAAAAATTATTTGACACTTCAAATTTCATCTCTATCAAATAAATTGAGATAGAAAAAATAGCATACATGGGATTTGTGCTTGCACGGACTCTGGTGTCTTGTTGTTTTAGAATTGGGCTTTTGGTCATTAACCAATGAAAAAATGACCACACATATACTTTTAAGATTTTTTATTACAAGTTAGAAATGTACTTTTTTATATTTACAAAATTAAGCAAATAATTATAATGCAGTACGAATTAGTTTTATTAAAGAGTTTTAGGTATTTATTTATTTATTTATGTAAAAAAAATAATAATTGATTTAGTGTGCTTAAATTTAGAGATTTGCAATTATCATTATCCAACCAAATTATTTTTAACTCCAATCCGCCTATATTTTTCTTCTCTCTTAAAATATCTTCAATATTTCAGTACTTTTCTTCCCTCTCTTAGTCAATTATTTATTTATTTATTCAAAATATTTTTTAGGCTTAAATTTAGGAATTAATGGTTATCATTACTTAACCAATTTTTTTCCTCAAATCTGTTAATATTTTTCTTCTCTCCTAAAATATTTTAAATTTTTGAACACGAAAAAAAATTCCTTCTCTTTCCTAGTTTTGTTTATTTATTTATTTATCTGAAAATGTTTTTAACTTTTTTTTTTTGCATTTTATTAAGAAAAAGAAAAAACTTGAGGAGAGTCGGAAATGTCTTGTGGAAAGTGCCGCGCACTGCACCACACTTTAAAATAAAGCGATGCTATATGTGCACATATGCTAAGATCTCAGCAATCTCCCTTTTTTCTCGTCTCCCACTTTAAAAAGTTAAGAAAAATGAAAGGAGAAAATATTTTTTGTTAGTTGATTTAGTAGGTAAATCAATTTATATACATATTTCATACACAAAATATGTATAAAACAGTAAATCAGTTTACATACACAAAAGATACATGAAAATGATAAATCAATTAATAAAAGTGTATGAATGAAAATGTTAAATCAGTTAATAAAAGTGTATGAAATCAATTTATAAACACGTTTATACAAAATAAAAAAGTGTGTGAAATCAGTTTTTAGTATATGAAAATGGTGAATCATTTGAAATCCAATAAATAATTTATATAACATATCCATATGAAATTCGTTTATATACACATTTCATACACCAGAAAAAGTATTACAAACTAGGAACTGTTTATGATAAATTAAAATTTGTATTTTGATGAATTTTTTTCGAAGATATATCAATAATATTGGGTTTCACTCAAAATTTTATTTCTAATTTTTGGAGAAAAAAGAAGAAGTTTGCACTCGATAAAGAAGAAAAAGGAGCAAGGTTAATCTGTATGTTAATATGAATGAGTAAATTAGGAGCAAACTGTTTTTAGAGAGATTTTAGGGGTGATTGATATCCTATTATTTACCGATTACTTTCTTTAGAGATACTTTTTTATATAAAATAAAAGAATATTTTTTATTTATTTAATTATCTTGCTAGACTTTGTTAAAAATCTATTGCTATGTACTACAATCTAAAAGATACTGTTGTGAATTGCAATTACCAATCTAATATCCATAAAGAAAAGTATAAATAACATAAATACCAACTCTTTTGGAACTAATTACACTCTCTTTCACTTTTTTAATTACTTTACTCGCTCTCCCTATTATAATATACATAATATATTCTGGTGGATTTTTGGAAGTTTTCTAGCGTGGCTGGGTTAAGGTGGCTGACCAACCTGTTTAACAACATTTTCAAGTCCGCAGAGATGCCTGAGGCGTGGAGATGGAGCACGATAATTCCTCTATATAAGAACAAGGGTGACATTCAGAGTTGCAACAACTACCGGGGTATTAAGTTGTTGAGTCACACGATGAAGATTTGGGAGAGGGTGGTGGAGTGGGGGTTGAAAAATATTGTGTCTATTTCGGAGAATCAATTTAGATTTATGCCTGATCGCTTGACGACTGAGGCAATTCACCTTGTGCGGAGACTGGTAGAATAGTATAGAGAGAGGAAGAGAGATCTTCACATGGTGTTTATTGACTTGGAAAAGGCGTATGACAAGGTCCCTAGGGAGGTTCTTTGGAGATGCTTGGAGGCGAGGGGGGTTCCTGTGGCGTACATTAGAGCGATTAAGGATATGTATGAGGGGGCGAAAACTCGAGTAAGGACGGTGGGAGGAGATTCTGAGCACTTTTCGATCTTGACAGGGTTGCATCAGGGATCGGCTCTTAGTCCGTTCTTATTTGTCGTGGTGATGGATGTGCTGATGCGGAGTTTACAAGGCGAGGTGCCTTGGTGTATGCTTTTTGCGGATGATGTAGTTTTGATTGATGAGTCGCGGCAAGGTGTTAATGATAAGCTGGAGGTTTGGAGACAAACTATGGAGTCTAAAGGTTTCAGATTGAGTAGGACCAAGACGGAGTATTTGGAGTGCACGTTTAGTAACTCGAGGCAAGAGGAGGAGGTGGTGGTGAAGTTGGACTCTCAGGCAGTTTGCAAGAGCGATAGTTTTAAGTATCTTGGGTCTATGATCCAGGAAAATGGAGAGATAGATAAGGATGTCTCGCACCGTATTGGGGAAGGTTGGATGAAATGGAGGCGCACTTCGGGGATTTTATACGATAAGAAGGTGCCCCCAAGCTTAAAGGCAAAATCTATAGAGTTGCAGTCCGGCCGGCTATGTTGTACGGAGCGAAGTGTTGGTCAGTTAAGACTTCCCATATCCAAAAGTTGAAGGTGACGAAAATGAGGATGTTGCATTGGATATGTGGTCTTATAAGGGCTGACAGGGTTAGGAATGAGATTATTCGAGAGAAGATGAGAGTGGTATCAGTGGAGGAAAAATGCGGGAAGTGAGGTTGAGATGGTTTGGTCATGTGATGAGGAGGGGAACGGATGCCCCAGTTCGTAGGTGTGAGAGCCTAGCGTTAGATGGTTTTAAGGGGAGTAGGGATAGACCGAAGAAATACTGGAGAGAAGTGATTAGACGTGACATGGAGCAGTTATGTCTCACTGAGTACATGACCCTGGATAAGAAGGTTTGGAGGAAAAACACTAGGATAGAAGGATAAGGTGGGTGGATGAATCGTAGTCCGTAGTTAGGAGGGGTTTGATGTCTTTTGTTTGGTATTGTATATTACTTTTGTGGATGTTGTATCTATGTTAGTTTTATCATGTTTCATGCTTTGAATATTTTTGTATATTGTCCTGTGTCTTGAGCCGGGGGTCTATCGAAAACAGCCTCTCTACTTCTTTAGAGGTAGTGGTATGGACTGCATACATTCTACCCTCCCCGGACCCCACTAGGTGGAAATATACTGGGTTTGTTGTTGTTGTTGTTTAGGGAGTTGGGATTTTTTGTAATATTGAAAACATAAGTTGTGTGTTTGTGTAATTTTTAGTAAAAAAAATCGTTAATCAATTGGGCCAAAAGGAATAAACACGAGGCCTAGTTTATGAATTTCATTCAGAACCAACGAAAAAAGATAGGGTCATTCGCACCCTTATTTTGGGTGGTCTTTAATTTTTGCCATGTATTTTGGTAATCTTTATTTTTGTCATTCAAACATTTTAAGTAATAAAATATTGCTGAAAAAAATCTCTGACATTGAAAAAAAAATCACAATGTAAAAAATTATATTTCATATCATGATGTTATAGAAGTTATATTTTACAAGGCAAAACAAGTTATGTCGCCTAATTCCTACAAAACTTATTAGGCAAGAATTCACATATAGTTTCATTAGAGTATTTATAACTAACTTTCTAGTCTAAATTTTATATTTGCAATTCATATACAAAATAAATGATAGTTTTATGTATATACTAGTTTAGGTGTACACGTCTCGCGCGTGTACCTCACTTTATTGAGTTCAAACGTTACACTAAATAGGACATTTGTTTAAATAATAATTATGAATAAAATAATTAAATTCAACATCTTTTGGAGACAAGTCAAACAGGTTTGTTCTCTAGTTTAACATACATCTCAATATCCTATTTTAGGTGTATTTTTCTAATTGAATAGTAGAAAGAAAAATATTAATTAATTCTCCTACCATATATTTTAGAAGTTTAATATATTTTAGGAGTCTAGGAAGATATTAACTAATTCTCCTACCGTATATTTTAGGAGACCCATATATTTTAGGAAGTCTAGTTAATATAAAAAAAATAATTAAATAATAAATTAAAAAAATAGTGAAAAGTCAATTTTGTCTAAAGAAGAGTCTTTTTAATGAAAGGCAAAAAGTTCAAATCACTTTTCTATGGGTCTTCACACTTTTAATATATTATAGATATATATACAAAAAAAAAGGAAAAGTCCATAACAACAAAAAGAGATAAAAAAGAAAATTTTAATGTAATAAATGTCCTTAATCTTCTTCAACTTTCCATTTATTTCTCTGATATAACAGATCAATAAATATGAATTTATGCGTTAATTACTCCCTCAAAGGTTGATAATTTTATTTAAAAAAAATTGTGATCTACAGGAGAAAGTTGGTAATTCGTTTATACAAAAATCTGGCATATACGATTTACGCAAATTATTTTTTTACTTGAATTTATTTACTGGAATCCTTTTTTGAATCTAATACGCAATAAAAATTGATTCTGTTTCAACATAATGAAAAACGATTTTATTATTGGTTTGAATTAGATTTTCGAAATTGAATGCACAATATAAACTTCAAACACTTTCAAATTGTCAATTTTGTAATTACTATTATTTTTGTATACTATAACTTCAATTGTAATTTTGTGTTTCAATTTTCATATTCAATTTTTATTTTCGTAATTTTGAATTTTTTTCCACAGAAGTTAAAAGGTTAGAATCCTTGTTTGTGTTAGTTTTTTTTTTCTTTTCTAAATTCCATTTGTAATTGCAATTTGTGTGATATATTCATTCATTACTCTACTGCATATTTCATAATATACATATTGACAGTCTTTTAATATTTTTTTTATGTATATCTATTAATAGTATATTCGAATTTTTGTATATCTGTTAACATAAGTGTATAATTGTATTTGTATATCTGTTTTAAAGGTTACAAAGATTGTTTTTATTATTTGTATATCTATTGTTTGTATATCTATTTATTAGTTTACATAAATTTGATATTTGTATATCTGTTGTTTGTATATCTATATATACATCTATGGAAGTGAAGTATACATATATTCAAATCAAAACTGTTGTTTATTATTTGTATATATGTTATTTGTAATCTGTATATTCAAATTTGATTATTGTTTGTAAACGATATTGCAAATGAAATATACATATATTCAAATCAAAATTGTTGTTTATTGTTGATATATCTGTTGTTTGTATATCTGTATATACAAATTTGAATATTGTTTGTAAACGAAATATAAATGCAAAAGAAATATACATATTTGTATATATGTTGTTTGTATATCTATATATACATATATGCAAACGAAATAAACATATACATATATGTTTATTATTTGTATATCTGTTATTTGTATAGCTGTATATACAAATTTGAATGTTTTACATAATAACAAATTTGAATGTAAATACATATATGCACTCTAAAACTGTATGTATCTGCATATGCATTATTATTCAAAATGTATATGTGAAAACTGTATATACATATATGTAAATTGTACATACATATATCAAGAATACAAATTATATATACATACATACACTCTAACTCTCTCTCTATATATATGAATGTATTATTCTACAAAAAAAAGTATACGTATCTACATATATTGAAAGAAAAATGTAGATTGACCAACAATTCTGTTTCATGAGAATATATACAAAAAAACCCTGTAATCATTGTCAACTTCATTGCTTCTCCTTTTAGATTTAGATACCTTAAAATATTTTTTCCTTTCCGCCTTGTTAGAAGATGCAAAATTCTTTCCTTTTTTTTTTTTTGATAAATCATCCATAAAAAAAAATGGGGGAGTGACTTACATAATATATAAAAATTTATATTATAAAATAAAAATACACAAAAATGAAAAAATTATAAAAACGGAGGAGTGCTCCCCCCTTTTCTATTTTCTTGTAAAATATATGAACAACGAAGAAATTTAACGATTAACTGACATAATATATAAAAAAAAATTAAATCTAATGTCAATAAATATCCTAAACTAGTTTTTTGTGGTGAAAAATCTGCAAAAATAATTTATCACAGAAAAATGAAGGATTATATTTTGTGATATTAGAGTGACTTTGAGAGAAAAATAAGGAGAAAAAAGTTGAAGAAGAACTCTTGAATAATCATGTATTATGAGTTTCCAATGTTGTCGTTTCTTTAATTTAAAATCAAGGATATTAGAGTGATTTTGAGAGAAAATTAAGGAAAAAATAGTTGAAGAAGATATCATAAAAAATCTTGTGTTTTGATATTCCATTGTTGCCTTTTTTTGAGTCAATAGGATAGACAGAGAATAGAAAGAAAATACCAAAAATAAATATATGACAGAGAAAATTGATATATACAAATCTTAATATATTTGTATATAGGGCCCACAAAAAAACTGACTTTTAACTACCAAATAACTATGAATTGTAATTTTTTAAAACAGTAACCATATCATGTAATTAATATAGTATTTTGTCTATAATTGTAATTTTTCCAACTTATTATAGGCAAAATTTCATCTTATAACCCATAAGTAAAGTCTTACAAACAGCTTATGCTGACAGAACCACAAGTCCAGTCAGTTATTTCTTAAAAAGTCCATAGCCCCCAAATTCTACCTTACAAGACATAACTTAGTTCATACAAATAAAACCTATGTTGATAGTGATAGCTTCCCATGTCAACGTAATATCTTTTAATAATGAAAAATTAATAATTGACAAAATTGAAGGATACTGAAGGATACAATAAAGATACAGAAGATCTCTAAGGATGGAAGAATATCGTGCGAAAGGCAAGTAGTATCCAGCCACAAAGGAACCGACGCTGAATAGGGAATCACATCAAACAAAGATCTCACTAGATCCCTAAGTATCAGGAAGATGATTGAAAATCAATCCCCACAACATCTCTCACGGTAAGGCAGAATGAAGATCACACCCTCTACATGGAAATATCTGATATGAACATGTATGGCTGTTAGAAATGAAGGTTGCACCACGTATGGACATATATGATATGAACATACCACATGATGTCATCCTTCAATCAAGGAATCAATTCAAATCCTTGATTGAGAAGAAATCCCTTGGGTCTTCTTATGAAAGAAAGAATCAGAAGCAGCTGAAGGATATAAAAGAAAAGACTGAGGATAGAAGACAGCACGCAACTTCACAAAAAATCTTAAGTGTGTCTCAATTTTAGTCTTGATAAATCTTTGTACTCTCTTGTTTACAATAGTTACAAAAGAAAGATTGAGTCAATGTAGTTATGCCAATTAAGGTTGTGTCGTAAGATCTGAATATCATAATAAGCTTCAGAACTTGTTTTTACACATCTGTATACCATCTCTACTTTGAAAGATTCAAAGGAAACTCTTAAAACTCAAGGAACTAAAAATAGGCACCACATTGGTGTTCCGAACCAGGATAAATTACTATTTCTTTATGATACAACACAACCCGGGGCCTTGTTGTAATGGGCATCCCAAGTCCAACTAGGACTGGGGACCACCCCCGATACCCAACCCAACCATCCAAACATATACCCTGAGTTGAATAGATTACGAACGTGTAACAAGATAATGTTTACTATGATACCAGACTCTGGGATAGGTCCATAACCGTGACCAACCCAACCAAGTCCAACCATCCATTACCAACCAATAACTATAACCAAACCAATATAAAAACCAAGTTCATGTCCATAGCAAAACATAAAAGGATGGAACAATCATAAATTCAATCGAACAGTATCATCCCCAATATCAATGCCAATACTAAGGTAGACCAATACCGATCCCACCCATTTCAACCCATAGTAGTCACACAAGACTCTAACCAAAAGAAAAATAATATCCGATTGTGACATGCCCCCAACCATAGCCAAAACCGATATCTATAAAATAAATTGAGTATGTAAAGACATCCATGCTATAAAATGGATCCTTCCAGAATATGAAAGCTCACCACTCTAATCCAATAGTTGATCCTGAATTTAATCACTAAGCAGAAGGAGTAGAACGGCCGGTTCCTGCATCGTGTAGGGATACAGCCGCCCGAAGATGGGTTAGCAGGTGAACGCTAGCATGAACTCAGGATAAGAATAAAATAATGCTATCTAGTAAAACCAAGTAAACCAACCATATGCATATAAACCATACATATATATATAATTATACCGGGAAAGAAAGTCGGGTTTAGCCTGCCTTTAAATCCATTAACCTAGGTATGTGTAGTTTAACTGTCCTAGAACCACCCACAGGCTACATAGGTCCATCATAACCCCCTGAGTGAGCCCCGGTGGGTGTAGCCGCACGAATCGGAGATACCATAAGAGTAGAGGATTCTCGAGTACACTTCGCTCTCCATGATACATATGTATAGTGTACTTAGAGGATTCCTATGTACCTCATAGTATCATATATGGTCGCTATGACCAACCCTCATGTCGGAAAACATAAGTTTTTAGTGTTCGTCTGTTGGACTCGCACCTTCACGGTTAGCTATCACCCCGCCATTATTGCCCAATTAAAACTATTACCATCCAACCAAACCATTATTCCATTAATATCAACCAAAGGCTATGAGTAGTGGTATCGTCATATCGACTATAGCTTGCAAGCAATGTCGTTAGCCAACCTTTTTATGTAAAGGGATTCTCATGTACCCATAGATTACATTATCAAGTTAACTTAGGGAATCCCGTGTACCCTATAAGTGTTCCATTATTAATTTTGCTTGGGGAATACCATGTACCCCACAAGATGTTCATTACCATGTTTACTTGGGAGATTTCCTTGTACCCCAAAAGAAGTTTAATTAACCATAACCATGACCACCAAACCTTACCATTTAATCATTCCAAACCATTTATACCATTTAGGGTTCCATTACCAAATCATACCACAAGCATTATCATAGGTATTCTATCAAACATGTTGGGGGCATAGTGTTTCAAAAACCAATTTCCATTACCAATTAACCATTCCTATGCAACCAATTGTCTAAACCACCATTAAAGCATGTAATTACATAATTAAAACATAGAAAAAACCATAACCAAACATTTAATACCAAAACCCTAATATATATTTGAAAAACCCAAAACCATATAATAATCATGCCATGAAAACATTATATAAAATATGCCTTTAGTTGGAACTAACAATGAGGAAGGAGTACACCCCCTAGATTACCAAGATGATGGAGAGATATCACTCGTACAAGTCCCAAATTGATCCTCTAGATGAAACCCTAGCCTTCCTTTACCCAAGATCCTTAGAGAGAATTAAAGAGTGTTTCTAAGTGTTTAAGATTAGAATAATAGGGTAAATGTAGTCCCAATAGTGATATAAGTCGTGGGTCCTTAAGATGTTAAGTGGGGAAATATCCATATTACCCCCAACTTAAACTGCTTAAAATTCCCGTCAGATGGTACGACTACCCATACCAGTAGTACCCTCTAATATGAGTGGTACCCATCACTCATACCCTAGGCCTCCCTCTTAAACCCAACATTGTACACCATACGACTTACCCAACCATACGATCAGTACCCCTAAACTGTATCCCTAGAAGAATAGAATCAAAAGAGGTTTGATCACTTTCTTTCATATGAGTCAGCAGTACGAATCGTACCCAATATTATAGCTCATGGTGAGTCACTCATACTCAGATCTAATTTAAGTTACTAAGTCTCCAATTAAGTAAAGTAAAAACCCAAACCATACAACCCATCGCCAACCATACGACTCGTACCAACCAAGTCATACCAATTTCAGAAACCAATCTAACCCGCCAACCAACACTGGTTAGCATACGACTCAGAGCATACCAACTGGACCCCATCATACGACGGTTACCAACAAGTCGTATGATGTCCAAAATCTAGAAATCGTGGAAATTTTCTAAGGGTCCCAAACCCAAGGTGTTTCAGTCACCCCCGCTAGGATCATTCATCCTTGAATGACAAACAAGGTAGGTTAAATACAAGCACGATTCATTTGTATTATCAAATATCAATCCAACCTTTATCCAAATTAGAAAACAAAGATGTGACCAAAAACACATACTTCTCACACGAATATCCGGAATAGAAAACAAATATAGATATTTGGACTTCATGTCTACTTCCGCTTTCCATGTAGTCTCCTCCACCCTATGGTTCCACCATAAAACCTTAATCGAGACCATATCCTTGGTTCGTAACAAACAAACCTTCCAATCCAATATCTCAACTGAGACCTCTTGATAAGATAGAGAATTCAAGATATCCAATCCTTCCCAAAGAACCACCGAAGAAGGATGACCAAGACACTATATCAACATAGAGACATGAAATGCCGGATGAATGGAGCTCAAACTGGAAGGCAACTCCAATTCATACACCGCATTACCAACTCTTCACAAAATCGCATAAGGACCAACAGATCGGGAATTGAGCTTTTCTTTTTTACCAAACTGCATCACTTTCTTCATGGGCGATACCTTTAGGAATACCTTATCCCCAACCTCGAATTCCAAGTCTCTACACCTTACATTCGCATAGGACTTTTGGCGACTTTGGGAAGCCTTAAGCCTATCCCGAATCACCTTTACCTTTTTCATAGCCTGATAAACCAAATCCGGACCAAACATATCCGTCTCACAAAGCTCAAACCACCCAATAAGAGATCTACATCTCCTAACATACAATGCCTAAAAAGGGGCCATCCCAATGCTAGAATAATAGTTATTGTTGTAAGCAAACTCTACCAAAGGTAGATGCTCAACCCAATTGCCACCGTAATCAATCGAACACGCACGAAATATGTCCTTCAATGTCTGAATAGTCCTCTCTGCTTGCCCATCCATCTGTGGATGAAAAGCAGTACTTCGACTAACCTTAGTACCCAACCCCTTTTGAAAAGACTGCCAAAAGTGAGATAAAAATTACATACCACGATCAGAGATAATTGAAACAGGTACCCCATGTAGCTTCACAATCTCATAAAGATACAACCGTGCATAGTCCCCAGCCAAAAAGTTAGTCCGCATCGGTAAAAAGTAAGCGGACTTTGTCATCCTATCCACGATGATCCAAATCAAATCAAGTTGATTTTGAGACCGAGGAAGATCGGTAACGAAATCCATATTGAATACTTCCTATTTCCATTCAGGAAACTTAATTTCCTGATACAATCCTCCAGGACTCATGTGCGCAATTTTGACGTGTTGGCACACCATGCATTTGGCACAACATCAGCCATATCCCTCTTCATACCATTCAACTAATACATACCTTTTTAGATCATGATATATTTTTTTTGAACCGACATAAACAACATAGCGCAATTCATGCGCCTCAGCCAAAACCCTTTGTTGCAAACAATCAATATCAGAAACACATAACCTCTCTTGGTATCGCAGGGTACCATCACTACTAATCTCAAATACCATCACCTTTTTTCCACCTAAATCACCCTTGATTTTGATCAAGATAGGATCTAGCATTTGATTTTTCTTGATCTCTGCACTAAGAGATAATCGAATCACTTCTTGTACCATCACATCACCATCATTAGGGTCCAAGAGACAAACTCCAAGATTATTCAAGCAGTGAATATCCTTCACCAATTCCTGCTTCTCCTTATCCACATGAGCTAAAAACCCCATGGACAACATGCTAAGAACATCATCAACCACGTTAGCCTTACATGGGTAGTAGTGAATACTCATATCATAGTCCTTTAGAAGATCCAACCATCTTCTCTACCAGAGATTTAGCTCTTTCTGGGTGAACACATACTGTAGACTCTTATGATCAGAAAAGATATCCGCGTTCACTCCATACAAATAATGCTGCCAAATTTTTAAAGCAAAAACCACCGTAAAAAGCTTCAAATCATGAGTAGAATAATTCTTCTCATGTACCTTCAACTTCCTAGAAGCATAGGCAATCACCTTCCCATGTTACATCAAAACGCAACCAAGTCCTACCCAGGATGCATCATAATAAACCATAAACCCCTTATTACCTTTAAGCAATGTCAAAATCGAAGCCGAAGTTAGCTTATCCTTAAGCTTCTCGAAACTTCCCACATAAGCATTCGGCCAAGAAAACTTTACATTCTTCTGAGTCAACTTAGTCAATGGGGCATCTATCTTCGAGAAACTTTCCACGAACCGCCGATAATACCCAGCCAAACCTAAGAAGCTCCGAATGTTGGTTGGAGTCATGGGTCTAGGCCATCTTTTAAGTACAACCACTATTTATGGATCCACCATGATCCCCTCACTGGAAATAATATGACCAAGAAAAGTCACAACGTTCAACTAAAACTCACACTTGGAGAATTTGGCATATAAGTATAGCTCCTTCAAGGTCTGCAATACCACACAGAAGTGATTAGCATGATCCACCTCACTTTTAGAATACATCAAGATGTCATCAATGAACACAATGACAAGAAAATCCAGAAACTGCCTAAAAACCCTGTTCATCAAATCCATAAATGTCGTCGGGGCATTAGTCAAACCAAATGACATCACCAGGAATACAAAGTGCCCATACTGAGTACGAAAAACCATCTTAGGGATATCCTCCTCCCTAATATTAAGCTGATGATACCCAAACCAAGATCTATCTTAGAAACGAATTTGGCACCTTGCAACTGATCAAACAAGTCATCTATCTTTGGGAGAGGATACTTATTCTTTACTATTACCTTATTCATTGCCGATAGTCAATGTAAATACGAAGGGAACCATCTTTATTTCGTACGAATAGCACCGGTACACCCCATGGGGATATACTAGGATGGATGAAACCCTTATCCAAAAGATCCTTAAGTTGCTCCTTGAGTTCTCTCAACTCAGCCGGAGCCATTCTATAAGGAGGAATAGATATTGAATGAGTGTCCAAAACCAAATCAATACCAAACTCAATCTCTCTATCCGAAGGAACATCAGAAAGATCATCCAGAAAGACCTTGGGGAACTAATTCACAATCGGAACCGAATGTAAAGAAAGACCTTTCGAGTAGAATCTTTAACTCGGACCAGATAATAGAGACACCCTTTGAAGATTAATCTTTGAGCTCTAAGATAAGAAATAAACCTCCCCCTAGGATCTAGGGAACCACCCTCCCACTCAATAACTGATTCACCATGGAACCTAAAGACAACCTTATGGGTCTGACAATCTAAGGATACGTAACAATAATGTAACCAATCCATCCCCAGAATAACATCAAAATCCACCATATCAAGTTGAAATAAATCCACCAAAGTCTTCCTACGACTAAAAAATACCACACACACCCTATAGACTCTTTTAGCAACCACAGAGTCACCTACCGAGGTAGAAATAGAAAAAGGATCCGAAATAACCTTAAGATTACAACCAAAATACACAACCACAAATGGGGTCACATAAGAGAGAGTGGACCTCAAATCAAGCAAAAAATACACATTATGAGGAAAAAGGTGTGACGTACCAGTAACGATATCAGGTGAAGCCTCAGATTCCAACCGAGTAGCAAGAGCATATAACCTATTCTGACCTATGCCGTTACCGAAAGTAGAAATAGATACAGAAGCAGCACCCTTTGGTGCAGGAGTAGAAGATGAAGCAACCGGATCCTTACTTACTCTCGAAGAATCCTTACCCACTGGACAATTTCTAAGCATATGGCCTGGCTAACCACATTTGAAACACCTATCCCTACCCTCGTCATAGAAACCCATGTGCAACTTACCATCAAACCAACAAAAATGGCATAATAAGGCCGACGGAGCCTCACTCACTTGAGATTGGGCACCATGTGCCCATAAATTATCACCACCCTGCTGACGCTTATCACCCAACTATTTTGAGTAAGGAGCACTAGCTATAAAGAAGGAACCAGAACACCCCCATTTCTTCTTTGGCCACTTACTGTCATCCTGACTACCTTGTTGTTAAGTGCCACCCTATTCAGATGACCTAAACTTCTTACCCTGCCTTTCCCCAAACTCAACTTGTTTCCTTTTTTCCTCTTCCACCTGCTGCATATGAACCACCAACATAGAAATATCTATATCCTTGATCAGCAATACAGTTTTGCTTTCAAGGATTAAATCCCGAGACAGTTCAAAAGTGAAATTTCTCATCTTTACCCGCATATCAGACACCAATTTCAAAGAATACCTTGACATCTGATGAAATGTCAAGGGATATTCCTTGACAGATCCCTTATCTCAGATTAACAAATTGCTCTACCTTTGCTTCCCTCAACTCTTGAGGAAAGAAGCAGTTTAGAAAAGTATTAGAGAAAGTCTCCCATAAAGTTGACTCCTCAATATCACCTCTCACCCTATCCCACTCCTCATACCATTGGTACACCACATCTTTAAGTTGATAAGCAGTAAAATTTGCCCCTTCCATAGTCGTAGCCTGCATCACCTTGAAGATTTTCTCCATTTCAGCCAAGAAACCCTGAGGATCCTCCTCCACCTTCACACCAATAAAAGTATGAGGATTCATCTTCATAAATTGGCCAATATTTGTGGCCTCAGCAGAAAAAAAAACAATGCATCCCATTCAACCTGAGCAGTAACCAACTGAGAAATAACATGAATCGATTGACAAAATTCTGCATTAGTTACCTCACCCTAAAGAGGACTAGCAGCGACCGATGGAACTCTAAGAATATCAGGGACTGGACCCCTAGACCAATCATAGATCCCCTGAGTAGTACGTGTCTCTTCAACATTGTCCTCGGTTGGGACAGAAGAGTTACCTTGATCTCAGATCATTAAGGCATGATCTGAAAAGCGAACAAACCAGGATTAGAGAAGATTTTAGGACTTAGACTCTAAGTTTGAAAATAGAATACTAAGAAAGTGAAACATTCCTAAATTTTTTGTAGCCTCTCCCTTATAATTGTGGCGTGCTATACACCCTTAAAAGAGACTCTACTCGATACGACTTTTGGACTCCTAATTGACCATGAACCTAAAGATTTGATACCAACTTGACATGACCAGACTCGGGGCCTTATCATAATAGGAATCCCCAAGTCCAACAAGGACTGGGACCACTCCCAATACCCAACCCAACCATCTAAATGCATACCCTGAGTTGAATAGATTCCGAATAAGTAACAAGATAATGTTTACTATGATATACCATTCTGGGATAAGTATATAATCGTGACCAACCCAACCAAGTCCAATTATCCATTACCAAGCAATAACCATAACCAAACCAATATAAAAACCAAATTCATACCCATAGCATAACATAAAAGGATGGAACAATCATAAATTCAGTCCAACAATATCAGCCCCAATACCAATGCCAATACTAAGGCTGAAACCAATAATGATCCCGCCCATTCTAACCCATAGTAGTCACACTAGCCTCTAACAAAAAAGAAAAATAATATTTGATTGGGGCATGCCCCCAACCATAGCCAAAACCAATATCCATAAAATAAACCAAGTATGTAAAGACATCCATGATATGAAATAGAGCCTTTCAGACTATGGAAGTTCACCACTTCAATCCAATAGCTAATCATAAATTTGATTACAAAGTAGGAGGAGTAAAATGGTTGGTTCATGCATAGCATGGGGATATAGCCGCCCGAAGATGGGTTAGTGGGTGAATCCCTTTAACTTGGGGAAATCTCGTGTACCCCATAAGTGTTCCATTATTAAGTTTGCTTGGGGAATCCCATGTACCCCACAAGATGTTCATTACCATATTTACTTGGGGGCTTTCCTTGTACCCCAAAAGAAAGTTTAATTAACCATAACCATGACCACCAAACCTTACTATTTAATTATTTCAAACCATTTATACCATTTAGGGTTCCATTACCAAACCATACTGTGCATAGTTTCATTAAAGTCCAATAATATAGTAAAAGCATTATCATAGGCATTTTATTAAACATGTTGGGGATATAGTATTTCCAAAACCAATTTCTATTACCAATTAACCATTCCCATGCAACCAATTGTCCAAACCACCATTAAAGCATGTAATTGTATAATTAAAACATTGGAAAAACCATAACCAAGCATTTAATACCAAAACCCCAACATATATTTGAAAGCCCCAAAACCATATAATAATCATGCCATGAAAAAATTGTATAAAACATAACTTTAGTTGGAATTAACAATGAGGGAGGAGTAAATGCCTTAGATAACAAAGATGATGGAGAGAAATCACTCGTACAAGTCCCAAATTGATCCTCTGGATAAAACCCTAGCCTTTCTTTACCCAAGAGTCTTAGAGAGAATTAAAGAGTGTTTATAAGTGTTTAAAATTAAAATAATAGGGTAAATGATGTCTCAATAGTGATATAAGTCATGGGTCCTTAAGAGGTTAAGAGGGAAAATGTCCAAATTTCCCCCAACTTAAACTGCTTAATATTCTCGTCATATGGTACGACTACCCATACTAGGCGTACCTTCCAATATGAGTGGTACCCATTACTCGTACCCTAGGACTCCCCCTTGTCCCCAACACCATCTACCATATGACTTACCTAACCCAAGTCGTACCCGACCATATAATCAGTACCCCTAAATCGTATCCCTGGCAGAATAGAATCTGAGGAGGTTAGATCACTGTCTTCCATATGAGTCAGTGGTATGACTCGTACCCTATGTTATGGCTCATGGTGAGCCACTCATGCTTAGATCCAACTTAAGTTACTAAGTCTCAAATTAAGTGAAGGAAAAACCCAAACCATATGACCCATCACCAACCATACGACTCATACAAACTAAGTCGTACCCATTCTAAAAAACAATCCAATCCACCAACCAATACTGGTTAGAATACGACAAAGAGCATACCAACTGTACCCTATCATGCAACTGGTAACCACCAATCGTATGATATCCAGAATCCAAAAATCCAGGAAATTTTCTAAGGATCCCAAACCCAGGGTGTTACACTTTACTTTATTACTTACGTATTTATTTTCTTAGTTAATCCTAATTCTATTTTGCTTAAGTATATCTATTTGCAAATGAGTCAACTATCAAGCTTGACCAATCGACTCAAGAAAATTTCAATTCACCCCTCCCCCTCTTGATTTTTAATTAGAATTAGAGCAGGTCTCGCTTACAGTGTTTCTTAGCAAAAAATCCAATGACAAACTATCAGATTCCAAGGTCTCTCCTTCAAGATGGTCACTCTTCCATAAGACCACCATACTTCAATGGACAATACTACTCCTACTGAAACAACAGATTCAAAATCTTTGTTCAATCAAATAACTTCCAAGCATGGGTTATCACTACGAAGGGACTAAAACCCATTCCAGGATTCAAAGAAAAACAAAAGGACAAGGAATCAAGTAGTACTAACATGGAGGACTTGTAAAATTTTGAAGTCACTGAAGAACAACAAACGGTAATTTAAACTAATGCAAGAGTTATAAATTTACTCCTTTGTGCAATGAACGGAGAAGAATATGAAAATATATCAACCTGTGAAACCACAAAAGAAATATGGTACAAATTGGAAGTAATCTACGAAGGAACCACTGATGATAGGCGGATTTACACGCCTATATCAATATATTTTGCCCATATTTTAGCATAGTTTTGAGAACAAATTATATGTTTCATGCACTTTTAGTCCTTTTTCCTGTAAATGAGCTAACGAACATGATTAGTAAAGTTTCAGGCATAAATGATGCAGAATTCAGCATTTTATGGCTTACTTGACGCAAAAGAAAGCTCACGAAGGAAGGGAAGGGAGTTTACACGCCTAAGGACCAAAACTGCTGCATGGAAAATCTGTCTCGGGCTAAAACAGCAATTCTGAAGACTTTGGGGACTTACAGACACAAAGCTGAATTTTGACAATGATACATTAACCTAGTACAATTAGGTTATGTATTTCATTATTTTATGTGGATTATGATAATGTTACCTTAACCTAGTACATTTGGGTTAAGGATTTCATTAGTTTAATAGGATTTGGTTATTTATTTCATTAGCTTAGTAGGATTAGGATATGGGTATTATAAATACCCTATCATGCTAGAGATTTTAGAACATCTTCTTAACTTCTCGTCTTACAATTCAATTCTATTACTCTACAATTCTTCTAATCTTTCCATTAATTCTATTTTTCTTCTTCTACTCTTCTATTCTTAAATTCCACAACAAGAGAATCGTTACTAGCTAAGGAATCACGCCTCACGCCTATCACTTGATCTACACGCCATTACTCAATATCGTGATATAATAACAATGTCAATCGTGATTTCCTTTGCATTCATGGGTAACTAAACTTCTCTGTTGGGGTTATGGAAGCCGTATGAGATACTATCTATTGCTGTGAGTTTGTGAGTTCGAGGCACGTATATTGCTTATATCATTATTCTCTTCATCTTAATCTACATTCTTTGCGGTTGCAAACGCAAGAATACGCCAGTCTAACATTTAACTTGTTCGAGAGAAAAGTTATTTGTCTGGAAAAGAGATAATGTCAAGGTAGTAGGACACCCTTTCCTATTAAAAAGCTAGTGTCGTAACTGGACTAACCTCTTGGAGAATTCGTACCGTTAGATACGCTTTAAGCTCGAGAGAGTTAAAGTAAAATAGTCCTTGTTTAGGTCGAGAGACGCTTGGATTTACCATCGACTACAATTCTCTATAAGCAATTGCATGACAGAATTCTACACACTCATAGCCAATAGAGACGTATACCTCAGAAGGTGGACATAACCCCAACGCTTCAATTCTCATTGTTTACAACCAACGTAACAATCTCTCTCTTTTTACTTTATTATTTTCAGCTTTTGTTTACATTACTTTCAAGACAAGAATCCCCCCTTCTTACGAGACTTGCACCAAAAGTTTAGTAATTTTACTTACTTGTTGGCCAAGCTATTCCCTGTGGGATCGACACCCAACCCAGGTTGGGTTCTATATTTGGTAATTTTACTTACTTGTTCTCCTTTGTGCAATGAGCGGAGAAGAATATGAAAATATATCAACCTGTGAAACCACAAAAGAAATGTGGTACAAATTGGAAGTAATCTACGAAGGAACCACCAAAGTCAAAAAGGCAAAATTAGTACTGTGGTCAATGAGTACGAACTTTTCAAAATGGAAGAAAATGAAAGCATGGATTCAATGTTTGCCAGATTCAGTAAAATTATATATGAGCTAAAATCATTAGGGATGATTTATCTACATAGTTTGTAAGTCTAAAAGCTTGTTAGAAGCCTCCCCAAATTATGGGAAACCAAATTTGCCATTCTAGAAGATGGGGATATTCATAACATGACCTATGATGAAGTAAAAGGTAATCTCATTACCTATGAATGAAATTATATCAACAGGTACAACAAGGAAGAAAAGAAGAAACCAGTGGCCTTCAATGGTGTAATAACTGGAGAAGAAGAATCCCTGGAAGAGGCCGATAGTGAGGAATGGCTTTCATAAATTATGAAGTAAGGGACATCTTGAAACAAAGGCAGTATGGACCCCAAGGGGTCAAAAATAATGAATTCACAAGGAATGATGATCGTTGTTACTACTGTGAAAAGACTGGTCACATTAAACAAAATTTCCCCGAATTGAGAAGAAGATCACCCAGAAGAAACAAAAACTTTAGGGCTTGGAGTGATGAAGATAAAATTGAAGAAGAAATAAAAGAGACCAATATGTGCTTCTTGGCAAAAGGTGAATCAAGCTAGGTAAGACCCCACAATTGTCACAATTATAGCATTCTTGAAATAAATTTTGATATAATTACTGATGAGCTTTAAAAGGTTATTAATGAATATAATAAACTTGCTTAAGAAAAGAAAAACTGGGAAGCTAGGTTAAAACAAAAGCTTGAAGAGGAATGAATGAACTGGAAAGTTGAACTTGAAGCATGTCAAATTAAAACTGACCTACTTCAAGAAGAACTTGATGATGTGAAAATGTAATTAAATAACATTAGAAAATCACCCAGTCACAGTTCCATAAGATCTAACTCTTTTAAAATGAAATCAAGTTCCTCAGCAAGTTTGTTTAATTGACTAAAATATCCTTTTCTTTTCGACAACTAATCTGCTACACCTGTGGTAAAAAGGGGCACAAATAACACAGTTGTAGACAAACATCTAAAGGTGTGTGGATTTGGAGACTCAAAGGGGATACATCTAACCCACAAGGACCCAATACCACTTGGGTACCTAAACAAAATTGATTTACTTATTTTGTAGGGATATATCTACAAAAAATATAGAAAAGAAATGTGGGTCATCGATAGTGGATGTTACAGACATATGACCGGAAAGAAAGAAAATTTTTGCTCTCTAAAGAAAATAGAAGAAGGATCAATTAGATTTAGTGACAACACCAAAGATGAAGTCATTGGAGTCGGCTCAGTGAAGCTCAACTCCTCATGCAAACTCATTAAATTATATCTCCTAGATGGACTCAAACATAACCTACTCAGTATCAGTCTACTGTGTTGATGCAAGATTTGGAGTCTCCTTCAAAGCTGAAAGCTGCTCCATCAAACATGAAAAAAAAGACATTTTTCTTATTGGTGAACGTGTTGACAATATTTATGTTCTAAATAATATCGACTTTGTTACTCTAACTTATATCACTATGTAAACCAATGATATTTAGTTGTGGCACAGAAAGCTCGGGTATGTCAGTATGCATATCATCGAGAAACTCTCTAGACCTGAACTGGTGAAAGGTCTGCCAAAACTCACATTTGAAAAAGATCAGATCTGTGATGCTTATCAACTGGTAAACAGACTCGAACATCATTTAAAGTCAAAGACATTGTCACTACCACCAAACCCCTTCAAATAATCCATATGGATTTGTTTGGGCCCACCAAGACTGCGAGTATTGATGAAAAAAAATATGTCTTTGTTATTATTGATGACTATTCTCATTTTACATGGGTAATATTTCTTGCTCATAAATATGAAGCTTTCATAAATTTTAAAATATTTTGTAAGAGAGTACAAAGAGAAGCAGGGCACTTTATCACCTATGTTCACAATGATCATGGAGGAGAATTTGAAAACAAAGCTTTTAAGGAATACTATGCTCAAAATAGGTAATCTCAGAACTTTTCATTCCCTCGATTTCCTCAACAAAATGGTGTTGTGGAGCAAAAGAATTGATCTCTTCAAGAAAATACAAGAACTATGATGCTAGAACATAACTTACCATATCATTTTTGGGCAGAAGCAGTAAGCATATCATGTCACATAATCAATAGATGTCTCATCAAACCAATTCTAAAGAAGACTCCTTATGAGTTATGGAGAGGAAAAAAGGCTAATATTAGTTACTTTCATCCTTTTGGATACAAGTGTTTCATCCATACAATGGTAAGCATAAATTAGGAAAATTGGACCCATGAAGTGACGAAGGTATTTTTGTTGGATACTCTCCCACTAGTCATGCTTATAGAGCCTACAATAAATGAACTCTATGCATTAAAGAATCTATGCATATTTTATGAATCTAACCACTCCCCTATGAGTTTAAGTTTTGATGAAGAACAGGTAAATGATCTACAGCTAGGGGTCAAAGCAGACACAACTCCTGAACAATTAACTGATGAGTTGACTACAGTTAATCCAGAGTCAACTCCCATAGATGAATCAACTAAAACCAATGTTCCCAGAGAATGGAGACAAAATGAAAGTTTTCTGAATGAATTGATCATCAAAAATCCAAATAATAAGATGCAGAGAAGAGCTTTATTAAGAAAGCAAGTATTTGTCGCTTCTGTGTCTCAAATTGAGCCCAAAAAGGTTGATGAGGCACTTTAAGATGAGTTTTGGTTGATTCTATGAAATAAGAATTAGAACAATTTGATTGAATTCAAGTTTGGAACCTCATTAAAAGACCCAATAATTGTTCAGTTGTCGGAACCAGATGGGTCTATAGAAATAAACTAAGTGAGGAAGGTAAGGTTATCTAAAATAAAGCCAGACTGATAGCTCAAGGCTGCTCTAAATAGAAAGGTATAAACTATGCTAAAATCTTTTCTCCTGTAGCAAGGTTAGAATCTATTCGAATTTTATTAGCCTTTGTTGCATTCAAATGCTTTAAACTGTATCAAATGGATGTAAAAGTACTTCTCTAAATGGCTACATTCATGAAGAGGTTTATGTTAAGCAACCTCCTGGTTTTGAAAATTCCTCTTATCTAAATCATGTGTTCAGACTTTCAAAAGAACATTATGGTCTCAAGCAAGCTCCAAAAGCTTGGTATGAGAGGCTGAGTACTTTTCTGCTAAATAATAATTTTTAAAGAGAAAAAATTGATACTACTCTCTTCACACAAAAACTGGATTCCAACTTACTTATTGTGAAAATTTATATTGATGATATTATATTTGGAAGATCTAATATTTCTTTGTGTGAGAATTTTGCAAATCTAATAAAAGGAGAGTTTGAAATGAGCCTCGTGGGAGAACTCACGTTATTCTTAGGGTTACAGATCAAACAAACTACTAAAGGTACCTTTATCAGTCAAGCTAAGTACACTAGGGAGCTCATAAAAAATATAGAATGGAAAAAGGAAAAGATTTTGGAACTCCAATGAGTCCTTCAACAAATCTGGATTTGGATACATTCAGGAAGGATGTTGATGAAAAAATATACAAAGGAATGATTGGATCCCTGCTCTACTTAACTACAAGTGGGTTGGATATTATGTTTAGCATATGCAAATATGCAAGGTTCCAGTCGGGTCCCAAAGATTCCCACTTGACTGCCGATAAAAGAATCATTCATTATCTCATCAGAACACAAGACATCATACTTTGGTATCCTCACTCCTCAAACTTTGATCTAGTTGGCTATTCAGATGCTGATTTTGTAGGTGACAAAAGTGATAGAAAAAGTTCAAGTGAAACGTGTAAGATTCTTGGTAATGCCCTGATCTTATGGCTTAGAAAAAAACAAACATCAGTCTCCTTATCAACTACTCAAGAAGAATACATAGCCATTAAAAATTATGGTACTCAAATCTTATGGATCATACATCAATTACTTGATTTTAATTTATCTTTTGAGTTTGTGCCTATCATGTGTGATAATACTAGTGTTATTAGCCTATCAAAATATACAGTGCATTATTCTAGGGCCAAGCATATAAACATTAAACATCATTTTATTCATGATCATGTAGTAAGTGGAGATTTCTCATTGCAATTTGTTGATTCTGAAAATCAGCTTTCTGATATATTTATAAAACCCTTACTGGAAGAAAGATTGTGTTTTTTAAGGAAAAACTCGGTGTATTATGCTTAAATAATCTTTAAATGGTTAAAACTTTTATTTTGGTGTAAAAATCTCTTATCCATGATTTTACCAGCTGACTCAATTCTTTTCCTTTCTCATCCAACCCCTTTCACGCCTCATTTTTCTCTTCCCTCATTATTACAATCTTTTTACCTTTTTATCTTCCTAACACTCTATCATCACCTCAATTCTCTGCACCCACCTCATCTTTCACCGCCTCATCTTCTTTCTCTCTTATTTTATACCCTTCCATCTCTATATCTCTAATCAATGACTAGAACTCGCTCAATGGACAACCTCTCTAAACCCTATTTGGACCTAACTCCTTATCTAAGAAACGCCGACCCTCTCTTATGAACCCTCTTCCGCTAGAGGACATGTAAAAGTTTTGGACTTACACTCAAACAGAGAAGTTTCTTACTTTCAAAAACTGATCTATTATGCCCAAATGAATTATAAATCTCTCTCAATTAAAGGAGTCTCGTTGCAATGTAAGTGCATTCCTTAAAGCCCATGATTTGCCTATGGTTTTTCATTTATGTGGTTTAGAAATTATTGAAGGCCATGTTCGCATGTTCTAGGAAAACCTTCGCATGTCCTAAGACAGTGGCAAATTGGAAACCCTGGTACTACGAACAAGCATAATTCTCAATGATTTTCTATTTGAGAAAATTTTTGACACTAAGTTTTCAGGAGTCATTCCCTTCATAAATGGCACTTGGCTGGAAAATTTTGAAGTTAGTTTTGAAGAAGCCAAGAAGGTTGTATCAGATCTCGATGTTAATAGTTCCATTTTTTGTCCTCTATCCCTCAGTTTTAAGCACAAAATTTTGGCTCACATCATTGCCACCACTTTAATTCCTCAAAAAGGTTTACTCAGTTATGTGACTTATCGAAATGTGTTCATCCTATACTACTTGATTAAAAGGTACAAAATTAATTGGAGTATCTGGATTTGTGAATACATGTTAAAAAGTATTGTCGACTCTCACGTCTCAGCTAGCTTGCCATATGTACTGCTCAACACTAGAATCCTTCTTCACTATGGAATTTATCTTTTTGTTTATCCAGTGGTAGAAGTTTTGGCTATGTATGATTCCAAGACATTTGCAAGCATGGGATATGTTCTGCTTCACAATGAATGGTGCAAAAATAAAGCCACCAAAACCCGACCTGATACTATCAAGGTAAGTAAATCTATATCAGGCTCACGGATATTGAGGAAGGGATAGTGAGTCTCCAGGAGTCGACCACAAAGCTGCTACAGTTGATTAAAGAAACAAGTACCGACATAGAAAAGTGTGTCTCTCTGATGATACAATCCAAAGGGTTATCATAGCTTTTGATGACATCATTTGAGGCCCATACATGAAGATTCAAGATTTGTTCATATTGAGGGTACAAGGACATGCATGAAGGACTCGTTTTGAGCTTACAATGGAGCAAAACCATGTTTGGGAAATTGCTTGGGACTTGTGTTAATGCCTACCAAAGGGTTCTAATAGGTTTCACATTTTAAAGCTTGAAGAAGAAGGAGGGACCCACATAGTATTGAAGGGGAGGCCTTGGAGTGTAAACACTCATTAAGGATGTTTTAGTCTTTTTGTGTCTTTTCTTTACACTCTATAGGAGCCCCTTTTCATTAAGGGTATTTTGGTCTTTTATGTAATAAGCTATAAATAGACTTTTTAGGCTTATTTTCTCATTAGTTGATTATTGATATTTTAAAGACTTCTTCTTCTCTCTTTGAGAGTGTAGTTTAGGTCTTGGAAAAGCCAAGTAGTGTAGGGCTTGAAAAAGCCATTATTGATCCTTGCTTAGAAATGGTGGTTGTAAGGTGGAGTTGATTCCCTTAACGTTCATCGTAAGAGTTTGGTGTTGTAATTGTGGGTCTTAGGGGTCTTATCGTTTGATACACGATTTGGTTCATATTTCTTATAATTTCGCATGTCAAGCTATCTATCTTACTTTATTGCATTTGTTTGTTAACTTGTTTCTCTTAGTCTTCATCTCTTTAAGAAATTCTCTTATCATTTGGTATCAAAAGCAAGGTTTGATTTTGTTCCAACAAAATTAATTTTGGGATTGTTATCTTGAAAATAAAAAAAAGTGAAAAGGAAGTAAAAAGAAAAAAGTTACTATTCATGTTTTTTTAGGGTTTTTCAATTTTTGAGACTTGATTTTTGTGTGTTTTGTGTGTTTTTAATTTTAGATTCTTGTTCCTAACACTAGAATAAGTGTTCAAAAATTCGAAAATAAAAAAAAGAGGTGTATCACGTTTTTGCATTCGGGAAAAATTTTAGATCTTAGATCTACTTTCTTTTTGTGTGTTTTGTGAGTTTCTAGTGCTAGATCCTTGTTCCCTAGCACTAATAGAGTCTAGATCTAAGATTTGAGCTAAATCGGAGGTGTTTTGAACCATCCACCATTGTTGAGCTTGTGTTCGAAGCTATTTGAGGGTGGGTCACATTTTGGGCTATTGTGGTTGTGACATATTTGGACTTATTTTGTGATATTTTTGTTTGGGTTGGCAAAGACACCTTAGATCTTCAAGAAAATTTAAATTTGGAGGTCATTTGCCTTGTGGTCAACATTGGTCAACACTTGAATATTCTTGGTGTTCTTCCTCATCTTTATATCTTGTTGAGCAAAAATATTCAAAAGTGGGTGTTTGATCTTGAAAAAGAAGGAAAGAGAGTGTATGTAATGTCCCGAATCTGGTACCCGGAATGCTACACGGTGCTCATGACTCCAAAGGACCACAAGCTAACCTATGACTGATATCTGTACCAGAACACTGCATAATATACTGTATAAATGCGGAAATAAAGGCTGAACTGCCATAAGGTTCAAAACTGATAAAACATAACATCTGAGAGTACAGTATATCGATACCAAAACAACACTGAAGTAAACTGTTTGAACATACTATAGTCTGAAAAGCCTCTAAAATTTAACTGTCTGAATAAGGAGTTGATGGGACATGTCCCCAACTAACTTCAACTGCTAAAATAAACTAAGTACTTAAGGAATGAACTAATCAAATAATAACATCCTCGAATGATGAGGACTCACTACTAAATCTGGCTTCTGGAATCTAGAATGCTATTGATGCTCTGGAGCTCGTGCTTCTGAACCTATGGTATAGAATAAAACACCATAGTGTAAATGCGTCAGTATGATTGAATGTACTAGTATGCATGTGAGGTAGGTTGAATGCAAAGGGTTCAAATGCATGAACAATGCTAACTGACTGCATGACATGAACGTGGGAATACATGCATGAATAAGTGACTGTAACTGAATTCGTGATGATACTGACTACTGAGTCTGAATGCTGATAAAATAAGTTACTGGTAACTAATATAACTGATACTGAGTAACTGTGTCTAACAGTCTAAGTTCTGATGGAACTAGCTGAGTTCCATACTGAGCTGAGCGACTATATCTGACAGTCCTGAGTTCTGTAAAACTATCTGAGTTCTATTACTTAGGGGTGGGCATGGTATGGTATATATCGAATACCAGAACGAAATTGTATTTTTTTATACCGCAGTATGGATGTATGGTATTTGGTAGAAATTTTAGATTACTTTGGTATTTGGCACGGTATTTGATATTTATGCAATAAATACCAAAATACCGTATACCGCACCAAAGTTTTTTAATAACATATAAAACCTATATATATATTATATTTAAGATTATTAAATATAATAAAGAGGTAGTGGTATGGACTGCGTACACTCTACCCTCCCCAGACCCCACTATGTGGGAATATACTGAGTTTGTTGTTGTTGTTGTTGTAAATATATTCATATATCATCCATTAGCCAATTGAACTCAAAAGTATCTTTTTATTCAAAAATAATTTTTTTGGGAAGCTTATTATTTAGGAGTACTAGGCTTAAGTTTAGGTACTGTTGTTCAGAGTTTGCATCTCGAACTATTCAATCGTGATTGAAATATTATTTTTGTGTAATTGATTAACAAAGATAGATGTTAGCCTAACATGATTGAGACATTTTTAAAATTTAAATTTATAGTTTTTTTATATGAATATATGTAATTACAAATCAAATAAAGTATGGTTACCGAATTACCATACCGTAAAATACCAAAACTGAATTTAAAAATACTGAACCCTACCAAACTAATTTGGTATGGTAATGGTATAGTTCTTTTAGATACCAAAAACCGAAGTTACCGTACTGAAGTTTAAAACACCGTACCATACCATACCATACCATACCATACTATGACCACCCCTACTATTACTGAGACTGAAACTGTAACTATGAAAAGTAGTCATCTAACCGACATTCCCCAAATAAAGCAATATAGCTGAGTTGGGATCCAATTTGTAACCCTAATTGGAAGGGTGTCAATACCGCGCCACTGGTAAGGACAAGATGTGAGCGACCCTCATCTGTCAGGTACTCTAATAAGAACGGGGGGACCCTCTACTGACAGGTTAAGCTATCTCATAAACCCTCAACTGATAGGTTTGATGTCTCAACCTACATTGGCTACGTAGTTCTGGAATGCAAGGATTGTTTCTAAGAATCACACCCTCTACTGGCAAGTGAGTTCCCATTCTTGGGTTCACTCGGTGCTAAATCCTACTCCCATCTGAATAGACACTGAACAGGATTAACTGAACTGGACTGGACTAAGTTAACTGAGTTCCATTGACGACGGAATACTACTGAGATTACTGAATTTTTGAGATTTCTAAGGTTACTGGAATTACTGAGTTTAACGAGTCTTCCTGAGTCACATGACTGCCTGAGTTCTATGGATCATGGCTTGACTGAGAGTATCGTGAAAACATTACACTGGCTATAGGCACACAGATAAATTATCTGGTACAAGTACCCCCAGGACCCGATAGAAGGAAACTGATAAGGCATGACATTCTTGAATACGTGACCAACAATCTATAATAGAATAAGTTGGGGATTTCATGAAGTACATGGTTATCATAATCTTGTACATGGTAGGAATGCATATAATCAATGTCATAATTTCATACTCTAACATCATGAGAATTCCAACAAACATCTACATTGCACCACAATAGCATTGGAGTCATTTGAAAATAAGGGTAAAATATACATTTATCATATGGGTCACAATTGAGCTATAATACACAATTTCTATCCTCTTAGGAATTTTATCAAACACCATACATGCATAACTTAGGGCATAGGTCTAATCATTAAATTACACATCATAAACAACTCAATGCATGGATTTCAACTTGCATGCTAACGTAGTTTCATGAAAAACACGTAAAAATTCCAAATTGGGAATCGTACAACAAGATAAACATGGTTACAAAACAACCAACAACATAAACATCATGATTTATAATTTGAAATAGGGTTCTTGATCTTTATGGATGAAAGGAATCCATAAATCAACACTATGCATACCTTGGATGGAAGATTCTTGAAAACTAATGGTGAAATTCTGGAAATTGGATCCTCAGTTGAAAACCCTAAGCTTGTTCTTGATGGATTTTGAGAGAGATAAGTGTATTTAGGTTGAATTGGGGCTTAATCCCATGTTTTAGACTTATATAGAGGTGGAAAATTAACCCTTTTGACCTTGAGGATGCAATCATTTAACGACTAAAAACTGGGTGTCGATGTAACAAACGATGCGGTCATTGATGGCTGTGATGCGATACTCGATGTGTCGTACCATGATCGCGTCGAGCCTCAGAAGTTTTGGCTCTGGCAGCCTGCACAAATGTTGACCAATGTGATTTGTGATGTGGCGCGCCATGATCGCATTGGTCCACTGTTTTGGGACTCCGAACATGATTTAAACGTGTTATGAAAAATCCAAAACTTGTCCGAGAACTCCTATTGACCTTCCTAATCATGAATTAATAAAAATATGGACCATTAAAGAACGTTAAGGTGGCGAAATGAGATTGCCAACTTTCAAAGGCCAATAATAGGATAAGTCTGGAAACCTAGCTAGAATTTTCTAAGTCTGAAACCCCTTGACAAGCTTAAAGGGATGAATTAAGCTTTAGGATTTTACGGGGTATTACAATATCTCCCCTTTGAGAACATTCATCCTCGAATGAGACTGACTGAGAGGGGAGAAAATATAAACTGACGTGCATACTGAACATAAACAACTGAAACATGATTTCATGACTGATATGACTGATAATTGAATACATCATACTGAGCATGCATATATGATGCATGTGTAACTGATTCATGAATGCATGACTGAGTGTTCTGATGAACTGAATTTCTCACAATGAGAATGCATATCTGATGCATGATTATATGACTAAACTGATACATGAATGCATGACTGAATATGCAATGGTAATCGATACCGAGTTTATAATGAAATTCGGATCATGAACTGGATACCAAGTTATGGCTGAAATTTGAACATGAAACTTAAAGCTTAAGGAGAACTGTTACCTTGGGATGAGTCTAAGTTAGCGGAAAAAAGGTGAGGATACTTGATACGCATGTCCACTTCTTCTTCCCAAGTAGCTCCCTCAATGGACTAATTCCGCCAAAGAACTTTAACTTGAGGGACTTCTTTGTTCCTCAGTCTACGAGTCTGATAGTCAAGGATTTCGACTGGAATCTCCTCATAAGAGAGGTTGTTCTAAACATCTATGCTCTGAATAGGGACTATAAATGTTGGATCACCTATGAACTTCTTGAGCAAAGAGACATGGAAAACTAGATGAACTGAGGCTAGATTTGAGGACAACTCATGCTCATAAGCTACCTTGCCGAAACGACTGAGAATTTTGAAGGGATCGACATAACGGGGACTGAGATTTCCCTTCTTGTCGAATCTTTTTACTCCCTTCATGGTAGAGATCTTGAGATAGACATAGACACCAATCTCAAACTCAAGATCCTTTCTGCGCACATTTGCATAAGACTTTTGTCAGCTCTGAGTAGCCCAAAGTCTTTCTCTGATCAACTGGAATTTTTGTAAGGCATTGAATACTAAGTTAGGCCATATGACTGAGGCCTCACTAACTTCAAACCAACCGACTGGACATCTACACCTCCTACCATAGAGTACTTCGAATAGAGCCATCCGAATACTGGAATGATAGTTATTGTTGTATGCAAACTCAATCAAAGGCAAGTGTTCATACCAACTACCCTTGAAATCAATTGCACACGCCCTTTGCATATCTTCTAAAGTCTGAATGATCCTTTCTGCTTGACCATCTTTCTGAGGATAAAAGGTTGTACTGAGATGAAATTGGGTACCAAGACCCTTTTTGAATGTTTTCCAGAAATGAGAGGTGAACTAGGTACCTCTATCTAAGATAATAGATAACAGAACACCGTGTAATCTGACCAACTCTCTGTTGTAGAGTTTGGCATAATCCTCAGCTGAATAAGAGGTATGGAATGGAAGGAAATGAGCTAATTTGGCCATTCTATCTACAATGACCCAAACTGATTATGCTGATGACGAGTACGAGGTAAACCCTTCACGAAGTCTATGTTCACTTCTTCCCACTTCCAAGTAGGAATACTGAACTCCTGCATGGACCCACTAGTCTTCTGATGCTCTATATTAACTTGTTGACATGTAAAGCACTTAGCCACAAACTCTACAACATCTCTCTTCATCCCACTCCACCAATAGATCTCCCGCAAGTTATGGTACATCTTTGTGGACCTTGGATGAATAGAGTAACGCACACCATGCGCTTCTATAAGAATTCGTTGCCTCAAGTCATCTATACCTGGCACATAAAAACAACCCTGAGAACGCAAAACACCATCTCCCCCGTGGGAGAAAACATCTATTTTCTGATCTATGACTGATTCTTTCAACTTGATTAGACTGGAATCTCTATCCTATTTTTCTTTCACCTTAAAAACTAGAGATGATTCTAAATTGTTCTGAACCCATATACTACCTTCTGTTAAATCGACTAGGCGGAAACCTAGTCTGGCAAGATGATGGACTTCCTGAGCTAACTTCTTCTTACTGTCCTCAACATAAGCAACACTACCCATAGACAGTCTACTGAGAGCGTCGGCTACTACGTTGGTCTTCCCCGAATGATAAAGGACACTCATGTCATAATATTTCAAGAGCTCTAACTACCTTCTCTGATAAAGATTGAGATATTTCTGAGAGAATATGTACTAAAGGCTTTTATGATCTGTGAACACATCTACATGAACATCGTACAAGTAATGCCTCCAAATCTTTAAGGCAAAAACTACGGCTGCTAACTCAAGATCATAAGTAGGATAATTTTTCTCATGGGGTTTAAGTTGTTTGGAGGCATAGGCTATGACCTTACCATGTTGGATGAGGACACAACCCAAGCCTACTCTGAATGCATCACAATACACTATGAACCCATCTGAACCATCTAAAAGAGCCAAAACTGGAGTTGAGGTGAGTCGAGTCTTCAACTCCTAAAAACTCTTCTCACAAGGATCTGACCACTGAAACTTGACTTTCTTCTGAGTCAATCTGGACATAGGGGATACAATAGAAGAAAATCCCTCAACGAACCATCTATAATAGACAGCCAAGCCCAAGAAACTCCTGATATCTAATGGAGAGGCAGGGCAAGGCCAATTTTTTACTTCTTTGGTCTTTTGAGAATCTACTCATCGAAAATGATATGACCAAGGAATGCTACTGACCTTAGCCGAAACTCACACTTATTGAATTTAGAGAACAGCTGATGATCTCTAAGAGTCTGAAGTACTGTTCTGAGATATTCTGCAACATCATGCTCACTGCGGGAATAGACGAGGATATCATCTATGAAGACTATGAAAAACATATCCAAGTACTACTTGAACATATAGTTCATCAAGTCCATAAAAGTTGCTGGAGCATTGGTAAAACCAAAGGACATGACTAGAAATTCGAAGTGACCATACCGAGTACGAAAAGTTGTTTACGAAATGTCATATTCTGTGACTCTGAGATGATGATAGCCTGATCTGAGGTCTATCTTAGAGAAATAGCTGGCATCCTGAAGTTGGTTAAATAAGTCATCAATTCTGGGAAGTGGATACTTGTTCTTTACCGTGACTTTATTGAGTTGACGGTAATCAATGTACATTTTAAGAGAACCATCTTTCTTTCATACGGATAAGACTGGTGTTCCCCACGGGGACATATTGGGTCTGATGAATCCCTTATCTAGGAGATCCTTCAACTATTTTTTTAATTCTCTGAGTTTTGTTGGTGCCATTCTGTATGGCGGAATAGATATAGGCTGAGTGTCTGGAATAAAATGAATATTAAAGTCTATTTCCCTTTCAAAAGAAATTCCTGGAAGATCTTCGGGAAAGACATCTAAATATTCATTTACTACTGGGACTGATTCAAAAGTAAGAGTTTCTGAACTAGAGTCCTTAACTCAAACATAGACACATCCCTTAGATATTATTTTCCGTACTCGAAGGTAGGAAACAAGCTAAACTCTAAAAACTGAAGTGCTATCTCTCCACTCTAGGACAGGTTCATTCAGAAACTAAAACTGGACAATTATGTTTCTGCAATTGACTATGGAATAGTAGGAATGAAGCCAATCTATGCTGAGAATGACATCAAAATCAATCATCTCTAATTCAACTAAGTCTATTGAAGTGACCTTCTGAGATACCATAACCTGGCAGCTCTTGTATACCCATCGGGCTATGATGGTTTTACCTACTGGTTGGAGACTGAGAAGGGCTCTACAAGAATTTCAGGACTAACTCCGAAATAAACTACTGTATAAGGAGTAACAAAAGACAAGGAAGCTCCGGATGTAGCAAAGCGTAAACAAGAAAATGAAAAATTTGTAACGTACTAGTAACCACATCAGAAGAATTTTCCTAATCTTTTCGGGACAGGAGAGCATAAAGTCAATTTGGGCGTTGCCCACTAGTAGTACTGGAAGTGGCACCTTGCTGATTTAGGCGACCGAACTGAGCTGAGAAATGGTTCTGCTGGCTCTGGGAACCTATCTGAGGACAATCTTGGACTCTGTGGCCTGGTTTCCCACATCCAAAACAAATATCGTTGCCAGCTCTTCAAATACCCTGATGGTGTTTTCCATAAGTCTGACAAAAAGGATTAGTTCAGGCATTGCTAACACTGCCCTGAGACTTAGAGCCTGGCGCCCTATCTCTACTACCATCTCTGAACATAGAAGCTGGAGCACTGGCTGAAGAAGGAGCTGGAACTGATGACTTAGAATGAAACTGAGAATGGTTTCCTCCCTCTGACTTAGGCTGAGCAAAGTTAAAACTACATGTCCTTGTTCGCTTATTCTACTTCTCCCTCATCTTAATCTTTTGCTCTTCTATCTGTTGAACATGGGTCATAAGCCTGGATATATTTATGTCACTATTCAACATCGTGGACCTGTACTCATTGACCACACTATCATTCACCCCAGAAACAAACTTACTCATCTTGGCCTTGTTGTCTGCCACTACATGGGGAGCATATCTGGCTAATTGAGTAAACTTAAGAAAATACTCTTTCACCATCATATTGGCCTACCCGAGGTTGATAAATTCTAACACCTTAGCTTCTCCCAACTCTTGGGGAAAGAATCTATCTAAGAATGTGGTGGCAAACTCCTCCAATTCTATGGATCCTGCATCAACTGACCTCTCTAACTTCCACTGTTTGAACCAAGTATGAGCAACTTCCTACAACTGATATGCATCCATCTCATCACTCTCACTAGAAGTAACCCCCATGATATCCGTAACTTTCTAAACTTGGTCAAGAAATTTCTGAGGATCCTCTTCTAACTTAGACCCAAAAAAGGATAGAGGATTCATTCGAGTGAAGTCCCGAATCCTGGCTGCAGCAGAATTAACCACTGGGATGGCTGGAATGATAGCTAGTAATTTATTCTGAGTAGCAACTTACTGAGCAAGAGTAGTGAATGCAGCTCTGAACCCTGCATGAGAAATATATTCGTCCAATGGATGTGTTTGGATGGGCTGGGGGGCTGACTGATTTCCATTTCTTCTCTTAGGAGGCATGTTCTGTAGAAAAGTAGCGACTGTGTCTGACACTCTAAGTTCTGATGGAACAAGATGAGTTCCGTACTGAGCTGAGCGACTGTATTTGATAGTCCTAAGTTCTGTAGAACTATCTGAGTTTTATTACTGAGACTGATACTGAAATTGTAACTGTGGGAAGAAGTCATCTAACCGTTTGTCCCAAATAAAGCAATATAGCTGAGTTGGGGTCAAATTTATAACCCTAATTAGAAGGGTGTCAATACCGCGCCACTAGTAAGGACAAGCTGTGAGTGACCCTCATCTGGCAGGTACTCTAATGAGAATGGTGGGACCCTCAACTGACAAGTTAAGCCACCTCATCAACTCTTAACTAACAGGTTTGATGTCTCAACCTACATTGGTTACGTATTTATAGAATAAAAGGATTGCTTCTAACAATCACACCCTCTACTGGCAGGTGAGTTCCCATCCTTGGGTTCACTCGGTGCTAAATCCTACTCCCATATGAATAAACACTGAACAGGATTAACTAAACTGGACTGGACTGAGTTAACTGAGTTCCATTGACTGATGGAATACTACTGAGATTACTGAATTTCTGAGATTTCTAAGGTTACTGGAATTACTGAGTTTATCGAGTCTTCCTGAATCACAAAACTGCCTGAGTTCTAAGAATTATGGCTTGACTGAGAGTATCGTGAAAATATGACACTATCTCTAGACACACAGCTACCCCCAGGACTCGATAGAAGGAAACTAATAAGGCATTACATTCTTGAATACGTGATCAATAATCCATAGTACAATAAGTTGGGGATTTCACGAAGTACATAGTTATCACAATCTAGTACATGGTAGGAATGCATATAATCAGTGTCATAATTTCATACTCTAACATCATGAGCATTCCAAAAAACATCTACATTGCACCACAATAGCATGGGAGTCATTTGAACATAAGGGTAAAACATATATTTATTATATGGGTCACAATTGAGCTATAATACACAATTTCTATCCTCTTAGATATTTTATGAAACACCATACATGCACAACTTAGGGCATAGGTCTAATCATCAAATTACACATCATAAACAACTCAATGCATGAATTTCAACTTGCATGCTAACGTAATTTCATGAAAAACACGTAAAGATTCCAACTTGGGAATCGTACAATAAGATAAACATGGTTACAAAACAACCCACAACATAAACATCATGATTTATAATTTGAAATAGGGTTCTTGAGCATTATGGATGAAATGAATCCATAAATCAACACTATGCATACCTTGGATGGAAGATTCTTGAAAACTAATGGTGAAATTCTGGAAATTGGATCCTCAGTTAAAAACCCTAAGCTTGTTCTTGATGGATTTTGAGAGAGATAAGTGTATTTAGGTTGAATTGGGGCTTAATCTCGTGTTTTAGACTTATATAGGGGTGGGAAATTAACCCTTTTTCCCTTGAGGACGCGGTCATTTAATGACTAAAAACTGGGTGCCGACGCTACAAGCGACGCGGCACATTGATGGCTGTGACGCGATACTCGATGTGTCACGCCATGATCGCATCGAGCCTCAGAACTTTTGGCTCTGGTAGCCTGCATAAATTTTGACCAACACGAGTGGAGATACGGCTCACCATGATCGCGTTGGTCCACTATTTTGGGACTCCGAACATGATCTAAACGTGTTCCAAAAAATCTGAAACGTATCCGGGAACACCTATTGACCTTCCTGATCATGAATTAATAAAAATACAAACTATTAAAGGACGTTAAGGTGTAAATGATATTGCCAATTTTTGAAGGCCAATAATAGGCTAAGTCTAACAACCTAGCTAGAATTTTCTTAGTCTGGAATCCCTTGACAAGCTTAAAGAACTGAATTAAGATTTAGGATTTTACGGGGTCTTACAGTGTAGTACTTGTTTAAGGAAATTTCCAAGCACCTTCCTAGTCATCCAAAAGAAAGAAAACAACAAAAGGGAAGGAATAATCAAGTACAAGTGCAAGTACAAAGGGGAGCCAATTCAATTCAAATTCGTTTGAAGCTTGAAAAGGCTCCAAAAATATTGCAATTTCCCCCCCCCAAAACCGAATATACACTCTTGGAATTGAAGATTGGCCGAAACTCAAAGTGAAGAACACACAAAAAAATTAAAATTATCGTCCAATCACAAGCTTCCACATCATCACTTTGTACACCCATATTTTTAGCTTAAATTTTTGGATTCTTAGTTTCTATTCTTGTTTCTTAGTTATATTCTTGTTGATTCCATCACTAATTGGCAAACTAGTAACTATCTACTAGGTTGTGAATTAGTTTTGAGTCCTTTCTTTGTGTTTTCATTCTTTGTATGCTCTTCTCATTTTGATTCATTGAAATTCTTTATTTCAAGTTCGTAAATAGATTTTTCTATTTTGTGTCTTGAGTTGATCAAACAAGAATCTATTCCGGACGCTAAGTAGTTATTGACACCTTATTGACTGTCTGGAGTATAAGCAACTTTCAATATTTGCTTCTCCAATTGTAAGGATCACAAAGAGTGTATACGAGTGTTGGTGAGAAGCTTTTACTACTAATCTTATTTGTTTATTTTGTAGGTACAAAGTAATATAAGGGGAACATATCTTGATAGCCTCAGGTTATTATTACTATAACATGGGATACTATGATTGTAGTAAGGGATTTTATGGCTACGATGATGTTGTATATTATGGGGGCTATGAATATAGCCATGATCAAGACATGGGAAGATTTGAGGGTTATGGTTTTGAGGGAGAAAATGAGGTGAATGAAATGCCTAGTTATTATGGTAAATATAGAGATGATGTAGGGCCTTATGATGGTTATTATGATGGTTCTTATGATGAAGTTGGGGCATGTGAGGAGTCTTACACTTCTTACTCTAAACCTAGTATTGGTGTAAGGTATAACCTCTTCCTTTGCAAAGCTTACGAGAGCCATGGTGAGAGTGCATGTGTGGAGCATGAAGATTCATATTCTTCACCTTATAGTACATCTTATCAAGGTTGAAGTAGTGTGAATGGGTATACTAGCTATAGTGTAGGTTGTCCCATGAGAAGAATAGAGAATACATCTCCAAGGTTGAGGGATACTCATGTGCTCATGGGTTGTCTTAAACTCTACAATGTTGATCCTATAAAAAGTGATCACTTCGGAAAGGTAAGCGTTTGTGGTGTACCGGGCTTCCTCCTTGTGCTAGATGATTGGTGTCATAAGAACTACATCATGCCACCCAAGGTTGACTATTTGGGTCTGTTTTGAGAACCCTTACTTGTTCCATATTCCTTGGATAGGTATAAGGTTACTGAGAGAGTGAGGATTGTATTCATCCAATTTAAATACTATGGGAAGGTGTGGTTCTATATCTTCCCCTTAACACCACGTCATATATGCTTGGGTGCCGATTGGTTTGCATAATATAGATTTCTAAATGTGCTAAATTAGCCTAAGGTTATAGTGGACCATTGGGGAAATTATCTCTTTACCTCAATTCTTTCCAAACAGCAAAGAGATGTGATCCCTTACTCCAAGCCGAATAATTATGAGAGACAAAAGATTGAGAAGAGTAAGGGTGTGCAAGGTGGCAATCCAAGAATGGAAAAAGAAGAGGTTGTGTGGAGTAAAGTGAGGGGGTTTTCACCAAACCGTGATAACTTTGTTTGTCCTTCTATTTCTAAGGACATTTGTGTAGTTACCAACATGGAAAAAAGAGGAGAAAAAGTGTTAAAAGAGAAGATTCTCTTTAAAGACTTGACTAGGGAAATTCTAGAGGTTGCCGAAGCTTGTGGAGGACCTTCACACCAAGGTAAAGAAGAATGTGCTCAAGAAATTCAAGGTAAAATAGCAAACTCTTATACTTTTGACCATGTGAATGATGATTGTGTGGCTAGTAGCCCATTGAGTGTGAATAGTAGCTTACCTATTTGTGAGTCCATTGGTTCTTTGCCTCTTGTTGATGATGTACACATTATGAGTATGGATACACTAGTTGATCCTATTGATAACTGAATTGCCTCTTCTTGTAAGACCAATTTATGTCCACCTAGTGTTGAAGCCATTATTTTAAATGATAGTACATCATCTATTGATTTTTTGCCTCTTAATGATGATGTACATGTTGTGAGTGTGGATACACTAGTTGATACTATTGATGACCTAATTGACTCTTCTTGTAAGATCAATTTATGTCCACCTAGTGTTGAAGCCATTGTGTTGAAAGAAAGTACATCATCTTGTAAAAATTATGTTGATCAACTTATGTGCGGAATTTTTCCACCACTTGAAGTGTGTGTGATGTGTTTAATGGGTCTCAAGTGAGTGATGATATTGAAACTGTTGATCAAATAAATAGGAGTGTCCCCTTTAGCATGACCTCTAGAAAATATTCTACTAGCGGTTTTGCTCAAAGGGATGATTGTGTGTTTGTGTCATGGCCCGAACTGAGTCCCTGACTGTGATGAGTATCCCGAACCATGAAGGGACGGACACCCTTCTATCTTGAAATCATATACACCATTCATACATGAATAAGGAAATACAAAAATTAAAGCAAGACAGAATCATGGTCAAAAATCTGATATGAATTTAGCATTGGAGAATGAAATCCAAAACTAACTAGCAACATCTGCAAACCGCCTACGAAATCTCTACTACATACTCTCTAATACAATCTAAAAGCTGGGACAAGGCCCCCAGTAGACCAAAACCATATCTAATAATGGTTTTCTGAAAGTAAACAGGCCTTCTGGAATAAAGAAGGCTCACCAACTGGACACTGCAACTTTGTCTGATAAAATCTATTGCTTTTCTGGACCCCTAGACTGAGCCTTAGAACCTGGAAGGATGAGGGGGTGGGGGTCAATACAAATGTACTGGTACGCAAAGTAATCAAAAATAAAACTTTTATATAAGTAAAATAGTAGAGAGCAATTTTTTAAAAGATCATGCATAAACAGCTCTCAAAACACATGGGCCTTTTTCTGAAAATCATAAATCATTCTGTCAATGCACTGTCTGTTCTTTGTATTACTTCTGAGTTAGGTGTCACTCCCCTATAAGTCTGATATTCCATGGTCTATATGGAATCCTCCATTGACTCGGCGGGGAAGCCCCCAACCCAAGTGTGCCTCAAGGGTTAGAGTGTCTGAGTCTGATACGCCAAAGGACACTAGGCCAGCGTATAATAATATACCCGGATCGGTAAATCACGGTTTTGGGCAATGAGTTGTCTGAAATCATACCCTCTTCGGGGAACTACTTAAGCTCTCTTTATGCCTAATTTTATCCTATTCTGAATCATGCATTATTCTAGTTTCAACATCTGAAAAATCTGACTTCAAACATGCATTCTATTCTGTTCTGAATTACCATGGAATTATCTGGATTGGTGTTGTCACACCAAGACTTGCAAGCCCTATTTCTGAGACATAATGCATCATGCATTATTCTTTTATTAAAACATAGTTTAGACCACCCAAACATCCAATTTAACAAAGGGAATTCATGTTCCGAAAACATAAGTCAAAACTATGCAAAATTTTCATCCTTTCAATAACAATTGGTGGTCATATAATCTTTAACAAACCATGCAAACCTTATCATTATATGATTATGTTTAACATTCTTCAACTTAAACAACCCACTCTCTTTTGAAATTAAAATCATAATCCAAATATAACATTATTCAAGACATTTCATAACATGCTTTTCAAGATGCATTCAAACGATTTCATAGTATATCATAAGTAAATGAAAATCATCACAAGAGAGGGATTTTTCATGAATCATTCTCTCAATTCCATCATCAACCTTAAAACACATGCTTACACTATATATATAATTTTAAATTAATTTGGGGGAAAGCCTAAAGGCCAAAACAATATCATCAATGCTTCTAAAGTATGAATATATTCATAAATCTGAAAAACCCTTTCTTAAAATCAATATTTTCATACCCATGAGATTTTAGAAAAACCCCGCGTACCTCGATTTAGGAAATTAAAGGATGCTTTTTGATGCCTACGTCTTGGGGATTCCAAATCTCCAATTTGTTTCGAAAATCCACGGTTAAGTATTGAGCTATTTGGGATTCTTATTTGAAACCCTAGGGAGAGTTCTTGATGGATTTTGGTGAGAGTAGGTGCATTTTGGTGTAATAGGGATTAAATCTCATGATCAAGATGTTAAGGGGTTAGAAACTACCCCAAATACCTTTAATGACACCGGTATTAAAATATAACTGGGAACTCAATTTCATGGGCCACTGCTACACGCAACTATCGCGGTGGCTAACTGAAAAGTGATGAATGGGAATTTTGCCCACTCCGTGATGCGCCACCATCGTGGAGTCTCACTGAAAATTGACCATCGTCATTTAAACCCTCTCTGCGACACGCCAAGGACAGGAATGACGGTGTTTTACGATTAGTACATAAATTAACCATAACTCCTACACCGAGTGTCCATTTTGGATGAATCGTATGTCGACGGAAAGATTATTTGATCATCTACGTAATGAAAAGTTGAAATCTAAGGAATTCCATAGGTAAATAAGTATAAATCATTCTAGAATCCAACGTTTGATACTTTAGGGATAAAAATTTAGCTAGGAAAAACTTTGGGGCGTTACAATATCCCCCCTTGGGAATATTCGTCCCCGAATGTTGACGCGGGGCACAGACAAGCATAATTTCAAGAATACTAAGGCATAGAAAGAATAAGGCAAGGATTTTACCTTCTATTTCATCATCCACTGGATCAAAAAGGATTGGGTATCTAGCTCTCATGTCAACTTCTGATTCCCTAGTTGCTTCTTCAATTTTCTGGTTTCTCCACAACACTTTAACTGAGGCTATCTCTTTGCTCCTCAATCTTCTAACTTAGCGATCCAAAATTTCTACAGGCTCTTCTTCATAGGATAAGAAGTCTATCACTTTGATTTCTTCAACTGGCTACACTAAAGAATGGTCTCCAATACACTTCTTCAACATAGATATATGAAATACCGGATAAACAGAACCCAGACTGATAGGCAATTCTAACTCATACGCAATACCACCTATCTTTCTCATAATCTGGTATGGCCCTATATATCCAGGACTCAGCTTACCTTTCTTCTCGAATCGTATGACTCCCTTCATAGGAGAAACCTTGAGAAACAGCCAATCTCAAACCTCAAACTCTAAATATCTTCTCCTAACATCGGAGTAGGATTTCTAATGACTCTAAGCTATCTTAAGTCGTTCCCTAATGACTTTCACATCCTCCATTGCCTGATGAACAAGATCAGGCCCAAACATCTATATCTCACCTACTTCATACCATCCTATCAGAGACCTACATCTTCTACCATACAATGCCTCAAATGGTGCCATCTTAATACTGGAATGGAAACTGTTATTATACGCGAAATCTATCAGGGGAAAGTTCTTCACACAACTACCTTTAAAATTAATCACACAGGCCCTCAATATGTCCTCAAGGGTCTGAATGGTGCGCTTACCCTATCCATCAGTCTGAGGGTTAAAAGCAGTGCTTAGGTTCACTTGGGTACCTAAACCTCTCTGAAAATATCTCCAAAACTGAGAAGAAAACTGTGTACCTCAGTCGGATATGATGGACAAAGGTGCCCCATGCAAACGAACTATTTCTGCAATGAACAGCTTGGCATAATCTTTTCCCGAATAATTAGTCCTGACGGGTAGAAAATGAGCTGACTTGGTCAGCCTATCCACAATCACCCAAATGGAATCATACTTGTTTCGGGACCTCAGAAGTCCTGTAATGAAGTCCATATTAATCATCTCCCACTTCCACAAAGGTAAAGCTATCTCTTGAGAGGAACCACCTGGCCTCATATGTTCCACTTTAACTTGTTGACAATTCAAACACTTGGCAACATAGTTAGCCACATCACGCTTCATATTATTCCATCAATAAATGGTTTTCAAATTATGATACATCTTAGTAGAGCCAGGGTGAACAACATACCTCGACGTGTAAGCTTCGTCAAGGATTCTCTTCCTCAGACCATATATATCTGGCACACACAACCTACCCTGGTATTTCAAAATACCATCACCACCAATTTCAAATGACATTACCTTTTGTTGACCCACATCTTTCTTGATTTGCATCAAGATGGGATCTTCAACCTGCTTCTCTTTAACCTCTGCACAAAGGGAAGATTTTTCTAACTCATGAACAACCACTCCTCCATCCTCGGAATCCAAAAGTCGCACTCCTAGATTTGCAAGTCGGTGAATATCCTTCACCATCTCCCTCTTTTCTTTCCCCATATGAGAAAGACTCCCCATATATAACCTGCAGAGGGCGTCGGCTACCACATTTACCTTTCTCGGATGATAGTGCAGGCTTATGTCATAGTCTTTTAAAAGTTCCAACCATCGCCTCTGCCTGAGATTCAATTCTTTCTGCGAGAAAACATACTGTAAACTTTCATGGTCAGTAAACATTTCAACATGTACCCCATACAAATAGTGTTACCAGATCTTAAGTGCAAAAACTATAGTCGCTAACTCCAAGTCATGAGTAGGGTAGTTCCGTATATGAACCTTCAACTGCCTAGACGCATAAGCCACTACCTTACCGTAATGCATAAGAACACACCCAAGTCCCACTCGAGATGCATCACAGTATACAACAAAACCTTTTGTACCCTCCAGAAGGGTCAAAATAGGGGCAGTAGTCAACTTGTCTTTTAACTTCTCAAAACTATTCTCTCAAGAGTCAGACCACAAAAACCTCACCTTTTTCTGAGTCAACTTAGTAAGTGGTGCAGCTATGGAAGAAAAACTCTCTAGGAACCTTCTGTAATAACCCGCCAAACCCAAGAAGCTTCAAATGTCGGTTGGAGTCGTGGGTCTGGTCCATTTCCTCACTGCCTCAACCTTTTGGGGATCAACCTTAATCCCCTCACAAGACAATATGCCCCAAGAAAGTAATATCATTTAACCAAAATTCACACTTGGAGAACTTTGCATACAACCTATGATCTTTGAGAGTCTGGAATAAATCAAGATATCATCAATGAAAACTATGACAAACAAGTCTAGAAACTGTCGGAAGACCCTATTCATTAGGTCCATGAAGGTTGCAGGGGCGTTAGTCAACCCGAAGGACATGACTAGGAATTCATAATGACCATATCTGGTTCGGAAAGCTATCTTGGGAATGTCTAACTCCCTAACTTTCAATTGATAACATCCTAAACAAAGGTCTATTTTAGAAAAACACTTAGAACCCTGAAGTTGGTCAAACAAATCATCAATCCTAGGGAGCGGATACTTATTATTGATAGTAGCCTTGTTTAACTAGCGGTAATCTATGAACATACGCAAGGAACCATCTTTCTTCCACACGAAAAGTACAGGTGCACCCCAGGGAGAAATACTAGGACGGATGAAACCTTTATCTAGGAGGTCTGTTAGTTGCTCTTTCAACTCTTTCAACACTGTTGGAGCCATTCTATATGGCGGAGCAGAGATGGGACGGGTGTCTGGCAACACGTCCATGCCAAAATCTATCTCCCTATCAGGTGGTATTCCTGGAAGATCATCTGGAAAGACTTTTGGGAATTCATTTACTACAGGGACAGACTGAAGAGGAAGACTTTCAGTGTTAGAATCTTTAACCCGAATAAGATGATACAAGCAACTGATAACGCCCAAACTACAGCTCTTGTAAGAGTGTAAGCGGTCGCTGTCAAATATAGAACCCAACTGGGTTGGGTGTCGAATCCCACAGGGAATACTTGGTCACTAAGTGTTGCAATTATTAGTAGACTGTTGATCAAAAATTCCACGGAAAAGGGGGGATTGGATTGTGGCGTGAATTAATGCTATCAAAGTAACAACAGAATGCTTTGTTTAGTAAGATTTAATCACAGAGAAAAATAAGTTAGGGTTATGTCCACCTTATGAGTTCTAGGTATCTATTAACTATGAGTAATGCGGAATTCAGACATGCATGCACTTATAGAGATTCGTATTCTAATGGTAAATCCTATTGTTTCTCAACCATCAAGGATTATTTCACTTTAACTCTCTCGAGCTTAAATCATATAACTAATGGTACGAACTATCCAAGAGGTTAATCCAGTTACGGCACTAACGTGTAAATAGGGGTTGGTAGCCCTATTTCCTTGTCACACTCTCTTTTCCAAACATGTAACTTTTCTCTCGAACAAGTTAATGCTATAATGGCCTATTCTCTATGTTTGCAACCACGAGAATTAAATTAAAATGAAGAGAGTAATGATATAAGTAGCATACACATCAAGAATTCACAAACTCATAGTAATAGATAGAGTCTCATAAGGCTTTCATAACCCTAACAGAGAAGTTTAGCTACTCATGATTACAACGGAGATCACAATAGATATAATCATCATACCACAACCTAGAATAAACTTGGCGATGGAGATGGTTTAGGCTTCAACTAGGGTTTGACGTTTTCCCTTCTCCGTTGCTCACAAGAGTCGTGCTTTCTCTGTCAGAAAGTAACGTGAATAATCCAAAAGTGGCGTCTCAATTATGAAAAACAATAATGAATGAATGAATCAATGCTGAAAAATTCAGCAAATAAGGTATTTATAACATCCTTGTCCTAGTCCTCTTAAGTTACTGCTGCACCCCTAAGTATTTAAAAATACTGCTTTTGCCCGGGATAATTTCTCCATGCGTCACATTCAGTCCATAAGCTTCCAAAAGCTGTTTTCCCTCTTCTGTGAAGTTTTCCTTTGCTGCCCAAAGGTCCACAAAGTGCTGAAATCTTCATCATTAATACCTGAAAACATGCTAATCACGTAGGTTAGCTCACTTACAGGAAAATGGACTAAAAGTGCAGGAATTATATATTTTATCCTCAAAACTTAGCTATAACATGGGTAAATTATGGTGTTTAGGCGTGTAAATACACCCAACATCAACACCCCGCACTTAAAGCTTTGTTCGTCCTCGAACAAAATATTAAGTCCATGCAAACATCTAACTAGGATTTCACAGCAGTAACACAAAATGTTCAACAAGACATGCACGGCAATTAGTAACAATGTGTAGTTTTCTTGATCACTACTAGAAACAATTCAACCTCCATCATAGACTCATGATGATGGCTAATTCGTATCCACAAGTTAAGCCACAAAGAATCATATAACACTACCCAAAACTCATTAACCATGTGTGTCTCACACAAGATATCACCCATAATCACTCACAAGTTTTGCATTTTTCAGAACATGGGTATAAGATTCTCCTTGCTCTCACTCTCACAAAGAATTCACATGTTGCAACTGATGACCATAGGCTTGCCCTTAGTTTAATGCTCCACTACTATCAGAATTCTAAGCTTAGGATCAAATAGGTCTTTACAAGTTGAAATGTAGGCTAAGGGACAGGTAGGACTATTTTGGCCAGAAATAGTGACTATGTTCCCTAAGCGCTTTAATACACTACGTTATGTCATTAACACTCTCTTTTAAACAACCCCTCTACTTTCCTTTCATCTACCACCCCTTCTCACCTATTTTGTTATTCAATTATAAACACAACTATCTTTTTATTTTTCTATTTTTTTTTCTTTTTTTTTCTTTTCTTTTCTCTTTTTTTTTTATAAAATACCTCTATGATAGACACTCCTTTTCACAACAATTTCAAGTACCAATACACTCTGAGGCATCACTCTCACCCAATTTCCTCTTATTTTGTCACATGACTCTACAATTTAAAGCGCTTAGGAATTTGGATCAAATTATGGTCTTAAAAAAAATGGATTAAGCTACATATGAGCCTGTCAAATAAAATGGCTAAAGGCTCAAAGGGGGCTCACTAGGATAATGTACACAGGTAGGTAAAAAGAAGGTAAACAATTACAGGCTGCCAAAGAAATGCCTAAATCATCTCCTAAACTCACACTCTTTATTTCGCTTTACACACACACCAGGAAAGTTCTAGCATCAGTCACCACACAGAATATACTATAACCTCACATAGACAAGGCACATGGTCAACTTTATTGGGAGCATTATAGACTCTTGACCCAACAGGTGAATGAATTGAACCACACAATTATCACACAATGAGTCACACTTAGAGCCTAAATGTCTCAATAGTAATGATTTAGCACAAACTCTTGTTATAATACCATGCCGTCTATCAGAACAATTTCATGCAAAATCTAAAAAAAATTCGAAAATATTACGACTAATTAGCAAAAACAAGAATAAATGTAGGCAAAGAAATACAATACAGCAGACATATACCCGCACCCCACACTTAGACGGGACACACTGCCCTCAGTGGAAATAAATAAGGAAAACCTGATTAGTCGAACTCCTCTTCTATGTCTGGGGTCATGCCTCCTGCGTCGGAATTATCATTAGAGTCGTCATCATCAGCTTTCTTCCCCTTTTCTGACCTCTCTTGCCCTTTCTGTGAGGTGGACACTTTTTCTTTTCCTTGTCGTCCTTTTGGGTCCATTCTACCTGAGATTAAAAATAGAGTCATGTTAGCTTCATCTCAGAACATTCAATCGAAAAACAAACAATAGTGGCACCACCCCACACTTAATTTATTGGCACAGACGAATTAAGTGAGTGATGTCGATTACTCAGACTTCATCGACATACATTTAGGCGATATGTTCCAACAACATATTCAGCACAATCATACGTTCATGTCATCTTAACTATCCTTTCCAATTCTATTTCATGTAATCTTGTCTATACTTTCATGTTTGGATGAATGTATTTTTTGAACAAAACTACCACATAAGGATTATACCACAAATAGAAACAAGTTATTTCATAGCCATAATCACACCATCTTATGCTTGTGGTCAATCATAATCGGTATCTCGATGAACGAGTCATTCAAACATTCAAGCTTTCAACTTACAAGATTATGTATTAACTTCACAATTTCGACTTCATAAAACTATGACAGTGTATAATAATCAAATACAAGTCGGAACAAAGTCAAGAACACCCACACGTATTCTTTCACTCAACTAGATGTATCATAACAAACCAACCACATTCTAATCACCAACACCACTTCAAAATCTAATAAATCATTATAAACGTAGCATTCCAACAACTACGAAATATAAAAGAATAACTTACTTGGTGATGGATTCGGAAGATAAGCTTGCAAGATTAGATGAGCAAAAAGAAAGATTTTGAAAGAATGGGGAAGCTTGGGCGGCGCCTATATGGAGCAAACAATTTGATTTTGTCTTAAGGTTGAAGTTCTATTTATAGACCAAGGCTTGGGTTGGGTTTGACCCATGAAAAATTGGGTTAGGAGACCAAAAAGCATAAGTAGGCGGCGCCTAATGCTTTAACTATGCTTAGCATAGGTGGCGCCTTTAGCAAAGCCTAGTTGAACATAGGCGGCGCCTATGCTATGGCCTAGTTGGGCATAGGCGGCGCCTAGGCTATGGCATTGTAGATTTAGAGAGTAAAGGCAATGGCATAGGCGGCGCCTTTATCTTTGCCTAGTTGAGCATAGGTGGCGCCTATGCTATAGCATTGTCGATTCAGAGAGCAAAGGCAATAGCATAGGCCTTGCCTTGTCCGTTGCCTAGATTTACATAGGCATTGCCTTGTCCATTGCCTAGATTTATCTAGGCCTTGCCTTGTCCATTGCCTAGTTGAGGCAATGAACATAGGCAATGACATAGGCCTTGCCTTGTCCATTGCCTAGATTTATATAGGCCTTGCCTTGTCCATTGCCTAGTTGAGGCAGTGAACATAGGCAATGACATAGGCCTTGCCTTGTCCATTGCCTAGATTTGTATAGGCCTTGCCTTGTCCATTGCCTAGATTTGTATAGGCCTTGCCTTGTCCATTGCCTAGATTTGTATAGGCCTTGCCTTGTCCATTGCCTAGATTTGTATAGGCCTTGCCTTGTCCATTGCCTAGTTGAGGCAGTGAGCATCAGCAATGACATAGGCCTTGCCTTGTTCGTTTCCTAGATTCGCATAGGCAATGCCTAACCGATAGCCTTTGCTCCTTCATTCCTAACTTACCACCTTTAACATGGCTCACTTTCAAATCAAAATTTTGGGATTAATCCTCTCTTTTGTACATCTTGCACCTACACTTAATCAAAAACAACAAAAACGATTAGAAGGATGGGTTACCTCCCATCAAGCGCCTTAGTTTTGGTCGTGGCTCGACTCTTCTTTTTTGGATTTTTATTTAACAAAAACAAACTCCTAGTAAAACAAAACGATTAAAAACGATGGGTTGCCTCCCATGTAGCGCTTGATTTATTATCGCGGCACGACATAGTTACCTCGATTACTCAGACTTCATCGAGATATATGGTGCATCATTTTCTGAATGGATTCAGACGACGTTGATGCTTAATTGTAGGTACACAATCTTTTTCGAGATGAATCTTGTGCATACATATCCCAGGAGGGATACCAATTATATCATCAATAGTCCAACCCATAGCTCTCTTGTACCTCTTCAGAGCAGAGATGAGAGCATTTACGTGCTGTTCACTTAAATCAGCCACAACACTCACCGGAAGTGTATTTCCACTTCCCAAGAACTCATACCTTAGGTGACTGGGGAGCTCTTTCGATTCTAGCACTGGTGTCTCTTCAATGGAAGTCTTCGCTGTTGGTGAAGGTAGATTCCTAAGATCAAGGTCCAGCTTCTTAGTAGCATGAGAATAGGACTTTATTCCTGTTAGAGCACAAACAGTTTCTTCATATTCTTCCACCTCCTCACGCTCAAAATTCAACAGCACCCCAGACAATGGCTCAACAGTAAACTGCTTCTCTACAGATAATTCTTTCTCATCCTCATAATAAACATCAGCTACAGAGAACACATCCATATCTCTAGGCTGCTTCATCGATTTATATACATCAAAACGGACCACTTCATCATTCAGCCGAAATAAAAACTCATTAGCTCTTAAATCAATCAGCACACTTTCAGCTACGAGGAAAAGACGCTCCAAGATTATGGGAACTTCAGAATCCACCTCGCAATCCAAAATAACAAAGTCTGCAGGAAAGATGAAGGTGGAAACCTTCACCAACACATCATATAAGATACCAACAGGCCATTTTACCGACCTATCTACCATCACGAGCCGCATATTGGTTGGTGTAGGATCACCCAACCCCAATTTTCTGTAAATAGATAGCGGCATCAAATTGATGCTAGCTCCCAAATCGCACAACGCCTTAGCAAAATCCAACGATCCAATCATGCAAGGAATAGTGAAAGCACCAGGATCTGCCTTCTTCTGTACTAGCGATCTTGTAGTGATTGCACTGCAATGATGAACATTATCTGCCAGCTCATAACTTGCTGCTCGCTTCTTTGTCAACAGGTCCTTCATGAATTTAGCATACCCAGGCATCTGTTCCAGCGCCTCCACCAACGGAACATTAATAGTCAGCTGCTTCAACATGGTCATGAATTTACTGAACCTGGTGTCATCAGCTTTCTTCTTCAGTCTCTGAGGAAAATGTGGTGGTGGAAGAGGAATCGTTTTCTCCACCACTTCCTTTTTATCTTGCTTCCCATTATCACTCTTTTCAGGCTGGTGACGTCTAGGTGTAACATCATGAGCACTCACTTCAGCTTCTACGGCATCTTCAAACTCTGCTTCATCAACATTCTCTGCTATATCATCAACAACCTGTTTGCTTTTGGATGCATTTTCCAACACTTTACCACTCCGGGTAGTAATAGCCATACATGATCCGTCATTCCTTGGGTTTTTCACAGTGTCACTAGGTAGCGTGCCAGCCATTCTTTGGTTGAATGCCGCTGATAATTGACTCAATTATTGCTCCAGCTATTTTATTGCAGTAGAATGCGAGTCAACTAATTGATTTATTGATGACAAATCATTCTTTACCTCAGTAACGCCCATATTGGTTGCCTCCACCCCCTTTCAATAGCTTATCCATCATCTCATCCATGGACATCTTTCCAGAGCCAGACGCCACAGCCTCACAGTTTCCAGGAGGAACATACAAACCACTCCTGTCAGTCTTATTCTTCCAACCACCTTGATCGCAATCCTTGTATCCAGATTTATCATAATAGTTCCGACCTTGGTTTTCTTGGGCATTGCCTCGGAAACCCCCTGATTATTCAAGTAATTTGCTTCCCCCTCAGAGTCGGAATCATATCTTCCCTGTGATACAACGGCTTTAACCTTTTCGGTCTTCCCTAATAATAAATTCTTGGTAAGAAGATCCATCTGCATTTTCATATGAGTCATATCCTAGTAACGTTCCTCTTGTCTTCGTCTCTGTTCTGCAGTCATGCCAATAGATATAGTAGAGCTTGTTACCTCAGAATCCCTGGTATGCCAAGCTCTACTCTGCTTTGTCATACGATCTAGCATATCACTTGCCTCAATAAAAGTAAGGTCCATGAATGACCCACCTGCAGCATTATCAACCACTGTCTTTGTTACCGAGTTCAAAGCCCTGTATAATATTTCCATCAAGTGGATATTGGTCATCTGATGATTTGGGAACCGCATAAGCTTCTTCTTGAACCTCTCCCATGTTTCGTGGAGAGCTTCAGTTGGAAGCTGTCGGAAATTAATGATCTCATCTCTTAACTGTGCTCTCTTGGATGACGGAAAAAATCTTTCTAGGAAAACGTCTTTCAGTTGCCTCCAATTAGTAATAGAATCAGGAGTTATCCCGTTCAGCCATAGAGTTGCCTCCCCAGACAGAGACAATGGAAATAAGCGCAGCCGAATTGCATTCTGCCCAACTCCTGGATTGTCAAACGACTTGCATATTGAAATAAAATTGACCAGATGCATATTCGGATCATCGCCTGCAAGTCCACCAAATAAACCTTTGAGTTGCAATAGCTGAATCATGGTGCTAGTGATATTGAACTTGGCTCCAGGTGCCAAGGGCGGAGGAATAATAGCCCCTGTGGCACCAGCTCAATCAAGATCGTCATCATCATCATCAAAAGGAGCCTGCACAGCTCGGCGTTCAGGTCTCATTCTAGCTTGACGATCTCTCCTGTTCACAGGCGCTGCCACCTCATCTGCACGCCGTGGATTAAGTAACTCATCATCACCCAGGTCCTCATTATTAGGATTTGTTTCCCGACCTGGGTTATCAATATTCTGTTGATGCACTTGAGCAGCTGCCAACGCAGTTAATCTAGCCTGCTCCTATTGAGCAGCCCTTTTTTCAATGTCACGTTAGGCATCCATTCTGCCAATAAGTTGTGGTTCAGGATTTATGGGTAATAATGGCTGACCAGAACTACGAGTATTTGGCATGCACTCAACAGAACCTGAATAAAACAAAAACAACTAAAAGTAAAATTCAAAAATCTTTGACCAAAGGGTCTAGTAACTATCACAAACTTAGTTGACAACTGTATTCCCCGGCAACGGCGCCAAAATTTGATAACGCCCAAATTACAGCTCTCGTAAGAGTGTAAGCGGTCGCTGTCAAATATAGAACCCAACTGGGTTGGGTGTCGAATCCCACAGGGAATACTTGGTCACTAAGTGTTGCAATTATTAGTAGACTGTTGATCGAAAATTCCACGGAAAATGGGGGATTGGATTATGGCGTGAATTAATGCTATCAAAGTAACAACAGAATGCTTTGTTTAGTAAGATTTAATCACAGAGAAAAATAAGTTAGGGTTATGTCCACCTTATGAGTTCTACGTATCTATTAACTATGAGTAATGTGGAATTCAGACATGTATGCACTTATAGAGATTCGTATTCTAATGGTAAATCCTAGTGTTTCTCAACCATCAAGGATTATTTCACTTTAACTCTCTCGAGCTTAAAGCATATAACTAATGGTATGAATTATCCAAGAGGTTAATCCAGTTACGGCACTAACATGTAAATAGGGGTTGGTAGCCCTATTTCCTTGTCACACTCTCTTTTCCAAACATGTAACTTTTCTCTCAAACAAGTTAATGCTATAATGGCCTATTCTCTATGTTTGAAACCACGAGAATTAAATTAAAACGAAGAGAGTAATGATATAAGTAGCATACACATCAAGAATTCACAAACTCATAGTAATAGATAGAGTCTTATAAGGCTTCCATAACTTTAACAGAGAAGTTTAGCTACTCATGATTACAACGGAGATCACAATAGATATAATCATCATACCACAACCTAGAATAAACTTGGCGATGGAGATGGTTTAGGCGTCAACTAGGGTTTGACGTTTTCCCTTCTCCGTTGCTCACAAGAGTCGTGCTTTCTCTGTCAGAAAGTAACGTGAATAATCCAAAAGTGGCGTCTCAATTATGAAAAACAATAATGAATGAATGAATTAATGCTGAAAAATTCAGCAAATAAGGTTTTAATAACATCCTTGTCCTAGTCCTCTTAAGTTACTGCTGCACCCCTAAGTATTTAAAAATACTTCTTTTGCCCGGGACAATTTCTCCATGCGTCACTTCAGTCCATAAGCTTCCAAAAGTTGTCTTCCCTCTTCTGTGAAGTTTTCCTTTGCTGCCCAAAGGTCCACAAAGTGCTGAAATCTTCATCATTAATACCTGAAAACATGTTAATCACGTAGGTTAGCTCACTAACAGGAAAATGGACTAAAAGTGCAGGAATTATATATTTTATCCTCAAAACTTAGCTATAACATGGGTAAATTATGGTGTTTAGGCGTGTAAATACACCCAACATCAGCAACCTTTGGAAATGAGTTTATAGGCCCTGAGATAAGACATGAAGTGCCCTCTAGGTGCTAAAGAGTGCCCTTCCCATTTTATTTTTGGCTCATTTGGAAAAGAAAAAGTAATCTTTCGGGTTCTACAGTCTAGTGTGGCATAACACGAATGGAGTCAGTCCATCCCTAGGATAGCATCAAAATTAACCATATCAAGCTCTATGAGATCTGCCATAGTATCTCGGATAAGAATAGACACAACATAATTTTTATATATCCTCCTAGCCACAACAGAATCACCCACCGGAGTGGAAATAGAGAAAGGGTCAGTAATGACTTCGGACTCAAACCCAAAACCAACAGACACACATGGGGTCACATAAGACAAGGTAGACCCATGATGAAGTAACACATAAACATCACGGGAAAATATTTGTAATATACCGGTGATAACATCTGGTGAGGCCTCTGCCTCCTGGCGGTTAGTCAAAGCGTGCAGCCGGTTGCGACCGCTTCCAGCAGCTGAAGTGGCACCCTTTTAAGGAGGTGGTGGTGCGGAAGAATTTTCCTGTGACTTAGCTCCACCAACATTCCTCCTAGTAGAGGGACAATCTCTCTAAAAGTGATCCGACTGACCACATGAATAACATACCAGTGATCCCAGCTGACACCTTCCTGGATGATGCTTACCCAAGTCTCGCACCGTGGAAAAATACGATGCTGAGCCACACTGCCCTAGGATTGAGTATCCTAAGCTCTGGGTCCATGACTAGTCTGAAAACTCTGAGATCTTCTATCAACTGGGGGTCTGGGCATTGGGGCGCTAGCTACAGATTGCGCATTACTCCAAACCTTCTCCTTTTGCCACCTATCTCCCCAGTTACCACTCTGTGGCTGAATGTGGTTCTGATCCGCTGTTCTAACTCTCTTCGCCTATTTATCCTTCTTACTAGATTCGGCAATTTTCTTTTTCTTCTCTTCCACCTACTGCATGTGGACTGACAGCCTAGCAAAGTTTATATCCCTATTTAGCATCGCCCCTTGACATTCAAGTGCTAGATTATCTGAAAGGCCAGATGCAAATTTCCTCATCCAGGCTCTCATATTACCTGTCATTTCTGGTACATAACAAGCCAGTTGTTTAAACTTCATAGTGTACTCCTGGAAATTCATTTTCCCCTGTTTAAGATTCATGAATTCTTCTGCTTTGGCTTTCCTCAACTCTAGAGGAAAGAATCAGTCAAGAAAAGCTTTCACAAACTCGCCCCAAACTGTGCGCTCAACACTCTCACCTTTCGTTTCTTCCCACTCATTATACCATTGGTTCACTACATCCTTAAGTTGGTACGCTGCTAACTTAACCCCTTCCACCTAATCCACATACATTACTCTAAAAATCTTCTCCATTTTGTCCACGAACTCCTGTGGGTCCTCTTCTACCTTAGTGCCCAAAAATTTGGGCGGTTTCATTCTCATAAACTGGCCCACCCTAGTAACCTCCGAAGTAGCAGATACAGACCCAGTATCCTCCGACATCTAAGTTTGTGCGGCTACCAGCTGTGCAAGCATGTGAATGGATTGTCTAAATTCTACATTCGATATGTCCCTCTGAGAAGACTGAGAACGGTTAATATTTATCCTAGGAGCTCGAGGAGGACTGGAGGTACTCCCGGAGTGGGAATAGGTTCTAGGGTGTGAGCTCTATTATGGGTCCACATGCCATGAGTGGGGCGGACTTCATCATCCTGAGTATCCTGGTTGTTGGAACGACGAGGAGGCATGACTATTTTCTGAAATACAATAGATCACTGATTAGGGGACAATTCTAATTCAGACTTTAAGGCATGAACTAAATCACAAAGAGGGTAAACACTTTCCTAAACGCCTAGTAGCCTCCTTCTTACAAGTGTGGCACGCCACACACCCATAGGCAAGACTCTACCCGATGCAATTTTGCAGACACCCTGGGACCGTAAACCATGCTTTGATACCAAGTTTTTCACGGCCCGAATCAAGGACCTGGTCATGATGAGCATCCCGAACCATGAAGGCCCGGACACCCTTCTATCTTGAAATCATATACATCATTCATACGTGAATAAGGAAATACGGAAATTATAGCAAGATGGAATCATGGTCATAAATTTGATACGAATTTAGCATTGGAGAATGAAATCCAAAACTAACTAGCAACATCTGCAAACCGTCTGCAAAATCTCTACTACATACTCTCTAACACAGCCTGAAAGCTGGGATAAGTCCCCCAGTAGACCAAAACCATATCTAATAATAGTTGTCTGAAAGTAAACAGGCCTTCTAATAATAGTTGTCTGAAAGTAAATAGGCCTTTTGAAATAAATAAGGCTCACCAACTGGACACTGTAACTCTGTCTGATAAAATCTATTGCTTCTCTGAGACCCCTAGACTGAGCCTCAGAACCTGGAGGGGGGAGGGGGTCAATACAGATGTACTGGTACGCAAAGTAATCCAAAATAAAACTTTTATATAAGTAAAATAGTGGAGAGCAATTTGTTAAAACATCATGCATAAACATTTCTCAAAACACATGGGCATTTTTCTGAAAATCATAAATCATTCTGTCAATGCACTGTCTGTTCTTTGTATTACTTCTGAGTTAGGTGGCACTCCCCTACAAGTCTGATATTCCATGGGCTATATGGAATCCGCCATTGACTCGGCGGAGAAGCCCCCAACCCAAGTTTTCCTCAAGGGTTAGAGTGTCTGAGTCTAATACGCCACAGGGCACTAGGCTAGCGTATAATAATATACCCGGATCAGTAAATCACGAATTTGGGAAATGAGTTGTCTGAACTCATGCCTTCTTTGGAGAACCACCTAATCTCTATTTATGCCCAATTTTATCCTGTTCTGAATCATGCATTATTCTAGTTTCAACATCTGAAAAATCTGACTTCAAACATGCATTCTATTCTGTTCTGAATTACCATGGCATTATCTGGATTGGTGTTGTCACACCAAGACTTGCAAGTCCCATTTCTGAGCCATAATGCATCATGTATGATTCATTCATTAAAACATAGTTTAGACCACCCAAACATGTAATTTAACAAAGGGAATTCATGTTCCGAAAACATAAGTCAAAACTATGCAAAATTTCCATCCTTTCAATAAACAAGTGGTGGTCATGTAATCTTTAACAAACCATGCAACCCTTCTCATTATATGATTATGTTCAACATTCATCAACATAAACAACCCTCTCTCTTTTGAAATCAAAAATCATAATCCAAATATAACATTATTCAAGACATTTCATAACATGTTTTTCAAGATGCATTCAAACGATTCCATAGTATATCATAAGTAAATGAAAATCATCACAAGAGAGGGATTTTTCATGAATCATTCTCTCAATTCCATCATCAACCTTAAAACACATGCTTACACTATATATATAATTTCAAATTAATTTGGGGGAAAGCCTAAAGGCCAAAACAATATCATCAATGCTTCTAAAGCATGAATATATTCATAAATCTGAAAAACCCTTTCTTAAAATCAAGATTTTCATACCCATGAGATTTAAGAAAACCCCGCATACCTCTATTTAGGAAAATAAAAAATGCTTCTTGATGCCCACGGCTTGGGGATTCCAAATCTTCAATTTGTTTCGAAAACCCACGGTTAAGTCTTGAGTTATTTGGGATTCTTATTTGAAACCTTAGGGAGAGTTCTTGGTGGATTTTGGTGAGAGTAGGTGCATTTTGGTGTAATAGGGATTAAATCCCGTGTTCAAGATGTTAAAGGGTTAGAAAATATCCCAAATACCCTTAATGACACCGTTATTAAAATATAACTGGGTGCCCGATTTCATGGGCCACCGCGACGCGCCACTATCACGGTGGCTCACTAGAAAGTGACGAATGGGAATTTGGCCCACTTCGCAATGTTTCACCATCGTGAAGTCTCACTGGAAATTGACCATCATCATTTAAACTCTCTCTGTGACACACCAAGGACAGGAATGATGGTATTTTATGATTAGGACTTAAATTAACCATAACTCCTTCACCGAGTGTCCGTTTTGGATGAATCTTATGTCGATGGAAAGCTTATTCAATCATCTACATAATGAAAAGTTGAAATCTAAGTAATTCCACATGTAAATAAGTATAAATCATTCTATAATCCAATGTTTGATACTTTAGGGATAAAAATTTAGCTAGGAAAAACTTTGGGGCATTGCAGTTTGAAACTTCTTTAGAACTCAATAATTGTCCTTTATAGAGCAAACTTGCATGTTCTAAATCTTTCCTTAGGGTAGATCCTCCTCTTTTTAGGTATAACATCTTGTTCAAAGATGGTCGAATCACTCCTAATGAACCTAGTGGTGAGAATGATGTTGAAGGTATAGCTTGTCTTGAAGGTTATAGCCTATATACTAACCCACTATGGTGTGAAAAAATTTCTCATAAATATGGAAATCTCTTCTTGAAAGATGAGAGTACTCTTAAGGGTAAGAAATGTGTAGTCTTGGAAAGGAATGATCAATTGGGTGATAATAGCTTTGATTTTCTTGAATATTTGAGAAACCTAATAGGTGATTATTCCTTGAAAATTGATTGTGGTTATGATCCTTTGTATGATACCCCACCCATGTTTGATGACTATGAGGATGAATTGCCTGCTTCTTGTGAAGACTTAATTAGTAATCCATTTGATTTTGGTTGTGGTGTGTATCTACTTAAGGGTTCTTCCATGAAAAGAGAAAGTGTCCATTGTTTGGAAATTATTTCTTCTTCTACTTTGTGTGACCTTATTGTTGGGAGTACTCATGGTGATAATTTTAAAACTAGTAGTGAGTACATACATGAGGATACCTTAGTTGAAGTTGACTTGAGTGATACCTTTATCTACTCTCTATTTGTTTTTGATGATGTTTATGCTATTGTAGAGAGTGTATCATTTAGATTGGGTGAAGCCTGTGGGGAAAAAGAGTATTGTCTAGACCCGTGTCTATGGCCACTCTTTCCATTTGACCCAGGTGCCAAATGTGGATATTATGATGTTGGCACACCCAAATTATTTCTTGGTCTATATGACAAGAAAAGTGGCATTCTTGAAAACTCAAGGGCAAATGTGTCGTTGTCTCTTTGGGGTAATGTTACTAAATGTGTATCCTTGCTTGACACACTTGTGCTTAAGTTGGATGATTCCCAACTTATGGATACCAAGTTGATACGTTACTTGAAAGGAAGAGGTCATATGTGCTTTAGTTTCTTAAATCCATCCTTATGTTCTTTATATGTTATATCTTATGGGCCAAATTGCATTCTTATAGATGATAGCGCCTTGGATGATGCCTTTACACTTGATTCCTTCCTATACTACCTCTTTTCCTATGATGACATCCATACTATTTTTGGATTTGTATTATGTAGAGGTAGGGAACTTGTTGAATGACAATGCTATGTGGGTTTGGTGGACTATAAGACCAATAGTGGCACCACTTTTGATGAGGACACTTGAAGAGATAATGAAACAATTGTGTCTTGTGATTTCTAAGATAAAGGTAGTCTTACCTTTTGGTTTTAGTGATACCATTAAGACCTTTATAGTTTCTTTATCTCTTGATACTTGTCATAGTCGTATCCTTTGTGACATTTTCACTAAGTTTTTCATGACTAAAACAAAGGATTTATTGTTATATTTCAAGTGTGTACCCCCTGGCATGATGATGTTATTTATTGTACTAACCCTCACCCTCATACCATGAGGATGTTGTGCTTATTTGTCCTTTCTTTGGTTTTGCAAGGTGTGGATTCGAGGTCGGATCCTTTTCAAGAAGGGGAGGATGATACGAGCCAAAGAGCCATCATAGCTTTTAATAACATCATTCGAGGCCCATACATGAAGATTCAAGATTTGGTCATATTGAGGGTACATGGACATGCATGGAGGACTCATTTTGAGCTTACAATGGAGCAAAACCATATTTGGAAGATTTTTTGGGACTTGTGTTAATGCCTACCAAAGGGTTCTAAGAGGTTTCACATTTTGAAGCTTGAAGAAGAAAGAAAGACGCACGGAGCATTGGAGGGGCGGCCTTGGAGTGTAAACACTCATTAAGGGTGTTTTAGTCTTTTTTGCCTTTTCTTTACACTCCATAGGAGCCCCTTTTCATTAAGGGTATTTTGGTCTTTTACGTAATAAGCTATAAATAGACTCTTTAGGCTTATTTTCTCATTAGTTGATTATTGATATTTGAAAGACTTCTTATTCTCTCTTTGAAAGTGTAGTTTAGGGCTTGGAAAAGCTAAGTAGTGTAAGAGCTTGGAAAAGCCATTATTGATCCTTGCTTTGAAACGGTGGTTGTAAGGTGGAGTTGATTCCCTTAGCGGTTACCGTAAGAGTTTGGTGTTTTTATTGCGAGTCTTACGGGTCTTATCGTTTGATACACGGTTGGTTCCTATTTTTTGTAATCTCGTATGTCAAGCTATCTATCTTACTTTATTGTATTTATTTGTTATCTTATTTCTCTTAGTCTTCATCTTTTTAGGTCATTCTCTTATCGCTCTCGATGGTTTCAAACATAAAGGTGTGAAGTTGTTCAACAGAATATTTGCAATGGTTAATACCATCAAGTCTGAGACATCCTCCTCCTCCAATGAGCTCACAATCTCAATCCAGAACTCTTATTCCAACTTTACCGAAAGTGTTAAAAAATCATATGACCAGTTTTGCACCAACATGCACAATACCTTAACCTACTCCTGGCCAAGCGATAAAATTCTACACTTTTATTCAAAAGTTGTTTATCCCTTTCTGTGATTAAGGTTTGTATGATGATATTCCTAACCTGTCCTGACACCCTTTTTTCTTTTTTTTAATCTATGTTTTGCCTTTGCATGGTTTACTTGTGTGTTCCCTATTTATTTTGTGCATATCTCTTGTATGTGGTTTCTTTTCTGCCTTGTTTTGGTCTTTTTGATTATGTCAAAGGGGGAGAAAGACATAGACACATCAGTAAGGCTACAACTAAGGAGGAGCAAGTCGACTGTTGTCTGATGGAACTAAAGTCACATCATATAAGGCTACAACTGAAGGGGCAATTCAACTGCCGAAGGCATTGATTCAAGCAAGACAAGGGGAGCTAGTCGATTACTAAAATAGAAAAGTCAACTGATGTTTAATATTTGTCATTATCAAACGGAGGGAGATTGTTAGCTTCCCATATCAATGTAATATATTTTAATAATGACAAGTTAATAATTGACAAAATTGCAAGATACTGAAAGATACTGAAGATCTCTATGGATGAAAGAATATCTTGCACAAGGTAAGTAGTATCCACCTACAAAGAACCGGCGCTAAATAGGGAATCACACCAATCAAAGATTTCACTAGATCCCTAAGTTTCAGGAAGATAATTGAAGATCAATCCCAACAATATCTCTCACGGCAAGGCAGAACAAAAAAAAATCACACCCTCTACATAGACATATCTGATATGGACATGTATAGCTGTGAGAAAGGAAGGATGCACCACGTATGGATATATCTGATACGGACATACCACATGGTGCAATCCCTCAATCAAGGAATCAATTCAAATCCTTGATTGAGAAGAAATCCCTTGGGTTTCCTTATGAAGGAAAGAAGCAGAAGCAGTTGAAGAATATAAAAGCAAAGACTGAAGATAGAAGACATCACGCGACTTTAGAAAAAATCTTAAGTATGTCTCAGTCATAGTCTTGATAAAACTTTGTACTCTCTTGTTTACAATAGTTACAAAAGAAAGTTCGAGTCAACTTAATTATACCAGTTGAGGTTGTGTCACAAGATTTGAATATCATAATAAGCTTCAGAACTGTTTTTTCCACATCTATATATCGGGTCTATTTTGAAAGATTCAAAGGAAACTCTCGAAACCCAAAGGGACTGGAAGTAAGCACCACAATGGTGTTCCGAACCAGGATAACTCATTGTGTCATTACTTTATTTACTTACGTACTTATCTGCCTAGTTAATCCTAACTCTATTCTATTTAAGTTTATTTGTTTGCGGGTGAGTCGGTTGTCAAGCTTGACCAGTCGACTCAAGAAAATTTCAATTAATTCCCCCCCCCCCCCTTTATTTTCATATAGGGGCGTAAGTTCTATTTCAAAACCACAAAGTTTGTCTTAAGAGACCTTAATTTATTTCTATAATCTATGCTAGACAAGACAAACGTTCTCTAAATTATGCCTTGAAAATTAGATACTACATAATTTATACTATACAAGACAAAAGTTCTCTTAAATTTATGCCTTGTGGAATTAAGTCATGGTTAAAGATATTTTGACTCATAAATTTTCATTAAATAAGCAACAGGGACAAATTTAAAATCACCACTTTAAAGGGCAAAAATTAAAACTACTCCAAAAGAGGGGCAGTTGGTGTAAAAACTTGGAAATGGTATACATATTGGACAAAATGTGTAGTTGATAGTTGTCATTTTGGACTGAAATTACTCTTCTTGCAAAGTAAAGTATATCCACATCCCCAACCTCCCCCTATACTTTGTCATTTTGGTCACTTCCAAAGTCCAATCGAGTATCAATTCCTGCAATCTTTCATTTTGTAGGGTACTTCTTACTTATTAATCCATTCTAGAATAAATGGCAGGGTACTTCTTCCCTTTAATGGCATGCTTTTATAACTAAATAGATATAATGACATGTTCTAGATCATAATTTCAAAAGTATGTTTTTCTTAAGTTTCATATCTAGTCAAATAATGTCACATTTGAAACGAGGCAGGGACTGAGCTACATGTCAACTTACGAGTTTTGCAGAACTCGATAACTTTGGTTCAGATTCAATATTTGGTTTTGAAAGTCCATTTAATATGTATAAATAATTATCAGAATGCAATAAATTGCCTTTTCAAAAATTCAATTTTTTTCAAATTTGAACTAAATCTATAATAACCGAACGCAAGCTTACAATCTTGGTTCTACACTTCTACCTAATGGAAAGGAGTAGTTATTAGTGTACCCAAATTAGCCTTTGTCATGAGTTTATCATCATATATTGTTGCTAGCTATCTAGCTAGCTGTATAATAGCTACTAGCTAAGTTATGCTTCCCAACAGTTCAGAAAAAGTTTAGATCTGCCTCTCTTTTAACTAAATCCGAAGAATAGATACAGGCAATCTTGTACGTATGTTAATTTATTGCATTTCCCAAGTTAATGATAAGTTCTTCTCCCCACCCAACATGTAAATCAAAAGATACAGATGTTCCTTTTTTGTTCTTAACCACGTAAATCAAAGGATACAGTTGTTCCTTTTTTGTTCTTAAGCATGTAAATGAACTGGTAGGAAGCAAAGAACAAATCGAAGTGCTTTTGTAGAGGCGAAGTTAAAATTTAAAGTTTATGAGTCAGAAAATCTTAGTCCTTTTAATTAATAATTTGTATCTATTAAATGAATTTATATATATATATATATATATATATATATATATATATATATATATATATATATATATTAAAGATTTGAGTAAAATTATTGAGTTTAGCCGAATTCGGTTACAACACTCTAGCTTTGCTCCTAACTTTTTGGGGAAATTATACGTTGTATGATAATAGCATAGGGATTTGAAAGTAACTTGCCAAGTCTCGATTCACGAAAGTTAATTTAACTAATCTTCGTAGCTAAATTGAATTAGATTAATTCATATATTTAAAATTTTAAATTTATGTTTGGAAACTATCTGAAAAATATTATAAGTTGCAATCATTTTCATGTCAATATGATGAAAAAGTATATCCTAGAAGTTGGTCAAAGTCTATGCAATTTGACTCTTGAAGAATAAAATGTGATAAGTAAAAGTGGATGAGAGGGAGCATTAGTAACAGTATGTGGTTGTACATACAATAGTTCATACATCAGCAGTTGATGCTGTTCACATGCATTGGCTTCTCCTTCTATATAAAGATTGAATTTTTTTAACAGAATACCATTACAATATTATACTCAAGTGTTTTGAGAGGAAAAACAGTAGAAAAATGATGAGTTGCTGGGGTTCAGTTGTGATGTGGTTTCATCTAACAATTGTTATTGCAACTTATAATAATTTGGTGGAAAGCAAATCATGTGCATTTGAAGCAATTTTTAATTTTGGAGATTCCAACACTGATACTGGTGGATTTTATGCAGCATTTCCATCTCAAGGGTCTCCGTATGGAATGACTCATTTCAAAAAACCAACCGGACGGGCAACTGATGGAAGGGTCATCATTGATTTTCTTGGTATAATTTTCATCTTTTGGAAAAGTATTGATCCGATTGTAGCATTATTTTTCAATTTCCGCTTCAAAGAAATAAAAACACTTTTATATTCGAAAAATATTTTACTTTAATTTTTTCATTTTGCACCTCAATAAAAAGCTTTTTATAATCACATAAATGATATAACATATTTGATATTACAAGTTTGAAAAGTCTTATAGACAAACACTTATGATTATGACACATTTTTTATGGTTGTAAGTTTCAAATGTTTTTTAAGAAAATAGTGATGATGAGTGCTCAAACTTATCACATAAAAGGTGTTTCTGGTACAAAGGAAAATGTTTTTAAATTTTGTTTCATCGCTTAAAATATTTTTGTTAGGTCATTTTTACCTGTTGTAGAGCAAATAGCTTATTTGATTTCGACATTACAAATTTCACATTATAAAAAGGAATACTTATAGATATACTTTGACAAATTGATAGACTACATTTTTGTTGACTAATGGGGGTGTATAACTTAAAATTCATTATTTAGATTACCTAAAGGGCAGCCAGACATGCACAAATCATCCTGCATTCATGCAGGGTCAAGGGAGGACAGCACTCTAAGGGCTGTGATACATCTATTCTAATGCAAGGGTTAGTGACTGCAAGGCTCGAACCGTGACTTATAGATCACACAGAGATAATTTTACCGTTGCTACAAGATTCCCCTTCTTTATTTAGATTAGCTAAAGGATAATCTGTTGCACAAATTATCATGCTTTCAAGCAGGATCAGGAGAAAGATCACACCCTAATTTGTGTGATATACGTAGCCTTAATATATGCAATAGGGGCTGCTTCCACAACTCGAACCTCTCACCTATAGATTATAGGTTGCTTCAAAGCTCACCTTCTTGATTTGGATTACCTGATAGTACAATTTTATTTATACTGCCATCTGTCGGTGACTCTGGTGTATAGAATTGAATCTCCAAAACGGAATTATGTTCAGAAGATATATACATGCATGTCCATTTCTGTAAGTTCATGATTGTATTTTTTTCTTACCGTTCCCAAATGACAAGAAAGCAAAGTTGGTGGAGTTTTGTAATTACAAGTCAGGAAAAAAAGGCCTTAGCTGTAAAATGCAAAGTTGGTCCAAGTAAGGGTGGAATAGCTTTTGTTTTGTACGTAGGTTTCACATTCTTTGTCCTACTAGTAGAAATTATACGTGAGATTGAATCTTGTGACTTTCGTTTGTGTTTTTTTTTTTCTTCACATTATTGTGCCTTATAGAAATGGAACCAGAGATTTAGAAAACGGTAAAACTGTATTCACATTATTGTGTCTTACAGACCGGAACCGGAGATCTAGAGAATGGTAAAATTGTCTTCATGTGATCTATTTGTGTTACGAGTTTGAACCGTGAATTCAGCCATTAATGTTGCGTTATATAGGCTGCCTACATCACACCTTTCATGTGCGGTCTTTCCTCGACCTTGTTCAAGACCCTGTGTGAACACCAAATGCTTCATGTATCGGCTGTTGTGTTTTTTTTGTTTAGCGAAATGATCAAAAATGCCTAGTTGTGGTCTTAAAGACCAACATCGACCAGAAAAAATATAAAATAATTTCTAGGTGACTAAAAATTTTATTAATTGTAGTGTTGTTTGATATGCAGCTCAAGGACTAGGGTTGCCATTTGTGAGTCCATATTTGCAATCAATTGGATCTGATTTCAGACATGGTGCCAACTTTGCAACATCAGCATCCACAGTGCTCATGCCACAAACTTCATTGTTTGTATCTGGTGTTAGCCCTTTTTATTTGGAAATTCAACTCCGACAGTTCAAGCAATTTAAGGCTAAAGTCGATGAACTTCAGAGTAAAGGTAAACTAAATATTCCATTCATCCCAATTTATGTGGTATATTTGGAATTTCAAGAGTCGATTAACTTTTTTGTTTGATCACAAGTTCTTTATATGACTTTTAAATACTTCAAGTTGTTCATTATACTAATGATTTATAGTATTTCTTAAAGTTCTTATGTCTAAATTCACGATCAAACTTATAACTAGTATTCCATTTAACAAATATTATAATTTTGACCTTATTCATAATCTTGCTATTGTTTCTCTTTCCAGGTAACACTAATCTACCTCCCTCAGATATATTTGGGAAGTCACTTTATACATTCAACATAGGGCAGAATGACTTCACTGGCAATTTGGCAAGTAAAGGAACGGGTGGAGTGAAGGAGTACTTACCTCAAGTAGTTTCCCAAATTACCAGCACCATTAAGGTAATAACATTAGAATATACTCAGTGTCTCAATTTATTTGACGTAATTCGATTCTGCACGAAGTTTCGAAAAGAAAAAAAAAAATTAAGTTTGTGGTTTTAAATGTGTCACAATATTTCTTTGTCAAAAAAAAAGTTCTTATTAAAGATAAATTAAAAAATTAAAATTAATTGATTTCAATATAGAAATTGTTGAGTTCCCCACATCAGTTGTGGACGGAAAATTGGTCTTTTTATATCGTCTTAGGCAGTCCTCACCTCATAATCTAAAGTTTGGATTGAGTTTGGCTCAAAGTTCATTCTTCATCATGGTATCATAGCCAAATTATCCATCTCAAATTCTAAGTTGAACCCTCAATTTTATATTGTTTACGCTTCAGCTGTCAAGCCTAAGCTAGCAGGAGCTGTTGAGCTTCCCTCATCAATTATGGATTGAGGACTTGATTACCTCATGATCTAATTTTTGGGTTCAATTTGGTTCAAGAGCCACTTCAGTTAGTGAAGAACTAATAAGAAAATAGTATTACATAAACTAAAGGGGGTAGCATTTAGGGTCTTAGCATTTGAAGCATAATTAGCTGGTTCTATAACTTGATAGCTAGTGTAAAACTCTAATCCCATGTTGATTTAATTGATTTTTCACCAGGAAATCTATGGATTAGGGGGAAGAACATTTTTGGTACTTAACCTTGCACCAATTGGATGTTACCCAGCATTTTTAGTGGAGCTCCCTCATGAGAGTTCTGATATTGATGAATTTGGATGCATGAAATCATACAATAATGCAGTGGTGGACTATAACAAAATGCTTAAAGATGCATTGGCACAAACCAGAAAAGATCTTTCAGATGCAAATGTTATTTATGTGGACACTCATGCTGTGCTCTTGGAGCTTTTCCAACACCCCACTTCTCATGGTACTTTATTTTCGTTATATTGCCAGCCCCTCAAAATTGTGAGTTAATTTTATTTAGACACATCCAAACTATGATATGTCTCAGTTGAACACAAGAATACATGATAGGTGTTTCTATTAAATATTCCGACTCATTATTTGGGAAAGTTTATGCTCATGTTCAAAAGCGCCCGTTACATAAATAAGTTAATCACATAAAATATGAATCCTCCTTTAATTATACACATCAACATCAATTGGAACATGCATGAAATTTACTAGCTTTTTTTTGGTGAACTTGGTAACTTTCATGAAGTTTTACGACTTATTGAGGCTAAGAGGCATAATTAAAGGAGGTGACATGCTTTATATGGGTAACCTGTCTACGTAATGGATGCTTAAAAATACAGACAGAAAGATTATCCAAAATTTGAGTTGGAAGTATATAATAAGAAGGCTTTATCATGCATATGTATGTAGGTGCTCAATTGGAACAAACCATGATTATATTCCAATGCCTAAATAAGATTTACTATCGAGTTGAAGGGGCCATCGAAGTGTTCTGCCTATAATGATGGACCAGCTTCTAATGATGGTTTTTTTTTCTTTGTAGGGTTTAAATATGGAAACAAAGCATGTTGTGGAAATGGAGGTCGTGCCTACAACTTTAACCAGCAAGTTTTCTGTGGAAATACGAAAGAGATAAATGGACAAACATTATCAGCCACAGCCTGTGAGGATCCATACAGTTATGTGAGCTGGGATGGGATACATGCCACTGAAGCAGCAAACAAACTCACTGCAAATGCCATTCTCAATGATGATTCTATTTTTGATCCTTCATTTTCACTGCATAAATTCTGTGATATTCAGCCTATTGGTTGATACATGTGCCACGAGTTGTTACTAAGAAAAATGAATAAAAGAAAGTGATGCTTTGAATTATATTGTTATTTTGTGCAGTATTACAATGGCGAGTTCAAACGCCAAATACACATCACACGCCAAATACACATATCACGTTGCGCTCCTAATAATCGGTCAAATCTCGAGGGGCCTAAGGTAGTTTCTTCTAGTAGTGGTGACCAAAACTGATAAATCTTGTTGCTACGAGATCATTACGAGTCCTTTGATAAGCCATTGCTCATCGAGCTTTCAGGATGGCTTCAGAACAACAGTTACCGGGAAGGGAGATTTTTATGATTAGAAACCATCCGATCCTTATATAGTATGACTAAATGTCCCGTAGTACAATAGATGTATCAACATCTAAACTTATGTAAGAAACTACCTTCTAAACGGCTATCTCTATAGCTGTGATTTATCAAATCAAGTCTCTACTAGAACTTGGGAAATATGGATAGAACAACAGTAAACCAAAGCCCTTCATCATTCTTAGTATTCGGACCCAGAAGAGATCTAAATCTTATCATGGAAAAAAGACCTGAACATCAAAGAAACTCGAAATCCAATGGCGCGCATAAACCACAAGCTTCCAGAAACAGGGATCAAGAGCTCGCGCATAAACCACAAGCTTCCAGAAACAGGGATCAAGAGCTCGAGTATAGTCGCTCTTTCTGCACTAATCTCACCTGGTAGGGGCTTCTTCTCATGTCCGCAACACAATCACATAAGCGGCAATCAACTTCTTATCATGAGCCAAAAAAAGTACTTTCACCAAAAGAAGATCAAAACAGCTGATGTTTGGTTGCAGAAGGCTACTAAAGTAGCACACTGAGCTGCTGTCTCTAGCTACGTAGAAATAGGCGCTGAACAAACCAAACACACCGACATATGCCTTTGATGATTCAGTTGGTTTTGGCTCCTACGTCTTCAATTATTACTGAACCTTTCAGCAAAATTCTGTTATTGCACAAACATTTTCATTCTAATCTTTTTCAGTTACTGAGTGTAACAACTGCAAAATATTTCAGTAGACGATGGACGTCTGAAAGTAACTTTTTCCTTTCAATAAGCATAGCTGACACCAAATATGAGGACGACATTCATACCAGGCCAACCTTACATAATACTGCATCAGCAAATGGCCAGGCCTTAAGAGTTCCCACTCCGCACCAAATTTTCTGTCGCAAGCCTTTTATAGATGGCAAAAACTGGAATACTGTACTATTTAAAGCAACACAACAACAGGCATCATAAATTAATCTCCTAAGAACTCAAGAATGAGTCTTAAGAAGGCAACACTGCCATTGGTCCAGTGAGAAATCTTGGCTTTTGTAGTAGGAAAGGATTGGAATTTAATTCTGCAGAATCTATAGCCCTAATGGTTACAAGAAAACAGAAAGCCCTAGTGGGAGTGAACAATTGCAATTCCCAAATGAAAAACACAACCCCAAAAGATTTTAAACTTCCTACTTGGACGAACTTCTTATTATTTTTGGTTAAAAAGTTACACGTTCCTACTTGGACAAACTTTCAGAACTCCAAAGTTGATTCCCTTCAAACTCTGTTTGCTCAAACAGCATGAACCCCTCAAAATAATAAGTGTAACAAATAAAAGAAGGAAACAAGTCAGACCATTTAAGTTCGCTTATCCACCAAATTCATTATCCAGCATCGCGACACATTACAAAACTATTAAAAAAGCGGTAGTGATGAACTGAGTCCAGATCCCTCATTATATTTACCCTAATAAAGGCAAAAACTCTAGACCAATACCTAAGAAATCAGTTAATCAGCCACAGGTCCAACTGTAAACCTAGAGGCCCTACAAAACCTAAAGGCTAGGATTCTGCAATCGAAGTCTACTCACCCGCATCCTCAAATCCAAGTTTCCTGTTCTCAGAAAACAACTTAAAGAGCAGAAACGGGTAAATATATGTTCTACAAATTATCGCTCATGTAAGTAGATGAAGCACCTGTAATGAGGTACAGCAACCAATTCAGAAATGTGACGACGCCCAAACGTTTCAGAAGTGTAATGTAGGCAAACCATCCACCAACAGATAGCCAGACTACGGGCATAACTGAACAGAAACTAGCTAGAATATTCCATTCGTTTCATGGAAGCATAGTTTCCATACAGAACTCCAATGCACAAAGCTCAATCATACAACTTCAAACGATGCACAAAAATACTCTTTCAATGTTTATGGAAAAAGAACGCCACAGAAATGTTAGTAAGGCCTATGACAGGATTCAGTAACAACAGTTTTGAGTTTAGATTAGATTTTGTCAATGTCTTCATCCTCGAACTCAATGTAATCATCAGCACAATTGTCATCCTCTTCATCCAGACCATTAGCAATGCCCTCATTAAGCCTTGTATTCTCTGGTAACTCTCCATATGCCTTCAATAACCTGGCTTCATCAGGCATGTACTTCAAGATCACGTCAGCCTTGTCATCCTAGCGAAATCAAAATAACAAGTTAAAAAACAGCAATATTCACATTAGAACATAAATTTCCAAATCCCATCAAAGCAAACCTAAATAAAATAAATTTCCAATTAGAACAACGACGACAAAAACAACAATGCCTTAATCCCAAGCTATTGATGTCAGCTGTATGAATTTTCATTATCAAATGCTCTGTTTGAGTCCAAAATAATTCCAATATTCCATGCTTATGGAAACACTGCTTGTTCTCTAATATACCGTAGAGGTTATTCTCGAATACACTGAGTTTTATAGTAAGCACTAGTCTTTACATATTATCACCTATACAGATTTTTCAACTTCCATTGTTTTCCATCTCTTGCTAGATCTTTTGAGACAGTCTAAATCTCTTGAGGTAACTTCTTTCTAAGTGCAATCTAATAACCGGTGCACCTAGAGGACTACATAAAACGAGATCAAATCATCTCAAGAAACATTTTCAGTTTATCCTCAACATGCTACTTGTGCTGATAGATGTGATCATTTATTATCTTATCTCATCTTTGTATGACCACATATCCATTTTAACATCCACAACATACATCTTATAGACTTGTTGGGCTTAAGATGTGACCTTTCACTTGTTCTATGGACCTTGCTTTTAACTGATAAGCATCTTCCTACAACCCTTCTGTTGCACTCCTCCATTTCAACGATACTACTTAAATCTAATGTGTAACATCTTCATCTATCATTCCGTTCTCCAAGAACACTGAGCATCTAAACTGTCAAGAATTAGATACCTCAACCCCATCGAATCTCACCTCGACTTCCAATCTGGCTAATCTTCAGTGCGTAAAATTTTGTCCTACTCTTAACTTATATGAAGTCCCTTACTCTCTAAAGTGCTTCATCGCTCGAGCTTTTGAATGACCACCTCACTAGTCCCATCAATTCACAAACTCTTGCTTGCAAAGAGCATGCAACCTCATCCTGCATATCGTCGGTTAGCCCATCCCATAACAAGGGTAAATATACATGATCTTAGCGCAAAGCCCCGGAGAAAACCCACAATAACGGGGAACTCCTCCCTGCTTTCATTCACAACTGTCAATCATACATAAACTTGCTACTTCCATGTGATAGCATGTTCCTACTAATATCATATTCTCCCATTTAACTTAAAATCCTCGGTCATTCTATGCCCCTCAACCCCCCCCCCCCCCCAAAAAAAAAATGGAATCAATAGTTCTATCTTAATATAGAGGAGACTATGTCTGTACATCATCCCGTTTCTACTTTCTTCATTGAAGAATCGATACATTTAGTCAAGGTGATCAAATTTTACATTACGGAATAGAAACTAACAATAAGGAAACATCTAGGCACAAACAAAAATTAGACCAAATTTTCTTTTCGTTAAAAAAAACACAACAAATTTCTTTTTTTAATAACTGTGGTGTTCGGGCCATCTCGCCACCACCTCGACTAGTTCCAATAGATACCTATCACCTCCCACCAACTCCCACCAACAACAGGTACCAAATAACTCTGCCCACCGAGGCTAAAACAGAGGGCAAGAGATCACCTAGTATTTTTGTCTTTGCAGGGACTTGAACCTGCTACCTCATGGTTCTTACCACTTCATTGACCACTAGAACACACCTTTGGTACTAAAACAACAAAATTTATCAAAAATACAAAGACAAGAAAAGGTTATCGAAAAAATTGGATCTTACCTGATAGTCAAAATTCTACACTACAGAGTAGAAACTAACAAAAAGAAAATCATCTGGGCATGAACAAAAATTACACCAGATTTCTAGGTAATCTTAATAGCTCAATTAGTTGGATACATGAATTTTCAACTTGTTTGTGAGGGTTTGATTCCCCACCTTGTAAACCCTCACCTACTTCACATTTCCCTACCCCATTTAAAAAAAACTAACTTTCTTTTCGTTAAAAACACAACAAATTCTTTGTTTATTTTTGTACTGTGGTGTCCGAGCCACCTTCCTCCCACCTCTTACTAATTCCAAGGCATACCTATCACCTCCCACCTCTTACTAATTCCACGGCATACCTATCACCTCCCACCAACAACACGTACCAAACATACCAGATAACTCTGTCCACCAAAACTATGTCAGATGAGAAAAAATCACTAGTAGTTTCGTCTCTGCTAGGATTTAAACCCCTTTATCGACCACGAGGTCACACCCTTGGATACTAAACCACAACAAATTTTTCAAATAGAAGAAAAGGGTGTAAAAATGGGATCTTGCCTGATAATCACGAAGGCCAACAAGAATGATATCACCAGCAGCGATCCAAACTTTCTTGTGCATCTTACCACGTATATGACAAAGACGTTTAGTACCATCAATACACATAGCTTCACATCTTCCATTACCAAGCATACGTAGGACTTGCGCATATTCTTGTCCGTCTTCTTTGAAAACGAGTTCTCTTTTCTCATCATCAGCTTCGTTCTTTCCTCTCTTCCTATTTTTACCTCCCTTACCCTTGTTCTTCGGCATATTTGTGTCTTTCTTTGATTTGCTTCTCTTTCGATTGGAGAAGGAAGAGACCCTAAATTGGAAAAAGGGGGCGTTCTTGTTCCTCTATCTATATGATTCTTTTGGGTGCAAGAGTTAAAGCCACGAGAGTTGTGGTGGATCTTAGGACCAATTTACCCTTTGGTACACGTGTGGTGGACAAAAAGCTTCACTATTCAACATGGCATTGCTCCACCTTTTTTTCCTTTACGGCCGGTGAGGGATAAAAGAATAATTAATTTTTTAATTAATTTTAGAATAAATTTTTCTCATATTTAGTTTAAAAATATATATGCTATATCTTATTGCAATTATAATGTTATTTTTGTTTCATTTTAAAATATAGTAACTAATTTTTAAATAGCTAATTTTATGGTGACTTGTTTCACAATTGAAACGACTTTTACCCTTTGTTTGGATGGTGGTTTCCCATGGTATAATTACTAAGGGTTCGTTTGGTTGGAAAATAGTTATCCCAGGATAACTTATCTCGGGATTCCCCGGGATAACTTATCTCACCACTCATATGAGATAACTTATCACATCACTATGGTGTAAATGGTGGGATAAGTTATCCCGGTATTAACTAATACCTCCAACCAAACATGGGATAAAATAATCTTTCATTTTACCCGGAACTACTTATCTCTTATATCTCACACCAAACGACCCCTAAAAGAATTATGTTTGTTTTGATTTTTCCTTTCCACTCTGTTTGGATTGGTTGGAAAATAATTTTTCGTGATATGATATGATTATTAAGAGAACCATATTTATTTTGATTGTTTCTTAAAATACATGGTATGGTATGATTTTATTTCATAATTTGGTAACCACGAAAACTCTCACGTTATGTAACTACAAATCTAGTGGTATTTTATGATTTGATTGTTTTTTTTCAATTATATTCTTATTTAATATTATATAATTATATTTTATCCTTTACCTTATATTATTTAATTTCACCTATCCGACCCCATCCCCACCCTCCAAGGAGAAAATAAATAAAAAATTTTTAGAAAATTTCAAACTTTTTCTTATTTCACCTCCTACCTCGAACCCACCCAAAACTTTTTAAAAAATTTTATTTTTTAAAAAAATAATTTTTTTTCTTATCTCACCCCTTATCCCTACCCCTTCCACCACCATCACCATCACCAAATTTAAAAAAAAAATATTTTTAAAAAAGTTTCAAAAAGAAAAAATCTTACTTCACCTCCAACCCATTAAAAAAATATTATTTTAATTTATTTTTATAAAAAATCAAAAAGAAAATTCTTACCCCCTTCCCTACCCCTACCCATATTCCCACTCCACTACCACCACCTATATGTTTTTTTTAAAAAAAATATTCGAATTTTTTTTATTCCACCCCTTTATCCAATTCATTTTCATTGTTTTGTGTAGAATATATACATAGTTTTAGAAAATATTTTCTGTTTGCGTAACGAACACAAGAAAATAAATAAGAAATAATTTATTTTTCTAAAAATAATTTTTGGGATTTCATACCGAACACACTCATGCATACACAAAAGATGCATTCAAATTTTATACTTATCGTTGGTGGTCACGTCTCAAGACACTAAAAAAAATAAAATTTGTAACTATAAAAAAGAATCTGATTACATTTATTTTGATCTACTATTTTATTGATTTTATCAGAATTTACATGAATTTAACAACTTAATATATTTACATGGCATAATTTGAGATAAATTAGCAGGGAGAATTTTTTATTAATAATTAATGATAAATTTAATATTTATAATAATTACGGGCATTTAGTAAACTTACCAGTTACAATACAGTTGCATACCGTCAAAACAAATAATAAAAAAAAAATTAAAACAGAAGTGAATGATACAATCCATACAAACATTGTATTGTACTATACTGTACAGTTCAATATCATACCATACAATATCGTACATTATGAAATCATGGCAAACCATCATCTAAATAAAGTGTAAAATGTATGGTATGGTATGGTATGGTATGATTTCATGATTTGATAGCGATGAAAATATTTACTTTGTGAAACCACCGATTTGATGGTATATCATTGTTTTCTTCTTCTTTTTTTCAATTGTGCTCTTACTTAAGGGTGGCGAATGGGTGGATCGAATTGAATTTGAATGAATTGGATATGGATTGCAGTCCATCCATATGATATATGGTTAAATATGGATTGGATAAAGATGGTTCCACCCACTTTAACTCTTAAAATAAAAACTTAAAACTTTTATATGCATATCAACTTGATTTTTCATCACCTACCCCATCCTCCTCCCCCTACCCCTGACCCCCACAAAAAAAGACATAATTTTCTATATATTAGAAAAACTACTTTCAACATGTTAGCTTGTAGAAATTAAATAACAGGTTGAGGGTATTTTAGTCATTTTACAAGATTATTTGCTTAAAGAATTTGTCTTTTCTACCGCATTATTGGTATCTTATTAAAAGCCTTAGAAAAAGTTCACTATCTTTCATTTAATTACAGATCATGCTCTTTCAAAAAGTCCATCTTTTTTCCATTTAATTACAAGATTGTCCCTACAAGTTGCATTGAAATATCCTAAAATATAAGAGAAAAGACATAAAGTAACCATCAAAGTTGTTTCAAATTTGTTAAAAGACATTTTAACTTTGTGAGCGAGCTATTACCTCTTTATTCTTTTTCAGTATGTATCTATAACCTCCTTAGAAGCTTAGGTGACATTTAGAGTGTGTTTCACTCTCCTATAACGAGTGAATAAGCAACATTAATTATTTTTCAGTATTTATTTAATTTAAAAAGTACCACTTTTTCTTACTTTATGTATTTTCATTCTACTTTTTCTATTATTTTTTTCTTCATCTTCTTTCTTGAGAAGATCCACAATTAGACACCTATTCTTTGTCATTTTTTCATAATTGCTTCTCTGCTCATCATTTCTTCATCTTCTTCATTTCATCAAGATTTTTCTTAATCTTCTTTTTTCTTTTGATTAAACCGACCAAATAAAGAAGGAATTCTAAATTATACTATGCAAAAGGAAAAAACAGAGATAAATGAAAAATTAAATGCCTAGCCAATAGCATAAAGGACCAAATTTGAGTGAGTCAGAGAGCTTGCAAGTTACTCTACAAATTTCAGCAAAGCTCTCCAATATCTCAAACAAGACGGATTCATGTGATTGCTTGAAGTATCCATATATAGTTACAGAACCTTCTTTCAGTCGTTTAGCAAGCAAATGCATTTGAAAAATATAGTTCAACAGGCCTAATTTCTGGCCTTAATCTCCTTGCTTTTCTCTTTGTAGTTTTTTTTCATATTTATTTAATCCTTCAAGGTCTTTTTTTGATAAATTTCTTCTCTAATTTATAATTATCGTCTATTTTTTTTTTAACTGAGCAGGTTTATTAAAATATTTTGATCCATTATTTTTTATTAATGAGTGATCAAAACTTTACAATTAATTTTGTGGAGATTTTAATTTTTTTATTTTACTTTTTATTTCGTTATATTTAATAATAGACATAATGGAGATGGAGTTATAGCCACAATGCTAATGATTCAACCAAAAAAAATAATGGTGATGATAGCCATGTCAGAAATAATCAACAACAAAATTGAAGAAGAAACACGAAGGAAATGGAGCAAATAGTTGGTCTTATTAGCAAACAATAGGATTGAAGAAGAAAGGAAGGAGAAAGGACAAAGGAAAAAGTAAACAGAAATAAAATAAGAAAAAATATAAATAAAAATAAATATTAGGATATTAGATAAATGTAACACGTGGTAAGCATTTATTGGTACGTGATTGACACTTTTTCTTTGCAACTGAGATTGAACAAAAAAAATTCTATTTATACTAGTTTAAAATTATTTAGACGGGTAATAGATCGCCTGCAAAATTAAAGTGTCTTTTTACAAATCTCGGATAAATTCAGTGGTGACTTTATATCTTTTCTCAAAATATAATGATGGGTGGGTCTCATAGTACTTTCCAAAATCGTCATAGTTTAATTTAAATTGTCAAATTTAATAAAATTAATAAATTTAATAAGATGATAATTTTATAATAATTAATTATAACATGATATTTAAAGTAAATAAATTTTATTATTTTACTTGACTTTCATATTCAAAATTAATTTTTTTACTTATTTATTTTAGTAAATTTAAATTTAAAATTTTGAATGAATATTTTCTTAAGATTTGTGTTGAGTCAATATGTATTAAGTAAAAAAAGAAATAAAGAAAAATATATAATAAAATTTTACTGTTGTGAGAGGTAAGCATAATTCACTATCCAATAACATGTAAGAATGTCGTATTTTGTATATGCAAAACATGGCATCCCGTACTTGATTAATATACTACTCCTGTGAGTTATCGATGATTAGTATTGAATATGATAAAATTATGTTAATTTTTATATGAGTAGCATAATCAATTTTGAAATTTAAACTGTAGGCGTTAATTATCTGTCGGCTTATAATCATTTACATCATTTCAAATCAAAGCGAAAATTTTAACGTTATGTAAAAAATATTTTACTCATATAAATTTATCAGGCCGCTTCGATATTTTTTCATTTTCTTTTTTTGTAAAACTAAAAACTTGTCTAATTTACAATTTTAATTAAAGAAATCTAATAATTTGTCAGATGTGCACAGATAAAATTTCGACACTCAATCAATATATATATATATATACACTTAGAAGGAAAGAGCATTCAGACCTTATTTAAAAATTATGTAAAAAATATTATAAATTGCATAAGTAAGAACTTAAAAAAAATTAAAAATATAAAATATTTGATTGACTGTTGAAATTATATTAATATCACTTAAATTGAAATAAAAGAAAAAGTATTATTAATCATAATAATTCAAAAATTAAATTATTTTAATAATTGATTATCTAAATTCTATTTGTGTCACATAAACTAAAATAAAAAAATAACATAAATTGGACTCATGCTAGTACGGACCGTCGATATCTAATTTTTTGAAAAAGAGTTACCCCCACCTCTCCCTCTTGCCTCAATGCACACTCACACCCCTTACCCTAATCCCCCACCCCCCAAAAAAGTTATTCCATCCGTCCTATTTTATGTGTCGCCATTTGACCGGGCATGAAGTTTAAGAAATAAGGGAAGATTTGGTAATATTTATCAAATTGTCCTTTATCAAAAAATGTGCTAGTGTCTTTTTTTTAATTAAGTGGGACCAATAAGGATAAAAGTGGAATTGTATCTTTAAATAGTTACCAAATAAGGAAAGATGACATTCTTTTTCGGACAGACTAAAAAGGAAATGATGACACATAAAATGGAACGGAGGGAGTATATTTTTTTAAAAAAATTATTTTTCTTTTAAAAATAATTTCTTACCCCCCACCCCCACTTTTTTATACCCCCTCCAACACCCACCCACCCACCCATCATCTACCCCTCCCACACCCTAACCACCAACCCCTGAATTTATTTAAAAGAAAAATTAAAAATTAAAAAATGAAAATTAAACAATGTGCTACCTGTTACCATTCCCCCACCGATCCACTCACTCCCTGACAACGCCCAAGCGCACATGCAAGTGTACGTAGTCTACCAAGTAATATAGTGGCTTTCAAAAAAGTCGAATATCGATCCCACAGAGACTTGATTTGGCAATGATTTAATTTTAGTTCACTATCTAGATTAATTTAGTGCAAAAGTAACCAAAAAGAGAATTTTGAATTATTTTGTAAATAATAATAAAATAAATAATACGGAAAAATAAATTCTTGGAACAAGCAATGGAGTAAAGGCCAGGGTTAAAGCACTCCGAACAATCATACTATGTTATTGAATCTCATCCGCTATTTTGCTTATCTTGGTTGTTGATTCGTAGGGTTAATTGCATGATCATGGTTTCCCAACCTATAATCTTTTACCTAATGTGGATATTACAACTACATCGTTGAGCGGGAATGTAATAATCCAATTAAGTTAATTAAAGCTATTATCTTACGTATAAATCAAGTAAGGCATCTAAGTACATCCCTGACCTAGACGCTAAGTTTAATTCTTTATTTTATAAAAGAATAAAAATTCAAACTGTTTTTATTCCCACGTTCTATCTCCCTATTCCTTCTGCCGAGATCAAAAGGTCAACAATATATGTATTTTATGGGTGATCAATCCATAAAATAATTAAAACAAGAATAAACAACAACCAAATATGATAAGCAAAATTAACGAAATTAATCCAAAACAATAATAGTCATGTTCTTGACTTTAACCCTGGAGAGGGAGTTTTTAATCACTAATATTCATAATCATGATCCAAATAATTGAATACATGATATAAAAAATTATAAATTAAATAAAAATAATTAAAATATAATAAACCGTATAACACCTTCGCTTTTCGTCCAAAACAGTGTTCAGCCGTGTACTTACGTGTCAAAGTAATAGTTAAAATGTAACCACCGAATTCCAATTATATAGTATATGTCCAGGTGTCTCAGTCGTGTCCTGTTTCAACTTGATCTCTTTTCCTTATATATATATATATAATATATTAATTATGGTGGGAATAGGAAAGTCAACAAAAGGATTCCTTATACCCTCCTTAAAACACGTGCCTTAAATTCTATTCAAAATAGAAACTCTCCAAGCTGTGTTGGCAACCGTGAATGATTAATCGACGCGACGCGTTGCTGAATGCGTTGTTGGACCGATGCGCCGAGTCGATTTAGCATCGACTCACTGAAATTTACTTCAGAGATTTTGGTTAAGTATAAAATATCCTATTCATTGTTCATGCCTTTTGTAGTGTATTTTCAATGAAATTTGGTCTTTAAATCATCAATATATCACCGTATTCATCTCACAAAGCCTCCTACAATATCACACACCACATATTAAAGATCAAAACAACACAATATTCTTAACGATAAATCAAAACAAGAACTAAGATAAGACAAATTCACAATGATCTCCCATTTATTATTCCAACTCTTACTTGATCAAATTGAGATCTGCTCATTACAAATAAGTTGTTCCACTCATAATTACATTATTAAAATATTTGAAATAAATTAAATACATTAGAATCCAACGAGATCAGCTAGACACATAACTAACTCAAGGTAGTAACTCTAGTTTTCTGAGTTGAACTCTAAATTACTCAATTAAGCACAAACTTATTTGAAAAATACTTTAAACATTGTAATCACGTACTTGGACACTTAAATGCTTATTTATATCAATATGAACACATAAAGTACACGAATTGCTCTCAAAATAAGGCAAAATAAGCTAGAATAATGATACCGAAGTGTATAAAATCACCTCATATCATCACCCCACACTTAAATTCTTGTTCGTCCTCGAACAACTGTTTACTCCAAGCATAAAAAGCTGAGGTGACGCTACAGTTCTACTAAAATAAAGACACTCAATCTAGTACTACAATGAATACACGGAATGCAAGTTTCTACACAAAGAATATTATTTACACAATTGAAAGCTCATGAACACTACTTCAAAACATCCTAACCTCAAGAATTGACTTACCTAGTTGGCAAACTCATGCATATTGCTCAATCAAGGACATCATACAAATCACCCACATTCATCAAACATGTGCCCTCACAACAAGAGAGTTACCCATAATCACTCATAATAATGCAATTTATAACATAATGGGTACAAGAATCAAATTACGCTCACTCTCACAAAGAATTCACAAGTTACAAATAGTGAATCATAGGCTTGCCCTTAGTGTAGTGCTCCACTAATAGTTGAATGTAAAGCTTATGATCAATTAAGACTTTTTCGGGTGAATCGCTCATGATAAGTATGAACTCATGTTCTAGAGTATGATAAGTTCTCAAAAACTCATGATCCTAGTGAAATCTAGTTTATATCATAGATGCCCCCAATTTAGATCTTTTTAACGAATTTATACCTTTGACGTTCCATTCCCCAGGCCTCAGCTAAGTGTTAAAGTTATGTATAGTAATCTTCCGTGCTTCAGGTCCTTATGTGTTAGCCTTTTTGTGACCTTTTCCTACGTTAAGATAGTGATGATGAACAGTTGTTTAGATGGGAGAGATTAAATGTTTATTGTTGATAAAATATCATTGTATGCCCGTTTTAGCTAAGGCTATAAGTGTGAAGTAAAATTGAGTCCAAGTTTTAATACGTGTTGGGGTTAATTGAAAATTTTCTGTGTATTTTCTTAAGAATAGTGCAAGAATGTTGTTGTTGATAGAGGTTTAGAGACTAGGAGGAGTAAGCCTTTATGGGTGTTTTCCTTGAAGTTCATATATGGTTATAATGATAGGCTTGAATGTCGTGTTAGGATGTAAGTGGAGGAATGCAATATACGCTAGTGAATCCATAATAAGGGTTTAGAGTTAGTCATTGAAGTGATAAGAAGAATCATCTTAGAGAAGAAAAATTGTGAAAATGCTTGGGGTATTGAATTCATGGTTCATACTAGTGCTATAATGTTATGTGTAGTAAGTTATGATTCTAGTTAGGCTTGAACACGGTGAGAGAATTTAGTTCAGATCAAATATTAGTATATGAAGTTATATGAACCCGTGTGAGAATGATATTAAAAGGGAGAAAGTGTAGTTGAAAATAGTATTTGAGGCGTGTTTCTGAGCTTTAAAAACTAGATGTTGCATGTTCTAAGGCCTAGAAATTCTAAACTAGTTTATGTTTAAGAAGCCTATGTTCCATGTTACAAAGTTATAGCTATACTGAGAATTCCTTCTTCAGATATCTCACTCAGATCATACACAAGATTTTTTTTTTCCTAATGTTATTATAACTTCTTGCTAATAGTGCTGAAGAAATATTCCAGTTGAGTATAGCTTTTAGTATAATTCAGTCTGTATAGCCAGCAATATAGTTTAGTAATCAGACAGACAAGTTTCTATGTTTTTTTCTATCTTTCCTACTCTTGAGGTAATTCATTCACGTCCATGCAAGTTGCAAATTCAGTTTAGTCCAAGCATCATGTTTAAGATTTAGCTATTTAGTCATGACTCAGTTCGTAAGTGCCCAAAGCATAACCTCAGTTTTCCAAGTATACCAGCTCAGATAGTATAGCACCCCTTGTACAATCTTGTCTCATTTTCTTATGATTCACGCCTGAATAATTTATAACTACGCAGTTCTATATTAATAATTGTATCATGGAAATCTCAAGTGAGTTCTAAACTCCTAGCATGAATCAGTTATTGATGGTCAGTAAGTCAAGTTAGCTTAGAATTCAGCTTCATGATACAATTTCTAAAGTTTAAGATCAGCTATAGTCTTTGTTAGAAGACACATTATTCCATAATTTAACGTCTCAATAAGTTCCTACCCATCATTCGAGGATGAAAGTTCCCAAGGGGGAGATAATGTAATACCCACATTTTTGGGCTAGTCTAAGAACCGTCGTTCTTACGTGTATAAGCTATAATACTAGTGAATCCCATGTGAATAAAAGTTTTATGATATTTACCCTCATGATTGAAGTGCTCTTGAAGTTAAAAATGTTCATAGGAATCACTTAGAGCCAAGTGGAGCAAAGATCATTTGATTCGTCCAACATTTGATATTTGATTCTACAATGGTCGACTTTAAACATGTATAACTTTTTATATACATGAAATTTTTCATATCAAGACCCACCAAATTGTATATAATTGAATTAGCTTTCCAACGATACCGATTTTGCCAAAATCCGATACCCAAGCGAAAAGTTATGGTTTGCAAAAGGGTGTACGACACAAGCTGTAAAGTGTGCCATAGGGAGTGCGACACAAACTATAAAGTGTGCCATAGGGAGTGCGACGCAAACCTTAAAGTTTGCCATATCTTGTGCGACGCAAACCCCATGGAACAACGACCTGGATATTTTATTTTTGAGTTATTCTGAGGGCAACTAAGTCATTTGACACCTCTAAACCGTCCCTAATCACTCCTAAACGTTTTTATGATATATTAATCAGATAAACTCCTCTCTCTTAACCCTAATAAGTCAGTAAAAAAATCAAAACCCTTCCCTTCTTCCCAAGAACAAAATCCAAGTGTCATCTCTCTAGAATCAAGAAGTTAAGCTTCGAATTCAAAGTTCTATACAAGGATTCTTTCAATTGTTCTTACAAGTCCAATCTTTTCACAATTCAAGAATCTCAAGAAAGAATTCAAGATCATCTCCTAGTATTTCAAAGTCAAATTATCAACGTCCAACCAAGTCAATTAAGGAATGTGGGGTTTGAACAAGAACAACTATTTCGTTCTTGAGCCCAAAGATTCGATTTTTATAAATGAATTTCATGTTTTTGCAAGTGGGTCTACACCCAAATTATATTATTTTGAGAATATGAATTGATAAGTTGTTCAAGTCTTAAATTTCATGATTATATATCTTATTTATGATTTGAATTGATAATTCATGCTATAAATTACACATTCCTATATTGATGTGATATTTTCAAGTGTTTCTAAGATTGGTGTCATGAATTAAGCTTTATTGTGAAATTGTGATCCTTTAAGAATATACATGCCTTAAGTCCAAGAATGAATTGTTGATACTTTCTAAAGTGTATTGATATTTCCATGCTATTAAAGTTTTAAAGCTTATTAGTGATAGTCTACCAAAGTTTCAAGAAAAGAGTGGATTTTGACCCTAAGCTAACAAAGAAATCCACACTATTTTGATCCAAGTTAAAGGGAAGCATAGCTGGCTTCCGTTATACACTTTTGTATTGTTTATGGTGGATTTTTCTAAAAGTTTTGAGCCTAAGTATGGTAGTAGTATTTAGCATCGAGTCGGGTATGATTCCAAGGTCTCATACCGTAGGATTGAGATTTATGGGCCTGAGGTTGAGATAGTGGTCACTAAAGTTAAGGTTCTATTCTGATGGCAAGGGTAGAACAGATCTCCCCAATGTGGGCAAGACGTTTGACTCCATGTCAGCTCACATGATTTTATGTCGGTTAGAAGAAACTCCTAAAGCAGTCCACAACTCTAATTAAGATAAAAGTATATATGTTGAAAGTTTGATTTTTGAGAATTCCCAAGTTCCCAATCCCTAAGTTCTGAAATCTCTAAGTTCCAAAAGAATATCCCTACTCTTTAAATAATTTATAGATTTAAAGTCTTAGTATATCTTTTGAAAGTTAATGTTTTAAGATTTTCAAAGTTTTAAGTCCCAAAGTCTCTAAAAGTGTTACATTCTTTAAGTCCCAAGTCCTAAGTTTCCTAAAACGCTATAATTCTTAGATTTCAAAACAAGTTCCTTATTTTCATAAGATTAAAGTGTATATCCTGAAAGTTATTATTTTAAGATTTCATCCAGTTGACAAAACTTGAGAAAAAGAAGAGGATAAAGATTTTAGAATAAAGTGTAATGAGTCACGAGATTTATACTAGATGTTTCCTTATTCATGATTCATGAGATTTAGATTTTAGTTTTTGCTCAAGCTATGTGATTCATTTATATCAGAATGCATGATTTCTATGAAGATTGATGGTATTATTTAACTATTTCATACACCCACATATACTCAGTACATCCTCAAAGTACTGATCCATATATATGTCTATGTGCTACATTGTCTTATAATGTAGGTACAAGTTGTAGCACATACACCATATTCAGTCAGTTCACAGCTTCCAGTCAGCAGGTGATGAGTCCTTTTGATTCAAGGGCTCGAGTCAGTTATACAGTTTGAGAAGTATTGTATTTTCTTTATTTAGTCGTATTGAGTTGGGATTGTTGGGATTCATGACCCGGCTACCTATAGTCAGTACTAGTATAGGCTTCATAGACAGTCAGTAGTGTTGATGTATTCAGTTTCAGTTTGGTTTGTAACAACAAAATTGTAATCTTATAAATTCAGATTTGTATTGATCTAGTTCAGAAGAGTTTTTATGTTTCCGCTGATTTTATTCAGATTTATGTATTTTATTCAGTTGTTTGTAAGTATGCCAGTAGAAGGGTTAGCTTGGGATCACTTGTGACCCTAAGCACCGTGGAACGTCTCGGGACTCATTTTTGAGGCGTTTCAGTAGTCCAACAAAGCCTTTAGTAAAAACCTAAGAATATCCAGTCAGGACATGCCCCCGATAATAGCAAAAACAAAACCAAAATAAATAATATGGACATTAAGAAATACATAGCACGAAATGGGGTCTTTCAGAGTATGGAAGCTCACCAATTCTGTCTGACTCAAAAGTTGTCCCTGAATCACCATGTCACTGAGCAGAAGGAGTGGTAGTATGGTCAGTTCCTACATCGCATGGGGATATAACACCTGAAGATGATTATAAGCGTGAGTACTAGCATATAACTCAAGGATAAATATAAAGTAATGCCATTAATACCAAACCAAATCAAACCTATACAAATAACCATATGGAAATACATATATACATATATATACATATGGATAACCTTCTAAGAGCATCAACAACCACGTTAGCTTTACCTGGATGGTAGTGAAGGCTCATGTCAGAATCCTTGATTAGCTCAAGCCACCTCTTTTGCTTAAGATTTAGCTCTTTCTGAGTAGGCACATATTGGAAGATCTGATGATTTGAAAAGATATCCATACACACTCTATATTTATAGTGACACCATATTTTCAATACGAACACCAACACTAACAACTCCAAGACATGAGTCAGATAATTCATCTTATGCACTTTCAACTGCCTAGAAGCATAAGCTACCACCTTCCCATGCTATAAAAAAATGTAACCAAGCCCCACACGGGATACATCAAAATAGAACACAAATCAATCAGTGCCTTCAGGCAAAGTCATGACCAAATCCAAAGTCAGCTTATCCTTCAGCTTCTCAAAATGACCCTCACATGCATCAGACCACAAGAAATTTACCTTCTTCTGATTTAACTTAGTCAATGGGGAAGCTATGGAGGAGAAACTTTTCACAAATCTCTTGTAGTAATCGGCTAAACCCAAGAAGCTTCAAATGTTGGTTGGAGTCATGGGTCCAGGCCACGTCTTAACCACTGCAACCTTCTTTGGATCGATCATGATCCCTTTACTAGATATGACATGATCCCAATAAGTGTCAACATTCAACTAGAATTCACATTTTAAAAATTTAGGATATAACTGCTGCTCTTTCTGGGTTTGTAATACAATACGGAGGTGATCAACATGATCCACCTCACTCTTAGAGTACACCAAAATATTGACTATTAATACAATAATGAACAAATTCAGAAACTGATGAAAGACCAAGTTCATCAAGTCCATAAATGCCACTGTGGAATTAGTCAACCCAAAAGACATAACCAGGAACTCAAAATTCCCATATCGGGTATGGAAGGCTATCTTAGGGATATCCACCCCGCTAATCTTTTACTGATGATACTCGTATCAAAGATCGATCTTCGAGGAAAACTTAACACCCTAGAGCTGACCAAACAAAGTATCTATTCGTGGATGAAGGTATTATTCCTTACCGTCACCTTATTCAATTGCTAGTAACCAATACACATACAAAGGGAACCATCCTTATTTCACACAAACAACACCGGTACACCTCACGAGAATACACTAGGATGGATGCAATCAATGCCTAAAAGATCCTTTAATTGCTCCTTATGCATCTTTAACTTAGATAAAGTCGTTCTGTATGGGGGAATAGAGATAGAACGAGTGTCAAGAACAAGATCAATACCAAAATCAATATCCCCATTAGGAGGGACACCAAGAAGGTCATTAGGGAAAACCTTAAGAAATTTATCTACCACCGGGATGGAATATAAGAAATAATCCTCTGAGTTAGAATCTTTAACCTAGACCAAATGATAAAGACATCACTCAGAAATTAACTTCTGAGCTCTAAGACATGATATGAACCTCCCCTTAGTCACTAGATAACCACCTTTCCACTCAATTACTGGCTCATTAGGGAATTTAAATATGACATTATAAGTTTGACAATCTAAAAAGGAATAGCAAGAGTGCAACTAATCCATCCCTAATATAATATTGATATCAACCATGTCTACTTCAAATAGATCAATCAAAGTCTCCAAACCACCCAATGAAACCACATAACCTGTATAGACACTCCTAGCAACCACAGAATCACCTACCGAGGTAGAAATAGAAAAGGGATCCAAAATACACTCGGGACCAAAACTAAAATGTCACATAAGAAAGAGTAGACCCGGGGTCAAGTAAATAGTACACATCATGGGAAAACAGTTTGAACATACAAGTAACGACATCAGGCGATGCCTCATACTCTTAATGGGTAGTGAGAGCATAGAGTCAATTCCCACTAGTGCCGGAGGAAAATGGTGCACCCTTTTATGCCAGAGCTGATGACGAGGCAGCCGTAACCTTGTTAGCCCCAGAATCAACCTTAACCACTGGACAGTTCCTAAGAATATGCCCTAGATGACCAAAATTGAAACACTTTCCTTCCCTTATCATAGAAACCCTGATGTAATCGACCACAAAATTTACAAGGAGGATATGATGTAGTTGATTGGCCCCCACTAGCCTAATATTGAGCACTCTGTTCCCTATAAATATTTCTACCCTAAAAAAACTTATCACCAGACAAATTTAGGTAGGGATTACTAGCCGTCGAGTAGGACCCAGAATTGCCCCACTTCTTTTTGGACCAATTTCAACCATCTTTGTTGCGCTGCTATTGACCTCCCTTTTGATCTGAATATTAGTATTTCTTACTCTCCCTTTCCCAAATTTCAACCTACTTCCTCTTCTCTTTCTCTACTTGTTGCATATAAATAACCAGACTAGAAATATCCATGTTGATGATAGGCGAATTTACGCGCCTATATCAATATATTTTGCCCATATTTTAGCCTAGTTTTGAGAACAAATTATATATTTCATGCACTTTTAGTCCTTTTTCCTGTAAATGAGCTAACGAACATGATTAGTAAAGTTTCAGGTATAAATAATGCATAATTCAGCATTTTATGGCTTACTTGACGCTAAAGAAAGCTCACGAAGGAAGGAAAGGGAGTTTGGACGCCTAAGGACCAAAACTGCTGCATGGAAAATCTGTCCCGGGCTAAAACAACAATTCTAAAGACTTTGGGGACTTACAGACACAAAGCTGGATTTTGACAATGATACATTAACCTAGAACAATTAGGTTATGTATTTCATTATTTTATGAGGATTATGATAATGTTACCTTAACCTAGTACATTTGGGTTAAGGATTTCATTAGTCTAGTAGGATTTGGTTATTTATTTCATTAGCTTAGTAGGATTAGGATACGGGTATTATAAATACCCTATCATGCTAGAGATTTTAGAACATCTTCTGACATCTTTTTACATCTTCTAACATCTTCTTAACTTCTCGTCTTACAATTCAATTCTATTACTCTACAATTCTTCTAATCTTTCCATTAATTCTATTTTTCTTCTTCTACTCTTCTATTCTTAAATTCCACAACAAGAGAATCGTTACTTGCTAAGGAATCACGCCTCACGCCTACCACCTAAGCTACACGAAATTACTCAATCTTGTGGTATAACAACAATGTCAATCGTGATTTCCTTCGCATTCATGGGTAACTAAACTTCTCTGTTGGGGTTATGGAAACCGAATGAGTTACTATCTATTGCTGTGAGTTTGTGAGTTCGAGGCACGCATATTGCTTATATCATTATTCTCTTCATCTTAATCTACATTCTTTGCGGTTGCAAACACAAGAATACGCCAGTCTAACATTTAACTTGTTCGAGAGAAAAGTTATTTGTCTGGAAAAGAGATAATGTCAAGGTAGTAGGACACCCTTTCCTATTAAAAAGCTAGTGCCGTAACTGGACTAACCTCTTGGAGAATTCATACCGTTAGAAACGCTTTAAGCTCGAGAGAGTTAAAGTGAAATAGTCCTTGTTTAGGCCGAGAGACGCTTGGATTTACCATCGACTACAATCCTCTATAAGAAATTGCATGTCAGAATTCTACACACTCATAGCCAATAGAGACGTATACCTCAGAAGGTGGACATAACCCCAACGCTTCAATTCTCATTGTTTACAACCAACGTAACAATCTCTCTCTTTTTACTTTATTATTTTCAGCTTTTGTTTACATTACTTGCAAGACAAAAATCCCCCCTTCTTACGAGACTTGCACCAAAAGTTTAGTAATTTTACTTACTTGTTGGCCAAGCTATTCCCTGTGGGATCGACACCCAACCCAGGTTGGGTTCTATATTTGCTAACGACCACTTTACACTCAAACGAGAGCTGTAGATTGAGCGTTATCAAAAATTGGCGCCGTTGCCGGGGAATACAAGTGTCAATTAAGTTCGTGAAAATTACTAGACCCTTTGGTCAAAGATTCTCGTACTTTTACTTTTAGTTTTTGCTTTTGTTTACTGCAGGTTTTTGTTCAAGTGCATCAATGGATGCACAACGTGAAATACCATTTGATGATGATGATGATGATCTTGATGGAGCCGGAGCCACTGGAGCTATAATTCCACCACCATTAGCGCCCGGAGCCAAGTTCAACATCACAAGCACCATGATTCAGTTATTGCAACTCAAGGGATTATTTGGTGGACTAGCAGGCGATGATCCGAATATGCATCTCATCAACTTTATTTCTACATGCAAGTCTTTTGACAATCCTGGTGTTGGTCAGAATGTAATTCGATTACGTCTATTTCCATTGTCTTTGTCTGGGGAGGCAACACTATGGTTGAATGGGCTGACTCTTGATTCTATTACAAATTGGAGGCAATTGAGAGACGCTTTCCTAGAAAGATTCTTTCCGCCATCCAAAAGAGCACAATTGAGAGATGAAATCAGCAACTTTCGTCAGCTTCCCACTGAAGTTCTTCATGAAACATGGGAGAGGTTCAAGACAAAGCTAGCGAGGTGTCCAAACCATCATATGACTAATGTTCACCTAATGGAGATACTATACAGAGCCTTGAATTCAATAACTAAACCAGTGGTGGATAATGCGGCTGGAGGATCATTTATGGACCTCACCTTTGGTCAAGCAAGCAATATGCTAGATCGCATGATGAAACAAAGTAGAGCTTGGCATACCAGGGATTCCGAGGTAGCAAGCCCCACTTTATCTATAGGCATGACTGCAGACCAAAGAAGAAGACAAGAAGAACGTGATCAAGATATGGCGCACATGAAAACACAGATGGATCTTCTTACAAAGCATTTATTATCAGGGAAGACCAAAAAAGTGAAAGCTGTGGCGCTAAAAGGAAGAGACGAATCTGATTCAGAAGAGGAGGCCAACTACTTGAACAATCAGGGGGTTTCCGTGGGAATACCCAAGGAAACCAAGGTCGGAACTATTATGATAAATATGGAAGCAAAGACCAAGGTAGTTAGAAGAAAAACAATGAAAAGAGTGGTTTGTACGTTCCCCCTGGTAGACGTGATACCACCACATCTAATTCTGGAAGTATGGAAGACATGATGGCTAAATTATTGAAAGGAGTGGAAGCAACGAGCGCGGGAGTTACTGAGGTAATTAATGATTTGTCCTCCATGAAACAACTAGTTGATTCTCATTCCACTTCAATCAAGCAAATAGAGCAGCAATTGAGCCAACTTTCAGCAGCACTCAATCAAAGAAAGGCTGGCACTTTACCTAGCGACACCATGCAAAACTCAAGGAATGATGGCTCATGCATGGCCATTACTACCAGAAGTGGTAAGGTGCTGGAAACTTCAGAAAAAGACAAGCAAGTGGCTGACGAAGAGGCGGAAATTGATGATAAGGCGAAAGGGGAAGATGCCGCAGCAGCTGATCCTAATGTCCTTAACATCACTCCTCACAAAATGCAGCCTGGAAAAGCTGAAAAACGGAAGCAAGAGGAGAAGAAAGCCATGGAGAGAACAATTCCATACCCACCACCACCTTTTCCTCAAAGATTGAAGAAGGTGGCGGATGATACAAAGTTCGGCAAATTCATGACTATGTTAAAGCAGCTGACCATTAATGTTCCGTTGGTGGAGGCACTAAAACAAATGCCTGGGTATGCAAAATTTATGAAGGATCTTTTGACAAAGAAGCGGGCAGTAAGCTATGAGCCGGCAGATAATATTCATCATTGCAGTGCAATTGCCACAAGGTCCTTAGTACAGAAGAAGGCAGACCCTGGTGCTTTCACTATTTCTTGCACGGTTGGATCTATGACTTTTGCTAAGGCATTGTGCGATCTGGGTGCTAGCATCAATTTGATGCCACTATCCGTCTACAAGAAGTTGGGGTTAGGCGATCCGACACCAACCAATATGAGGCTCGTGATGGCTGATAGGTCGGTAAAACGACCTGCGGGTATCTTGAATGATGTGTTGGTGAAGGTGTCTACCTTCATTTTTCCTGCAGACTTTGTAATTTTGGATTGCGAGGTGGATTCTGAAGTTCCCATAATCTTGGGACGTCCTTTCCTTGCAACAGGAAGTGTGCTTATTGACATGAGAGATAATGAGCTTTTATTTCGAATGAATGATGAAGTGATTCATTTTGATTTGTGCAAAGCGATGAAGTAGCCGAGAGATATGGATGTGTTCTCTGTAGCTGATGTTCATTATGAAGATAAGAAAGCATTATCTGTAGAGAAACAGCTTACTGTTGAGCCATTGTCTGCTGCGCTGCTGAATGTTGAGCATTAGGATGCTAAAGAATATGAAGAACTTATGGGTGCTCTAACAGAAATAGAGTCCTATTCCCATACTCCTAAGCAACCGGACCGTGATCTTAAGAATCAACCTTCACCTACAGCGAAGACTTCCCTTGAAGAGCCACCAATGCTAGAATCGAAAGAGCTCCCCGATTATCTAAGGTATGTGTTCTTGAAAAGTATAAAGATACTTCCGGTGAGTGCGGATGATTTAAGTAAACAGCACGTAGACGCTCTCATCTCTACTCTGAAGAGATACATGAGAGCTATGGGTTGGACTATTGATGATATAATTGGTACCCCTCCTACAAGTAAGCCTCATTGTCGTCTAAATCCTTTTAGAAAATGATCCACCATTTACCTCGACGAAGTCTGAGTACTCGAGGTAACCATGTCGTGCCACGAAAATAAATAAGGCGCTAGATGGGAGGCAACCCATCGTTTATCATTTTTCATTTATCGTTTATCATTTTCTTTCATTCTAGTACTTGATTTGATTTTGATAAATGAAAAAAATCCAAAAATAAGAGTCGTGCCACGACCAAAACTAAGGCGCTTGGTGGGAGGCAACCCATCGTACTAATTGTTTTCATTTGTTTGAGCGAATATAGGTGCAAGAAGTAGTCAACGAGGAGATTGATTTCAATTGACGATTTGGACGCATTGTATGGTAAAGTTGGTAAGTTAGGAAGGGTGATGCATAAGGCTATGGATTGAGCCTTTCTCACGCCAAAATAGGCTTCGAGGAAGGCTAGGCCTTGGTAAAACTAGGCCACGAATGATGCACAACCTATCCTATAGCCTAAGGTCTCGGAATCTAGTGTGCTATACACTATGCGCCGCCTATTCCTAGGTATGCTTTTGACTATGCGCCGCCTATGCTATGGCATTTGGTCTCAGTATCTCATATACCATAGACTATGCGGTGCATATGTCTACAAATGCCATAGACTATGCGGCACCTATGTCCCATTATGCCATAGACAATGCGCCGCATATGTCATATCTATGCAAAGCATTATGCGCCGCATATGTGGGATTTTTGTCTCCAAAACCGATTGTAAATGGGTCATAACCCGACCCATTCTCTTCCTATATAAAGGGGACTTAGTTTTATAACACAACACATTGCAAAGTGACCTAAAGGTGCCGCATATTCATCCAAATCCTCTCAAAATTTTTTTTTTTGCTCTTCCAATTCACAAAACCACCTCCAAAAGCTTCAAGCAAGTAAGTACTCTCTTATTCTTCATTTATTTCTCGTAAGTACTACGTTGCTATGTCTATTATAAATTGCTACATATTGAAAGATTGTTGGTGAAGTTCATGTGTTTGGAATGTTAATGCAAAATCATGTGAGTGAACGTATACGTTAGAATCATCTTGACTTGTTTCCGACTTGAATTTGGTTTTAATAGCATTGTCATACTATTTGCGGAATTGCTATAGTCTTGAACATTGTTTAAAATTGCTACTTGGATACTTACATGTAGTAGTGATACATCACTGATTTTCTTGCCGGAATACAACTCCTAAAACGTATTTCGACGAAATCTGAGTAATCGACCACTTTCACTTCACTGATTTGTGTCAACAAAACTAAGTGTGGGGTGGTACCCATACTGCTTGTGCATAGATTGTATCCATTGATATTGTGCTACCACTAACACTATTTCTAGTCTCAGGTACAATGGCACCTAAAGCGAGACAAGGCAAGGAGAAGGCTACCACCTCCCAAAAGGGCAAAAAGAGAAGTCGCAAGGACCAAGGAGAACCCTCCTCGCTGAAAATACCTCGACTCATGCTTGGAATTAAGTGGGATACTTATGAGGAACTTCTAAGGATGACGACTCTGATGATGATTCCAATGCAAGGGGTATGACCCCAGACATAGAGGATGAGTCCGACTAACCAGGTTCTTCTTATTTATTTTCCACTGAGGACAGTGTACCGACTAAGTGTGGGGTGGTGGTATTGCATGCTATACTTCTCTACTCGCATCTATGTTTGTTTGCTTTTGTTTTATTTTTGTTTCATTTTTTAGTTAAGATTTTTTTAACTTAGCTTCGCATGAGATTATTCTAATAGGCAGCATGAGATTATAACAAGAGTATGTGCTAAAATTATGACTATTGAGACGTTTAGGCTCCAGTTGTGACTCATTATGTGATATTGTGTGGTTCAATTCCTTCACTTGTTGGGTCAAGAGTCTATATTACCTCCAATAAAGTCGACCATGTGCCTTGTGTGTGTGAGATAATAGTATATTCTATGTTTGTGGCTGATGCTAGAACTTGCCTGGTATGTATGCAAAGCGAAAATAAGGAGTGTAAGTTTAGGAGGTGATTTAGGCATTTCTTTGACAACCTATATTTATTTACCTTCAGTTTTACCTACCCATGGACATCATCCTAGTTAACCCCTTTTGAGCCTTTAGCCTATTTCTTTGACAACCTTGTATGTAAGCCTAATCCATTTTGTTCAAGACCGTAATTTGATCCAAATTCCTAAGTGCTTTAAAGTGAAAAAGTCATGTGACAACATAAGAGGAAATTGGGTAAGTATGATGCTTTAAATTGTAAGGGTGCTTGAATGTGTTATGAAAAAGAAAGTGCTATCATAAGAGGTATGTTATGAAAAGAAAAAGGAAAAGAAAGCTGAAAAGTGAGTTATGTTTAAAATTGAAAAACAAAAGAGGAGAACAAGGGTGGTATAACAAAAGAAAGAAGAAAGGTTGAAAGAAAAAAGTGTCAATGATACAAAGTGATGTATTAAAGCGCTTAGGAACTTAGTCACTATTCCTGGCCAAAATAGTCCTACCCGTCCCTTAGCCTACATTACAACCGTCAAAAGACCTACTTGATCTTAATCTTAACATTCCAACATTTAGTGGAGCATTACACTAAGGGAAAGCCTATGGTCATCAGTTGCTTCATATGAATTCTTTGTGAGAGCGAGAGCAAGGATATTTTGATACCCATGTTTGAAAAATATGCTATACTTGTGAGTGATTATGGGTAATATATTGTGAGACACACATGGTTGATGGGTTTTGGGTAGTCGTGTATGATTCTTTGTGCCTTAACCTTCGAATATGAGTTGACCACCATCACGAGTCTATACTTGAGGTTAAATTGCTTCTACTTATAATCGGAAAGCTACTCTTTGTTGATAATTGTTGTGCTTGTCTTGACGAATATTTTGTGTTGTTGCTGTAAAACCCTAAGTTGATGTTTAGAAGGACATGATAGTTTGTTCGAGGACGAACAAAGCTCTAAGTGTGGGGTGTTGATGATAGGCGAATTTACGCGCCTATATCAATATATTTTGCCCATATTTTAGCCTAGTTTTGAGAACAAATTATATATTTCATGCACTTTTAGTCCTTTTTCCTGTAAATGAGCTAACGAACATGATTAGTAAAGTTTCAGGTATAAATGATGCATAATTCAGCATTTTATGGCTTACTTGACGCTAAAGAAAGCTCACGAAGGAAGGAAAGGGAATTTGGACTCCTAAGGACCAAAACTGCTGCATGGAAAATCTGTCCCGGGCTAAAACAGCAATTCTGAAGACTTTGGGGACTTACAGACACAAAGCTGGATTTTGACAATGATACATTAACCTAGTACAATTAGGTTATGTATTTCATTATTTTATGAGGATTATGATAATGTTACCTTAACCTAGTACATTTGGGTTAAGGATTTCATTAGTCTAGTAGGATTTGGTTATTTATTTCATTAGCTTAGTAGGATTAGGATACGGGTATTATAAATACCCTATCATGCTAGAGATTTTAGAACATCTTCTGACATCTTCTATCATCTTTTTACATCTTCTAACATCTTCTTAACTTCTCGTCTTACAATTCAATTCTATTACTCTACAATTCTTCTAATCTTTCCATTAATTCTATTTTTCTTCTTCTACTCTTCTATTCTTAAATTCCACAACAAGAGAATCGTTACTTGCTAAGGAATCACGCCTCACGCCTACCACCTAAGCTACACGAAATTACTCAATCTTGTGGTATAACAACAATGTCAATCGTGATTTCCTTCACATTCATGGGTAACTAAACTTCTCTGTTGGGGTTATGGAAGCCGAATGAGTTACTATCTATTGCTGTGAGTTTGTGAGTTCGAGGCACGTATATTGCTTATATCATTATTCTCTTCATCTTAATCTACATTCTTTGCGGTTGCAAACGCAAGAATACGCCAGTCTAACATTTAACTTGTTCGAGAGAAAAGTTATTTGTCTGGAAAAGAGATAATATCAAGGTAGTAGGACACCCTTTCCTATTAAAAAGCTAGTGCCGTAACTGGACTGACCTCTTGGAGAATTCGTACCGTTAGACACGCTTTAAGCTCGAGAGAGTTAAAGTGAAATAGTCCTTGTTTAGGTCGAGAGACTCTTGGATTTACCATCGACTACAATCCTCTATAAGCAATTGCATGTCAGAATTCTACACACTCATAGCCAATAGAGACGTATACCTCAGAAGGTGGACATAACCCCAACACTTCAATTCTCATTGTTTACAACCAACGTAACAATCTCTCTCTTTTTACTTTATTATTTTCAGCTTTTGTTTACATTACTTGCAAGACAAAAATCCCCCCTTCTTACGAGACTTGCACCAAAAGTTTAGTAATTTTACTTACTTGTTGGCCAAGCTATTCCCTGTGGGATCGACACCCAACCCAGGTTGGGTTCTATATTTGCTAACGACCACTTTACACTCAAACGAGAGCTGTAGATTGAGCGTTATCACATGTCCTATTTAAACAAGGTTGCGTTACTCTCAAAAATCAAGTCTTGAGATAACCTAGAAGCGAACTTCATCATTCTAGCTCTCATGCTAAATACTAACTCCAGATATTACCTAGATAACTGGTGAAGTATCATAGTATACTTCTTAACTAAAATCTTGCCCTGCTTTAGGTTAACAAACTCTTCTGCCATCTCCTCCCTCCGCTCTTGATGAAAAAATTGATCAAGAAAAGCTATATAAAGTTCTCCCACAAGGAGGACTCAACATCCACACCTCTGAGCTACTCCCACTCTTTATATCACTATTGAGCTACATCCTTCAATTGGTAGGCTGCCAGCTTCACACCTTCCACCTTACTAACATGCATCACTCGGAAAATCTTTTCCATTTTATCTATGAATCCTTGAGGATCCTCTTAAAATTTTATACCAGTAAACACAAGAGAATTCAAACTGATAAATTAGCCAACTCTAGTGTCATCAGATAATAGAGTAATAGAATCCACATGCTCAATCTGAGAGGCGACCAACTGATTGAGAAAATGGACCGACGGGTGAAACTCGACATCAGATATGTCAGCTTGAGGTATTTGATGATGGATAGGAGGAACCGGTAGAGCTCTATTTGGAACATTAGAGATAGTGGTCCTAGACCTATTATAAAGCCCTAGGGTAGGACGGGCCCAATTTCCATTGTACTCAGTTTGGATAGAAGGGTTCCTATGGACATTAGATATTCTCGAAGGCATGATCTAAAAAGAGAACAAATAGGAATTAGAGAGATCCAATATCTTAGACTCCATAACCCAAAAATAGACCTCAAGAATGAGTAATATTCCTAAATACCTTGTAGCATCTCCCTTATGAGTGTGACATGCTACACACCCTAAAAAGAGACCCAACTAGACATAATTTTATGGATACCCAATTAAACATGAACCTATACTCTGATACCAATCTGACATAACCCAAACTAGGGCCTGATCGTGTTGGGTACCTCAAGTACAACCAGGACCAAAGACAACCCCAAATACCTAAGCCATTAACCACTCTTTACCACATGTAGGATGAATTCCAAACATATACCATTGACCACCCTTCAACCCAATATGACTCATGGATAGGAGCCATAAGTTGGGGTACGAATAGTATGTTCCAGCCATATACTGACTACTTTTGGTTGGTGGGATGGATTTTGGTTACTAAAATAGGTACGACTTGAATGGTATGAGTCATATGGTGGGATATGGATCGTTAGGTTTGGGTTTTACTTAGCATAATCTTAGACTTGATAACTTAAGTTGGATTTGAGTATGAGTGGTTTACTATGAGCCATAAGCCAGGGTACGAGTCATACCCAGGACTCATTTTGTGGCCAGTGTTCAAACCTCCTGAATTTTATTATGCTAGGGGGTACGATTTATAGGTACCATTCTTACGCTTGAATACGACTTGGGTTTGGATATGTCATACCTTGGAAGGTGTTGGGTCCAAGGGGGAAAAACTAGGGTACGAGAGGTGGGTACCACTCATACAGGTTGAGTACGACTCGTAAGGGTCAGTCGTACCATATGATGAAAATTTAATGCAATTTAAGTAAGGTTCATCCGAACATTTCCCCACTTATCCTAATAAGTTCCCAAAACTTATATTGAACTTGGGAGGTTATTTTCCATATTATTCTATTTTTAAAAACTAGGAAAACAATCTTAAATTCTCTCTAGAGTTATTGGGCAAAGAAATCTAGGGTTTCATCTTAAGGAGTTAATTGGGGCTTGTCTTGATGATTTTTATCCATCATCATATTGTTTTAAGGCATTTTCTCTTCACTCATTGTTACTTCCAACTAACGGCATGGTTATATACAATGTTTTTCTGATATAAATGTTGTATAATTTTGGGTTTTCCAATATGATTTGGTTGTTTTGGTTATAAATGCTTGGTTATGGTTTTGCTATATTTTAATTATTCTTTTATATGTATTAATAGTTTTTTTGGATAATTGGTTGCATGGGAATGGTTCTTTGGTAATGGACTTTGGTTTTTGAAAATGCTATGCCCCTAATGTGTTGATAAAATGCCTTTAACATTGTTTTTACTGTAACATTGTTTTTTCAAAGGAAATTATGCATGATTTAAACTTGGTAATGGAACCTTAAATAATATGAATGGTTTTAAATTAAGTAAAAAGGCCTTGGAGGCCATGGTTTTGATTAATTGGAAATCATGTGGGGTATATGGGAATTTCCTAAGGATTGACTAAGGACAATAGTTGCAAGTTATTATTGGTTTGAAGATACCACTACTAAAAACCATATTTAATAATAATGGTATAATGGTTTGGATGGAAAAAATAGTTTTAATTAGGGTTAAAAGAGGGAGGTGTAGCAAAGCCGTGGAAGGTGGAGGTCCTGGGGAGAGATTTATACTGGAAACTCATATTTACTGATGTAAGGTTTGGTCCTTGTGACTGTGAGAATGATGTCACACTATATATTTTGGGGGATGTACTGGTCATCCCAGGTTTTCTTCCTTGGTCATGTAACTTCGCAAACTATGGCCCTTTAAGCAGAAGGACCTGAACCCATATAGCCCTTGGGTGGTTTAGGAAGACAAATCTATTCAACTCGTAAGGGTCAGTGGTACCCTATGAAGGGAATTTAATGCAGCTTAAGTGAGGGCAATTTGTTTATTTCCCCACTTATCCTAATAAGATCCCATGACTTATATTGCACTTGGGAGGTTATTTTCCTTATTTTTTATTCTTAAAAACATTGAAAACACTATTACATCATCTCTAGAGTTCTTGGTCAAAGAAAGCCAGGGTTTTATTTTAAGTAGTAAATTGGGGATTATCTTGGTGATTTATCTCCATCATCATCTTGGTTTAAGGCATGTTCTCTTCCCTTATTGTTAGTTCCAACTAAAGGTATGGTTTCATACATTATTTTTATGATTTGAATATTGTATGATTTTGGGTTTTCCAATATGATTTGGGGGTTTTGGTTATAAATTCTTGGTTATGGTTTTTCCATATTTTAATTATGCTTTTATATGCATTAATGATGGTTATGGATAGTTTGTCGCATGGTAATGGTTCTTTAGCAATGGCCTTTAGTTTTTGAAAATATTAAACCCCCAATCTGTTTGATAAAATGTCTTTAACAATGTTTTCACTATAATATAGGTTTTTAAATGGAACTTATGCATGTTTTAAATCTAGTAATGGAACCATAAATGATGTGAATGATTTGAATAATTTTGAATGGGTAGAAAAGGCCTTGGTGGCTATGGTTTTGGTTAATTGGAAATCATATGGTGCACATGGGAATCCCATAAGGATTGGCTAAGGACAATACTTGCAAGTTATTATTAGTATCATGATACCACTACTAATAGCCTCGGTTAATAATAATTGGATAATGGCTTGGATGGAAAAAATGGTTTTAATTAATCTTAAAGGAGGGAGATGTAGAAAATTCATGGAAGATAGAAGTCCTGGGGGGATCTAAACAAGAAACTCATATTTACCGATATAAGGTTTGGTTCTTGTTACTGTGTGCATAATGTCACACTATATAATTTGGGGGATGTACTGGTCATCCCAGGTTTTCTTCCCTGGTCATACGGCTTTATGCACTAGGGCCCTTTCAGTAGGGAGAGCTGAACCCATATTACCCATGAGTTATTTAGGAAGGCAAATCTACATAGCCCAGGTAAAGGTTTTAATGGCATGCTAAACCCAGTCCCCTTTTTTGGAATAGTTATATATGTATGTATGGTTGTGTGCATATGGTTGGTTTTTACTTGGTTTTATAAATGGCACTATTTTATCCTTATCCGGAGTTCATGCTAGCATTCACTCACTAACCCATCTTCAGGCACTATAACCCCACGCAATGCAAGAACTGACCATTCCACTCCTCTTACTAAGCTATTCAAACTTTGAGGTCAACATTTGAATTTAACTGGTGAGCTTTCATCTATTTGGTAGGCTCTATTTCATAGATGTTATTTTGTACTTTAACTTATTTACAGTTATTAGTTTTGGCTATTATTGGGGGCATGTACCAACTGGATTTTGGTATTGTTTTGGTTAGAGGCTTTGTTGGTACTACTATGGGTTGGAATGGGCGAGTTTGGTATTGGTGTCAGCCTTAACATTTGTATTAGTATTAAGGTTGATACCGATTGATGATATTGTTGGTTGTTCCATCCTCTTTTATTTTAGGATTAATCATATTATGTTGTGGAACTCATTTGGTTATTGCCTGGTTTATGGCCCTTAGTTCGGTATTGGTTTGGCTTTGTTGTTTGGTTGGTACAATTTGGTAGAATGGATTACTTAGTTGGTTTAGTCAAGGAATAGACCTATCCTAAGGTAAGTCTTTGTCCAGTTATGCTATCTTGTTATATGTTCAAAATTTAGCAAACTCAGGGCGGGCAACTGGAGGTTAGGTTAGGTAATAAGGGTGATCTTCGGTCCTAGTTTGACTTGGGATGCCCAATACAACAAGGCCCTCGGGTCAAGTCATGTCAAGATGGAATCAGAGCTTTAGGTTCATGGTCAATTGGGAGTCCACAAAGCCGTGTTTCGTAGAGTCTCTTTTAAGGGTATGTAGTGTGCCACACTCATAAGAGAGAGGCTATAAGGCATTTAGGAATGTTTCACTTTTTTGGTATTCTATTTTCAAGCTTGGAGTCTAAGTCCTAGAATTCTTCTCTAATCCTTTGTTGTTTACTTTTTATATCATACCTTGATGATCAAGAACACAAGAAAACTCTTTGGTCCCATCTGGGGATAATATTAATGAGGTACGCCCTATGTCTGGAGTTTGTATTTGATCTTAGGGTCTTATTCCCCATAGTTCTTGAGTTTCTTCGATTGCTACTAGTCTTTCTTAGGGTGAGGTGACTAATGCAAAATTTTACCAGTCTATTCATACTATTACTCAGTTGGTTGCTACTCAGACTGAGCGGGATATGTTTGGTGGGTTGTTTGTTGAGGACACAAGGGTTGGTCAGTTTATGAAAATAAATCCTACTACTTTTACTGGTGTAAAGGTGAAAGAGGATCCTCAGAAGTTCTTGGAAAAAGTGGAAAAAATATTCAGGGTGATGAAGGTTACTAATGTGGAAGGTGTAAACTTTTCAGCTTATTAGCTCAAGGATGTTGTGTACCAATGGTACGGAGAGTGGGATAGGGATAGATGTGATGTCAAGGAGTCATCCTTATGGGATGATTTTTTTGGAGCTTTTCTGGATGGTTTCTTTCCTCCAAAGCTAAGATAAGCAAAGATGGAGAATTTTGGGAATCTTAAGCAATGGAGAATGTCTGTTAAGGAATATGCCTTGAAATTTCTCTAGCTGTGAAGGTATGGTCCTGATTTGGTGGCTGACATGAGAGCGAGGATTAGAAAGTTCACTTCTGGCTATCTCGGGATTTAATCTTTGAAAATGCAAGACTGCTTTGATGATCAAAGATATGGACATTTCAAGTTTAGTTGTCCACACGCATAAGGTGGAGGATGAAAGAGGAAATAGGCAGGTTTCAGAGACTGGTAGGGTAGAGGAATATGTTTTTTTATCAGGGATGTGCTAAATTGCAAGGTGGTCGGGATAGAGGTAAATGGCTGAAAAAGAAGTGGGGGATTTCTGGTTCCTTTTCTACTGCTAGCACTCCTAACCCGAGGCAGTTTGGTGATAGGCATCAACAGGTTGTGATAATTTTTGGGCATAAGGTTCTTAATCTACGGCGAGTTGGGGTCAGTTTGTTTCTTCATGCTCTCCTTGCTAGTTCTATTGTTGTCTTCATCAGGGTTATTATGATGAAAGAAGGGACAAGCATTTTTAATATTTCCATCCATTCCATAGGCTCAAGAATTATCCTATTGGTAAGGGAGATTTGGGAGAGGTCAAATCTCTAGTTAATTTATCTTCTGCTCCTGCGCCTTATGGTGCAGCTTCGGTGTCTACTCTTTCTTTTGATATCGGCACTAGATGGAATAGGTTATATGCTTTTGCATCTCGGCAGGAATTTGGGGCATCAGTTGATGTTGTTACTGGTACGTTACAACTCTTTTTTCATGACATGTATTGTCTATTTGATCCAGGGTCCACTCTTTCTTATGTGACCCCATTTGTGGATGTATGTATTAGTTTTTATCCTGAGGTTGTTTTGGATCCTTTTTCTATTTCTACCCCAGTAGGTGACTCAGTTTTTACTGAAAGAGTCGATAGGGGGTGTGTGGTATCTGTTGGAGGTAGGCAAAATTTGGTGGATTTTTTAAAACATGATATGGTGGATTTTGAGAATATTCTAGGGATGGATTCATTACCCTTCTGTTACATGTCCTTGGATTGTTAGATCTGTAAGGTTATCTTTAGGTTCCATGGTGAACCAATTATACAGTGGGAGGGTGGTCCCTTGCTCCTAGGAGGAGGTTTATTTCTTATCTTAGAGATTAGAGGTTAATCTCTAAAGGTTGTCTTTATCACTTGTTTCGGGTTAAAGATTCTAACTCAGATGGTTCTTCTTTATAGTCATTTTCGGTGGTAAATGAGTTTCCTGAGGTCATTCTGAATGATCTTCTTGGTGTTCCTCCGGATAGGGAAATAGATTTTTGTATTGATTTGATTCCAGAACTCTTCCAATATCTGTTCCTCCTTATAGAATGACCCCATCTAAGGTGAGAGAACTTAAGGAGCAGCTTAAGGATCTTCTGGATAAGGGGTTTATTGATCCTAGTGTATCTCCATTAGGTGCACCAGTGTTGTTCATGTGAAAAAATAATGGTTCCCTTCGAATATGCATTGACTATCGACAGTTGAATAAGGAAATGTCAAGAACAAGTATCCTCTTTCAAGAATAGTTGACTTGTTTGACCAGTTGCAGGGTTCTAAGTTCTTTTCTAAGATAAATCTTCATTCTGGGTATCATCAACTTAAGATTAGGGAGGAGGATATCCCTAAGATGACTTTTCATACTCAGTATAGGCACTTTGAATTTTTAATGATGTCATTTGGTTTGAGTAATGCCCCGACAACATTTATGGACTTGATTAATAGGGTTTTATGGTAATTCTTAGATCTCTTCATCATTGTGTTTATTAATGACATTCTGGTTTAATCAAAAAGTTACGTGGATCATGCTAATCATCTCCGTGCGGTATTATAAACCCTTATGGAGCAATAGTTGTAGGCTAAATTCTCTAAGTATGAGTTTTGGTTGAACGCTGTGACTTTTTTGGTCATATTATTTCTATCATGGGGATCATGGTGGATTTGCAAAAGGTGGCTATGGTTAAAAGATGGCCTAGACCCACGACTCCAACTGACATTGGGAGCTTCTTAGGTTATGTTGGGTATTATCGGTGGTTTGGGAGAGATTTTCGATAATAGCTGCTCCTTTGACTAAGTTGACTAAAAAAGTAGAAATTTTCTTGGTCGGATGCTTGTAAGGGGAATTTTGAGAAGTTGAAAGATAAGCTAACTTCGGCTCCAGTTTTAACATTGCTTGAGTGCAGTGAGGGGTTTTGGTTTATTTTACAACATCTAGGGTGGGACTTAGTTGTGTCTTGATGTAGCATAAATAGGTGATTGCCTATGGTTTTAGGCAGTTGAAGGTGCATGAGAATAATTATCCTACTAATGATTTGGAGGTGCTGGCGGTGGTTTTTGATTTTAAAATCTAACAACATTAGTTGTATGGAGTGTACGTAGAAATCTTTTCTGATCACAAGAGTCTACAGTATGTGTTCACATAAAAAGAGCTAAATCTCAAGCAAAGGAGATGGTCAGAGCTTCTCAAAGACTATGATATGAATCTTCACTATCACCAGGTAAGGCAAACGTAGTTGATGAAACTCTTAACAGGTTATCCATAAGGAGTTTAGCTCATATAGAAGAAGGAAAGCGGGAATTAGTGAAGGATATTCAACACTTAGCAAATCTTAAAATTCATCTTTTGGTCTTCGAGGATGGTGGAGTAATGGTACAGGAAGTGGTTCGGTCATCCCTTGGTGAGAGATTAAGAGGAAATAAGTGCTAGATTCTATCTTAATGAAAATCAAGAGTAATATGGGTATGCAAAAAGTAATGTTGTTTAAGATCAGTGGCGACGGTACTTTATGGTACCAAGGGAGGTTGTGCATTCCTGATGTTGATGGTCTATGACAAAGGATCTTGGCTGAGGAACATGAATCGAGCTATTTTATACATCTCAGCTCGACAAAATGTATCATGATCTCAAGTAGATGTATTAGTGGAGTGGTATGAAAAGGGACGTGGCTGATTATATGGCCAAGGTCTTGGTGTGTCACCAAGTTAAAGTTGAGCATATGAGACCTGGTGGGTTATATCAGGAGATTATTTTTCCCAAATGGAAATGGGAGGTAATCAATATGGATTTTGTTATAGGTCTTCCTCGGTCTTGGAATCAATATGATTTGATTTGGGTTATCATGGATAGGATGACATAGTCTACTCACTTTATGCCAGTGAGGACTATATTTTTAGCGAAGGATTATGCACAGTTATATCTTCAAGAGATTGTACAGATGCATGGGGTACCTATTTCGATTATCTTTGATCGTGGTACACAATTTTCATCCCATTTCTGGCGGTCTTTTAAAAGCAATTGGGTACTAAGGTAAGTCTGAGTACTAGTTTTCTTCCCCAAATAGATGGGCAAGTGGAAAGAACTATTCATGCATTGGAGGATATGATTTGGGTATGTGTGGTTGATTATGGTGGTTGTTGGGTTGAGCATCTACCTTTGGTAGAGTTTGCGTATAATAATAGCTATCATTCTAGTATTGGTCTGACCTAGCTATCATTCTAGTATTGGTATGGCCCCTTTTAAGGAATTGTATGGTAGGAGGTGTTGATCTCCTACTGGTTGGTTCGAGCTTGTGAGGTAGATATTTTTGGTCTGGATTTGGTCTATCAAGCTATGGAAAAGGTGAAGGTGATTCGGGATAGGCTTAAGGCTAACCAAAGTCTCCAAAAGTCCTATGTTGATGTAAGGCATAGAAACTTAGAGTTTGAGGTTAGTGAAAAGATGTTCCTCAAGGTATATCCCATGAAAAGAATAATACGGTTTGGCAAAAGGTAAAGATCAGTCCTCGATATATTGGTCCTTATATGGTTTTGCGGAGGGTCAGAAATATTGCTTATGAATTTAAGTTTCATCCTAGTTTGAACTTTATTCATCTGGTATTTCATGTCTCTATGTTGAGGAAGTGTCTTGGTGATCCTTTGAAACACCCTAGTTTTTGGACCATTGAAAATTCCCTAGAATTTTGATCTCTGGACCCTGTATGACACATGGGTATGAGCCGTATGTTTTGAATGGTATGGTTTGGTCTTATATTGACTAGTGTTGCTGGTGGGATGGATTTTGGTTACTGGAATGCATACGACTTGGGGGTACGAGTCATATTGGTGGTTGCGGATCATTTGGTTCCTTAACTTAATCTTAGATTTGATTACTTGGGTTGGATTTAAGTACGAGTGTCTCACCATAAGCTGTAAGCCAGAGTACGAATTGTACTAGGGACTCGTATGGTAAGCGGTGATCAATCCTCCTAGTATTTTATTCTGCCAGGGATACGGGTCATGGATACTGATCATATGCTTTGGTTATGACTTGGTTGGATAAGTCGTATAAAGGAAATTTTTTTATACAAGAGTTGAGGCCAGGTTACCAGTAGAGGATATCGATCGTATCATAGGATGTGACTCGTATGGGTTAGTCGTATCCCTGCGATAGGATTTTTGTGCAACTTAAGTGGGGGTATTCTTGACATTTCCCCACTTATCCTAATAGGGTCCCACGACTTCTAACCTACTTGGTAGGTTATTTACCCTATTATTCTTTTCATTAACACTTAGAAACCCTTCTTAAATACTCCGTAATTCTCTCTAGATCTTTTGGACACGGGGAACTAGGGTTTCAACTAAAGGATCAATTTCAGGCTTGTCTTGGTGATTTCTTACCAGCATTATCTTAGTTTAAGGCACATTCTCTTCCCTCATTGTTAATTTTACTTAAAGGCATGGTTTATATGAATATTTTCATAGTCTTACTATTACATGATTTTATCTTTAAAATATGATTTGGGGATTTTGATGTTAAATGGTTGGTTATGAATTCCTATTGTTTTAATTATGCCTTTATATGCATTAATGGTGGTTTTGGATAATTAGACTAAATGGGAATGGCTTATTGGTAATTAGAATTGATTTTGGTCATATTATGCCTCCAATGTGTTTGACAAAATACTTATAAAAATATGTTTATTGTATTGACTTCTTTTAATGGAACTATTGTATGTTTTAAACTTTGTAAAGGTATTATGGATGGTTTAAATGGTTTGGAAAGGCTAAAGGTTAATTGGGTATACTGTTGGGGAACATGAATGTCTCCCAAGTGGTTTAATATGGAAAACGGAAGGGCTCTTGAAAGTTACCATAAACTTGTAAATGGTTGGCTATGGATGATACATACAAGTAAGGGTTGGTATAACGATACCAATATCAATGCCCTTGGTTAATAAATGGATAATAGTTTGGTTATTTGGAAACTGGTTTTAAATGGGCAATAATGGAGGAATGTGTAGTAAAGCCATGGAAGGTGAAGGTTTCGGGGGGACCAAAACTGGAAACTCATATTTGTCGAAATGAGGTTGGTCTTGGTGATCATGTGCATGATGTCACACTTTATTTTGGGGATGTACTAGTCATCTTATGGGATACTTCCCTGGTTGTGTGGCTACACGCACTAGGGCGCCCTTTCAGTAGGGAGAGTTGAATCCATATAGCCCTTGGGTGGTTTTAGACGGTAAATCTACAAAGCCTAGGTAAAGGTTTTAAAGGCATGCTAAACCCGATCGCTTTTTCCCAGCATGGTTATATGTATATATATATATGTTTGTTTTTGTGCATATGAATAACTTTACTTTGTTTTATAAATGGTATTATTTTTTCCTTACCTTAAGATCATGCTAGTGGTCACTCGCTAACCCCATTTACTGGTGGTTGTATACCCACTTTATGCACGAACTGGACATTCTACTTCTCCTATGAAGTGATTGACTCAAGATCAGTATTGGGACTGAAGTGGTGAGATTCCATCATTTTGGAAGACTCTATTTCATGTTATAGATATTTTTAGGCATTAGGGTTTTATTTTGGATATTGGTTTTTGCTATGGTTGGGGGTATGTGCCAACCGAATTTGATTACTCTTTTGGTTAGAGGATTTGTAGTACTTCTATGGGTTGGAATGAGCGGGATCAGTATTGGTGTTAGCCTTGGTATTAGAATTGGCTGTGAGACTGGCATCATCGGACATAATTTCTCACTGTTTAGTTTTATTGCATTTTGGATTTAATTATATTATGTTTTAGAACGTCTTTTGTTATGGCCTTGTTTGGTGTGGTTTGGTATGTTTGGATTATGGTTATAGGATGGTTGGACTCGGTTGGGTCAGTCACGGTTGTGATCTATTCCTAGAGTCTTTATGTGAGCTATTACACTACTTTATTACATACTCGAAATTCAGCTAACTCAGAGAAGGCGGCTGGAGGTTGATTTAGGTAACGGGGGTGATCTACGGTCCTGGTCGGACTTGGGATGCCTTTTACAATAAGACCCCAGGTATGGTCATGTCAAGGTTGTATCAGAGCCTAGGTTCACAGTCAATTGGGAGTCCACAAAGCCGTGTCAACTAGAGTTTCTTTTAAGGGTGTTTAGCGTGCCATACTCATAAGGGAGAGGCTACAAGGCATTTAGGAATATTTCACTTTCTTGGTATTCTATTTTTAAGCTTGGAGTCTCACTCCTAGAATCTTCTCTAATCCTAGTTTGTTCTTCTTTCATATAATGTCTCATTGATCTGGAACATAAGGAAATTCAATTATCCCATTTAGGAGTAATACTAAAGGGGTGCATCCTACTTTTGGGGTTCATCTTTGATCTCACGGTCCTATCCTTGATAGTTTTGGAGTTCCACCTGTTGCTACTAGTCCTCCACAAGGTGAGGTTACTAATGATAAATTCCATCAGTCTATTCATACTATTGGAAATATGTGTTTAATGCTTTGTCTGTTGAGGCCACAAGGGTTGGCCAATTTATAATGATGGGTCCTCCAACTTTTTCTAGAGTGAAGGTGGAGGACGATCCACAGAGCTTCTTCAATGAAATAAAGAAGATATTTCGTGTGATTCAGGCTACTAATGTGGAGGGGGTAAACTTTGCAGCTTATCAACTTAAAGATGTTCCATATCAGTGGTATGAAGAGTGGGATAAGGATAGAGGAGATATAGAAGAGTCATCTTTATCGCATGACTTCTCCGATGCTTTTCTGGATCATTTCTTTCCCCTAGAGTTGAGGGATGCAAAGAAGGAGGAATTTGTGAACCTCAATCAGGGAATGATGTCTGTCAAGGAATATGCCTTGAAGTTTCACCAATTGTTAAGGTATTCTCCTGATATAGTGGCTGACATGTGGGCTAGAATGAGAAAGTTCGCTTCTCGGTTGAATCAGGGTAAGATTTTGGAAAGTAATACTACTTTGATGATTAAGGATATGGACATCTCTAGGTTGACTATTCATATACAGCAGGTGAAGGATGAAAAGAGGAAGCAGGCGGAGTTTGGGGATAGGTAGAGTAAGAGAAGTAGGTTTTCTTATCAGGGAGGTATTCTATCTCAAGATGGTCGAGATGGTGGCAAACGACAGAAAAAGAAGTGGGGGATTTCCAGTTCCTACTCTTCTGCTAGTGCTCTTTATCAATCGGATGACATACACCATCATGGTGGTGATAATTTTTTAGTACAGGATGCCCAATCTTAGGCAAGCGGAGGTCAGTCAATTTTTTTATGACTTTCTTGTCCATTCTATGGTCGTCCTCATCGGGGTTATTCCGATGAAGGAAAGGACAAATGCTTCAAGTGTGGCCATGCAGTCCATCGACTCAGGGATTGTCTAGTTAATAAGGTTTCTATAGGGGCGAATAAGATTCTTGTGTCTTCATCTTCTGCTCCTACACCTGGTGGTGTGTTATCTGCTTCTGTTACTGCTTCTGGTTCTAGTTATGGTAAGAATAGGTTGCATGCTTTGGCATCCCGAAAGGAATCCAAGGCATCACTTAATGTTGTTACTGGTACGTTACAACTTTTCTCTCATTACATATATTGTTTGCTTGATATGGGGTCTACTCTCTCCTATGTGACTCTTTTTATGGCTGTATCTTTTGGTTTCAATCCATAAGTTATTTTGGATCCCTTTTCTATTTCTACCCTAGTAGGTGACTCGATTATTTCTAAGAGGGTCTATAGGGGGTGTATGGTATCTGTTAGTGGCAAGCAGACCTTGGTGGATCCGTTAAAGTTAGATATGATAAATTTTGATGTTATCCTGGGTATGGATTGGTTATGCTCTTGTTATGCATCTTTGGATTGTCGAACCCGTAGGGTTATCTTTAGGATCCCTGGAGAGCCAGTTATAGAATATGAGGGTGTTTCTTTAGCTCCTAGGGGTAGGTTTATTTCTTATCTTAGAGCTTAGAGGTTGATCTACAAAGGCTGTCTTTATCAATTGGTCTGGGTTTAAGATTCTAACTCGAAAGGTCAGTTAGTTCCTGTGGTTAATGAGTTTCCATAGGTCTTTCTGGATGATCTTCCTGGCGTTCCTTCGGATAGGGAAGTAGAGTTTGGTATTGATCTAATTGTCGGATACTCATCCAATTTCTATTCCTCCATATAGAATGGCTCAGGTAGAGTTAAGGGAACTCAAGGAGCAACTTAAGGATCTTCTGGATAAGGGGTTAATTCATCCTAGTGTATCTTCTTGGGGTGCACCGGTTTTGTTTGTGCACAAGAAGGATGGTTCCATTTGGATGTGCATTGAGTATAAGTAGCTGAAAAAGATGATGGTCAAGAACAAGTATCCTTCTTTAAGGAAAGATATTTGTATAACTAGTTGCAAGGTGCCAAGTTCTTTTCTAAGATAGATCTTTGGTCTGGGTACCATCATCTAAAGATTAGGGAGGTGGATATCCCTAAGACAAGTTTTCATACTTGGTATAGGCACTTTGAGTTTTTGATAATGTCATTTAGGTTGCCTAATGCTCTGGCGATGTTTATGGATCTGATGAACAGAGTTTTTTATTAGTATTTAGATCTCGTTTTCATTGTGTTTATTGCTGACATTCTAGTTTATTCAAAGAGTGAGATGGATAATGCTAATCACCTTCGTGTGGTATTGGAGACCTTAAGGGAACAACAATTATATGCCAAGTTCTCCAAGTGTGAGGTTTGGTTGATTGCTATAACTTTCTTGAGTGATATTATTTTTGGTGATGAATTATGGTGGATCCGTAAAAGGTTGTTGTGGTGAAAAGGTATCCTAGACCCACATCTCCATTCGATAGTTGGAGCTTCTTGGGTTTAGCCGGGTATTACAGGCGGTCTGTGTAAAGCTTTTCGCCGATAGCTTCTCCTTTGACTAAGTTAACTCAGGCGAAGGTTAAGTTTTCTGGGTCAGATGCTTATGAAGGGATTTTCGAGAAGTTAAAGGATATGTTTAATTCAGCTCCAATTTTGACTTTGTCGAAAGGTAATGACGGGTTCGTGGTTTATTGTGGTGTATCTCGGGTAGGGCTTGGTTGTGTGTTGATACAACATGGGAAGGTGATTGCCAATGATTCCAGGCAGTTGAAGGTACATGAGAGAAATTATCCTACTCATGATTTAGAGTTGTTGGCGGTTGTGTTTTTTTTAAAATATGGAGGCATTATTTGTGTGGTGTACACGTGGATATCTTTTCTGATCTTAAGAATCTATGTATATGTTCACCCAGAAAGAGCTTAATCTCAGCAGAGAAGATGGCTTGAGCTTCTCAAAGATTATGATATGAGTCTTTACTATCACCCAGGTAAGGCTAATATGGTTGTTGATGCTCTTAACAGGTTCTTCATGGGGAGTTTGGCTCATGTATAAGAAGGAAAGTGGGAATTCGTGAAGGATATTCACTGCTTGAATAATTTTAGAGTTCATTTCATGGATTCCAAAGATGGTGGTGTGGTGGTACAAGAAGTGATTTGATCATCTCTTATTGTGGAGATTAAGAAGAAGCAAGTGCTAGATCCTATCATCATAAAAATCAAGAATGCCGTTGGTGGGAAAAAGGTAGTGGTGTTTGAGATAAGTGGTGATGGTACTTTACGGTACCTAGGGAGGTTATATGTTCCTGATGTCGATGGGTTGAGACAAAGGGTTTTGGTTAAGGCGCATGAGTCGTGCTATGTTTTTTATCCTAGCTCGACTAAGATATATCATGATCTCAAGGACACCTATTGGTAATGGCATGAAGAGGGATGTTGTTGATTTCTTGGCAAAGTACATGGTGTGTCAATAGGTTAAAGTTGATCATATGAGGCCAAAAGAGCTGTATGAATAAATTAATTTGCCCAAGTGAAAGTGGTAAGTGATCAATATGGACTTTATTATCAGTCTTTCTTGGTCTCTGAATTAATATGATTCAATTTGGGTCATCGTAGATAGGATAACAAAGTCTGCACACTTTTTACTAGTGCAGACTACCTTCTCAGCGAAGGATTATGCGAAGATTTATCTTTAGAAGATTGTAAAGCTCCATGGGGTGCCTGTTTTGATTATTTGTGATCATGGCATGCAATTTATGTCTCACTACAACCAATATTTTCAGAGAGGGTTGGATACCAAGGTGAGTCTGAGTACTACTTTTCATCCACAGATGGATGGGAAAGCAGAGAGAACTATTCCGACATTGGAGGATATGCTTTGGGCCTGTGTGATGGATTATGGTGGCTAATGGGTTGAGCATCTACCTTTGGTGGAGTTTGCTTATAACAATAACTATCATTCTAGTATTGGTATGGCCCCTTTTGAGGGATTATATGGTAGGAGGTATAGATCTCCTATTGGTTGGTTTGAGCTTAGTGAGGCGGACATGTTTGGTCCAGACTTGGTTTACCCGGCTATATAGAAGGTGAAGGTGATTAGGGATAGGCTCAAGGCTGCCCAAACGCGCCAAAAGTCCTATGCAAATGATAGGTATAGAGACTTGGAGTTTGAGGTTGGGGATATGGTTTTCCTCAAAGTATCTCCCTTGAAGGGAGTAGTGTGGTTTGGTAAGAAGGGAAAGCTCAGTCCCCGGTTTATGGGTCATTATTAGATTTTGTTGGAAGTTGGTAATGTGTCTTATGAGCTGGAGTTTCCTTCTAGCTTGAGTTTGGTTCATCCGATATTTAATGTTTCCATGTTGATGAAGGGCATTGGTGATCCTTCTTTGGTTGTTCCTTTGGAAGGATTGGGTCTCACGGATTCTTTGTCCTATGAAGAAGTCCCGATTGAGACCTTGGATAGGCAGGTTCGTCGATAGTGGACCAAGGATATGTCTTCGGTTAAGGTTCTTTGGTGGAACCATAAGGTGGAAAAACCTACATGGGAAGTGGAAGAGGACACAAACTCAAAGTATCCACATTTGTTTTCTGCTCCTAGGATTTGTATGGAAGGTATGTGTCCTCAACAATTCTTTCTTTTCAGAGTTTTTTAAAATAAATATTTAAATCTTTGCCTCTTTGTTTTTGAAGTTTGTTAAAGATTGGGAATAGTTTGATAACATAATGCAAATGACTCTAGCATGTGGTTACCCCTACCTTGTCCGTTATTCGGGGAAGAATGTTCCTAGTGGGGGAGATTGAAACTCCTTAGTTTCTGGACCTTAGAAAATTTCCTAGAATTTTGGTCTCTGGACAAAGTATGACTCATGGGTATGAGCCGTATGTTACGGTACAGATGGTATGTCCCTATCGTATACTGACTAGTGTTGGCTGGTGTGGTTACATGAATGGATAAGACTTAGGGGTACGAGTCGTATTGTGGTTACGGATCATTTGGTTCCTTAACATAATCATAGACTTGGTTACTTGGGTTGGATTTGTGTACGAGTGGCTCACCATGAGCTGTAAGCTAGGGTACGAATGATACCAGGGACTCGTATGGTAGGCGGTGTTCAATCCTCCTTGTATTTTATTCTTCCAGGGATACAGATCATAGATATAGATCGTATACTATGGTTATCAAATTGGTTGGTTGGTTTGTATTCACTATAATGTTTTATCCAAGGGTTAAGGCCAGGCTATGAATGAAGGATACCGATTAGATTAGAGGGTACGACTCATATGGGTCAATCGTATCCCTGTGATGGGATATTTGTGAAACTTAAGTGAGGGTATTATGGATATTTCTCCACTTATCCTAATAGGGTCCCATGACTTCAAACCTATTTTAGGAGGTTATTTACCTTATTATTCTATTCATTAACACTTAGGAACTCTTCCTAAACACTCCATAACTCTCGTAAGAGCTTTTGGGCAAGTGAATTTAGGTTTTCAACTAAAGGATCAATTTGGGGCTTGTCTTGGTGATTTCTTTCCATCATCATCTTAGTTTAAGGCATGTTCTCTTCCCTCATTGTTAATTTTACTTAAAGGCATGGTTTATATGAATGTTTTCATGGTTTTACTATTACATGATTTTGGCTTTCAAATATAATTTGGGGGTATAGATGTTAAATGGTTGGTTATGGTTTCCCATGGTTTTAATTACGATTTTATATGCATTAATGGTGGTTTTGGATAATTGGATTGAATAATAATGGTTTATTGGTAATTGGAATTGGTTTTGGTCATATTATGCCCCCAATGTGTTGTACAAAATGCTTATAAAGATATGGTCATTGAATTAACTTCTTTTAATGAAACTCTTGCATGTTTTAGCCTTGGTAAAGGAATTATTCATAGTTTAAATGGTTTGGAACAGCTAAAGGCAAATTGGTAATGCTTATGGGGAACATAAAAGTCTTTAAGTGGTTTAATATGGTAAATAGAAAGACACTTAAAAGTCCCCTAAAACCTATAAATGGTTGGATATGGATAATACATGCAAGTAAGGGTTGGTATGACGATACAAATATCAATCGCCTTGGTTAATAAATGGATAATGGCTTGGATATATTAAAACTGGTTTTAATTGGGTAGTAATGGAGGGATATGTAGCAAAGATGTGGAAGGTGGCGGTCCCCGGGGGACCAAAACTAGAAAATTATATTTGTCAATATGAGGTTGGTCTTGGTGACCGTGTACATGATGTCATAATTTATTTTGGGGATGTACTAGTCATCCCATGGGATATTTCTTTAGGCATGCGGCTGCAAGCACTGGGGCCCTTTCAGCAGGGAGTGCTAAACCTCTATAGTCCATGGGTGGTTTAGGACGACAACGCTACACATCCCAGGCAAAGGTTTTAAAGGCATGCTAAACCCGGTCCCTTTTTTCCGACATCGTTATATGTATATATATATGTTTGGTTTTATGTATATGGATGATTTTACTTGGTTTTATAAATGGCATTATTTTATTCTTACCCTGAGATCATGTTAGCTGTCACTTGCTAACCCCGTCTACTGGCGGCTATATTCTCACGCTATGTAGGAACTGACCGTTCTACTCCTCTTACATAGTGATTGATTCGGGATCAGCATTTGGACTGAATGGTGAGCTTTCATCCTTTCGAAAGGCTCCATTTCATGTTATGGATATTTCTAGACATTTTAGTTTTATTTTGGATATTAGTTTTGACTATGGTTGGTGGCATGTCCCAACCATATTTCATTACTCTTTTGGTTAGAGGCTTTGTGGTACTTCTATGGGTTGGAATGAGTGGGATCAGTATTGGTGTCAGCCTTGGCATTGGAATAAACTGGGAGGCTGGCATCATATAACATAATTTCTCACTGTTCTGTCATATTACATTTTGGGTAGAATTATAGTATGTTTTGTAACGTCTTTGGTTATGGCCTAGTTTATGTCCTTGTTTGGTGTGGTTTGGTATGGTTGTATTGTTGTTCTGGAATGGTTGGACTCAGTTAGGTTGGTCACGGTTGTGATCTATTCCCAGAGTCTTTATATGAGCTATTATACTACTTTATTACATGCTCGGAATTTGGCCAACTCAGAATAGGCCGTTGGAGGCTTGGTTGGTTAATGGGGGTGGTCTCTGATCTTTGTCGGACTTGGGATGCCCATTACGACAATGCCTCTAGGAAGGTCGTATTATCCTTTCTGATTATTCCTTGTGAGGGGTTGAGTATCTCATACTCTTTCTCTTATGAAGAGGTCTCGGTTGAGATCTTAGATAGGCAGGTTCGTTGGTTGCGAACCAAGGATTGTCTTTGGTTAAGGTTCTATGGCGAAAGCATAAGGTTGAATAAGCCACTTGGGAAGCAGAGGAGGACATAAAGTTTAAGTATCCACATCTATTTTCTTCTCTTGGGATTCGTGCAGAAGGTATGTGTCTTAAACACATCCTTATTTTTTGAGTTTGTTAAAGGAAAGATTAATATATTTGCCTCTTGTTTACAAACTTTGTTAAAGATTGGAAACATATTTAATAATGCAAATGACTCATGTGTGTTGTTACCCCTACCTTGTCCGTTATTCGGGGATAAATATTCCTAGTAGGGGAGACTGAAACACCTTGGTATCTGGACCTTAGAAAATTTCCTGGCATTCTGGTCTTTGGAACCAATATGACTCATGGGTATAAGTCGTATGTTGGGGTATGAAGGGTATTGTCTAGTCGTATGCTGACTAGTGTTGGTTGGTAGAATGGATTTTTGTCACTGGAATAGGTACGAGTCGTATAGTGGGATATAGATTGTTCGGTTTGGGTTTTTCTTATCTTAATATTAGACTTGGCTACTTAAGTTGGATTTGAGTATGAGTGGCTCACCATGATCTATAAGCCAGGGTATGAGTCATACCCAGGAATCGTATGGTGTTCAGTGTTCAAATCACCTGGATTCTATTCAGCCAGAGGGTATAATTTATAGGTACCATTCATACACTTGAATACGACTTGGGTTTAGGTGTGTCATACCTTTAATAGTGTTGGATCTAAGGGGGGAAATCCTTGTGTATGAAAGGTGGGTACCACTCGTACAGGTTGGGTACGACTTGTAAGGGTCAATTGTACCCTATGAAGGGAATTTAATGCAGCTTAAGGGAGGCCAATTTGTTCAATTCCCCACTTATCCTAATAAGGTACCACGACTTATATTACACTTGGGAGGTTATTTTCCCTATTATTGTATTCTTAAAAACATTGAAAACACTTTTATATCCTCTCTAGAGTTCTTGGGCAAAGGAAACTAGGGTTTTATTTTAAGGAGTAAATTAGGGATTGTCTTGGTGATTTCTCTCCATCACCATCTTGGTTTAAGGCATATTTTCTTCCCTCATTGTTAGTTCTAACTAAAGGCATGGTTTCATGCAATGTTTTTAGGATTTGAATGTTGTATGATTTTGGGTTTTCCAATATGATTTGGGGGTTTTGGTTATAAATGCTTGGTTATGGTTTTCCCATGTTTTAATTATGTTTTTATATTCATTAATGGTGGTTTTGGATAATTTGTTGCATGGTAATGGTTCTTTAGAAATGGACTTTGGTTTTTGAAAATATTATGACCCTAATCTTTTTTATAAAATGCCTTGGACAATGTTTTCACTATAATACGGGTTTTTAAATAGAACTTATGCATGGTTTAAACCTGGTAATGGAACCCTAAATGATATGAATGATTTGAATGATTTTGAATGGACTGAAAAGGCCTTGGTGGCCATGGTTTTGGTCAACTGAAAATCATGTGGGGTACATGGGAATCACCTAAGGATTGGCTAAGGACAATACTTGTAAGTTATTGTTGGTGTCCCGATACCACTACTAATAGCCTCGGTTAATAATAATTGGATAATGGTTTAGATGGAAAAATAGTTTTAATTGAGCTTAAAGGAGGGAGGTGTAGAAAAGTCGTGGAAGGTTGAGGTCCCGAGGGCATCTAAACTTGAAACTCATATTTACCGATGTGAGGTTTGGTTCTTTTGACTGTATGCATAATGTCACATTATATATTTTGAGGGATGTACTAGTCATCCCAGGTTTTCTTCCCTGGTCGTGCGGCTTTATGTACTAGGTCCCTTTCAGCAGGGGGAGCTGAACCCATATAGCCCATAGGTTGTTTAGGAAGGAAAATCTTCATAGCCCAGGTAAAGATTATAATGTCATGCTAAACGCAATCCTATTTCCCAACATGGTTATATATGTATGTATGGTTTAGTGAATATGGATGGTTTTTACTTGGATTTATAAATGGCATTATTTTTTCGTATCCTAAGTTCATGATGGCATTCACTCGCTAACCCATCTTCGGGTGCTATATCCTTACGCAATTCAGGAATCGGATGTTCCACTCCCCCTGCTTAGTGATTCGGACTTTGGGGTAAGCATTTGGATTGTAGTGGTGAGATTTCATCTATTGGAAGTCTCTATTTCATGGTTGTTCTTTTGTACTTTGACTTATTTATGGATATTTGTTTTGGCTAAGGTTAGGGGTATGTCCCAACTGGAATTTTAGTATTCTTTCGGTTAGAGGGTTTATTCGTACTACTATAGGTTTTAATGGGCGGGATCGGTATTGGTTTCAGCCTTGGAATTGGTATTAGTATTGGGGCTGATATCGGTTGACGATATTGTTGGTTTTTCCATCCTCTTTTATTTTGTGATTAATCATATTTTGTTTTGGAACTCATTTGGTTATACTTGGTTTATGGCCATTGGTTTGATAATGGTTTGACTTGGTGGTTTAGTTGGTATGGTTTGGTGGACGGGATGACTAGGTAGGGTTAGTCTAGGAATAGACCTATCCCAAGGCCATTCCTTGTCCAGTTATGCTATCTTGTTATATGATTGAAATTCAGCCAACTAAGTGCAGGGGGCTGGAGGTTGGGTCAGGTAACGGGGGTGGTCTTCGGTCTTGATTAGACCAGGGATGCCCATTATGACAGGGTCCCCAGGTTGGGTCGTGTCAAGTTGACATAAAAGCTTTAGGTTCATGGTCAATTTGGATTCCATAAAGTCTTGCCTGGTAGAGTCTCTTTTAAGGATGTGTAGCATGCCACACTCATAATAGAGAGGCTAAAAGGCATTTAGGAATATTTCACTTTCTTGGTATTCTATTTAAATCTTAAACACTAAGTCCTGGAATTCTTCTATAATCCTTGGTTGTTCACTTTTAAGATCATGCCTCGACGATCTGGAACACAAGAAAACTCTTTAATACCATCTAGGGATAATGTTGATGGGGTACTTCCTCCATCTGGAGTTCGTCTTTGATCTCATGGTCCTATCCCCAATAGTTTTTTAGTTCCTCTAGTTTCTCCTATTCCTCCTCAAGGTGAGGTGACTAATGTAGATTTTTCCTAGTCTATTCATACTATTGCTCAGTTAGTTATTGCTCAGGCTGAGTGGGATACATCTGGTGGGTTATCTTTCGAGGCCACAAGAGTTAGTTAGTTTATGAAACTGAATCCTTCTACTTTTACTGGTGTGAAAGTGGAGGAGGATCCTCAGGGGTTCTTGGACAAGATAGAGAAGATATTCAGGGTGATGTAGGCTACTACAATGGAAGGTTTAAACTTTGCTGCTTATTAACTCAATGATATTGCATACCAATCATACCAAGACTGGGATAGGGATAGAGATTATGTGGAGAAGTCATCCTTATGTGATGGTTTTTCTGGAGCTTTTCTGGATGGTTTCTTTCCTCAAGATCTGAGGGATGCGAATATGGAGGAATTTGTGAATCTTAAGCAAGGGAGAATGTATGTTAAGGAATATGCCTTATAATTTCTCCAGCTATCAAGGTATGATCTTGATTTGGTGTTTGACATGAGAAAAAGGATGGGAAAGTTCACTTCTGGGCTATATTGGGATTTTATCCTGGAAAGCAAGACTACTTCGTTGATCAAGGATATGGACATTTCAAGATTAGTTGTACACATGCAGCAGGTGGAGGATGAGAAAAGAAAACATGTGGTGTTTTGATATAGGTAAGGTAAGAGGAAAAAGTTTTATAATCAGGAAGATGCTCAGCAGCAAGGTGGTCAGGATGAAGGTAAATGGCCGAAAAAGAAGTGGGGGAGTTTTGGTTCTTTTTCTTCTGCTAGCGCTCATTACCTAAGGCATTCAGGTAATAGGCGTAAGTAGGGTGGTGATAATTTTCAAGCACAGGGTTCCCAATTTCAGGAGAGTGGGGTCAGTTGGTTTCTTTATGCTCTCATAGCTGGTTCTGTGGTCGTCTTCATCAGGATTATTTTGATGAAGGAAGGGACATGTGTTTTATATATAGCAAGCCAAGCCATATGCTCAAGAATTATCTGGTAGGTAAGGAAACTTCGAGAGTGGTCAAAGTTTTGGTTACTTAATCATCTGCTCCTGTGCCTAGTAGTGCGGTTTCGGTGTCTACTCCTGCATCCAGTACCGACACAAACCAAAATAGGTTGTATGCTTTTGCATCTCGGCAGGAATCTGAGGCATCACCTGATATCTTTAATGGTATGTAACAACTCTTTTCTCGTGACGTGTATTGTCTTCTTGATCCTAGGTCTACTCTTTCTTATGTGACCCCATTTGTGGTTGTATGTATTAGTTTTGACCTGAGATTATTTGGGATCCTTTTTCTATTTCTACCTTAGTAGGTGACTCAGTTATTGCTAAGTGAGTCTATAAGGTATATGTGGTATCTTTTGGTTGTAGGCAGACTTTGTTGGATTTGTTTGAACTTGATATGGTGGATTTTGATGTTTTTCTGGGAGGAATTGGTTACACTCTTTTTACACATCCTTGGATTGTTAGACCCAAAAGGTTGTCTTTAGGTTCCCCGTTGAACCGATTATAGAGTGGAAGGGTGGTTCCCTAGATCCTAGGGGGAGGTTTATTTCTTATCTTAGAGCTCGAAGGTCAAACTCTAAAGGTTGTCTTTATCACTTTGTCCGGGTTAAAGATTCTAACTTGGAAGGTCCTTCTGTACTATCAATCCTATTGATAAATGATTTTCCTAAGGTCTTTCCAGATGATCTTCCCAGTGTTCCTCTGGATGAGGAAATAGAGTTTGGTATTTTTTGATTCCATACACTCATCTAATATCTATTCCTCCTAATAGAATGGTTCTCGCTGAGTTGTGGGAACTCAAGGATTTTTTGGTTAAGGGGTTTATGCATCCTAGTGTATCTCCATGTGGTGTATTGGTGTTGTTCGCGCATAGGAAGGATGGTTCCCTTTGAATGTGAATTGACTATTGGGTGTTGAATAAGGTTACAGTCAAGAACAAGTATCCTCTTCCAAGGATAGATTACTTGTTTGATGAGTTGGAAGGGGCCAAGTTCTTTTGTAAGATAGATATTTGGTCTGGGTATCATCATTTTATCATTAGGGAGGAGTATATCCCTAAGAATAATTTTCATACTCGGTATGGGCCCTTTGAATTTTTGGTGATGTCATTTGGTTTGACTAATGCCCCAGCGGCACTTATGGACTTGATGAACGGGGTTTTCAGGAAATTCTTGGATCTCCTTGTTATTATGTTTATTGATGACATTCTGGTTTATTCCAAAACTGAGGTGGATCATGCTAATAATCACCGTGTTGTATTGCAAACCTTGAAGGAATAATAGTTGTATGTCAAATTCTCCAAGTGTGAGTTTTGGTTGAATACTTTGACTTTTCTTTGTCATATTATTTCTCGAGAGGGGATCATGGTGGATCCGCATAAGGTGGTTGTGGTTAAAAGGTGGCCTAGACCCATAACTCCAATCGACATTAGGAGCTTCTTGGGATTGGCTGGGTATTATCGGCGGTTTGTGGAGATATTTTCGAAGATAGCGACTCCTTTGACTAAGTTGACTTAGAAAAAGGTGAAGTTTTCTTGGTTAGATGCTTGTGAGGGGTGTTTTTAAAAGTTAAAAGATAAGCTAACTTTGGCTTTTGTTTTGACATTGCTTGAGGACATTAAGGGGTTTGGGGTTTATTGTGATGCATCTAGGATAGGACTTGGTTGTTTCATGATGCACCATGGGAAGGTTATTGCCTATGCTTCTAGGCAGTTGGAGGTACATAAGAAGAATTATCCTACTCATGATCTAGAGGCTATTGGTGTTGGTTTTTGCTTTGAAAATCAGGCGGCATTATTTGTATGGAGTGCACGTAGACATCTTTTCTGATCATAAGAGTTTACAGTATGTGTTCACTCAGAAGGAGCTAAATCTCAGACAAAGAAGATGGTTGGAGTATCTCAAAGACTATGACATGAGTCTTCACTATCATCCAAGTAAGGCTAACATAGTTGTTGATGCTCTTAGCAGGTTATCCATGGGGATCTTGGCTCGTGTGGAAGAAGGAAAGTGGGAATCAATGATGGATATTCACTACTTGGAAAATCTTAGAGTTAGTATTTTGGACTCCGGGGATGGTGGGATAATGGTACCGGAAGTTGTTTGGTCATCTCTTAGTGCATCGATTAACTAGAAATAAGTTCTAGATCCTATCTTGAAAAAAATCAAGAGTAATGTGGGTATGTAGAAGGTAATATTGTTATAGATTAGTGGTGACAGTACTTTACGGTACTATGAGTGGTTTTTGGTTTCTGATGTCTATGGTTTGCAACAAAGGATCTTTGCTGAGGTGCATGAATTGCACTACGTTGTACATCCTGGCTCAACAAATATTTTTCATGATCTAAAGGAGATATATTGGTGAAATGGTATGAAAAGGGAGTGGCTAATTTTGTGGCCAAGTGCTTGGTGTGTCAACAAGTTAAAGTTGAGCACATGAGACCTGGTGGGTTGTATCAAGAGATTATTTTGCCTGAATGGAACTGGGAGGTAATCAATATGGAACTTGTTACCAGTGTTCTTCGATCTCGGAATTAATATAATTTGATTTGGGCCATTGTCAATAGGATGACAAAGTCTGCTCACTTTTTGCCAGTGAGGGCTACCTTTTCGATAGAGGATTATGAGAAGTTATATCTTCAAGAGATAGTGAAGTTGCATGGGGTACCTGTTTCAATTATCTCTTATCATGGTACACAATTTTAATCCCATTTTTGGCAGTCTTTTCAGAAGTAATTGGGTACTAAGGTAAGTCTTAGTACTACTTTTCATTCTCAAACAGATGGGCAAGCAGAAAGAATTATTCATACATTATTGGATATGCTTCGGGCATGTGTGGTTGATTATGGTGGTTGTTGGGTTGAGTATCTAAATTTAGTAGATTTTTCTTACAACAATAGCAATCATTCTAGTATTGGTATGGCCCTTTTTGAGGCATTGTATTATAGGAAGTATAGATCTCCTATTGGTTGGTTTGAGCATGGTGATGTGGATATGTTTAGTCTGGATTTGGTCTATCAAGATATTGAAAAGGTGAAAGTGATTTAAGATAGGCTTAAGGCTGCCAAAAGTCACTAAAAGTCCTATATAGATATAAGGAGCAGAGACTTAGAGTTTGTGGTTGGGGATAAGGTGCTCAGGGTATCTCCTATGAAGGGAGTAATGCAGTTTAGCAAAAAAAAGAAGCTCAATCCCTGGTATATTGGTCATGATGTGGTTTTGCAGAGGGTTGGAAATGTTTCTTATGAATTGGAGTTATCTTCTAGTTTGAACTCCATTCATCCGATATTTTATGTCTCCATATTAAGGAAGGTTGGGTATTCGTCCGGTATTTCATGTCTCCATCCGGTATTTCCATTTGAGGGGTTGGGTATCTAAAACTCTCTGTCTTATTAAGAGGTTTTTCTTGAGATGTTGCATAGGTAGGTTCTTTAGTTGTGAACCAAGGATGTATCTTCAGTTAAGATTTTATGGCAAAATCATAAGGTGGAAGAAGCTATATGGGAAGCGGAGGAGGACTTGAAGTCTAAGTATCCGTATCTATTTTCTGCTTCTTGGATTCGTGCGGAAGATATGTATCTTCAACACATCTTTAATTTTTTAGTTTGTTAAATGAAAGATTAATATATTTGCCTCTTTTTTTCAAACTTTATTAAAGATTGGAAATATATTTGATAATAAAAATAACTCAGGCATATGGTAACCCCTACCTTGTTCGTCATTCGGGGATGAATGTTCTTAGTGGTGGATACTGAAATATCCTGGTTTTTGGACCTTAGAAAATTTCCTAGAATTTTGGTCTCTGGACCCAATACGACTCATGAGCACGATTCGTATGTTGGGTACGAATGGTATGGTCCAGTCGTATACTGACCAGTGTTGGTAGGGGGGATGGAATTTTGTCACTAAAATGGGTATAAATGGAATAGTAAGAGTCATATGGTGGGATACGAATTGTTTGGTTTGGGTTTTCCTTAGATTAATCTTAGATGTGGTAACTTAAGTTGGATCTGAGTACGAGGGGCTCACCATGAGCCGTAATCCAGGGTACGTGTCGTACCTAGGACTCGTATGGTGATCAGTGTTCAAACCTCCTAGATTATATTCAGCCAGGGGTACGGTTTATAGGTACCATTCATATACTTGAATAAGACTTGGGTTTGGGTGTGTAGTACCTTGGGCAGTGTTGGGTTCAAGGGTATGAGTGGTTGGTATAACTCGTACAGGTCGGGTACGACTCATAAGGGTTATTCGTACCCTAAGAAGGGAATTTAATGAAATTTATGTAAGGGAATTTGGACATTTCCCTACTTATCTTAATAAGGTTCCACGACTTATATTTCACTTGGGAGGTTATTTTCCCTATTATTCTATTCTTAAAAACTTGGAAAACACTCTTAAATCCTCTCTAGAGTTCTTGGGCTAATGAAGCTAGGGTTTCATCTTAAGGAGTAAATTGGGGATTTTCCTTGTCATTTTTCTCCATCATTATCTTGGTTTAAGGCCTGTTCTCTTCCCTCATTTTTAGTTCCAACTAAAGTCATGGTTTTATACAATGTTTTTTATGATTTGAATGTTGAATCATTAGGGATTTTCCAATATGATTTAGGGATTTTTGGTATAAATGCTTGGTTATGGTTTTCCCATATTTTAATTATGCTTTTATATGCATTAATAGAGGTTTTGGATAATTGGTTGCATGGGAATGGTTCTTTGGTAATGGACTTTGGTTTTGGAAAATACTATGCCACCATTCTGTTTGATAAAATGCCTTTAACAATGTTTTAACTATAATATTTGTTTTTCAATAGAACTTATGCATGGTTTAAGCTTGGTAATGGGACCCTAAATGATATGAATGATTTGAATGGATTTAAAAGGCCTTGGTGTCCATGGTTTTGGTTAATTGGAAATCTTGTGGGGATATATGAGAATCCCCTTAGGATTGGCCAAGGAAAATACTTGCAAGTTATTGTTGGTATCACGATACCACTACGAATAGCCTCGGTTATTAATAATGGGATAATGGTTTGGATAAATTTTTTTTTTAATTGGTCTTAAAGGAGAGAGGTGTAGCAAAGCCATGGAAGGTAGAGGTCCCAGAGGGATTTATACTAGAAACTCATGTTTGCCGATGTGAGGTTTGGTCCTTGTGACCGTGTGCATGATGTCACACTGTATATTTTGGGGGATGTACTAGTCATTCCAGGTTTTCTTCCCTGGTCGTGTGGTTTTACTCACTGGGACCTTTCAGTAGGGAAAGTTGAACCCATATAGCCCATGGGTGGTTTAGGACGGCAAAGCTGTATAGCCAAGGTAAAGGTTTTATTGGCATTCTAAACCTGATCCCCTTTTCTAGCATTGTTATATATGTATGTATGGTTGTGTGCATATGAATGATTTTAATTTTTTTTTATAAATGACATTATTTTATTCGTATCCTGAGATCATGCTAGTATCCACCCGTTAATCCGTCTTCGGCCGTTGTATCCCTAGGCGATGCAGGAACCAGCCAATCCAGTCCTCTTGCTTAGAGATTAAAAGTTTGGGGTCAGCATTTGGATTGAAGTGGTTAGCTTCAATCTATTCGAAAGGCTTTATTTCATGTATGTTATTTTGTACTTTAACTTATTATAGATATTTGTTTTGGCTAGGGTTTGGGGAATGTCCCAACATGATTTTGGCATTCTTTTTGGATAGAGGCTTTGTTTGTTCTACTATGGGTTGGAATGGGCGGGATCAGTATTGGTGTCAGCCTTTGCCTTGTTCTTGGTATTGGGGTGATACCATTTAATGATATTTATGGTTGTTCAATCCTCTTTTATTGTGGGATTAATCATATTATGTTTTGGATCTCATTTGTTTATGGCCTGGTTTATGGACCTTGGCTCGATATTGGTTTGGCTTGGTGGGTTGGTTGATACGGTATGGTGGATGGGATGACTTGGTAGGGTTAGTCTATGAATAGAACTATCCTAAGGCCAGTCCTTGTCCAGTTATGCTATCTTGTTATATGTTTCAATTTCATCCAACTTAGGGTAGGTGGATGGAAGTTAGGTTGGTTAACGGGGGTGGTCTCCAGTCTTGGTTGGACCTGGGATGCCTATTATGACAGGGCCCCGAGGTGGGTCGTGTCAAGTTGGCACCAGAGCTCTAGGTTCATGGTCTATTGGGACTCTACAAAGCCGTGTCTGGTAGAGTCTCTTTTAAGGGTGTGTAGTGCGCCATACTTATAAGAGAGAGGCTACAAGGAATTTAGGAATGATTTACTTTCTTAACATTCTATTTTCAAGGTTGAAGTCTAAGTCCTGGAATTCTTCTCTAATCCTTAGTTGTTCACTTTTCTGATCATGCCTCGATGATCTTTAACACAAGGAAACTCTTTTGTCCTAACTGGGGACAATGTTATTGGGGTACGTCCTACGACTAGAGTTCGTTTTCGATCTCAAGTTCCTATCCCCTATTGTTCTGGAGTTCCTTGGGTTGCTAATAGTCCTCCTCAGGGTGAGGTGACTAATGAAGAATTTTGCAAGTCTATTCATACTATTTCTCAATTAGTTGCTTCTTCGACCGAGCAAGATGCATCTGGTGGGTTATCTGCTGAGGCCACAAGGGTTGGTTAATTTATGAAACTGAATCCTCCTTGTTTTACTAGTGTGAAGGTGGGGGAGTATCCTCAAGGTTTCTTGGATGAAATGGAGAATAGATTCAGGGTGATTCAGTCTACTAATGTGGAGGGTGTAAACTTTCTAGCTTATCAGCTCAAGGATATTGCGTACCAATAGTACGATGAGTAGGTTAGAGATAAATGTGATGCGGAGGAGTCATCCTTATGGGATTTTTTTTTGGAGTTTTTCTAGATCGTTTCTTTCCTCATAAGATGAGGGAAGCAAAAATGGAGGAGTTTGTGAATCTTAAACAAGGGAGAATGTCTATCAAGGAATATGCCTTGAAATTTCACCAGTTGTCAAGGTATGATACTGATTTGGTTGCTAACATGAAGAGAGGATAAGAAGCTCGCTTTTGGGATATTTTCGTATTTGATCTTGTTAAGCAAAGCTACTTTGCTGATCAAGGATATGAATATTTTGAGGTTAGTTTTCCAAATGCAGCAGGTGGAGGATGATAAGAGAAAAGAGGCACAGTTCGGAGATAGGTAGGGTAAGAGGAGCAGATTTTCTGATCAGGGAGGTGCTCAGTCGCAAAGTAGATGGGATAGAGGTAAATGGATGAAAAGAAGTGGGGAGTTTTGGTTCTTTTTTTACTGCTAGCACTCCTTACTCGAGGTAGTCAGGTGATTGGCGTTAGCAGGGTGCTGATAATTTCTAGGCACAGAGTTCCCAATCTCAGGAGAGTGGGGGTCAATTGTTTTTTTCATGCCCTCCTTATCAGTTCTATGGTCGTCTTCATTGTGTTTATTATGATGAAGGAAGGGAAAAGTATTTTAGATAAAGACAGCTAAGACATATGCTCAAGAATTTTCTGGTTGGTAAGGAAGCTTTGGGAGTGGTCAAAGCTCCGATTACTTCATCTTTTGCTCCTGTACCTAGTGGTGTGGCTTCGATATCTACTCCTGTTTCCTATACCAGAACTATCCGGAATAGGTTGTATGCTCTTACATCTCAGCTAGAATCTAAGGCATCACATGATGATGTTATTGGTACGTTACAACTCTTTTCTCGTGATGTGTATTGTCTTCTTGATTTGGGGTCCACTCTTTCTTATGTGACCCCATTTGTGGTTGTCTATATTAGTTTTAATCCCAAGGTTATTTCAGATAGACTTTGGTGAGAGAGTCTATAGGGGGGTGTGGTATCTGTTAGGGGTAGATAGACTTTGGTTGATTTGTTTGAACTTGATATTGTGGATTTTGATGTTATTATAGGTAGGGATTGGGTATAATATTGTTATGCAACCTTGGATTGTTGGACCCTAAGGCTGTCTTTAGGTTCCCTAGTGAATCGGTTATATAGTGGGATGATGGTTACCTAGTTCCAAGGGAAGGTTTATTTCTTATCTTAGAGCTCGAATGTTAATCGGTAAAGGTTGTATTTATCACTTGGGATGGGTTAAAGATTCTAACTCTAAAGTTCCTTCTATACAGTCAGTCCCGGTGGTAAATGAGTTTCTTCAGGTCTTTCTGGATGATCTTCTTAGTGTTCCTGCAGATAGGGAAATAGAGGTTGGTATTGATTTGATTCCAGACACTCATCCAATATCTATTCATCCTCATAGAATGGCTCCGACTGAGTTGAGGGAACTCAAGGAGCAACTTAAGGATCTTCTGGATAAGGGGTTTATTCGTCATTGTATATGTCTATTGGGTGCACCGGTGTTGTTCGTGCGCTAGAAGGACGGTACCTTTCGAATATGCATTGACAATCGGCACTTGAAAAAGGTAACAGTTAAGAACAAGTATCCTCTTCCAAGGATAGATTACTTATTTGATCAGTTGTAAGGTGCCAAGTTCTTTTGTAAGATAGATCATTGGTCTGGGTATCATCAACTTAATATTAGGGAGGGAGTATATGTCTAAGATGGCTTTTCATACTCGCTATGAGCTCTTTGAATATTTGTTTATATCATTTGGCTTGACTAATGCCTCAAAAATATTTATGGACTTAATGAACAGGGTTTTTAGGCAGATCTTGGATCTCTTCTTCCTTGTGTTTATCGATGACATTATGGTTTATTCAAAAAGTGAGGTAGATCATGCTAATCACCTCAGTGTGGTAATGCAAACCTTGAAGGAACATCAGTTGTATAATAAATTTTGCAAGTGTGACTTTTGGTTGAACGTTGTTACTTTTCTTAGTCATATTATTTCTAGCAAGGGGATCATGGTGGATCTGCAAAATATTATTGTGGTTAAAAACTATCCTAGACCTATGACTCCAACCGATATTCGGAGCTTCTTAGGTATGGCTGGGTATTATCGACGGTTTGTGGAGAACATTTTGACGATAGCTGCTTCTTTGACTAAGTTGACTCAAAAAAAGGTGAAGTTTTCTTGGTCGGATGCTTATGAGGGGAGCTTTGAGAAGTTAAAAGATAAGCTAACTTCAGCTCTAGTTTTGACATTGCTTTACGACAGTGAGTGGTTTGTGGTTTATTGTGATGCATCTAGGGTGAGACTTGGTTGTGTCTGATGCAGCATGGGAAGGTGATTGCTTATGATTCTAGGTAGTTGAAGGTGCATGAGAGGAATTATCCTACTCATGATCTGGAGATTTTGACGGTGGGGTTTGCTTCGAAAATCTTGTGACATTATTTGTATGGAATGTACGTAGACATCTTTTCTTATCATAAGAGTCTACAGTATGTGTTCACTCAGAAGGAGCTAAATCTCAGGCAAAAGAGATGGTTGGAGCTTTTCAAAGACTATGACATAAGTCTTCACTATCACGATTTAAGGCTAACACAGTTGTTGATGCTCTTAGCAGGTTATCCATAGTTAGTTTAGCTCACATAGAGGAAGGAAAACTAGAATTAGTGAAAGATATACAGTGCTTGGCAAATCTTGGAGTTTGTATTTTGGACTCTGAGGATAGTGGGGTGATGGTACAGGAGGTGATGGTACAGGAAGTGATTCGGTTGTCTCTTGCAGCAGAGATTAAGGAGAAACAGGTTCTAGATCTTATCTTGATGAAAATCAAGTGTAATGTGGGTATGGAGAAAGTAATGGTGTTTGAGATCAATGGTGATGGTACTTTATGGTACCAAGGGAGGTTGTGCATTTCTGATATCAATGGTTTGTCGCATAGGATCTTGGCTGAGGCACATGAATCATGCTACGTTGTACATCCCATCTTAAAAAAGTTGCATCATAATCTCAAGGAGATGCATTGGTAGAATGGTATGAAAAGGGACGTGGCTGATTTTGTGGCCAAGTGATTGGTGTATCAACAAGTCAAAGTTGAGCACATAAGATCTGGTGGGTTGTATCAGTAGATTTTTTTGCCAGAATGGAAATGAGAGGTAATCAATATGGATTTCATTACTCGTCTTCATCGATCTCGGAAACAATATGATTTGATTTTGTTCATCATGGATAGGATAACAAAGTCTGCTCACTTCTTACCAAAGACGACTACTTTTTTGGCGGAGGATTATGCGAAGTTATATCTTCAGGAGATTGTGAAGCTGCATGTGGTATCTATTTTGATTATCTCTGATCGTGGTACGTAGTTTTCATCCCATTTCTGGTGGTCTTTTCAGAAGGGATTGGGTACTAAGGTGAGTCTGAGTACTATTTTTCACCCACAGATGGATGGGCAAGTGGAAAGAACTATTTAGATGTTGGAGGATATGTTGTGGGCATGTGTGGTTGATTATGGTGGCAGTTGGGTTGAGCATTTACCTGTGGTAGAGTTTGCTTACAATAATAACTATCATTCTAGTATTGGTATGGCCCCTTTTGAGGCATTGTATGGTAGGGGTGTAGATCTCCTATTAGTTGGTTCGAGCTTGGTGAGGAAGATATGTTTGGCCCATATTTGGTCTATCAAGATATGTAAAAGGTAAAGGTGATTTGGGATAGGCTTAAGGCTGCCCAAATTTGCCAAAAGTCCTATGCGGATATAAGGTGTAGAGACTTAGAGTTTGAGGTTAGGGATAAGGTATTCCTTAAGGTATCTCCCATGAAAAGAGTAATGTGGTTTGGCAAATAGTGGAAGCTCAGTCCCCGTTATATTGGTCCTTATGTGTTAATGCAGACAGTTGGAGATATTGCTTATGAATTGGAGTTGCCTCCTTGTTTAAAATCCATTCATTCGGTATTTCATGTCTCCATGTTGAGAAAGAATTTTGGTGATCCTTCTTTGATTATTAATTTTGAGGGGTTGGCCATCTCAGACTCCTTGTCTTATGAAGAGGTCCCAATTTAGATCTTGTATAGGCAGGATCGCCGGTTGTCAACTAAGGATGTTGTTTAGATTATGTTTCTTTGGCAGAACCATAAGGTATAAGAAGCTACATGGAAAGCGGAAGAGGACATGAAATCCAAGTATCCGCATCTATTTTCTGCTCCTGGGATTCGTGCGGAAGGTATGTGTCGTCAACACATCTTTAATTTTTGAGTTTTTTAAAGGAAAGATTAATATCTTTACCTCTTTGTTGAATATTAGAAATATATTTGATAATGCAAATGACTTGTGTGTGTGGTTACCCCTACCTTGTCCGTCATTCGGGGATGAATGTTCCTAGTGGGGGAGACTGAAATACCCTGGTATCTGGACCTTAGAAAATTTCCTAGAATTCTGGTCTCTGGACCAAATACGACTCATGAGTACGAGCCGTATATTGAGGTATGAATGGTATAGTACAGTTGTATGCAGACCAGTGTTGGTTAGTGGGATGGATTTTGGTCACTGGAATAGGTATGACTTGAATGGTAAGAGTCATATATTGGGATACAGATTATTTGGTTTTGGTTTTCCTTATCTTAATCTTAGACTTGGTAACTTAAGTTGAATCTGAGTACAAGTGGCTCACCATGAGCCGTACACCAGGGTCCGTGTCGTACTTAGGACTAGTAATATGGTCAGTGTTTAAACCTCTTGGATTCTTTTCAGCCTGGGGGTACAGTTTATGGGTACCATTCGTGCACATGAATACAACTTGGGTTTGGGTGTGTCGTACCTTGGATAGTGTTAGGTCTAAGGGTGGAAATACTAGGTTACGAGAGGTGGGTACATCTAGTATAGTTTTGATACGACTCGTAATGGTCAGTTGTACCCTATGAAGGGAATTAAATGTAGTTTAAGTGAGGGCAATTTATACATTTCTCCACTAACCCTAATAAGGTCTCATGACTTATATTGCACTTGGGAGGTTATTTGACCTATTATTCTATTCTTAAAAACTTTGAAAACACTCTTAAATCCTCTCTAGAGTTCCTGGGCAAATGAAGCTAGGTTTTTATTTTAAGGAGTAAATTGGGGCTTGTCTTGGTGATTTCTCTCCATCATCATCTTGGTTTAAGGCTTGTTCTCTTTCCTCCTTGCTAGTTCCAACTAAAGACATGGTTTTTTACAGTATTTTTATGACTTGAATGTTGTATGATTTTGGGTTTTCCAATATGATTTGGCGGTTTTGGTTATAAATGCTTGGTTATGGTTTTACCATGTTTTAATAATGCTTTTATATTCATTAATGGTGGTTTTGGATAATTGGTTACATGGGAATGGTTCTTTGGTGATGAACTTTGGTTTTGGAAAATATTATGCCCCCAATGTGTTTGATAAAATGTCTTTAACAATGTTTTCACTATAATATTGGTTTTCCAATGGAACTTATTCATGGTTTAAACTTGGTAATGGAACCCTAAATGATATGAATGATTTGAATGGTTTTGAATGTATTGAAAATTCCTTGGTGGCAATGATTTTGGTTAATTGGAAATCATATGGGGTACATGGGAATCCCCTAAGGATTGGCTTAGGATAATACTTGAAAGTTATAGTTGGTATGACGATACCACTACTAATAGACTCGGTTAATAATAATAGGATAATGGTTTGGATGGAAAAAATAGTTTTAATTGAGCTTAAAGGAGGTAGGTGTAGCAAAGCCATGGAAGGTGGAGGTTCCGTGGGGATCTAAACTGGAAACTCATATTTGCCGATATGAGGTTTGGTCCTAGTGACCGTGTAGATTATGTCACACTATATATTTTGGGGGGTGTACTAGTCATCCTAAGTTTTCTTCCCTTGTCATGAGGCTTCACGCACAGGGCCCTTTCAGCAGGGGGAGCTGAACCAATATAGCCCATGGATGGTTTACTACCTAGAGCTACACAACCCAGGTAAATGTTTTAATGGCATGGTAAACTCGATCCCCTTTCCCTGCATGGTTATATATGTATGTATGGTTATGTTCATATGGATGGTTTTTACTTGATTTTATAAATGGAATTATTTTATACTTATCCTGAGTTCATGCTAGCTTTCACTAGCTAACCCATTTTAGCATGTTGTATCCCCACGCAATGTAGGAACCGATGTTCCACTCCTCCTTCTTAGAGATTCGAACTTTAGGGTCAGCATTTGGATTGAATTGGTGAGATTCTATCTATTTGGAACGCTCTATTTTATGGATGTTATTTTATAGTTTGACTTATTTATGGATATTTATTTTGACTATGGTTGGGGGCATGTCCCAACCGGATTTTGGTAATCTTTTGGATAGAGGCTTTATTGGTACTATTATGGGTTGGAGTGGGTGGTATCAGTATTGGTGTCATCCTTAGCATTGGTATTGATATTGGGGCTGAAGCTGGTTTACAGTATTGTTGGTTGTTCCATCTTTTTTTATTTTTGGATTAATCATTTTATGTTTTGGAACTTATTTTGTTATGGCCTAGTTTATGGCCCTTGGTTCATCCTTTTTTATTTTTGGATTAATCATTTTATGTTTTGGAACTTATTTGGTTATGGCCTAGTTTATGGCCCTTTGTTCTGTATTGGTTTAGCTTGGTGGTTTTGTTGGTACGGTTTGGTGGATGTGATGACTTGGTAGGGTTAGTCTAGGAATAGACCTATCTCAAGGTCATTCCTTGTCCAGTTACACTATCTTATTATATATTCGAAATTCAGTCAACTCAGGGCAGGTGGCTGGAGGTTAGGTTGGGTAACAGGGGTGGTCTCCCATTCCGGTTGGACCTAAGATGCCCTTTACTACAGGACCCCTGGGTCGGGTTATGTCACGCGTGGGGATAAAACGCCTGAATATGGATAGCAGGGTGAATGCTAGCATGTAAATCAGGGATAAAGATAAATTAATGCCATTAATCCAAAACCAAACAAAACCAATACAAATAACCGTATACAAATACATAAATACATATATATACCATGCCGGGATAGGGAACAAGGTTTAGCATGCATTTTAAAACCTTAACCTGGATTGTGTAGCTTTATAGTCATAATTCTACCAATGGGCTATATGGGTCCAGTGTTACCCCTGAACGGGCCTTGGTGCGTGTATCCAAATGAATTGGAGATGCCCTAGATGGTCGGGGATTCTCTTGGATCCTTCGCCCTCCATGATACATATATATGTGTGTAGACTTGGGGGATTCCCTTGTACCTCACAAGCTCAAGTTCATTAAGACCACCCCTTATGTTGGCAAACATGAGTTTCCAGTGTCGATCTTTCGAACTCACACCTTCACAGCTATCCATCATAACCCCCATTACTGCCCAATTAAAACATTTAACACATAACCAACCACTAATACGAGGAGTTAATTATTAAGGAATTATTATTTGGTATCGTCATACAAACTGTAGCTTGCGAGCAAAGTCATTAAGCTATTGCTTAGGGGATTTCTGTGTCCCCTGAAAACTCCATTATTAAAATTACTTGGGGGATTCTCATATACCTCATAAAGTTTTCAAAACCATTATTAACCATTCTTCCATTTATGAGATGCATTAATTCAAGTAATAAATCAAACCAAACACCTTGGGGATTCCATCATACCCCAAATTCAAATTCCTACCTTTCTCATAACTATAAACCAATTTCACAATACAGGGTTGGGGTCATAACCACTTCAAAAGTCAGAAGTTTAGCAAAAATTACCATTCTCAAATTCAACCACCTTACCCATGCACCCATATGTTCAAAACCCTATTTAAAACATTGAAAACTATAATTAAACCTTAGGAAAACATTATTCAACAATAATCATTCAAAACCCCCAACCTTTATTTCAAAACCACAATGATACCATGAAATCCATACCTTAAAACATGTTCTTTTAATAAAATAACAATGTCATAAGAGTAACATGCTTGAAATACCATGAAATTTAGAAGAGATAACACCCTTGTAACCCTAGATGATCACTTTCTTTAAAACCCTAGCATTAGCTTGAGTAGAGAGTTTGAGAGAGAATTTTAAGAGTGTTTTATTGGGAATGATGTTATAATAAAGTCACAAGGAAGGTTTTATGTTGTGTGTTCAAAGGGGTTAAAGTAGGGAATGTTAAGAATGACCTTAACTTAAAAGAAAGAAATAGTGCTGCCCTTGGCTACGAGTCAACCATTGACTCGTAACCCATCTTTACGACCAAGATAGTGACCAAGACCCCCATACACTATCAACCTTAAAACTCAACCACCCAACTCATAACTAGACCATACGATTTATAAGGTCCAGTCGTAGGAAACATAAAATTCAAATGGGTTAGACACTGGACAACCTACGATTTGACATTACGATTCGTAACATATCCCCATATCTCTTTTTGATCCACTCGTACTTAGAGCAGAGTTAATCCACAAACTTACTAATTTGGTGTTGGCTCATCCTAACGACCCATCACCAGTCCTTACGACTTGTATCCCCATGTAATAACTAAGCCAGAAACCCAAACACCATCAACTGGAAACTGTACGACTAAGGCTACCTAACATGTCAAGAAACCATATGACTCTTATAGTCAAGTCATAATCAAGGCAGCGATCTTAGAGCTTAAGACATTATAAAGGGAAAAAATCCCAGATGTTTTAGATTTTAGGTAGTTGAAAGTTCATAATCATAATTATCCAACTCATCATTTGGAATTTTTAGTTATGGTGTTCCCATTGATGATTTGGAGGTATTATCTATAGCGGGTTCATGTTTATATCTTTGAAGATCATAAGATCCTGCAATATGTTTTCACCCAGAAAGAGTTAAATCTTAAGAAGAGGAGATGGATTGATTTGTTTAAATACTATGACATGTGTTTACACTATCATTAAGGTAAGGCTAACATGGTTGTTGATGCTCTTAGCAGGTTATCTATGGGGTGCTTATCTCACATAGAGGAGGAGAAGCAGGACTTGGTGAAGAAAATTCAACATTTGACTAATCTTGGATTTGTCTCTTAGATTCTGAGGATTGTGGTGTGTACATGCAAGAGGTGACGGGCTATCTCTTAGTGCTGAGGTAAAGGAAAAACAAGTGTTTGATCCTATCTTGATGTAAATCAAGGATGGTGTGGGTAGGCAAAGAGTGATGGCTTTCGAGATTGGTGGTGATGGTACCTTGAGGTACCAAGAGAGGTTGTGCATTCTCGATGTGGATGATTTTCGAGGTAGAATTTTAGCTGAGGTTCATGATTCACGTTATTTGATTCATCCTGGATTGATAAAGATGTATCATGACCCTCAGGAGATTTATTAGTGGAATTACATGAAGAGAGATGTACCTAATTTTGTGGCTAAGTATATGGTATGTCAATAAATAAAAGTTGAACACTTGAGGCCTGGTGGGTTTTCCCAAGAAATTGAGTTACATGTATGGAAATCGGAAGTGACAAATATAAGTTTTTTTACCGGTCTTCCGTGGTCTCAAAATTAGTTTGATTCTATTTGGGTCATCATAGATAGGATGACTAAGTCTACCTACTTCTTGATGGTGAGGACTAATTATTCTGCTGAGGATTATGCAAGTTTGTATAGTCAGAAAGTCGTGAAGTTGCATGGTACTCCTGTTTCTATTATTTTGGATTGTGGTACTCAGTTCTCATCTTGTTTTGGCAGTCATTTAAGTGAGGTTTAGGGACTAAAGTGAGCATTATTACCACTTTCCACCCGTAGATGAATAGACAAGTGGAAAGGACCATTTAAACTTTAGAAGATATGCTTCGAGCTTGTGTAATTGACTTTGGTGTTAGTTAGGTTGACCACTTACCTCTTGTGGAGTTTTCATACAATAATAGCTATAACTCTAGCATTTGTATGGCACCATTTGAGGATTTATATGGAAGGAAGTGTACATCCCTCCTCGGGTGGTTTGAAGTTGGTGAGGCGAGGTTGTTCGATGCTGATTTAGTTTATCAAGCCATGGAAATGGTGAAGGTGATTTGGGATAAGCTTAAGACTTCCCAAAGTTAACAAATGTCCTATGCTGACATGAGGCAATGAGAGTTCGAGTTTCATGTAGGTGATTGGGAGTTTTTGAAGGTGTCTCCAATGAAGGAAGTGATGAATTTTGAAAAGAAGGAGAAGCTCAGTCCTCATTACATTGGTCCTTATTTGATTTTGAAAAGGGTGGGAGGTGTTGCCTATGAACTGGAATTGATTGGGAGTTTGGGTTCTATTCCCCCTATGTTTTTTGTGTCTATGTTGAGAAAATGTGTAGGTGATCCTTCCTTGGTGATGCCTATTAAGAATGTTGTTATCTAAAAATCCCTATCTTATGAAGAGGTCCCGGTGGACATCTTTGATAGAGAATTTTGTAGATTATGAACTAAAGATGTATCATTAGTAAAGGTCCTTTGGAGGAACCATAAAGTGGAAGAAGCCACTTGGGAGGGAGAAGAGGATAGAAGGATAAGTATCCATTTCTATTCCATGCGACGGATAAAGAAACTTAAGGTATGAATTTCGTTCTTCTTTATTACTATCCAAGTTTATCTTTTGGATTCTTGAGTGATATTATCATTCTTGTGAAAAATATGCCCTAGTTCATTATTTGGGGATGAAATATCCAAAGGGGGGATAATGTAACACCCTCCAAATTTGGGGCATTTCATTTTTTGCTTTCCCGTGCATGAAATATCGATTTTTGACTCAAATTATGTTTGGGGATGCTTAAAGGGTAACCCAAAAGAATCTCAAAATTTTTTTGATGGGCTTTGGGGAAAGTTTGAGTCACTGAGGTAGTGAGCCTCTATGATAGCCCTACATCACGGAGGATAGGTGTCGGTGATAGATTTTGTGTCACAGAGGATAGCCTCCTCAATGAGGATCGTGCCATGGACCTGTGTCATTTTTGGGTTGTTTTATTTAATTAAAAAGGGGAAGAGAGGGTAGTGAAGTTTTTTCACCTACACACGACTTTTAAACATATAAGGACAATTCCTCATCATTTTCTCAACATATGAAGGTCATTACTTACTCTAAAAAACCCTTTATAAAATTTCCTTTTTAACTCAAGGCTAGGGTTCAAGGAGGTGATCATCTAGGGTCCTAATGGTATGATTTTCTTTAAAATTCTTGGCAATTAAGGAACGTATCTCTTTCCCTATACTTGTATTATATTAGTGGCATGAAATTAGTTATTATTCATGGTTTCGATAATGGATTTTGAACTATGGGTTGAGGGTTGTGAATGTGATTGGTTTAAATGTTTTTCTATGGCTTATTAGACAATAATTATTCTTGATTTATGATTTTGAACATTGTGGGATGCATGGGAATGGTAAGTAAACTAAGGGGTTATGGTGAATCCCCTATTTGATAATTTTTCCTTGATATATGGTTTTGGAAATTAGGTACCCTAAATTTGTTTGTGAAATTTACAATGGGTACGATTTTTTCACATAGTTTGAGTTTTGTTGGAATCGTTGCATTCCATAAATGGTAAATGGAAGGTGAATCAGTTTGGTTTGGTTTTAAATGGTTTTAGAAAGTCCTTGGTGGCCACGGTTTTTGTTAAATTGGAAACTTTGGAGTTGAATTTGATTTAATGGTTTTTCATGGTATAAAGGGATAGACTTTCAAGCTCTAATTTTTGTATAACGATACCAATGGGAAATGACTAATTAAAAGACTCCTTGATAAATGGTTGGGATTATGTAAATGTTTTAATATGGGATTAAAGAGGGTTGTGTAGCAAATCCGTGGAAGGTGGATGTCCCGAGGGATCAAAACTGAAACTCATGTTTGCCGATGTCAGGTTTGTTCATGGTGGCCATGTGCAAGAGACACTTTATATTTTGGGGATGGAATTAACCTTCTCGGGTTTTCTCCGGTATGTGCGGCTAACATGCATTGGGGACCCTTCATCATGTAGATTTGAAACCATATAGCCCATGTGTACCATTAGGACGACAAAGTTACATAGTCCAGGTTAAGGCTTTACTCTCATGCTAAGCCCTGTTCTCTTTCCCGACATGTGATACATATATATACACATATATATTGCATATGTATTGTGCATTGGGTTTTACTGGTTTTTTCTTCAAATTATGGATTATGGAATTATTTTATCTTTTATCCCTGAGTTAAATGATTGTGCTCCAACCGCTAACCGTCTTCAGATGCTATAACCTCACGCGATGCAGTAATTGGCCATACTTCTACTTTTTCTGCTAAGTGATCAGGTGCTTATTGTTTGATCAAGATTTGACTTGAAGTGGTGTGCTTCTATCTTTTGAAGTCTTCATTTTATGTTTTTGTATCCCTTATCTTGGACTTTATTTTAGATTAGTTTTGGCTATGGTCAAGGGCATGTCCCGATATTTTACTCATATGCGATTTGGTTAGAGGCTTTGTTGGAATATTATGGATATGGTTAAACTTTTGAATTTATCTTTCCTATATATATATATATGTATATATATATATATTGGATACATTAGAAATGGCTAAGGGTGTGGTCTTCGGTCCTCATGAATTGGGATACCTATCACATCTAGGCCATGGTTTAGGTCGTGACAAAGTTGGTATTGGAGCCTAGGTTTTGGTGACATGGGGTGTCCACAATGTTGTGTCAATTAGAGACTCTTTTATGGGTATGTAACATGCCACACTTATAAAAATAGAGTCTATAAGGCATTTAGGAATGTTTCCCTTTCTTGTTTATCTTATTTTCAGGCTATAGAGTCTAAGGTCTTGGATTCCTCTAACTTCCCTTTATTTTTCTTTCAAATCATGCCTGCCAGACGATCTGAAGCTCATAGAAATTCATATGTCCCAATCGAGGACAATGTTGGCAGATATCGTCCAACTTATGGGGTACAAACCCAATCTAGGGTCGCTGCTTTTGATTGTCCCCATGGAGTTCCACCTGTCTCTACTAATCCTTTCCCAGTCGATGGAACTCATACTCAGCTACCTCAAAAAGATATCACTAATGTTGAGTTTTGCCAGTTCATTCATCTGTTGATTTAGTTGGTGATATCTCAGTCACGTCAGATGGGTTCTGCTGGTATTGTTGTGAGTTCTTCATAGGCCACAGAGTTGGACAATTTATAAGATTGAGCCCTCCGACTTTCATAGGTACTAAGGTTTAGGAGGATCCTTAAAGTTTTATAGATGAGATGGAGAAGATCTTCCAGGTTATGCATGTTACTTAAGTAGAGGGTTCGCAATTTGCTCTTATCAGTTGAAGGATATAGCATACTAATACTATGAGGAGAAGGAGTGTATTAGGCGTGATGATACTGAGTCTACTTTATGGGATGACTTCTCTAGTGCCTTTCTTGATTGCTTCTTTCGTCCGGAGTTAAGGGAGGCAAAAACTGAGGAATTTATGAATTTGAAGCAAGGCGGGATAACAGTAAAGGAGTATGCCTTGAAGTTTCTTCAATTGTTGCGATATTCTCCTTATCTAGTGTCTAGCATGAGGGTTATAATGAGGAAATTGCTTTCAGTTTATCTCATGAGTTGATTTTAGAGTGTAAGGATACCTTATTGAACAAGGATATGGACATCTCTGGACTTATGGTGTTTATGCAGCAGGTTGAGGAGGAAAAGAAGAAGCAAAAAGATATTGTGGAGAGGCAGAGTAAAAATTTTCAATATTCTGATCAGGGTGAAGGTCAACAACAGAGTGGAAGAGATAGTGGGAAATGGTCTAACAAGAGGTGGGACAACTTGGGTTCATATTTGACGGCTAGTTCTCCTTATCAAAAGCAGTTTGGAGATGGTCATTTTCAGAGTGGTGATGGTTATAGGGTACAAGAAGCCTAATATCAGGCATGTAGTGCCTAGTATGCTCTATTATATCCTCTCTATAAACTGTACGGTCGATTGCATCATGGTTTCTATGATGAGGGAAAGAATTAATATTTCAATTGTGGCCACCTGGGTAATATGTTGAGGGATTGACCAGGGGAAAGGTTGATTCTGGGGCCAATCAGGTTCCTATTACTGCGTCGGCAGCTCTTGCACCAAAGGGTGCCACTTCTAGTACCGACACATGTCAGAATCACTTATTTGCTCTAACTATCTATCAGGAGTTTGAGGTATCCCCTAATGTCATTACTGGTATATTAAACTTCTTCTCTTGTGATGTGTACTATTCTGTTGACTCAAGGTCTACTTTATCTTATGTGAGCTCATTTGTGGCTGTGCATTTTTGTTTTGGTCTTGAGTATATTTTGGATCCTTTTTTTTTCTAACCATAATGGGTGACTCGGTGGTTGCTAAGAGGGTCTATAGGGGTTTTGTTTTATCTATTGGTGGTAGGGAAACCTTGGTGGATCTGTTTGAATTAGATATGTTAGATTTTGATATTATTCTGGGGATGGATTTGTTGCACTCGTGTTATGACTCTTTAGACTGTTCGACCCATAAGGTCATCATTAAATTTCCTAATGACCCAATTGTTGAGTGGGAGGGGAGTTCCCTAGAACCGAAGGAAAGGTTCATATCGTATTTTATAACCCTAAAATTGATTTCCAAGGGGTTTCTATATCATTTGATCGGGTTAAAGATTCTAACTTGGAGGGTCTTTCTTTAAAATCTGTGCCCATGGTTAGTGAATTTCCATAGGTTTTCACTGATGATCTTCCTGGTGTCCCTCTCAATAGGAAAATTGATTTTAGGATTGATCTTATTTCAGACACTCCTACTATCTCTATCACTCCTTATAAAATGGCTCTGTCTGAGTTGAATGAACTTAAGTAGCATTCGAAGGATCTTTTTGACAAGGGTTTTATCTGCCCAAGTGTGTCCCCGTAGGGTGCTTCTATTCTATTCATGCATAAGAAAGATGGTTCTTTTTGGATGTTTATTGATTACCGTCAGTTGAACAAGGTAACCATGAAGAATAAGTACCCTCTTCCTAGGATTAATGATTTATTTGACTAGCTTTACGGTGCTAAGTGTTTCTCTAAGATTGACCTTCATTTGGTCTATCATCATTAGGGAGGAGGATATCCCTAAGATGACCTTCCGTATGTGGTATGGATATTTTAAGTTCTTGGTTATGTCTTTTGGATTGACTAATGCCCCAGTGGAATTTATGGATCTCATGAGCTGGGTATTCCGTCAGTTTTTAGATTTGTTCGTGATTGTGATTTTTGATGACATTCTTGTATACTTAAAGAGTGAGGTGGATCATGGAAATCACCTCCGTGTTGTATTTCAGAACATAAAGGATCAATAATTATATGCTAAGTTTCTATATGTGAGTTCTGGTTTAATGTTATTACTTTTTTGGGTCATGTTGTCTCTAGTGAAGGGATCATGGTGGATCCACAGAAGGTTGTGGTGCTTAAGAAGTTGCCTAGACCCACGACTCTAAATGATATTAGGAGCTTCTTGGGTTTAGCGGGTTATTATAGGAGGTTTGTAGAGAGATTTTCATCAATTGGTGCACCTTTTACTAGGTTGACTCAGAAGAAGGTAAATTTTCTCTAGTTCGATGCTTGTGAAATGAGTTTTGAGAAGATGAAAGATAAATTGACTTCTGCTCTAGTTTTGAAATTGTCCGAGGGTATTGATGGTTTTGTGGTATATTATGATGCGTCCCATATGGGACTTGGTTTCCTTTGATGCAACATCGCAAGGTGGTAAAATATGCTTTTAGGCAGTTAAAAGTCATGAGAAGAATTATCCGACTCATGATTTGGAATTGTTGTTGTGGTGTTCACATTGAATATTTGGCGACATTATCTATATGGGGTTCATGTTGACATCTTTTCAGATCATAAGAGCCTGTATGTTGTTTTCATATAGAAAGATTTGAATCTCAGGCAGAGGAGATGGCTTGAGGTTCTCAAAGACTACGACTTGAGTCTACACTATCATCCAGGTAAGGCTAATGTGGTTGCTGATGCTCTTAGCAGGTTATAAATGGGGATCTTGTCTCACATGGAGGAGAAGAAATGAGACTTAGTAAAGGATATTCATCATTTGAATAATTTGGGAGTTCATCTCTTAGCTTCTGAGGATGATGGTGTGTTCGTGCAAGAGGTGGAGAGGTCATCACTTGGTGCTGAGGTAAAGTAGAAACAAGTGTTTGATATTATCTTGATGCAAATAAAGAGTGATGTGGGTAGGTAAAAGGTGATGGATTTCCAGATTGGTGGTGATGGTACCTTGAGGTACCAAGAGAGGTTGTATGTTCCCGATGTAGATGGGCTGTGAGGTAGAATTTTGGCCAAAGCTCATGAGTCACGTTATTCGATTCATCCTAGTCTAACGAAGATGTATCATGACCTTAAGGAGATTTATTTATGGAGTAACATGAAAAGAGATGTAGCTAATTTTGTGGCTAAGTGTATAGTGTGTCAACAAGTGAAAGTGGAACACTTGAGGCCTGGTGGATTGTCCCAAGAAATTGAGTTGCCTGTATCGAAATGGGAAGTAACAAATATGGATTTTTTTACCGGTCTTCCACATTCTCGAAACCAGTTTGATTCCATTTGGGTCATAGTGGATAGGATGACTAAGTCTGCTCACTTTTTGTCGGTGAGGACTTATTATTCTACAAAGGATTATGCATGGTTTTATATTCAGGAAGTCATAAAGTCACTTGGTATGCCTGTTTCCATTATTTTGGATTGTGGTACTCAGTTCTCATCTTATTTTTGGCGGTCGTTTCAGCGAGGTTTGGGGACTAAAGTTACCCTTTGTACTGCTTTCCACCCATAGATGGATGGACTAGCAGAAAGGACCATTCATACTTTATAGGATATGCTTTAAGCCTGTGTAATTGTCTTCGGTGGTTGTTGGGTTGACCACTTACCTCTTATGGACTTTGCATACAATAATAGCTACCACTCTAGCATTGGTATGGCATTGTTTGAGGCTTTGTATGGAAGGAGGTGTATATCCCTCATTGTGTGGTTAAAATTAGTGAGGCTAGGTTGTTCAGTCCTAATTTAATTCATCAAGCTATGGAAAAGAAGAAGGTGATTCAGGTTAGGCTTAAGACTGCCCAAAATCACCAAAAGTTCTATGTCGACGTAAGGAAAAGAGAGTTGTAGTTCGATGTGGATAATTTTTTGTTTTTGAAGGTGTCTCCCATGAAGGGAGTGATGCATTTTGGAAAAAAGGGGAAGCACAGTCCCATTACATTAGTCCTTATCTGATTTTAAAGAGAGTGGGAGGTGTTACCTATGAATTGGAATTGCCTGCGAGTTTGGGTTCTATACACCCTGTGTTTCTTGAGTCCATCTTGAGGAAATGTGTGGGTGATCTTTCCTTAGTGGTGCCTATTGAGAATGTTGTTGTCTCAGATTTCCTGTATTATGAAGAGGTCCCGGTGGAGATCTTGGATAGAAAAGTTCATAGATTGCGGACTAAAGATGTATCATTGGTAAAGTTCCTTTGAAGGAACCATAAAGTGGAAGAAGCCACTAGGGAGGCGAAAGAGGATATGAAGGCTAAGTATCCATTTTTTTCCATGCGATGGATGAAAAAGATTGAGGTATGAATTTTGTTGTTCTTTGTTATAATTTGAGTTTATCTTTTGGATTCTGGTGTGTTGTTATCATTGTCATGCGAAAAATACCTTAGTTCATCATTTGGGGACGAATGATCCTAAGGGGGATAATGTAACTCCTCAAAATTTCAGGCATTTTATTTTTGGCTTTCCGGTGAATGAAATATTGGTTTTTAACTCAAATTATGCTCAGGGATGTTAAATGGGTAACCTAGAAAAATTTTGGAATTTTTGGACGGGGTTCGAGGAAAGTTTGGGTCACGAAGGCAGTGAGCCTCCATGATAGCCCCGCGTCAAAGAGGCTAAGTGTTCGCGACACGAATGACAGCCTTCGCGATGAGGTCAGTGCCATAGAACAATGTTATTTTTTGGCCTTTTTGTTTAATTAAAAGGGGAAGAGGGGTAGTGAGGTTTTTTCACCTATACATGACTTTTAAACATATACGGACAAATTCTCATAAGTTTTTCAACATACAAAGGTCATTACTCACTCTAAAACGACCTCTCCCAAATTTCCCTTTTCAACTCAAGGCTAGAGTTCAAAGAGGTGATTATCTAGGGTCCTAAGGGTGTTTTTTTCTTCAAAATTCATTGCAATTAAGGAATGTATCTCTTTACCTAAACTTGTATTTATTAATGGCATAAATTGGTTATTATTCATGGTTTTGATAATGGGTTTTGAACTATGGGTTGAGGGTTGTTAATGTGATTGATGGAAATGTTTTTATATGGCTTATTAGGAAATAATTATTCCTTTTTAATGATTTTGAACATTGTGGGATGCAGGAGAATGGTAATTAAAATAAGGGTTATGGTTAATCCCTATTTTGATGATTTTACCTTGATATATGATGTGGGAAATTCTGTGCCCTCAAACCTGTTTGTGCAATTGACAATGAATATGATTTTTTCACATAGTTTGACTATTCTTGGAATCGTTGCATTGAATAAATGGTAAATGGAGTGTGACTCAGTTTGGTTTGGTTTCAAATGGTTTTGGAAAGGCCTTGTTGGCCACGGTTTTGGTTAAATTGGAAACATTGGAGTGGAATTTGATTTAATGGTTTCATATGGTATAAAGGGATAGAATTGCAAGCTCTAATTTTGGTATGACGATACCAATGGGAAATGCCAAATTGAAACATTCCTTTATGAAAGGTTGGGAATGTATAAATGGTTTTAATATGGGCTTAAATGGGGTTGTGTAACAAAGTCGTGAAAGGTGGAGGTCCCGAGGGGATAAAAACTTGAAACTTATGTTTGCCGATGTGAGGTTTGGCCATGATGACCGTGTGTATGAAACACACTTTATATTTTGGTGATGGCATTAGCCTTCTCTTATTTTCTTTTGTATGTGTGACTTACATACACTGGGGCACTTTCAGCAGGGGGAGCTGAACACATTTAGCCCGTGGTTGCCTTTAGGATGACAAAGATACATAGTCAGGTTAAGATTTTACTCTCATGCTAAGCCTTGTTCCCTTTTTTGACATATGATATATATATGTATATATATGATATTGTGCCTTGGATTTTACTTGTTTTTTTTCATATTAAGGAATATGACATTATTTTATCTTTTATCCCTGAGTTACATGCTAGCGCTCCAACTGCTAACCGTCTTCAGATTCTATATCCCCACGTGATGCAGGAACTGGCAATACTTCTACCTATCCTTCTCAGTGATCAAGTGTTCATGGTTATTTCTAGAGTTGACTTGAAGTGGTGAGCTTCCATCTTTTGAAAGGTTTTATTTCATGTGTTTGTTTCCCTTGTGTTGGACTTTATTTTAGATTGGTTTTGGCTATGGTCGGGGGAATGTCCCGACCTTTTACTGGTATTCAGTTAGGTTAAAGGCTTTGTTGGATTATTGTGGATATGGGAATTATGGTTGTCATCAGGTTTTAGTTTTCGTATTGTGGATGGTTTTCTGATATTGATCTGATATAGACTTTTGGGTTTATCTTTCTTACCTTGTTATATATATATATATATATATATATATATTTATACATATATATATGTTGGAATAGGCTAAGGGGTGGTCTTCTGTCCTTGGTGGACTTTAGATACCCATCATAGCCAGGCCTTAGTTCGGGTTGTGAAAAAAAATACAAGTTTAAGGATGAGAGGCATGCCTGAAATACACAAGACATTGAAAGTGATTCAAAGTTTGGAGTTTGAATATTGAATCCCTTGTGAAACCGTAGTATTATCTTGCATTGATAGTTAAAGAGGAAAAGAGTAAATTTTTTATTTTGATAACTGATGTTAAAGGGGTCAGTAGAGTGATTTTAAGTCGCGGGAATAGTTTAAAAGGAAGTAAAAAACCAAAATGACCCCAATTAAAATGTGCAGGAAAATACTAAGTACAGTTATCACTACTTGGGTAACGACTCGTTAGGCCAGACTAGGTGTCGTGCCTATCACGACATAATTCTAAACTCGTGATGACACCTACTAAACCCATCAGTAGGTAAGCGAACGTCGCAACTTGGAGCTAAGGAAATGGGTTGCTTCGGTAGAAACACCTAATAAGGGACACAATAGAAGAACACATTCATAAACAACAATGTTTCATAATAGATAAACAACTATAGATACCAATCCTCACAACCTGGTAATATTAGTACAAGAGCATCTCAGTTCGACGGTAGGAATTACAACTCTAAGTCTAAATAGTCTTATATATCCATCTTGAATATAAAAATCTGAATAAAGATAGGAGGGAAGCAGGGGACTCAAAACTCCAACAGCTCACCCTATCTCTGAAAGATCGACACTGCATGATCCCGACTCAGCAGCAACAACTAGTACTCGGGTCTGCACCAAAAAGGTACAGAAGTGTAGTATGAGTACCAAAACAACGGGTACCCAGTAGACATCATCAGCCGACTGAGCTGAATTATGATATAAAAATGGTATAAAGCAAGATAATATCTCTAAGTCAAGGTACAAAATCGAACTTGAATCATCTTCATCATCACTGTATACAGTTAACAATCAAACTAGAACAAATCTATGACATAGCCATTAATCATACGCCTATAACATTATATATATTTATATAAAAGTAGATTACCCAAAACGTAAAGTATCACTAACACAACCACAATCGAAATGAGTCCAAGAAGATATACAACATTTATTAAAGAATAAGTAAAAGAACTCAGTACGGCATCCCGTACCACCGGGAAGTACACACAAGGAACAATAAAGTAAAGAACTCATCATGGCATTCCATACCACTGGAGAGTATATGAAAGATCAAACCATTAAGTATTCACACATGTAACCAACTCCTTAATATCCAGGTTCATAACCTTTCATAACCACGATTTCCACAATTCCCATCAAAGGTAATTTACAAAGATTCATGATTATCATCAATTACCACGATTGAATTAACATACACCAAGGTAATCATAAACATAGTCATGTAGCCATTTAGGAAGCTATGCCATTTTACAACCATCGTTACTATATACCACATTTTAACTAAACAAGGTCCACTAACTAACATTCTAGTCTTCTATCTATCAAGTCATATAACCACTTTATATAGACAACTAATCATCACCTAACTCACTTTACTAGGCGAAATTCCATAATTTGTCCATTTATTCAAGACAAATGTATCCACTAGGTGAACCCTTAATACCACACTTTATTACACTTACCAATTAATCTTAACTCATTGTTCGACATATTCTACTTCTACTCACTAATTAGTACTAACAAGAGCCATGCCACTTAACACATGATTAATGGTAGATAATTATAGGGAACTATCCCTAATGCAGATACGGGTGTAGTCATACGAGGGACTAACCACAAAAATTCACATGTATTTATATATGCGTACCAATAAAAAGATCACCATAATATCAATATCTCTTTCGAATTTACCGGACATCATAATAACATTAATATATCCTCTAGCCTTATCGGGCATCAACATATCATCAATATATCCTCTGGCATTGCCAGGCATCAATATATTATCAATAAATCCTCTGACCTTGTTGGGCATCAACATATCATCAATATATCCTCCGAACTTGTTGTGTATCAACATATTATCAATATATCCTCCGGCCTTGACGGGCATCAACATATCATCAATATATCCTCCGGCCTTGACGGGCATCAACACATCATCAATATATCCAACATAACATCAATATGATGACATATATATAGAGAGAATAATTCATAACAAATGCAAGCCTAATGAAGAATGGAGTGGGAAAGAAGTAAGAAAAGACATATCATCGCTCCTCACCATTGATTATCAATGCAACATATTAGTGGGTGAATAAGCATATGTATACATATGGCATAAGCATTCCACATATTACTGGACTTAACATGATTAGCAACATGGTCAACAACAAGCCATGGTTGTAATTTCTAGAATCTCTTTTATTAGGCATGCTTCACAATACTAGTACAAGGGGGGATCTATGGCACAAGCATAAGTTTAGTCACTAGGATTGATCATAATATGAATAATAGAATAATCTAAGGTGCACATAAAAAAACCAATAATTCAAGTGACAACATAGTCATAGGTTCAATTCATAAGGCCTTCCATTGCTATTAAAAGTAGTGGCAATATGCATATCATCCCTAAGATCAACACCATGAATGAACCATTCACCGGGTTTAGACATCATACTACACAAGTCATATTCTAGGCATTCAACTCATATCTAAGTCTCTAATGAAATCACATTGTTCAAGCTTAAGACAGGTCAAGTTCTGCTTCTAGTTTCCCATATTATCTTCTTCGAGCCTAACTTCTACTCGGAATTAGACTAGGTTAACACTAGTTCTATAGGACCATTCTTCCTCAAGTATTACTCTTAAGTCATCTAAAGCATCTATGGACAATCTCACCTCCAGGAATATCTAGGTCAACTTACTCTTAAGGTAAGTGAACAAGGTCACTCCCATCTAACTAGAGCAACTAGAGTATGCACATGCTATTCATGAGATGACAAGCCCAACTAACCAAGGTACTAGACTATGGGTCAAGTATCACACTTCATGTGTTTAAAGGCCTAAAAGATTCAACTAGTTCCAAATATTTCCCCCTACCATTTCAGTATCTAAGTCTCCGCCTAATCTTAGCAAGATATCAAAGCCATACCAAAATAAAGCTCAATCTAACTATTAGTAAGCCTAGCCTACATCAGATCCAATATAGCTCACGAACCAACAATCTTTCCTTTCCCTTTCCTCAAAGCTTCTTCCATGAGCCAAGCTATCAACAACATAATCTATTGCATTATTATGAGAATAACAACACCCATATTGTACTACTGTGGTTTGGGTCCAAAATGACACCAAAAACCCTCAAGTGGGTCCTACATACTGAAAATGAGTTTCTCAGACCAACCCATTGATCAAATACCATTAGGGAGTTAAAACCCTCAATAAATTGGTGCAAAACAACCATAATTGTGGATAAAATCAAGCCTCAAGCCATTTGGGGTTTTAGGTCTCATAATCAATTTTTCAACACCAAACTTGAAGGGATCTTACCTTAGATTTGATTTTAATCTCAAAAATACAAGATCTTTTAGTTTACAATCAACACCAAACACACACTTTAAGGACTACTCTCTCTATTAGTGTTTTAGAGGCTCAAAATAATGAAGGAATGGCCAATTCTCAGCTAAGTGAGCATTTAAATACATCTTGCCCAGGCCTTTAGGAGCAGCGATTATGCACATATGCTTTCCGTGATCGTGGCCATCGTGACCGCACTCACTCCATCGTGATTGAGATATCTCCAGCCATATAAGAAGGTAGATGAATCTTGGAATTTGATTCTATGTTTCGTCCAATGCATGGGGATGCATCCGAAGTACAATATGAGGAAATGATATATGTAACCATACTGATTTTGACATTTTAGAAGCGTTGGCAAAGTCAAATTTTCCATCCGAGGTCATATTACTGAAGTTTTTGCTCAGTGTCCATTTGGAAGAAGTAAAGACTTCTAAATGGGGAAATGGTTCTAAAAAACAAATGAACTGCTAGGTGACCAAACTGTTAGTTCCAGCAAGTCATAAATGACTTGAGGAAGCTATGGAAGATTTCAAATAAAGGAAATAAATGTAAACATAGGAAATGACCTGAAGGGTCATTATAGTGGCCCAAGTCATTACCTGAGGATCAAACATCAGGTCCCTCATTGCTATGATCATGAGTCACCCATAACGACTCGCTATGCCTCCTAATGAGTCATACCTTGGACTTATTGTCAAGGTACCAAAACTTGGTCCTACTCACCGCTGGGGTAATGAGTCCTCCTAATGACTTGTTATGTGACATCACAACTCATGCCCTAAACCATTATCAATGACATTTTTGACGTCACTTCAAAATCTTAATTAATTTAATTACTTAACTCTTCGAGAGTCTAAAGCTCAAGAACTTGAGGTTTCACATTACCCCTACCTATTAGGATCATTCGTTCCTAAATGAGGATTTATGGCTCCCTTAGCATGTAAAAGAAAGAATACAAATAGAATACAAAGAAAAATTTGAAATGCGATAGTATGGCAAATAAAATCCATACCCTAATCACTTCCATCCATCGTTGGAATAAAAAATGGCTACTTAGCTCACATATCTTCCTCCATCCTTTGATTTCTCTAGATTACATTCACCGAAGCTACATCCTTAGTTCTCAGTATACGAACTTGCGGATCCAATATCTTAATCGGGACTTTTGCATAAGATAAGGAGTCCAAAAAACCAACATTCTCAACAAGAACTATCAAAAAAGGGTCACTCATGTATTTTTTCAGCATAGACGCATGAAAAATAGGATGAATTTAACCCAAACTTGCTGGAAAAATCCAAATCATAAGTGACATTCCTAATTTACCTCACAATCTAATATGGACCAATGTAACAGGGACTGAGCTTCCCCTTCTTCCCAAATCTCATAACTCCTTTCGTAGGAAAAACCTTCATGAATACCCAATCACTTACCCCAAACTCAAACCCTCTCTTCCTCACATCTGCATAAGACTTCAGGCAACATTGAGCAGTTTTAAGTCTTTATCTAATCACTTTCACCTTCTCCATGGCATCGTCAACCATGTTAGGAAAAAATAACCTAGTCTCACCAACCTCAAACTATCCAATATGAGACCTACAACTCCTACCATAAAAGAGCCTCAAAAGGATCCATCTGAATGCTAAAATGATAGCTATTATTGTACGCAAAGTCAATAAAAGGTAAATAATCATCCCAACCATCTTTAAAATCAAACACACGGGCCCTTAGCATATCCTTTAAAGTCTTAATAGTACACTCCGCTTGTCCATCCATTTGAGGGTGGAAAGCAGTGGAAAGGTTCACCAGAGTATCTAAACCTTTCATAAATGAATGCCAGAAGTGAGAAGAAAACTTCAAACTTTGGTCTGAAATGATGGAAGCCTACGCTCTATGCAATTTAACTATCTTCCGAATGAACAACTTAAAATAATCCTCTTCTGAGTAGTTGGTCCTTACTGAAAAGAAATAAGTAGACTTATTATCACGACCCAAACTAGGGTCTGGCTATGACGGGTATCTCAAGTCCACCGTGTACCAAAGGCCACCCCTTGTACCTAGCCAAAACACCACACACTACCTAACGGTGGTGGAATTTTGAACATATAACAAGATAGAATAAGATAAGATCATAGAATTTAAGACATGTCTATAAGCAATAAATGGTAACCGACCAAAAACAATAAACCAACATCTCACAAGTCCACAGTAATAACACAAAGACATAAAAAAAAACTAAAATCAATAAAGTATCGAGACATGCCCCCGACTTAATAATGAAAATGACAATGTTAATGATAATATGAACTCTCAATTCTAATCTATAAAAGGAAATTGATGAAATATCCATGTCATCTGGAGAATGGAAGTTCACCACTTCACTACTAATGACCGACGAACCAAGCTAATCCACCTAACAATATGTGGTAAGAGTGAAGTATCTCCAGTGCCTATATCTTATGGGATACAATATTTGGAGAGAGTTAGTGGGTTGAGCACTAGCCTAAAACTCAGGGATAGCAGATAACAAGGCTTAGCATATACTTTAAAACTTTATCCTGGATAGTATAGCTCAACCGTCATAACATAAGAAGGTGCCCACAATCTATATGGGTCTAGCTCTACCCTAGCTGAAAGGGCCCTAGTGCGTGTAGTCGCAAGAACTAGAGAATATACATATGCTCCATGAGGGAATCGAACTTCCCGACATACAAAGGTGACTTAAAAACCCAATTATATGATATAATATAGAGGCTCAAACCTCCCAATCATATAATAATAGGGATTCAAACCACCCAGTCAGTTATACCCCTACGTCGACAACCGCAGTTTCCAGTATTGGTCCCTCGGGGCCTCCACTTTCACGACTTAGCTAAATAACCCTCATTAAAGCCCAATTAAAATATTTATCACACATTCCTATTCATTAGACCATAACACACATTTAGGCATACACTATTGGTATCGTCATACTAACTACACTTGCAAGGTAACATCAACAAGCCATCACAACTCTATTAACTTAGGAAAACCACACCCTTTGTTCATTAATATAAGGTGGAGAGGACACCGACTCCCTTTGTTCATTAAATCAAATTGTCATGTTTCTAATAACCTTTTTATATCTTACAATTGTTCCAAAAATAGCTCAATGCAATTTTACTCATACTCAAAACTACTTTCACAAAATTTGGGTTGGGGTTATTACCAATTCAATTGTCAATATTCACAAAATTTGGGAAAATCATAATACCATAGTTTATTCACTTTATCCATGCATAAAATTGTTTTCACAACAACTATTTACAAAATAAACAATGCATATGTAAACATGAAACATCACATAAATAGCAATCATTCAAAAACCCTCAACCTATATTGAAAACCCATATTCAAAATCATCCAATTAAACCATTCTAATATATGGTTTTTCATAAATTAAGAGTTAGTGAAGAGTAACATGCTTAAAACACCAAGATTTACTGAGAGAAATCAACCCTTAAGCCCTTAGATGAACAAATTCTTGGAAACCCTAAGTGTCTTGCTTGAGGGAATTTTAAAGAGTTTGAAAGAGTATTTTGATCAGTAATAATATGTTAATGAAGTCCCAAAGAGGATTTTATGTGATGGGATCTTAGTGGGGAAAGAGCGAAATTACTAGGATGCCCTTAATTAGAAGACTGGAAACCGATACCTAATCACTACAAGCAACCACATGACTCGTAGGGTCACCCTATGACTCATTTAGTCGAATCATAGTCTGGACAATATCCCGGGACGCCCCACACTATTCTGGTTGCAAGTTGCACCATACGACTCGTATCCAGTCCTTATGACTTATAACTTGCTATTCATAGTCATAGTAGGAACCTAGGTTAGTACATTATTTTCCCTACGATCGGGACACTATGACTCATTATGAGTTTGTATGACTTATTTTGATCCACTCGTACTCAGAATAGAAAACTTAGCCACATATTCTGGTCAGTATACGATTAGGGTCCTTACAACTTGTAATGACACCCTACAACTCGCAAGGTGAGTCGTAATGAAGACTGTGAGGATAAAATTCTAGAAATTTTCAAGGACCAAAACTCTGGGGTGTTACATTCTCCCCTCCTTAGGATCATTCATCCCCAAATGATTAGATGAGGTATCACGTACCATGATTTACCACAGAATCAACACCCAAACTTACCTTTAACAAAGATCAAAAACAAAGATATTAAGGATTACACATACCACATGCACGATTTATGCAACGCAGGAAACATGAATGGGTATTTGGATTTCATGTCCTCTTCAGCTTCCTATGTAACTTGTTCATTCTTTTGGTTCCTCCATAGAACCTTTACCGAGTAATGTCCTTTGCTTGCAACCGATGAATTTGTCGTTCCAAAATCTCAATCAAGACTTCCCTATATGTCAAGGAATCTGAGACAACCGCACAATCAAAAGAAATGATAAGGAAAGGATCACCTACGCACTTGTTCAATATTGACTCATGGAAGACCGGATGAATAGAACCCAAAATCACATGCAATTCCAAATCATACGCCACCTTGCCCACTCGCCTCAAAATATGAAAGGGACCAATATACCAGGGACTGAGCTTCCCATTCCTTCCTAACTGCATCACTCCCTTTATGGGAGACACCTTTAAGAACACCAAGTCTTCCACATCAAACTCCAAGTCCCTTCGCCTTACATCCGCATAGGACCTTTGGTGAATTTAGGATGTGTTAAGCATATCCTGAATCACCTTTACTTTCTTCATAGCATGCTGAAAAAAGTTGGGACCACACAACTTATTCTCACCAACATCAAACTAACCAATAGAAGACCTACACCTCTTTCCATACAAAGCCTCAAATAGAGCAATCCCAATATTCAAGTGGTACCTATTATTATACGCAAACTCAATGAGAGACAAATGGTCAAACCAACTACCACCAAAATTGATCGCACAAAACCTTATCATATCTTCAAAGTATGTATCATCTTCTTTTTTTGACCATCTGTATGAGGGTGAAAAGCAGTGCTAAGGTTTACCTTAAACCCTAAACTTCTCTGAAAGGAATGCTAAAAGTGAGATGAGAACTTAGTATCTCGACTATATATGATGTAAACTAGAGCACCATGCAACTTCATGATATCCTTAATGAAGATATTAGCATAATCCTCCACTGAATAATTAGTCTTCACTATAAAGAAGTGAGCGAACTTAGTCATCCTATCCATGATGAAACAAATGGAATCAAATAGATTATGGGACCACGAAAGACCGGTAACAAAATCCATATTAATTATCTCTTATTTCCACACGGGAAATTCAATATGTTGAGACAACACACCAGGACTCAAGTACTCTACCTTCACTTGCTGACAAACCAAACACTTATCCATAAAATTGGCCACATCCCTCTTTAAGTTATTCCAACAATAAATTTTTCTCAAGTCATGATATATCTTGATTGAACTAGGATAAAAAATATACCTCGACTCATGAGATTTAACCAAAATCCTCTCTTGTATACCATCTACATCTTTAACACATAACCTACCTTGGCACCTTAAGATACCATCACCACAAACCTTGAAAGTTGTCACCTTCTGGTAACCCACATCATCCTTGATCTTCATCAAAATAGGGTCTAAGAGCTATTTATCCTTCACCTCAATACTAAGATATGACTTCTCCACCTCTTGTACAATTAGAACACCATCCTCAAAGTCCAAAAGAAGAACTCCAAGATTAGCCAAATGATGAATATCCTTCACCAGTCCTTTCTTCTCCTCATCTGCATAAGATAAGCTTTCCATGGACAATCTGCTAAGAGAATCAGTAACCATGCCAGGTTTACCTGAATGATAATGTAGACTCATGTCATAGTGTTTGAGAAACTCAAGCTATCTCCTTTGCCTAAGGTTCAACTCCTTTTGTGTGAAAATATACTGCAAACTCTTATGGTCTGAGAAGATGTCAACATGGACTCCATACAAATAATTGCACCAAATCTTTAAAGATTAGATCAAAGCCAACAACTCCAAATCATGAGTCGAATATTCCTTATCACGTAGCTTTATCTATCTAGAAGCATATGCAACCACCTTGCTATGTTGCATCAACACGAAACCCAGTCCAACTCGGGATGTATTGTGATAAACAACAAAACCATCGGTACCCTCGAGTAGAGTAAAGATAGGACCTGAAGTTTACTTAGCCTTCAACTTCTCAAAGCTACCCTCACAATAATTCGACCATAAGAACTTTACCTTTTTCTAAGCCAACTTAATCAATCGGACAATAATAGAAGAGAAGTTTTCCATAAACCTCCTATAATAACTGGCTAATCCAAACAAGCTCCAAATATCGATTAGAGTCATGGGTCTAGGACACTTCTTAACCACTATAACTTTTTGTGGATCCACCATGATCTCTTCACTAGAAACAACATGACCTAGATAGGTTACAATATTTAACTAAAACTTAAACTTAGAGAACTTTGCATACAATTGCTAATCTTTTAAGGTTTTCAACATAAGGTTGAGGTGATCTGCATGATCTGCTTCACCCTTAGAATACACCAAAATATCATCAATAAACACAATTTAAAATGAATCCAAGAACTGATGGAATACCCAATTTATAAGATCTATAAGTGTCGTTGGAGCATTGGTCAACCCGCAAGACATGACCAAGAACTCAAAATAACTATAATTTGTATGAAAGGCAGTCTTAAGGATATCCTCCTCCCTGATAATTAGTTGATGGTAGCCAAAATGGGGATAAATCTTGGTGAAGTACTTAGCACCCTAAAGCTGGTCAAACAATTCATCTATCCTAGGAAGAGGGTACTTATTCTTCACCATCACCTTATTTAACAAGTGGTAATCAATGCACATCCGAAGGGAACTATCCTTTTTATGCATGAAAATACTAGGAGAACGCTGCACAAACACACTAGATTGAATAAAACCCTTATTAAGAAGATCTTTCAACTACTCCTTAAGCTTGTTCAACTCAGCTAAAGTCATCTTATAAGGAGGGTTAGAGATATGATGAGTGTACGGATGAAGATCAATCCCAATTTCAATTTTAGTATCGGGAGGAACACAAAGAATATCATCAAGGATGACCTCAAGAAATGCACTAAGCATGGGTACAGACTGTAAGGAAGGACTTTTCAAGTTAGAATCTTTAACCTAAATCAAATAATAAAGACACCTTTTGTAAATCAATTTTTGGGCTCTAAGATATGATATGAACCTCCCCTTAGGAACTAGGGAACTCCCTTCCTACTCAATAACTAGTTTACTTGGAAATTGGAAACTGACCTTTTAGGTCTGATAATCAAGAGATACATAGCATAAATGTAACCAATCCATCCCTTAAATCATATTAAATTCTAAAATGCCCGACTCTATCACATCCACCAAGGTATCCCTACCATCGACCGATATCACACGACCCCTATAGACCCTTCTATCCATAATAAAGTCACCCACCAAGGAGGACACAGAAAAGGAATTTGGAATACATTTAGGATCAAAACTAAAATGAATAGCCATATAAGTGGTCACATAAGAAAGGGTAGACCTGGGATTAAGTAGACAATATACTTTATGAGAGAAAAAATTTAGCATACCAATAACAGCATCGGGGGATGCCTTAGAATCCTTGCGAATGGTAAGAGTATACAGATGGTTTCAACCAGTGCCGGAGCTAGAAGCAGAAGTAGAACCCTTTGGTGAAGGATATGATGAAGTAGAAACAAAGATCTTATTCTCCCTAGAAGCAATCCTAGAATGACCAACCCTTCATATGTGACCAATCTGACCACACTTAAAGAACTTGTTCCTCCCCTCTTCACAAATACCATAATGCACTTGACCACAAAATCTACAAGGGGGTATAATTAAGCTAACTGATCCCTACTAGCTTGAGGTTGGGTACCCTGTGCCCTATTACCAACACTATTTTGAAGACAATGATCACCTGATGACTTTAGATAAGGAGCACTAGCTGTAGAGTAGGAACCAAAATTTCCCCAGTTCTTCTTAGACCATTTTCCACTGTCTCAACCACTCTGTTGTTAACCTATACCATAATCTAAATACCAAAACTTATTATTCTACCTTTTACTCATCTTTACTTGCTTTTTTTTCTCTTCTACTTGTCGTACATACACTAAAAGACTAGAGATGTCCATATCCTTGATCAATAAGGAGGCCTTTCTTTCTAAGATCAAATCATGATACAAACTAGAAGTGAACATCCTCATTCTATCCCTTATGATAGACACTAATTCTGGAGCATAACTGTAACACCCCACACTTTTAGGAAAGAATGTAAACTGTTATTTCTATGTGTAAAAGTTCCAAAAGCCAATGAATGACACCGGTTTTACCTTAATCCAATATTAGGGTAAAAATTTATGCTCGTTTTATAGAGAGGTATCAATCTGTCGAAGGTGCAATGGCCAACCCGATGGACCATCAACCTTGCTTCGCCCCAAAAACAGTGAGCTAAGTCACTAGAAATGACCTGATAGTCGAGGTGATGGTCCTTCACCCTCCTGATGGTCCGTCAACCAAGCTGTCGGGTAAAATTTAAAGTTTTGAAGGCGGGATGTTTAAAAAGAGGTGTTTTGGTACTTTTCCTCTTCAGAAAACCTCCCCTATGGATCTAATTACTCTATATATCATTATTAATCAATTCTCATCAGTTGTACAACATCAAGATCCTATTTTTACTATAAAACATAGGATCAAACTAGGGCTTCCTCCAAGAACAAGAAATCAAGAATCAATCCTTAAGTTCAAGATTTCAAGAAACGAATCAAGATTTGGGTTCCATTTTTTAAATCATATAATCTAAGGTATGTGGTACTTCTCTAAACATCATGGGCATAATTTTTCTATTGTTTTATTACATTAAAGATCCCCAATCATATTTATAAATAAAGGGTTTGGAATTATTTGAAAAGTATATATCATGAAGTTATTTTGAAGAAATTGTATGTTGCCTTGAACTGTCTATTGTGAATTTTGAATATAACAATATATTGATGGTTTGGGTGCAATTAAAAATTTGAATGAGATCATGAAAGATCAAAACCCCCTCTTTTATCATGATATTTTTTATTTATATTGTTATGGATTGTTTAAAGGCATGAACTTTCTAACCAAAAAACTAATGGGTGAGTGCGTGATTAATGATCATGGAGTGATATTTCTTATGACAAGTTGGGAATGTGTTTTCACATGATAAATGCTCATTGTGATATATTAACAATCTTTCTTGGATTTTAAGTAATTACAACTATGAGGTGACCACCTATTGATTTTATAATTGGGAGGAGAATGTTTTTGTGAATATTCAAGTGAAAAGTCTATTGCATAACTCTCTCTCATATGATCTTTAAAAACCTAGGGTGGTCATGAATATGATAATAAGTAAAAAGGGTCGAAGACATGATGTGACGTGATTTGATTGACTTGCAAGTCAGTGTATGATGATAACCGATGATTTCATACCCTTTACATGATAATATTGTATTTTTGAAAAGTATGAATGTGTTTTTCTTAAAGAACTAAAAGTCGGGCTTAAGAGAGCTAGTAGGTTACCCGAAGAAGGCGTTTGAGTGCAAGGGCTCATCACCGGAAACCATAGTTGCCGATACAGGACTTATGATATATTATACTACATGATATGACATTTTTAGGACATCTCACATGGGGGGATTTCTAGTGGTGTGCTCACATGGGGGGTATCACCATTTCAATCCTGGCGGCTACTTCGATTGGAGGCTTGACCGCCGAGTCAAGGGAGGGTTCTACATAATCCGTGGAATTTTATATTTGTAGGGTGTACCAACTAGCTTAGAAAAATAACAAAGAGTGAGTCATGGTTTCAAAGAAGTGTTTTGGAAATCACTAAAGTATTCCCATGTATTTTTACTTACGTATTATGATCTTTGTTTTTATGAAATGGTCTCATCTATTTTGTATTAAAAGCATGCAATTTTGAGTTGTTTCACATACCAGTACATTTATAATGACCCCCTATATTTCAGGGTCTGAGGCTCAGTCCAGGGGTCTTTCAAAGCTGTAGAATCTTCAGAACAAAGTGTGCAGTTGGTGAGCCTTCTTTATTTCAGAAGGCCTATTGCTAGAGTATTTTTTTGCATTTTAGTTTTGGGTCCGATTGGGGGCCTTGTCCCAGTTATAGACAAGTTATTATATTCTGATGTATTAGTGATTTCACAGACTGAGATGGATATTGTCTAGTTATCTATTGATTTCATTTCGTATTGTTAAATTGAACTCAGAGTATGACCATGATTTTGTCTATTTATTTCTGCATTTCTCTTTATTGTATGTGAATGGTGTTCGTAATTTCTAGATAGAAAAGACGCACCCGGGACTCCATGGTTCGAGATGACTATTACAGCCAGGGCCCCGATTCGGGTCGTAACAAACTTGGTATCAAAGCATGGCTTATGGTCCCAGGGTGTCTACAAAATTGCATTGGGTAGAGTCCTTTTTAAGGGTATGTAGTGCACCACACTTATAAGTAGGAGGCTATAAGGAATTTAGAAATGTTTCTCTTTATTCATGTTTTAGTTCGTGCTACAGAGTCAGAATGTTCCTCTTTCATACTCTAGTTCATGATATGGCATCATCCATATGAAAGTATAGCTATCTTAATTCTTTTCTTACTTTGATGTTTTTAGACATGTCTTATTTCTGAGGTGATTCAAGTACAAAAGCATAGAATCCAAATAATGTGGTCTTTTTTTGATTGAGTCATAAAAGATTATAAAATTGTGCAAGGACTTGAGAGGAGTCCGTTAGTGCTTCAAGGTGTATTGATTCTAGTGTAAACTATGATCCTGATGAAATCATGCTTTTCATCCAGAGGTATTAAGTGTATCCAGTCCCTTTCAAAATTCTTGTTATAGATGTCATACATAAGGGGAATAATGTGTAGCAGAATATTGGAACTGTATTTTCACCCAAGTAGTAGTATATGTTAAAGTGTCATGACCTATTGGTAGTTAGATTGGTCCAAGAAGTTGGTGATATGAAGTCACAAGGTTAGAAGTCAGAGTGAGTGCGACTTTTGTGTAAATGAATATTTTTATCAATATATCTGTTGATTGAGGGATGATTTGTCAATTTATAGTAATAGACTATTGTGGTAGTAATATTTTTATATTGTAAGGTATTCGATAGTGGAAATGTTTGGATGTGATTATTATCTATTCAAAAATAGGGAAGGATCTCAGAATAGATAGTTGTGGTAGGTATAGAAATTAGTTATAGGTTGCAACTGGAGAAGGAACAGATTAGTCAATAAGTTGTAGGTAAAGACTCATTATTATTTATTGAATTTTGAAGGTCATTTTGATGTACGAATGGGTAAGTAAATATGACGTAAGAATTTAGAATATATTGATATGATTGAAATAGGTTGTATTATAAGATTGAGATCGACTATCCTTCTTATATAAATTTACCCCTTGATTGTCTTTTCTCTAGTAGTTGTAAACTAGTACTGCTGGTGAGAAGGTATGTAGTAGATTTTGAGATGTAGTAGTAATTCCATGTAGGGGATTTGATTGTAGGTAGTATCTATGTGAAATAAGGTGTTTGGGTTGAATTTCCCAGTTTGATGGACTAGTATAAGATGTTGCATGTTTCATCGATGGTACGTGATTGTTGCTAGACTATAGGCTTGAAACTTTAGAGGTAGAATATGGTGGTAAGAATAGTAGCTTAATATTAATGATGTATGTTTTGTTGGAATGAATTAGTAGGCTTGATGTGATTTGTAAAAGAGTCTAGGTTGATAATTTATGAAAATTTTAAGTGGTAATTATGAGGTATATATGTATATGAGGACAAGTGTTAAAATGATGAATTATAGATGAGTCATTAAGTGGATAAGGGCATAAGTATATAAGAATAAGTTGCACCCCCCTATGGCGTTAAGGTCAGATTTTATGATATAAGTTATGTGATTAACATTCTAATGTTAAAATGTTAAGTAGTGGAGAGTGGATTTTTATGTGTTAAGGAGTGAGAATGTGTATGCTCATGAGACTGCGAGTTTTAGGTTGATGATGATAGAGGATAGTAAAAATTATGAGTAGTGTTCTTAGAAAGCAATGCCTTTAGAGTACATTTAAAAAGGGAAAGTTTAGCATTTATGTGTATAAGTGTTTTGGTACCTAGTTTTTGTTCTCGATATTGTAGTATGGAGAAGTCTGGTGAGTTGTTGTACGGTGTTCGTTAGAGTTGAATTGAGGAAATATAGGTAGGAAATTTGATGTCCATGCCCATAATATTGTTAGTCATAAGTTGGTGACTCTGGGGTTAGAAAATGATATGACTAGTATCCCTGAAGGGGGATGACCCAGAAAGAATTTAGTGTCTTTATGTAAAAATTCTTGAAGTGAGTTTGTGTTTGTGTGTATATCTATATCCCCTATTGTATTGGGAACTGTGGTTATAGATTTAAGAGAGGTTATATTCTCAAGTGTAGGAGGGTGTCTTTGATCTAAGGGGGAGATGGTGGATTAAAGTAGTTCCCAATTTTTTTTTGTGGTTTCAAGTTTCAAGTAAGAATTATGTTAAATCAATTCCTATTCAATCAAGATCCTCCTACTTTGATTTGAATGGACTTCTACCAATGTCTTATGTATTCATGTCTTGCCTATGCCTAAGTGTTGAGATCTCTATGTAACTCATGTCATGTTCCGATATCCAAACAAGGAGTAATAATGTCCCTCAGTGATCCAATATTCCAAGTATCCAAGCCATATGTTATGTTGCTCATGATCCAAACCTATGTCTCACAACAAGCCTGGTCCTAAGAAAACATGTTTTTGTATGTCACTGAATTATTTTATGCCAAAATTAGCAATAGCGATAAAGTTGTGCGAACTTATGACTATCTCAGCTCTAAAAATGAGAAGTAATAGCTTTAAGTATCAATCTTTGTCTCAATTATTGACTTTATGAAATATGACCTTATGTTATACAAATCATGAGATATGTGTACCCATGTTTCTCACCGTAGTATGTCCTAAGAAATCATGTTGTGTTGTGGTTATGCCGAACGACCCTTTACTTCTGATCCAGACACTTGATATCTGAAGCACTCTTTGTGTATTCTATAGTATCTTTACTTCATGTCCCTCCTTGAGTAGTTCAATAAGTATAAGCTATGAACTTATAAGTGTTACATCCATTCATGATGTTTAGGCTCGGGTCCCTCAATGACCCTCCATATGTCAGTATAACGGTGGTTGTTAAAGAGTAGTAGTGTTTGGGTGGAGGAGTAGATATTTTTTAAGATGGATGGGAAAGAAGGAGATAAGCTTTTATTACGTGCGATAGTTACGAAGGAGTTATGTGGTGAAAATCTTAGTAAGAATGATTGAATTGGCTGGTCTTAGTTTGGAGATCCATGAAGTAGGTGTAGTAATGATAGGCTTAAATTTTGCGATTGATGAAAACACAAACCAATGTGCTATGTGGTTAGTATTACTTGAATTAAGACTTGAGGTTGTTGGATTATAGTGATAGGGTGAGGTGATTTCTTAATATGATGTAGAGTGCAGGATCCCGTAGTTTAAGTTACCACCTCTTTCCTCTGAGTTGGGATTCAGAATAGAATTATTATATGGCGGGACACAAAATTCTTGTGGTTATATATGTTATGGGAGAATCGTAGGTTGGAAATGATGAAGTATGTTGATTAATGTTGGGGTATATATGAATAGTGTCTTTAAACTTAATGTCCATTCGTTGTATTTTGTAAGGTGGAAAATGCTTCTAAATCCTATCTCCTGCAGAATCTTATTTTGTGATTAGTACTGATGTAAATAGGGACTATGATAACCAAATAAACTCATTCCTTATGTTAAGATGATAATTATTCATAGAACTTATGTGCAAGGTCATCCCTATGTAAAGTTTCACTACCTCATGCTTTGTGCTTACGCATTTCACTAGGGGTTATCATGAAGCTCTTTCCATGCCTTTGCATATCTTGTTGAGGAAAAATGTTCAATGCAAGGTTACGTTCCCGATTCCATACCTTTAGTGCTTCAACAGGTCCTTACCCATCATTCGGGGATGAATGATCCCAAGGGGGAGATAATGTATCGCCCTGCACTTTTGGGCTAGAATGTAAGCCATCATTTTTGTGAGTAAAGGTTCTAAAAGACAATAAATCCTATTCAAATTTAGTGTGGGAGTCTATTTGAGCATGAATTGAGATCATAGAGGTCCCCTAACTCAAGGACGAGTTGAAAGCTTTCCTATCGATTAAGTTTTGGTGAGCTCTAAACTTGGGTCAACTTCCATCTGCCATAACTTTTTATATATTACTAATTAGAGGTCCTACTATATATAAAATAAAAGGTCTTTGATTCCTCTTTCCAATGCCACTGGTTTTTCCTTAATTCGATAGTGGGGTAAAAAGTTATGCCCATGTTAAAGAGAGGTGTCAAGCTGTCGAAGGTGCGACAGCCAACCCGACGGACCGTCAGGTCCATGACGGACCGTTAGGTCCATGACAGATTGTTAGGTCCATGAAGGACCATCAAGCCTTCTGTATCCCTAAAAACAGTGATTTCGATCACTGGACATGACCTGACGATCGAGGTGACGGTCCGTCAACTAAGCCGTTGGGCAAAATTTAAAGTTCTGAAGGAGGAATGTTTTAAAAGGGGTGTTTTGGAACTTTTCCTCTTAAGAAAACCTCCCCAATGGATCTAATTACTCTCTAAATCATTATTAATCATTCCTCATCAGTTGTACAACATCAAGATCCTCTTTTCACTCTCAAAAATAGTATCAAACTAGGGTTTTCTCCAAGAACAGGAAATCAAGAATCAATCCTTAAGTTCAAGATTTCAAGAAATGGATCAAGATTTGGGTTCCATTTTTTAAATTTTATAATCTAAGGTATGTGGGACTTCTCAAAACATCATGGGCATAATTTTTCTATTTTCTTATTACATTAAAGATCCCCAATCATATTTATAAAGAAAGGGTTTGGAATTATTTGAAAAGTATATGTCATGAAGTTGTTTTGAATAAATTGTATGTTGTCTTGAACCGTCTATCGTGAATTTTGAATATAATAATATATTTATGGTTTGGGGTACAATGAACAGTTTGAATGATAGCATGAAAGATCAAAAACCCCTCTTTTATCATGATATTTTCGATTTATATTGTTATGGGTTGTTTAGAGGCATGAACTTTCTAAACGGAAAACTAATGAGTGAGTGCTTGTTTAATGATCATGGAGTGGTATTGTTTATGAAAAGTTGGAAATATGTTTTCACATGATAAATGCTCGTTGTTTCATATTAAGAATCTTTCTTGGATTTTAAGTAATTACAAATATGAGGTGACCACCTATTGATTTTACAATTGGGAGGAGAGTGTTTTGGTGAATATTTTAGTGAAAATTCTATTGCATAACTCTCTCTCATATGATGTTTATAAAGCTTGGGTGGTCATGAATATGATAATAAATGAAAAGGGATGCAGATATGATGTGACATAATTTGATTGACTTGTAAGTTAGGGTATTACGATACCCTATGATTCCAAGCCCTTAACAAGATAGTCTTGAATGTTTGAAAAGTATGAATGTGTTTTCGTTAAAGAACTAAAAGTTGGAATTAAGAGAGCTAGTAGGTTACCCGAAGAAGGCGTTTGACTAAAAAGGCTTATCTCTGTAAACCGTAGTTGCCGATACAGGACTTATGATGTATGATCCTACATGATATGACATTTTTAGGACATCTCACATAGGGGGACTTCCTGCAGTGTGCTCACATGGGGGGTATCACCACTCCAATCCCGGTGGCTACTTAGATTGGAGGATTGGACGCCGAGTCAAGGGCGGGTTCCACATAGATCGTGGAATTTTAGATTTGTAGCGTGTACCAACTATCTCAGAAGAATAACAAAGAGTGAGTCATTGTTTCAAAGAAGTGTTTTGAAGATCAATAAAGTGTGACCATGTATTTTTACTTACGTATTATGATCATTCTTTTTATGAAATTCTCTCATCTATTTTGTATTAAAAGCATGAAATTTTGAGTTTTTTCACATACCAGTACCTTTGTATTGACCCCCTATATTTCAAGGTTTGAGGCTCAGTCCATGGGTCTCTCCAAACCATAGAATCTTCAGACCGAAGTGTGCAGTTGGTGAGCCTTCTTTATTTCAAAAGGCCTGTTGCTAGAGTATTGTTTTGCAATTTAGTTTTGGGTCTGACTGGGGGACTTTTCCCAGTTATAGACAAGTTATTATATTCTGATGTATTAGAGATTTCGCAGACTGAGATGGATATTATCTAGATATCTATTGATTTCATTCCATATTGTTAAACTGAACTTAGAGTATGACCATGATTCTGTCTATTTATTTATGCATTTCTCTTTACTGTATCTGAATGGTATTCATTATTGCCAAATAGATAAGAGGAACCCGGGCCTCCATGGTTCGGGATGCTCGTCATGTCTAGGGCCCCGGTTTTGGTCATGACAATAACGTGGCAGCTAATGAAACTTCAAGTCATACTCTTTTACTGACATCTTTCCTTGCTTCAAATTCATGAACTCCTCAGCCTTCACCATCCTCAACTCATGAGTAAAAAGGTGATCAAGAAAAGCACTAGAGAAGTCATCCCACAAATAAGACTCAACATCATCACCCTAGACTGGTCCTATTCCTCATACCACCGATATGCTACATCCTTCAACTAATAAACAGAAAACTCCACACCCTCTACATTAGTAGCATGTATCACAGAACATTCTTTTCCATCTCATCAATAAAATTTTGAGGATCTTCAGCAACTTTAGAACCAGTGAAATTCAGAGGACTCAACCTCATAAACTGGCCAACACTAGTAACCTCAGAAGATAGAGCAATAGAAGAAACACTCTAAGTCTAAGAGGCCACCAATTGCATATGCAAATGGATCGACTAGCAAAACTCAACATTAGACACATTAGCTTGAGGTGTCCAAGGAGGGATGGGGGAACCAATAGAACTCCTCTAGGGAAATTAGAAGCAGTGATCCTAGACCGAGTCTGAACTCCTTGAGTAGGATGAGCTCCGCCCATATTGTCCTCAGATGTGACAAAAGAGTTTCATAGGCATAAAATCTTCTGGGAGAAATGATCTAAAAAGGAGACAAATGGGAATTAGAGAAACTTTCAAGATCTTAGACTCTATAGCCCAAAATAGACCAACAAAGAAAGGGAAACATTCCTAAATTCCTCGTAGCCCCTTCCTAATAAGTGTGGTGTGCTACACACCCATAAAAGAGACTTAAATTGACACGACTTTGTGGACACCCAATGACCCCAAACCTAGGCTCTGATACCAACTTTGTCACAACCCAAATCAGGACCTAGCTATGACGAGTATCTCAAGTCCATCGGGGATCGAAGACCACCTCAGTACCTAGAAAAACACCACACATTACCTAATAATGGCTGAATTCTGAACATATAACAAGATAGCATAAGATAAGCTCAAAGAATTTAAGATATGTCTATAATTGACAAATGGTAACTAAAACCAACAAACCAGTATCTCATAAGTTCACAGTAATCCACAAAGCCTTTTAACAAAATTGAAATCAATAAAGTGCCAGGACATGCCCCCGACCCTAACTTTGACAATTACAATGTTAATGATAATGTGAACTCTCAAATCTAATCAATAAATGGAAACTAATGAAATATTCAATTTTTTCGGATAATAAAAACTCACCAATTCACCAATAACTAATGACAAATCAAGTCAATCCACCTAACACTGTATGAGAAAAGTAGAAGTATCTGTGGTGTCTGCATCACCTAAGGATACAGTGTCCAATGATGGTTAGTGAGTTGAGCACTAGCATGAAATGTAGGGATAAGGGATAAAATAATGACAAGTCAAATCCAATTCAAAACCATGTGAATATCGTCATATACATACATAGATAATATGTTAGGAAAGGGAGCAAGACTTAGCATGCACTTTAAAACTTTGGCCTGGACTGTATAGCTCAACTGTCATAATATAAGAAGGCACCCATGGGATATATTGATCCATCTCTCACCCAGTTAAAAGGGCCCTAGTTCGTGTAGCCGTACAAACCAGAGAATGTACATATGTTGCATGGGGGACTCGAACATCCCAGCATACTAAGGTGACTTAAGAACCCAATCATGTAACATAATATGGGGGAGTCAAACCTTCCAATAATATAATAAAGAGGACTCAAACCACCTGGTCATTTAGACCCCCGCATCGGTAATCATAGTTTCTAGTAATGGTCCCTCGAGACCTCAACTTTCACGACACATATACACAACCCTCATTAAACCCCAATTAAAATATTTATCACACACTCCCATTCATTGGATCATAATACAAATTTAGGCATTCACTTTTGCTATCGTCATACCAACTACACTTCCAAGGTAATATTAACATGCCATTACAACTCCATTAACTTGGGAAAATAACTCCCTTTGTTCATTAATACAAGGCGGGGAGGACACTGGCTCCCTTTGTTTATTATATAAAACTGTCATGTTTCAAATAACATCTTTATATCATGCAATTGTTTTGAAAATAGTTCAATGTAATTTTACTCGTACTTAAAGCCACTTTCACAAAATTTGGGTTGGGGTTATTACAAATTCAATTGTTAATATTCACAAAATTTGGGAAATCACAATCCCTTAGTTTATTCACTATGCCCATGCATAAAATTGGTTTCACAACCACTATTTAAAACATAAACAATGCATACGTAAACATGAAACATCACATAAACAACAATCATTCAAAAACCATCAACCGATGTTAAAAACCCACATTCAAAAGCATCCAATTAAATAATTTTAATGCATGATTTTTCATAAATTAAGGGTTAGGGAAGAGTAACATGCCTGAAACACTATGTTTTATGAAGAGAAATCAACCCTTGAGCCCTTGGATGACCATATTCTTGGAAACCCTAAGTATCTTTATTAATGAAATTTCAAAGAATTTTTATAAATTGTTTTAATTGGGAATAATATGTTAATGAAGTACCAAACATGGTTTTAAGTTAAGGGGTCTAAGTGGGGAAAGAGGGAAATTACCAGGATACCCTTGAAAAAAAACTAGAAACCGACGACCAGTCTTTACGAGCGACCACAAGACTTGTAGGATTACCCTATGAGTCATTTAGTCTAGTTGTAGTCTAGGCAATTTCCAGGTCCACCCCACACTGGTTTGATTAATAGTAGGACCATAAGACTCGTATCTAGTCCTTGCGACTTGTAACATACTAGTCGTAGTCACATTAGGATCCTAGGTCAGAACACTGGCTCCAGGACACTACGACTCATTAGGAGCCACTCATGCTTAAAATAGAAAACTTATCTATTCACACTGTTCAAGCTATGATTAGGATCCTTACTATAAGTAATGACACCCTACGACTCATAGAGTGAGTGTAATGAGGACAATGAGGATAAAATTTTAGAAATTTTCAAGGGCCAAAAATATAAGGTGTTACACTGTAATGCCTCGAATCTGGTACCCAAAACGTTACACGATGCTCATGACCCCGAAGAACCACAAGCTAACACATGACTGATATCTGTAACTGAGCACTAAATAATATATTGTAAATATGCGAAATATAAGTTGTAAGGCCATAAGGTTCAAAACTGAACTAATACTAAATATAAAATAATGTCTGTAATGGGGTATAACAATACCCAAAACTAAAATAAACTATCAAAAACATGATGTAGTCTGAAAGCCTCTAAACTATCTGAAATCTGTGGAGTTGATGGGACATGTCCCCAACTAACTCTGAACTACTGAAATAATAAAGTAATTAAAATAATCATGCTATCCTCGAAGGATGAGGACTCACTTCTAGTCGGGCTACAAAACGTCTCATCTACTAAGGATGATCGAGATATCGTGCTTCTAAACCTATGGTATAAAACACCATAGTGCAAATACGTCAGTATGATTGAATGTACAGGTATGCAAGTGAGGTAGGCTGAATGCAAGGGTTCATATGCATGAACAACAATAACTGACTGATGACATAAACATGAACGCGTGAGAAATACATGCATGAATACATAAACTGGGACTAGGGTCATGATAATACTGAATACTGAAGTACTGACGTCTGAGTTTACTAATACTGAGATACTGAATAACTGAGTCTATTGATGATATGAATTACAGAGTTTATAGGTAATCGATATCTGAGGTTACCGGTACTATATTACTGATAACTGATAATTGACTATACTGATACTGAAAAACTATCTGAGTTCTTTACTGGACTGGGAGACTGTATCTGACAGTCCTGAATCTGAAGAACTATCTGAATTCTAGACTAAGCTGGATGACTATATCTGATAGTTCTAATTTTGATGGAACTAGATGAGTTGTATACTGAGCTAAGCGACTATATCTGACAGTCCTGATATCTGTAGAACTTAACTGAATTCTATTACTAAGACTAAATCTGAAACTGAGACTGTGGGAGGTAATTATCTAACAGACATGCCCGAATCTGAACTGGTGGGTCTCAACCTATAACCCCAGTTGGAAGGATGTTATTACCATGCCATAGGTAAAGACAAGCTATGAGTATTCCCTATCTGATAGGGAGCGCTTCCGTCAACCCCACCTGTAAGGAAAAACTCAAAGAAGATGTATAGTCCCTAGACTCGTAGGGTTACATCTCGACCTACGCTGGCTACATAGTTTTGAAATGCAAGGATTTCTTTAAGCATCACACCCTTTACTAACTGACAAGTGAGCCCTCATCTTTGGGTTCACTCGGTGCTGAATCCTACTCCCAACTAAAAAGACACTGGACTGATTTAACTAAACTGAACTGTTACTGATTGTATTGTATAACTAATTTCAACTGGGTTCACTAAATTATGTTGACTGATGGAATACTATTGAGATCTGATAACTGACTGGGGTTGCTGAGATTATAAAAATTATAGAGATTACTGATATTACTGAGATCACTGAGGTTACTGAGTAGGACTAGACTGATACTGAATTCACTGAATTTTCCTGAATCATGAGACTGACTGAATTCTAATGATCATGGATTGAATGAGAGTATCATGAAAACTGACACTAGCTCTAGGCACACATCTAAACTATTGGGTACAAATACCCCCAGGACTCAATAACATGAAAATGACAAGACTTGACACTTCTTGAACACATGACCAATATCAACAATTCATCATACAATAAGTTGGGGATTTCATGAAGCACAATAGTTATCATAATATTGTACGTGGATAGGAATGCATATAATCATGTCATAATTTCATACTCTAACATCATGAGAATTCCAACAAACATCTACAATACACATTAATAGCATGGGAGTCATTTGAATATAAGGGTAAAACATGTATTTATCGTTTGGGTCACAATTAAGCTATAATGTATAATTTCTATTTTCTTAGGCATTTTATCAAACACCTTACATGCACCACTTAGGTCATAGGCATAATCATCAAGTTAACACTCCATAACAAACTAAGTTCATAGTTTTCGACTTGCATGCTAACATAGTTTCATAAAACAAATAAAGATTCCAACTTGGGAATCATAAAACAACAAACACATTAACATAATCAATCCATAACATGAATATCAGAATTCATAGTTTAAAACTTGATTCTTGGGTTTCATGGATGAAAGGAATCCATGAATGAATACTATGCATACCTTAGTTCTTAATTATATGAAGATTGACAGAGAGATTCATGAATTTGAGTATTGAATTTGAATCGTTAATTGAAAACCCTAACTTGTTCTTGAGAGAAACTTTAGAGAGACAGTATATTTTTGTTGAATTGGGGATAAATCCCGTGTTTTTGTTTTAGACTTATATAAGAGTGGGAAATTGACCCATTTGCCCTTAAAAATGCGGACATTTAATAGCTGAAACTGGGCATTGATGTTATTATCGATGCGGCACGTCTATGGCATCGACGCGATAGTCGACACATCATGCAATCATCACGTCAAGTCTCAGTACTTTGACCCTGGCAACCTATAACACTATCAACCAACGCGATTGATGATGCGGCATGCTAAGATCGCGTTGGTCCACTATTTTGGGTTTCCGAACGTGGTCTAAATGAGTTCTAAAAAATTTGAAACTTGTTCGAGAACACCTATTGACCTTCCTGGTCATGAATTAGCAAGAATACGGACCATTAAAGGACATTAAAGTCACAAAATGAGACTTTAAACTTTTGAAGGCTAAAATAAACTAAGTCTGGAAGCTTAGATAGAACCTTCTAAGCATGGGATCCCCTTAACAAACATAAATGGACTGAATTAAGCTTAATATTTTGAGGGGTCTTATAATATTTCCCCTTTAGGAATATTTGTCCTTGAATGAGACTGACTGAGATGGGGGAAATGATAAGCTGAAGTACATGTTGAAAATGAACAACTAAAACATGAGTACATAACTGACATCACTAATTAGCTGAGATTTATTCTGAGCATGCATATTCGATGCATGATTTCATGACTGGCATGACTGATATGCTGAATATATTATACTGAACATGCATATCTGATGCATAAATACATGACTGATCTGACATATGAATGCATGACTGAATATGCAATGGTAATTGATACCAAGTTTATCATGGAAATCAGAGCATGAAATAGGATAAGTTCAAGGGAGACTGTTTCCTTAAACTAAAAATGCTAATGAACCTAAAATTAATTACTAGATATGCATGAGCGGAAATATGTGAATGTAACTGAGTCTAGAATGTCATACATTAGCTAGATATCGTGATCTAAACTTAGTACCTTGAATACGTGGCTTACGACTGAGATCAGAGTTTGAGGGTCAACTCATGAGTACCCCTTACCCCAAATTGGATTCATTATGAAAAAAGAGAGCGACATCTTTATGTTATAAAGGTTTAGGGAATTATAGTGTATCTCCTCCTTGGGGCACTATATCCATTGAAAAGTACTAGGCTGACTTCACTTAACTATGAGGAAAATTATGACGATGCACAAGGCACCTTCTATCTGAATATTTAAGATCTAAAACTAAGACATAATACATGAACTGGGTTGAACACTCAACTACCTGGTTAGTCCATCTTAGAATGATCATATTCATAAGACTCTGGATAGTGCGACTAGCTTGAAAGATGGAAACCATACCATCTGAACTTGTCATCTGGCTGCTAAACTAAATTATTGGTTGCTTAACTAACTCATACTAGAAACTTCTACTCGACTGGAGTGTTCCTATAACACTCTTTTTATAGAGTTCTAGTGACTGAAGGGAGACAGGGAATCTTGGCCTGATCTGAGCAGGACATCAGAAAAGGAGATTGCTACATGGCTAGGATTTTTGTATTAGGAGAAAAGGCCTATAAAACATCATCTAAGATAAAGTGACTAAGCCTTATACACTGCAACTGAGACTACTGAAAAGATTTACGTGGGTTTTGAGCATGAATGTATAAATATACTAACTTATCTAATTAACTAAATGACTAATAGATAACTTTTGGGTCTTTAAGGATGAACTATACTTAGCCTGAAAGGCTGGACTTAGACTATAGAGTATTATACATAAAAGGTAATGACTGACTGGGTAACGTGAGGTAACTGAGCATGAATAAGTGAAAAACTGTATTACCTTAAGAACGCAAGACCAAGTGTCCAACAAGTTTTGGAAATATTTTATAAACTGAGGTAGTGAAATACCAATGACTGAATAACTGATGGTCATATGCTATGGTTGGGTAATCCTGAAAGTGAACTGATTTTATGATCTGATTAGACTAAGACTAGGGTTGAGATTATAGCTAAGATGGTAATTGAGATTGTAACTGTAACTAAGACTGTAACTGAGACTGAATGTTGGTTTTCTATATCTAAGGTTTAGACTGGTATAGGAGTACTAAATCCTGAGGGCTAAGTAACTGATAGATGAAAGCCATGGTTCTGTGGGACTATCTGAGTCCTTTACTAAATATTGATTACAGAACTAACACTGTAACTGAGGCCTACGGGGTGGAACATTAACACTTTGGATTCACCAAGGGATCTAAACTGAGGGTATACGTGGCATAATCTGAGTTTGACTGAACACTAGGAGAGAAGTCAAGAATAGTGTGGGCTAAGCATACTGTAAAGCATAACATGAGTGCATGAGTCATGACCTGCATGACCCGAGTCTAGAATTTTTGTGTTCATGGGACATGATTCACAACATTGGATGAACTTGGATTTCTCATACGAGGAACTTAAAATACACACTATTCTATAAAAAGCACATGGATATAAGCTATATTCGTTCAACTGAAATGTAAATCATACGTAAGTATTGGAAGGGTTAAAGTACAAAACTTTCACTGAGGTAGGAATGGGCTGGGAGTCATCTTTTCTTATTGTTTTTCTACACATACTGGCATTACTACTAGAATTTAAAGGCCTGACTTTCTGAGATATCATAACTGGACAATTTCTGAATACCTGTTGGATTGTGTTAGACTGTGTCACTGGGGTAGAGACTAGAAAGGTCCTATTAACATTTGGTATGACCTTAAATTTGACTTCTATGAAAGGAGTTACAAAAGAAAAATAAGCTCTTGAATCTAAAGAAACATAAATATGTAAATGAGGGATCTACAACGTACCAGTGGCTACACCAAGAGGACTTTCTTGATCTTATCGGGACTGAAGTGCAGAGAGTCTATTTGGGCGTTGCCTACTAATAGCGCTGGAACTGGCACTCTGCTGATTCAGGCGACCGAACTGGGATTAAGGACGACCGTGCTTTCTTATAGGGCCAAGCCTAGGACAATCTCAGACCTTGTAACCTGACTCGCCACATCCGAATCATACATCATTGTCGGCTTTATATATACCCTTATGATGCTTACCACACTCTTTGCAAAGCGTATGACTATGAATAATGCTTGCACTATTCTGAGATTTGGATCCTGGAACCCTATATTTTCTACCATTTCTGAACTTAGGAACTGAAGCACTGGCTGAGGAAGGAGATGGAACTAAAAATTTTTGGCTATGATGAGAACGGTTACCACTCTACGACCCTGGATGAGAAAAACTATAACTACCAGCTCTGGCTCTCTTATTTTCCCTCTTCTTCTTCTTAAGTTTCTTCTCCTCAATCTACTGAGCATGGAACATAAGCCTACATATGTCCATCTCCTTAATCAACATTGCAGTCTTACACTCTTTAACCACTCTACCTGATATCCCAGACACAAACTTACTCATTCTGGATCTACTGTCTGCTACTACATAGGAAGCGTACCTGGCTAACTGGGTGAACTTGAGGGAGTATTCTTTTACACTCTTGCTACCTTGTCTGATATTGATGAACTCTAAAACTTAGTCTTCTTTCTTCTCTAGGAGAAAGAATCTATCTAAGAAAGCCGTAGAAAACTCTTCATATTCTATGGGCTCTACATCTGTACCCCTGTCTACCTTACACTGTTTAAACCACGTATGCGCTATATCTTGTAGCTGATAAGCGGCTAACTTTGCACTCTCACTGAAAGTCACTCCCATGATGTTTGTGACTTTCTAAACCTGGTTGAGGAATTCTTATGGATCCTTTTTGGACTTAGAAGCTGAGAATAAGGGAGGATTCATCCAGGTGAAGTCCCGAATCCTGGCTGCAGCTAAATTAGCCACTGGGTTGGCTGAAACAACATTTGGTCATTTATTCTGAGTTGTGACTAAATTGGTTAGAGTAGTAAATGTAGTCCTGAATTCTACGTGGGAAATATGTTCATCCTGGAGATCTGCTTGAATGGGCTGAGGTGTTGACTGATTACCAATTCACCTTTTACTAGCCCCTTTGAAGGCATATTCTGCAAGCGAGAGGAAGAAGCAGATTAGACAGAGAAAATAATTGGTAATTATGCTCATTAGAATGACATGAATACTAAAAGAAGGCAAATTGTTCCTAAAACATCTCATAGCCTCCTGGACATAAGTGTGGTTTACAACACACCCATGTACAATACTCTACTAGATACGGCTTTTTACACTTCCTAGGACACTGTTGAACCTTAGGCTCTGATACCAAGTTTGTAACGCCCCAAATCTGGTACCCAAAATGTTACATAGTGCTCATGACTCCAACGGACCACAAGTTAACCCATGAATGATATCTGTAACTGAGAACTAAATAATATATTATAAATATGCAGAACATAAGTTGTAAGGCCATAAGGTTCAAAACTGAACTAATACAAAATCTAAAATAATATCTGTAATGGGCTATAACAATATCCAAAACTGAAATAAACTGTCTGAAATATGTTGTAGTCTAAAAGCCTCTAAACTATCTGAAATCTGTGAAGTTGATGGGACATGTCCCTAAATAACTCCGAACTACTGAAATAATAAAGTAATTAAAATAATCTTGATATCCTCGATTGATGAGGACTCACTGCTAGTGTGGCTACAGAACGTCTGATCTACTAAGGATGCTCGGGAGCTCATGCTTTTAAACCTAAGGTATAAAACACCATAGCGCAAATGCATCAGTATAATTGAATGTACTGGTATACAAGTGAGGTAGGTTGAATGCAAGGGTTCATATGCATAAACAATAATAACTGACTGATGATATAAACATGAACACGTGAGAAATACATGCATGAATACATAAATTGGGACTGGGGTCGTGATAATACCGAATACTGATGTACTGATATCTGAGTTTACTAATACTTAGATACTGAATAACTGAGTCTATTGATGATATAAATTATGGAGTTTACAGGCAACTGATATCTGAGGTTACTAGTACTATAGTACTGATTACTGATAACTGAGTACTAAAAAACTATCTGAGTTCTTTACTGGATTGGGTGACTATATCTGACAGTCCTGAATCTGAAGAACTATCTGATTTCTAGACTGAGCTAAATGACTATATCTGACAATCCTGATTTTGATGGAACTAGATGAGTTCCATATTGAGCTGAGTAACTGTATCTGACAGTCTTAATATCTATAGAACCGAACTAAGTTCTATTACTAAGACTGAATCTAAAACTGAGACTGTGGGAGGTAATCATCTAACCGACATGCCCCGAATATGAACTGGTGGGGTCCAACCTGTAACCTAAACTAGAAGGGTGTTAGTACCATGCCACAGGTAATGACAAGCTATGAGTAAACCCTCTCTAACAGGGAGAGATTCTGTCAACCCCTCATATAAGGAAAAACTCAAAGGAGATATATAGTCCCTAGACTCGTAAGGGTACATCTCGACCTACTCTGGTTACGTAGTTCTGGAATGCAAGGATTTCTCATAAGGATCACGCTCTCTACTGACTGAGAGGTAATCCCTCATCCTTGGGTTTACTTTGTGCTGAATCCTACTCCCAACTGAAAAGACACTAAACTAATTTAACTAAACTGAACTATTACTGATTGTATTATGTAACTAATTTAAACTGGATTCACTAAATTCCATTGACTGACAGAATACTACTGAGATCTGATAACTGAATAGGATTGTTGAGATTACAAACATTATAGAAATTACTGATATTACTGAGATCAGTGAGGTTACTGAGTAGGACTAGACTGATACTAAATTCACTGAATTTTCCTGAGTCATTAGATTGACTGAATTCTAATGATCATGTCTTGATTGAGAGTATCATGAAAACTGACATTGTCTCTAGGTAAACATCTAAATTGTCGTGTATAAGTACCCCCAGGACTCAATAGCATAAAACTGACAAGATTTGACATTTCTTGAACACATGACCAATATCAACAATTCATCATACAATAAGTTGGGGATTTCATGAAGCACATGGTTATCATAATGTTGTACATGGATAGGAATACATATAATCATGTCATAATTTCATACTCTAACATCATGAAAATTCCAACAAATATTTACAATGCTCATCAATAGCATAGGAGTCATTTGAACATAAGGGTAAAACATGTATTTATCATTTGGGTTACAATTAAGCTATAATGCATAATTTTTATTCTCTTAGGCATTTTATCAAACACCTTACATGAACCACTTAGAGCATAGGAATAATCATAAAATTAACACACCATAACCAACTAAGTTCATAGTTTTGACTTGCATACTAACATAGTGTCATAACACAAATAAAGATTCCAACTTGGGAATCATACAATAATAACCACATGAACATAATCAATCCATAACATGAATATCAAAATTCATAGTTTAAAACTTTATTCTTGGGCTTTATGAATGAAAGAAATCCATGAATGAACACTATGCATACCTTAGTTCTTGATTATACAAAGATTGACGGAGAGATTCTTGAATTTGAGTATTGAACTTGAATCCTTATTTGAAAATCCTAACTTGTTCTTGAGTGAAACATGAGAGAGATAGTATATTTTTGTTGAATTAGGGCTAAATCCCATGATTTAGACTTATATAGGGGTGAAAAATTGACTCTTTTTCCCTTAAATACGCGGACATTTAATGACTAAAATTGGGCATCGACGCTATTATCGACGTGGCACATCGATGGCATCAATGTGATAGTCGACGCGTTGCTCCATTATCGTGTCGAGTCTCAGTACTTTGAACCTAGCAACCTGCAACAATATCAATCAACACAATTGGCGATGTGGCACGCTAAGATCGCGTTGGTCCACTATTTTGGGCTTTCAAACGTGGTCTAAACGAGTTCTAAAAAATTTAAAAATTGTTCAAGAACATCTATTGACCTTCCTGGTCATGAATTAGCAAGAATACGTACCATTAAAGGACATTAAAGTCACGAAATGATAATGCAAACTTTCGAAGGCTAAAATAAACTAATTCTGGAAACTGAGCTAGAACCTTCTAAGTATGGGACCCCCTTAACAAGCATAAATAGACTGAATTAAGCTCAGGATTTTATAGGGTCTTACATACGCTTATGTGACACCCCAAGTTTTTTATCTTTAAACCCTCCAAGAGTTGAGTAATTGAAGTAGCTAAGTTTATGAATTAATTTCAAAACTGTCATTGAGAACAGTCCAGGGCACGATTTATGATATCATGTAACTAGTCATTGGAAGACTTAATACCACAGTAGTGAGTTGTCCTAGGTTTGGTTCCTTGATAATAAGTCCAAGGTGTGACTCATTATGAGACGTAACGAGTCATTATAGTGACTTATTATCTCAATAATGAGGTTGCCCATATATTCTTCCTTAATCATGAGTCTTCATCATGACTTTTGTTGACGGGTAATGAGTCATGATGACTGACTCGTGGTCGTAACAATGAATGATGGGATTTTTGGTGCTCATGTCATGAGTCTAGGAAATGACTCATAATCAATCTTCACGAGTTGTTGGCCAAGCCGTGATGACTAGCCCTTATTTTTCCTTCCTATTTTGATGGGGTCTTTTTGGTTTTTTCCTCCTTTTACACTATATCCATGACTTAAAAACACTTTAATGACCCTTTAACATCAACTATCAAAATTAAAACACTACTTTCTCCTCTTTAACTCTTAAGACAAGAGGACTAAGGTTTTACAAGGGATTTAACATCTAGGCTTCAAATATCAAATTTCCTTTCAATTTCTTATGTATTTCAGGCATCTTTCTCATCCCTAAACTTATATTTATCACTATGGCATAAATTGATTTAATATTCATGTGATTTCATTATTGTGTTGAGGTATTTTGAAGGTGATTACTTGAATTGCTTTTCATATGTTTTAAATATGCTATTCATACTTTGATTGATGTTTTAGGGATTGAATGGGTACATGGTTATGGGGATTGGAATGGGGAACATGGGTTTCCCCATATTGTTTGATTCTTTGGCTTGGTAATGACATTAACCTCAATCCACTTTCATAACATTGGTTTTGTATATGGAATTTGCATGATTTAACTTACTTTTGGAACCTTGCATTGCATTAAAGAATAATGGGTAATCAAAATGATTTTGGAAGGCCCTTGGTGGTCATGGTTTGGATCTAAAAATGGAACTTGGAGGTCTAATGGTGAATTGGGTTGGTATGGCATAATTATATATAAGCTTGTAAGCATCATTGGCATGATGATACCATGTCAAAAATGTCTTAATGAATGACTCCTGGGTTATTGGTTGGGTTTTTGTGAAAACTATATTAATTTGGGCTTAAAGGGAATTGTTTAGCACACCATGAAGATAGGTGATCTGAGGTGGTTTTATGCACCTTAGTGTGGTTATCCTAGCTTATTTAGCCTTTTTAGGACTACTTGTGTGATTAATGAGTAAATAATGATATAAATGAGTATATAAGTGTCTAAGTATGTTAATACAATGATTAAAAATGTTTTCAGACAAGTTTAGATTCAAATTTATCACTTAGAGTTCAACTGAGAAAACTAGTGTTACCAGCTTGAGCTAGGTGTTCGTCTAGTCTATCGTTATGGATTATGATGTGTTGAATAAGTTTCTAATGGTTTAATTGTGTAAATATGTGTTTATCAACTTTTTGATAGTGTTCAAAGTTCAATTGGGTCAAGAAAAGAGACCAAATAATAAGATAAAGATCAGTGTGGGCAAGCCTAGTCTTAGCTCGAGTTTCTAGTTCACCGTTCTAGATATTGTGTTGGTTTGATCTCTAATCCGTGGTGTTTGATGAATTAGGATTCTTGGTGATTTTATTATGATTATATATGGATATTTAAAATGTTGTAAATAAAGCTAAAGTGACACCACAAGCATTGGGTTTGAAGGGAAAATGCAAAGGACAATTAAGGAGGCAAATGGCACTTTCCAGTGAGGCAACGAGATAGAGGGGTGACACAGACCTTTATCCCAGGAAACAAGCAACACACCACACACATATCTCCTTTTCATAAATCCACGTGATTCTCTACTCTCTCCCATGAGCAAACCAATACATCTCACCCCTTAGTCCATACAAGGCCAACTTCTTCTACTATAAATACAACACTTACACTTTATTCTAATTACTTTTAGACGTCTTTGGCTTTGTAATGGGTCTTATCAACACTTATTTTATGGTTTATAAATCATTACTTTATCTTTTTAATGGGTGATATCATGTATTCAATTACTTTGTTTACAATTATGACCATTAGTTGCTAAACGCCCCCTTTCCCGGGTTAAGGCCAAGAACATGTTTACTTTTTCTTTGAATTAAGTTTTGTTGGATTTCTTATTGTATTTGGTTGTTTATTTATCCTTGTTATAAATATATTAAGGATTATCAACCCTTAGAATATATCAATTGTCAACTTTGTGATATCGAGAGGGAGAATTATAAGATATAAATATGGGAATAGGTAGAGTAAGGTTCTTATTCTCTTATAAAATAAGGAATTTGAATTAGTGACTAGGATATAGATATACCTAGAAGCCTTACTTAGTTCACTACGGTATGAAATATAAATGTGTTTAGCTTAGTTCTCACATCCCCACTCAATGATGTAGTTGTGGGTTTGAGTTAGATAGGTCATTAGAGGCTCGAGAGACCATGATCATAATATCAACCCCATGAATCAATAACCAAGCTAAGAAATCTAACAAACAAAGTTCAATAGCATAGTATAATTGTTTGGAGTGCTTTAAGACAAGGTTTTTAATCCATTGATTTTCCAAAGTCTTTACTTGTCCGCATTACTTTAGTTTACTTTTAATTATAACTTTCAAAACTTTTTTGGTTACGATTGTATTAGTTAATCTCATGTGTTAAACTAGAATAAGATAGTTTCTTAACACAAGTCTATAATGGATTGATATTCGAATTTATTTGAGGCCACTGTATTACTTATCAATACCACGTATATTTACATGTGTGCTTGGGCACAATAAGTTTTGAGTTGTTGGGGACTTGTAAATTTACAACTATATTTGTTTTAGTTTTACTTTTTAGATTTCTTGGGTGTTTTACTTTTGTCTTGGTATTGAATTTACAGGAAGCATGTTTTCAAGCCAATAAGTTGGCAAGGTATAGGATTTGGTTGAATCAAGCACCGAACCCAAGCAACGCTTTCATCAACAAAGGAGAAAAGCAATCCTTCTCCCCCATATCCCATAATTTCAAGAGGAACAAGACAATACTGCTCTTATGGATGAAGATCAACCAGCTCGCAGGACAGTTTACGAAGTGGCAATCCTATTTTCTATAAATTTGACCTCTCTTTTTTAGAAACCGGATACTGGAGGTAACTTTTAGCTGAAACAGAACATGGTGCAGCTTTTGATCAGTAGTGAACAGTTTATGGGACTTTCACATAAAGATCCATAAGTCTACCTATGGAACTTTCTGGAGATCAGTGACACATTCATCCCTATGGGTGTGTCAACTGATTATGTTAGGCTAACACTGTTCCCCTTTTCACTATTAGGGGAAGCAAAGAATTGGTTGAATACTGAGCCGACAAGTTCAGTCACAACCTGGGATGACTTAGCCCAGAAATTTCTCATCCAATTCTTTTCATTTGGCAAGACAGTGAGACTGTACAGTAAGATTGTGTTCTTTAAACTGAAGCTAGATAAGAATTTATATCATGCATGGAAGAGGTTTAAATATCTTCTTCAAGACTATCCACATCATCTGTAGGCTAATGAGGTACTATCTCAAACTTTTATTGAGGCACTTGATCAAAATACAAAAAATTTGCTAAATTTAGTTGTAGGTGGGAAATCTTTGAAATTGATGTACGATGAGCTGTATACCTTATTTAACCAAATTGCATAAGGAAATCCTAAATGGCATTCAGACTCAAGAAGTTATACAAATAAAGTTGCAGGTGTGTTGAAGGTGGATCAGTTTACTGCTATATTCGCTCAGATTGTTGTATTACAGAATCAATTAACAAATAAATTCATCAACATGAAATTGGAGGTTACACAGCCTGCAACAATAGTTAATGCAATTCAGCAGACAAGCACTTGGTTTGTGGTTTGTGGTAATAGTGGTCATTCTATAGATATGTGTTCTGCCAATCCTAAGTTAATGGCTTTTTTGGGCAATGTTCAAAGGTTGAATTATGGGAATACCTATAATCTGAAGTGGCAGACTCAGTCACCATATCAATAATGGAATGCCCAACAACAGTAGTTTCAATAGCAACAGGTCCACAAAAATTAGGCCACAACCCAAAGCAGCAATGTTGCAGAGATACTGACGAAAATTATGGTAGCTCAAGAATAATTGGCATTAGATATAAAGAGCCCGGAAGCGGATACAAGGAGCTTAGAGTTATAGATTGGTCAGATAGCAGCAACACAGAATACCAGGCCTTAAGGTGGTTTTCCAAGTGATACTAAAGTTCCTAAACAAGTAATGGAAATCACCTTAAGGAGTGGTAAGGTATTCAATAAAGAAACTCTAAAGATAACTAAGGAGGTAGATGCTTATTTGGTCCCTAAACAGGTAGATGACAAAGATGCTAAAAAATAGAGGAGGTCTGAGTACTCAAAAACAAAAGTTGCTAAATAGGTGAAGGAGATACCGCCACTACCTTTCCCGCATAAACATATAAAGCCAATGGAGGATGCATTCTTTAAAAAGTTCATTGACACATTCGAAGAGTTTTTTATTAACCTTCCTCTTTTAGATGTTATGAAGGAAATGCCCAAGTATGCTATGTACTTAAAGGACATGGTCACTAACAAAGTTAAGTTGTAGGATATTGAGACAGTAGCGCTCACTGAAAAGTGTAACTCTGTGGTTATGCAAAAGATATCGCAAAAGCTCAAAGATCTAGGGAGATTTACCCTTCCTATTTAAATTGGTGAGTTGGTCCATATACTGAGTAATTTGGGGGTGAGTATCAACTTGATTCCCCTATCATTGTTTGACAAGTTGGGACTGGGAAAGCCGAGATCAAGCACTATGATACTTCAATTGGCAAACCAGACACTAGCCCGTCCCAAAGGAATCATAAAGGATTTTCTCATCAAGGTCGGTAAGTTTATCATTCCTACAGACTTTATTGTTTTAGATTTTTTGGAAAATAAAAATGTGCCAGTCATCTTGAGATTTCCATTCTTGGCGATGGGAAGATCTTTGATAGATGTGAGAGACAACACGCTCACAATAAGGCTGGATGATAAAGAGGCAACGTGTACAAATCGCTCAATACACCATCCCATTATAAAGATTTATGTATGATTAAAGTGATTGAAAGGGATAAGTGTGGGTTTGTAGGGTTGAATCCACCAAAGACCTCTTCAAACTTCCTTATTGAGCAGCCCAATCCACAACCACCAAGTCCAAAATGATGCAAATTGATGAGGCTGAAAAGGCTATTGTTGAGAAAGTTATTGACCTTGAGAGTTCACACTTAAGAGGTCAAAAATAAATAAGAAAATGGTGTCCGAGTGAGAGAAAGATGATGAAGGAACATGGATGAGTCGGGAAGTGGGTTGTGCCACGACACTAAATCAGTCATTGCTTGGGAGACAACCCAAGTTAAGGTATGTTTTATTTTTAGTGTTTTTTTTTTACTTCACCAGTTATTATTTTTATTGAGTCACTGGTTGATGGGATGTCTGAGTACCGAAAAACCTGAGTTAAGAAGCATGGTAAAGACTTAGTATGGGGTCTCTCAGACACTTTTGATATGTAAATATACTACTATCTAGGCCTAGAGGCCTCAGGGAGTATTTCTATCTCTACCTTTTAAAGTATACTTTGGGGACAAAGTAGATTTTTAAGTGTGGGGAGGGCAAATTCCCATTGTTAAAGGTAATTTTTAAATTTTTTTTGTTAGGAATAAATAAGATATTCTTTTTGGTGCTATATTTTGTTACATGATGCAAGTTTATTGGTGGTAAAAAAGCTTGTTGATTGTGTGAATCACTATTTTTGAGACTCCTAGGCTCATGATTATAACTCTTTTACTTGTTGGCTTAATGTTAAATTCATGCTATTGTTGGTTGATAGTCTATCATGATCCTTCTTGAGTTGAGAATATGCCATGTGTATGTGAGGTTGATTGTATATTCCATGTTGCATTTGATGCTAGAACTTGCCTAGTGTGTGTGCAAAGCAAATTAAAGAGTGTTCATTTAGGAGATGATATAGGCATTTCATTGATAGCCATGTTTATACCTTCTTTTTACCGACCCTTTTGTAGTATCCTAGTTAACCCCATTGATCTTTTAGCTTATTCTTTGGAAGCCTTATATGTAGCCTAATTTCTTTCTTTGATTGACCTTAATTTGATCCAAAAGATCCTAAGAGCTTTAGGATTAAATTAATTGAGTGAGGAGTTGGAAATTTAAGTAGGAGAAAGGTGAAATTAAAGCCTCAAAGTGATAGGTATTGGAGTATAAGAATGTTATATGTTGTGGTTGGGAGTTTATTAATGTAAATATAACAAATTTGTTCAAATTGAATAAGTTATGAATAAAGAATACTTCCACCATATTGTATCTGAATGAGCTTAATGAGATGGGGTAAAACAAAAGATGTGTGAAGGTAGTAGAGGTGAAACTAGATTGTTGGCGATTGGTTTTAATTATATATGGTGATCTATTAAAGTGCTTAGGGAAGATAGTCGCTATTACTTGCCAGAATAGTTCCTACCCATCCCTTATCGTATATTACAACTATTAAAGACTTATTTGTTCCTAAGCTTAACATTATGATATTAGTTGAGTACTACACTAAGGGCAAGCCTATGGTTCATGATTTGTAACTTGTGAATTCTTTGTGAGAATGAGCGCAATTTGATTCTTGTACCCATTCTATTATGGATTGCATTATTGTGAGTGATTATGGGTAACTCTCTTATTGCGAAGGCATATGTTTGATGAATGTTGGGTGAATTATATGATGTCTATGATTGAACAGTGTGCATGAGTTTTCTAACTAGGTGAGTCAATTCTTGGGGATGGGATGTTTTGAAGTAGTATTATTGAACTTTCAATTGTGTACATAACATGCTTAGTGTAGAAACTTGCATTCTATGTAGTCATAGTAGTACTAGCTTGAGTGTCTTGCATGTGGTAGAAATGTAGAGTCTACTCTTCTTGTGATTCTTAGAGTAAAGAGTTGTTCAAGGATGAACAAGGCTTTAAGTGTGGGGTACTGAATTGAGGTGGTTTTATGCACCTTTGTTTGGTTATCAAGGATTATTTAGCCTTGTTTTGAGGATAGCTTGTTCTCTTAATGAGTAAATAATGACATAAATGAGTATCTAAGTGTCAAATTATGTGATTACAATGTTTAAAGGTGTTTTCAATCAAGTTTGTATTCAAATTTATCACATAGAGTTCAACCAAGAAAACTAGTGTTACTAGCTTGAGCTAAGTGTTTGTCTAGTCTATCTGAATGGATTCTGATTTGTTGAATGAGAAACTAATGGTTTGATTGTGTAAATATGTGTGGAAAAACTTGTTGATAGTTTTCAAAGTTCAATTGGGTCAAGACGAGAGTCAAAACAATAAGTTGAATATCAACGCGGGCAAGCCTAGTCTTAACTCTAGTTTCTAGTTCACCGTTCTTGATATTGTGTTGTTTTGAGCTCTAATCTATGGCTTATGGTGATGTAGGACTCTTGTTAAGATGATTATGATGATATATGGACATTTAAAAAGCTGGAAATAAAGCTAAAATGATACCACAAGCATTGGGTTTGAATGAAAAATGTAAAGGACAATTAAGGAGGCAAATGGCACTTTTCAGTGAGGCAACACGATAGAGGGACAACGTGAACCTTTTGTTACATCCTAGGTTTTGATCTTAGAAAATTTCCTAGAATTCTCATTCTCTAGACCCAATATGACTCAAGGGTATGAGTCGTATATTGGGGTACCAGTGGTATGGTCCTATATTAAACTGACTAGTATTAGTTGGTGGGATGGTTTTATCACTGGAATGATTACGACTTAGGGGTATAAGTCATAGGGCATGGTATGAGTCATATCAGGGACTTTTATGGTAGGCAGTGTTTGATCTTCTTGGTATTTCATTTTGCCTGGGATACAAGTAATGGGTACGGATTGTATGTTGTGGTTACAATTTGGTTGGATGAGTTGTATACTGGACAGTGTTTGATCCAAGGGTTGAGTCCTTTATATGAGTGGTGGAAACCAATTTTTTTGAAGGATACGACTCATAATGGTGAATCATATCCCTAGGATAGAATTTTTGTGCAACTTAAGTAGGGGTATTCTAGATATTTCCCTACTTATCGTAATTAGGATCCACGACTTCTAATATACTTAGGAGGTTATTTACTTTATTATTCAATTCATTAACACTTAGAAACTATTCCTAAACATCCAATAATTCCCTCAAGAGATTTTGGGGCAAGGAAGCTCGGGTTTTAACTAAGGGATTACTTTGGGGCTTTCTTTGGTGATTTTCTTCTGTCATCTTTCTCAGTTTAAGGCATGATTCTCTTCCCTCATTGTAATTTTAACTAAAGGTATGGTTTATATGATTGATTTCATGATTTTACTATTTCATGATTATGATTTTCAACTATTTTTTGGGGGTTATGGTATTAAATGCTTGGTTATGGTTTCCCATGGTTTTAATTATGCTTTTATATGAATTAATGGTGGTTTTGGACAGTTAAATTGAATGGTAATGTTTTAATGGTCTTTCGAATTGGTTTTGGTTATATTATTCCCCAAGGTGTTTGATAAAATGCTTATAAAGGTATGTTCATTGCATTGACTTCTTTCAATGGAACTATTGCTTGCTTTTAGGTTATATAATAGAGCTTTAAGTGATTTAAGCAGTTTTGAAATGGCTAAAGGCTAAATGTTTATGCTTGTGGGGAACATGGTACTCTCCCAAGTGGTTAAATATGGTATATAGAAGGCCACTTAAAGGTCCCCTTATCCTTAATGGTTTGTCTATGGATATTGCTTGAAAGTAATAGGGTGATATTAGCCTTGATTAATAAAATTCTAAATGGATTGGTTTGATTACTTAGAAATGGTTTTAATTGGGAATTAATGGCGGGGTATGTAGTATAGCCGTAGAAGGGGGCGGTCCCAGCGGGACAAAAATTGGAAACTCATATTTGCCCATATGAGGGGTCTTGATGACCATGTTGTGTGTCATATTTTATATTGGGGGATGTACTAGTCATCCCATGGTATATTTCCTTGGTCATGCGGCTACACGCATTAGGGCCCTTTCAGCATGGGGAGCTGAACCCATATCGCTCATGGGTGGTTAATATAGCCAAACTACACAACCAAAGTAAAGGTTTTAAAGTCATGCTAAACCCGGTTCCCTTTCTTAACACTTATATAATTATATATGTATAGTTATATGCATTATGTATGGTTTTACTTGGTTTTATTATAGGCATTATTTTATCATTACCATGAGTTTCATGCTAGCGATTATTTTCTAACCCGTCTACTAGCGGTTGTATAACCACACTATGTAGGAACCGATTGACTCCTCCTACATAGTGATTAACTTTAGGCTAATAGTTGGACTAGAGTGGAGAGCTTCTATCCTTTCGGAAGGCATCATTTAATTTTATGGATATTGTTAGATGTTTTGACATTATTTTGGATATTAGTTTTGCCATGGTTTGGGGTATGTCTCAACTGGATACTTATAATCTTTGGGTTAGAGGCATTATGGTACTTCTGAGGGTTGGTATGGGCGGGATCAGCATTGGTGTCGGCCTTGGCATTGGTCTTGGTGTTGGGGCTGACATCATTGGACGATATTGTTGGTTTTTCCATCGTATTACATTTCGGGATTGATTAGGATATTATGTTTTGTTATCCTCTTTGGTTTGGTTTGGTTTGGTATGGCTGGATGGTTGGTTTGGTATGGGTGGACTCAGTTGGGTTGGTCACGATTGTGACCCTATCCTAGAGTTTTCATGAGAGCATGGGCACAATCTTGTTATATGCTTAAAATTCAGCTCATCTAAGGTTGCATAAGATGGTTGGGTTGGGTAAAAGGGGTGGTCCCCAATCCTGGTTGGACTTGGAATGCCCATTATGTCTAGGCCCCGATTTGGGTCATGACAAGTTGGTATCAAAGATTTAGGTTCTTGGTCAATTGGGAGTCTACAAAGTCATGGCGAGTAGATTCTTTTTTAGGGGTGTGTAGCACGCCACACATATAAGAGAGAGGCTGCAAGACCTTTAGGAATGTTTAAGTTTCTTGGTATCTATCTTCAAGCTTGATTCCTCAGCCATGTAATCTTCTCTAATCCTTGTTTGTTCAACTTTCAGATCATTCCTCCTAGATCTGGAAAATAATGAAATTTTTCTGTCCCATTTAGGAATAATGTTGAAGGATTACGTCCTACGTTTGGAGTAAATCTTCGATCTCAGGGTCCTATTCCTGATTATGCTGGAGTTTTTCCTATCACTCCTACTGCTCCTTAGGTCTCTCAGGTCAACATGAAGAACACGGAGTTTCGTCATTCTATTTATGTTATTGCTCTAATGGTCGCTCCTCAAGTTGAGTGAGGTGCAACTAGTGCTTTATCTGCTGAGTCCATAGGGGTTGGTCAATTTATGAAGATGGGTCCTCCTACTTATATAGGAGTGATGGTAGAGGAAGACCCTTAAGGATTCTTGGATGAAATGGAGTAGATATTTTGGATGATGAGGCTACTAATATGGAGGGAGTTAACTTTGCAGTAAATCAGCTCAAAGATGTCACTTATTAGTGGTATAAGGAATAGGATGGAGATAAGGGTGATATGGAAGAGGAAGGATTGTGGGAGGCTTTTTCTAATGCCTTCATTGATCATTTCTTTCCTTAAGAGTAGAAAGAAGTAAAGATGGAGGATTTTATGAACCTCAGGAAAGGGAGGACATCTGTAAGGAAATATGCCTTAAAGTTCCATGAGTTATCGAGGTATGCTCCTGATTTGGTGGTTGACATGAGGTCGAGAATGAGGAAGTTCACTTCCAGGATGAATAAAGATTTTATTATAGAGAGCAAGACTGCCTTGTTGATTAAAGATATGGACATCTCGAGGTTGACTATTCAAATGCAGTAGGTCGAGGATAAGAAGAGAAAATAGGCAAAGTTTGGGGATAGGTAAGGAAAGAAAAGTAGGTTTTCTGACCAGGGAGGTGCGTTGTCTTAGGGAGGTAGAGATGGTGGCAACTGGCAGAAAAGGAAGTAGGGAAGTTTTGGTTCCTTCTCTACTGCCAGTTCTCCTTACCTATAGTAGTTGAGATACATACGTCATCAAGGTGGTGATAATTCTCGGGCACATATTTCCCAATCTTAGGTGAGCGGAGGTCAGTCAGTTTTTTCATATTTTTTTTGTTGGTTCTGTGATCGTCCTCATTGGGGTTATTGCAAATAAGGAAGAGATAAGTTTTTTAATTTTGGTCAAGTAGGCCATTGAGTTAGGGATTTTCCGATTAGTAGTCACTATAGGGGAAAATAAGATTCCTGTGGCTTTATTTTATGTTCCTTCACCTGGTGATATAGAATTTGCTTTTGTTACTACTCCTGGTTCTAGTGTTGGTCGGAATAAGTTTTATGCTTTAGCATCCCGATAGGAATTCGAGGCATCACCTGATATCGTTACTGGTACGTTATAGCGTTTCTCTTGTGATGTATATTGTTTGCTTGATCCAAGGTCCACTCTATCTTATGTGACACCTTATATAGTGGTGTCTTTTGGTTTTGATACCAAAATTATTTCGAGTCTTTTTTCTATTTTTAGCCCGGTAGGAGACTCGATCATTGTTGAATGGGTCTATAAGGGGTGTATAGTATCTGTTGGTGATAGGTAGACCTTGGTAGATTTGTTTGAGTTGGGAATTATTGATTTTAATATAATTTTAGGTATGGACTGTTTGTATTCTTGTTATGCATCTCTAGACTGTTGGACTCGTAAAGTTATATTTAGTTTCCCCAGTAAGCCGAAAAATTAATGGGAGGGTTGTTCTTTAGCTTCTAGGGGAAGATTTATTTCTTATCTTAAAGCTCAAAGGTTAATATCTAAAGGGTGTCTTTATCACTTGGTATGAGTTAAAGATTCTAACTCAGAAGTCCTTCTTTATAGTCAGTTCTTGTGGTTAATAAGTTACCAAAGGTCTTCTCGAATGATCTTCTTAGTGTTCCTCCAGATAGGGAAATAGAGTTTGGTATTGATTTGCTTCTGGACACTACTCCAATATCTATTCCTCCATATAGAATGGATCCAGCTGAGTTGGGGGAACTAAAGAAGCAACTTAAGGATTTTCTGGAGAAGGGGTTTATTTATCCTAGTATTTCTCATGGGGTGCACCGATGTTGTATGTGTGAAAGAAGGATGGTTCCCTTTGGATGTGCATTGACTATATGTAGTTGAGAAAGGTAATGTTTAACAATAACATCCTCTTCCAAGGATAGATGATCTGCTTGATCAATTGAGAGTTGTGAAGTTCTTTTCTAAGATAAATATTTGGTCTGGGTACCATCAACTTAAGAATAGGGAGGTGGATATCCCTAAGATGGCTTTTCATACTCGTAAATGGCATTTTGAGTTCTTGGTGATGTCATTTGGGTTGACCAATGCTCCAGCAACATTTATGGATTTGATAAATAGGGTGTTCACGTAGTATTTTGATCACTTTGTAATTGTGTTTATTGATGTCATTCTGGTTTATTCAAAGAGTTAGGTGGATCATTCTAATCACCTCTATGTAGTTATGTAGACCTTAAAGGGACAACGATTGTTTGGAAAATTCTCTAAGTGTGAGTTTTAGTTGAACGTGGTGACTTTCTTGAGTCATATAATTTCTAGTAAAAGGATCATGGTTGATCCACAGAAGGTTGTTGTGGTGAAAGAGTGTCCTAGGCCCACGTCTCTATCTAATATCCAGAGTGTCTTGGGTTTGGTCGAGTATTATAGGTAGTTTGTGGAAAGATTTTCTTTGATAGTTACTCCTCTGACTAAGTTGACTCAGAAAGTGGATAAGTTTTCTTGGTCGAATACTTGTGAATGGAGTTTTGAAAAGTTGAAGGATAAGTTGACTTTGGCCCCATTCCTGACTTTGCTAGAGGGAAATGATGGGTTTATGGTTTATTGTAATGCATCTTGGGTGGATCTTGGTTGTGTGTTGATGTAGTATGGGATGGTGATTTCCTATGCTACCACGCAGTTTAAGGCTAATGTGGTTGATAATGCTCTTAGCAGGTTATCCATGGGGAGTTTGGTTAATGTAGAGGAGGAAATACGAGGATTGGTGAAGGATATTCACCGCTTGTCCAATCTTAGAGTTTGCCTTTTCGACTCCAAGGATGATGGTGTGATGGTGCAAGAAGTGGCTCTATTGCCTCTTGGTGCAGAGATTAAGGAGAAGGAAGTGTTGGATCCTGTCTTGATGAAAATCAAGAATGACATTAGTGGGCAAAAGGTAGTGAAGTTTTAGATCAGTGGTGATGGTACTTTACGGTACCAAGGGAGGTTGTGTGTTCCTAAAGTCGATGGGTTGTGGCAAAGGATTTTGGTTGAGGCGCATGAGTCGCGCTATGTTGTCCATCCCGACTCGACAAAGATGTATCATGATCTCAAGAAGACCTATTGGTGGAATGGCATAAAGAGAGATGTGGCAGATTTCATAGCCAAATGCAAGGTGTGTCAATAGGTTAAGGTTGAGAACATAAGTCCTGGTGGATTGCATCAAGAAATTGAGTTGCCCGAATGGAAGTGGGAAGTAATTAATATAGATTTCATTACCGGCCTTCCTCAGTCTCGAAACTAATTTGATTTGATTTGGGTCATCGTGGATAGGCTGACAAAGTCTGCTCACTTTTTGCTGGTAAGGACTACTTTTTTAGTGGAGGATTATGTGAAGTTGTATCTTCAGGAGATCGTAAAGCTGCATGGGATATTAGTCTTGATTATTTCTAATTATAGTATGTAGTTTACATCTCACTTCTGGCGGTATTTCCAAATAGAGTTGGGAACTAAGGTTAGTCTGAGTACTAATTTTCATCCGTAGTTAGATGGGTAAGCAGAGAGAACTATTTAGACATCGGGGGATATGCTTCAGGCATGTGTTATTGACAATGGTGGTAATTAGGTTAAGCATCTGTCTTTGGTAGAGTTTGCTTACAACTATAGCTATCATTCGAGTATCGATATGGCTTCTTTTGAGGCATTGTATGATAGGAGGTGTAGATCTCCTATTAGGTGGTTTGATTATTTTGAGGCAGATATGTTTGGTCCTGAATTGGTCTATTAAGCAATGGAGAAGGTGAAGGTGATTTGAGATAGTCTTAAAGCTCCCTAGAGTCACCAAAACTCTTATTCAGATGTTAGGCGTAGAGACTTCGAGTTTTAGGTCGGGGATAAGATGTTTCTAAGGGTCTCTCCAATGAAGGGGTGGTGCGATTTAGCAAGAAGGGGAAGCTCAGACATCGGCTTATTGGTCCTTATGTCATTTTGTAGAGAGTTGGTAATGTTTTTTTACGAGTTGGATTTGCCATCTAGCTTAATTTTGGTTCATCCTGTCTTTCTTGTTTCCATATTGAGTAAGTACATTGGTGATCCTTCTTGGATTATTCCTTTGGAAGGGTTAGATATCTTGGATTCTCTGTGTTATAAAGAAGTCCTAGTTGAGATATTAGATAGTCAAGTTCGTTGGTTGCAAACCAAGGATGTGGCTTCATTAAAGTACTTTGGTAGAACCATAAGGTAGAAGAAGCTACGTAGGAAGTGGAAGAGGACATAAAGTCCAAGTATCCACATCTGTTTTCTGCTCCTGGGATTCATGCAGAAGGTATGTGTTCTTGAACACATCTTTATTTTATGAGTTAGTTAAAGGAAAGATTAATAGCCTTGCCTCTTTGTTTTTGAACTTTGATGAAGATTGGGAATATGTTTGATAATTCTAATGACTCTGTGTGTTGTTACCCCTACCTTATCCATCTTTTAAAGATAAATGTTCCTAGTGGAGGAGAATGTTACATCGTGGGTTTTGACCTTAGAAAATTTCCCAGAATTCCCATTCTTTGGACCCAATATGACTCAAGGGTATGAGCCATATGCTGGGGTACCATTGATATGATCCTTTCGTATGCTGACCAGTGTTAGTTGGTGGGATAGTTTTGGTCACTGGAATGCTTACGACTTCAGAGTATGAGTCGTAGGGCTTGGTATAAGTCATATCAGGGACTCATATGATGGACAATGTTTGATCATCCTTATATTTCATTTTACCAGGGATATGGGTAATGGATATGGATCATATGTTATGGTTACGACTTGATTGGATTAGTCGTATATTGGACACTTTTGATCCAAGGGTTGAGGCTTAGATACGAGTGGTGGATACCAATCATATGGAATTATATGACTTGTAAGGGTCAGTCGTATCCCTGGGATAGGATTTTTGTGCAGCTTATGTGGGGTATTCTAGACATTTCGCTACTAATCTTAATTAGAATCCATGACTTCTAATATACTTAGGAGGTTATTTACCATATTATTCTATTATAAACACTTAGAAACTATTCCTAAACATCCAATAATTCCCTCAAGATGTTTAAGGGCAAGGAAGCTAGGGTTTCAACTAAAGGTTACTTTGGGGCTTGCTTTGGTTATTTTCTTCTGTCATCTTTCTCAGTTTAAGGCATGATTCTCTTCCCTCATTTTAATTTAAACTAAAGGTATGGTTTATATGATTGATTTCATAGTTTTACTATTTCTTGATAATGGTTTTCAAATATTATTTGAGGTTTATGATATTAAATGCTAACTTATGGTTTCTGATGGTTTTAATTATGCTTTTATATACATTAATGGTGGTTATGGACAATTGGCTTGCATGATAATGGTTTAATGGTCTTTGGAATTGGATTTGGTTATATTATGCCCCCAAGGTGTTTGACAAAATGCTTATAAAGGTATATTCATTGCATTGACTTTTTTTAATGGAACTATTGCTTGTTTTTAGCTTATATAATAAAGCTTTAAATGATTTAAATGGTTTTGAAAAGGATAGAGGATAAATGTTTATGCTTGTGTTGAACATAAAAGTCTCCCAAGTGGTTTAATATGGTATATGGAAGGGCACTTGAAGGCCACCTTATCCTTAATGGTTTTGCTATGGATATTGCTAGAAAGTAAGGGAGAGGTATGACAAAACCACTGATTAATAAAATGGTAAATGGATTGGTTTCATTACATGGAAATAATTTTAATTAGGAATTAATGGCTGGGTGTGTAGCAAGGCCGTGGAAGGTGGTTGTCCCAGGGGTACCAAAACTAAAAACTCATATTTGCCGATATGACGGGTATTGATAACTATATGCATGTGTCATATTTTTTACTGTAGGATATACTATTCATCCCAAGGGATATTTCCCTGGTCATGTGGCTACACGTATTGGGCCCTTTTATCAGGGGAGCTAACCCATATCGCCAATAGGTGGTTAGGACGTTCAAGCTCCACAACCCAGGTAAAGGTTTTAAAGGCATACTAAACTCAGTTTCCTTTCCTGCCACTTATATATATATATGTATGGTTGTATGCATTATGGATGGTCTTACTTGGATTTATAACTGGCATTTTTGTCCTTACCCTGAGTTTCATGCTAGCGGTCATTCGTTAACCCATCTACTAGTGGTTATATACCCACGCTATGTAGGAACTGGCCGTTCAACTCCTCCTACATAGTTTTTGTCTCGGGGACAACATTTGGACTGAAGTGGTTAGCTTCCATCCTTTTGGAAGGCATTATTTCATGTTATGGATATAGTTAAATGTTTTGACTTTATTTTGGATATTGGTTTTGACCATGGTTTGGGGCATGGCCCAATTGGATACTTTTACTCTTTTGGTTAGAGGCTTTGTGGTACTTCTGGGGATTGGTATTAGCGGGATCGGTACTGGTGTCGGTCTTGTAATTGGTATTGGTGTTAGGGATAATATCATTGGACAATATTGTTGGTTTTTCCATCATATTACATTTTGGGATTGATTAGCATATTATGTTTTGTTATACTCTTTGGTTTTGTTTGGTATGGTTGCATGGTTGGTTTGGTGCGGGTGGACTTAGTTGGGTTGGTCACCGTCGAGATCCTATCCCAGAGTTTTTATGAGAGCATTTGTGCAATCTTTTTTTATACTAGAAATTTAGCTTATCTAAGGCTGCATAAGGTGGTTGGGTTGTGTAAAGTGGGCGGTCCCCGGTTCTGGTTGGACTTGGGATGCTAATTACCTCTAGGCCCTAGTTCGGGTCATGAAAAGTTGGTATCAGAGCTTTAGGTTCATGGTCAACTGGAAGTCCACAAAGTTCTGTCAAATAGAGTCGTTTTTAGGGGTGTGTAGCGTGCCACACTCATAAGATAGAGGCTATAAGACACTTAGGAATGTTTCACTTTCTTGGTATTCTATGTTCAAGCTTTAGTTTTCAGTCCTAGAATCTTCTCTAATCCTTGTTAGTTCATGTTTTAGATCATGCCTCCTAGATCTGGAACACAAGGAAATTATTTTGTCCCATCTGGGATAATGCTGAAGGGGTACATCCTACGTTTAGAGTACATATTTGATCACAGGGATCTATTACTGATTATATTGGAGTTCTTTCTATCCCTCCTACTGCTCCCCAGGTCCCTCTGGGCAAAGTGATGAACATGGAGTTTTGTCAGTCTATTCATGTTATTGCTCAGATGGTCGCTGCTCAGGCTGAGCAATGTGCGACTGGTTCTTTGTCTGCTGAGGCCATAAGGGCTGGTCAATTTATGAAGATCTGTCCTCCTAATTTTATGGGAGTGAAGGTAAAAGAAGACCCTTAAGGCTTCTTGGATGAAATGGAGAATATATTTTGGGTGATACAGGCTTCTAAGTCGGAGGGAGTTAACTTTATAGCTTATCAACTCAAGGATGTCGCTTATCTGTGGTATCATGAGTGGGACAGAGATAAGGGTGATATGGAAAAGGAAGGATTGTGGGAGGCTTTTTTCTAATGCCTTCATGGATTGTTTCTTTCCTCAAGAGTTTAGAAAAGTAAAGATGGAGGAGTTTGTGGACTTCAAGCAAGGATGGATGTCTGTAAGGGAATATGCCTTAAAGTTCCATCAGTTTTTGAGGTATGCTCCTAATTTGGTAGATGACATAAGGTCGAGAATGGTGAAGTTCGCTTCCAAGATGAATAGAGATTTGATTTTGTAGAACAAGACTACCTTGTTGATTAAAGATATGGTTATCTCGAGGTTGATTGTTCATATGCAGCAGTTTGATGATGAGAAGAGAAAATAGGTGGAGTTTTAGTATAGATAGGTGAAGCGGAGCAGGTTTTCTGACCAGGGAGGTAGAAAGTCTCAGGGAGGTTGAGATGGTGGCAAGTGGCAAAAAAAGAAGTAGGGAGTTCTTGTTCCTTCTCTAGTGCCAGTACTTCTCACCCATAGCAGTCGGGAGATAGACGTTATTAAGGTAGTGATAATCCTATGCATAGGTTTCCCAATATCAGGAGAGTGGAGGTCAGTTAGTTTCTTTGTGTCCTTTTTGTCGGTTCTGCGGTCATCTTTATCGGGGTTATTTCGAGGAAGGAAGAGATAAGTTCTTTAATTGTGGCCAAGCAGGAAATTGGCTTAGGGATTTTCCCTGTTAGTAAAGTCTCTATGAGGGCGAATAAGATTGTTATGGCTTCATCTTCAGCTCCTTCACCTGGTGGTGTGGCATCTTCTTTTATTACTACTCATGGTTCTAGTGTTGGTCGGAAAAGGTTATATACTTTGGCATCCCTACTGGAATCCAAGGCATCACCTGATGTTGTTACTGGTACGTTACAGCTTTTCTCTCATGATGTATATTATTTGCTTGATTCGGGATCCACTCTATCTTACATGACTCCTTATATAGGGATGCCTTTTATTTTTTATCCGAAAATTAATTCAGATCATTTTTTTGTTTCTACCTCGATAGTAGACTCGATCATTGCTGAACGGGTCTATAGGGGTGTGTGGTATATGTTGGTGAAAGGCATACCTTGGTAGATCTATTTGAGTTGGGAATGGTGGATTTTGATGTAATTTTGGGTATGGACTGGTTGCGTTCTTATTATGCATCTCTAGACTGTCAGACTCGTAAAGTCATATTTAGGTTCCTCGGTGAGCCGGAAATAGAATGAAAAGGTTGTTCATTAGCTCCTAAGGGAAGGTTTATTTCTTATCTTAGAGCTCAAAGGTTAATCTCTAAAGGGTGTCTTTATCACTTGGTCCGGGTTAAAGATTCTAACTCAGAAGGTCCTTCATTACACTCGGTTCCTATGGTTAATGAGTTTCTATAGGTCTTCTCGTATGATCTTCCTGGCGTTCCTCTGGATAGGGAAATAGAGTTTTGTATTTATTTGCTTTCGGACACTCGTCCAATATTTATTTCTCCGTATAGAATAGTTTCGGCTGAGTCGAGGAAACTCAAGGAGCAACTTAAGAATCTTCTGGACAAGGGGTTTATTCGTCCTAGTGTTTCTCTATAGAGAGAACTGGTGTTGTTTGTGAGAAAGAATGATGGTTCACTTTGGATGTGCATTGGCTACTGGCAGTTAAACAAGGTAACAGTCAAGAATAAGTATTCTCTTCCAAGGATAGATGATCTGTTTGATCAATTACAGGGTGCCAAGTTTTTTTCTAAGATATACCTTCCGTCTAGGTACCATCATCTTAATATTAGGGAGGTGGATATTCCTAAGATGACGTTTCGTACTCGGTATGGCAATTTAAGTTCTTAGTGATGTTATTTGGGTTGACCAATGCTCCGGCAACATTTATGGATTTAATGAACAGGGTGTTCAGGCAGTATTTGGATCTCTTCATAATTTTGTTTATTGATGGCATTCTAGTTTCTTTAAAGAGTTAGGTGGATCATGTAAATTACCCTCGTGTGGTATTGCAGACCTTAAAGGGACAATGGTTGTTTGGAAAGTTCTCTAAGAGTGATTTTTGGTTGAACACGGTGACTTTCTTAAGTCATATAATTTCTAGTTAAGGGATCATGGTTGATCCACAAACGGTTGTTGTGGTGAAAGGGTGGCCTAGGACCATGGCTCTATCTGATATCCGGATCCTCTTGGGTTTGGCCGGGTATTATAGGTGGTTTGTGGAAAGATTTTCTTCAGTAGCTGCTCCTCTAACTAAGTTGACTCATAATGAGGATAAGTTTTCTTGGTCGGATGGTTGTGAAGGGAGTCTTGAGAAGTTGAAGGGCAAGTTGACTTCGGCCCCAATCCTGACTTTCTCAAAGGAAAATGATGGGTTTGTGGTTTATTGTGATGCATCTCGGGTGGGTCTTGGTTGTGTGTTAATGAAGCATGTGAAGGTAATTGCCTATGTTTCTAGTCAGTTGAAGGTGCATGAGAGGAATTATCCTACTCATGATTTGGAGTTGTTGGCGGTTGTGTTTGCTTTGAAAATATGGCAGGATTATTTTTATGGTGTTCACGTAGATATATTTTTCTAATCACAAGAGTTTTTAATATGTGTTCACTTTGAAAGAGCTTAATCTCAGGCAAAGAAGATGGCTTGAGCTTCTCAAGGATTATGATATGAGTCTTCACTACCACCCAAGTAAGGCTAATGTGGTTACTGATGCTCTTAGCAGATTATCCATAGGGTGTTTGACTCATTTAGAGGAGGAAATGTGAGGATTAGTGAAGGATATTCACCAGTTATCCAATCTTAGAGTTTATTTTTTGGTCTCCAAGGATAGTGGTATGATGGTGCAAAAAGTGGTTCGATCATCTCTTAGTGTGGATATTAAGTAGAAACAAGTGTTGGACCCTATCTAGATGAAAATCAAGAGCAACATTGGAAGGCAAAAGGTAGTGCTGTTTGAGATTAGTGGTGATGGTACTTTACGGTACCAAGAGAGGTTCTGTGTTCCTAATATAGATGGGTTGCGGCAAAGGATTTTGGCTGAGGTGCATGAGTCGCACTATAATGTTTATCCCTGTTCGACAAAGATGAATTATGATCTTAAAGAAATCTATTAGTGGAATGGCATGTAGAGAGATACGGAAGATTTTGTGGAAAAATGCATGGTGTGTCAACAGGTCAAGGTTGAGCACATGAGGCCTGGTGGATTGCAACAAGAAGTTGAGTTGCCCAAATAAAAGTGGGAAGTAATTAATAGGGATTTCGTTACTAGTCTTTCTCGGTCTAAAAACTAATTTGATTTGATTTGGGTCATCGTGGATAGGATGACAAAGTTTGCTCACTTTTTACTTGTAAGGACTACTTTTTCGGTGGAGTATTATACAATGTTGTATCTTCAGGAGATCGTGAAGATGCACTGTGTACCAGTTTTGATTATTTCTAATCGTGGTATGCAGTTTACATCTCACTTATGGCGGTCTTTCAAAAAAGAACTGAGGACGAAGTTTAGTCTGAGTACTGTTTTTCATCTGCAGTCGGATGGGCAACTGGAGAGAACTATTTAGACATTGGAGGATTTTCTTAGGGCATGTGTAATTGACTATGGTGGCAATTGGGTTGATCATATTCCTTTGATTGAGTTTTCTTACAACAATTGCTATAATTCTAGTATCAATATAGCTCCTTTTGAGGTTTTGAATGGTAGAAAGAGTAGATCTCCTAGTGGGTTTGAGCTTGGTGAGGCAGCTATGTTTGGTCCTAAATTGGTCTATCAAGCTACGAAGAAGGTGAAGATGATTCAGGATAGGCTTAAAGCTTTCCAGAGTCACCAAAAGACTTGTGTAGATGTTAGGCATAGAGACTTGGAGTTTGAGGTTGGGGACAGGGTATTTCTAAAGGTGTCTCCAATGAAGGGGGTGGTGTAGTTTGGCATGAAGGGAAAGCTCAGTCCTCGGTTTATTGGTCCTCATGTGATTTTGCAGGGAGTTGGTAATGTTGCTTACGAGTTGGAGTTTCCATCTAGCTTAAGTTTGGTTCTTCCGATCTTTCATGTTTCCAAGTTGAGGAAGTGCATTGGTGATCCATCTTTGATTATTCCCTTCAAAGGGTTTCATATCTCAGATTCTCTGTCTTATGAAGAAATGGCGGTTGACATATTGGATAAGCAAGTTCATTGGTTGCATACCAAGGATGTGGCTTTGGTTAAAGATCTTTGGCAGAACTATAAGGTAGAAGAAGCTACATAGGAAGCAGAAGAGGAAATGAAGTCCAAGTATCCACATCTATTTTCTGCTCCTAGGATTCGTGCAGAAGGTATACACATTTTTATTTTCTGAGTTTGTTAAAGAAAAGATTAATATCTTTGCCTATTTGTTATCGAACTTTGATGAAGATTGGGAATATGTTTGATAGTTCAAATAACTCTGTGTGTGGTTACCCCTACCTTATCTGTCATTCAGGGATGAATGTTCCTAGTGGCGAAGAATGTTACATCCTGGGTTTTGACCTTAGAAAATTTCCTGGAATTCCCATTTTCCGGACCCAATACGACTCAAGGGTACGATCCATATCCTGGGGTACCAATGGTATGGTCCTATCGTATGCTGACCAGTGTTAGTTGGTTGGATGATTTTGGTCACTGGAATAGTTTTTACTTCGGAGTATGAGTCGTAGGGCATGGTACGAGTCATATCAGGGACTTGTATGGTAGTCAATATTTGATCCTCCTAGTATTTCATTTTTCCAGGGATACAGGTAATGGATAGGAATCGTATACTATGGTTATGACATGGTTGGATGAGTTATATACTTGAAAGAATTTGATCCAAGTGTTGAGGCATTGATACGAGTGGAGGAAACCAACCGTATAAAAGTTTTTGACTCGTAAGGGTCAGTCTTATCCCTGGGATTGGATTTTTGTGAAACTTAAGTGGGGGTATTCTGGACATTTCCCTACTTACCCTAATTAGGATCCATGACTTCTCATACACTTAGGAAGTTATTTACCCTATTATTCTATTCATTAAAACTTAGAAACTATTCCTAAACAATCAATAATTCCCTCAAGAACTTTTTGGGTAAGAAAGCTAAGGTTTCAACTAAGGGATTACTTTGGGGCTTGCTTTGGTGATTTTCTTCTATCATCTTTCTCGGTTTAAGGCATGATTCTCTTCCCTCATTGTAATTTCAACGAAAGGCCTGGTTTATATGATTGATTTCATGATTATGATTTTCAACTATTATCTAGGGGTTATGATATTAAATGCTTGGTTATGGTTTCCAATGGTTTTAATTATAATTTTATATGCATTAATGGTGGTTTGTACAATTGGATTGCATGGTAATGGTTTAATGGTCTTTGGAAATCATTTTTGTTATTTTATGCCCCAAGGTGTTTGATAAAATGCTTATAAAGGTATTTTTAAGATATGTTCATTGCATTGACTTCTTTTAATGGAACTATTGCTTGTTTTCAGCTTATATAATAAAGTTTTAAATAATTTAAATGGTTGATAAGTCTAAAGGCTAAATGGTTATTCTTGAGGGGAAAATGGAAGTTTCCCAAGTGGTTTAATAAGGTATATGGAACGGCACTTGAAGGTCCCCTTTTCATTAATGATTTGGCAGTGGATATTGCTTGTAAGTAATGGGGTGGTATGACGATACCACTGATATTATCCTTGATTAATAAAATGGTAAGTGGATTGGTTTGATTACTTGGAAATAGTTTTAATTGGGCATTAATGGCGGGGTGTGTAGCAAGGCCATGGATGGTGGCGGTCTCGGGGGGTACCATAACTGGAAACTCATATTTGCAGATATGAGGTGTCTTGATGAACATGTACGTGTGTCATATTTTTTATTAGAGATTTACTAGTCATCCCATGGGATATTTCCCTGGTCATGCGGCTACACTTACTGGGCCCTTTCAACAGGGGGAGCCGAACCCATATTTCCTGTGGATAGTCAGGACAGCCAAACTACACAGCCCAGGTAAAGGTTTTAAAGGCATGCTAGACCCAGTTCTCTTTCCTGGCACTTATATAAATATATATGTATATATGGTTGTATTCATTATGGATTGTTTTACTTGGTTTTATGAATGCCATTATTTTATCCTTACCTTGAGTTTCATGCTAGTGGTTATTCACTAACCTGTCTACTGGCGGCTGTATACCCACGCTATGCAGGAATCGGCCGTTCAATTTCTCCTATATAGTGATTGACTCGAGGACATCATTTGGACTGAAGTGGCGAGCTTCTACTATTACAGATGGCATAATTTTATGTTATGGATATTGTTAGACATTTTGACATTATTTTGGATATTGGTTTTGGCCATGGTTGGGGGCATGTCCCAACCGGTTTCTTTTACTCTTTTGGTTAGAGGCTTTGTGGTACTTTTGGGGGTTGGTATAGGCGGGATCGATATTTGTGTCATCCTTGGCATTTGTATTGGTGTTAGGGATGACATCATTGGACGATATAGTTGGTTGTTCCATCGTATTATATTTTTGAATTGATTAGCAAATTATGTTTTGTTATCCTCTTTGGTTTGGTTTGGTATGGTTGGATGGTTGGTTTGGTGCGGGTGGTTCAGTTGGGTCGGTCACGGTCATAACCCTATCCCAGCGTTCTCATGAGAGCATTTGCACAATCTTGTTATTTGCTCGAAATTCAGCTTATCTAAGGCTGCATAAGGTGGTTGGGTTGGGTAAAGGGGGTAGTCCTCGGTTCTGGTTGGACTTGGGATGCCCACTATGTCTAGTCCCTGGTTCGGTTCGTGACACCTTTCTCCTAAAAAATAAGAAATATGTCACATACCTCTCTACCTTGAAGCAATCCACACAACGTGCCACTCTCACCCATGAGCTAACCAACACGCCACACCCTTAGTCCACATACGACAAACTTCTCCTACTATAAATACAACACTTGCACTTTATTCTATTCACTTTTGGACGTCTTTGGATTTGGCGAGGGGCTGCTCAACACTTATTTTATGGTTTATATCTCTTTACTCTTGCTTTTTAATGGATCATATCATGTATTCAATTACTTTGATTACGATTATGACCATTAGGGGCTAAACGCCCCCTTTCCGTGGTTAAGACCAAGAACACGTTTACTTTCATTTTGAATTGAGTTTGTTTGGATTGGATATTTGGTTGTTTATTTATCCTTTTATCACTATTTTAAGGATTTTCCACCCTTAGAAAATATCAATTGTCGACTTTGTGATCTCAAGAGTGGGGATAGAAGATAGAACGTGGGGATAGGTAGAGTAAGGTTCTTATTCTTTTATAAAATAAGGAATTTGAATTAGCGACTAGGATAGAGGTATACCTAGAAGCCTTACTTGGTTCACTACAAGATGAAATATAAATGTTTTTAGCTTAGTTCTCACATCCCTGCTCAACGATGTAGTTGGGGTTTTTAGTTAGATAGGTGATTAGAGTCTCGAGAGACCTTGATCATAATATCAACTCATGGATCAATAACCAAGATAAGCAATCTAACAAATAAAGTTCAATCGCGTAGTATGATTGTTCAGAGTGCTTTAACCCCGGGTTTTTATCCATTGATTGTCTGAAGTCCTTACTTTTCTGCATTACTTTAGTTTACTTTTATTTATAACTTTCAAAACTCTTTAGGTTATGATTGCACTAGTTAATCTCAGTTGTTAAATTAGAATTGGATAGTTTCTTAACATAAGTCCCTGAGGGATCGATATTCATCTTTATTTGAGGCCACTATATTACATGGTGAGACCGCGTACACTTGCATGTGCGCTTGGGCAATAGTAGTGGTCCCGAGGGGACCAATACTGGAAACCATATTTTCTGGGGAGGGGGTCTATATGACTGTGTGCATGGTACACATTATATATATTATGGAATGGCTATCGCCTTGGTGTGTTTAGCCTTTTCCTTGGTTTTTATGGCTAATACGCACTATATCCCTTTCAGCAGGAGGAGTTGAACTCATGATCCCGTGGGCTTATGATAGAGCGAGCTACACAGTTTAGACTAATAGTTTAAAATCGCATGTTCATGACTCTTGTCCTTATCCCAACATCCTATATATGTATATATAAATGTTGTGCATATGGTTTTAACTGGTATTTTGGCATTAGCATTATTTTATCACTTTCCCTCAGTTACATTCCAGTGTTTATCCAACTGACAGTCCCTAGACACTACTTTGTTTCATGATGTAGGGTCCTAGGGTTTTTATATTACTCTTGTGTAGTGTTAGGTGGTGTGGTTCATTAGTTGTGTTATTGGGAAGTGGTGAGCCTCCTTATTTTGGAAAGCCCTAGTATTTCATTAGTTTTTTTCAGATTTTAGTAATTATGACTTTTCTCTATCTTGGTCGGGGGCATGTCCTGACCTAGTTTGGTAGTTTAGTTTTTAGAGTCTTTTATGGACAAGTGTGGGTTGGATTTATTCATTGAGTTTACATTAGATTTTCTATCCTTTTACTACTATTGGATTAGCTTCCGCTATTGTATTTTACATGTTCTAGATATTAAGATAAGGGGGTAGTCTCTAGCTCATGGTGGGATTGAGATATTTTTCATTACTAGGCCCTAGTTCGGGCCGTGACAAGCTTGGTATCTAAGCATGGTTCAGGGCCTTTGGGTGTGTACAAAGACGTGTCGAGTAAAGTCCGTTTTATAGGTGTGTAGCGTGCCACACTTATAAGGGGGTGGCTACAAGGCATTTTGGAATGTTTCCCTTTCTTGTATCCTATTTTCAGTCTATAGAGTCTACCACTATGAAACTTCTCTAAATCCTGGCTTACTCGCATTTTAGATCATGCATCCCCAAAGATCTGACGATCGTAAAATCTCAATTGGGCCCTTTGTCCTACCTGAGGAAAATATAAAGGGAACTCGCCCTATTTATGGAGTGCAGACCTGGTCTGGGGTCCCTGCTCCTAACTATGTATCCTCACCGGTCCCTACTAGTCCTCCCTAGACTTCTCGGGATGGTGATACTTATGCTCAACTGCCTCATAAGATATCTCTAATGCGGAGTTCTATTATTCCAATCATATGTTTGCCCAACTGGTGGCCTCACAATCTCATCAGTCTAATTGTGTTGGTTTTGTTCCATATTTATCTGAGGTTACTTGGGTTGACCAGTCCATGAGGTTGAATCCCTTAACCTTTATGGGCTTTAAGGTTAAAGAGGATCCTCAGGAGTTTATTGATGAGATGGAGAACATTTTTAGAGTGATGCAAGCTACTAATTTTGAAAGTGTAGTGTTTGTTATGTATCAGTTGAAAGATGTGTCTTATTAATGGTATAAGGAGTGGGAACTATTGAAAGGTGATGATGTTGAGTCGGTGGTGTGGGATGAGTTTTTGGGTTCCTTTTTTTATTACATCTTTCCTCAGGAGTTGAGGGAAGTTAAGGATGAAGAGTTTATTGACTTAAACAAGGGCAAGATGAATATGGAGGAATATTCTCTAAAATTTCAACAGTTGTCCCATTATGCTCTGGAGTTAGTATCTAACATGAGATCCAGAATGAGGGAGTTTTCTTCTGGGTTGTCTCATGACTTGGTATTAAAATACAAGGTTGTGATGTTGAACAATGATATGGACATCTCCAAGTTGGTAGTTTATATGCAGCAGGTAGAGGATGAAAAAAAAAGTAAGTAGAGATAGGAAAGAGTCATAACAAGAAGTTTAGATATTCAGAGCAGGGAGCAAGTCAGCAGAACAGTAGGAGAAAAAGTAGGTAGTGTACCAAAAAGAAAAATTAGGGGAGTTCTTATTTGTTGTCTAGTGCTTCTTATCCTATGACTTAGGGTGATCGTTATTTTCAGACAAGAAGTGGTCCTAAGGCACAGGGTTCCCAGTCTCAGGACAGTGGAGCTCAGTCAGTCCCACCTTACCCTCCGTGCTATTTTTATGGGCAGTTTCATCATGACTATTGTGAGAAGGAAAGGAACTTGTGTTTCAATTGTGGTCATCCTGGACATATGTAGAGTAATTTCCCTATGGCTAATGTAGACACTAGATCTAATAAGGTTCCGATCGCCCATTCTCCTCCTCCTATACCTAAGGGCTCTACTTCAATCACTAGCCCTATCCAAAATCATCTCTAAGCACTTGCTACTCGCTAGGAATCTGAGGCATCCCTAAATGTTGTTACTAGTATGTTACAGCTCATCTCCCATGGTGTTTATTGTTTGCTTGATATGGGTTCTACCTTTTCTTATGTGACCCCTTATGTGGTTTGACACTTTGTTGTTAGTCCTGAAAATATTTCCAACCCCGTCTCTATGTCTACTCTGGTGGGTGCAAGAAAAATCTATATGGGTTATGTCGTGTCCATCTTTTATAGGGAGACATTTGTGGATTTGATAGAACTTGATATGGTGGATTTTAATGTAATCTTGGTGATGGATTGGATTCAGTTGTGCTATGCTTCTCCGAATTGTAGGACCAAAAAGGCCAATTTTCCATTTTCCAAATGAGCTTATCATTGAATGGGAGGGAAGTTTCTTAGTACCCAAAAGGATATTTATTTCCTATCTTAGATCTCAAAAGTTGATTTCTAAACGGTGTCTATATCATCTTTTTTTGGGTTAAAGATCCTAATTTCGAGGGTCCATTTTTTCTATCTGTCCTTATTCTTATTGAATTTCCTGAAGTATTTCCAAATGATTTTCCTGGAATTCCTCCTGGTAGGGAAATAGATTTTGGGACTGATCTTCTATCAAATACCCATCCAATTTTTGTTCTCCTTATAAGATGGCTCTATTTGAGATAAAGGAGGAATTAAAGGATCCTCTCGATAAGGGTTCCATTCTTCCTAGTATTTCCCCATGGGGTGATCCTATATTATTCGTGCAAAAAAAAGATGGGTCTCTTCGAATTTGTATAGGTATTATCAGCTAAATAAGGTTATAGTGAAGAATAAGTATCCTCTCCCTAAGATTAATGATCTTTTTGACTAGCTTTAGGGAGCTAGGTGTTTCTCTAAGATTGATTTTTGTTCGGCTATCATCAGCTAAAAATTAGGAAGCTTGATATTCCTAAGATTGCTTTCCAACTCTGATAAGGCCATTACGAGCTTCTAGTTATGTCATTTTGATTGACTAATGCTCTGGTTGCTTTCATGAATCTTTTGAATCGGATGTTTAGGTAGTTTCTTGATTTGTTTGTCATAGTCTTCATTGATAACATCTTGGCGTACTCTAAGAGTGAGGAGTATCATGCCAATCACCTATGAATTGTGGTGCAGACTTATAAGGACCAGAAATTGTATGGAAAATTTTCTAAGTGTGAGTTTTGTCTAAGTTCTATGACCTTTCTTGGGCATGTAGTTTCTAGTGAGGGGATCAAGGTGGATCCACAGAAAGTTGTGGTAGTTAATAAATGGCCTAGACGCATGACTCCAACTGGCATTAAGAGCTTCTTGGGCTTGACCGAGTATTATAGGAGGTTTGTGGAAATTTCTCTTTTATTGTTGCTCCGCTGATAAGGTTGACTTAGAAAAAGGTTAAGTTCTTATGGAATGATTCTTGTAAGGGCAGTTTTGAGAAGTTTAAGGATAAGTTAACTTCTGCTTCAATTTTGACCCTGCCCAAGGGTATTGATGGGTTTGTTGTGTATTTGATGCATATCGTGTGGGACTGGGTTGTGTTTTGATGCTACATGGTAAGGTTGTGGCCTATGCTTCTAGGAAGCTTAAGGTTTACAAAAGAAATTACCCGACTTACTATCTAGAGCTGGCAGCTATGGTTTTTTCTTTGAAGATCTAGAGCCATTAGCTGTATGGGTGTATGCAGATATTTATTGAGACAATAAGAGCCTACAGTATGTGTTTACACAGAATGAGTTGAATCTCAGACAGAGGCAGTTGCTCGAGCTACTTAAGGAATATGACATGAGCCTTTACTACCATCCAGGTAAAGATAACATAGAGTCTGATGATCTTAGCAGGTTGCCTATGGAAAGCTTATCTCACGTTGATGAGAAGAAAAGAGGGTTGGTGAAGAATATACATAAGTTGGCTAACTAGGGTGTTTGTCTCTTGGTCTCTGGGGATGGAGGAGTGATTGTTCAAGAAGTGGTTAAATCATCACTTGGTACTGATATGAAAGAGAAGCCGGTTTTGGATCCCATACTTATTCAGATAAAAGAAGATGTGATTCAACAAAAGGATTTAGCTTTCGAGATTGGGGGAGATGGAATCTTAATGTATCAAGTAAGATTGTACGTTCCTGATGTTCATGGGTTATGGGAAAGGTTTTGGTCGAGGCTCATGAGTCCAGATATATAGTTTATCTAGGTTCGACTAAGATATACCATTACTTGAAGGAAATCTACTGGTGGAGTAATATAAAGAGGGATGTAGAAAAATTTATGGATAGGTGTATGGTTTGTCAACAAGTCAAGGTTGAACATTTGAGGCTTGGTGGAATGTCCCAAGAGATAAATCTTCACATATGGAAGTGGCAGATGATCAATATGGATTACATTATGGGTCTTCCGCAGTCTCTCACTCTGTATGATTCTATTTGGGTCATTGTGGATAGAATGACTAAGTCTTCCCACTTCTTTCCTATGAGGACTAACTACTCAGGTGAGGATTATGCAAACTTGTTCATTTAGGAGATAGTTAAATTACATAGAGCAACGGTGTCCATCATTTCATATCCAGGTACCCAATTTTCTTCTCACTTTTGGTATTCATTTTAGAAAGGTTTGGGTACTTAATTGAACCATATCGCCGCTTTCCACCCTCAAACGGATGGACAAACAGAGGGTATGATTCAAACTTTGGGGGATATGCTAAGGGCCAATTTTATTGATTTTAAGGGAAGTTGGGTTGATCATTTGCCTCTTATTGAGTTTTCTTACAATAATAGTTATCATTCAAGCATTCAGATGGAGAAGGAGAAAGTTATTAGAGAAAAACTTAAGACTACTCAGAGTCGTCAAAAGTCTTATGCGAATGTGAGGCGAAGGAAGTTGAAATTTGGGGTTAATGATTGGATGTTCTTTAAGGTCTCTCCTAGGAAAGGAGTCATGAGATTTGGGAATAAGGGGAATCTCAGTTCCCATAACATTGGTCTGTATCATCCTATGATAAGAATTGGGAATGTCGCGTACAAACTAGATTTACCTGCAAGTTTGGTTTCAATTCATCCTATTTTCCATGAGTCAATGCTGAAAAAGTGTGGGGGGTGACCCTTCTTTAATAGTGCATGTTGAGGATATTGGGGTTTTGGATCCTTTGTCTTATGAGGAAGTCCTAGTTGAGATATTAGATAGGCAAGTTCGTAGGTCTCAACTAAGGATATATCTTTGGTAAAGATTCTTTAGAGGAATTAAATGGTAAAAGAAGCTACGTGGGAAGCTGAAGAAGATATGAAGGACAAGTACCCATTCTTGTTTCCCACATTGGATGAAAATTCTTGCTGTATAATTTTCATTATCCCTCTTGTGGCATTTTGAATTTGACCTTGGATTCTATTTACAATCTTTATTTTATAGTACTAGAAGTTCCCTGACTCCTCATTCGGGGATGAATGATCCTAAGGGGGGAGGTAATGTGTCACCCTATGTTTTTGAGATTTAGACCCTCCAAGAGTTAAGTAACTGAAGTAGCCAAATTTCTAAAATAATGTCTAAACTTTTTGCGACAACGGTCCAGGGAAAGAGTAGTGATGTCACGTAATGATTCATTAGGAAGACTCATTATCTCAGCAGTGAGTTTGCCCAGGTTTGTTCCATTAACAATGAGTCCAAGGTACGACTCATTATAAGATCTAACGAGCCATTATGGGTTACTCGTTGTCTCAATAGAGAGGTCCCCCATGTGTTCTACTTTGATCACGAATCATCGTCACAACTCATGATGATGAGTAATAAGTCGTGATGAGAGATTCTTGGTCATAATAGTGAAGGATGGTATTTTCAACACTCAGGTTATGAGTCCAGGAAATTACTTGTGATTATTCATCGTGAGTCATTAGCCAAGCTGTGACAACTGGCCCTTATTTTTCCTCCATATTTTAATTGGGGTCTTTTTGTCTTTTCCTTTCTTTATACTTTACCCATGACTTAAAAACACTCTAATGACCTCTTAATCATAATTTATCAAAATCAAAATACTTCTTTCTCCTCATTAACTCCTAAGGTAAGAACATTAGGGTTTTACAGGGGAATCAACATCTAGGCTCCAAACTTTAAATTTTCTTTCAATCTCTTGTGTATTTTAGGAACGCCACTATCCCTAAACATGTATTTATCACTATATCTTAAATTCGTTAAATATTCATGTGATTTCATTGTTGGGTTTGAAATTGAGTTGAGGTATTTCAATGGTAATTACTTGAATTGTTTTTCACATGTTTTAAATATGTTATTCATGCTTTAATTGACGTTTTTGGGACTGAATGGTTACATGGTTATAGGGATTGGAATGGGGAACATATGTTCCCCAAATTGTTGAATTTTTGGCATGATAATGGCATTAACCTCAATGCACCTTCATAACTTTGGTTTTGAAAATAGAATTTGCATAATTTAACCTGCTTTTGGAACTTTGCATCGCATTAAAGGATAATGGGTAGTCAAAATGATTTTAGAAGTACCTTGGTGGCCATGGTTTGTGCTATATCTTATTTTTGATGATGATCAGCAGACAACAAAGGACTAGGTCCCTGGGTCTTCAAGAAAACATACGGTTGTCACATGTCTTGTGCAGTTTTGTCTGTTAGTGTAACAAACTGCGCTGGTGAACTATTTACAAGTCAGGACACCTGGACCAATAGAAATTCTACCCTAATCATTATCCAGCTATAAATATAAAAGAATGGTTCTCAATTCACAGTTTTTACATTCTGATTATTTAAGAGGGAAATCAGCGAAAACTTAACTATTGCTCAATTTCAAAGTTTATATGTGCTGAGAAAGTGTTTGTTCTTGAGTCAAGTCTTGGTCTATAATTTAATTACTCATCTAATAAGTGTAATGCTTTTCTTGTGATTGTTGAGTGCTTAGGTAGAGTTACTTAATTTTATATTGGTTAGAGTTAATAAATATTGAGGAGAGATCTTGATAGAGTTGTCAAGGAGAGTTTTTATAGAGTTGTTACAAACTAGTGGAGCTTAGATTTAGGTTCCAAATGAGGTATATAATCATGATTTTGATTAAAGTGGATTCTTAAGTGCTTGTGAGGGCAATCCATGGTTTTTCCTCCCCTGATCAAGGAAGTTTCCACGTTAAATCTTTGTGTTATTTAATTTCCTGTAAAGTATTGTTTCCTTACTGATTTATTGTTTTATTACATATGTCTGACGTTAAGATACTCGGTCCCTTATAAGGTGGTGCACTCCCCATGTTTCACCAATTGGTATCTGAGTAAGGACACTCTAAAAGGTTCATACCTAAAGTTATTTATTGATCATGGCTACACCACCTTATCTGGAAGAATGGCAATCTACCACTAGACCACCCCGTTTTAATAGGTAGTACTATGGGTGGTGGAAAACCAGGATGAATGACTCCATTATGGTTGAGGACAGTGAGTTAATAGATGTAATACTTTATAATCTTATGTTCTTATTAGAGAGGTCAAAGAAGGAGACATAACAAGGATAGTTGTCAAAACCAGGAGAGAGTTTGATAATGAAGATCGAAAGATAGTTGATAATAATTATAAGTCAAAGAAATTGCTTGTCTGTGGAATAGGACCTGACTAATAAAAAAGGATTTCATCTTGTAAAAATGTTAAGGAAATCTAGATTGCTTGAGGACTGCTCATGAAGGAACTACTGATGTGAAGGATTCAAAATTTGATATGATGACTACTCAGTATGAAACCTTGACCATAAAAGAAGGAGAAACTATCCAAGAGATGTATACTAGATTCACTTTAATCACCAACGAGTTGCATTGCTTAGGAGAAGTTATTCCTTTGTATAAACAGGTGAGAAAAATTCTAGGAGTTCTTCCTAAAGCCTGGGAAAGCAAAGTAGTTGCTATCACTGAGGCGTGAAACTTGAAAACACTCACAATGGATAAACTTATTTGTATTCTCAAGACTCATGAACTCAAGAAAAAGCAAGGGCAAGACAAAGGGGAAGCAAAAATAGAAAAATCTATGGCATAGAAGGCTTCAAAGTCTGATTCAAGTGAGGAGGAAACTCATGCTGCCTACTTGGAAAAAAGGATTGTTATAACTATAAAGAAAAGTGGTTAGTTTCAAAGAAGAGGAAAAGCAGCAAAAAGGGAGGCATTGTTAAAATTTGTCGAAAATGAGGAAGTTCTGAGCATTTCATTAAGGACTATCCAACGCACAAAATGGATTATCAAGAATATATCAATAATTGAGGTGACAAAGGAAAGAACAGGGATCGGTCCCTGTAAAATAAAGAAGAAAGTTTGGAGCTGATTATGCAGTGAACAGGCCCTAGAAATTTGGAGAGGATCCTCCAATGAATTTGATAACGCTGAGAAGTCTGAAGATGTGCCTATGCTAGCTGTGAAATATAGTGAATTCATACATGATTCTTTATTTACTCTTATGTCAAACATAGAAGATGAAGAAGAAAATGAGGTAGGATAAAGGGAATGCAGTCAGAACTGGTTTATAGATAGTGGATTTTCAAAGCATATGACTGGGCGGACTGATTGCTTTCTCTCTCTCAAGACATTTCAAGATGGATGAGCCTCTTTGGGAAATTTTAAGAAGGGATATATTCATTGTGTAGGAAAGATTGTAAAATCACCTAATCAAGCAATAAAAGATATTTATTATGTGAATGGCGTCAAGTACAGTTTTCTAAGTATTTCTCAAATTTGTGACAAAGGTAATGAGGTAAAGTTCTCATCAGATGGATGTATTGTGTCAAGGTTGAAGTCTTGAAGATTTATTCTCAAAACCAAAAGCTTCAAAATATGTATGTGGATGATTTAGAGTCTATAACTTACAGGGAAATAAGTTGATTAATTGTTCAAAGTGAAGACGCTAATGTATGGAATAGAAAGTTAGGACATGTAAGTTCCTTTTTGTTGAACAAGTTGATTTTAATGGAGCTAGTTTATGAAATGCTAAATCTGAAATCTAAAAACCACAAGATTTGTAATGCTTGTGTTAAGAGGAAACAAACCAGGTATTCCTTTAAGCTGAAGAAGTAGGTGAGTACTTTTAGAACCCTTGAGATGTTTCACATGAATTTATGTGGACCTATTAATGTCCAAAGTAGAGGATGAAAGAAGTATATCTTTGTCATTCTAGATGGATTATCTAGATTCACCTGGACAATGTTTATGAGAACCAAGGATGAAACCTATGAGGTTCTAGTAACATTTGCCAAGTAAATTAAAACGAAGCTGAATTGTAAAATTGTTGAATTTAGATCTAATCATAGAACTGAATTTGAGAAATCCCAAATTGCAGGATTTTGTGCTAAACATTGAATCAGTCATAACCTTTTTGCTCTTAGGACTCCTTATCAAAATAGAATTGTTGAATGAAAGAACAAAACCCTCATAGAGATTGCTAGAACCATGTTGATTGACAGTGGGCTTCCAAAGATCTTTTGGGCTAAAGCTGTTAATACTGCCTGTTATGTAACAAATAGGTGTTTGATTAGATCTCTCCTAAACTAGACCTTGTATGATTTTTTTTTCAATAGAAAGCCTAAGCTTGACTACTTCAGACCTTTTGGGTGCAAGTGCTTTATGCTAAACAATAGGAAGAATGAATTGGAAAAAATTGACTCCAAAAATGATGAAGCAACAATTTTGGGCTACTCTTCAACAAGAAAAGCATACAAAATTTTCAATAAAGGAAATCTGTATGTGGAAAAAAGTATCATGTGATCTTTGATGAGTTAGGAAAGCTTATCAATCCGTGTGATGATGAAGATTCTAATATAGAAGAACTCATTCCTATTCAAAGGAATGATATTGATGAAGATGAAGATCAAGGACCTGCAGTTGGGAATAATAAAGATGATGGTGATCTAGGATCTCAGTTATAGACCCTTGATCCAGTTGAAGAATATCAAGAAGGGTCCAATAAGACTCTTAAAGGACCTGGTTCCAATGGAACTTATCTAAGAAAGTCAAATTGGAGGCATAAATCTTTTCACTTACTTAATTTGACTACACCTTTGGAATATAGAATCCAAATAAGAGCTTTAGCCAGAAATTTCATGGCGTTCTCAGTATTTTTGTCCTAAATTAAGCCCAAACTATGAAAGAAGCTATGAATGATGCTAACTGGATCAATGCAATGCAGAAGGAGCTTCAACAATTTAAAAGAAGTAAAGTCTGGTACCTGGTCCCCAGACCTGTTGACAAAAAACTATTAGGACCAAATGGGTGTACTGAATCAAGCAGGATGAGCATGGATCTATCAATAGAAATAAATAAAGATAGGTCGTTCAAGGTTATAACCAGGAGGAAGGAATTGACTATGATGAGACATTTTCCCCTATAGAAAGAATCGAGGCTATCGGGATTCTTATTGCATTTGCGGCCTACATACGGTTCAAACTCTTCCAAATGGATGTCAAAATTATTTTTTGAATAGAAATTTAAAGGAAGAAGTTTATGTTAAGAAACCTTCAGGTTTTGAAGATACATATTTTTGTCATCATGTGCTCAAAATGGACAAAGCTTTCTACGGTCTAAAGCAAGCACCAAGGGCTTGGTATGAGAAACTTTCAAAGTTTCTTCTAGAAAGTGGCTTTAGAAGGTGAAAAATTGACAATACTCTTTTTCTAAAGTCCAGAGGTAGCAACTTACTAATTGTTTAGATATATGTTTATGACATAATCTTTGGAGCTACTACAGAACCACTATGTGAAGTGTTTGCAAAGCTAATGAGGAGTGAATTTGAAATGAGCATGATGGGTTAATTGAGTTTTTTCCTAGGCCTTCAGATCAAGAAAGCTTCTCAAGGGACAATATTTGTCAAGAGAAGTACATCAAGGAGCTACTGAAGAAATATAATATGAAAGATGCCAAGATAATTAAAACTCCAATTGGAACTAGTTCAATGATGGATAATGATAAATTGGGTCCCTCCGTTAATGAGACCATGTATAGAGGGATTGTTGGATCCTTACTATATCTCACTGCAAGTAGGCAAGATATTGTATTCAGTATGGGAATGTGTGCCAGATTTTAAGCTTGCCCAAAGGAATCTTATTTGAAAGCTGCAAAAAGAATTCTCAGGTATCTAAAAGGGACAGGGGACCTGGTCCTGTACTATCCATCTAAGGACAATTTTGATCTAATAAGATATGTTGATTTTGATTATGCTAGATATTTGGTAGATAGAAAAATCACCTTAAGAATGGTTGATTTTTTAGGTTCTTATTTAATCTCTTTGGGTTCTAAGAAGCAGAAGACAGTTGTTTTATCTACTGCTGAAGCTGAGTTTATGGATGCAGCTTCTTATTGTGCTCAACTATTATGGATAAAATAGCAACTAAAGGATTTTTTTATTGTCTCGAACACTATTCCTCTGATGTGTGATAATATGCTTGGCCCTCTTATGCTGCATTATACAAGTGTGCTTAACATGGATAAGAATCTAATGCAGCATAAGAGGGCCAAGCATATTAATGTAAGGCATCATTTTCTAAGATACAACATTGAGAAGTGAGCTACTTGCATAAATTTTTCCATGACTGAAGATCAGAGAGTAGACATTTTTACTATGGCTCTTCACAAGGAAAAATTTGTGAAGAACAAGTTGAGGCTGAGGTTGATCAAAATAACCTGACATACCAGATGACTCTATTTTTCTCCTTAAAAATTAGCTATGATTAGAAGACAGGTATTCTTGATAAGTATGTACTTGCTGGTCTATATGCATGGAAATAACTTTAGTAGAAAACACTTGAGACAGACACAAATTTAAGGATTCACTCAAGAAAGAGAGGGGTTTGGTCCCATCTATCAAGTTAGTATCGTGAATATGCATTTTTTTTGTTCTGTTAAAAAAACTCGCATCTTCTCTTTCTGTGTCAAAATTTTTTCTTATCCTAAAAGAAAAGATGAGTCACCCTAAAATAAAAATCAATATCATCTCACTCTTTTAAAATATCATCCTTGTGGGTATATGTTCCCCTAATGCCTTTTCAAGATCTGTGGGTTTTTTTCTTTCAAAAGAGCACCTAATCTGAAATAGTCATATCCTTAGAATTTAGTGCATATAAAGACTAACTATGAAACCTTGTTTAAAGATCCAATCCAACTTCATCCCTCACATCCCTGTCAGGAAAACACATAACTGAATTTTTCTTCACAGCCACCTCCCTAGATGAACCACAAGTGAATTAAATCCCTAAGAAAATGGATGATCTTCTTCAAGAAGTCTTATTGTCTTAGAATCTCCTTTCATTAAAAGAGTCAACCAAGTTAAGTCATCCTAGCCCTTCAATGCCAGATTCCTTCTTCACTCAACTCATTGATAAATATTTATCCCTAAAAATACATAACTATTATGACAGTGTAATGAAAAATGATAATTGTGTTACTAAAAATCTCATTTTGCTATCAAATAACCCAAAACAGAGTCTGTTTTGTCCTAATACATAAGATTTCAGAATGAAAACTAGAAGTTCTAGAGTGAAATCAAGAATTCCTTCTATGAAACATCACACTTGAGAGGGACCTTCTCTTAAAAAAGAAAAATGGCAGAATGGGATATATCATTGCTTCTACGAGAAGGAAATGGGAGGAAGAAAGTAAGCTTGTGCCCAAGGAAGTTAGAAACAGGTTCTTGAGAAATCAAAAAGTATTAACTGGTAGGGTTTTTGACTCAAGAGTATTAAAAAACCAGGTATGATGGAATTAGTTGATCTTGTTAAATATCAGAATTGTCTTCATCTTGTGGAAGGACCCATTCCCACAGTATTTGATGAGGTAGTTAGGGAATTTTATTCCACATTGGATTTTTTTTTAAAACAGACTAAATTTGTCTACTGTAGTTCAAGGGAAGACGCTGAATCTTGATGTTATATTACCTTAGAGAATTTTGGATGTTCCTATTGGTGGTGTGAGGACAGTCTCAAAACAACAACCCTCAATATTTTAGAATTGAGGATCTCTCTAATGAGGATCAAAGTGTCTCTTATAAGCTTAGAACTGAGAATGTTGACCTAAAAAATAGAGATTTTAAACTCTAACTGATGAGGTTCTTAGCTTTAATGTAGAGATAAACAACTAACCAAGGAATTGTTACACTGTTATGTTGTAGACAATAATAAGATGGCTCTACTTATCCAAACCCTCTTCCCATGTCCTTCCCCAACTTAAAATTTCTTGATTCCTGTGGCTTTTTCTATGAAATATTTAAATCTTTCACTGAAATGATACTTAACTTTTACATATGAATGAATCCCTGTTTGCGTGTTTCATCTATCTTCTTTACTTTAAAAGTTGTTCTTTATGTTAGTGTTGCCCCAATGGCCATGAGTTAACTAACTTATGCTTATTTCACTCTTATTTTACTGTTGTCACTTTCAATGATGCCAAAAGTGGGAATACTGAATTACTGTGTTAGGGACCAAGTACCAGGTGTAGGTGTTGAAGTGCTGATATAGGCACATATGTTGAATATTGGTGAAGAATGATGGTATATTTACATGAGGAAGAATATTGATGCATGGTGATAGGGGTAAGGATGGTGTATAGGGATAGGGGGGATATTCATCGATAGTAGTGGTGATCACTTTGACTGGATGAGGTGAAAGAACTTTGATGCTCAAAAATTTATTGTTGGTTTGTCATCATCAAAAAGGATGAAAATTGTTATATCATGTTTTGATGATGATCAGCAGACAACAAGGGACTAGGTTCCTGGGTCTTCATAAATATATTCACTTGTCACCTATCCTGCTCAGTTTTTTCTGTTACTGTAACAAACTGCATAGGTGAGTTGTGCACTAGTCAAGAAACCTGGACTAATAGAAATTCTACCCTCATCATTATCCAACTTTAAATTGAAACGAATGCTTCTCAATTCATAGCTCTTGCAATCTGACTATTCAAGAGGGAAATTGGTGAAAACTCAAATATTGCTCAAGTTCCAAGTTTCTTTGTGCTGAGAAGGTGTTTGTTCTTGAGTCAAGTCTTGGTATATAAATAAATTACTCGTCTTATAAGAGTAATGCTTTTCTTATGTTTTTTGAGTGGTTAAGTAGAGTTACCTGAGTTTATATTGGTTAGAGTTAATCAATATTGAGTAGAGATCTTGATAGAGTTGTCAAGGAGAGTTTGTAATAAAGTTATTACAAACTAGTGGAGCTTAGAGTTAGGTTCCAAATGGAATCTATATCATAAATTTTATTATAGTGGATTCTAAAGTTCTTGTTAGGGTAAGCCGTTATTTTTCCTCCCTTGAGCAAGGAGGTTTCCACGTTAAATCTTAGTGTTCTTTAGTTTTCTTCAAAGTGATGTTTCCTTAATACTTTACTATTTTATTGCATGTGTCTAACTTTAAGGGACCCGGTCCCTTGTAAGGTGGTGCTTCCCCATGTTTCATCAGTTCGGATCTTTAAATAAAACTTGGGGTCTAACAGTTAATTGGGATGGTATAGCTTAATTATATATAAGTTTGCAAGCATGGTTGGTATGAAGATACCATGTCGGTAAATGCCTTAATGAATGACTCCTGGGTTATTGGTTGGGTTAGGGTGAAAACTAATTTTAATTTGGGCTTAAAGGGAATTGTGTACCGTACCGTGAAGGTGGAGGTCCAGGAAGGACCAACACTGCAAACCATGTTTGTTGTCATAGGGGTTTATATGAATGTGTGCATGGTACACACTATATTTTGGAATGTCTATCATTTTAGTGTCTTTAGACTTTTCTTTGTATTACATCTGTTTGTGTGTCTTATACGCACTAGGGCCCTTTCAGAATGGTAGTTGAACCCATGTTGCCCATGGGTACCCTTATGATGGAGCAAGATACACAATTCAAAATAATATTTTAAGCTCTCATGCTCATGACCCTTTTCACTATCCCGGCATCCTATATATGTATACATGAATGTTGTGTATATGGTTTTGACTGGTTTTTTGGCATTAACATTATTTTATCACTTTTTTGAGTTACATGCCACTTCTTATCCCACTGACTGTCCATGGACGCTACATCGATTGATGATGTAGGATCCTAGAGTTTTTTGTTACTCTTGTGCAGCATTAGGTGGTGTAATTCGCTGGTTGAGTTATTGTGAATTAGTGAGCCTCCATCTTTCGGAAAGCCCTGACATTTTATTAGGTTTCTTTTTAGATTTTAGGAATTGTGACTTTTCTCTATCATGGTTGGGGGCATGTCTCGACCTAGTTTGGTACTCTTATTTTTAGAGGCTATTGAGGGCAAATATGGGTTAGATGTTTGTTTGATTCATAAATTTCACATTTGATTATCTATCCTTCATATTACTATTAGTTAGCTTCTATTATAGTATTTTATTGTGTTCTAGATATTATGCTAAGGGGGTGGTCTCTCGCTCACGATGGGCTTGAGATACCCATCATGACTAGGCCCTGGTTTGAGTCTTGACAAATTAGTTATCTTATCTACAATGACCCAAATAGAATCATATTGATTGCAAGACCATGGAAGACATATAACAAAGTCCATATTAATCATCTCCCACTTCTACATGGGCAATTTTATCTTTTGAGACATGCCACCAAGCTTCAAATATTCTACCTTAACTTGCTGACATACCATACATTTTTCAACAAAATTCACCACATCTCTCTTCATATTATTAGACCTATAGATTTCCTTCAAGTCATGTTACATCTTAGTCAAAACTGGAAGAACTGTATTGATCTTGGGTGTATTTATGTGCCTAAGCACCATAACTTACCCATATTTTAGCTAAGTTTTGAGAACAAAGTGCCTAGTTTCTTATGTTTTTACTCTACTTTGATTTAATACAGCTAACCTATGTGATTTGCATAATTTCAATTGTTAATGAGGTAGATAAAGACATGATGGAACTAGGGATTGTGGATGGAAAATCACACAAGAGAAAAGTATCTTGTTGGACCAAATGTGGCGCCTAGAAACTATGTCCAAGAGTAATTTATCATTTATAATTAGTTCAGGGACTTAGAAGATAATTATGAGAGAAAAGATTATTAAAAAGACTTGATTCTGAATTTTTATCAGGATTCGATATTTTGTATTATTTTTGAAAGGAGACTGGCGTCTTAGAGTAGAGAAAAACATTTTCCTCTTGGTTCATTGTTTATACACCAAGATCGTCTTCTAGTTTTTGGTATGATCAATATACTTATAGTGATTTTCATTTTGTCCATGAGTAGCTAAGATTATTAGTTAGGGTTATGGAAACCTTGTAGCATACTATATAATTCTATAGGTTTTGAATTCATTATGCATTGATTTACTTATATCATACTCTCTTTGTTATGCTTGAATTCTCGTGGTTGCAAACATAGGGAATGTGCCATTGAAACATAACTTGTTCAATAGAAAGGTTAATGTTTGGAAAAGAGATTATTGACAAGAAGATAGGGTTTCCAACCTCTATTTCACGTGTTAATTCCTTAACAGGATTAATAACTTGAAGATTTCGTATAATCGAGTAAACACTTTTGAGTCTAGAGAACTAAAGTGAATTAATCCTTGATGGTTAAGAAATGCTTGGATTGAGAATTTGAATATGTTTATCTATAAGTGCATGTATGTATGAATTCTTAACACCTATAGTTAGAAGATATTAAAAAACTACAAGGTGGATATAACCCTAGCTTGTTATTCTCTGCATTCAAATATTATTACACGTATTGCTTCACTATTACATCGAAACTTGTACTTCGTATTTAAATCAAAAACCCATATTGCTTTACAGGGACAAACGATTAAAAGTCAACTAATCTGCATATAACTTAATTAACACCCTATTCCCTGTGGTATTCATCCCCAACCTAGTTGGGTTATATATTTTATAATGGACACTTACTCTTTCTTAAGAAAGTTGTAATTTGGGCGTATCAAATTTTTGGCACCGTTGCCAGGGAATACGGTTGTCAATTAAGTTTATGTGTGTTAATGAACTGTTAGTCAAGTTTCTTAATTTTTCATTTATTTGTTTTTTTTGTTTGTTACAGGTTCATTGTTGTTTATGCCACGAACTGGAAGTTCAGGAGAACCAATATTACCCTTCAATACTGAACCTTATCTCATTGAAAGTATGGCTAACCAACAGGAAGCAAAAATATTAGCCTCTTTGGCTAATTCTCAATTATATAAATAGAATGTTGATAACCCAGGTCAGGTATGTAATCAAGATATAGAGGACCTGGGAAATGATGATTTGTTGGGGCCAGCTAATCGAAGGTGTGCACAGGATATAGCTGCACCAGTGAACAGAAATGTGAACAGAAATCGTCCTTTCAGAGTGAGATCTGATTGCCAAGCTGGGAAATTTGATCTTAATGATGATAAGGATAGAATGGATGGAGCGGGTGCAACAGGAGATATTATTCCCCCACCGTTTGCACTCGTAGCTAAGTTTAATATTACAAGAACGATGATTAAAATCCTCCACCTAAAGGGGCTGTTTGGTGGAATCTCGGGGGATGATACCAATATGTATTTAGTGAACTTTGTCACTATTTGCAAGTCCTTTGATAACCCGAGAGTGGGACAAAATGCCATCTGCCTGTGTTTATTTCTATTGTCTCTATCGGGAGAGGAAACTTTATGGCTTAATGAGCTGACGCCTGATTCTATAATCAACTGGAGGTAGATAAAAAAGGCTTTCCTAGAAAGTTTTTTCTGCCTTCCAGGAGGGTACAGTTAAAGTATGAGATCAGCAACTTTAGGCAGCTCCCAACAAAAGCTCTTCACGAGATATGGGAGAGGTTAAAAAAGAAGTTGATGTAGTGCCCGAACTATAATATGATTGATATTCATCTGATGGAGACTCTTTATCGGGCTGTGAACTCTATTATAAAGCCAGTTATTGATAATGCTATAGCGGGATCATTTGTGGATCTCACTTTTCAAGAGGGTTCGGAAATGCTTGATCGGATGACCAAACAAAGTAGAGTTTGGCATACCAGGGATTCTGTTGTAGCAAGCCCTACTGTGTCTATTGGCATGACTGCAGAACAATGTAAGAATGAGGAAGAACATAATCAAGACATGGAACACTTGAAGACACGAATGGATTTGTTGACCAAGCACTTATTATCTGCAATGATTCTGATTCGGAAGAAGAGGCTAACTATTTAAATAACCAGGGTTTTTTTGAGGAAATAGCAAGGAAATTAAGGTCGTACTTATTACGTCAAGGATGGATATAAGGATCGGGATCAAGGAAATTGGAAGAGAAAGAATGATAGAAGTGGGCTATATGTACCTCCCGAAAGCAGAGATAAGGTTTTAAGTAACTCTGGAAAGATGTCCATGGAGTACATAATGGAGAAATTGTTAAAAGGAGTTGAGGTTACCAACTCTGGGGTGACTACCATGAAGACCAATTTGTCTTATATGTGTCAGTTGGTAAACTCGCACTCTACTTTGATCAAGCAATTGGAACAAAAAATGAACCAACTCTCTGCAGTATTGAATCAGAGGAAGAGTGGAACACTGCCAAGTGATAAAATTCAAAACCCTCGGAATGATGGATCGTGCATGGCTATTACCACACGGAGTGGTAAGGTTTTATCAGGCCCTTCTTTGGGCAAAGCTGTGAATGAAGATGTTGATCTTGAAGAAGGTAATCTAGTAGAGACTGAAAAGTTAGATGGCATTGATATCCCTTCTAATCATCAGCAGGTTGATGAGTTGGAAGAAGGGAAAGAAAAGGAAAAGGAAGTAGTGGTGAAGACTCTCCCAAAACCACCACCTCCCTTCCCTATGAGTTTGAAGAAGAAGGCTGATGACATAAAGTTTAGTAAATTCATGGAATTGTTGAAGCAGTTGACAGTAAATGTACCTTTGGTAGAGGAACTTGAGCAAATACCAGGATATGCTAAATTTATGAAGGATCTTGTGATGTAGAAAAGAGCGGTGAGCAATGAACCAGTGGATAATCTCTATTATTGTAGTTCTATTTCTACAAGGTCCTTGGTGTAGAAGAAGGCAGACCCAGGAGCATTCATTATTCCTTGTACGATTGGGTCTCTAGAATTTGCTAAGTTCTTATGTGATCTGGGAGCTAGTATTAATCTGATGCCGCTAGCTATTTATAAAAAGTTGGGTTTGGGAGATCCTACACCCACCAACATGTGACTTGTGATGGCGGATAGGTCGGTAAAATGACCTATTCATATTTTGTATGATATGCTAGTGAAGGTGGCTATCTTCATATTTCCTATGGATTTTGTAATTCTTGATTACGAGGTGGACTTTGAGGTGCCCATAATCTTGGGTCGACCTTTCCTCGTAACCAAAAGTGTGTTGATTGATTTGCAAGCTAATGAGCTCTTATTTAGGATGAATGATGAAGTGGTGTGCTTTTATGTGTGCCAATCAATAAAGTAGCATAAATAAATGAGTGTTTTCTCAATTGTTGATGTATATTATGAGGATAAGAAAGAGGTTCTAATAGAGGAGAAGTTTGTTGTCGAGCCTTTAGCTGCAATGCTTATGAATTTTGATCGTGAAGGCATTGAGGGGTATGAAGAGACTATTTGTTCTTTGACAGGAATAGGATCATACTCTTATGCTCCTAAGAAGCTAGATCTTGATCTTAAGAATCGACCAACACAACCGGCTAAGCCATCCATTAAAGAGACACCGGTGATGGAATTGAAAGAGATTCCAGGGCGCTTAAGGTATATATTTTTGGGCAATGGAAGCATGCTACCCATGATTATTGCAGCTAATTTGGGAAAGCAGCAGGTGAAAGCTCTTATTTCGGTGCTTCAGAGGTACAGAAGAGCAATAGGCTGGACTATTGCTGATATTATTGGCATTCCCCCTTGCATCTGCACTCATAAGATACAACTTGATGAAGACTGTACTCTAACCATCGAGCATCAACGCCGACTTAACCCACCGATACAAGAGGTGGTTAAGAAGGAAATTATTAAGTGGCTAGACGCAGGAGTGGTTTATCCTATTTTCGACAGTAAATGGGTAAGCCTAATTCAATGTGTGCCCAAGAAAGGGGGCATGACTGTTATTGCAAATAAAATACTGAGTTGATTCCTCTTAGGCCTATGACTGGGTGGAGGGTTTACATGAACTATCGCAAACTAAACTCATAGACTGTAACACCCTATATTTCTATCTAGCTTTGATTCATCTTTAGGGCATCAAAGATCTTGCTTCATAGATGAATACCTTTTATTCCCTCTGGTATTTTTAAGATTTTAACTTTTTATCACGTGGGAAATCGAATAAGCTTTACGTCGATGCCAAATTCTCCCAAATCCAACACTCGGGAAAAGAGTTAGAGACATTTTACTAAGAAAGTGTACCACCTGGTAATTTAGCGCATCGCGGAGCCAGCCAAAATCGCAATCGTCAAAGTCTAGTGAGTCTCTGCGATTACGGTGCATCGCGCTAAGGCTTAATTTCAGAATAGTCAATTTCCAGTGCACCAACGCGATTCCACCACATCGCGGTGCCTTTCTAGTTCACAACCAAGATGGAAACGTGATTTCCACCGCGTCGCGCCACCAACCAGTTTCCCAATTGTCCAGTTTCCAATGAGCTGGCGAGATTCCACCGCAACGTGCCAGCATGTGAAATCGGGATTTTCAGATTCTGTTTTTAAATTTCAAGGACCAATTGATAATTTCCTAAAGCCCCAAACCAGTCTATATAAGGGATCTATACCCTAAATAACGAAAATACTTCATTATTCATCAATTTTTTCCCCAAATCAAAATATTTTATCTTTCAAGAAGTCAAGAACACTAGCCAAGAAATCAAAAACAAGCCTAAGGATTTCTTTAAGAACAACCATTAGGGTTCATAGCTCAAGACCCAAGTCATCAAGATTCCTCCGTAAATCTGTCGAGAATCATATAACAAGGTATGCAGATGTTGATTCTTGGGTTCCTTCAGCCCAAAAAGTTCAAGAATCCTTTTCTAAATTCAAAGATCTTATATTTATGATTTTTCATGATTCACGTGAATTGAAATTGAAGTTCATGTTATTATTGAGTTTTAATTCATACTTTAGACTTCCAGTTTCAAGAGTTCATTCTAGTATGTGATGAATTGTATGATGTTCATGATAAACCCTCTTCAAGTTGCATGATATTGATGTATTCATGATAATTAAGTATATAATTTGTGGTATAACCAAAGCATGCTCCCCATATGTTTTATAAAATTATTAAGTAAAGAGAATAGTGCCCTATTTAGTATGTTAAGCATAAAATCCCCAATTATGTGATAACTAGTGCATGCCAAGCGTTTGTTGAAATTCCTTAGTGAATATATTATGATAATTTTCATGCATTCTTATCCATGTGTATTCCTTATTGAACAACTATGAGGCATTAGTATGCATTTCCTATACATTTACATGTTTATGACATTCAAGTGATTGACGAGATATCATATTGATTATGTTGTGAATGAAAGTCCATTTTCATGATACTCAAGTGTCGTCCTGTCTTATTTATTTAAGCTATCGAGTCCTGGGGTATTTATACCCAAATATTTAGCTGTGTGTCTAGATCCATGTCAGTCTTAAGATAATTTCAGTCGTGCTATGATCAGTAGAATTTAGCCAGTACAGAACTTAAGAAAATTTAGTAATCTCAGTACTAGTTCAATTCAGTCTCGGTATCAGTCTAATACAACTCATTATTCAGTTCTGATTCAATAGTATTCAGTAGTATGCAGTATTCAGTTCAGACTTCAGTGAAACTCAGTAAGCTAACAAGAATTCAGTAGCATTCCGTCAGATAACGGAACCAAGTAAATTCAATCAGATGAGTCAATCAAGATGACCAGTAACAGATTCAACTCAGTCTACAACAGTCTAGGAATTAGTTCAGTGTCTATTCAGTTGGGAGTAGGATTCAGCACCGATTGAGGGCAGGGATGACGGCTTCCCCATTATCTTAGGCAGAGTCATTAATAATAATCCATGCACTCCAGAACTGCGTAGCCAATGCAGGATGAGGAGTCACCCGTTATATTAGGCTTGGCTCCAACCAGGTGTCACCCGTTATATTAGGCATGGAATCTTGGGTTCAGAGAGAAGTGTCTTTACCCATGGCATGGTACTAACACCCTTACAACTGGGGTTATAGGTTGGACCTCAAAAAAGCTAGAAGGGGAAAGTGGGTTAGATAACTACCTCCCAAAGTCTCAGTTTCAAATTCATTTTCAGTAATAGAATTCAGCTTAGGAGTCACCCGTTATACTAGGCTTGAGTACCTCTTAGAGGTCACCCGTTTATAGGCTTGATCTCAGATTTAAACAATTATATTCATTATCAATAGACTCAGAGATCACCCGTTATATAGGCTTGATCTCTGATTTAGTTTATCATGTATCAGATATCATTACCAGTAAACTTAGAGGTCACCCATTATATAGGCTTGATCTCTGATTCAGTTTATCAAGTATCAGACATAATTACCAATAAACATAGAGGTCACCCATTATATAGGCTTGATCTCAGATTCAGACAATCATATTCATTATCAAAAGACTCATAGATCACCCGTTATATAGGCTTGATCTCAGATTTAGTTTATAAAGTATCATAAATCATTACCAGTAAGCTCAGAGGTCACCCGTTATAAAGGCTTGATCTTAGATTAAGAAAATCATATTCATTATCAGTAGACTTAGAGATTACCCATTATATAGGCTTGATCTCAGATTTAGTTTATCAAGTATCTGACATCATTAGCAGTAAACTCAGAGGTCACTCGTTATATAGGCTTGATCTCTGATATAATAAATCAGTATCAGTAGCTGTAAAATTAGACATCAATCTCAATAGACTCAGCTATTCAGTCTCTCAGTATTAGTAAAATCAGACATCAGTACTAGTAAACTCAATCATCTGTAAGCCAGTATTTAGAAAGCAGTATTCAGATTTCGTATTCAGTGTTACTACGATTCAAATTTTGGTTGTACATTCATGCATATGTTCTAATTCAGTACTCTCAAGTTATTCAGTTATGTTATGTTCATGAATAAGCCCTTGTATTTAGCCTTACCTCACCTAGCATGCCAGTATATTCAAAGGACTGACACCTACTTTTCTCTTGTGCTATGGTGTCTTATACCATAGGTTCCGAAGCGCGAGATCCAGAGCACCCTTAGCTGTCCAGACTTAGTCAGCAGCAGTAGATGTAGTAGTGAGTCCTCTTCATTTAAGGATGATCCTTATTTTATTATGGCATTAGATTCAGTTTTTTTCTGTCGACGGAGTTAGTTGGGGACATGTCCCATCAACTCCATAGTTCAGACAAGTTTAGACGCTTTTCGGACAAATGTATTAGTATTTAGTTTTAGTATTGAGTATTTTTAGAAATTTGAACCTTATGGAAAGTTTTTACCAGTTTTCCACATTTATTTCAGTTTATTATGCAGTGCTCAGGTACAGATATCATAAAAGGGTTAGCTTGTGTTCCCTACTGATCATGTCCACACAGTGGCGTTCTAGTTCTAGAAAATTAGGGTGTTACAAACTTGGTATCAGATCCTAAGGTTTAGTAGTGTCCTAGGAAGTCTGAAAAGATACATCTAGTAGAGTTTTGTGCATGGGTGTTTTGCACTCCACATTTATGTACAAGAGGCTATAAGATGTTTTTAGGAAAAGTCTCCCTTCTTTCAGTGTTCATGTCGTGCGAGTATGCATAAGTTCAACATAATTCTTAGCCTAATACATTCCCCCCTTGTGTTTACAGAATATGTCTTCCAGAGAAGCTAGCAAAAGAAGTAATGAAAATCAGCCATCCTCTCTGCCCATTCGGGCGAATCCCTCGGATAGGCATGTATCTCATGCAGAGTTTAGAGTTGTTTTCACCACCTTATCTCATGTAGTAGGTTCTCAGAACAATTTGCAAAATGCTGTCCTATCTAGGATTTTGACTTGTACTCAGCAGAATGAGGAAAGAAAGTGTAGGATGACTCAGATGGCTAAAACAAATACCTCTGTGCCAAGATCAAGGGGTGCTAACCGCTCCCTGTCCTATCAGAGGTTCTCAGCACCAATTCCACTGTTATTCCAGGCACCAGTATCTAAGTCTAAGAATGTCCGTCGAGATGGAGCACCAGGTTCTAAGTCACTAGGTTGTGGGAAGAGTGTTCTCAACTACCCGTTTTGCAAAAAATATGGTAGAAACTATAAGAGGGTGTGTGGAGCGGGAAGTGATTTATGATTTGGATATGGTAAGACAGGCTACAGACTATGGGAGTGTAGAATAATAGATCAAAAGGGTAAAGATTCATATTAGCAAGGCGCCACTCCTAGTACCACCAGTGGTCAGCGCCAGAACTAACTCTATGCGCTTCAGACTCACCATGATCAGGAAAGGTTACCTAACATAGATTCGGGTATGTTATTTTAAGCTTAAGTTGTCAGCATGAGTTAGTTAGTAGAGCCAGTAAGTCAGTTTAGCAGTCAAATAGCCATATTTGTATAGTTTGTTATCTCATCTATTCACCTGATCATGCTATCATAAATTCTCAGAATGTAACTATTCCAAGATAGAGTATCCTAGTAGTTGCAAGTATAAGTTTAGTTCATGAGTCATGCATTAGCTTCAGATCTCAGATGATCAATCATGACCCAGTTCGTAGGTTCCCCAGACACCGCCCCGGTATTTTAGCGAAGTGTTCTTAGAGGGACATAGAGTCTCAATGGGGAGATACCCCATAATATTCCGATGCTTTCATGTCATTAGACTCATTCAGTTGCATGTTCAGACTCTTTTTATGAAGTTAACACCAGTTATCATTGCATAATCAGTCAAGCATTCAAAATTCAGTTCAGTTAAGTATTCATGCATTAGATATGCATATTCAGTAGAAAAGCTCAGCTTATCAGTGTATTCAGTCATGAATTCATGAGGACAACTCGGTTACGAATCCATGCATCAGATATGCATGTCCATTATGAGAATTTAGCTAATGAGTAGCTTCAGTGGTGTATTCCATCAATCAGATATACATGTCCGGTATAAGAATTCAACTTGTTAGTAGTTTCAGTCACATAGTCATGTTTCAGATGCTCATGTCCAGTAAGTAAGTTTAGCCTACTATTATTCTCAGCTTAATCAGTCTCATTCGAGGATGAATGTTCCCAAGGGGGAGATATTGTAATACCCCATATTTCTAACTATCTTTGATTCATCTTTAGAGCATCAAAGATATTTCTTCATAGATAAATATCTTTACGTCGATACCAAATTCACCCAAATCCCACACTCGGGCAAAGAGTTAGAGCCATTTTAGTAAAACAATGTACCACCTGGTACTTTAGCGCATCGTGGAGCCAGCCAAAATGGAAATCGTCAAAATCCAGTGAGCCTCCGTGATTACGGCGTATCGCGCCACCCAAATCCCAAGCGTTTGTTAAAATACCTTAGTGAATGTATTATGATAAGTTGCATGCATTCTTATCCTTGTGTATTCCTTATTGAACAACTATGAGGTATTAGTATGCATTCCCTATACATTTACATGTTTATGACATTCAAGTGATTGATGAGATATCATATTGATTATGTTGTGAATGAAAGTCCATTATCATGATACTCAAGTATGGTCCTGTCTTATTTATTTTTGATATAGAGTCTTAGGGGTATTTATACCCAAAAATTTAGCTGCGTGTCTAGATCCGACTCAGCCTCAAGATAATTTCAGTCGTGCTATGATCAGTAGAATTCAGCCATTACAGAACTTAAAAAAATTCAGCAATCTCAGTACTAGTTCAATTCAGTCTTGGTATCAGTCTGATCTAACTCAGTATTCAGTTCCGATTCAATAGTATTTAGAAGTATCTAGTATTCAGTTCAGATTTCAGTGAAACTCAGTAAGCTAATAAGAATTCAGTAGCATTCCGTCAGATAATGGAACCAAGTAAATTCAATCAGCTTAGTCAAGCAAGATGACTAGTAAAAGATTCAACTCAGTCTAGAATAGTCTAGGAATCAGTTCAGTTTCTATTCAGTTAGGAGTAGGATTCAGCACCGAGCAAGGGTAGAGATGAGGGCTTCCCCGTTATCTTAGTCAGAGTTTTTAATAACAATCCCTTCACTCCAAAACTACATAGCCAGTGCAGGATAAGGAGTCACCCATTATATTAGGCTTGGCTCCAACCAGTTGTCACCTGTTATATTAGGCATGGCATCCTAGGTTTAGAGAGAAGTGTCTTTATCCATGGAACGGTACTAACACCCTTCAAACTGGGGTTACATGTTTGCCCCAAAGAATCTAGCAGGGGTATATCAGTTAGATGACTACCTCCCATAGTCTCAGTTTCAAATTTTGTGTCAGTAATAAAATTAATCTGAGGAGTCACCCGTTATACTAGTCTTGACTACCTCTCAGAGGTCACCCGTTATATAGGCTTGATCTCAGATATAGACAATCATATTCATTATCAGTAGACTCAGAGATCACCCATTATATATACTTGATCTCAGATTCAGTTTATCAAGTACCAGACATTATTACCAGTAAACTCAGAGGTCATCGTTATATAGGCTAGATCTCAGATTCAGACAATCATATTCATTATCAGTAGACTCAGAGATCACCCGTTATTAGGCTTGATCTAAGATTCAGTTTATCAAGTATCAGACATCATTACCAGTAAACTCATAGGTTACCTGTTATATAGGCTTGATCTCTTATATAATAAATCAGTATCAGTATCAGTAAGATTAGACATCAATCATAATAGACTCAGTTATTCAGTCTCTCAATATTAGTAAACTCAGACATCAGTACTAGTAGACTCAGTCATTAGTAAGTCAATATTCAGAAACCAGTATTCTGAGTTTGTATTCAGTATTACTGCGATTCCAGTTTTTGTTTGTGCATTCATGCATATGTCCTCATTCAGTACTCTTATGCTATTTAGTTAAGTGATGTTCATGCATAAGCCCTTACATTTAGCCTTACCTCACTTATAATACTAGTACATTCAAAGTACTAACACAAACTTTTCTCATGCGCTATGGTGTCTTATATCATAGGTTCTGAAGCGCGAGATCCATAGCACCCTTAGCAATCCAGACTCAATTAGCAGCAGTGAGTCCTCTTCATTCGAAGATGATCCTTATTTTATTATGGCATTAGACTCAGTTTATTTTAAGTAGACGGAGTTAGTTGGGGACATGTCCCATCAACTTCATAGTTCAGACAAGTTTAGAGGATTTACAGGCAGATATATTAATACTCAGTTTTTAGCATTGAGTATTTTTAGATATTTGAACCTTATGGCAAGTTTTCGCCAATTTTTTGTATTTATTTTAGTATATTATGCAGTGCTCAAGTACAGATATCAGAAAAGGCTTAGCTTGTGGTCCTTCAAGATCATGAGAACCATGTGGCATTCCAATTCTAGAAAATTAGGGCGTTACATGGACCTTAAAGGATCACTTCCCAATGCCCTCCATGGATTAAATGCTTGATCGCTTGGCAGGAAGGGGCGGTATTGCTTCTTGGATGGCTATTATGGCTACAATCAGATATGTATTGCTCCTGAAGATCAGGAGAAGACGATATTTACATACCTGTATGGCACTTTTGCGTTCAAGAGGATGGCTTTTGGGTTATGTAATGCACCTGCTACCTTCCAAAGGTTTATGATGTCTATTTTCTCAGATATGGTGGAGGACACCTTGGAGGTGTTCATGGATAATTTTTATGTGGTAGGATATTCATTTGAGCTATGTTTAGCGAACGTAAGTAAGTCCTTGCAACGATGTGTGGAATTTAATTTGGTGCTCAATTGGGAGAAATGCCACTTTATGGTAAAAGAGGGCATTGTTCTCGGGCACAAAATTTCAGCAAAAGGTATAGAGGTAGATCGAGCCAAGGTGGAGGTTATTGAGAAGCTACCACCTCCCATTTCTGTGAAGAGAGTGCATAGTTTCCTTGGACATGCTGGCTTTTATTGGAGGTTTATAAGGGACTTCTCAAAGATTGCAAACCCACTTTGCAAAATTTTGGAGAAAGAAGCTAAGTCATACTTTGATGATGATTTATTGAAGGCATTCTAATGCCTTAAAAAGAAGTTGGTTGAAGCCCCTATCATTGTTGCACCGGATTGATCGAAACCGTTTGAGATCATGTGTGATACAAGCGGTAATGCCCTTGGAGCTGTGTTGGAGTAAAAGAAGGATAAATTATTTAATCCAATATATTATGCTAGCAAAGTATTTAATGGATCTCCAAAGAAATACACCATCACCGAACAGAAACTCCTTGCTATAGTCTATGCTTTTGAGAAATTCTGGGCTTATCTGCTAGGAACCAAGGTGGTGGTCCACACTAACCATGCAGCCTTGAGATATTTGATGGCTAAGAAGGATGCAAAACCAAGGTTGATTAGATAGGTGTTGCTGCTCCAAGAATTTGACTTTGAAGTCAAAGATAGGAAGGGTTGCGAAAACCAAATTACAAATCATCTATCTAGGATAGAAGGTGAACAAGTAGTTAGAGATGAAATAGTGATCAGTGATGCATTTTTGGATGAAGAGATCTTGGTTGTTGTTATGGAGAAAATGCATTGGTACGCTGATTTTCCAAACTATGTGGTGAACGAGTTGATTTCAAAAAATATTTATTTTCATCAAAGAAAGAAATTCCTTCATGATGTGACACATTACTTCTGGGATGAGCCGTATCTATTTCGGCAGTGTGCAGACAATATTATACGGAGATATGTGCCAGAAGTAGATGTATTGAGTATAGTGGAAGCATGTCATGCTTCCCTAGTTGGAGGTCACCATGCAGGTGATCGAACTTCTAGGAAGGTGTTGTAGAGTTGCTATTATTGGCCAACTTTATTCAAGGATGCTCATGAGTTCATTCTAAGTTGTGACCAATTTCAGAGGCAGGAGTCAATCTCCAAGCGGCATGAGATGTCTTTGACGAAGATGCTAGAAGTAGAATTGTTTTACATCTGGGGCATCGATTTCATGGGTCTTTTTGTAAGCTCGTATGGGATGAAGTACATTTTAGTTGCTGTTGATTATGTATCAAAATGGGTTGAAGCCATCGCCTTGGCTGATAATGAAGGAAAGAGAGTTGTTGCATTTCTCAAAAAGAATATTTTCTCTCGCTTTGGAGTACCACATACTATTATAAGTGATGGAGGATCTCATTTTTACAACAAAGTGTTTTTAGCTACCTTGGTGAAATATGGGGTGAAACAGCATAGAGTAGAAACTCCATATCACCCACAAACTAATGGGTAAGTGGAGGTTTAGAATTGGGAGATTAAAGCCATCTTAGCCAAAACGGTGAACGCTAGTAGGAAAGATTGGTCTCAAAAGCTCGATGACGCCTTATGGACATATTGGACTACTTTCAAGACACCCATCGATATGTCTCCGTATCAGTTAGTCAATGGAAAAGCATGTCACTTACCGATAGAGCTAGAGCACAAGGCTTTATGGGTACTCAAAAGGTTAAATCTGAATTGGAAGGAGGCAGTGGAGCTAAGACTGGCGCAACTGAATGATATGGATGAGTTTCGTCTTGGGTATTATGAAAGGCCAGACATATACAAGGATAATATGAAGAACTGTCATGATCGGAGGGTTGAAAAATGATTTGGTGCTTCTATTCAACTCCAGACTCAAACTATTTCCAGGTAAACTTAAGTCTAAGTGATCATCCCCGTTTAAAGTGAGTCAAGTCTACTCATCTAGAGTAGTCAAGCTAGAAAGTGAAGATGGAAGCATCTTCAAAGTTAATGGGCTATGAGTCAAACTTTATATCGGTCCAAAAGACTCGATAAAAAGTATTGCTACTATCTATCTCGATGAAGTCTGAGTAATCGAGATAACTGAGTCGTGCCGCGATAATAAATCAGGCGCTACATGGGAGGAAACCCATGGTTTTACTTTAATTTTTATATGTAAATCAAAAATACAAAAATAAGAGTCGAGCCACGACCGAAACTATGGCACTTGGTGGGAGGCAACCCACCCTTCTAATTATTTTTAATTATTTTCTATTAAGTGTAAGTGTTCGAATCACTAAGGAGGTGATAGGTTCTAAAAACTAGTGTAAAAGTGAGCCATATTAAAGGTGGTAAGTTGGAGTGGTCAAATTTTAAGGCTCAAGTCATAATTCGTGTTAGAATTGTGACTCAAATTATGTTAATCCGACTTCAAAAATTTTGCGGCATGGACCTTTCTCAATACTTTGTATAAATAATGGGGTGCATGGCATCCAAGTTTAAGTGTACTACAGGGTGTGTGGTCCCCAAGTTTACATATTCCATAGCAAATATGTCGCCTAAGACATAGCCTAAGCTCACTGCCTCACATATGTGTTACCTTATGCAGAGCCTAACCTAACTTGTGCGACACCTTATGCAGCGCATACCTTAATTTTGGAGATTGTTTGTACGTCGCATACCCAACCGCACACCTTCACTGTTTCACTTGTACGACTGCCTATGTGGTGCCTAACCTAACTTATGCAATAACTTAGGTGGAGCACACCTTAATGTTGGTGATTGTTTGTACGTAACATAACATAAGGCATAAGTTCACTGCCTAAGGCAAGCGATTACTTGAGCGCCGCATACTTACCTTTGTGTGATAACATGTGCGACGCCAAACATACAACATAGGCTCACTGTTTCACGTGTGCGATGCTTAATGCTACACACACTTAAACTTGTGCGATAACTTGTGCACCGCACATCACTCCAAATTCAGCTTAGTGTTCAATTTTTAATTAGGTCAACCCGACCCGGAATTCATTCTTTAAATAGAATCCACGCCCTAAATGCCCAAATTCACTCTTATTTCACCCCTAAGTCGTACAAGATTTTGCTCTCAACATTCCCTTTGTCCTTCAAAATTCTTCTTTGCTTCATAATCTCAAAAATTATCCCTTTATTTCTTCAATATTCCATCTTTAAGGTAAGTTTTTCTTTCTTAATCCTTTCATGTTGTCACTTTATGTTATAATTGTTAATTGATTTCTTGAGGATTGTGGATTGAATTCTTGCCATAGCTTTGTAAAAGTAGTTTTGAAACTCTTGGGGAAGATGAACACCATTATTTTGGAAACCATCATTGTTGTAGATTTTAATTTAACCTCTGAATTGGTGGAATTGGTGGTGTTAATAGGAATTTATTTTGTGCACCAATTATGTGTTAGTTTGAATTGCAATATTGTTGTGGAATGTGAGGGGTTTATGAAGTGAAATTGTGACTCGCAAAAGAAAAAGAAAATCCACCATGTGAGTTGCCAATGTGCTAATAATGTTGTGAATAATATTGGCACCCAAGATCAAAGTGTATATTGGCGAAGTCTGAGTACCCGACAACACCACTTAATTGGTTTATGCTCACAAATTAAGTGTGGGGTGGTGATTTCACCACCCTCTTCTTAATTATATTGAGTTTTGACTAAGTGTAGCCAACATGATTATAGGATGCACTCAGGTGATATGGCTCCTAATTGAAGCACTGGTAAGGACAAAGCATCCACATCTTAGAAGGGATAGAAACGAGCAAGAAAGGAGAAACCTACCTCATCCTCTCTTCCAGGGCCTCGATGCACTTTTGGAATTAAATGGGTCTTAGAGGATGGTCAGGAGAGGTACAAGGATAACAAAGTAAATAGATACGTGCCACTGGAGCTTATTCAAAGAGAGATTTTGGCGAGGCAGTGCCCTCGTATTTTGTCTAGGATCACAGAACTAAAACTTGACTTCATTTTCCAAGACATGGATGAGTGCAATCTATATTGGACTCGGTAGTTTTATGCTAATTGGTCCCCAAATACCAGTGGGAATAAATTTAAGATTCAAGGGCAAATCCTATATCTGACGGCCGAGTTTTTTAACTCTTTCTTAGGTACTCTGAATGTGGATTATGCCAGGTTGAAGGAATTATACAGCAGGCCTCCCTATAGATCCATCAGGCATACTTTGTGCGGTTCAAGGTCTATGATTCAGTGGTTTCATTACAAGGACAAAGGCCACCACAATACCTTCCCATATGCTTTTCTGAACAGAGAAACTCGTATCTGGCTAAGGATAGTCAATACTAGCTTGATTCTGGGAAAGCAGTTCACCAAAGTCTCTCATGATCGAGTATGTTTAGTATATGCTTTGATGACTGATGTTCCTGTAAATATTGGTGCAGTTATACGCACTTCTATGTGCAAAGTAAGGATGTATGAAAGGACACCATTCAGCTTTGGAAGCTTGCTGGCCGCAATTTTAAATAAAGAAAACATTGAAGTGGAGCCAGCGGATCACAAGTTACCTCTGAACCCAAAGAGAGTGGATGTCACAAAGGTGAAGGATCCAGATCCCAGCCAAGGAACAATTCTTAGCACTGCTGAATGTCACGCACGAGATGAGAGTTTTTTCCACCATATTTATGGCATCACGAAGCTGACTATGATGAGTGGAGGACGTGTTCCTACTTCTGAAGAGCTACGCCAGCTGGATTATGACTATCCACTTAATGAGCATGCTAGAGCTATGTGTGGAGTAGGGACTAGTTTTGAGGAACCATTGGATGATGATGTACCAACGGATGAGGATCGCCGACTGTTAGATTCCGACATAAAGGCCGAATCTAGTAAGGAAGACTCTGATGATGATTTGGATGCAGGTGGCATAACCCCAGATGTGGAAGAAAAGTCCGACTAGCAAGGTTTTTGTTTATGTATTTGCACTGGGGACAGTGTTTTACTTAAAGTGTGGGCTGGCTAGAAGTTCTTCTAGATTGATTACTATTTTGTTTTCTCTTTAGTGCATTTTATTATTTTGTCTTCTCTTTAGTGCATTTTATTTTGCCATTTTGAATTTGTTAGTTTAGTGCATTTGTTTTTCTTCTATGTATATGTTGGATTGTAGTCATAGTTAGGTGTTTTTCTCGATGATGGATGGATTATGACCATCTTAAGAGAAAATCAGCCATGTGTAGGACCTAACAAGTGAGTGTAATTTGTTCAAATAGGCCATACAATAATACAAGCATGCATGTGATAAACCTTTACTGTTGAGACACCTAAGTTCTAGTTTATGACTCATCTGGTGATTGTTGGCTTAATGTGAATTAATATAACTGTTTGGTTAAGAGTCTATAATGATCCTATTAGAGTTAAGCATGTGCCATGTGTGTGTAAGGGTATTTGCATATTCCTTGTTGCAATTGATGCTAGAACTTGCCTGGTGTGTGTGCAAAATGAAATAGAGAATGTGAGTTTACGAGATGATTTAGGCACTTCTTTGATAGCCATAATTTTTTTCATACCCTCTTTTAAACCACCTTTGTGTATAATATTAGCTAGCCCCGTTGAACCTTTAGCTTGTTCTTTAGTAACCTTATGTGTATCCTAATCCTTCCTTGATTAACCTTAACTTGATCCAAATCTCCTAAGCGCTTTGGTAAAGAAATTTTTTTTAGTTAGAAGTTGTAAATAGAAGGACAAAAAGGTGAAAATGTAGCCCCAAAGTAATAGTTTTTGGCATCTAAATCTGATATGATTGGTTGGGAGTGAGATCTATCTTAAAAAGAAAAAAAAATAGTGGCATAAAAAGTTGTTCAAAATGATTTGATGTAAACATAGAAAATACTCCCGCCATAAGTTATGTGAGTGAGCTTTATGAAATGGGGTGAAAGAGAATGATGTGTGAAGTTTGTAGAGGTGAAAATTGGTTGTTAGAGATTGGTATTCATTGTCTAATGTAGTGTATTAAAGTACTTAGGGAAGTTAGTCGCTATTACTGGCCAGAATAGTTCCTACCCATTCCTTAGCCTATATTACAACCTGTAAAGACCTATATGATCCTAATCTTAACATCCTGATATTAGTAGAGCACTACACTAAGGGCAAGCATATGGTCATCATTTGTAATTTGAAAATTCTTTGTGAGAGTAGCGCAACTTGATTCTTATACCCATTGTACTAGAAATTGAATTTTTATGAGCGATTATGGGTAACTCTTTTGTTATGAGGGCACATGTTTGATGAAAAGTTGGGTAATTTATATAATTTCTTTTCTTAAATGGTATGCATGAATTTTCCAACTTGATGAGTCTATTTTTTAGGGTGGTTGTTTTTCAGTAATGGTTCATGAATCTACTTCTTGTTTCATATTCGTTGTGTGAGCCTATTTGAACATCTTGTGTTTCCTTTGTGGGTTTTAAATCTTGTGTATGCATAAATGGATAAGTTGTTCGAAGACGAACAAATCTTTAAGTGTGGGGTGGTGATCTTGGGTGTATTTATACGCCCAAGCACCATAATTTACCCATATTTTAGCGAAGTTTTGAGAACAAAGTGCCTAGTTTCTTATATTTTTACTCTACTTTGATGTAATTGAGCTAACCTATGTGATTAGAGTGATTTCAAGTGTTAATGAGGTAGATAAAGACATGATGGAACTACGGATTGCGGATGACAAATCACACAAGAGAAAGGTAGCTTGTTGGACCAAATGTGGTGCCTAGAAGCTATGTCCAAGACTAATTTGTCATTTATAATTAGTTCAGGGACTTATAAGGCAATTATGAGAGAAAAGATTATTAAAAAGACTTGATGCTGAATTTTTATCAGGATCCGATATTCTGTATTATTTTTGAAAGGAGACTGGCGGCTTAGAGTAGAGAAAAACGTTTCCTCTTGGTTCATTATTTACACACCAAGATCGTCTTCTAGTTTTGGGTATGATGAATATACTTATGGTGATTTTCGTTTTGTCCATGAGTAGCTAAGCTTATTAGTTAAGGTTATGGAAACCTTGTAGCATACTATCTATTTCTATGGGTTTTGAATTCATTATGCATTGATTTACTTATATCATACTCTCTTCGTTATGCTTGAATTCTCGTGGTTGCAAATATAGGGAATGTGCCATTGAAACATAACTTGTTCAATAGAAAGGTTAATATTTGGAAAAGAGAGTACTGACAAGAAAATAGGGTTTCCAACCTCTATTTTACACGTTAATGCCTTAACAGGATTAACAACTTGGAGATTTTGTATAATCGAGTAAACACTTTTGAGTCGAGAGAACTAAAGTGAATTAATCCTTGATGGTTGAGAAATGCTTGGATTGAGAATTTGAATATGTTTCTCTGTAAGTGCATGCATTTATGAATTCTTAACACCCATAGTTTGAAGATATTACAAAACTACAAGGTGGATATAACCCTAGCTTGTTATTCTCTGCATTCAAATATTATTACATGTATTACTTCACTATTAAATCGAAACTATTACTTCCTATTTAAATCAAAAAACCCTATTGCTTTGCAGGAACAAATGATTAAAAGTCAACTAATCTGCATACAACTTAATTAGCACCTTTTTCCTTGTGGGATTCGACCCCAACCTAGTTGGGTTATATATTTGACAACGACCGCTTACTCTTTCGTAAGAAAGTTGTAATTTGGGTGTATCATGTATATCGAGACTCATGAGCCTTAGTCAAAATCCTTTCCCGCAGCCCATCAACATCAGGAACACACAATCTTCCTTGGTACCACAAGATACCATCCCTCCCAATCTCAAAATCCATAACCTTTAGTTGACCCACATCATCCTTAATCTGCATAAGTATAGGATCGAAAGCCTTTTTATCCTTCACCTTATCACGAAGAGATGATTCAACTACTTCCTGAACAATCACTTCTCCATCCTTACAGTCCAAGAGATGAACTCCCAAGTTAGACAACCTACGAATATCACCAACCCTCTCTTCTCCTCATCAACATGATATAGGATCCCCATAAATAACCTTATAATAGCATCAACAACGATACTAGATTTACCTTGAAGATATTAAAGGCTCATGTCATAATCCTTAAGCAATTTGAGCCATTGTCTCTGCTTGAGGTTCAATTCCTTCTGTGTAAACACATATTGCAAGGTCTTATAGTATGAATAAATATTCACATGCACTCCATACAGATAGTGGGGCCAGATTTTCAATGAAAAGAACACAGACGCCAACTCTAAATTATGAGTCGAGTAATTCCTCTCATGAACCTTAAGCAACCTAGAAGCAGAATCCACAACCTTACCATGTTACATCATAACGCAACCAAGTACCACACTGGATGCATCAAAATACACAACAAACCCATCAGTACCCTTGGGTAGGGTCAAAACTGGCACATAAGTCAACTTATCCTTCAATTTCTCAAAACTACCCTCATAAGCATCATACTACAAAAACTTGATCTTTTTCTGAGTTAACTTCGTAAGTAGAGTAGCAACAGATGAGAAACTCGCCACAAACCTCCTATAATAACCATCCAATCCCAAGAAGCTTCTAATGTTAGTTGGAGTCATGGGTCTAGGCTATTTCTTAACTGTCTAGACTTTCTATAGATTTATTTAGATCCCCTCAGTAGAAACAACATGCCCTAGAAAGGTTACAACACTCAGCCAAAGTTTGCACTTAGAAAATTTTGCATATAATTTATGGTCTTGAAGAGTCTGCAGCATAATTCGGAGGTGATTGGTATGATCCTCCTCACTCTTAGAGTACACTAATATATCATCAATGAAGACTATAACAAACAAATCTAAAAATGGCCTAAACACCCAATTCATAAGATCCATGAAAGCAGTCTGAGCGTTAGTCAACCCAAATAACATAACCAAAAAACTCATAATGGTCGTCCCGGGTTTGAAAAGTAGTCTTGGGAACATCAACCTCCCTAATTTTTAGCTGGTGATAGCCAGAAGAAATATCAATCTTAAAGAAACACCTATCACCCTAAAGCTGGTCGAAAATAGCATCAATCCTAGGAAGAGGATACTTATTCTTCACTATAACCTTATTTAGATGACGATAGTCTAAACATATTTGAAGAGACCCATTTTTCTTTCGCACGAAAAGTACAGGAGAACCTAATGGAGACATACTTGGACGGATGAAACCCTTATCAAGAGTATTCTTTAACTGCTCCTTTAGTTCGGCCAGAGCCATACTAAAAGGAGGAATGGAAATGGGATGGGTATCCAGTAGAAGATGCATCATGAAATCTATTTCCCTATCGGAAGGGATTCTAGAAAGATCATCAGGAAAAATATTAAGAAATTCATTAACCACAGGGATAGATTGCAAAGAGGGACTCTGAGAGTTGGAATCTTTAACCCAAACTAGATGGTACTGGCACCCTTTGGAAATCAATTTTTGAGCTTTTAGATGAGAGATAAACTTCTATTTGGGTACCAAGGAACTCCCTTCCCATTCAATCACCGGTTCATTAGGAAAATGGAAACTGACCTTTTGGGTCCTACAATATAGAGAAGCATAGCACGAATAATGCCAATCCATCCCCAATATTACATTACAGTCTACCATATCAAGTTCTATCAAATCCACCAATGTCTCCTTATGAAAAATGAACACCACACAACCCCTACAGATTTTCAAGCAATAATAGACTCGTACTTTGGAGTAGAAATAAAGACAGGGTCAAAAATATTTTCAGAACCAAAACCAAAGTGTACAGACACATAAGGGGTCATATAGGATAGGGTATAACCCAAATCAAGCCAACAATAAACATCACAAGAGAAAAGTTGTAACATACCAGTGACAACATCATGGGACACCTCATATTCCTGATAAGGAGAAAGCACATAGAGACAATTCCATCCAGTGCTGGTACCAAAAGTAGCTCTCTTAGGTACAGGAGCCAAAGAAGTGGCAACTGGGACTTTATTTGCTGCAGTGGAAATCCTGGCCGGTGGACAATCTCGCTTCATATGACCAAGTTGACTACAATTATAGCACTAATTTCTCCCCTTCTTATAGTATCCATGGTGAAGTTTCCCAAAAAATCAACGAAGAGGTTAAGGTGGGGCTAAAAGATCTACACTAGCTTCAGACTAAGCACCCTGAGCCTTAGGACCACTGCTAGCCTAAAAATGACGATCACCCGACGGCTTAGGATAATAAGCACTAGTCGACGAATAAGAACTTCCCCAATTCTTCTTCTTAGTCCACTGCCTACCTCTCTCCCACTGTTTTGATGATTTGCACCCTACTTTAAATATCTAAACTTCTTGCTCTACCTCTCTCCCATATTTTCCTACTTCTTTTTCTCATCCTCCACCTGCTACATATAAACCATCAGTCTTGATATGTCCATATCATTATTCAACATAGTAGCCTTACATTCTAATGCCAAATCACAATACCAACCAGAAGCAAACTTCCTTATTTTTGACCTCATATTAGACACCAACTCTGGAACATAACCAATCAACTATTGGAATTTGATGGAAACTCCTTTACACTCATTTTACCATACTTCAAGTCCACAAACTCTTCAGCCTTAACCTACCTCAACTTTTAAGGAAAGAAGTGATCAAGAAAAGAACCTGAAAACTCATCCCACACTGTCGTATCAGCATCATCACCCCTCATTGATTCCCACTTCTCGTATCACGGGTAAGCCACATCCTTCAGATGATACATAAAAAAATCTATACCTTCAGATTCAGTAGTATGCATAACCTAAAAAATCTTCTCCATTTCATCAAAATAAAGATTGAAAAGGCTGAGGGATTTAACCTCATAAACTGGTAAAACCGAGTGACCTCAGATAAACTAACAGTAAGACCAACATGATTAGAACAATGAGACTATGATTCCACTAGTTAGGCAAGCATATAAATTGACTGACGAAACTCCGCATTAGAAATATCTTTCTGAGGTTACTGAGCATAAGTTGCACCAGCCATAGAATCCCGAGAAGGACTAGTAGGGACCGGAGAAACCCCAAACGGAATGATACAATAAGAACCAGGGACCCTAGATCAAGTCTGCACTCCATAAATAGGGTAAGTTCCCTTCATATTTTCCTCAAGTAGGATAGAGGTTCCAGTAGAGTTTATACTATCATCATATCTTTGGGGAGGCATAATTTGAAATATGAGTAAGCCAGGAGTTAGAGAAGTTTCATGACAACTAAACTCTATATCCCAAAATAGAACACAAGAAAGAGAAACATTCCTAAATGCCTTGTAGCCTCCCCCTTATAAGTGTGGTGCACTACACACCCATAAAAAAGGACTCTACAAAATATGGTTTTGTGGACACCCAAAGACTTTGAACCATTCTCTGATACTAAGCTTGTCACAACCCAAACCAAGGCCTAGTCATGACGAGTATCTCAAGCCTACCATGAGCTAAAGACCATCATCTTATCCTAACGTCTAGAACACAACAAAGAAATACAATGAAAGCCAACAAAATATAATAATAAGAAGAATAGAAGAACCAAATGAAAACTAAGAATTATAACAAACATCCACCCTACACTTGTCTACAAAAGACTCTAAAACTAGAATGTCAAACGCGGTAGGGACATGCCCCCAACATAGACAAAAGAAAACTCACAATTCCCAAAATCTGAAAAGCAACCTAATGATATGGCAGGGATTTCTAAATGATGGAGAATCACCACATCATAGCAACCCAACCCTTGTACCACACCACCTAACGTTGCATAAAAGTAACAAAAAATCCCTCACACACTACATCATGAAATGATGTAGCATCTAGGGATAGTTAGTGGGGCAAGCACTAGCTTATAACTCAGGAAAAGTGATAAAATAATGTCATTGCCAAAATTCAGTCAAAACCACATGCACAAAAATTATGCATACATATATAGGAGGCTAGGATAGGTACAAGGTTCATGAACACAAAAAGTTAAGCCATTAACCTAAACAGTGTAGCTCTCTCCATCCTAAACTCACCTACGGGCTATATGAGTTCAGCTTCTCCTCCTGGAAGGGCTGCAGTGTGTGTCAGCCACAGAATTTGAGAAAATTGAGGAAATATTAAAGACACCAGGGCGATAGCCATCTAAATTATAATGTGTGCACCAAACATGTGGTCACATGGACCCCCACACCGGGAAACATGGTTTCTAGTATTGGTTCCCTCGGGGCCTATACCTTCATGGTGATCTACACAATTCCCTTTAAGCCCAAATTAAAATAGTTTATACATTAACCTAACCATTAACTCAGGAGTCATCATTAAGGAATTTTTCGACTTCGTATCATCATACCAATATGCTTGCAAGCTTATATAATTATGCCAAACCAATTCAATTAACTATTAGACTCCCAAGATGTATTTAAAATCCCAACCATTGCCACCAAGGGCATTCCAAAACCATTTTTCATTATAAATTATCCTCTTTATGCATTGCAAGGTTCCAAAAGTAAGTTATGTTATGCAATTTCCATATTCAAAGGGAAAGTTATGAAGGTGGATTGAGGTTAATGCCATTACCAAGACACAATTCATCAATTTGGTGTAACCCATGTTCCTCATTCCAATCCCCATAATAATGCACCCATTTAGCCCCAAAAACCATTAATCAAAGCATGAATACCATATTTAAATCATGGGAAAATATTTCAAGTAGAAACTAATCAAAAGCCCTCAACCCAATTTCAAACCCAACAATTAATTAACTTGAATGTTGAATCAATTTATGCCTTAATATAAAATATAAATTTAGGGATGAGAGACATGCCTGAAACACACAAGAAATTGTAAGGGATTCAAAGTTTGGAGCTTGAATATTGAATCCTTTGTGAAACTGTAGTATTCTCTTGCCCTGAGAGTTAATGAGGAAGAGAGTAAATTTTTTATTTTAATAACTGATGTTAGAGGGGTCATTAGAGTATTTTTAAGTCGTAAGAATAGTTTAAAAGAGAGAAAAAGACTAAATAGACCCCAGTTATAACATTCTAGAAAATATTGAGTACAGTCATCATGGCTTGGGTAATGAGTCGTGATGCCTGACCATGAGTCATGGCCCAAGTCGTTACATGAGGATAAAATATCTGGACCCTCACTACTATGACAATGAGTCACCCATAATGACTTATTATGCCTCATAATGAGTCATACCCTAGACTCGTTGTCAAGGTACCAAAACCTGGGCCTACTGACTGCCATGGTAATGAGTCCTCCTAACAACTCGTTACGTGACATCATGACATTTTCCCTGGACCGTTATCACTGACAATTTTGACGTTACTTTAGAATCTTGGCTAATTTAATTACTCAAATCAGGGAGAGTCTAAAGCTCAAGAACTTGGGGTGTCACATTAGGTTGCCTCCTAACAAACGCCTAATTTAATTTTGCAGCATGATCCATCAAATTTTTCCTCCATCTTGGGGATGTGAATTTCACCCCCAACACTATATCCATCTTTTTGCTACGTTCATAAGGTGGTGTTACAAATATAAAGGGATGAAATAATAGATCTTTGCACTTTTTGACCCTTAATTGAGGAATGTAATTTTTTGAGTTTGACACAAGAAATTTAAGAATATAGACATATTGTTCGTTCTCCTTCCAGTATTCCATAGTTTTAGATGGCTCGATTAATACCTCACTATCTAAGAACAATGTGAAAAATTGATAGGAATGGCGTCCAACATGCCCTAACTCATGAATATTATTTACATCCCCATATGTACTTTTTTCAATAGTGACAACATCAATAAAAATATGGTCAAGTGTCTTCTCATCCTTACAAACCTCATCACTTATTTGTTGAGCGTTAAACGCATCAACCTTTGCACTCAACTCAACTTTAAAGTTGTGAATGTCCAAGTAAAATTTTCAACCTTTTGTATAAGTTTCACTCTTTCTCTCATAAAATGTTTCATCCCATTCATAATTATCTTAAGGCAACCCTCATGTTCCTCTAATAATTTTCTTCAAGGATCCATACTATCAAAAGCACAAGTATTATTAGAACCATCATAACCCGGGTCCAAGGGAGGAGTGTAACACTTAGAACAATCTTTTCATTAACCACCACGCCATTTAAAAAATTCCCAATAGTAAGATCTAGAAGGGTCACATAACTCATTCTGTAAAATCATAAGATTTGAACAATGTTCCCATAGGTGAGGTGCTCCACAAATAAGACAAGGATCAATAAAAGACGAGTAATTATCACACCACACTTTTTTGGATTTCATCTCAACAAGAAAAGTAAAATACTACAAAAAAATATTTATTCAAAAATAAAGAAAAATAAAATATATGCGGAAACTTAAATAAATAAAAAGAAAAAGTCTAACCTAGATAAATGATTAATTTCAAAGTCCCCGAAAACGACAACCAAAACTTGTTGCGTCCAAACGCACATCCAAATGTACTCGATCGTTCAAGTAATATAGGATTGAAAGTCCAGATATCGTACACACAGTAACTTGTCAATTGACTATTTACTAAATTAGACTAATACTAATTATTTATTTAAGAGATCAATTTCAAAGATAAATTTATCAATAAACTAAACTAAGAATAAAAAAATAACTAATGAATAATTAAATAAGAGAAGAGTTGATTTTATACAATTCAATGATTGAATCGATCTAGGATTATGGATTTTCTAATAATCATTTAGAGTATCAGTTTCATCAAATTATTTGATTATCTAATTGTTGATTTTATGATTATGATCTTTCGAGCCTCTAATCGTCTATCCAAATTGATCTCACAACTACATCATTGAGCGGAGATGTGATAACCCAATCTGAATGCATTTATATATCCTCCTATTTTATAACCAAGTAAGGTGATCTAGGTATATTCCTATTCTAGCCACAAATCAATTCTTTATTTTACTCAAGTAAAGATCTTACACCATGTATTCTTTGTTCTTTCTCATTGACCCTCCTTCTAGGCTTACAATAAGAATATATATTTATTTTAATAGTAGATAAGAATTAAACTAGTAAGAACAACTATTATGCTAATCAAATAAATCAAATCAATAAATTTTTAAACAGTCACATTGCCAACTACCATAATCCTAGAATGAAAATTTTAACTCCACATAGACATTGAGCAATTACAACAAATCATCTAAAGAAATAACATAAAAATAAATAATAAAGAAGAAGAAAATATGAAAATTATGTAGATCAAAAATTATGTAAAAACTGATTTTGTAAAATATTTATTAGTGTAAGAAAAAGCTTCAAATAAAATAACTGAGTTCAAAATAAATTAGAAAGAATAAAAATGGAACAAAGTGTCACGCCGCCTCAAGCATGACAGGCGTACTTTAATTGTAAATTAAAAGATCACTTTTGATTATTTTAATAAATTTAATCCATTAAGTTGTCTTCTTTTTCTTCTATAATCTTTTGTCTTTAATTCATTTTAGCTCCAATCTTATCATCTTCATGTCATTTTAATTCTACACATTAAAATATAATATTAGGCACAATCCATAAAATTAATGCTCAAAAGGGATAAATAAAAATACTAAGTATGAATAAATAATCACTAAAATTATATAATTTTAACCTAACATCAATATATTTGTTGATGAAATTCATACTCAATGTAGTTTTTTGAGCTAAAATTAATTAGCAGGAGGAGAAAATGAATAATTCTATAAATTAAAGTTAATATATGGATATTTATAATTTTTTGAATTATTCTTTCTTTCTCAATCTACGCGGCATAATTATTTGAAAAGTTATTCCTTTATTTGTTAAAAAAGATCTTGTGAGACACAACATGCATAGCACATTTGAGATAAAAATATTTATTTCTATAATTTAAATAGATATATTTTAACGTTACTTGCTACTTTTTAGTGATGTTATTCTTCTTATTTATATTATAGTTTTATTGATTGATGCAAAATGTACGTGCAACATATGTACACATAGACTAGTCATATATATATTTTCATAATTATTAAAATTCTTCATTATGAAATTGGATGATTTTAAAGAAATATTTATTTATGGATAAGTAAAATTGGCAAATATCAACGGACTCAAGTGATTTAACAATAATATACTGAATGTGATTTAACAAGTGAAGTTCGAAGAAAGTAAAGGTGTGCAGATCTTATCCCTACCTCGTTGACGTAAACAGATTATTTTCGAAAGACCCTAAGAGAGTGATTTGATTCAATATTCTATAAACTAAAATGATCAAATATAATAATTACAACTAGTGATGATCATAACTTGAATATTTTTGTATTTTTGAGAATTGTCAGCATGTAATTCAATTTATTGAAATTTCAAAATTTTAATCTTTAAAATTTTGATTTTTGAAATTTGAAAATGTGTATAAACAAACGTTTTATTTGAAAAGAAAATTTAAATTTTATGAATGAATTTGAATATGTGTTTAGACATGCATTTTATTTGAAATTTTTTTAAAGCTTTATGAATGAATTTGAAAATCAGATTTTCAAATTTTGATTAAATTTTGTGGCCAAATAGATATTTAAAGATAAACATTTAAAGACCATCTCAAAGTTCATGGACAAAAGCTAGCTTATTACAAAAACTAGTTAATGTAACCGGGTTTTGCACGGTTAAAAAATTTAACTTATTAAACAATACTATAATCTATCTAATGGAGTAAAGTTTTAGGAAAAAATTCTTACTTGGCTTTCTATTACATAGAGTGGTGAGTATCACAAATTTTTTTCTCTTCATGATAAAAGTTGATCGGTAGTCAATTAAACAATCTAATCAAGAATAATATAATTTGTGAACTCTCTCTCTCTCTCTCTCTCTCTCTCTCTCTCTCTTCTCTCTCTCTCTCTCTCTCTCTCTCTCTCTCTCTCTCTCTCTATCTATCTATCTATCTATCTATATATATATATATATATATATATATATATATATATATATTATATATATATATACTGCACTTGATAATGAGACTGATAATTATTTTCATATTGTATTTCAAAAAATCATTGCAAAAGTAAACTTCCTTACAATTAAAGATACAAGATAGTAAAGTTATTTTAATTTTCGATAAAGAAACCAAAATTATGTCTAATCTTTCAACTCTTTCATTTCTATAGACAAACAAATTAAAGTGGTAAAGAATATTGAGAAAAATAAGAAGATCGTACAAATAAAGGCTCAAAGAGGTTCATACTTAGCAGCTGAGCCCGTATATTCCTATCATAATGAAAATATCTATATTTGTAAGTCAATTGAATTACATAAAAATAATTAACAAATATAAATGTCAAAAAGAGAAACCAAATCCAATTAATTTCATTACTCATCCTGTTGTTCCCATTGAATGATGTTTCATCTCCTTCCTCACTTGTAAATGTAAAGTGATCATGTTGTGACCTTTGATATGTCAAAAAATAAAGCCTTCTATTGAAATAGAAAATCAAAACTTAGAAAGTGACTTCATCTCTCTAGCAAATAATCTTCCACAAAAATAATTCATTTGGTAATGTTAATTTTGAGTGTTGTTATAGTGTTGGCATATATACAATTAAGAATATCTTAAAAATAAAATTACTCAAATTCAACATATTCATACATTGATCAGACTGCAAAAAACAACAAATGTAAAATCAATGGTGACAAACAATTATAAACACAAAAGGTTGAAAGAAACACCAAAAACTAAGAAATCTGAGAATCTAAAAATTTTCAGATTCACCGTTGTCCACGGTTTTCACGAAATACCTCTTATATCCGCAATATACAATTACTCCGCGTTGATGAACTAAATTCTAGACAAGCTTTTCAAAAAACCTATAACATGAATGTAAGTATTGATGCTTAAATAATAATAAGATAGTAAGTCAAAAGGATGATTAAATATGTGTGGCAACTGACAAGTACATGAAAATGAACTCAAACAATTGAACTAATAAGAATAATAGTAGAAAGAATATTTTTTTTAATTTACTTTGTACATGAAGACAATGATAATAATATTATCTCCATTTCTTCGTCACTCCATTGCCTTTGATATATAGAGAGAGATAATCCAAACTACAATAAATAAAATAAAATTGTAACAATATCTTTAATTGCTCCCAAAACTACAATAAACAGAATGAAATTGAAGCTGCTTCAATATCTTTAAAAAGCTCCCAAAAATTTGAATACATCTCACTTGTTAATCATGCCTGTGCCCGATAACTTAATTACTCTATCAAATTATTTTATTTGACGAAATAAGTCTGACAAATACTTTCATCATATATATAACTACTACATTACACTGTTACAATATTAGTGAATAGAATGGGGGAAGACTAAAGCTCATCATGTTTAATTTTAGAAACGGTTCTTCCATTTACTCATACTATGACTTTAGGACTTTATCATGACTACCGGCCACTTTTCAACTTCTTCCTATTTATTTAGTTATTTAAAATTTAATATAACTTTCTTTAATGTTGTGTATAATGTTAAAGTAAATTTTTAATGTAAAAAATGGCCAAAAAAATTCCAAAAAAGATAAATAGCAATGGAGATCATAGAAAGGTGTCACATCACCTCCTCTATATTTCTCCTTTATATATATATACTAGATAATCATACTCCACACGTATTTTTTAAATATGGAAACTCTGTAGTATATGATCATTACGTATATATTATTAAACTGAATAAATAAAAGTCGATCATATCTATTTTTAATATAGCGGAAAGAGAAAGTATTTCCTTAATTTAAAAACCTTTTAATCTCATTTCCACAATAGTTTAACTATTGTTTCCTTTTTCTGCAAGAGTAACAGGGGTATTTTTCTTTTCTTTTTATAGTAACTATTAATCAAAAATCAAAGAATATTTTCATGTAGGAAGATTCTTTCTTTTTAAGAGTTTGTATTCATTATTGTATTATTATTATGGGCTGTACAACCTGAACCTCTTTAACAAGTACTACGACCAGTAATAATATATATATATATATATATATATATATATATATATATATATATTCTAATTATTCTTTTCTAGCATTTCCCCATACTAATTGTTTTTTTTTTTTAAAATCTAATGAATTATTTGGATAATTATTGTTTAATTTTAAAAAAGTAAATTATCCTTAGCCTGTTTGGCTAGGCCTCTTCAAAGTTAAAAATGTTCTTTTTACAAAAGTAAAAATAAGGTGGTTGCCAAGTTAAAAAATACCACAAGGAAATAAGAATATATGAGAAATACAGAAATATTGGTTTAAATGAAAATATAACTAATGAGAAAAGAAATTTAAGTTACATATATCAGCTATGTTTTTAAAATATTACTCCCTCTATTTCGATTTATTTGACTTGATTTTGAAGTACGCGAGTTGTGTTAGACTAATTGATGTTTGATGTAAACTCCAGCATAATATTTTCAATCTTTTAAAATAAAATTCACGAATTTAGAATACATAAAAAGTATTATAAGTTATAATAATTAACAATTCAAAAAAATAATAGAGGATTGTTTTAATTGTAAAAAATAATAATTGGTGTTTGAGTTTGAGTCACCAAGCAAAGAGGTGGAAGCTTCTAGAGAGACTACCTTTTTAATTAAAAAATAAACTTAACAATTCAAAATATTTAAAAAGTATTTAAAAAATTATGGTCAAAGAAAAATATCATTTGACTATCTAAATAGTAATTAAGACAAATACATAGACACGAAGGAAACACATCATCAGCATCAATCTTCTTTTTTTTCTGACAACATACAACCTACCTATATGTTAATGCATAAACGATCTCAAAGAGTTAAATGACACACCAATGTCAGTTACAATTCAATTAGAAAAATAGAAATTAAATAACCTTATGTTATATCGAACCATGTAACTTGACTAAATTGTGTGTTATCATATTTAGTATAATAGAAATTCAAATAACCTTATGTTATATCGAAACATGTAACTTGACTAAGAATATGTATAGCATGTACACCTTTAAAGGAATTCATACACTTTCAAATATCTTCACAAATAATTTCTATCTCGCGTGAAGCTATATTTCTTTTCAGTATCATATCTATCATATCTTTTTTTAGTATCAGACACGATTTACACCTTTGACCATTCATTTTTCATAGCGTTTTTCTACCCTTCACGGATTATTAGTACTTCAATGGTGATGACATTTCCAACATATCGAATAAGCATATAACCACTATAACAATTCATAAACCATCTCTCCAATTCTCATCTTCTTCTTCTCTGGTCCTTTTACAATCTAGTATTTATAAATATAATAACATCATCTTATATCGCAGTAATATTTTTATCATTAATTTGATATAACCCTGTTAGATATAGAAGATATCTTACTATTATTATATACTAGGAAAATTAACCGCGCTTTACGTGGTATTAAAAAATTAATTATTTTATTTGATCAACTTTATATTCACTTTAGATTTATTATCTAATCGTAATATTATAACTTGTTATAATTATATTAAGAAGAATGTTTTGTTCCATAAAAGAATTTTTTTAAAAAAATTTAATATTTATTAAATGATGGATAATATATTCTTTATCAATAAATTAAAATATATTCTCTAATAACAATTTTATTTCATTTCTATTGCTTATTGAATGAAGTTGAGATTTTAATTTGAAATAACGTACTTATGTGTGCTTATAAATGCACTAAGATGGTGAGATAATTTCTTTCTCATTATATATATAAAATAATTTCAATAGCATAAATCTCTTTAAGTCGTCAACACTATATACTGATTAACTCCATATTACAATTACCTTAATGTGCATATTGCAATTCGCATCATAAAAAAATCATGAAAGTTCAAATTATATAAGTTACATATAAAGAAAATACACATGAACACTCACATACATACACCTATTTTTTTCACGTTAATTATCAGAAAATAGATGAAAAAAGAATACAAAATTAGTATACAATTTTTTAAGCTCTTGTTCGATAGCCTCTTTAACAAACGATCAACCTTCAAAAGCCTATAAAATTTACCATAATAAAAAAATCATGAAAGTTCATATTATAGAAGTTACATATAAAGAACATAGCCATGAACACTCACATGCGCACATACCTATTGCTTTTACGTTAACCATAAGAAAATGAACGAAAAAAAATACAAAATTAGTGTATAATTTTTTAAACTATTGTTCGATGGCCTTTTTGACAAATGATCAATCTTTCAAAAGTCTATAAAATTTACAATAATAAAAAAATTATGAAAGTTCATATTATAGAAGTTACATATAGAGAACATACTCATGAACACTGACACACACACACACCTAATTTTTTTTACGTTAACCATAAGAAAATACACGAAAAAAGAAATACAAAATTAACGTACAATTGTTTTAAGATCTTGTCCGATAGCATCTTTGACGAACAATCAACCTTCAAATGTCTTCTTAATAAGCTTGAATTTAATACTATAAATAATAATATAAAGAACACTATTTCAGATATAAAATGAAAAGGATATTCTTGAGTCTGGGTCTCATGAAACAAAATATTATAACTTTATATAGATGAAAATGGAGGAACATCATAAGTTATCTTAAATTTTATAATTAAATAATTGGAGGTTATGAATATGAAAATTTAAAAGTCATGAAGTTAATGATATTATTAAGAGTACACTTTTTTTTTAATTATCTATAGATATAAATTTTACTTAATACAAATCAATTACATTAATTATAAAGGAAGATAAAAACAATTAAAAAAATATTTAGAGTTTGAAAATTAAAAAAAAAATGATCTTCTTGAACATTAACTAATTGAGGGTTATGAATATGAAAGGCTTAAGAGTTATGAACATTACTAATATTTAAGAGTAGAATTTATGTAATTGAATATATACACTCTTAAGTATATAAATATATTTTTATGTGAATTTTCATCAATTACGTATTTTCAGTCTTCTAAAAGTTTGATTTTTTATATAATATATTTTATAAGTGAAACAGTAATTTCATTTTTCTTAAAAGAAAGTAGAGAAAAAAAAAAGATTCCATAAAATTGAATTTATTTTCATTCCTAGTTTTAGTAAGTTTTAAACTCATTCATTATTTATATATATAACACCAATCCAATTATATGAATCTCATATTTTTTATCTTATTTTATCCTTTTCATTTCGCTTTAAACTATAAAATGTGAAAAATCAAAAACTACAATTTAACGAATCAATAAACAACTTTCTTATGAATTAAAATGTCATTTAAAAATTATAAACTAATGTTACATTCTGATATTTTATTAAAAGATTTACTAAAATTGATGTACATAATTGCGGAAGGATCCATAGATACTTTCTTAAGTAGCACACGTATACGTTTGCCTCCTTCCTTTGCTTTTACTTTAGAAAATAAACACTCTGGTCTAGACACACACATAATAAGTTGACATCACCAACGAAAAAAAATCAAAAAAATAGTTAACTAAATTAATATAAACTTTTGAAAAGGTTATATTGTGAATTGAAGAGGAAAGAAGAACTATCATACATATAAATATTATTTCTCTCAAAAGAATTTTAAACTGTAATAGTTAGATTCTTGTCATCTCAATATCCTACTTCATTTGTATGTCAATCGAGCCTTAAACGCGTCAAAAAAAAAAACTAAGTGTTGCATGAAAGAAAAAAAAAAGGACAACTAAATTGTTAACTAAAAGTGTTAAGAACAGTTGGATATGAAATTTAATAAATCGAAAATATCAAAAATATTGCACTTTGAACTATATCTTGGCCGGTGAGACTTTTTTTGTTGCTATATGCTATGTCTCATACCCACAGTGAGATGAGGACCAAAAAAACTGTCATGATAGTAATCTTCTTTTCATCTACAATAAAAAATTTAATGAGATTAAGATAAAGAGAAATACAAGACTGCAAAAAATTTAATTAATGGGCACATAACATAAAAGAAAATTGTTCAAATAAAGTAATACATAACTCTTTAAAAAAATATAAAAATGTACGAAGTTTATTAATAGACTATGCATAGCATAAAAAAAAATCTATTCTAAAAAAATAAAAATAAACCTTAGAGAGTGACTTTCAGAATGCACATACCTTGTAAGAAACAATTGTCATTAGACTTTTTCAAGAAACAATTACCATTGTTTCACACTATTTAATGAAACAATTGTCATTAGATTTTTTAATGAAAAATTAAATAATTGGAGGTTATGAATATAAAAGGTTTTAGTACTAATTAAGAGTGTAATTTATTATGAACATAAAGAGATGTGAGTTATGAAAATGATTTTAAAAATAAAATAATTGAAAAAAATGAAAGAAAAACTCTAAAAAAAGGAGAAAAAAGATAAATAGGATCCTTGGTCAAAGAGAGGTGCCACATAGGCATATCTATAATCCTACTTTATATATATATACTAGTAAATTTATCCGCGCTTTGCGCGGATTAATTAGATTTTTGAGTGCTGAAAGTTTTTGAAGAGATTTTTTTAATTTTCAGTTATTTCAAATTCTAAACAATTATACACACTCTTAATTATATACATGCATTTTTCTGTGAATTTTCGTCATTCACATATTTTCAATCTTCTAAGATATTTATTTCTTATATAATATATTCTAAGTAAAACAATACTTTCTTTTTTCTTAAAAGAAAGTAGAAAAAAAAAGATTCCATGAAACAAATTTATTTTTATTCATATTTTTAATAAGTTTCAAACTTATTTATTATTTGTATATGTAATATATTAATCTCATATTCTCTTCTTATCTTATTTTATCCTTTCTATTTTTCATTAAATTATTTATCATTAATGTGTTTTTTTTTTTTTTGGGGGGGGGGGGGGTGTTTTCCTTTCTTTACTTTCCTACGTATATGCAATTTAGAAATGAAAGATTTAGCAAATTGAAGTTTCATCTTTCATTTTGTGGAATGTCTTTTTCATTTTAATAGATTAATTATTAGGTAGTTTTAAATGAGTTTTCAATAGGCTAAAATTCTTAAAGATTATTAAATAAAGGAAAACACAATAAATGATAGTTAATATAAAGTAATTATTTTAAGAAGTATTTTTTTTAATACATAGCTCATCATAGGTGAAGAAAAATAGGAAAAATGTCAAAATATTAATAAAAAAATTAATTAGTATTTTTGGTCATAGAGATGTGCCACATAACCTTGTTCTGTTCAAAATAAAGAAAATAAAATGAAATATAGTACCAACATCAAAAATTTATTTTTTATAAATGATTATTTAATGTTTATAGAAGAGCAAGATTCCTCTCTTGGAAAAGAAAATGAAATAAAAAGAGGCATTCAACTTCATGAAATCATTGTTATCTTAGCAATACTTTTATATTTCTTAAGTTGTAAGCTTGAACGGTTTAGACCAATCAACGATAGAAAGTAGTAATAATATTTAAAAATGTTTAACAATTTTTTTTTATAAAATGTAAAAGATTAAGAACTACAATTTTACATACGATAAACAACTTTCTTATGAATTAGTAAATTACGTAATTGCTATTGTATAATTGAAAATTTAGGGTCATTTAGCGCCATTGGTGCATTGGAAGGTGTCATCTCATTTTATGGGGATGTTCATTCTATTGCACATATCCTGAATTTATTTCTCTTTAATTCTTTTTACTTTACTTCTTTTTTGGCAAGTAGTTGTTTGTATAATACTTGACGTCATTATTAATTTTTTGAAAAACCTCAGGTTGGAATTTACTAATTAGGCATAAAGATTTTGTTTTTATTTTGTTCTGGCCTTATAATATTGTAGTATCCTTTTAAGGACTCTTTTGGTTCATACACTAAGCAATTCGGGAATTATAATTCTTGAGTTTCAGATGTGATAAAATAAGAAAAATTACTTAATTTATGCAAGTTTTACCTAAAATAACACCAAGTTTAATTGGATAAGATCGATATTTAGGATTAAATTTGAAATTATATCTATACTTTTTTTTTGTGAGAGGTATGTATAATTACACTGAACCAAAAAAATTCAGAAGCATAAAGTATGCTTGCTATCTACATGCCCAAACAGAGGAAGGTCGTTGTTACGTTAAATGTGAACAATAGTTGAATAAAAAAGACTTGTATAATTGACCCACTTCACCTTTTTTTTCCTAACCTTTTTATTATTGTATATAAATTTTCTAACATTTAAAATAGAGCATTTTCATCCAAAAATAAAAGGAAAGATTAGTATATGTGAATATTTAACACTATAGCCAAATGTCTTGCAATAAAGAGTAACAAAAATAATGCATCAATTATTCAATAGTACCTATTTTGTAGTCTGCCTTTCTCACCTTTTCTTCTTGTGTGCCTACATTAGCTTGTAGGAACTTCTAATACCTTCAATGACTTATTATTCTTAGCAACTAACATAACAAATATGAAAAACAACAACAACAATTAGGGAAAAAGCTTAACAAAAAGAAAAAGAAGAAAGAAAACAACTGAGAATGCGTACAATGAAGAAGAGGAAAATAATTTATGCAGTGGATGCATTCTGCTATAACATCTATATTTTATAGTAAATTGTAATTTTTATTCAATTGGTATTGAGTGTTATTGAATTAAATAAGTGTTTTCCTTTGTCCATTATTAAGCACAATAATTAAGAGATAATTAAGTAAAGAATGCAAATAGGTGGAGGTTTTTTTATATTATTATGAGATATAATTAGATATGATGAATATGATGATTTTTTTTAATTATTAATGAAAATAATAAAGGAAAAAATTCAAAAAAAGGAGGAAAAAAAAAAGAAAATGAAGGCATCTAAGGCATACCACATAGGATAGGCTAACATTATATATATATATATATATATATATATATATATATATATTGATATGTTCTCTCTGTTTCATTTTTCATGGCCCTATACTAAAAATATATGCAATTTATTTTACCTTTTTATTTTAGTAAATTAAGAGTGAGTGATTATTTTATTCATAATATCCTTAGTGTTAAATAATTATATAAATTAATAGAAGACAAATTTCCTTTTTCAAAACATTATTAATAAGATTAATTAAGTAAAATATACCTTAAATTACATTTTCATAAAAAATATGTCAATCAATAGGGGCCAAATAATATAAAATGAGAGTAGCATAAGACACTTGAAGTAAGAACTATATTCGAGAGATTAAAGTAGGGCCCATGACAAAGAAGAGATTCTAAAAAAACTACACAACACACCAACACATCAATTACAATGTTCCATGTGGGAATGATATCTAATTGAATGAGAGAAATGTAATGGAAAGTCAAATTGGAGTATCCATCTAGAAAGAATTAAATATGAAATTCCAATGGGACCCCTATGAGGAGGATGAAAATAAGGGATTCTCCCTTATATTATGTTGTATCTTTTATCTTGGCAAATGGGAGATTGATGAAGATATCAATCATTGTATTAGTGTAGAGTGAATGAAATAGAGACTCATATCTAGAGTCTTGTATAATAAGAAGGTATCACCTAAACTTAAAGAAAAGTTCTACAAAGTGATATTTAGACTAGTTATATTGTATAGGTTGAGTGTTGGTCAGTTAATTACACTAACATTCAAAAGATGAGAGATATGAGAAAGTTTCGATGGATGTGGTGGTATACTAGGAGAGATAAAATTAAAAATGATGATATTTAAGAAAGGTGAGAGTGACTTCAGTAGAATACAAGACACATAAAGAGAGACTGAGATGATTGTAACATGTGATAAGGAATAAATGCCCCACTGAGAAGGTGTGAGAGATTAGATATGAATGGTGTAACACCCCAAAATTTTAAAACTGAGATCAGAACCTTATTCAAGTATGTATGGAACTGAACCAATTTGTTATTATGACAAGTGCTTTAGATATGAATAGAGGTCGTACGTAACTACTACCTCATAGTTAAGTTGAAAGTTTCCTTATCGATCAAATTCTTGCATAGACTCTTTCTAGATTCAACTTCAAACCAGTATAAAACCTATATTAAGAATATTTTGAATAACAAAACTCACAAAAATGAAAGATCTTTGAGTCTTATTTCCAATGCATCTGATTGCTTATTAATTCGATTCCGGAGCAATGAGTTATCATTGAGTCTTCTTTCCAAAACATCTGATTGGTTGTTAATTCAATTTCAGAGTAAGTAGTTATGACTATTTTAGTGAATCCCTATCAAATAGTAACATACCACGACCCTTCCAACTACCGCTAGAAGAAAGAATGACTTTCTGTGTTCTCGTCTGTACAAAACAGCCCCAAAAGTCCCGAGGATTGAAAAAGTGCCTTCTTGTTAATAGGAGGGACCTATAACCTTGGAAGAACCAATGAGTCATTGGTGATAAGTAGAAGCCCAAAATAAGGAACCAACAACCATACGAAGAATGATCATTAGATGATCTATTAAGCTATACCTTAGCTTGTCTGATGAATGCTAGAGAGTTAACAAGACCTCCTCAAATCCAACAAGCACCATCAATTATTGTTGGTTGTGACGACCCAATTTTTTAAGTCATGATGGCACCGACTATCACCCGCTAGTAGGTAAGCCAACCTATAATTTGGAACAGCCAGTAACAGATTATCAAAAGAAATAAAAGAAACAACGAAAAATAATCAAATAAAAAGACTAATATAGATTATAACCCCAACACCTTGTAATGCCGGTACAAGATCTTCTAATATAATAAAATACAAAGTGAAATACAATGTAAATACATGTACAAACCGTCTCTAAAATATAAAATAGAGAGTTTCTAATAAATAGAAGGGGGAGTAGGAATAATCCAAACATCAGGAGCTCACCCTAAATCTCCGATCCAAAACTTCTTCGCACGATACACACGTTAATGATGAGAATCCGCACTATGATATACAAGTTTCAGAAGTGTAGTATGAGTACCAAACACGTGGCACTCAGAAGGAAACAACCAACTGAGCTCCAAAGATTATGCAAGTATAAATAAAATATAATGCAAGAATATAACTACATGCATTTATACAAGATAATATAGGTGGAACGATAAGGATAATCAATCTTATTATAAAAGTGTTTTGAAACTAAAGTGCAATACCGTATATCACTAGACAAATTACAAATGAAGAATGAAAGAAGGATATATAGTAGTAATACAAGGCCAAAAGATACATATACAATATGAATAGATGAGGAAAGAGAGGAATAAACTATAATACTATATATATATATATGTATATGTATATATAAAGGACACACCCAAAGGTAATAACCTAAGGTAGCCAACCTAAAATCTCAAGGAATCCTAACCAAGCAAAAAGCTAATGCTAGCATAATCAGGGTCTCTAACCAAAGGGTGACTAAACATAAGTTGAATTATCAATAATGTAATTTATCATAATAGAGAAAAAGAGATAAGAAAATTTATCAAAAATCTCAGGTATCAATCCATAATCATCTTGCTAAGAATTAAGCATAATAATCAACAATAAATTAACCGACTAGTCTAGGCAAACAATAACCTAATAGGTCTCCCATAATCCCAAAGGGTTCAAAAAACACTCAGCAAACAAAATCATGACCTCTAAAGCCAAGGATACTAAAGTAGCTCAGGGTCGCTAAAATGGATACTTGACCGCTTTTAGCGGTCATACAAGATATCAGGCACCAGATCTTTGTTAAGTCCAAATAGACTCCAATCGAGTGGTTGAGATTCATTTAAAATCCCAGATGTCGTCCAAAAACTAACCTCCAAAGAAATATATTGAGGTCTATGTCAAATATAGAAACCCAAACCAGGTTGGGGTTAAACCTATAGAGAAAATATTGAATAATATCTCAAACTTGCAAAATCCACAAGTAGTGAGAAAAAGTAAATAGGGGGAATTTGAAGTGAACAGTAAGTAGTAACCGAACATGAATGCTTGGGTTTGTAAACACTAGAAGACAAACACTAGGACTGTGTGCCCTTGGCTTTTTAACTCTGTAAACTTCTCATGTTTAATGATTCTTTATTCTCTTGCTCTATATACAAAGTCGACAAGCTATGTATTATCAATCATCTTGTGAACATACTGATAATTATCACCCTTTACCTTGTCAGTTTCTGGGTGTTTCCTCTATAACGTCAGTTCAACTTTCACCTTTTGGGTCTCAAGTTGATTTAATGAGATGGAGGAATTATAAGATGGACGTGAATCTCAAATTACTGTCTTAATCCCCTTTTCCTAATCTCAAACTCCTTTGTGAGGAAGTTCTCGAATAAAGGAAATCCTCAAGATTTTATAGTAGCTCTGAAGTCAATTTATATGAAAAAGATTAAGATACATGAAGTCACAATCAAATAGATAAATCTTCTACTTCCTTTACATAGTTAATCCTCTAGGGTTCCCACAACCCTAGTTAAGAAAATTAGCTATTCATGTTCATGCAACAATCCATGATAATCAATAAAGAATACATGTAATTAATTGCACAAGAATAAGAGGAAGGAAATCCAAAGTCTTCAATTAAATAAAATCCATAATCTCAAGAACAAAATCTCAATGAACAAAATATATTTAAAGTAGTAAAGTTAATGTAAAAGTGTGTAACCTAATAAAGGAATAACCCTAAGGTACTTATAGTATCTCAAAATAACCCGGAAATCCTTATTAAAATGGAATACAAAAAGTATGTTGGAATAAGGTATGACTCGTGTAGTCCACTCGTAAGGTTTTCTTCCGAGTCATATAGTGCTTGTCATAAGTACTCCTGATCTTTTTGGGATTCAGGCTTCACTTGTCCTTATAACTCATATCCATGAGTCGGAACCATAGCTTAAGGCTCGTTCTCTTCACTCGTTACCACCTGGGCCTTGCTCTTTAAAGGCTCTGGATACAAGTCTCTGCACGACTTATCATTATGCGTTGTACTCTGGTCTTACGACTTGTCTTTTTCTGTGACTTCAACTCTCAATTTTAACTTTAGTTTTTACTCTCTCAATGACTGTTTCTCCTGGCTCGTATCCACAACTTACCGTTCATATTCTATAGTTGTAGCCAAATATCACTTAGTTTCTCTGCATGACTTTTGTAACTGTTCTTCTTATGAGCAAACCTACAAGTCGTATGATGTGTTGACGACTTGAAACCCGACTCGTTGGATGAATAGAATTCAACTTTTTCAGAGCTTTTTCTTCCAATTTTATTCCAAGGTGCTTTGTACCTATTTTTCCTCCAATCAAGCAACAAACACCTCATAATTACCAAAATAACCTAAGTGTAAGCATAAATTCCTTGTTTTTAGGCATCAATTGTGTCGTGTTTCCACGGCGCATCAACACCCTCAACTTAGAATATTTGCGTGTCCTCAGAAAAAATAAAACTCAAAACTACTAACAATGATGATGCTTAAGTAGGAAGATCCTAAGATACCTATATCAGTGACTTTATTTCAATTATCAATATTTTATTCCCCCTCCTAGTTTAACTTTTCAAAAACCCAACTATGTATATAATTTGGTACATGGAGTGAGAAAGAAATCCAATGATGGAATTACATTAGTAATAGGAAACTAAGCATGAACACAAATCACACGCACCGAACATCTAGCAATCTAACAACCTAACACTTGTACGCTCACAATCAAAGAAATCCCATTCACTCAGTGTAAATCAAAATATTTATTTAAGGATATTTCAAAAGGCACTCTCACAAAGAAGTATCAGTCGGTAAATGCAAAACACCATAGGCCTTCCCATATGCTCTCTTCCTGGGTTTTCAGACAGTCGCGATAGGATTACTATAGGACTTTATTCGGCTTGTAATGTAGGTTTGGGAATAGTTTGGTATCTTTTTTTTTTTAGTGACTAAGCCTCCTTGATACTACATTTTATTTGGGGTCCACTAATTTTACAACTTTTTCTTCGTTTTATTTCTGCCCTTATTTCTCCCCTTTTTCATTTAAAGCACATTAATATTGGACCAGGTGTGGTTTTCCTTTTTCACTTTTTTCTTTTCTTTCACTTTTCATTTTTCTTTTATTATCTTTTTTTTTGCACCTGTCCTTCATTTTTCTTTCTACACTTCTTTTTTCATACTCATTTTTCCCTACGCACCCCTATAATAGCCACACTCAACTTACATAATTTGCCAGAGTTGAGGTACACAGTATTCAAGGAGGACCAAGGCCAAAACAAGTTTATTGTAGTTGAAACGGGAAGGTGAAATCAGTGTAAACAATAAAAATGGGTCGATTAGACTCAACATTTTGGATCAAGGGATTCAGATTACATTTGGTTAGGCATTTAGGCTCGAGTGGACTCAAAACAAAAAATGGCCTATGACCAGACCTAATTGATTATCCTAAACCCTAGGTAAGAGTAACCGAGAAAGTTGTAGATTCTGTACACACCGGGAAGTAGGTAACGCCTCCCACACCTTGTACAAGGTCATACTACTAGTTACTACTTATCCAGTTATGCAATTGTTTGCCATAGTTGTTCTATCCCTAATTCTAGTGCCATTTTCAGATTCACGGTCGCCCCTTGCATGAACACACATCACAAAATCCGTAAAATTTTTGGAGGGGTATCCATTTTTCAACATAGTTATTCAAAATCAAAATTAGTTCTGCATAATTATTCAAGACCTTATCTACTACCGCAAGTACAAATTTTCTTCCTATTTTTAGCATCACACATAACATGCATACTAACAAAAATAAAAACAACAATAAAGCATACTGATTCATAAGATTTAAAAATTATGGCCTACGGGTTTCGAAACACGGCAAGTGTAACATGTGGCGACCTTGGTACACCCCCACCCTCAGCTAAAACCTATGCACTATCCCCAGTGTATCTAATAATGTATTATAAGGATCAAGGACATACCTGGGAACTCAAAGTTCCGACTCATGTTGCATCATCACGTGGGCCCACTGATTGGGTCCAACCATCCTTAACAGTAGTCCCATCAACTGTTGGGATTGTATCCAAAGTAGTGGCACTAATTGTGGTGGGTGCACTCAATAGTATGTCATATGTAGAGGCTACATCACTGCCCCCTCAGCATCTTCAGTTGTCGTTTTTGAGCTATTGACACCAGCTACAATCTCTTAGACCCTTACCAGCCAGTCCTTTTCACTCTGCACACTATCTCTCCTTACCTTTTTTAGATTTTATTTTTCAATGCTTCGGCTATTTCTCTTATTTCTCTCCCTACTTTCGTATCCCATGGGGATACTCTAAATGTTTTAAAATTCTATCTTAAGCTTGATCTCTATTATCATAGGTGCTTGGATAAATGGTCTATCATACAGCTCATCAATAAACTTTCGTAGCTCGACCACCTTAGCTTTCACCTCCACAATATTAGGGTTTTGGTTGCTTCCCAACTGACATGTCATTCTCTACTCAAAAGTGTCCAATCAACCCTAGATCTGTCTGCTTTGTTCTTTTAACCTATTCTCAACCCAGGGTTTCACACCACCTTCAATCAACTGTACCTTGGCTTTGACAGTTCCCAACCTTCTCATAATATCATTTAAACTAGACTTGGAAATAATTATATACCCTGGTGGTTCAGATTAGGCTGATGATGATGTAGGGATGCAATAAGTGGTGAAACCAGAGTGTTCGCTGGTCCTGCTGTGTCAGACTGTTGTCGCTTAGACTAGACACCCTCAACAGGAACATCATCTACTCCCACAACCCTTGACCTGGTAAGTTTTATTTTGAGCCATGTGTACGGCTTGTAACCAATGCTTACGGTCTTTTACTCCTTCTGTAAAGACTGGGAACTCTAATCTAGTTCTGGAGTCGGTACTACTCAAGGTCTGGTTACAACTCATTCTAAGATTCGTAAGGACTCCATAAACTTCATACCTGGATATGTTTCAAGTCCCAAGTCCTTACAACTCCTACTCAGTAGTCTTCATGTTAAGTTATGACTCGTAAAGAGTCTATACGATCTAAATTCTAGAATTTCTGGCTTTTTTTTGCAATCTTTAATCCAGCACACTGAACACACATATTAACCTTTAAAGTATTAAGTATAAAACATAGGTTGTCTCCCACACAGTGCTTTATATAATGTCATGGCACGACGTGGCTAAGTTGGATACAAGATTTCACCAACTAGACGCATGGTCTACCTCCCATGCATCTCATTATTTAACGTCGCGGCATGACGCAATTGCCTTGGTTACTTAGACTTCACCAAGGTCCATCCAAAAAATCATCTTGAGTTCCGTAGTGTTACCCATATAGTAATTTACCATTTGTCCATTCACTATGAACGGGTCTTCTCTATTCCACTTCAACTCCAAAGTACAATATGGAAACACACTTGTTACAGTAAATGGACCATGCCATCTAGAATTTAGCTTACCTGGAAAAAAGTGAAATCTTGAATTATAAAGAAATATCTGGTCACCTTTCTCAAATATCCTTTTCTCAATTTTGCGAACATGATGCAACTTCATCTTTTCTTTGTAAAGTGTAGAACTCTCATAATCCTGGAGTAGAAATTCATCCAACTTATTCATCTTGTTCATCCTTGACTTTTCTGTAAACTGCCACTCAAAATTTAGCTTCTTCAATGCCCATAGTGTTTTGTGCTCAATTTCAACAGGCAAGTGACATGCTTTGCCAAATACCAACTTATAAGGAGAAACATATATGGGAGTATTAAGATATGTACAGTAAGCCCATAATGCATCATCTAGCTTTCTTGACCAATCAGTCCTATTAGCATTAACTATCTTTGTCAAAATGGACTTGATTTCTCTATTAGACACCTCGACCTGTCCACTCTTCTATGGATGGAAAGGTTTTTCCACCTTGTGCATCAGACTATACTTCTCAAGAAGACTCTTGAATAGATGATAACAAAAATGTGACCCACTGTCACTAATGATTGCACGTGGTGTGCCAAATTAAGAAAAAGTATATTTTTTAAGATGGCCATGACACTTCTTCCTTCATTATTGGGGTGCGCAACCACTTCCCCCTATTTGGAGACATAATCCACCACCACAAGAATACACTTCATACCAAAGGATCTTACAAAAGGTCCTATGAAATCCACACGACATACATCAAACAATTCCAATTCTAAAATAGGAGTCATAAGAAGTTCATGGCGTCTAGAGATGTTACCTTGGCATTGACATTGGTCACAAGCTGAAGAAAAATCATGAGCATCCTTGTAAATTGTAGGCTAGTAGTACCCACATTGTAAGATCTTATTGGATGTGCGGGTTCCTCCATGGTGATCCTTGACTGGTGAAACATGACAAACCTCAAGGATACTCTTCATCTCCACTTCAGAGATACATCTATGAATAACCCCATCTACATAGATTCTGAATAAATAAGGTTCATCCCAGAAAAAATTACTTACCTCATGCATAAATTTCTTTCTCTATTGGAAGGAAAGATCTTTTGGAACTACATCACTTGCTAGGTAATTTTTATAGTTAGTAAATCATGGAATTAGATATTGAGAAGCAGCAAATATCTACTCGTCTGGAAAACTATCATCAATCTCGAGTCTATCTTCAACTTTCTGCAGGGCTTCTTCATCAAGTCTAGACAAATGATCTGCAACTTAATTCTCAGTGTCTTTTCTGTCCTTGACCTTGAAATCAAACTCTTACGGCAAGAGAACCCACCTAATCAGTTTAGTCTTTGCATATTTTTTCACCATTAAGTACCTCAATGTTTCATGATCATTGTTTACAACTACTTTTTTCCCAATCAAATAAGATCAAAATTTTTCAAAGGCTAAAACCACTACTAACAACTTTGATCAGTAACTGTGTAGTTCTTTTGAGTAGGGTTTAGTGCCTTGTTGGCATAGTAGATGTGATAAAGGATCTTTTTTTTGGTTAGCCTAGTATAGCACCTAAGGCCACTCCACTTACATCACACACAATCTCAAATGGCAAGGATCAATCAGGAGACACAATGATAGGAGTTGTCATCAACTTTTTTTTAGACATTCAAAAGCCTTCAAGTATGCTTTCATCAAAATCAAACTTCACCTCTTTCTCAAGAAGACTATAGAGAAGATTGGAAATCTTTGAGAAATCCTTTATGAATCGCCTATAGAACCCAGGATTTCCTAAAATGCTCTAAATACCCTTCATAGAAATTGGTGGACGTAATTTCTTGATCACTTCAATCTTATCTCTATCTACCTCTATAGCCCTTTTAAAATCTTATGCCCCATCACAATACCTTCTTTAATCATGAAATAGCACTTTTCCCAGTTAAGTACAAAGTTAGATTCCTTACATTTTCGAAGAACGTTTGTAAAGTGAACCAAACAGTCCTTAAAAGAATCACCAACTACCAAAAAATTGTCCATGAATAGTTTGATAATGTCTTCAACCATGTCAGAGAAGACTGACATCATACATCTATGAAATTGGGCTGGAGCATTACATAACCCAAATGGCATACTCCTGAATGAAAAAGTTCCATAAGGAAAACTGAAGGTTGCCTTCTCTTGGTCTTCAGGTGAAATAGTGATTTAGTTATATCCCGAGTACCCATCCAAAAATAATACCACCCTCTTCCCGCAAGTTTGTCAAGTATCTGGTCTATAAAGGGCATGGGGAAGTGATCCTTCTGAGTCCATGCATTCAGTTTATTATAATCCATACACACTCTCCATCCTGTGACTGGACTCATTGACACTAGCTTATTTTTCTCATTAGGCCCAACAGTAATACCACCATTCTTCAAAACACATTGTACCAGATTGACCCACTTGCTATCAGTAATGGGATACACTACACCAGCAATTATCCACTTAATTATGTCTTTCTTCACCACCTCCTACATAGGAGGATTAAGTCGATGATAATGTTCTATACTTGGAACACAATCCGATTCAAGTTGGATTTATGAGTACAAAGAGAATGAGGGATACCCAGAATATATGCAATGAACCAACCAATGGCCCTCTTGAATCTCTGTAGTACTGATAATAAAGGTTCCACTTATATCTGTATCAAGTCAGCTGCTATGATTACCAGCAAAGTATTATTGGCATATCGTAAATGAGAAGGAAGGGAAGGGCCTTCAAATCTAAGATGGGTGGCTCCACAATAGACATGTGAGTAGGTGGAGTGGTTCTATTTTTGAGATCCAAATCAAGCTTCTTTAGTGCAAAAGTATAAGAACCGCTCCTGTAAAATGCACATACCATCTCATCATAGCCATTAATTCCATAACTATCAAAGTTCATAATCACTGCAGCTAAGGCTTCAACACCCAATCTTTCTTCAATAGGAATAGCTTCAGAACTATCATTCTAATTAGTTACCGCATTAAGATCAAGGAATGAGACCATCTCCTTCTCTAAAGCATCAATTATAGATACTACCATCAACTCATTCAGATGTCGGATAGACTGGCATACATTGAATATCACCTTCTCATTGTTAAGTCTGAACATCAGATATCCTAACTCCATATCAATCAAGTCCTTCTTACAGCTAGGAATGGCCTGCCTAAGATAATCAGAACCTTAAAGTCTACTTCACAATCTAGTATCACAAAATCAACTTGAAAGATAAAAAAGCCACTTTTACCAATAAATCACATAGAATATCAACTGGCTTTTTCACTGTCCGGCCTGCCATCACTAGTCTCATAGATGTAGGTTTGAGTGACCCCAACCCTAACTCTTTAAACACTACTAGTGTGATAAGGTTGATACTAGCTCCCAGGTTACATAGAGCTCGAGCAAATTTAAAATATTCAATGGTGCAAGGAATGGTAAACGCACTCAGATCCTCCTTCTTCTCTACCAATGATCTAATAGCAACATCACTACAGTGATGAACATTATCAGCTGGCTCATAACTGACTGTCCGCTTCTTGGTGACTAAATCCTTTATGAACTTTGCATAGCTAGGCATTTTTTCCAATACCTATACAAGTGGAATGTTAACAGAAAGATCCTTTAACATAAACAAAAACTTTTGATATTTACCCTCTTCTTGCTTCTTTTTCAATCTATGAGGAAATAGAGGGAAAGGTCTTGGGATAGTCATCAAAATAGGCTCCTTAGACTTACCCTTACCTTTGTTTTTCTCGATACTATTATCAATATCAAGATGGTCATCTTTATTAGTTGGATCGATTATGGAAGGTCTAGGTGGATCCTTGGTGGTTTTACCACTCCGCGCGGTAATAGCATGGCAATGACCATCATTCTTTGGGTTCTTCACTGTATTACTAGGAAGAGTGACAGGTTTACTTTGATTCAATATGGACAACATCTTTCCATACTGCTGCTCGAGTTTTTTTATTGTGGTAGCATGTGACTCAACTTTCTGATTCAGCCTTGACAGGTCGTCCTTAATCTCCTTAAGACAACTCTCTTTACTTTCTTGGCCTTTGACTAGTTTCGACTATATTGACTCCATTATAGACTTAGTATCTTAACTACCTAGTGGTACATATCTCTCACTATTCTTTTTATAGTCATCTTTGCATCTCTAATCACTATCTCGGTCCATCCTCCTATTTCTGTATCTATTATTGTAATAGTTTTGACCTTGATTCCCTTACCCTTAGGCTTGGAGATCCTCTAACTGATAATCAAGATAATTCACTTCCTCTTCAGATATGGTCTCGTAAGTCCTATAAGTAGAACTCTGCTCCCCTACTACATTTACATTCTCAACATTCATTGTTGTGAATTATTTTGTAAGAAGCCCAAGATCAGTCCGAAGTTGTTCAACCTCTTGTGCTACCAAATCATGACCAGCTACATAATTATTTATTCCTCTAATAGAATATGTACCTATACCACACTCAGCATCTCTAGTATTCCAACCTCAAATGGTAACCAAAATATTATCTAACATCTCTTGTTCAGTGTCCCGTCGAAGATTCATAAATGCACCTCCCAAAATTGTATCTTCCATTGCTTTGAAAATGACATTCAGTGATCAATAGAAGATTTCCAACTAATTTGATCTTGTGATTCTATGATTAGGTACCATGCTCAGCTTCTTTTTGAACCTAAACCATGTCCCATACATAGATTCTATAGGTAGCTGTTTGAAATTGTAGATTTCATCTTTCAACTGTAACATCCTTGTAGGAGGAAAAAATCTATTCAAAAATTGTCTACACAACTCATACCAAGTATTGAATGAACCTATCAAAAGTTATCCTAACCATAGTAATGCTTCTCCAGTCAGCGAAAACGGGAACAACATCAACCTCAAAGCTTTCTGGTTCACCCCCAGAATATTAGATGATGTACAGATCCCAGTAAACTTAGCAAGATACATGTTCGCATCATCTGTTGTTGATCCCAAAAACACATACTTCAAGTTTAGTAATTGGATCAATGCACTAGTAATTTCAAACATCACATTGGGGGTAGAGTAGAATGGAATGATGGCTCCTGTATCAGTAGGTTCAATGTATCCTATGTCCTCATCTTTATCATATGGATGAATATGTTGATATGCAGGAATTATTTGAGATCTTTCTTTTTGAAAACTATCCCAATCCTCGGCCTTTTATCTTGGACTGGCTAGTTTTATTTGCTGAGCTAGCCTAGCCTCTTCAGCTAACCGTGTCTCTCTGCCAAGCTCGCCTCTTCAACTGCTTCTGCTAAAAATTGCTCAGTCTTTCTATCTGTAACATTCTGTGGATCTCTTGGATCATGAGCAAGTTTTGCATTAGGATCAATAGGTGAAGTAGGGGGTTCGATTTGAGGGTCTCGAACCCTAGTAGGAACACCATCACGAACTTACTCTGAAATCCTTCGCGGTGTTTAAGGAATTCATTCAGGATCTGGATCAAAAGGGAGTAAGGGATTGGCTTTTCCCCTAGTGTTTTACATACATCAATTTATGCCAAATCAACAATAGGAAATAAAACCTACAAACTTTACCAATTTCAATCAACAATTAACACCGTCTTCCCCGGTAACAATGCCTAAATTTGATGTCGCCCAAAAACTAACCTCCAAAGAAGTATGCTATGGTAGATGTAAAATATAGTAAACTAAACTAGGTTGGGTTTGAACCCACAGGTATAATGTTGAATAGTATCTCAAGCTTGAAAAAATCTATGAGCAGTGTAGAAAATTAAATGGGGGAAATTTGAAGTGAACAGTAAGTAGTAACCGAACTTGAATGCTTAGGTTTTTAAACAGTAGAAGACAAACACTAGGACTGTGTCCCCCCTGGCTTCTCAAGTCCGTAAACTTCTCATTTTTAACTCACCTTTATTCTTTTGCTCTGTATACAAAGTCGACAAGCTATGTATTATCAACCAGCTTGTGAACGTGATGATAAATCTCACCCTTTACCTTGTGAGTTTCAGAGTGTTGCCTTATTGTTACTTGTCTATAACCTCAGTTCAACTTTTACCTTTTGGGTCAAAGATTTATCAGATGATATGGAGGAATTAAAAGATGGATATGAATCTGAAATTACTGTCTGAATCCCCTTTTTCTAATCTCAAACTCCCTTGTGAGGATGTCTCGAATACAGGCAATCCTCAAGCTTCTGCAGTAGCTTTGAGGTCAATTAATATGAATAAGATTAAGATACATGCATTCATAATCAAATAGATAATCTCCCACTTTCTTTATGTAGTTAATCCAGCAGTGTTACCACAATCCTAGTCAAGGAAATTAGCCACTCATATTCATGCAACAATCTATAATAATCAATAAGAAATACATGTAATTAATTGCACAATAATAAGAGGAAGAAAATTTGAAGTCTTCAATTGAGTAAAGCCTAAAATCTCAAGAACAAAATCTCAATGAGAAAAATATGTTAAAAGTAGTAAAAGTAATGTAAAAGTGTGTATCCTCATAAAGAAATAACACTAAGGTATTTATAGTATCTAAAAATAACCCAGAAATCCTAATTAAAATGAAATAGGAAAAGTTTGTGTTGCACCCAAGCGCACATGCAAGTGTACATGGTCTCACAAAGTAATATAGTGGCCTTTAATAAACCTGAATATCTATTCCTCAACGACTTGTCTTAAAAACTATCAAATTATAGTCCAACTATTAAGATTAAAATGATGCAACGTAACCACAGGAATTGTGAAAATTATAAAACTAAATATAAAGTTAGAGACAATCAATAGAGGAAAGCCCAGGGTTAAGGCACTAAGAATAGTCATACTACGCTATTGAACTTCATTTGTTAGATTTCATATTTTGGTTGTTGATTCTTAGGGTTTATCGCATGATCATGCTCTCCCGACCTCTAATCGTCTACCTAACTTAGACATTACAACTACAAAGTTGAGTGGGAATGTAATAATCCAATCAAGTGATTAAAGATATCATCCTACATTTGAACCAATCAAGGTTTATAGGTACATCCTGGTCCTAGATGCTAATTCAAAATCCTTATTTTTTAAAGGAATAAGAACCTTACTCTATTCATCCCCATATTCTATCTTCATATTCCTTCTTACGAGATCACAAGGTCGATAATATATATTTTCTAAGGGTTGTGAATCCTCAAAATAGTTAAAATAAGGATGAAAAAATAACCAAATATGAAAATCAATCCAAAAAAACTTAATTCAAAGCGAAAGTAAACATGTTCTTGGCCTTAACCTTGAAAATGGGGCGTTTAGCCACTAATCGACATAACCGTAATACAATTAATTGAATCCATGATTAAATCTATCAATGAACTAATTAAAAGTGATAAAACCCCTAAAATTCATGTTAATCAGCCTCGACAAACTCCCAAAGATGTCCAAAAGTGTTTCCAACAAGTACACAAAGTCATATTTATAGATAGAACAATTTGGTCACGTGTGGGATATGCATCGCGTCGCGTTGGTCAATCCTACTGGAGGGAGTGGAACATCGCATGGATTAGTCCACTGGATATATAAGTGTGGTTCATTTCTTATTCCACTAGTGAGAGGTCCGCGATGCATCCATATCGCGTGGGCTCTCTGGAATTTGCATTTTCCACGTTAAGCTTCACCTTGTGCTTTTCTCTTCCATCATTAGTCTGGTGGTGTTATTTTCCTTAAAGTTCCAGATTTTATATTTTTCATATATACTCAAAATCAACTCATACATCCTCCTACATCAACATACACCACATATTAGAACTCAAAACAACACAATATTCACAACAATGAACTAAAAACACGGGCTAAGACTAAGCTTACCCACATTGATCTATAACTTATGGTTTCGAATCGTTTCTTAATCCAATTGAAATTTGAACATTATAAACAAGTTGTTCCATATATATTTACACAATAATAACCTTAGGAAATTATTATCATATTAGAATCCACCACGATAGACTAGAACAATACCTAGCTCAAGCTAGTAAAACTAGTTTTCTCGATTGAATTCTAAATGATCCAAGTATGTACAAACTTTCTTGAAAACACCTTTACACATTGTAATCACATACTTAATCTCTTATATGCTTATTTATATCCTTATTAACACATAAATCACTCAAGAAGTCCTCAAAATAAGGCTAAATCAGCTAGGATAGCAACACTGAAGTGCATATATACACCCAGCATAACCACCCCACGCTTAAAGCCTTGTTTGTCCTCGAACAACTCTTTACTATAAGAATCATAAGTGGAGGAGACTCTAAACTTCTATTACAAGAAAGACACTCAAGCTAGTACTACAATGACTACACAAAATGCAAGTTTCTATGCTAAGCATGTTATGTATACAATTGAAAGTTCAAGAACACTACATCCAAAACATCCTATCCTCAATAATTGACTCACCTAGTTGGTAAACTCATACATATTGCTCAATAAAAGACATCATACAAATTACCCATATTCATCAAACATGTTCCCTCTAATAATAGAGTTACACATAATCACTCAAATAAATGCTATTTACAACACAATGGGTGCAAGAATAAAATTACGCTCACTCTCACGAAGAATTCACAAGTTACACATGATAAAACATAGGCTTTACCTTAGTGTAGTGCTCCACTAATATCAGAATGATAAAAATTAGGATCAAATAGGTATTTAAGGATTGTAAAGTTGGCTAAGGGATGGGTAGGAACTATTCTATATGTAATAGTGACTATCTTCCCTAAGAGCTTTAATAAATCACACATGTCATTCCATTCATCTTTAATAACCACTTTACACCACATTTTTTCTACCCCATTCTTTTTCCCCCCTATCTCATTAAGCTCATTTACATACACTATGGTGGAAGTACTCTATGTACAACTTATTCAATTTGAATTTTTTTTATTCTTTTCACTACTCAACTCCCAACCACAACACATATCAAATTTTTGGATCACCATTAGCTGTCACTTAGGGTCCTCAATTTCACCTTTCTCCCACTTGAATTTCCAACTCCTTAACAATTAATATTTACATTAAAGTTATTAGGAGCTCTTGTATCAAATTAAGGTCATCAAAGAAGAGGATTAGGCTATATATAAGGCTGGCAAATAGAAAGCTAAAAGTTCAAAAGAGGTTAACTAAGATTATGCACAAGGGTAGGTAAAAAGAAGGTATAAAACTTGGCTATCAAAAAAATTCCTATATCATATCATAAACCCACACTCTTTATTTTGCTTTGTATACATACCAGGAAAATTCTAGACATCACACGCAATAAGGAATATACAAACTCACATCACACATGGAACATGCTCAACTCAGTACGATCATCATAGACTTTTAACCAAACAATCACATGAATTCAACATTAAGCCAACAAGTACAAGAGTCATAATCATGAGCCTAGGAGTCTCAAAAGTAGCAATTCACACAATAAACATTCTTTTTAAAACCAAAACACTTGAATCATGCAATCAAATATAGAAATCACAAGAATATCCCACTTATTCCTAACACCAAAAATTTAAAATACTCTTAAAAATGGGAATTTCCCCACCCCACACTTATAAATTTACTTTGTCCCCAGAGTATACTTAAAACAAGAGATAGAAATACTCCTTGAGGCCTCTAGGAATAGATATTAGCATATTTATATATCAAGAGGGTCTGAGGACCCTACACTTAGTCTTCGCCATGCTTCTAAGCTCGGGTTTCTGGTACTCAAACTTCCCATCACCCTATGACTCAACAAAATAAAAACTAGTGAAGTAAAAACTCAAAATACTGAAAATAAAACTTACTTACTTAACTTGGGTTGCCTCCTAAGCTGCGCCTAATTTAGTGTCACGGAACAACCCAATCTCTGACTCAATTATTTTCCTTCATCATTTTCCTCACACTAGGACGCCATCTTCTTTTTCATTTTCACCTCTTGAGTGTGAACTATCAAGGTCAACATCTTTATCAACTTTAGCCTTTTCGGCTTATCAATTTGCATTATGTCAGGCTGAGGTATTGGTGGCTTGGGCAGCTCAATGAGAAAGTTTGAAGAGGTTTATTATGGAATAGATTCCACCACACCACACTTATCCCCTTAAATTGTAGTAATCATGAACAAATCTTGGTAGTGGGATATTATGT